>OX451740.1:672996342-674403813 GCA_948472305.1 Vicia faba
CACATAAAAAATTTACTCAACCGAAAACATGATTATTTTAAGATTATTAAAAAATTATTCATAATTATTAAAAAATTTATTTTCAAATGTCAAAATTTCTAATTTTCTCAAGGCTGCTATAAACAAAATACTAATTTTAATTTAATTGACAATTGTCTTTATTTGAGATACAAATTCTTATTTTCAAATGTCAAAATTTCTATTTTTTTTCACGGATCACTATCAGGAAAATACTTATTTTATTTTAATTAACAATTGTCTTTATTTGAGACACAAAGTTCTTATTTTCAAATGTCAAAATTAAATTTATATTAGCATTATTCATTTTATAATTAAATAACTCATTTCAAATTAACATGTATATCTAAATAAAATCTATATCATATAAAATAAATTTACCCGTGCGGACTATAACACCCTAATATTTAATTACTAGTTATTTTATTAATATTTATTTTATTAATTAATATTTGATATGGTAATTGATTAAATTGTGAGATTTTGTGAATACACGAGTTAGTTGAATTAATGGTTTAATTGTGTTTTGGGTTAGTAAAAATGAAATTAGAAATATTAAGTAATTTGGCATTGGTGATTGATTAGTGTGGATATGAGATAAGCTCATTAGTGAAACAAGAGTTAGTAAGGGATTTTGTAAAATAAAGAGAGAGAATTATAAAAACAAGAGAAGAGAAGAGAAAAGAAGAGGAGAAAAGAGGAAGAAAGGAGAAGAACCCTAGAAAGTATCTACATCTAAGGTAAGGGTGGATATTCATTGATTTATGGGTTATGTAATAGTATGTAATAGATAGTAATATGAAATTAGGGATTTGTTCTTCAAATGCTAGTTTTTGACATGTTAGAGTTGGATTGAGATTCATAAATTTTGTGTTAGAAATGATGTTTTAATGTTTTTAATTGATTATACATGTTAGATATAAGTCAATATGTATTTAATTTATGAAAAATGATTGTTTGGATGGGTTTTAGGGGTGAAACCTGTTGGAGGCAAAAGCTATTCGCAACATAATTTTTCAACATAATCGCGAGGCCGCTTAGTGCTCTACGTGCCGCTTAAGTGCGGTCTAGAATGCACAACTTTATATTTTCTGAAACTGTTATGGATTATGGATGCTTATGATTTACATGAATTTTAATAATTTATTCGATATGTTTTGGATGATATTTGATGAGAAAAACGATACTTAATTTTGTGTATGTAATTGTTGGGAATCGATGTTGATTGAAGATAACATGCTTAGAATTTGTTTGCTACATGTTATAATGATGTGTTTAGATGATTAATTCTATGAGATTGCATTGTGTGTGATTGATGACATGAAATATGTATGTTGTGCAATTTGGTGAAGATAATTTAAATGTGTTGAATTATGTGAGGTATGCGTGTATGATTAAGATATGGAGATGATCTAAACTGGATATGACTGTTGAGATTGCACATGCATCTTTGGTGTCAAGAGACAATATTTGGTAATACCGTGGAAATTATTGACTTGTCTCAAACCTGAAGATGGGGGTTTGAAAGCTTAGTGACTAATCTTTTTGGTGGTTATCTATCTTGGAGATGTGGACCCGGTAGGACCGGCAAGGATAACAGTCGATACCACATGCATATTACACTGAGTTGCATTGGAGTTAGACATGTTGATGTGAAATTTTGAATTGTTGTGCATTCTATGATATTGGTGTGATATTTATATATGTGGATTTGTGATTGCTTATATTTGAGTCATGAATCATTGAGCAATGTTGTATATGTAATTATGTGAATTATGTTAGAATATATTGAATGCATGATTGTATGAAGTGTGATGAATTCAATTGATGTATATATGTTATTGAATCACTTATTATTATATATTTCTATATTGATATGAATTCTCACTCTTTTGTTGGATTGATGTTTTATGCGAAATTGCTCAGGTATCGAGGATAGTAGTGGTGCTCCTAGAGAGGATTATTATGTCAGTATATTATTATGTTGAGTTGAGAATTATTCCGCTGCGAGATGCATATGTGTTATTGTATGGAACATGATTCTAAATTTGTATTATGAATATGACCAGTGTATTTGTGTTCTTGAGCTTCGTGAAGTAAATGTGACACCCTCTTTTGATATGCATGCTAATTTACTCTGATTATGCCATATATTTGCGCGGGGGTTTATGGGGTGTTGCATTAGTTATATCAGATCCTTGTTGGCCAGTTGGCCAAGTTGTTAATGTGTTTATTGCCTTAGTATGCGATATGTGTGTGAAACACTATTGGTAGTTTCTTGTTTTTCTAATCATTTGTTTGTAGGAGAGAGATTGAAACAAATGGGGGGAAAGTTGTTGCTATATGCGAAATTATGTTTAGTTAACTTTTATCATAAGATAAAGGATGTTATTGTAGTTGGGTAATGATGGTTTATGCCACCATCGTAGTTGTCAGCTACCTATTGACAAATTAAGGAACTGATCACCCTTAATCACTTGTTAATAGTAGACGGGATCGTATTTGATGGGATATGCATGTCTTTCCAGCTTGATAGTATGTAAAGTGAATGAATCATTATAGGATGGCATTGTGTTGAAAGTATTGATGGCAACGTTGGATATTAGTCAAGAAGGAGCAATTGGTGAATTAGAAATAGTTCGTGATTTTTCTGAGGTATTTCCTGAAGATATAAGTGATTTACTGCTAGAGCGTGAGGTGTAGTTTACAATCATTTAATTCTTGGAACTAGTCAAATATCAATTTCTCCATATCAGGTGTCAACATCTGAATTGAAAGAGTTGAAGAGTCAACTTGAGGATTTTCTTGAGAAGAGATTCATTCGTCCTAGTGTGTCACGAATGAATACTTCTTAACCAACAAAACAGATGCACCCTGAGATTTGATGTGTTTAGTAATTACAAGAGTTTGAAATATCTGTTTGATCATAAAGAGTTGAATATGAGGCAAAGAAGATGGTTGAAATTATTTAAGGATTGTGATTTTAATTTGAATTACCATCCTGGTAAAGCGAATGTTATGGATGATGCATTAAGTAGGAAGTCTTTGCATATGTCGATGTTAATGGTGCGAGAGTTGGAATTACTTGAGAAATTTCGAGATATGAGTTTGGTTTGTGAAGAGAATTCTTATGGAGTTAATCTTGGTATGTTGAAGCTTACTAGTGGCATTCTTGATGAGATTCGAAAAGGTCAGAAATCTGATTTGATTTTGGTGGATAAATTGATGTTGATCAATCAAGGTCAAGGTGCCGATTTTTAGATTTATGAGAATGGTATCATGAGATGTTGTGATAGAGTTTGTGTTCCAGATATAATTGATTTTAAAGAAGAAGATTCTTGAGGAAGGATATCGTAGTGGATTAAGTACTCATCTTGGAGCTACTAAGATGTATCAGGATTTGAGGAAATTATTTTGGTGGCCAATTATGAAGAAAGAGATTGCAAAATTAGTGTATTCTTGTTTGATTTGTTAGAAGTCGAAGATTGAACATCAGAAATTGTTGGGTCTATGCAACCGTTATCTATTCCTGAGTGGAAATAGGATAGTATTTCTATGGATTTTGTTTCTGGTTTACCTAATACACCAAGTAATTTTGAGGCTATTTGGGTTATTGTGGACAGGTTGACGAAAATTGCTCAATTTATTCTGATGAGAATGGATTATCCAATGGAGAAGCTTGGAAAGTTGTACATTGAGAAGATTGTCAGTTTGCATGGTATTCTATCTAGCATTGTGTCAGATAGGGATATGATATTTACTTTGAGATTTTGGGAAGGTTTATAGAATGCTTTGGGTACGAAGTTGCATTTGAGTTCTGCTTATCATCAGCAAACAGATGGTCAGACTGAGAAGATGATTCAGTCACTTGAGGATATTTTATGAGCTTTTGTATTGGAAGAAGGAGGTACTTTGGATAGTCACTTGCCTTTGATTGAGTTTACTTATAACAACAGTTTCCATTCAAGTATCTGAATGACACCATTTGAGGCTTTGTATGGTAGAAGGTGTAGGACGTCTTTGTGTTGGTATGAATCTGGAGAGAGTGTTGTGGTTGAACCTGAGATAATTCAATAAACTACGGATAAGATTAAGATAATTCAAGAGAAGATGAGGGC
The DNA here is from genome assembly GCA_948472305.1 of Vicia faba. Classification (NCBI taxonomy): domain Eukaryota; kingdom Viridiplantae; phylum Streptophyta; class Magnoliopsida; order Fabales; family Fabaceae; genus Vicia; species Vicia faba. The sequence goes on from OX451740.1 coordinate 673,000,479, forward strand.
TTCTTAGAGCCGTCAGAAGAGTTATCATGATAAGATGAGGAAAGCACTTGAGTTTGAGAAGGGAGATCATGTTTTTCTTCTAGTTACTTCGGTAACGGGTGTTGGTCAAGCTTTGAAGTCACGTAAGTTCACGCTGCATTCTATTGGTCTTTATCATATTCTAGAGAAAGTAGGTGAAGTGGCTTATCAGATTTCTTTGTCACTGTGGCCTTCTAGTCTCCATGATGTGTTTCATGTGTCTTAGTTGAGGAGATACATTATGGATCTGTCTCACGTGGTTCAATTAGATGATATACAGGTGAGAGATAACCTGACTATGGAGACATCATCTATGCGGATAGGGGATCAGGATTTGAAACAACTCCATGGTAAAGAGATTTCCTTGGTGAAGGTAGCTTAGGAAAGACCGGCGGGTGGAAATGTGACTTGGGAACTCGAGAGTCAGACGAGATAGTCTTATCCTGAGTTGTTTGTTTGAGGTAATTTTTTAGGACAAAAATCTTTTAAGTGTGGGAGAGTTGTAGCACCCTAATTTTTAATTATTAGTTATTTTATTAGTATTTATTTTATTAATAATTATTTGATATGGTAATTGATTAAATTTTGAGATTTTGTGAATATATGAGTTATTTGAATTATTTGTTTAATTGTGTTTTGGGTTACTAAAATGAAATTAGAAATATTAAGTAATTGGGCCTTGGTAATGGATTAGTGTGGATATAAGATAAGCTCATTAGTGAAATAAGAGTTAGTAAGGGGGTTTGTAAAATAAAGAGAGAGAGGATTGTAAAAACGAGAGAATATAAGAGAAAAGAAGAGGAGAAAAGAGGAAGAAAGGAGAAGAACCCTATAAAGTATCTACGTCTAAGGTAAGGGTGGTTATTTACTGATTTATGGGTGTATATAATGATATGGGATGGGTAGTAACATGAAAATAGGGATTTGTTCTTCAAATGTTAGTTTTTGACATGTTAGGGTTGAATTGAGATTCATAAATTTTGTGTTAGAAATCATGTTTTAATGTTTCTAATTGATTATACATGTTAAATATAAGTCAATATATATTTAATTTATGAAAAATTGTTGTTTGGATGGATTTTTGGGGTGAAACCCGTAGGAGGAAAAATCTATTCGCAGCAGAATTTTTCTACATAATCGCGAGGCTGCTTAGCGCCCTTCGTGCCGCTTAGCGCAGTCTGGAATGCAAAACTTTATATTTTCTGAAACTGTTATGGATTATGGATGCTTATGATTTATCATTGATTTACATGAAGTTTAATAATTTATTCAATGTGTTTTGGATTGGTTTTGGATGACTTTTGATGAGAAACACGATACTTGATTTTGTGTTTGTAATTGTTGGGAATTGATGTTGATTGAAGATAACATGCTTATAATTTGTTTGCTACATGTTATAATGATATGTTGAGATGATTAATGCTATGAGAGTGCATTGTGTGTGATTGATGACATGAAATATTTATGTTGTGCAATTTGGTGAATATAATTCAAATATGTTGAATTATGTGAGATATGCTTGTATGATTAAGATATGGAGATGACCTTAATTTCATATGATTGTTGAGATTACACATGCATCATTTGTGTCAAGAGACAATATTTGGTAATACGTGGGAATTAATGACTTGTCCCAAACCTAGAGATGGGGGTTTGAATGCTTATTGACTGGGCTTTTTGGTGGTTATCTATCTTAGAGATGTGGACCCAGCAGGACCGGCAAGGATAGCAGTCGGTACCACATGCATATTTCACTGGGTTGCATTGGATTTACACGTGTCGGTGTGAAATGTTGAATTGATGTGCATTATATGATATTGGTGTGCATCTTATATATGAGGTATTTGTGATTGCTTATATTTGAGTCATGAATCGTTGAACAATGTCATATATGTAATCATGTGAATTGTGTTAGAATATATTGAATACATGACTATATGAAGTGTGATGAATTCAATTGATGTATGTATGTTATGCAATTACTTATTATTATATATTTCCATATTGATAAGAATTCTCACCCTTTTGTTAGAATGATGTTTTATGCAATATCGCTCAGGTACCGAGGATATATGTGGTGCTCCTAGCGAGTATTAGTTAGAGGAGCTAGTTATTTGTTTACCTTTATTTAGATAGTAAGTCATGCTCTGGTCATGCAACACGGGAAATGTTTGGATTCATGCTATTTTTTTTATATTCATGTTTATTTAAGAGATGTTGTTATACTCTCTAGATATTTATATTGGATTGATATGTGTGTGATGATGTCCTTTAATTCGTAATGCTTTATGTTATGATTGTCAGTATGGGATTTCAACCATTGATATTATTATTTTGAGTTGAGAATTATTCCGCTGCGAGATGTATATGTGTTATTGTATGGAACATGATTATTATTTTAAGACCAATATTAAGCCTTAATTTCTTCAACAAACACATTTATCCCACGAGTCAGTCTTAAGGATTAAAATCATTTCATACTCACAAAATAAATTTCTTAGAGTAGAAACAAGTTTCTTGATCCCAAGATACTTGAATGAACCTCTTTTCTTTTTGTTGGTTATCTAAATACTCCTTCAAGACATATGCTTATGTTTATGTACTCAGTATTACATTAGCATGACTTTCTTCAACCCATCTTTCTTTAACTTCTGTAATTTCCATTTTTGACTGATGAGGGAAACTTCATTGAAAACTAGTGCATAAACTGAATAGTATTTCTCACTGGATCTCTTGATTGTATCACTGTTAAATGTTATGCACAACCATGCTCTGGTACAAATTAAAGGTGAGAAAACACTACTACGAAAAACATATTTAACAACGGTTAGAAAAGATATATAATTTTGTGGGTCCAAGTGTTTTTATGTAGAGTGTCATTGTATATATGATACTTACAATCATGGCCCAGTAACCGTTTTAATGAAGTGGAAAGCATGCACCCTATCACAACAGGTTTTCCAAAAGATCATTGTGACAAAAATAATGGCCCTTGGTTCGATTCCCAACTGCGATGTTTTGATATTTAGTTTTTTATGGACAGCGTGTGAGATATTATAACGGTTATGATATATAGTCATTGTTACATTTCATGAATATTTAAAATATTATCATGCTTTTATAATTAATCCCATTTTTAATATGTATTATTGCTCGTCATATCACAATAGAAAATACAATTCACGTTTGTGATAAAGTTGTCATAATAATATTAATTGTAACATATTCATAATATCACATGATTGTATCATATTCAACTGTATTAGAACAAGCATCCTACAATTTATCAGAACAAACAACCTACAATTTACACATTACATAATATCACATAATTGTAACTTGGTGTTTTGGTTTCTTGTCTCTTGGCTCTAAAGACCTATGATTTCAAATAAGTATATTTGTTAGTAAAAATACTTAGAAACTATAATATATAATTAATATATTATGAATAAAGAATAAATTGCGTACTTGTTAAATTTCCCATAGGCCTTCTTCATGATTGATTCGAATATCATACACAACATCTCCATCAACTTCATCATATAAGGTACGAACTTGTGTTGTGTAAGAAGGTTTGGACGAAATATCAATAATTTCATCACTAAGAGGAATGTGTTTTCCTTGGAGAATGATTGACTATTTCACTAATATGTCTGATGGGTCGATAACATAGAAAACTTTTTTTGCTTGAGAATCCATAATGAATGGTTCAGTCATAAAAGATGCCTTGCCAAGGTCGACCCAAGTGAATCCTAAGTCATCAATGTGTACACCATTACTACTATTGGGAATCCACTTGCATTTAAATAAATCCACTTTGAAAATAACATAATTGTTCTGGACTGGACTGACACTTTCCCCACCATTTGGGAGCCCAATCAAACGCCTTTACAAAGGCCCAAAAGCATGCAACCCTAACTAAGGACCGTTGGGAATTTCCCCATGTTTCCACTAGAAGAGCATGACCCATGTGTCCATAATGTCATCATCCTGCCCTCTGAGAATAACGAGTCCAACTTTCCTACTTTCTCTGGCCAGTTGACCAGGGAGGAAGCCATGTGTTAGACTCCATACACGCATAAACCCTGGAAGTCTTCATTATTAGGCCTCATCGTGGGCCAACACTGAAGACCTTGTCCCAAAGCTGGGGGCTATATAAACCCTCTCACTCAAGTTGGTCAAGTATTCATTCATCCGTCCATTCATTCATTCTACCTCACCTACTTTACTTTCTCTTGCTCTGAACCTCACTTTGGCATATGAGTGTCTTACAGGTACCCCCCCCCCCCCCACTTCACATTCAACCGCTGCTCAACTTGAAGTTCGTGGTCCTTGACGATCTCTTCTAATCAGGTATGATAAGTGGTGCCATATGTGGGAACTGCTTCCCCATCTTTCACTAATTGAAGGTCAAAATAACTCTTTCTCAACCTTTATCATGGTTTACCAAGCTATCAACAATGACTAGAACGTTCACTTTGCCGATGCCGCAACAACGGCCTTGTTAGACACGAGCTCGACATCAGGGATGGAAGAACCTCTTCCTCTTATAATCCAACCCATTCGCTCGATCAATCTCATTAGAAAAACTACAAACCTGCAGTGTACGAAGAGATCCCTGTGCCTGAGAATGTTGACCCTACAATCAAGGCCTTGTTTGCAACGATCAATACATGATCTTCGCACTAGGCGGACGCCTTGGAATGTTGGAAACCCACAAGTCCCTAAGAAGGAATAGGAGGCCCGACTCGCGCACCCCATCTCCTTGATGACAGGAACCATGCTCACATTTTCCTCCATGGAGACACCGGTAGGCAGATTCTTGCAGTCCTTCTCCTCTTCATATTGGGCGACGCCCCAGACTATAAAGGACCCAACAGGAAACCATCAAGAAGCGTGACTGCACCCCTCCATTCAATGAACGATGATCCTCTGAATGGAAGAGAAACAAGGGAGAGAAAGAGAAGAAGTCTCGGTCGAGGATCCCTCCTTGTGACCAAGATCGACACAAACATTTCCGCTACTATAGATCCCCATCTCGCTCCTTAGAAATAAGAGATGAAGATGACCCCCAAGGTCTACTGTCCCAAGCTATAATGGAGGCCCCTATTCCTAAAGGGATGGAGAAGCCTCCCCTTCTTAAGGAATATGACGACATTGTTGACCTCGTCGACAACATCGATAGATTTGAAGCCATGCTTCACTATCACAATGTCAGGGGGCCTATTAAATTCAGGTTGTTCCCAACAAGGTTGAGGAAAACAGCCATGGACTTGTATAAGAGCCTAACCCCCAAGTTGATCACCTCATGGAGGAATCTAAGTAATTAATTCATCAGCAGCTTCACTACATCTCGTCAGCACCCGAACACTGAGGTTGTCCTCGAGGCAATCATCCAGAGGAGTGATGAGACTCTCAGAGAATACATTGATCAATTCAACCGCGAGGCCATTCAGGTCCCCTGCACCGATCACATGAAGAGATACTTGCTCGAGAGGGGACTCCTCCCGGGAACTGAATTTATAAAGGCAGTCAGAATTGAGCCCCCTGGGTCTTTTGATGCTCTCTTTAGAAAAAGCCTGAGTGTACATGGACTATAAAGAAAGATAGGCCGCCAACAACACCCATGATTCGAGGAATTGCGGGCCAACAAATGTCCCATAGCATAATAACGCGATATCTTCTCAACATGGAAAAGAGAAGGGAGGAGAAACGTCACGACCCCCGTGAGCACAGAGGACCAGTCAGGTGGTTCACTGAATACACCCCGCTGACCGCTTCCCGTGAGTGTATCCTTGTAGAGTGCTCTAATGCTAAGTTTAAGGACAGTGGGGTCAGACATCCTCGACCTACCCCTCAAAGCCCAGGGCCGATAGAACAAAATACTGTCAGCATCACCAGAACCACGGTCACCTGACCGAAGACTGCGTCCACCTGAAGGATTCCAATGAGACTCTTATCAAGGTAGGGAGACTCAGGAAGTACAAGTGGAACGAAGCCCCTCGCCGTGATACCCACGAGGTTAAAGAAATTGAGGAGGATACCCGACCATCCGATGAATCTGGTCCCCTCCAGGTAGCCTTCTGTGTCTCAAGGCCCGTGGACTTCCACATCCTCGACAATCTTGAAGATGACGAGCCTCTATTCACCCACATCAGATGGGAGAAGTTCCCCTATGTCATGGTCATATTTGGCGGGGGATTCAGTGACATCTTGGTGAATTTAACAAAGAGGAAACTCAATGAGCTGGTGGATACAACCCCGATCTAGGTTGTAACCCTTGAAATATTCAAGGGAAAATCTGAGTTGATCACCTTCTATCTCGAGGAACTACGCGACGAAGCCCCCACCTCCAGTATTCCTCTGGTGGTCGACAAGGGAAGTTCGGTCAATGTCATGTCACCCACCTGTTCTGCACCTTGAAGCTCAATGATACCCACATGTCAAAATACGTGGGGTCTGATCTGCAAGGATTTAAGGTTCGACCTCCAATCCAAGGGGCTACGTCAAGGTGTTCATCACATTTAGGGAGGAAACTTCATCTTGACAAGTCAAAGCGCGGTTTCTGGTGATCGATTTCCTGTGTCTCTATAACTACATCATGGGGAGACCAACACTGGTCGAGCTGACCGCTGTACCCTCCATGCTGCATTTAAAGATGAAGTTATACACCAAGAGAGCCCGCTTCGCCACCATTTATGGAGACATCTCAGCTGCCAAGATATGTTTCAACGCGGATTCCAAAGCGTAAGACATCATCTACACTGGGGCACAACCTACTAAAAGAGAAACCACCTTAACAATAACGGCTACCTCGCTTGACAAACCTGCTCAAGTTGAAGAACAACAAGCTCCACCAAAGGTCGAATCCATTGACCTTGAAACCCGCCTTAACAAAGATGAAGTCGGGGCCCCTAATGGCGAATAGGATCCTATATGATCCATCTCATACGAAGACTTTGAGTTCATCCCCCTCGGCGAAGACCCTAACAATGGCGTGAAGATTGATATTGGACTCCCCGACCTGGTGAGGAAGCAACTATAAGCTTGATTGAGGGATAATGTTGACCTGTTCGCGTGGAGCATTGTGGAGATGCCCGGACTCGACCCTGAGGTCTCCTGTCACTAACTTGCTATAGATCCAACCGTTAGGGAAGTAAAACAACGTAGGCGTAGGCAATCTCCCGATAAAAGCGGAGGCTGCTGAAAAAGCTGTTAAAGACCTCCTAGAGGTAAATTTTATTTCTGAGGCCTAGTATTTAACCTAGCTCTCCAACATTGTACTTGTTAAGAAAAATAATGGAAAATGGCGTATGTGTGTTGACTATACTGATCTCAACTGGACATATCCCAAAGATGCATTTCCTTTACCTAACATTGACATGTTGGTCGACAACTCAGTCGGCTACAAAATTTTATCATTCATGGATGCTTACTCGGGCTATAGTCAAATTCCCATGGCGATGAGCGACAAATATTGCACTGCCTTTATGATCGGGTCGGGAAATTACTATTACAACGTAATGCCCTTTAGCCTAAAAAACACAGGGGCAACGTACCAACGGATGATGAACAAAGTCTTCCGCAGTGAGATCGGGGATATGCTCGAGGTATACATGGATGACATGATCATCAAGTCCTGAGTGGAAACCGATCACACTACCCACCTCAAAAAAATTTCGACCAAGCAAGGGGATGTATGATGAGGTTTAAGCCGGAGAAGTGCACCTTCAAGGTCAAGGTGGGAAAATTCATCGATTTCTATCTAACCGAACAGGGAATTGAAGCCAACCCCGAAAAATGCAGGGCTTTCTCCGAGCTCCCCACTCCTAACTCAAAAAAATCCATACAAGTTTTAAATGACATGCTCACCTTGCTATCCCGCTTTGTGGCAAAATCCGTGTAACACACACATCCATTTTTCAAGCTCTTGTGTAAAGAGGCGGCTTTCGAGTGGACCAAGGAATACGAGCAAGCCCTCCTCCACTCAAGCGAGCCCTTTCACAACTTCCCGTGTTATCATGGCCAGAGAACATGGAAAATTTTTTCCTTTATTTGGTCGTCACCACCGAGGCCGTAAGTGCAGCTCTCATCCGTGAAACACGAGACGGGCAGAAACCAGTGTGCTTTACTAGCAAAGAATTGCAAGGCTCTGAGGTTAGGTATCAATAAATTGAAAAGGTAGCCTTGGCACTCATCAATGTGGTGAGGAGACTCAAATATTACTTCCTAGCCCACACGATCATCGTGCGAACTTATCAACCTGTAAGACAGCTCATAGGGCGACCAGACATGGTCGGCCGAATGCTGAAATAGTCCCTAGAGCTTTTGGAGTTCGACGCTCAATAAGAAAGCATAAAAGCCCTTAAATCCCAAGCATTCGCGGACTTCACTGCAGAGATGACCACCCTCGAATCCCTGCGGGTGGGAAATACAAGTGGACCATCTTCGTGGACAGAGCATCCAACTTGATGGGAAGTAGAAAAGGAATCCTCCTCGAAAATGAGGAGGGCTTTGTGATCGAACATTCTCTTGCCCTATTATTTTCCACGTCGAACAACCAGGCCGAGTATGATGCCATACTCATAGGATTAAGGCTGCTGAAGACCTAGGTGCCCGAGAAGTACAAGTATTCACGGACTTCCAACTCGTCGTATCTCAAGTTCGAGGAGAATATCATGCCAAGAATGAAAGCATCATCAAATACTTGAACCTATTAAAATAAAGGATGAAGAAGTTTGACCGAGCGGAAAGCAAACACGTACCCTGCGGGTAGACCATGCAGGCTGACATACTCTCAAAACTCGCGAGCACAAAGAAAAAAGGTGGGAACAAATCTGTTATCCAAGAATCCCTTTCTCGTCTGAGTATTAAAAAACCCACTACGTCACCCGAGGTTAATCCCATCGGGGACAGTTCGAGTTAGATGATTCCAATATTTAATTATCTCACAAAAGGAGAGTTACCCACTGACCAAAAAGAGGCCAATGTGACCAAACTATGATCCTGCTCTTACGTAGTAGTCAAGCATAAGCTATATCAACGGGGATTCTCCATCCCACTTCTGAAATGCGTCGATGAATCCAAAATCCCTGAGATCTTACGGGAAATCCACGAGGTAATCAATGCCCAACACTTGGGCGGAAGATCTATGGCATGAAAGGCATTGCGAACAGGGTATTACTAGCCTACCATGCAGCAAGACACAAAGGAGTACATAAAAAAATGTGACAAATGTCAAAGACACGCAGACATACACCTCGCACCCCCACGAACTCAAAACATTATCGTCCTTGTGACCGTTTTCCTGGTGGGGGATGGACATCCTTAGACCGTTCATACAAGGATCATATCAAAATAAATTCATGATTGTGGTCATCGACTATTTCACAAAGTTGATAGAGGCTGAAGCCCTAGCCAGAATCACATCACACAACATCCTTCATTTCTACCAATCAAATGTGATTTCCCAATTTGACATACCATAAGCACTCGTAACCGACAACGACACGCAGTTCACTGACCAAAACTTCCAAGAGTTTTTCTCCAAGCTCAGCACCAAATAGAACTTCACGTTCGTCTAAACACCCTCAAACCAACAGGGAAGCCGAGGCCGCGAATGGAGTCATCTTACGAGGACTCAAGCGTGTGTTGGGAGAAGCCAAAAAGGTGTGGGTCAAAGAGTTGCACAACGTCCTATGGGCTTACCAAACAAAGCCACACTCGACGAACGGAGAAACCCCGTTTCGACTAACCTATGGCACTAGAGCAGTCATCCCTATGGAAATCGTGGAGCAATCCAGACAAAATGAAGCCCTTTTAGACGAGAAACTAAATGATGAGGCCCTAAGGAAAGAGCTCGACCTGGTCAAAGAAATCCAATCAGTAGCAGCTCTTTGCGAAGCCACACTGAAATAGCAGATAGCCCTACGTCATGACACCAAAGTCATAAAATGCGAATTCTAGGTCAGCAGCCTAGTCTTGTGGAGAAATCAAAAAGATTCCCGTGAAGGAAAGTTGTCTGCCAACTAGGAAGGACCTCATTCCATCCGGGGAGGAATGAGCACTGGAGCCTGCCACCTCAAATGCCTAAGTGGAGAACCACCACCTCGATCATGGGACGCTACAAAGCTGAAACAATATTACAACTAAGTCCTAGATGAGCGCCGGGGCTTAGCGTTCGATGTACCTTCTCCAACAGACGATAGGGCTTTCTCGACCACGGAAGCATGTTAAGGTATGAACATGGCCTCCTACCAGTAACAAAAGGTGGATTTCACTCATTATCGAGCATAAACTTAGCTCGATGGGGACACCTCGACTGAGCTCCACCGTCAAAGTACCCAATAGGTAGAACACCCAACTCGCGATGGGCAGTTCAGACCACGAAGTCAAGACCTCGACCGCGATTTTAACCTTATCCCTATACGAACTCCTACTCCACTTCCTCGACACATAAGGTCGAACATAAATTTCCACTTGTCATATTTCCACACCGAAATAAGCATGTCAAACACAACGACATAATATCATAATACAAAACATAAGATCAAAACAAAATCATTAGAAAGCCGACCATGAAGTCCGGTATTGTCTATACAATATCAAAAGGGGGCACGCAGACCCAAACTAAACGGACACAAAAAATGGGCAAAGCCCCTTATCATACGGTGGGAGAACTGGCTTGGTGTTTTTGCGTTTTATTGCAAATGTTGCCAATAACAAGAGTCACCACCGACTTTTCTTTTATCCAATAAAGGAAAGGGTGAAAAGAATAGGAAAGACCTTTTAAGAATTTTCTTGAGTTAGAGGGGTAGTGTATGAAAAGGGAAGGTGTTAGCATTCTTTTCATCTGTAGTTATCTAAGGGCTCTTAATTGCTAGCTCACTTGTAAATGCTTTGTGTTTGTGTAAGTTTGAAAATATTTTGAAAACGCCTGCGTTCGAAAAATTTGTAATGATTCTCATATCATTGAGAATGTATACAAAGTGTTGGTTTTGAAAATATTTGTTTGAAAATGAGTGTTTGGAAAGACATTTTGAAGATGCATATGTAAGGAAATTTTGTAATGATTCTCGTATCGTTTCAGAATGTATACAAAATGTTTATTTGAAAAGTGTTTTTGAAAGTGTGAAGTGTGGAAATGGTTTTTTTTTGTGAGAAAGCAATACGAGTAATCTACCTAATCAAAAAGTCTTTGTTCTTTTCCTCCTCCTTTAGATAATGCTTGTCTACCATTATTAAGTAGGAAGCCATATCATTAGATGTGAGAGACAGGTGTGGGTCATCGTACAGTCATATAAGGCAACTTGTAAAATGTTTTTAGCAATTGTCGTAAGGGACTAAGATCATTTATCGAAGGCAACACCAAAGGGTCATCAAGGGACTACGATATTTTTAATCGAGAGTCTTTGCTAAAATATCCCACGTTCGAGGGACATGACTGTTTAAATTCGAGGCAACAAGTGAGGTTTACCCTAGAGGTGCATGTGTGTAATTTTGTTTTCAAGTACTCTATCTTGAATTAAGGTTTTGCTAAGTTTAATTTTAGTCTTGTAATGTAAACCCTAATTACTAACAATAATAAGGAAAGTGATAAATTATGGAATTTAAATATCCTACACTATTACAACACTTTGGGAATGGGGATACAATTTTGTGAATGAGGGGAAGAAATCAATAAACCTTAATTATCTATTACAAACCACTGAATATAAATATAAATAAAATGCACAAAATGTAAAGATGAAGAAGAAGGAAAAGAAATTGTTTTAGGGTTTTTTGATGGAGAAAAGATTTGATAATTTAACCTAATTAGACTAATTAATTTTAATTACAAGAGAAGTTTAATTAACTTTTAACAAAGCCTAAAATCTAAGTTAGTTAAATTTAAGAGAATGAAACTGAAATCTAAATAATTTGTTTAGAAAATAATTTGAATATAAATGTTAATTTGGAAATAAAATGTTTTTATCATGTAAAAAATAGCAATAAAATCTAAATTAATTAAAAAAGGAAATAAATTATTTAAATTAAAATATTTTTAATTTAAGAAAAATATTTTTTTGTATTTTTTGGTTAATAAATAAATAAATAAACAAAATATAAAAGGTATAAAAAAATAATTGGGTCTGGGTGTCAAAAAGTAAATAGGGGGGTTAAAAAGAAAAATGAGGCGCTGGGCCCAAATATATTCCTGTTTGAAATCAGAAAAAAAGAAGAAAAAAAAGGTGGAGTGGTTTGGTTGTTTTTAGTAAATAGGGTGTATGAATGTAGCAAAAATGTCAAGGCCCATAAAAAAAGTCCAGTGCCTATGAGACCCAGTGCGGCTAGTCTTTTGGAGTGCATCATGGTCCTACTCATGTGGAGCGTTGGATCTAGTTGCTTGACTGATCTGATGGTGTTACTATGAAGCCCATGGTAGGCGCGCGTTTTTCATCACAGATTCAACCATGTAAACAACTTAAACTATAAATCAAAGATGAGCATGAATTTTGTTTGGTACCAAATAAAAACCTAATTTTTCTGAAAGTTCAACTTCAAAATCCGCATCACTCAGGAAACATTAATGAAAACTAAAGGCATGGTTAGCTTCAGGGCAATAATGTCTACATTTTTCATTCACGAAGTAACCATTAATGATGCTTGTATAAGGAGTTCAAAGTTGAGAAAACTTACCTCAAAATTGAAAATCGTGTTTGAAGTTTGTGCACTCCTGAAGATGTTGTGATAATCTGTATAGCTTCACTGAACTCCTAGGCAACTATTGTAATGCTTACTTTGAGATGAAAGTGCTTAAATCTTTCTGGAGAAGTCAAGTTGCAGGTTTGAGTTTTTGGAAATGGAGGATGGAGAAAATTGTATTATAGTTGTGTAGCAAGGTCTTGGATAGTTTCTAAGTGAGGCATGAAAATTTTGTGATTGATTTAGAGTGAAAACGCACGAGTGAATTGTGAGTTTGAAGTTCAAGGTCAGAAATGACAAGTTATGGAGGTTTGAATGCAAATTTTGGTTTGAGGGAGTATGAGGGGGTTTCAGGGCTCTTGAACTCATGTGTTAGCTTGCAAATAACTTCACTATTTTTAGAGAAAAGGTTTTGAAGGCTCTAGTAATCAGATTTCAAAGATCACATGTTATAGTTACGTGACTTGATTTTGAAGCAAGCTTGAAACATATTGTTCCAATGCATAGTACAAGGTATTATAGGGTGGTTAGAGGCTTTAGATATGTTGCTTCTGAGCATACATGTTGAGTGCATGCAGAAGGAGCAAGTGAGAGGCTCAAGAAGTTGACATTGTGATTAAAGATGGCTTTTCTAAAATGAAAGTGTGAACTTTGTTTCATTAATGGCAAAATCACCTGGACAATGACTCAAATTCTTGGACAATGGCTCGATCAGTTGTGTAAACATTTAATTATTGAGTGATTTTTAAGATTTAAGGCCTGCAAAGCAAGATTATGTAGCATGCTTGAAGATTGGATTATAAGGTTCATCACAAAATGACCTAAAATTCAAGTTTATGATGCCAACTTCTTCTCTTAGTTTATCCTAGATAAAGAATGATATCTTCAAGTTCTTGGACATTTTAGAAAGCTTGAAACATTTTCTACAACCTTCATGTTGACCACTTTGGCTAAATCAACTTGGAGCTTGGTGAAAACTTGCCAAGAAGTTGGGACAAATATCTGACCAAACTTACTAAAATTTTCACTAAGTGTTTTGTAAAAATGTCATGACTTCATGAGCCTATATCTTCAAATCTAGGATTTTTTTGTACATTAACCCTCAAGGAAAAAGTTTTATAATTCATCAAGATCTACAACTTTCATGTTGAAAGTTTTCCTTGAATCTTCTTGCATCTTGGTGAAAAATTGTCATGAAGTAGTGAAATTATCAAGGTCAAAAACACTTAGAATTTTTCTAAGTATTGAAAATCTTGAATTTTGTTGACTTTCTTGTTTTCTTGATGATCAATTTTGGTATTTTTGAATGTCTTGATGAATTTTGATCTTTGAAATTCAATGTTAACCAAAAAGTCAAAGTTTGACTTTTATGTGTCATTTGACTTTTCATCAGTTGATCCAAATTTCAACTATCAATCCCTTGATCTTGAGAAATGATTTAAGCCATGAAATTAGGTCAACATGTTGTGTTTTACTCCTTGAGGTCATGCTTCAAACCATTAGGTCATGTACTACGTTAAAATTCAATAATCAATCATTCTCAATCAAAACCCTAATTTTGACAATTTTGCCCCTTTGATGATTTGAGTGATTTTCTTAAAAAATTGTGATCAGCCCTTGATAGATTGATGAATATGACTTCAAAATGTTGATGTTGACCAAAAATCATGAATTTTGACTGTATGTTGACCACAATTGACTTTTTACCCAATACAGCTAATTTTCAATCATCTGAGCAATTGAGTGAGCAAATTTGTGGTGCAAGACTTGAAACTTGGTATGAGCATTCTTGAATACCTATAATGAACCATTAAATTCAATTGAGGTATTAAAAGTCCAATTATCCTTAAGAAAACCAAAACCCTAATTTGGACCCAATGCTTAGGAGGTGAGCTTGTCTGATCAACTCTTGAGGATCCTTGAGCATTTTGAGAACTTTTTATGAGAACTATATTGAAGAAAAGGGAGGGAAAGTTTTGGGGTAAAACAACTACCCATGTTCAATCTTCTTATACCTGAAGAGTTAGATTGGCTTGTCTTCCATTCGTGACTTGAAGGTGGAAGATGATTGAACACTTAAGTGCCCAGAAATTTGCACTCGCCTGTGCATGAAGTAAAACTGTTTGTTGATTATGCCGGGAATGGGCTTAAAGATGCCATTTGGAGAGGCAATGAAGAGTTGTCAGAGATGGGCTTATAGATTCCATCCAAAGTAACTGTTAATAGAGAAATTAGACTAAGTCTACGCTCGACTTTAATTTGAGCCAGAAAATGTCTTCTGGAAGATGTATCAGAATAAATCTTTGGTCGATTTAGTCTGAGCCAGAATATGTCTACGTCCGTATTTAACTGGAGAAATTATCCGAATAAATCTTTGGTCGATTTAATCTGAACCAGGAAAGGTCTACTGAGAGAAGTATCATAATAAATCTTTAGTCTATTTAATCTGATCCAGAAAAGGTTTACTGAGAGAAGTATCAGAATAAATCTTTGGTCGACTTAACCTGAGCCAGTATAGGTCTTTAAATCTTTAACTGGGAGAAGTATCAGAATAAATCGTTGGTCGAATTAATCTGAGCCAGAAAAGGTCTACTAAGAGAAGTATCAAAATAAATCTTTAGTCAATTTAATTTGAGCCAGAAAAGGTCTACTTAGAGAAGTATCATAATAAATATTTGGTAGGTTTAATCTAAGCCAGGAGAGGTCTTTAAATCTTTAACTGGGAGAAGTATCAAAATAAATCTTTGGTCGATTTAATATGAGCCAGAAAAGGTCTATTGAGAGAAGTATCAAAATAACACTTTCGTCGATTTAATATGAGCCAACAGAGGTCTTTAAATCTTTAACTGGGAGAAGTATATGAATAAATGTTTGGTCGATTTAATCTGATCCAGAAAAGGTCTACTGAGAGAAGTATCAGAATAAATCTTTGGTCAATTTAATCTGATTCAGCAGAGGTCTTTAAATCTTTAACTGGGGGAAGTATCAGAATAAATCTTTGGTCGATTTAATCTGAGCCAGAAAAGGTCTACTGAGAGAAGTATTAGAATAAATGTTTGGTCGATTTAATCTGAGCCAGCAGAGGTATTTAAATCTTTAACATGGAGAAGTATCAGAATAAATCTTTGGTCGATTTAATTTGATCCAAAAAAGTTCTATTGAGAGAAGTATCATAATAAATCTTTAGTCGATTGAATCTGATCCAACAGATGTTTGAAGGGAGTGTTCATCATGTAGATATTTGTGATGTCTTGTTTCAGGGAATGACCTATAATCTGGTTTGAGGATTTGTTGATGATATTGGTATGATGATTGATTCTTCCTGAAAAGGTAAAGAGTTAGTTGTATGCAATGTCATGATTTATGAAATGCATTGCATAATGATGTTCTCAAAAAAAATGAGACCGTGTTTCGTATGTATATGTTATGATGTATGAATGTAAAATGTTGTGAAGTATATTTGTAAACCCGTGTAGTATTTCCTTGTCTGTAAAAATAAATCCCTAACTATTATTGGGGTTGAAGAGTATGTGTATCTTCAATCTTGTCTAGAATGCTTCTGCTGGGGATTCTTGCTTACTTATTTGAGGAAACTCTGCAGGGGATGTATTGATTTTTGTTTGGGCAATAGAGTTTAGGAACCTTGGTCGACTGTTTCTCTACCGGGGAGTTTAATTCTTATATATCCTGATTGGGGATAAAAGAGATAGATAATCTTTTGATTCGTCTGGGAAGGATAATCTTTATACACCCTTGTGATACAGTGGGAGAACTGACTTGGTTGTTTTGTGTTTGATCACAAATGTTGCGGTTAGCAAGAGTCGCCACCGACTTTTATTTTATCCAAAAGGAAAGGTGAAAAAGCACAGGAAAGACCTTTGAGATTGTTTCTTCAGTTCGGGGGGTAGATTATGAAAAGGAAAGGTATTAGCACCCTTTTCATCCATGGTTTTCCATGGTATCTTAGTTACTTGCTAGATCACTTGCTTTTGTTTGAAAATGTGCTTTGTGTGTTTTTTTTAAAGTATTTTGAAAAGGTGCCATTATTTTGGGCAAACATTGTAATGATTCTTGTTCGTAAGAATGTATACAAAGTGTTTTATATTTTAAAAATGTTTTCAAGTTTGAAAGATGTTTTTGAAAGTGTTGGTGTTTATTTTGAAAATAGCAAGGATGTTTTTGTTTTGAAATTGAGCAAGCAACTAGGAATACCTACTTAAATGACTTTTATGTTCATTTCTTCTTTCTTTTTACATTGTTATCTTACCATTGATTTGGTAAGTAACCCTATCTTTGGATGTAAAAGGGACGGGCAAGGGTCATCGTATAACCATGATTAGCAATGTTTGTAAGATATCTTAGCATATTCTTTAGGGACTAAGATCATTTTGAAAGGCAACATGGATAGCATCATCGAAGGACTATGATCTTGTATTTTGTTTGTTTTTGCTAAGATACCTCATATGCATAATATGGTCATTTTTGTAAGGCAACCAAGTGGATTTACCCTAAGGTGTTTGTGTGCAAGCGTGTTGGTTTACATGCTTGATTTGTCTTTGATTAGGATTTGCTATTTGTTGGTTTTAATCTTTCCAAACAAACCCTAATTACTAGCATTTGTATATAATGCATTTAAAATGCGGAAAATAAAAATACTAAGCTATTACATCATTTAGGGGAGAGGGTGTACAAATTACAAATGGGGAATTGCAAGAACTTAAATCTAAATAATTATTATAACCATATTGAATTTGAATAAATGTACAAAATTGAATAAATAAAAATGCAGGAATGTAAATGTAAAAAGAAATGTGATTTTTGTTTGGTTTTCATGAAATAAGTTTTTTGACCTAATTAATTAAAATAAAATAATTAACTAAAAATAAGAAAATTAAGATTGAGTTAGTAAAATAAATTAATTTAAAGAAAATAAGTTTTTTAGAGTTTTTATGAATTTAATTAAACTAGTAAATAAAAATAATTAAATAAAAGATCCTAAGTTCTAAATTGATTTTAATTTACAAGAAAATAATATAATAGTAATTAAAATTTATTATCTAAGTATTTTAAAAAAAAAGGAAATTAATTTATTAAAGGGAAATGTTTTTGTTCTTTTGTTTTTATGAGGAAAAATAAACTAAATAAATATAAATAATAAAATATAAATAATTTTTGGATTTTTTTATTAATGAAAATAATAATAATAATAATAATAATAATAATAATAATGATATTAATAATAATATTAATAATAAAGAAAATATAAAATAAAAATGAAATAAAAAAGAAAGGAAATAAAATAAGAAAGAAAAATAAATGAGCTAGGGGTGTAAACAACAAGGAAGGGGGTCAAAAATAGCAAAAAAGGTTAAGCCCAAACAACTGGAGGCCCAGGCACTGCAAGAGTAAAAAAAAGGTAAGGAAATGTGAAAAAAGCAAAAGGCAGCGCACTGAGGTTCGAACCCATGACCTCTTGATTACCATCACGTTGCCTTACCACTTAGGTGGCTATACATCCATTAATATAACTGAAATAATAAATATATAATACAAAACAAGTCCTGAACACATTTCATCTTCAACCTCCAGCCAGACCACCTGTAACTTCACCATTTCTCAACAAAAATGGAAAATGCAAACATGAAAATTGCTCCATTTTTCCATACGAATCCAACCATATAAATATCATAAGCTATAAATCAAAGATGAATGAGAATTTTTGAAAGTACCAAATTCTAACCTAATTATTTTCAGAGGTTCAATCCTAA
This sequence comes from Vicia faba, assembly GCA_948472305.1. NCBI lineage: Eukaryota > Viridiplantae > Streptophyta > Magnoliopsida > Fabales > Fabaceae > Vicia > Vicia faba. Next base: position 673,018,949 of record OX451740.1, read on the forward strand.
AATTCTCCTAGATCAATCAATATAAATAAAATCTATGGACATGTACAACTTCAGGGTAATGATGTCTATATTTTATCTTCACAAATGCAAGCCTAATAATGCCTAAGTAATGAGATATAAGTTCAAGAAAAATACCTCAAAACTGGAAATCATGAAATGCAAATGAGCTTAATTCAAGGTGCTACAATGATCAGGTTAGCTTCCTCAAGTTCCCAGGAAGCTAGTGCAATGGGTTGCTTGAGCAATGGATGGCTGGAATGGCCTGGAGAAGTCAATGTGCAGACTCTGTTTTTTGGTTATGGAAGTTATGGTAAATGGTGTTACAGTTCTGGAATGAGGATGAGGATGAGTAGTATTTGATGTAAGGAAGCTTTAGGAACCAAAAGGCGAAGAAACACACAAGGGAAATATAAGTTTGGTGTTCAAGGTCAGAAACTGTGTAACAATGGAGTTTTTAGAGAATTTCTGATTTGAGAGAGTTTTGGTGTGTTTCAGGGTGCTTCGGCTCGTGTTCAAGCTCACAAATAGTGCCTCTATTTATAAGCAACAATTTTGGAAGCTTGTTGTTGATTAGAATTCAAAATCATAAGTTAAGCATAACATGTGATTTTTTGAGAATTCCAAGTTTCAAAGCTTTGTGTACTTGCTAAGATAGAGTGGTTATGCTTTAAACACACTTGCTTATGACTTTGTAGATGGAGTGTGATCAGAGGGAATAAGTTAGAGGCTCAAGAATTGACTTTGTGCATAAAGCTTGCTTTTCCAAAATGGAAGTGTTCACTTTGTGCCATTAATGGAAATGTGAACTGGATAAAGCTTAAACCACTTGGATTAAAGCTCAAAAGTTTATGTAAGCCATTAATGATGGATAGATACACAAGTAAGAAGGCCTGCAAAGCAAGATTATTCAGCCTAACATTGAAATTGCATTTTTGTTCATCATGAAAATGACCTATAATTTTAGTTTGAAACCCTAATTTCCTCTCTTCGATTCTCCTTGCTCAAGAATGATCTCAAGGAGTTCTTGGACATTTTAAAAAGCTTGTAATGTGCTATCAACCCATATTTGAATCACTTTTGAAAATTCCACTTGGAACTATATGAAAAATTACCATGAAGTTAGGTCAAAATCCTGCCTAAACTAGGGCAAAAGTTTCACTAAGTGTTTAGTTTCAAGACCATGACTTCATGGATTAATAACTTGAGATCAAATAATTTATAGGATAAGTTATGTAAATAAATGTTGTAGATATCATGGAGATCTACAACTTTTATGTTGAAAGTTTCTTTTGAATCATCTTGCATTATGGTGAAAAATTGGCTCAAAGTTGTGAAAAAATATGAAGTTTTTCACACTTAGAAAAATTTCTAAGTTTGAAAACTTTGACTTTTCAAAATGAAATCTTGACTTTTTGATTTATTGATGAACAAGTTTCATATTTTGACATGTTTTGTGATCTTTGACACTTGATTTTAACCAAAAAGTCAAAGTTTGACTTTTCAGGTTACAATTGACTTTTGATCAGTTGACTGAAAATCAACTATCAATCAATTGATCTTGAGAAATGTTTTGAGTCATGCCATTAGGTCAAAATGATGCAATATAACTCTTAAGATCATTCCTCAAACCAATTAACCATTTGCTAGGTAAAAAATCAGAAATTGCCCCTTCTCAATCAAAACCCTAATTTTTACCATTTTGCCCTTTTGATGATCTGACCAAATTTCTTGAGTAATTGTGGTCCAAACTTGATCAAATGATACATATGAGTTTATAATGTTGAAATGCATAAAAAAATTATGAATATTTACTGTAAATTGGCCATAGTTGACTTTTTCTCCAATACAATTGATTTTTAGGTCAACTGCTTAATTGATTGAGCAAAAATATGATCCAAGACTTGAATCTTGACATGAGTAATCTTGGGAGTCCATGATGATCCATGAAAGTCATACTAGGAATTGAAAGTTCCATTATCCTTGTGCAATCTCAAACCCTAATTTCAGTCATCAGTGCTTAAGGAGGTTTCTTGAGCTGATCAATCCTTGTGCAGTCTTGAACCAAATGAGATCTTGTGAGAAAATATTTGATAAATGAGAGGGAAAATGTTAGGGTACAACAATCCTGAATGGGGATAAAAGAGAGGGATATTCTTCTGACTCTTCTAGGGAGAATAAAGTTAACTGGTATCTAGTCGGATTACAGGTTTTGTAGCAACTTTCTGAGGATAGTGATGACTTCACTGGGGAGAGGAATTTTGTCAGTGGTTTGTAGTAGTTTGAGGAATAGACTTGAGCTGGAAAAATTATAGTTTGTTGGGGAAATAAACCCTGTTGTTGGAGAAGTATTATGCTGAGGAAACAAACTCTCATGGGGAAATTGAATTTTCTAAATAGAAGAAACTATATAGGGGTTTTACAGTTTTGGAGGACCAAACTCAACTGGGGAGAGAGAATTTCCATGCATTATACTTATTGGAAACTTTGTATGTTGGTGGTATTTCTAAGAAAGAGATTATACGCCTTTATTTGCTAGAGCAATCTGTCGGGGAGATTACGGGGAATGTACCCTTATTTGTGAAGACTACTTTATGGGGGGTAATCTCATGCTCTATGGGGATTGATAGAAAGCTTGAACATCATCCAAATTCCTAGAATATTGAGTAAATGCTTATGCTTGTTCTTATGCATATATTTGTTAACAGTTAATCATGTTCATATGCATATGTCCATTCAATTTTAGTCATTGGACGTTTTTGCAAACAAAACATAAAAAACCAAAAGTTTGAACTTTAAGATATATTTGTATTGATAATTTGCCTATAAATAGACGATTTTGTACAAAGAGACGGAAATCCTAGTAAGAGGAAGTCATCATGAAATGAAAAGAGTACAAAGTGAAAACAAAATGTATAGCCATGTGGAAGTGATCTCATTGGGTTCCAAACTCTGCTATTACCCCTATGTCTTTGAATATCTCGTTCCTTGCCATATGAAGAAGTTGATTGAACTTTCGACTTTGGTAATAAAGCTTGCATGTAAGTGATCCAATGGGACATAGTCGTACACTTTTAATCCCTAATTTTTCTTGGACCGCCATTTCAGGTTTCCAGTCCACCAGGATACCCATTTTTGCCCAAGCCGCCCTTTCAGGTTTTCGACTAGCCAGGTGTACAATCTTTTGTATATATCCCTAATTTTTTCCCGAACCCTTTTGGTTCGCCGGGATGCCCTTATATTTTCCTAGGTGTGTCAACCTAGGGGTCATTCTTATGCTTAGTATTTTTTGACTATGTCCACGTTTACTGGGTGTGGGAAATCTTCACCGTCCATAGTGGTCAGTATCATAGCACCACCCGAGAATACTTTCTTGATAACAAATGACCCTTCGTAGGTGGGAGTCCATTTTCCCCTAGGATCTCCTTATGGTAGAATGATGTGCTTTATTACCAAGTCACCATCCTTGTATACCCGACGCTTGATCTTCTTGTTGAACGCCTTGATCATCCGTTTTTGATACATTTGACCATGATAGACAGCCGTCAGCCTCTTTCGTTAATCAAATTCAACTGATCCAACCTACTCCGAATCCACTCGTCTTTGTCTAAGTCTGCTTATTTCGTAATTGTTAGAGAAGGAATCTGAACTTTGATAGGCAGGACAACTTCCATGCCATAGACTTGGGTTTCCCCAGTTGATGTTCACGCCGAAGTACGATAACCATGAAGAGAAAATGGTAACATCTCATGCCAGTATTTGTAGGTCACCACCATCTTTTGCATAATCTTATTTATGTTCTTATTGGTGGCTTCCACTGCGCCATTCATTTTACGTATGTATAGAGAAGAGTTGTGATGCTTGATCTTGAACTAAGTGCAAAGTTCAATGATCATAGAATTGTTAAGGTTGGTACCATTGTCAGTGATGATCCTCTCAAAGATTCCATACCGACAGATGAGGTTATACTTGATGAACTGGGCCATGATGTTCTTCGTAATTTAGGCAAATGAAGTTGCTTCAACCCACTTGGTAAAGTAGTCAATGGCGACAAAAATGAAACGATGTCCATTAGAGGCAGTAGGCTTGATTTCTATGATCATATCAATACCCCACATTGCAAATGGCCAAGGAGTAGTCATGGCATTCTAAGGAACTGGAGGCACATGAACCTTATCAGCATAAATTTGGCACTTATGGCAAGTCCTCGAGTGGAGGTGACAATCGGTTTCCAATAGTAGCCAACTCTCAGAATCTTCTTGGCCATAGTATGTCCACTAGAGTGAGTACCGAGGATGCCTTCGTGCATATCCTCCATAATTTTCTCTACTTCCTTCTTGTCTACACAACAAAGCAGGGTTGAATCATGGTTGCGCTTGTATAGAATCCCATTTCTCAGAAAAAACTTGGCAAAGAACCTCCATAGGAATTTATTTTCTTTTATTGACGCCCCTTCAGGATACTCTTAAGCTTCGAGATATCTTTTCACTTCATGAAACCAAGGCTTCTCTTCTACACCATCAGTTTCAATCTCATAGCAGTGCACCGGTTCGTTAAATCTTTCGATAGTAATTCTGGGAGCTTCGTTGTCCCATCTGAACTTGAACATGAAAGACATGGTAGCTAAGGCATCCGCCAATTGATTTTATTCCCTTGGGATATGTTCAAAGGTAACCTCTTCAAAGTACGAGATCAAGGTGAGTACAAGTTCTTCATATGGGATAAGATTCGAATGTTTTGTATCCCATTCTCCTTTAACTTGACTGACCACCAAGGCTGAGTCTCTATATACACTTAAGAATTTTATTCTTAGGTCAATAGCAGCTTTAAGACCCAAGATGCACTCTTCATACTCAGCCATGTTGTTGGTACAGTCAAAGAAGAGTCTGGCAGTGAAAGGCGTATGGCAACCTTCGGGGGAAATGATCACATCACAAATTCTGGTACCCAGTACATTGGAAGCTCCATCAAAAACCATAGTCTATCGGGATCCTTGCTCAGGTCCTTCATACAGTCTAGGCTTTTCACAATCTGTAATTAGCATGATATTCTCGTCCGGGAATTCAAAGTTCATAGATTGGTAGTCATCCACATCTTGATGTGCCAAATGATCTGCCAATACATTCACTTTTATTTCTTTTTGAGTAGTGTACTGGATATTGTATTCAGTTAAGATCATTTTCCATCAGGCTATTCTTCCGGAGAGAGCTGGTTTCTCAATGATATACTTGATGGGATCCATCATAGAGATCAATAAAGTAGTATGAGTTAACATATAATGTCTTAGTTGGAGAGCAGCCCATGCCAAAGTGCAACAAGTTTTCTCGAGTAGTGAATATCTTGTTTCACAGTCGGTAAACTTTTTGCTAAGGTAGTATATTGCATGCTCTTTTCGACCAGACTCGTCATGTTGCCCCAACACACACTCCATTATATTCTCCAACACGGTTAAGTACATGATCAGAGGTCTTCCTTCAACTGGTGGCATTAAGATTGGAGGCTCTTAAAGGTATTCCTTAATTTTATCAAAATACATTTGACAGTCATCATTCCATTTGACTACTTGATCTTTCTTCAACAGCTTGGAAATTAGTTCGCAAGTAGCAGTCAAGTGAGAAATGAATCGGGCAATGTAGTTGTGTCGTCCTAAGAAACCTCTGACCTCCTTCTCAGTACGAGGAGCTGGAATTTCATGGATAGCTTTAACTTTGGCATGATCAACCTCAATACCTTTGCCACTGAAGACGAAGCCTAGGAGCTTTCTAGACCTTACCCGAAGATGCACTTGTTGGGATTCAACCTCAGCTTGTATTTCTTCATCCTTTCAAACAACTTGTGTAGATGATCAAGGTGCTCTTCTCCAGTTTGGAATCTCGCTATCATGTCATCCATATAGACTTCTATCTCATGATGATTCATCTCGTGAACTAATGCCACCATAGTCCATTGATAAGTTGCGCCTGAATTCTTCATCCCAAAAGGCATGACCTTATAACATAAGGTGCCCCACTGTGTGACAAAAGTAGTTTTCTCCATGTCTTCAGGTGCCATTTTGATTTGGTTGTACCCTGAGAAGCCATCCATGAAGGATAATACCTTATGTTGAGCAGTGTTGTAAACCAAGACATCAATATGTGGTAGTAGGAAGTCATATTTGGGGCTCGCCCTACTTAAATCCTTGTAGTCTACATACATACGAACCTTACCGTCTTTCTTCGGCACTATAACAATATTTGCAACCCATTGGGGATATAATGTCACTGCCAAGAAACCTACAATGAACTGTTTCATTACCTCATACTTGATCTTGTCTGACATGTCAGGACGCATGCGACGAACCTTTTGTTTGATCGAAGAACAACTCTCTTTCACTGGCAGACAATGAACCATGATATCAGTATCGAGCCCTGGAATATCTTAGTATGACCAAGCGAATACCTCAACATAGTCATGCAACATCTGAACCAATCTTCTCTTGACATTGTCTTCTAGGTTGGCGCAAATCTTGACTTCTTTCTTATCTGCCTCAGTACCCAAAATTATCACTTTGACTGGTTCTTCGTGCGGTTGGATTGCCTTTTCCTCTTGTATCAGGAGTCTGGCGAATTCTCTAGGCATCTCACAATCTGCTTCACCTTCATCTTCGACTTGATAGATTGGATTTTCGAAGTCATAAACGACAATAGCATAATTGTTGTCATTGAGATTCGACGTGGATGTGGATCTACAAATGTGTGTATGCATGTAAGGTCACATGGCTATTTGAAAATGCATTAAAGTAAAAGAAAGACAAGGAGTGCAAAATTTGAATGCAAAATCGTCCAATGTTTTTATTAAATGAGCATATGATATATGAAATGACAACCCTTAACAAGTGGACCATTGTGCCTCGGGCAAGGCACAAGGTTTAGAGTAATTGTTTTTAAAGAAATTATACAGACAAACTTCTTAAAGTAATAAAAATAGGAAATAACAATCACTTCTAGCTGAAGGAGATTGAGATGAAGTCTTTAGTGATCCAGTTTTTGAGTCCACAGTCAGTAGTTGGGAATATCCAATCGTCGAAGTCACCATCACTGTCAGTGTCTTTCAGAGCATTGACTTCATTGTTGCTAATACGGAGAGGTGGTCCCCTAGCACGAGCACGTCGAACCTCTATCTGAGCCTTTGAAGTAAAACCCAACCCAAATTTGTCATATTTTTAAGGGATATCAGGAATTTGTCCCCAGATAGTGTAATCTCCATCTTATACAACATCCCGAGCATCCTTAAGGGAGGCCATTCTTGGTGTGTCATGGAAATCTTAGGAGTAGTAGCTTTAGCAACAACAATCGTTGGAGGAATTACTTCAAATGTTTGGTAGGGGGTTTCAATGAATCCAACATTCATTTCAACATATTTGAAATAATTCAAATGACTGACCATATATTCTTCCTCTCCGCAGACTATCACTATCTTCCCTTTCAATGGGTACTTCAGCTTTTCATGCAATGTAGAGGTAACCACACCTTCCCCATGAATCCATGGGTGTCCCAGCAAGCAGGAATAGGCCAGGTGGATATCCATTACATTAAAAGTCGAATTGAATACTTGAGATCCCACCTTGATCGGGAGATCAACCTCTCTATGGACCATCATCTTTGACCCATCGAAGGCTCTTACCATACTATCACTGGGTTTCAGCACCCGCCCTTCACAATCTAGTCTATCTAAAGCACCTTGGGTAAAACATTTAGGGAGGACCCAATATCTACTAACACATGTGCCAGAGTGGTGCCTTTGCATTCAATAGATATGTGCATAGCCTTTTTATGATTCTTCCGCGCAGGAGTTACATCTATATCAGAAAATCCCAAGCCATTATCAGCAGTTAGGCTTGCAACACAATTCTCAAATTGATCAGCATTGGTCTCTTGTGGTACATGGGCATTCTTCAGAAATTTCAACAAAGCTTGGGCATGTACTTCGGAGCGTAATAACAAGGACAACATGGATATTTTTGAAGGTGTTTGCCCCAGTTGTTCAACTATTTTGTAGTCACTTTTTCGGATGATCTTCATAATTTCTTCCATCTCTTGTCTAGATGGGTCTTCAATTGTAACATATTTGGATGGCGCCTCCACCCGGGTAGGCTCAGATAATTTATCGTTATCTCGGGCGTCGGTAGTTGGTCCAACAGCAGGAATATGAACATGTGTTTTAGTTGTTGGAGGAGAGATCTCCGGAGAGAAGATCCTTCATGTCCTAGTGACCTTACTAGTTCCGACAATGTTTGTAATTTCAGGATCTTTATTTTCAGTAATCCATGGCTCTTGCTTGAAACCATGATAATAAACTTCTTCCCCATTATTCCAAGGTTGTCAGAGGAATATGGGACTAGCCCCGGTGTAGTGATGATTAGGGGAGCCACTCTTGGCTCAGCAGGAATCCTTATAGGGCCTCTAGAGGTGATCCTTATAGGATTATTGAAAATTGTGATTATGGAAACATCTTCAAGTCTCAGTTCTTGGAAAGTATTTTTAGGCAAACTCTTCATGGATGGAGTTTTCTCGAACAAAATTTCATGGCTATCAATCAAGCGTTTAATATCTTTCTTCAGCCACATACAACCATTAGTTCGGGAAGCACAATGGTAACAATTCTCAAGGCATCCCAGAAATAAATCGGCTCTTAATAAATTCTTCTTAACGGTCATCAAGGGAGTAGTCAAATCATAGATGGTGGAGACAAAGGAGACATCGTCAATGGAATTAACACCTTTACTATGACTGGGCATGGGGCAGTAATCACATTAGGGGTTTCTGAAGGGTCAAACTCTATCACTTTGTTGTCAATCAAATCTTGGATTTTGCTTTTTAGGGCCCAACAATCATCGTTTTTGTGCCCAGGACTATTGGAATGGTATGCACACCTTGCATTTGGGTTATACTTCAGAGATGATGTGTTGGGATTTTGAGGAGGATCCCACAGTGTTATCAATTGTGCTTTCAACAAATGTTGTAATTCTTGAGACAGTGGCATGTTAATCCTAGTGAATTGTCTCCTCAGAGCTTCTGACTTACGTTGATTGTTTTGTTGTTATGGTCATTGAACTGGGGTTTGGTTAGAAATCAATAATGCTCCTACTGACGGGTGACGATCATTCTTGATACGACTCCTTTGTCCATAAACAAAATTAGTTTCCTTCTTACCAACAAAGGGTTTCTTTACAACATTATAGGTTGAGGCCATTGGTATTTTTCCACTTTTGATTCCGATTTCAACTCATTCGCTAGTAAAAACCAGCTCGGTAAACCCTGACGAAGAACTCTGAATCAACAAATTAAAGAATGGGACCGGTAGAGTGACCATGAACATGTCCACTAATTCTATGTCAGTCAAAGGGGGTTGTACCCTTCTAGCCAGGTCCCTCCATTTTTGAGCAAATTTCTTAAAGCCTTCGTTTGAGCCCATAGTCATGCTTTGTAATTGCATGCCGGTTGGCGCAAGGTCAGCATTGTATTGGTATGTTCTGTAGAAGGCAGCAACCAAATCCTCCCATGTGTGGATATTAGTACCTTCTAGTTGATAGAACCATTCCAACTATGTTCCGAATAAGCTTTCTTCTAAGAAATGAACCCATAACTTCCTATCGACGATGTGTGATTGATTCTTGTGGACATATGACCTTAAATGGAGTTTTGGATAGGAGAATCCATCATATTTGGCGAAGACAAGCACCTTGAATTTGTGGGGAATGACCACCCCAGGGCCCAAACCTAAGTCTCCAAAGTCCAAACTAGGCACTATTTGGATCTCCACATCCTTAAGTCGGTCTTCCAGCTATTTGTATTTGTCATCCTCCAGTGGGTACTGCTCATTAGAGTAGTCTTCATCCTCAGAAATATGGTTATTTCCAGCCCTAGCCCTAGTGCCTATAACATCCTCTTCTTGATTGTCTTCTTCCTTAGAAGAAGCTTCCTCTATTTGATCCAGTCGGGCGGGCCCCTTGAACCTTCTTCCCATGTTGAGGATAACAACCCACTTCTTAGTCTTCTTTTTTGTGACGAGGAGTGCCATCATTTCTTGTTGTCCTTTGGTTAGGTTGAGGAGAGTCTCTTGGAATTCTACATGTTGAGTTTGCATATCTTTGACTGTTTTCTCTAGAGCCATCTTATACTGAAATAAACAGTAAAAGGATGAGGAAACCTATATCAGAAAACCTGCTTATGAAATGATGTATGATATGCGAATGCAATGTTTTCAAGGACCTCAGAAGATTTGAATTTGCTAGCCAAAAAGGAAACAAAACAACAATTGCATTAATAGGTTCAAAAGTTACAATTGGCCGTTGGGCTTACAATAACGAGACAAAAAAATAAGAACTCCTAAAACCTAAGACTCAAGTCTCCCACAGACGCTTCCTCTTTGTGTCGATGTAGCAATTCAAGCTTTTCTCCTCGTGAAATTGCTTTGTGAGCTCCAACACTTTCTTCTCACTTGCATAGAATCGAGCTTCGAAGGTGTCTCATTCTCCCTTGAGTTGAATCCACAACTTCTGAAACTCTTCGAGGTCAGTAGGCATGTCAGGATGGAGAATGGTATAAGGAGTATCCCCTTCGGAAATGGGCTCCATATTCACTTGTAGGATGGCTAGATATGGCATCATGAGACTTTGAGCACGAGCTCGTACCCATTTGAGATAAGGATCAAGAGGGATGGAATTCTTATGCCCCAAAGTCTTTCTATCAACCTTGCTTACCATGCCCGAAGCATGTACAAACCTTCAATGATAACCTTGAACATTGTTCTCGTAGTCGAATACAATACCTAGAAAGAGTGCATCGTGGGGACCATCTCTTCGAGCATAGCCAAATTGTCGTAGAGCTAGAGAAGGGTTATAAGTAATACCTCCCCTAATTCCCAAGAGTGGAACATTATGGAACTCCCCACAACGGTCAATTATAGTAATGTCCTCTTGAGATTGAGAGCACCAATAGATATCTGTATGAGAAAGCGACATTATCCTTTGCGACCACCTCAAACCTTGATCATTATTCAATAATGATCGGGGAAGGTGCGAAATAAACCACCTAGAAAACAAAGGCAAGAAACACATAAGAGTCCCTCGCTTCCTCATAGTGCGAGTATGAAGAGAGTTCAAAACGTCTCCAAGCAATGTAGGCATAGGGTTACGAGTAAGGACAATTTTGACAGCATTCACATCTATGAGTTGGTCAGGGTTAGGAAAATGCACCAACCCATAGATCAGAAGATCCAAGATCTTCTCAAAAGATTGAAAGTTCATGGCATCTGAAAACAAACTAGCCTTCTCCATCAGGAATTCAGCCAAAAAGCCTTTGACCCCACTTCTTGTCTCCCAATTAGCCACAATGTCCGAACTCTTCAAATTTAAGGTCGTGGTAATAACTTCAGGTCTTGGAGCTTCCTCTAAACCGGCAAAGGGTATTTGATCAAGAACAAATACTCCTAATAGTTGAGAGAATTCTTCCATTCTGGCCACCAATTAATAATCGGGAAAGGTGAAACAATGAAGTACAAGGTCAACGAACTATAAGAGCACCCTCTTCATGTCTTCTTCAAATCTTGGGGTAACCAGATTGAGAAGTCGACCATATCTTTTGGTGAACGCAAAATTTTCAAGAACCCTTGATGCTAACTCTTTGAGTTGAGGAGGCACCCTTATGACGTTGATTCAGATGGTATTTCTGCGAACGGAAGCCATATCCTATAAAACAGAATAAAGATAAATCCCTAGGTCCTTGAAATGGTTATTGAAAATGCTATGGCATGATGTCATGATGTTATGTTTGATCAAATAATCATACACAAACAAAGCACACAAGGTCTTAGGTTTAGGCATGCATGGAGTTTATAGGTAAATACCCTCTTTAAGTTTTAGTTGGCTCAACCTTTCCTAAAAGAAGTAATCGGGTTCTAGGAGCCTCAATATCACTGATCTTTCTTTGTTGGGAATTGTTTTAGCTCAAGCATTCAAACTACGACCAAAATATCCCGAAAGTTCGATCTCAATGAGTGTAGTATCGAGTATTAACCAACTTTAGTATTGCACCAAATTCAGCTATCTCACTACTTTCTAATGGCCAAGTTGTTCAACTAAGGTTATACGGTAAGTTAATTCTTCATGACACCACACATTGGCCTCGTATTCTCCTTGACTGGACTCAAGGGACACCGGTACCAACAAATGTGTCACACTAACGTAGCCATCACTTTAATCATGTCGGTATTATGCCGCATAGTCTCCACAATCTATTACTACTTACCTAAAATGCCCCAGATCCAAGTATAGGATCTATACAAGAAATAAACCCAAGCATAACCCCAAAATGAAAAGCAAACAAGGAAAATAAGTAAAGCAATAAAGGTGATCTAGCTCTTAAGGTAACCCCACTTTTTCAATATTCCCCAATAGAGTCGCCAATTCTGTCATATGGTGGGAGAACTGACTTGGAGTTTTTGCATTTTATCGTAAATGTCGCGGATAGCAAGAGTCGCCACCGAATTTTCTTTTATCCAATAAAGGAAAGGGTGAAAAGGACATGAAATACCTTTTGAGAATTTTCATGAGTTTGGGGGGTAGGTTATGAAAATAGAAGGTGTTAGCACCCTTTTCATCTGTAGTTATCTACGAGCTCTTAATTGCTAGCTCACATTGAAATGCTTTGTGTTTGTGTAAGTTTGAAAATATTTTGAAAACGCCTTCGTTCGGCAAACTTTGCAATGATTCTCGTATCGTTTAGAATGTATACAAAGTATTAGATTTGAAAATATTTGTTTGAAAATGAGTGTTTGGAAAGATGTTTTGAAGATGCCAATGTAAGCAATTTTGTAATGATTCTCGTATCATTTGAGAATGTATAGAAAATGTTTATTTGAAAAGTATTTTTGAAAGTGTGAAGTGTGGAAATGGTTTTGTTTGTGAGCAAGCAATTACGAGCAATCTACCTACTCAAAAAGTCTTTGTTCTTTTCCCCCTCCTTTAGGTAATGCTTGTCTACCATTAGTTAGTAGGAAGCCATATCATTGGATGTGGGGACATGCATGGGTCATCGTACAGTTATAGAAGACAACTTGTAAGATGTTTTAGCAAATGTCGTAAGGGACTAAGATCGTTTATCGAAGGAAATATCGAAGGGTCATCGAGGGACTACAATCTTTTTAATCGAGGGTCTTTTCTAAAACATCCCACATTCAAGGGACATGATTGTGTAAATTCGAGGCAACAAGTGAGGTTTACTCTAGAGGTGCATGTGTGAAAAGTGTTTTGTTTTCAAGTAATTTATCTTCAATTAATGTTTTGCTAAGTTTGATTGTAGTCTTTTCACGCAAACCCTAATTACTAACAATAATAAGGAAAGTGATAAATTGCGGAATTTAAATGTCCTACGCTATTACAACGCTTTGGGAATGAGGGGTACAATTTTGTGAATGAGGGGAAGAAAACAATAAAGCCTAATTATCTATTACAAACCATTAAATATAAATAATAATAAAATGCACAAAATGTAAAGATGAAGAAGAAGAAAAATAAATTGTTTTTAGGGTTTTTTTTATGGAGAAAAGATTTGATATTTTAACCTAATTAGACTAATTAATTTTAATTACAAGAGAAGTTTAATTAACTTTTAGCAAAGCCTAAAATCTAAGTTAGTTGAATTTAAGAGAATTAAACCTAATTCTAAATAATTTGTTTAGAAAATAATTTGAATGTTAATGTTAATTTGGAAAGAAAATGTATTTATCATGTAAAAAAGAGCAATATAATCTAAATTAAATAAAAAAGGAAATAAAGTATTTAAATTAAAATATTTTTAATTTAAGAAAAATATATTTTTGTATTTTTTTGGTTAAAAAATAAATAGATATAGAAAATATAAAAGGTATAAAAAAATAGTTGGGTCTGGGTGTTAAAAAGAAAAATGAGGTGCTGGGCCCAAATATATTCTTGTTTGAAATCAGAAAAAATAAAAAAAAGGATGGAGTGGCCTTGGTTGTTTTTAGTAAATAGGGCGTATGAATGTAGCAAAAATGTCAAGGCCCATAAACAAAAATCCAGTGCCTATGAGATCTAGTGTGGCTAGTCTTATGGATTGCATCATGGTCCTACTCATGTGGAGCCCTGGATCTAGTTGCTTGGCTGATCTTATGGTGTTGCTATGAAGCCCATTGTGATACGGTGGGAGAACTGACTTGATGTTTTGTGTTTTTATCGCATTTGTGCGGATAGAAAGAGTCGCCACCGACTTTTCTTTTATCCAAAAGGAAAGCTAAAAAAGCACAGGAAACACCTTTCGAGATCATTTCTCGGGTTCAGGGGGTAGATTATGAAGAGGGAAGGTATTAGCACCATTTTCATCCGTAGTTATCTATAGGCTCTTAGTTACTCGCTTAGGTCACTTGCTCTTGTTTGACAATATGCTTGTGGTGTATTTTTTGAAAGTATTTTGAAAATGTCTTTGTAATGGTTCTCATTTCTATAAGAACGCGTACAAAGAGTTGTTTCGAAAAATAGTTCAAAGATGTGTTTGTGGAATGTGTTTTTGAAAGTGGTTTTTAAAAGATGTTTTGCAATGGTTCTCGTCTCTATAAGAACGTATACAAAAGGTCTTGTCTTTTGAAAATGTTTTGAGATGAAAGTGTTGGTGTAAAATTTTTTTTTGTCGTGAGCAAGCGAGCAACTAAGAGCGAATCCACCTACTCGAAAGGTCTCAAATGTTATTTTCTTCCCCCTTTAGATGTTTCTATTTTACCATTGATTTGGTAAGAAGCCCCATCGTTGGATGTAAAGGGACAGATGTGGGTCAATTTTATAGTCATCGAAAGCAACTTATGACACGCTTTAGCAATTTTCATAAGGGACTAGATCGTTTTATCGAAGGTAACGTCGAGGGTCATCGAGGGACTAACGATCTTTTTTATTGAAGGTTCTTTGCTAAAACATCCCATATTCGAGGGACATGACTGTGTTTCCGAAGTAACGAGCGAGGTTACCCTAGAGGTGCGTGTGTGAAAAAGTGTGTTTGATTCAAGTTAATTTTGTTTTTGAAATTAGGTTATCTAGCGATTGATTTTAAATCTTGCCATACACTCCTAATTACTATACAGTAATAAGTAAAACAGTAAAATGCAGAAATTGAAATTCTACGCTATTATAAAGCTTCGGGAATGGGGGTACAAATTAATGAATAAGGGTGATGATAAGAAATAAACATTTAAGTCACACGATACAAGTCCAAACCGTTAAATAATTATTTAAGTTAAAACTCTTTTCATTTGATAAAATTAATTAATGATTTAATTAATAATGTCAAACAAAAATTATTTTAAAATTAATAATCATTTAAAACAAATATTAACCTATTTGAAATTCTAAATATATGCTGAAATATAAAACAAAAATTAAATAAATAAAGGATATAAGGGAAAAGTTTAGAAATGGGCCTGTATTGGAGCAAATCTAGGGGTGCAAAAAAAAATCTAGTTGGCCCAAATAAAGGGAGAAGCCCAAAGCTCTGGCTGATCAGGTGCAACAGTCTCCTGGAGGTGCACCATGGGTGTGCTCTTGTAAGGTGCTAAAGAGTAATGATTGGTGATGAGATAGAATCATATGGAGGGATGATGAGGGTACACAATCCATTAGCGTGGGAATGCATACACATGATTTCTCAGGATGATTAAAGGGGTGGTGAAAAGTGTCACCACCGGATTGGGCATCAGGGTGTAATTAACAGGAAAAAAAATTAATTAAATGAAACCACAAAAACCTCACAACTCACATTTCTTTCTCTCTCCTCATACCCTCCTCACACGATTCTATCTCTTCTCTCTTATTGGAAACCTTCACCGGAGAAGGCAGCTTGGCTGCACCGGAAATCGCCTCACGGCGGTGACGGCGGCAGCGTGACTCCAATCACTACTTTTCTTACATGAATCTCATCGTCTCCTCTCTCTAATTACTAATCTGAAGTTAATTTTTGTAGATTCTCAATCTAAAACCCTAGATCTAAAGAGGGGTGGATGAAACCCTATGTCAAAGATGTAGCAAAAAAATAATGATTTATGATGAAGGATGCAAAATGGAAAGCAAAACGCAAAAAAAAATGGAGAACGGAGGCCATGTTCTCCAAATCCATGAGCTTCCAACCTTTCTTAAATTTGTTCTTCTGGTATTTATCTGAGTTTTTTCTCTTCTTTTGAATATGTTGAAATGATTTCTGAGTAGGATAACGATGAGGATTAGTGTTTGGCTTTTTGCTATTTTTATGAGTTATTAGTTCACTGTGGGTTTTTGGTGGTGATATTTGGTGACAATATTTGGTGATGGAATTTTTTTTTTATGTTGTAAACTTTTGTTGGCTGATTTGTGCTGTTTCGTCTCTTACTGTGAAGGAGACAAGGTTTTTTTTAGTGATGGTCTTTGGTGATGTTGTATATTTTGTGTTTGTAAAAGAAATCAATGGGTTTGATGGAGGTATTCTCTCTTGGTGATTTTTTTTGTTCTGGTTTCTTGGCTTTTGGTTTTACAGTAATCTTTTTGGGTTTTTTTTTTGGCTTTTTGGTTTGTGATATTTGCTGGTTCCCTCTTTTCGTCCAAAATCTCTTCTTTTTTTATAAAACAATGGTTATTCTTATAACCAGATCAGGGTGAAAATAGGAGGGAAAGTCTTGTGAATTTGAACAAATGGTTTTTTAACTTTGGGCTTTAGAGTGCAGATTAAACTATGTCAATTTTGGTGCAAGTTTTTGCCTGCTTTGGACAGGTTTTGATGCAGGCTGTAGCGGGCCTATTGGACTATTGTATGCTTAGGTGATATTTATCTGACCCTATCTCTTTATCTTTCCATGAAACAAAGCCACATTTGGCTTTTCAGTACATTCTGAAGGGTTTGCTCATTTAGGAAAGTGATGATATCTAGGGTTTTGGCCATTTAATGGTTAGCTTGCATTATTACATTTGATGCTAACATTTTTTATGAATTACTTTGGGCTGTGTTGCTATTGTTTGCCCCCTTTCGTGTATCTTCTGTAGGCCTGTTGTGCTATTGTTTTGCTATTTGCTGCATGTTTCATTTTGTTGCAGTTTTTGGGGCTGCTTTGCTGTTTTGGCCGTTTGTTTGCTGTTTGTTTGAACTGTTGGAATAGCTTGTTGGCTTGTGTATTGGTTGCAGGTTTATGCTGCATTGGACAACTTGCTTACTGTATGCTATTTGTTTGCAGTTTGACCTTGCCTTTGTAAACTTCTTTTTATTTTATTTTTGTGAACCAAGAAGGGCAACCTTTCTTGTGATTTGCAATTGGGGAGAGAGATTATGATAGACCAAAATTCTTATTCCTAAAAGCAAACCCTAGTGATGAATTAGGAGAAAAATTGTTTGTGAAACTTCCTTGTTTAACTTCAATAATATATGCTAATTATATTTTCTTTTCTTTTGATTTGTTTCATGAACAGCAAGCAAGACTTGGATGCCAACGAAGATTGGATCGATCATTTGAAGATGAAGATGAAGACCCAGAAAATTAAACAAGAAATTCTCTTTGTAATCTTGAGATTCTTTGTAAACAAATTGTAAATTAATTTGTAATGTAAAAAATAATCAAACACTTGAATAAAATTTGGTGTAGTAGAATTTGTTGTACAAAAACTTGCAAACTTTGATTGAATACTTTGGATAAAAACTTGCTTGATAACTTGCATTTTAAACGAACACAATATGATAGGATAAATCATGTATTTTGCACTCTTAAACAAAATAAATATTTAAGAGCTTAAACCCAATTGATTAATTGAATCCACAATCATGATTGTTTAAAATGATAGTCTTAATCTTTATATCTTATCCAAACAAAACATGCTCCCAAGAATAACATCAATCCTCAGAAAATTATGGTTAAGAAAAATTAAAAATCACACAAATGCCTTGCAACGATTCAATATGAAATTCTGGCTGCAGATACTCAATGTCACGTTCAATGTTATGACACCGTATCTGACTTACTATATGACAGTAAATACAAAAGCAATAAAGAACACAGTCAATTGTTTACCCAATTCAGTGTGCAACAACACCTACTCTGGGGGCTACCAAGCCAGGGAGGAAATCCACTATAAGAGATGTTAATTCAGGAATAAACCAACCAGTTTATCTCCTTCACTTAAGACCTACCCAATGCAATTCCAATCTAAGTACAACTTAAACCTGAGTTCCTACTCACTCCCCCTCAATCACAACAGTGATACATAAACCAATTTGACTTAAGAATTGATGAAGACACTCTTCAAAAACAAACACTTGATTAAGCTTCACAGCTTTTTAATCAAGCAACACAATCACTCTTGCTTCACAGCTTTGAGTGATGCACACAGCTAACTTGACTCTGCTTCACAGCTTTAGTCAAGGAACATTCAAACACTCTTGCTTCAAAGCTTTGAGTGTTACACAACCCTTACAATTGGAAACCTATTCCAAGTCACTTATCACAATGATAATTGCTGGGAGTACAATAATCAAACCTATACAGATTACAAATGATCTTCTGATCAATAAAAAGGGATGCCTTGAAAAACAGCAGCTCTGTTGAATATATAGCAGCTGCAACTTCAGTTAGGGTTTCCACAAAAACCTAGGGTTAATTCCGTTTGACCTAAAGACCAGGTCACAGGGCTTTATTAACCAGGTTAGGGTTGAGCTAGGTTACCCCTCAGAAAACGCAGGATTCTGTTCAGGAAGGACTGAGTTATTTTCCTGAAAAAACTCAGACTTATCCAACCTGCAAACCTGTTAGTTCAGAACAGGATGTCATAACATCTGTTATGACATCTGAGAAAACTTGTCTACTGATTTAGCAAAATGTGATCATTTTGCAAAATGCTCAGATACACACTTATAAACATCAGTACTTGAATTACAATATTTTTCTGCAAAGGTACCTAATGAGTCAGTACAAACTAAACTAGAATGTTATGACATCAGTCATGACATTCACACATACACTTGGGATTTACCAAAAATGCAAGCCAATACCTAAACACCTACAAACTCCCCCTTTGGCAGATTTTTGGCTAAAGACCCTAAGCAATCAGAGATAGATAGCAGCAGAAATAAGTGACAGCAGAAAAATAGAATGTCAAGTACCAATTAAGTAAGTACCAAAATATTCTCCCCCTCTTTAGCCACAAATGGGCCAAAGATACATGTTCATAAAATTATACAGTTATCCAAAACAAAATAATAAGAGCAGCAGCAGAAAACAACTGAATACACTTCCAAACTCCACCAGATATCAGCACCAACCAGCAACACCACCAAACAGCAACCAACCTTCAAGCACTGTCATCAGACTCAGAGGAGCTAGTTTCTTCAATGTTGAGATGACCTTCAGCTTCTACACCTTCTTCCCTTCTGTTTTCTTCAGCTTCCTCCTTTTCTAGCCTGACAATTAGAATTTCTAGGGTCCTTTTTCTAGCATCCAGCTCTTTGCAAGTTTCTTTTAAAACAGCTATGACATCTGATGTCTTGGACTGGGTCTTCACAGACGATGTCTCAGCTGATGTTATGACAATGTCTGGAGCATGAGATCCCTGAAACAGTTTGTAGTGCAAGCCAAGGGTAGGAGCTCTTTTGCAGACTGTATATCTTGCCACAAGGATATCAGGGTATTGTGCAAGGATGATTCCACAAAGGAGGGAGGGAAAGGCAATTGGTCCTTTGACAGCATAACTGCCAGCATGCTTTAAAGTTTGTTCAAAGATGTACCTGCCATAGTCAAAAGCAGTCTTGGTTCCCACAGCATAAATAAATCTCCCCAATCCTGTGGAGACAGTTGATTTATGATTTGTAGGCACCCAGTTGGCTGCACCTATTTTATGCAAGATGGCAAATTTCATGCTGAGTTTACTAGCATTCAACTTGCCTTTCAAGGGCCAGCACTTTACTTGCCTGGCTGTGATGGTTTGACAAACTTCATTGTCAGTTGCCTCCAGATCAGGACAATCCTCATTTGTTCTTCCAAGAAACTTGTTGATTTCTTATGGAGAGAACTTGACCCTTCTTCCTCTAACAAAAACACGTTCAAAGTCAGCTGACCTTCCATCAGCACAATCATTAGACAAGTTCACTACAAACTCCTTGACCAGATTTTCATAACATTTGTTAAACTTTATCACTGTCTTCATTAGTCCAACATTCTTGATCAGGTCCATGATGTCTTTGCACTCCAAGGCATCATTGTTGAGTTCTCTCTCTAAGGCTATTCTCTTTAAGCAAACATACTTCCATCTATTTGCATTGTCAGGATGATGAAAAGAGATGTTGTCTGTTGGCACTTCAGGCACTCTAGCAATTTTGCTGGAGGGGAGCTTCCTTCTGATAGGAGTTTCTTCAATATCAATCTCAAATTCTGATTCCTCATCAGAATCAGAAGATTCAGGTTCTTTTCTCTTCTTAGAGATTGGTTGTCTAGCAGTATGCACCTGGGCCTTCTTCCCTTTTGTCTGAATACTTTTCTCAGCCATGCCTTCAGCCTTGGATTTCTTAGCATTAGGTTTATCATTCTGACTACTTTTTCTTTTCATCAATCTCCTAGCTATGCTAGGGTTCACATTAGCAATCAGATCATTATCTGAGTAATCCTCATCCACATCAATGATAGGTGGATCAGCAGCCTTTTCTGAAGGGTTCTGAATGTTGTCTTTTTGTGTCACAACATTCTCAGTGACATCTACATTTTCAGAAACTTCCACATTTGGACTTTTTGATTGATTTAAAGGGACAGAAATCCCCGGTACAGATTGGTTGCCACTCAGTATACTAGTAACCAGCCTAGCAATAGCTTGGTGAACTTGAACTGATCCTTCTCTATTAGGTACAGAAGACGAAGAATGAGAAGAATTACCAGAGGCTTTAGCTTGAGCTCTTCCTGCATGTCTGGTTCTGAGCTTTTTGACTTTGGCTGGGTCAGTTGCCATCTCTCTGAGAGGAGTGACCTCAAGAACTTCAGATTCTATGCATGTGGTGATTGCCCTAGAATCTTGGTCAGATGATGACGATGACGAGGATGACGAAGTTGCCATGGTTGAAGACGATGTCTGAGACATTTTGATTGACTTTGAGTAATGGTAGCAGTTTGAGAAAAATCTTTGATTGAGAGGAGGAAACAGGTTGCAAGGACGAGAGAGGTAGGGGGTAAAAGGGAGTCTTTTCAACTTCTTAAAGATTTTGAAAGAATTGTGAAAGTATATGATTAACTCACTAAAGATAGACTTAATAAAATTAATTCCTTCAACCTTTGTTTTAAGCAAAATTAATTGCTATAAAATCTTATGTTGGTGAATACCCAACCTGCCCCTCAAATTTTCAAGTTTATTTCCAACAAGAGCCTTGGTAGAAGAATCAGTCAGCTGAAGCTTAGAGAAACTATGTTCCAGTTTAAATGACTTCTTCTCTTCAAAGTCAATAGGTTTCAAGGAAATGTTGATTGTATTCAGATTGTCACAACACAATGTCACAACATCTTGTGTGACATTGTACTCAGGGAGCATCTGTTTTGACCAGATGTTTTGAGAACAGTTTTTCCTAGCAGCAACTATTTCCGCACAGAATTGGGAAGGCATTCTTTTGATATGAATCATAGTTCTGGTTGATTCTTGAATAATTTTCTGTTTGTCCAGTCCATTTTGATGGAGAGTTATAGGAGAGGAGACTTCAAGCCTCATTTCTTCAGGGAAACAGAATTTATTAGACTTGTTATTTCCAACATCCTTGTCAAGATGACTTATGGTTCTGACAACACATCCTTCTTCAAGTTTATTTGCCACATCACAGATATTATCATCCTGTAGTTTTGGAGTTCTTCTGACTGCTTCCATAGAAATAGCTCTTTTCATTCTTCTTAGATGAAGGGGACCAGGCTTATGCTGCCACAGTTTCATCTCTTTTTCTTCTTTGATAATTGGACACATAGTGGAGATATCAGTGTTCTCAGGCTGCCACAAGTAGCAGTTATCTTTGGATCTGATTCCTCTCATTACAACTTCTAGTTTTTCATTAATTACTAGACATTCAGATCTTGAGAAGTTGACCTTGAATCCTAGATCACATAATTGACTGATACTAATGAGATTAGCAGTCAACCCTTTTACCAGCAGTACTTTATTCAGACTTGGAACTCCAGGACAGTCCAAATTACCAACTCCTTTGACTTCACCTTTAGCACCATCTCCAAAGGTCACAAAACTGGTGGTGTGAGGCATAACATTATTGAGGAGATTTTTGAATCCATTCATGTGTCTGGAACATCCACTGTCAAAGTACCAGCCTTCCTTTGCAGACACTCTCAGAGAAGTATGGGCTATCAGGGCAGTAGCCTTTTTCTTCCAATGAGGAGTATGTGGTACCCTTTTTGGCTTAGGTTTAGCACCAGAGTTTTGATTAGGGTATCCATGCAATTTGAAGCAGAAGGGCTTTATGTGTCCATACCTCCCACAATGATGACATCTCCATCTTTGGTATTTTTTCTTCATGTATTTCTGATGTTGAGAGTTGTGTTGAGACATCTGCTTTGACAATTGTTTAACATGCCTGATCTTCTTGTCTGCACCAGGTTTCTTAGCTTCCACAAATCCTAGACCAGATTTGTTTCCCACATTTTGTCCCACTTGTAGGATCTCTTCCAATTTATCTGATCCATTGGTCAACATCTTGACAGATTTTGTCATTTGGTTCAGTTGTGAGTTCAGTAATTGAACTTCCCCTTCTAGGTGACTTATAGTTTCAAGATCTGCCCTTTTTTCCGCCTCCAGCTTTATAATAAGTTTTGATTGTTTCTCATTCTGCACACAGACTTCAGCACTTCTGATACACAATTTCTTGTAGGTATCAGCCAGTTCTTCAAATGTCACTTCTTCATCACTAGTGTCACTTTCAGAAGTACAAACACTAGTTAGAGCAGCAACTAGTTTGGCAGATTCTTCTTCAGAATTACTTTCTGAATCATAGTCAGACCAAGTAACAGTCATTCCTTTCTTTTGTTTCTTAAGAAAGGTAGGACATTCAGCTCGAATATGTCCATATCCTTCACATCCATGGCATTGAATACCTCTGCCTTGGTTTCCCTTATCTTCTGACCTTGGTCTTCTGCTGGAACTGTCAATGTCAGAGGGAATGTTATGAACATTAGACCTTGACTTTGGATCCATTCTTTTGATGAGCTTGTTGAACTGTCTTCCAAGCATGGCAATAGCTTCTGATATATTTTCTTCTTCATCCTCCTTGTTTTCAACATCAGTGTTGGATACAAGTGCTATGCTTTTGTTCTTCTTGTCACCATTATCAGTGATCCCCATCTCAAAAGTCTGAAGAGACCCAATAAGTTCATCCACTTTCAACTTGCTGATGTCCTGGGCTTCCTCTATGGCAGTTACCTTCATTGCAAATCTTTTAGGCAAGGATCTGAGAATCTTCCTTACCAGTTTTTCTTCTGACATCTTTTCTCCCAGTGCTCCTGAGGTGTTGGCAATCTCCAAGATGTTCATGTGAAACTCATGAATGGTTTCATCTTCCATCATTTTTAGATTCTCAAACTTGGTGGTCAACATCTGAAGCCTTGACATTTTTACTTTGGAAGTGCCCTCATGAGTAGTTTTGAGAGTGTCCCAAACTTCCTTGGCCAGTTCATATTGATGTACTAGTCTGAAAATGTTTCTATCAATTCCATTGAACAAGGCATTTAAAGCTTTTGAATTTCCCAGAGCTAACTCATCTTCTTCTTTACTCCAATCTTCCTCAGGCTTCAGACTGATTGTCCCATCTTTCTCAGTTATGGTGGGATGAATCCATCCTTTGTCAGCAGCTCTCCAAGCCTTTTTGTCCAGATATTTTAGGAAGGCAATCATACGAGGTTTCCAGTAGTCATAATTAGTTCAATCCAGAATGGGTGGTCTATTTCCAAAAAATCCTTCTTTGTCCATAGTGCCAGAAAGTGATATCCCTAGATCTCACCCAGTAATACAGGCAGGGTGCCTGCTCTGATGCCAATTGAAATTCTGGCTGCAGATACTCAATGTCACGTTCAATGTTATGACACCGTATCTGACTTACTATATGACAGTAAATACAAAAGCAATAAAGAACACAGTCAATTGTTTACCCAGTTCAGTGTGCAACAACACCTACTCTGGGGGCTACCAAGCCAGGGAGGAAATCCACTATAAGAGATGTTAATTCAGGAATAAACCAACCAGTTTATCTCCTTCACTTAAGACCTACCCAATGCAATTCCAATCTAAGTACAACTTAAACCTGAGTTCCTACTCACTCCCCCTCAATCACAGCAGTGATACATAAACCAATTTGACTTAAGAATTGATGAAGACACTCTTCAAAAACAAACACTTGATTAAGCTTCACATCTTTTTAATCAAGCAACACAATCACTCTTGCTTCACAGCTTTGAGTGATGCACACAGCTAACTTGACTCTGCTTCACAGCTTTAGTCAAGGAACATTCAAACACTCTTGCTTCAAAGCTTTGAGTGCTACACAACCCTTACAATTAGAAACCTATTCCAAGTCACTTATCACAATGATAATTGCTTGGAGTACAATAATCAAACCTATACAGATTACAAATGATCTTCTGATCAATAAAAAGGGATGCCTTGAAAAACAGCAGCTCTGTTGAATATATAGCAGCTGCAACTTCAGTTAGGGTTTCCACAAAAACCTAGGGTTAATTCCGTTTGACCTAAAGACCAGGTCACAGGGCTTTATTAACCAGGTTAGGGTTGAGCTAGGTTACCCCTCAGAAAACGCAGGATTCTGTTCAGGAAGGACTGAGTTATTTTCCTGAAAAAACTCAGACTTATCCAACCTGCAAACCTGTTAGTTCAGAACAGGATGTCATAACATCTGTTATGACATCTGAGAAAACCTGTCTACTGATTTAGCAAAATGTGATCATTTTGCAAAATGCTCAGATACACACTTATAAATATCAGTACTTGAATTACAATATTTTTCTGCAAAGGTACCTAATGAGTCAGTACAAACTAAACTAGAATGTTATGACATCAGTCATGACATTCACACATACACTTGGGATTTACCAAAAATGCAAGCCAATACCTAAACACCTACACAATAGCTTTAAAATCTTCCAAGCCCAATTTTCCTTCAACTCTTTGAAGATAAACCCATGAACGGCATCACATATGACTATGACCAGAAATAAACGTCTCAAGGTCTTGTAATTTGGAAAAAATGACAATTCTTAGAGATCAAACGACTGTTGTTTGAAATTAGGTCAAAATTCAATGATGGGACTTCTAACGCATTTGAATTTTGGTGATCTTCTGCGCGTAATTAGCTCTTGATACGTGAAGAGAATTTTGAGAGGGCATCAAGAAGAATCAAATGCAAGGAAAAACGCTCAAAAATATTTAATAAAAATAAGTTACAATCGTTTTAATTTGTTCTCGCACAAGAGCGATTTTCAAGTCAATGTAGCCATTTTCAATTATCTGGGCCATGGATTGGGAAAACTTGCACTTTGAGGTTTGAAAACTGACTTAAACAACTTTGAGGAGACATGGTGACTTATTTGAAACCTTGACGACTCAATTTCCTTTGAGAAGTGCAAAACCCTAATTGCTGACTTGTTACCTATGAAGAGAATCTGTTTGATCAACTTTTGAGCCAAATGGAGTGCTTCAGAAACTCTGGGATAACATCTTGAGTGAAAAATGGGAGGGAAAATTTTGGGGTACAATAGCTACCCCTGTTGAATCTTCTTAAACTTAAAAAGTGAGATCGACGTGTTTGTCGTCCGTGGTTTAAAAGTGGAAGATGATTAAACACTAGAGTGCCTAGAAATGTGCACTTGATTTTGCGTTGGTTGATTGTGTAGGGAATGGGCTTAAAGATGCCATTCGGAGGAAAGATGGAGAGTTGTCGGAGATGGGCTTATAGATGCCATCCAAAAGTGATTTTAGACAGAAGTGGACGAAGTCTGAACTCGACTTTAATAGAAAAGAAATCAGAATAAACCTTTGGTCAATTTAAACTGAAGCAAAAGATATCTTGGATTAATCTTGACTGGAAAGCATCAGAATAAATCTTGGTGCAATTTATCTGAACCAGAGAAAATTGTCGGTGGGGAAGAATAAGAATAAACAGTTAACAGGTTTAAACTGAAACAGCAGAAGTTCGGAGAAGAATCAAAACAAATCGTTGAAAGATTTATCTGAACCAGCAAAATCTAGATAAGAGTCAGAATAAATTGTTTGAGAGATTTATCTGAACCAGTAAGAATCTGGAAACGAATCAGAATAAATCATTAAGAGATTTATCTGAACCAATAAGCATCTGGAGAAGAATCAGAATAAATTGTTGAGAGATTTATCTGAACCAGTAAGAATCTAGAAATGAATCAAAATAAGTCGTTGAGAGATTTATCTGAACCAGTAAGAATCTGGGAACGAATCGGAATAAACCATTGAGAGATTTATCTAAACCAGTAAGGATCTGGAAACGAATCAGAGTAAACTGTTGACAGATTTATCTGAACCAGCAGAAGTCTGGATAAGAATCGGAATAAACCGTTGAGAGATTTATCTAAACCAGTAAGAATATGCAGAAGAATCAGAATAAATTATTGAGAGATTTATCTGAACCAGCAGAAGTCAGGATAAGAATCAGAATAAACTGTTGAGAGATTTATCTAAACCAGTAAGGATCTGAAGAATAATCATAAATCGTTGAGAGATTTATCTGAACCAGCAAAAGTCTGGATAAGAATCAGAATAAACCGTTGAGACACTTATCTGAACCGGTAAGAATCTGGAAATGAATCGGAATAAATTGTTGAGAGATTTATCTGAACCAACAGAAGTCTGGTTCACCTGGAAATGAAATGGAATAAATTTTATTTTATCCCTAATTTTGCCCGAACCTTTTGGTTCACCGGGATTCCCTATTTTTTACCTAGGTCAATCGATCTAGCGGGTCCTTGTTCACGCGTTGTATCTTTTAACTATGTCCATATTTACAGGGTGTGGGAGGTTGTCGCCATCCATAGTGGTCAAGATCATTGCTCCACCAGAGAATATGCTTTTGATTACAAATGGTCCTTCATATGTATGAGTCCATTTTCCCCTGGGATCACCTTGTGGCAAAATGATACGCTTGATTACCAAGTCACCGACCTGATATACCTGACGTTTGACCTTTTTGTTAAAAGCTTTGATCATGCGTTTTTGGTACATCTGACCATGACATATAGCTGCAAGCCTCTTCTCATCAATCAAGTTCAACTGGTCAAGTCGAGTGTGGATCCAATCTTATTTTTTCAAACCAACATCCTTCATGATCCTCAGAGAGGGGATCTGGACCTCAATAGGTAAGACAACCTCCATGCCATATACCACAGAATATGGTGTTTCCCCAGTTGATGTGCGAGTTGTGGTACGATACCCGTGGAGAGCGAATGGTAGCATCTCATGCCAGTCTTTGTATGTGACTGTCATTTTCTGTATGATCTTCTTAATGTTTTTGTTAGCAGCTTCTACAGCGCCATTCATCTTTGGCCAGTAAGGGGAAGAATTATGATGATGGATCTTGAATTGCTCGCACAAGGCGGTGATCATAGTGTTGTTTAGATTCATACCATTATCAGTGAGGATTCTCTCTGGGATACCGTACCGACATATGAGATTCTATTTGATGAACTAAGCGATAACATTCTTGGTAACGGAAGCGAAGGAAGCTGCCTCAACCCACTTTGTAAAATAGTCGATGGCCACCAAGATGAAGTGGTGTGCATTGGAGGTTGTTGGCTTGATTTACCCAATCATATCGATTCCCCACATAGCAAAGGGCCAAGGAGCCATCAAGACATTCAGAGGAACCGGAGGGACGTGCACTTTATCAGCATAAATTTGACACTTATGGCAAGTCCGAGAGTGTTGAAAGCAATCTGCCTCCATGGTAGACCAATAATAGCTTGCCCATAGGATTTTCTTTGCCATCGTATGCCCACTGGAATGGGTACCAAAAGTTCCTTCGTGTAATTCAACCATGATCCTTTCAACTTCAACCTTGTCTACGCACTGAAGTAATACAGAGTCATGACTGCGTTTGTACAAAATGCCGTTACTATGGAAGAACTTAGCCGAAAATCTTCTTAGGAACTTATTGTCATTCACTGAAGCTCCTTTGGGATATTCCTGAGACCCGAGATACCTTTTAACTTCATGGAACAAAGGTTGATCCACTACTTCTTCAGTGTCGATCTCGTGACAATAGGCTGGTTCATCCATCCGCTCAATGGTGATTTGAGGAGCCTCGTTATCCCAATTAAGTTTAAACATAGATAACATTGTAGCTAATGCATCTGCTAGCTGATTTTCTTCTCGCGGGAAATGCTCGAAGGTAATCTTCTCAAAATGCGTTAGCAATGTCAAGACATGTTTTCTGTAAGGGATAAGGTTAGGGTGTTTGGTGTCCCATCCCCTTTGATCTGACTGATGACCAAAGTTGAATCTCTAAATACATCCAAGGATTTGATCCCCAAGTCTATGGCAGCTCTAAGACCGAAGATGCATGCTTCGTATTCCGCCATGTTGTTTGTATAGTTGAAGCAAAGTCTGGTAGTAAAGGGAGTATGACATCCTTCCGGATATATGAGTACAACACCGATACCATTGCCAAGTGCATTGGATGCTCTATCAAAGAACAGGGTCCATCGGGATCCTTGTTCAGGTCTGTCATATGGCCTAATTTCTTCACAGTTGTCTAATGTCATGATATCTTCATCTGGGAATTCAAACTTTATGGACTGGTAGTCTTCCATAGCTTGGTGAGCGAGGTGATCAGCTAATAAACTACCGTTTATAGCTTTATGGGTAGTATATTATATGTCATATTCTATCAGGATCATCTGCCATCTCGCTATTCTCCCAGAAAGAGCAGGCTTCTCGAAGATGTATTTTATCGGATCCATTTTAGATATCAACAAGGTAGTATGGGTCAGCATATACTATCTTAGCCGGCGAGCAGCCCATGCCAGAGCGCAGCAAGTTTTCTCGAGCAGTGAATATCTTGTTTCACAGTCGGTAAACTTTTTGCTCAGGTAATAAATAGCATGCTCTTTTCGGCCAGACTCGTCATGCTGCCCCACCACACACCCCATTGAGTTTTCAAAAATAGTCAAATACAAGATTAAAGGCCTTCCCTTGATGGGTGGAAACAACACAAGAGGCTCTTGTAAGTATGCTTTGATTTTGTCAAAAGCAACTTGGCATTCGTCATTCCATTTGACTACTTAATTTTTCTTCAACAATTTGAAGATCGGTTCACAAGTAGCTGTCAGGTGAGAAATGAACCTGATGATGTAATTCAAGCGTCCCAAAAATCCTATGACTTCCTTCTCAGTACGAGGAGAAGGCGTCTCTTGTATCGCTTTAACCTTGGCAAGATCAACCTCGATACCTTTGTTGTTGACGACAAATCCTACGAGTTTTCCAGACCGTATTCCGAATGTGCATTTGTTTGGATTCAACCTCAACTTGTATTTCTTCAGCCTCTCAAACAGCTTTTGTAAGTGATCAAGATGCTCTTCTTCTGTTTGCAATCTGGCTATCATATCGTCAATGTAGACCTCTATCTCATGATGTATCATGTCATGAAATAAAGCTACCATGGTGCGTTGATAGGTTTCCCCAACATTCTTTAGTCTGAATGGCATGACCTTATAGCAGAATGTGCCCCACTATGTAACAAAGGTTGTTTTCTCCATATCCTCAGGCGCCATCTTGGTTGTAGCCTAAGAAACCATCCATAAAGGAAAACACTTTGTGTTGTGCCGTATTGTCAACTAGAATGTCGATGTGGGGGAGCGGGAAGTCATCCTTTGGGCTTGCCCTATTCAAATCTCTATAGTCCACACACATTTGCACTTTACCATCTTTCTTGGGCACGGGAACAACATTAGCAACCCATTGGGGATAAGAGGTGACAGCCAAGGATCCAACATTGAATTGCTTCATGACTTCTACTTTAATCTTTTCTGACATATCAGACCTCATGCGGTGGACCTTTTTCTTTACTGGAGGACAATATTCTCTTGTAGGAAGATGATGTACCACAATCTCGATATCAAGTCCCGACATGTCTTCATACAACCAGGAAAAGACTTCAACATAATCGTGTAACAACTGAATCAGTCGCTCCTTGACACTGGGTTGCAAATTGGCACCCACCTTAACCTCCTTTTTGTCCTCCTCAGTACCTAAGTTAACTGTTTCAACCGGCTCTTCATGAGGCTGAATAGTCCTTTCTTCCTGTTGCAACAACCTGGCCAACTCCCCTGGCACCTCACAATCTTCCTCACTTTCGTCGTCGGCTTGGTAGATCGGATTTTCAAAGTCACAATTGGCCATAGCAGAATCGTTACCCATGGGATCGTGAGTGGACGTAGATCTGAATTTTAATATGTGAGTGTGTGTAAGAGCATAGCTACCTTTGAAAGAAATAATATGTAAGAAAGAAAGACAAAGAACACAAAATTTTGTGCAAAAACGTCCATGATTCATTAATGACATATGAGAATGAAGTGACAACCCTCACAAATGGATTGTTGTGCCTCGGGTAAGACACAAGGTCTTAAAAGTATGAATTGTTTAAATATTACAAGCCTGAAAACATTAAAAGACAATTACTCTTGAATAAAATTAATAGGAATGAAATCTTTGGCCTCCCAATTATTGAGCCCTCCGCCGGTGGTTGGGAAAATCCATTCGTGCATATCACAGATGCCATCACTGTCTTCTATTGCATTGACTCCTTGATTGCTGATACGCAAAGGTGGTCCCCCAGCGCGAGAACGTCGAACAACTCTTTGGGCCTCTGTAGTGAATCCCAAACCAAATTTGTCGGACTTGTAGGGGTTATCCGGAAGCTGACCCCAGATGGTACACCCTCCTTCTTCAACTACTGCTCTAGCATCTTTCAAAGAGGCCATCTTCAGTGGAGGTCTGGTAATCTTCGGGACTTTAGGAGTAGACTTGGTTTCCGCGACTGTTGTTGGAACTTCCTCAAAATTATGACAGGGAGTCTCAATGAATTCATCATCTATTTCAACATACCTGAAAGAGTTCAGATGGCTAACCATGTACTCCTCCTCTCTGTGAACTATGGCAATTTTTCCTTTGATCGGGTATTTTAGCATTTGGTGCAGGGTAGAAGTGACGACATCAGCACCATAGATCCAGGGTCGACCCAATAGACAAGAGTATGAAGGGAGGATATCCATCACATAGAAAGTTGAGTCAAAAGTCTGAGTTCCAACTTTTATGGAGATAATAACTTCTCCGTGCACTGTCCTCTTGGAACCATCAAAGGCCCTTAATATGATGTTGCTAGGCTTTAAGGTGAGCCCCTCCCAGTCTAGTCGATCGAGAGAATTTTTGGGCAAGACATTCAATGATGCGCTGGTATCCACCAGAACATGGGCAAGCGTGGTGCCCCTGCATTCAATGGAAACATGCAAGGCATCATTGTGCTTCCCTCCCTTAGAAGTTAAATCAGGGTCAGAAAAGCCCAATCCGTTATCCGCAGTTAGACTGGCCACACAATTTTCAAATTGGTCGATGGAGGTCTCTTGGGGCACGTGGGCGGCCTTGAGAAACTTTACCAAGGCTTTAGTGTGGGCCTCAGAACACAATAGTAAAGACAACAATGATATCTTCGAGGGGGTCTGCCCCAACTATTCTACAATGTTGTAGTCACTTTTCTTGATTATCTTCAGTGTTTCTTCTATCTCCTTCCTAGAATCTTCAAGGATGATCTCCGGACGCTCTCTTGCTTGGACAGGCTCATTCAAGACCTCTTTGCCCCTCGTCTCGGTAGCGGGGATAATAGTAGGAGTATCACTGGGAGTGTCGGTAGGAGTGGTAGTGGGAATGATCACATGAATAGAAACGATCTTTGGGGAAATATTGGGTGAGAAGACTCTTCCACTTCTTGTTATCTTACTGGTTCTAGTGATATTACCCATGTCAGGATCAATATCTCTCGCAACTTCGTGTTTGACAACCAACTCATCTTGCTTGACGCCATAGTAATAAACGTCAGCCCCATAACTCCAGGGAACAACTTTATCCGAAGAGTATGATATTGGTCTTGGCATAGTGAAGATTAAAGGTGCAAACCTTGGAACAGATGTAATCCTGACGGGTCTTTTGGTGAAGACCCTGGGAAGATTGTTGGAAATGGTGATTATCGAGACATCTTGATAAGAACTTCTAGTAAGAGGAAGCTTTTCAAATAAGATTTCTTTGCTAGTCATTAGGCGTTGAACGCCTATCTTTAGTAACAAACAGCCATTCCGTAGAGACTTGCATAAGTGACAATTTTTATCGCAGCCTGGGAACAGATCGGCTTGCAGTAGATTCTGTTTAATGGTCAATAGAGGAGTAATTAAGTCATTCACGGAGGAGACAAAACGATCATCATCAATGGCGTTGATACCTTGGCCATGTCTGGGCATTGGCACCGTTATTACATTAGGCGTTTCTGGGGGATCAAACTAAATCTCTTTCGCATTAATAAGGTCTTGCACCTTATTCTTTAAGGCCCAATAGTCGTTTGTATTGTGCCCCGAGCTTTCAGAATGATAGGCACATCGAGCGTTCGGGTTGTAGCAAGGAGAAGCAATATTAGGGGTTCTTGGGAGCTTCTTTTAAAGTTGCCAGATTGGTCTTCATAAGGTATGTCAAAACTTGAGACATGGTCATGTTGATCCAGGTAAATCGTCTCATGGGCGTTTCTGGCCTGCGCTGATAATTTCCCTGTTGATTTGGAACATGATTAGAAATCATAACAGCCCCTACCGCCGGGCGACATTCAGTTTCGTTTTGATTCCTATGGTTGTATGCAGTGCTGACCTCCTTCTTTCCATCAAAGGGTTTCTTCATCATGCTCGAGGATGCATCTCTTTGAATTTTTCTGCTTCTAATACCGGCTTCGACCCGCTCACCAATCATGATTAGTTCAGTAAATCCAGGTGAGGAACTCCCGATCAGGTGGTTGAAGAATGGTCCTGACAAGGTTCCTAGGAACATATCCACTAATTCTCTGTCAGATAGAGGGGGTTGGACTCTGCCTGCGAGATCCCTCCATTTTTGAGCATAGGTTTTGAAACCTTCACCTGTTCCCATAGACATTCCTTGCAATTGCGTCCTAGTTGGAGCTAAATCAGCATTGTACTGATATTGTTTGTAGAAAGCGGCAGCTAAATCTTCCCAATTGTGAACATTGGTCCCTTCCAATTGATAGAACCAATCCAACTGCGTCCCAGACAAGCTCTCTTGGAAGAAATGCACCCACAGATTCTTGTCAGCCGTATGGGGTTGAATCTTTCTGACGTATGACCTTAGATGTAACTTTGGACAAGAGACACTGTCATATTTGGAGAAAGTGGGGACCTTGAATTTCTGTGGGATGACAACCCCTGAGATAAGTCCTAATTCTTCAAAATCTAATCCGGGTACCCTCTGAATCTCCATAGCATTCAAACGATCCTCTAGTTGTTTGTATTTATCATCAGCAGGAGGATATTGTTCCTAAGAGTAATCAGGCTCTTCCTCTTCCTCGGATACTAGGTCGTTGTTCACTTCCTGGGTTCTGTTTCCTTGATCATCTCCTTCACCCGATGATGTTGCAAATTCCAAAGTTTGTCTGGCTTGACCTTTGAACCTTCTTCCCATGATCACAACACCGATTGATTTCTTCGCTTTCTTCTTCTCTTTGGCTAGTAGAGTCTTCAACTCCTCTTGTCCTTTTGTCAGAGTCAAGAGCATTTGTTGAAACTGGGGGTTCTGCGCCTGAAGATCTTTCACAGTCTGTTCAACATCCATCTCACTGAAATAAATAGTAGAAGGATAAGGAGACCTGTTATGAGAAACCTGTATGATGTTATGATGAATGAAGATGCAATATGCAAATGATTTCAAGGAAATTTAGAGATTTAAATTTGTTCAAACCAAAAAGAACACATATTATATTAAATCCATGTTTGAATACATCATGCCTCTTTGGGCTTACAATGAAAGAAACAAAATAAACAAAAACTCTTAAGACAAGAAGGTTGAATGCATCCTCTTTGGAGCAATGTAGGCATTCAGGTTTTTCTCTTCATGAAGCAGCTTGTTGAGCTCCAGAACCTTCTTCTCACTGGCGTAAAACTGGGCTTCAAAGGTGTCTCGCTCTTCATTCAACTGAACCCAAGCTTGCTGCAAGTCCTCGAGATAGGTAGGCATGTCAGGGTGAAGGACAATGTATGAGACGTCTCCTTCAACAACAGGCTCTATGATAACAGGAAGGATGGAAGGGTAAGGCATCACGAGACTCTGAGCACGAGCCCGTACCCACCTAAGGTAAGGCTCGAGAGGGATAGAGTTTTTGTGTCCCAAAGTCCTACTGTCCACCTTGTTCACCATTCTCCAAGCTCGTGTAAACCTCTGGTGGTAACCTTGGTCTTCTTTGTCGTAGTCGAACATCAGACCTTGGATGAGCATCTCGTGAGGGCCGTCTCTTCGGGCATACCCAAACTGTCGAAGAGCTAAGCAGGGGTTGTAGGTGATACTCCCCCTAATACCAAGCAGAGGTACGTTAGGGAACTCCCCACAACGGTCAATGATAGAGACATCTTCCAAGGATCTTGAACACCAACGGATATCAGAGTGGGTGAGTGACATCATCCTTTGAGACCAAGTCAGTCTTTGCTCGTTCTTCAATGCTGATTGAGGTAGGTGTGAAGTGAACCACTTGGCGAGTAGGGGGATACAACACAAAAGAGTGCCTCTTTTCTTTATGGTGCGGGTATGAAGGCAATGCAAGATATCTCCTAGTAAGTTAGGTATAGGATTGCGAGAGAGAAAGACTTTGATGGTATTAACGTCTATGAATTGGTCTGAATTAGGGAACAGAACCAAACCATAAATGAGAAGATCCAGGACATCTTCGAAATCTTGGAAATCCATGTCGTCCCAGAATGAACGAGCCTTTTCCAATAGAAACTTGGCTAAAAAGCCTTTAACCCCCTTATTGTCTCCCAATTGGCTATGATGTCGGCCCTCTTCATATGCAAAGCTTCGGCGATGACTTCAGGTTTTGGAATCCCTTCTAGACCGGTGAATGGTATCTGATCAAGCACGAATACCCCTAAGAGTAGAGACAACTCTTCCAGTGTAGGTACCAATTGATAGTCCGGGAAAGTGAAACAATGATGTACAGGATCAAAGAATTGGAATAGTACACACATCATCTCTTCTTGGAAGTTAGATGTAGCCAAACTGAGGATTCGACCATATTTCTTGGTAAAAGGAGAATCCTCGGGCACTCTTGAGGCTAACTCTTGAAGTTGAGGGTGTGCTTTTACAAAGCTGATTCAGATGGTGTTTCTTCGGACGAAATTCATGACCTACAAAACAACAACAAAGATAAATTTCCAAATCCTTGAAATGGTTAGTGAGCATGCGTATGATATTTATGATGTTATGTACAAGTAAGTATATACACACAACAAACAAATCCCTATGTTTTAGGCTTGCATGGGTTTTATAGGTAAGTACCCTCTTGAAGCTTAGTTGGCTCAACCTATCCTAGTAATAGTGATCGGGTTCTAAAGGATCTCAATATCACCGACCTTTCTCTTAGGCATTATCTCAACATAAAAATCTTTTCTTGCCGCTGAGATACCCCAAAAGTCTAGCCTCAATGAGTGTAGTATCGAGTATCAACCAATTTCCAGCTCTACACCGGAACCGGTTATCTCACTACGTCCTAATGGCCATGTTTGTTCAATTAGGGTTCTAAAGTAAGTTAGTGCTTCATGATGCCACTCAGCGGCCCCTTATTCTCCTCAATTCATCACGAGGGATATTGGTACCCACAAATGCGTCACACTAACATAGCCATTGTTTCAACCATACCGGTCTATGCCGTATAGTTTCCACAATCTATTGCTATTTACCTAAAAGGTGTCCCAGATCCGGGTGGAGGATCAAAGCAAGCCCAATACAAAGAACAAAATATAAAGCATGCAAAGAAACAAGTAAAAAAGTGATCTAACCCTAAGGTAACCCCGCTTTTAGAATATATCCCCAGCAGAGTTGCCAGTTCTGTGATATGGTGGGAGAACTGACTTAATGTTTTGCGTTTTGATCGCATTTGTATGGATATCAAGAGTCGCCACCAACTTTTCTTTTATCCAAAAGGAAAGGTAAAAAATCACAGGAAAGACCTTTCGAGATCATTTCTCGGGTTCAGGGGGTAGATTATGAAGAGGGAAGGTATTAGCACCCTTTTCATCCATAGTTATCTACGGGCTCTTAGTTACTCGCTTAGATCACTTGCTCTTGTTTGACAATATGCTTGTGGTGTGTTTTTTGAAAGTATTTTGAAAATTTCTTTGTAATGGTTCTCGTTTCTATAAGAATGCGTACAAAGTGTTGTTTCGAAAAAATAGTTCAAAGATGTGTTTGTGGAATGTGATTTTGAAAGTGCTTTTTAAAAGATTCTTTTCAATGGTTCTCGTCTCTATAAGAATGTATACAAAAAGTCTTGTCTTTTGAAAATGTTTTGAGATTAAAGTGTTGGTGTAAAAATGTTTTTTGTCGTGGGCAAGCAAGCAACTAAGAGCGAATACACCTACTCGAAAGGTCTCAAATGTTCTTTTCTTCCCTCTTTAGATGTTGCTATTTTACCATTGATTTGGTAAGAAGCCCCATCGTTGGATGTAAAGGGACAGACGTGGGTCAATTTTACAGTCATCGAAAGCAACTTATGACACGCTTTAGCAATTTTCGTAAGGGACTAGATCGTTTTATCGAAGGCAACATCGAGGGTCATCGAGGGACTAACGATCTTTTTTATTGAAGGGTCTTTGCTAAAACGTTCCATATTCGAGGGACATGACTGTGTTTCCGAAGTAATGAGCGAGGTTACCCTAGAGGTGCGTGTGTGAAAAAGTGTGTTTGATTCAAGTTAATTTTGTCTATAAAATTAGGTTATCTAGCGATTGATTTTAAATCTTGCCATACACGCTTAATTACTATACAGTAATAAGTAAAACAGTAAAATGCAGAAATTGAAATTCTACGCTATTACAAAGCTTCGGAAATGGGGATACAAATTAATGAATGGGGGTGATGACAAGAAATAAACATTTAAATCACACGATACAAGTCCAAACCGTTAAATAATTATTTAAGTTAAAACTCTTTTCATTTGATAAAATTAATTAATGATTTAATTAATAATGTCAAACAAAAATTATTTTAAAATTAATAATTATTTAAAAAAAAATATTAACCTATTTACAATTCAAAATATATGCTGAAATATAAAACAAAAATCAAATAAATAAAGGATATAAGGGAAAAGTTTAGAAATGGGCCTGCATTGGAGCAAATCTGGGGGTGCAAAAATAAATCTGGTTGGCCCAAATAAAGGGAGAAGCCCAAAGCTCTGGCTGATCAGAATGAGCAGTCTCCTGGAGATACACCATGGGCGTGCTCTTGTAAGGTGCTAAAGAGTAATGATTGGTGATGAGATGGAATCAGATGGAGGGATGATGAGGGTACACAATCCATTAGCGTGGGAATGCATACACATGATTTCTCAGGATGATTAAAGGGGTGGTGACAAGTGTCACCACCGAATTGGGCATCAGGGTGTAATTTACAGAAAAACAAAATTAATTAAATGAAACCACAAAAGCCTCATAACTCACATTTATTTCTCTCTCCTCATACCCTTCTCACATGATGCTCTCTCTTCTCTCTTGTTGGAGACCTTCACCGGAGAAGGCAGCTTGGTTGCGCCGGAAATCGCCTTACGGCGGTGACGGCGACAGCGTGACTCTAATCGCTACTTTTCTTACATGAATCTGGTCATCTCCTCTCTCTAATTACTAATCTGAAAGTAATTTTTGTAGATTCTCAATCTAAAACCCTAGATCTAAAGAGGGGTGGACGGAACCCTAAGTCAAAGATGTAGCAAAAAAACAATGATTTATGATGAAGGATGCAAAATGGAAAGCAAAACGCAAAGAAAAAGGGAGAACGGAGGCCGTCTTCTCCAAATTCGTGAGCTTCTAACCTTTCTGAAATTTGTTCTTCTGGTATTTATCTGATTTTTTTCTCTTCCTCTGAATATGTTGAAATGATTTATGGGTATGATAACGATGGGGATTAGGGTTTGGCTTTTTGCTATTTTTTTGAGTTATTAGTTCACTGTGGGTTTTTAGTGGTGATATTTGGTGACAATATTTGGTGATGGAATTTGGTGATGGATTTTTTTTTGATGTTGTAAACTTTTGTTGGCTGATTTATGTTGTTTCGTCTCTTACTGTGAAGGAGATATGGTTTTTTTAGTGATGGTCTTTGGTGATGTTGTATATTTTGTGTTTGTAAAAGAAATCAGTGGGTTTGATGGAGGTATTCTCTCTTGGTGATTTTTTTTCGTTCTGGTTTCTTGGCTTTTGGTTTTAAAGTAATCTCTCTGGTTTTTTTGGCTTTTTGGTTTGTGATATTTGCTGGTTCCCTCTTTTCGTCCAAAATATCTTCCTTTTTTATAAAACAGAGGTTATTCTTATAACCAGATCAGGGTGAAAATAGGAGGGAAAGTCTTGTGAATTTGAACAAATGGTTTTTTAGCTTTGGGCTTTAGAGTGCAGATTAAACTATGTCAATTTTGGTGCAATTTTTGGCCTCCTTTGGACAGGTTTTGATACCGGTTGTAGCAGGGCTATTGGACTATTGTATGCTTAGGTGATATTTACCATACCCTATCTCTTTTATCTTTATCTTTCCATGAAACAAAGCCATATTTGGCTTTTCAGTACATTCTGAAGGGTTTTCTCATTTAGGAAAGTGATGATGTCTAGGGTTTTAGCCATTTAATGGTTAGCTTGCATTACTACATTTGATGCTAACATTTTTTATGAATTGCTTTGGGCTGTGTTTCTGCTGTTTTCCCCCTTTCGTGTATCTGCTGTAGGCCTGCTGTGCTGTTATTTTGCGGTTTGCTGCTTGTTTCGTTTTGTTGCAGTTTTTGGGGCTGCTTTGCTGTTTTGGCCGTTTGTTTGCTGTTTGTTTGAACTGTTGGAATAGCTTGTTGGCTTGTGTATTTGTTTCAGGTTTATGCTGCATTGGACAACTTGCTTACTGTCTGCTATTTGTTTGTAGTTTGACCTTTCCTTTATAAACTTCTTTTTTTTCTTTTTGTGAACCAAGAAGGGAAACCTTTCTTGTGATTTGGAATTAGGGAGAGAGATTATGATAGACCAAAATTCTGATTCCTAAAAGCAAACCCTAGTGATGAATTAGGAAAAAATTGTTTGTGAAACTTCCTTGTTTAACTTCAATAATATATGCTAATTATATCTTCTTTTCTTTTGATTTGTTTCATGAACGGCAAGCAAGACTTGGATGCCAACAAAGATTGGATCAATCATTTGAAGATGACGATGAAGACCCAGAGAAGCAAACAAGAAATTGTCTTTGTAATCTTGAGATTCTTTGTAAACAAATTGTAAATTCATTTGTAATGTAAAAAATAATCAAACACTTGAATACAATTTGGTGTAGTAGAATTTGTTGTACAAAAACTTGCAAACTTTAATTGAATACTTTGG
Source organism: Vicia faba (assembly GCA_948472305.1). Lineage (NCBI taxonomy): Eukaryota > Viridiplantae > Streptophyta > Magnoliopsida > Fabales > Fabaceae > Vicia > Vicia faba. The sequence continues at coordinate 673,058,663 of OX451740.1, forward strand.
ATAAAAACGTGATTGATAACTTGCATTTTAAGGAAACACAATATGCTAGGATAAATCATGTATTTTGCACTCTTAAACAAAATAAATGTTTAAGAGCTCAAACCCAATTGATTAATTGAATCCACAATCATGATTGTTTAAAATTATAGTCTTAATCTTTATATCTTATCCAAATAGAACATGCTCCCAAGAATAACATCAATCCTCAGAAAATTGTGGTTAAGAAAAATTTAAACTCACACAAATGCCTTGCAACGATTCAATAGCTTTAAAATCTTCCAAGCCCAATTTTCCTTCAACTCTTTGAAGATAAACCCATGAACGACATCACATATGACTATAACCAGAAATAAACGTCTCAAGGTCTTGTAATTTGGAAAAAATGACAATTCTTAGAGATTAGACGACTGTTGTTTGAAATTAGATCAAAATTCAATGATGCGACTTTTAACGCATTTGAATTTTGGTGATCTTCTGCGCGTAATCAACTCTTGATACGTGAAGAGAATTTTGAGAGGGCATCAAGAAGAATCAAATGCAAGGAAAACCGCTTAAAAATATTGAATAATAAAGAAGTTACAATCGTTTGAATTTGTTCTCGCACAAGAGCGATTTTCAAGTCAATGTATCCGTTTTCAGTTATCTGGGCCATGGATTGGGCAAACTTGGAATGTGAGGTTTGAAAACTGACTTAAACAACTTTGAGGAGACATGGTGACTTATTTGAAACCTTGACGACTCAATTTCCTTTGAGAAGTGCAAAACCCTAATTGTTGACTTGTTGCCTAGGAAGAGAATATGTTTGATCAACTTTTGAGCCAAATTGAGTGCTTGAGAAACCCTGGGATAGCATCTTGAGTGAAAAATGGGAGGGAAAATTTTGGGGTACAACAGCTGCCCTGTTCAATCTTCTTAAACTTAAAAAGTGAGATCGACGTGTTTGTCGTCCGTGGTTTGAAAGTGGAAGATGATTGAACACTAGAGTGCCCAGAAATGTGCACTTGATGATGCGCTGGTTGATTGTGTAGGGAATGGTATTAAAGATGCCATTTGGAGAAATGATGGAGAGTTGTCGGAGATGGGCTTATAGATGCCATCCAAAAGTGATTGTAGACAGAAGTGGACGAAGTCTGAACTCGACTTTAACAGAAAAGAAATCAGAATAAACCTTTGGTCGATTTAAACTGAAGCAAAAGATATCTTGGATTAATCATGACTGGAAAGCATCAGAATAAATCTTTGTGCAATTTATCTGAACCAGAGAAAATTGTCGGCGGGGAAGAATTAGAATAAACCATTGACATGTTTAAACTGAAACAGCAGAAGTTCGAAGAAGAATCAAATCAAATTGTTGAAAGATTTATCTGAACCAGCAAAATTTTGATAAGAGTCAGAATAAATCATTTGAGAGATTTATCTGAACCAGTAAGAATATGGAAACGAATTAGAATAAATCATTGAGAGATTTATCTAAACTGGTAAGCATCGGGAGAAGAATTAGAATAAATTGTTGAGAGATTTATCTGAACTAGTAAGAATCTGGAAACGAATCAGAATAAGTCGTTGAGAGATTTATCTGAACCAGTAAGAATCTGGGAACGAATCAGAATAAACCGTTGAGAGATTTATCTGAACCAATAAGGATCTGGATACGAATTAGAGTAAACCATTGAGAGATTTATCTGAACCAGTAGAAGTCTGGATAAGAATCAAAATAAACCGTTGAGAGATTTATCTAAACCAGTAAGAATCTGGAGAAGAATCAGAATAAATCGTTGAGAGGTTTATTTGAACCAGCAGAAGTCAGGATAAGAATCAGAATAAACCGTTGAGAGATTTATCTGAACCAGTAAGGATCTGGAGAAGAATCAGAATAAATCATTGAGAGATTTATCTGAACCAGCAGAAGTCTGGATAAGAATCAGAATAAACCGTTGAGAGACTTATTTGAACCAGTAAGAATCTAGAAACGAATCAGAATAAATCGTTGAGAGATTTATCTGAACCAGTAAGAATCTGGAAACGAATCAAAATAAATCGTTAAGAGATTCATCTGAACTAGTAAGGATCAATTCTTTCTTGGGAACTGATCTGTATTTGAGTTGTTGACAATATTTGTCTGTTAGAAATTTGTTGATGATAATTTCCTGTCGATTGATTCTCTCCTGAAAAGGTGAAGAGTTAATTGTATGTAATGCTTCGATGTATGTAATGCATGAATGGGAGTTGTTTTCTCAAAATGAATGAGATTGCACTGTATGTACTTGTATTGTCAATGCTATGATGGAATGTATGGACATATTAATTGTTCGTTTCGTAGTGTTGCTGGAGTCGGGGAAAATAAATCCCTTTTGAAGCATTGATGAGTGAGTTTCTAATTATTAGAGAAATAAACTCTGTTGCAGAAGGGAAACGTCGGTCATTGCTTGTGGACTTCGTGAAATCCTGCTGAGGAATCCTGAGAAGTTGGGCAACTTTCACTGGGGAACCTTTGGAGCAGTAGTTGGAGGTTTTTCTCTGTCATGGATATGAGAGCGCTTGATACCACCAGGCTGCATACTGGGGATACGTTAATGATCATGTAGTAGGATGTCCTTGTTTCTGCTCTTGCTGGAGAAGGTACCTGCGGGGATTTTATGGAATGACCTATAAATATTATTCTATTTCTTAAAGCCATTAGTAATTGTCTTTCCGTTTTCTGTTCATTCGTAAACAATAATCACGTTCAAATGCATATGTTCAAAAATAAATCATTGGACGTTTTTGTAAACAAAACACAGAAATAAAGAAAAACAGTTGGTTTTGCACTTTCAAAAGGGATATCTTTGTATTAACTTGAATAAGTCTTTTTTGTACAATAAGACGAGCATTCTAGTAAGAGAATGTCGTCGTAAAAAAATGAAAATTGCTACAAAGAAAGAATAGCTATGTGAAATAATCCCATGGAGTTCCCATTCTGCTATAGTCTTCGTGTCTCTGAGTGTCCCGTCCACTTGTCGCCTCGGAAAAACTGATTGGATTGATTAGAACCGTTTGAGTTGGTTGGTCAACACTGAAGATTGTCTATAAGATGATTCAACGGGACATAGTCATACGCTTTAATTCCCTAACTTTTGCCTGGACCGCCCTTTCGGTTTTTCGATCCACCGGGATACCCTTTTTTGCCCAAGCCGCCCTTTCGGGTTTTCAGCTTGCTGGGTGTACATATTTTTTTGTATTTTATCCCTAATTTGCCCGAACCTTTTGGTTCACCGGGATGCCCTAATTTTTGCCTAGGTCAGTTGACCTAGCGGGTCCTTGTTCACGCGTAGTATCTTTTAACTATGTCCATATTTACAGGGTGTGGGAGGTCGTCGTCATCCATAGTGGTCGAGATCATTGCTCCACCAGAGAATATGCTTTTTATTACAAATGGTCCTTCATATGTAGGATTCCTTTGAGAAGTGCAGAACCCTAATTGCTGACTTGTTGCCTAGGAAGAGAATCTGTTTGATCAACTTTTGGGCCAAATTGAGTGCTTGAGAAACCCTGGGATAACATCTTGAGTGAAAAATGGGAGGGAAAATTTTGGGGTACAACAACCATGTTAGACGCGCGTGACTTGTATTCATAGAATATGAAATAAGAAATTATGTGAAAAGTAAAAGGGTACCATTGGGGCTCGAACCCAGGCCCTTATACACAAACTCCTTAGTGCGCGCTTCTCTGCCACTACGATGGTTGTTTTGTCCAGTAGTAAAACAAGTCGTAATAAACTTAAAATAAACGTGATCCTGGCTGTACTTCATACCTAACCTCGCTCCAGTCACCATTGTCACATTTTTGAATTTTCAAACTTGCTCATTTCTCAACCATTTTCAAAAGTGTAAACATGAAACTTGCTCTAATTTTCATCACGGATTCAACCATGTAAACAACTTAAACTATAAATCAAAGATGAGCATGAATTTTGTTTGGTACCAAATAAAAACCTAATTTTTCTGAAAGTTCAACTTTAAAATTGGCATCACTCAGGCAACATAAATGAAAACTAAAGGCATGGTTAGCTTCAGGGTAATGATGTCTACATTTTTCATTCACAAAGTAACCATTAATGATGCTTGTGTAAGGAGTTCAAGGTTGAGAAAACTTACCTTAAAACTGGAAATTGTGTTTGATGTTTAAGCACTCCTGAGATGTTGTGATGACCTGGATAGCTTCACTGAACTCCTAGGAAGCTATTGCAATGCTTAGTTTGAGTTGAAAGTGCCTAAATCTTTCTGGAGAAGTCAAGTTGCAGGTTTGAGTTTTTTGAAATGGAGGATGGTGCAAATGGTGTTACAGTTGTGTATCAAGGTCTTGGATAGTTTCTAAGTTAGGTATGGCAGCTTTGTAATTGATTTAGAGTGAAAATGCACGAGTGAATTGTGAGTTTGAAGTTCAATGTCAGAAATGACAAGTTATGGAGGTTTTGTTGCAAATTCTAGTTTGAGGGAGTATGAGGGGGTTAGAGGGCTCTTAAACTCGTGTGTTAGCTTACAAATAACTTCTCTATTTATAGATAAAAGGTTTTGAAGGCTCTAGCAATCAGATTTCAAAGATCACATTTTATGGTTTTGTGACTTGATTTTGAAGCAAGCTTGAAACATATTGTTCCAATCCATAATACAAGTTCTTATAGGGTGGTTAGAGGCTTTAGATATGTTGCTTCTGAGCATACATGTGGCGTGTATGCAGAGGGGGCAAGTGAAAGGCTCAAGAAGTTGACATTGTGATTAAAGTTGGTTTTTCTAAAATGGAAGTGTGAACTTTGTTCCATTAATGGAAAAATCACTTGGAGAATAACTCAAATGCTTGGAAAATGGCTCAATCAGTTGTGTAAACATTTAATTATTGAGTGATTTTCAAGTTTTAAGGCCTTCAAAGCAATATTATGCAGCATGCTTGAAGATTGGATTATAAGGTTCATCACAAAATGACCTAAAATTCAAGTTTATGATGCCAATGTCTTCTCTTCGATTCTCCTAGCTCAAGAGTGATCTCTTCAAGTTCTTGGAAATTTTGGAAATCTTGAAACATTTTGTACAACATTAATTTTGACCACTTTGGCTAAATCAACTTGGAGCTTGGGGAAAAATTGCCAAGAAGTTGGGACAAAAATCTGACCAAACTTGCTAAAATTTCACTAAGTGTTTTGTAAAAATGTCATTACTTCATGAGCCTATATCTTTAAATCTAAGCATTTTTTGGACATAATCCATATGGGACAAAGTTGTATAATTTATAAAGATCTACAACTTTCATGTTGAAAGTTTTCCTTGAATCATCTTGCATCTTGGTGAAAAATTGTCATGAAGTAGTGAAATTATCAAGGTAAAAAACACTTAGAATTTTTCTAAGTATTGAAAATCTTGACTTTTGTTGACTTTCTTGATTATTGATGATCAAGTTTGGTATTTTTTAATGTCTTGATGAATTTTTATCTTTGATATTCAATGTTGACAAAAAAAGTCAAAGTTTGACTTTTGTGTGTTAGTTGACTTTTCATCAGTTGATCTAAATTTCGACTTTCAATCCCTTGATATTGAGAAATGATTTAAGCCATGAAATTATGTCAACATGTTGTCTTTGATTCCTTGAGATCATGGTTCAAACCATTAGGTCATGTACTAGGTCAAAAGTCAATAATCAGTCATTCTCAATAAAAACCCTAATTTTAACAATTTTGCCCCTTTGATGATTTGAGTGCTTTTCTTGAGGAGTTATGATCAAACCTTGATAAATTGATGAATATGACTTAAAAATGTTGATGTTGACCAAAAATCATGAATTTTGACTGTATGTTGACCACAATTGACTTTTTTTACCCAATATAGTTGATTGTTAGTCATTTGAGCAATTGATTGAGCAAATTTATGGTGCAAGAATTGAAACTTGGTATGAGCATTCTTGAAGTCCTATAATGAACCATTAAATTCACTTGATATATTAAAAGTCTAATTATACTTGAGAAAACAAAAACCCTAATTTGGACCCAGTGCCTAGGAGGTGAGCTTGTCTGATCAACTCTTGAGGATCCTTGAGCATTTTGAGAACTTTTTGTGAGAACAATCTTGAAGAAAAGGGAGGGAAAATGTTGAGGTACAAAACCCATTGTCTAAAATTGTTAACCAAAAGCTGGAACGCAGGAGAAATAAACAAACGGGCATGCAAGCCTGAAAACTTAATATTGGCCCCCATCATTCTCGCCATCGCTTTCTTCCTTGGAAGGACAAAATATTTTCCCGTTGACCACCTGGTTAAAGGGCCTAGTACCTTCATCCACAAGCTCGACTCTTCTGTTGATGATCTTGAGTTTCTCCAGAGCAGCGTTGAAGCCATAATTGAGAGTGTCCACGACATCTTGCTCGAGCACACGATTCCGAGCAATCAGGTCTCGCTTGGTTATAAGGGCCTTCTTCGCGTTGCTCTCTTCCTCAGAAGGTGCCATAATTTCTTCCAGCTCTTTCACTCGAGAAGCCATTCGCTAATTTTCCTTGTTCGCAGCTTCCAGTTGAGGCTTGATCTCGTTCAAATCCTTGAGGAGTTGGACCCGCGCTTGATACTTCATCTCATGATTGAGAATATCAGCCTTCAACTTCTCATTAATCCCCTTAAACTTTTGGATTCTGGAATAAGCATTATCCAGGGCGGCTTGGGAGCTCGCAACTTTATCATTTAGTGTCAAACCGGTTTCGAGAATCCTCATCATGACAGCCACATCTTCTGACAGATTTTGTCGCTGAGTTTCTTTGTCCTCAGACAGAATGGCCTCCCTATCCTCTTCATGGAGACCTAAGGAACTCTCCCCACTAAAGATACCTTAGTTGAGATAGCAGGAGGGCAACATGAAAACCCCCCGACACCCTTGTCCCCGTCGACAGCCACCACATGCTCGGGGTCTTCCACACACTTCCTTTTCTCCAATTGTTCTAGAGGTGGAGCCTAGGCCCCAAGAGGGGTAGATGAACCGCTTGGACGGTCAGAAGTTTGGCTTGTTCCCGAAGTTTGGAAACTCGAGTTTTGGGCACCAAGTGTGATAGATTCTTGGACCTCAACTTGAGCAAATGTTGGAGATAGTCTCCATCCGGCCTACAATCAAAAGAAACTGTTAGTCCACGAGACAAAAGTATGAACAGGAAATTATAGGCACGTCCTCTACCTAGAAGCCTCAAAGCCTCCTCATCAGATGAGAACTCAAGGAGCGCTTTTGTGTTAATCAATCATTAAAAAAATAGATTCTCCCCTTTATCATCAAAGAGGAAGTTATTGTCTACATCCACAAACTTTCTCGGGGAGAAGCTCTTAACATAAGCCGCTAGCTTGTCGTAAGAGATCTTATCTTGGGAAACTAAGTCCTCGAGATGCACCATATAATACTCGGGCTTCCGCTCAAAATGTTTTTATTGCCACTCAAGAGAAAACTTCACTGTCAGTCGAGCCAATGTCCGTCTATCCTCGACCTCTTTCGAGCAGTTGTACAAAGAATCCACGACAACACCAGTAAGAGGCTTCATGATGAAATACCTCTCTTTAATGTTGCGCACACATTCAAGGTACGACCGGAAGAGTTTTTCAAACTGTTTGAATGACACCCAGGCTTTTCACCCTCCATTGGTTTTCTATTGTAGGTGAAAGATACGAAAGAAGAAGGTCAAAGTGGCACCAATCTGGAGATATTAGAATACTAGCTCGAACGCCCGCATAAACGTGAGCGCATTCCGGTGAAGCTGGGAGGGTGCCAGTTGTAACTATTAGAAGACCCCTCACATGGAAATTGTTGAAGGGAAAATGCATTCCCGCTTCTTTAAAGGTGAACTCGTACATAGGGAAGCATTTTCCCGGGAATTACGAGCATATCCTCTAACATTAATGAGGGATTTGAAGCACCCAGTTGGCAGGGGCACCCTCTGCTCGATCCTCGAGGACATTAAACACATCAGAAGCATCCTTCAAAAAACAGGACCTTTTATTCTAGGGCTTGGGCGTGACCCAAGCCAAAGGATCATCCGCGACTACAGTGTCACCCTCGTTGGTATCGGGCACGATGTCTTCCTCGACTGGTTACGCCATCGCACTTGAAAAGCAGGGGAAAACATTGGATTCGACATCATCAAATTCACCCTTCCACCGTGAATCAAGTGAAATGGAAATAAATTTGTCGAGGAATGGTCCTCGACCCAAGCCCTCAACAGCAAACGCCAAAGAGTTCGACACCCTATGCGGGGACATTTCGTCAAATGGGAAAGTTGCCCAAATCCTCCCCACTATATGGGGAGACGACCCTGACGCAAGTAAGAATGAAATTCTGGACCTATGACTCTTCATCCACATCCATGAACCTAGATGAAAATACATGGAGGTTCATTCTAGAACCCATGAATCTTCATCCAGAGGTTCATCCGTTCATGGCAAAATCGAAGTGTTTAATCTAAAAAATCTAAGAAAAAACATGATCAAGATGAAATCACTTACTTGGATGAGATGAACGTGAAGGTGTCTACAGCGGTGTTGGAGGATATGAACGCAAGGGAAATGGGAGGATAGAGAGCTAGAAAATATCAAAGTAAATCTCTAATTACCCTTTTTATAGATATCCCCCACCTCACCAGGTAGCATGCAAAAAGTCATCCTTACTTGGGATCTTAGACAACCTTATATAATGATGATACCTCAAATAGTTGGGACGTGGGGCTCACGAGAGGACATGTCATCCACAGCAATCTCATAGAAACCACGCGATTGCGCTATTCCACTCTCTCGGGCAGACAAATGCTCGACATCATTACAACTTCTTACATACGGGCACATCGAAGACGCGTGCCCGAGGAAACTTCTAACCTCCCCGCGAATGTAGATTCTTAACGGGGACTGCATTAATATGAGTGAAGGACGAAGTCGACCAATGAGATTCTACCAGACCGAGTCGACCACATGACATGCAAATCTCTAGGTCTTCCTCGACATGAATCACGTAATTCTCCCCAATAGGAGTTAACAGTTTTCTCTCTTGGGCAACACTTCCCTGTCACCCAAACTGATCTCAAGGAATCACCCTTTCTCCTAAGGGCAATAACTTGGGGTACTCCTGTTCTGGACTGAGCCGGCACTTGCGCCACCGTTAAGGAGGCCCAATCCAGCGCATTTATAAAGGCCCAAAAGCATGCATCCCAAACTGAGGACCATTTGGCATTTCCCCATGTGTCCACTAGAAGAGCATGGCCCACGTGTCCACAACGTCATCATCCTGCCCTGCGAGAATAATGGGTCCAACTTCCCTACTTTATCGGGGCATTTGACCAGGGAGGAGGCCAGGTGTTGGACTTCATACATCCGTAAAACCCCGATAGTCTTCATTATTGGGCCTCATCTTGGGCCAATATTGAAGACCATGGCCCAGCGTTGGGGGCTATATAAACCCTCTCCTTCGAGAGGGTCAGGTATTCATTCATCCATCCATTCATTCATTCATTCATTCTACTTCACCTACTTTACTTGCTCTTTCTATAAACCTCACTTTTGCATTAGAGTGTCTTGTAGGTACCCCCCTTCCCCCACTTGACATTCAACTGTTTCTCAACTTGAAGCTCATGGGCCTTGATGATCTCTTCTGATCATGTATGATCAGTCACAAGTGCATTCTGATGAAGCTGGGAGGGTGCCAGTTGAAACCATTAGAAGACCCCCACTTGGAAATCGTTGAAGGTAAAACACATACCCACTTCTTTAAAGGCGAACTCATACATAGGGAAGCGTTTTCCCAATAATGACAGGCACCCAGTTGGCAGAGGCACCCTCTGCTTGATCCTCGGGGACATTGAATGCATCAAAAGTGTCCTTCTAAAAGCATGACCTTTTACTCCAAGGCTCGGGCGCGACCCAAGCCAAAGGATCGTCCGCGACCACAGCATCACACTTGTTGGTATTGTACACGGTGTCTTCCTCGACTGGTTGCACCATCGTACCTGAAAAGTAGGGAAAAATAGTGAATTCGACATCATCAAATCCACTATTCCACCACGAATCAAGTGAAAAGGAGATGAATGCATTGAGGAATGGTCTTTGACCCAAGCCCTCGACATAAAACACCAAAGAGGTCAACACCCTACACGGGGAAATTTCATCAAACAGGAAAGTTGCACCAATCCTCCCCACTATATGGGGGGAAGACCCCGATGTAAGTTAGAACAAAATTTTGGACCTATGAATCTTCATCCACATCCATGAACCTAGATGAACATCTATGGAGGTTCATTCCAGAACCCATGAATATTCATCCAGAGTTTCATCCGTTTATAGAAAAACCCAAGTGTTTAATCTAAAAATCAAAGAAAAAACACAATCAAGATGAAATCACTTACTTGGATGAGATGAACTTGCTTTGAAATATCAAAGTAAATATCTAATTCCCTTTTTTTTAGATAGCCCCACCTAACGAGGTAGCATGCGATAAGTGATCATTACTTGGGCTCTTAGACTGCCATATGTAACGATGACACCCAAAACAGCTCCCACGTGAGGCTCACGGGAGGACACATCACCCACAGCAGTCTCACGTAAAACCATGTGCTTGTGCCATTCCACTCTTATTGGCAGACAAATGCTCGACATCATTATAATGCCTTACATACGGGCACATCAAAGATGCGCCCTCGAGGAAACTCCTCACCTCCATGCGAATATAGATTCCTAACGGGCACTGCATTAATACGAGCAGAAGATGAAGTCGACCAATGTGATTCTCCCAGATTTTGTCGACCATACCACGCGTAAATCTCTTGGTCTTTCTCGACATGAATCACATAATTGTCCCCGAAGGGAGTTGATAGTTTCCCCTCTTGGGAAACACTTCCCTGGAACTCGAACTGATCTTAAAACATCACCCTTTTACCTAAGGGCAATAACTTGGGGGCTCCTGTTCTGGATAGGGCCGACACTTTCCCCAACATTGGAGAGGCCCAATCTAACACATTTATAAAGGCCCAAGAGCATAAAGCCTAACCTGAGGAACATTGGGAATTTCCCAACGTGTCCACTAGAAGAGCATAACCCACGTGTCCACAACGTGATCATCCTGCCTTCCAATAATAAAGGGTTTAACATATTTCCTGCCCTCCCTAATTGTTGTAATTGCAAGCTTCTCAAGTCATATTTAAAGCATGTGTTTTGATGAAGACAACATGGACATCAACTTTCAAAGGATGTGCAAAAAGCTTATCAACATCAAATAAAAGTCTTGAAGATTATTGAAAAATTATTGAAGAAATCATCAAATGTCAAATGGTATAAATAATTCTTAAAATCTTGAATATAGATGTTCACAATATGCATTCATCAACATATACATATTTCATAACTTTAACATCAAGAAAAACTTTGTTTGAAATATCTTTCAAAATGTATTTTTGAAAATAAACCTTTAGGAACCGGTTCCTCCCTAACAGGGAACCGGGTTCCAGCTTTTCTCAAAAAACATGTCCCTGGATTTTGTACCAGGAATCAGGTTGTACCAATAGGGGAACCGGTTCCTGCGTGATAAATTTGAATTCTGACTTATAACGTTCACTAAGAACCGGGTTCTGTCAGTGTCGGAACCGGTTCCTAGCGAACCAATGATGCTTTTACTTTGTTTTTTGAACATTTTTCAAGTGGTATCTTTTCATGAATGCATTGCAACTTTTCATATGAATTGGCATGAATGAAGAGGTTCTTACAACTTTATAAAATGCATATTTTCTTATTTCAAACAATGTTCAATACTTCAATTTTCAAATTAACAAATATACTTCTTCATTTAACAATTTTCTCAATTACTCACATTTGAATTTAAACTTTCATGTGTTCATAATTTTGTGAAACTTGCCATATACACTTTCATTATCATTACAAGTTTCATTCATACATTGTGAACATTTATATACATTGTTGAGAATTGTTTTTATCTTGAAGAAGAAGATCAATTGAAGATTGATAAAGCTCTCCATATACTTCAAAATAAACTATTGTATTACTTAAAGATTTTCCCTTACTATCCAGGATTGTTGGAAGTAAGTGTTATGATTTAAAGAGGATTGTTCTTCATTCACATTAGTGTTTGTTTGGTCTTAAAGGTGTTAAGAACCTTTGATCACCCTATAGGTTAGATAGTAAGCATAGGCTGTACAATCATTCTAACTATAGTGAAATCTCTTTCGTGTTGGAAAGGGGACTGGAGTACTCTCGGATTGTGAGGGGAACCAGGATATATCACTGTGTTCTTTACTTTTCCGCATTTATCGCTTTCATCACCATAATCAGGAAAAGATAAAGATATAATCAAAACCTTCAAACACTTAACCAAAAATTACTACCAAGCATTCCCATAAAATCGAATAAAATTTTATAAGACCTAATTCACCCCCCCCCCCTCTTAGGCACTCTGAGACTTACAATTGGCATCAGAGCAAGTTATAGGTAACTTGTTCCTAAAGATCCAGAATGGCTTCCGCAAATCATCAACCAGTTTTCAGAGATGGTGGTAGTAACAACAAGCCTCCTCTATTTTGAGGTGAATATTTTGACTTCTGGAAAATACGCATGAAGGCTAATTTAGAAGCACAAGGAGAGGAAGTATGGGATGTTGTTGAAAATGGTCCATTTATTCCAATATCAATAATCAATGGCATTGGTTCTGTAAAGCCCAAAATTGCATGGGACGACGATGATAAAAAGAAAGTTCTCTATGACAAAAAGGCAATAAACCTTCTTCAAGGTGCACTCAGTATGGACGAATTTTTCCGTGTATCGAACTGCAAGACAGCAAAAGAAATATGGGATACCCTAGTTCAAACTCATGAAGGAACGACTGAAGTAAAAAGATCAAGGCTAAATACCTTGAGTCAAGAATATGAACTATTTCGAATGCAGCCCGGAGAATTCATTCTTGACTTACAAAATAGATTTGTGCATTTGACAAATCACTTAAATGCTCTTGGTAAAACATTGACAAATGATGAACTCAACTTGAAAATCCTTAGATCATTGACTAGGGAATGGCAACCAAAGGTAACGGCAATCTCGGAAAAGAAGAGTCTCTCCGCAATGACTTCCGCTACATTATTTGGCAAACTTCAAGAATATGAAACGGAACTTGGTAGACTTGAAAAACATGAAAATTTAGAGAAGAAATCCAAAGGCATTGCCTTGAAAGTTGATTCAAAGGAAAGTCAAGATAAAGATGCATCGGAGGAAGATGAAAACTTCTTGCTTCTTGTAAAAAGGTTAGGAAAATATTTTGGTCATAAAAATAATCTTCATAATGCTAACTTTGTCAAGAGGAAGAAATTTTATAATCATAAAGATAAAGAAGCCTCCACATCAACACAAGATGTCACATGATATGAATGTGGAAAGCAAGGTCACATAAAGCCGGATTGTCCAAAACTCTCCAAGAAAAATGGATTCAAAGGAAAAAAGGAGTTCAAGAACAAAAAGGCTTATGTTGCATGGGAAGATAATGAGATAAGTTCGTCATTCGATTCGGAAAGCGAGGAATGTGCAAATCTAGCATTAATGGCTTCACATCACTCTGAAGATGAAGAAGAGGTATACTTGAAATCCACATCAAATGTTTGGTATCTTGATAGTGGATGTTCAAAGCATATGACAGGAGATGTACACCAATTTTCATATCTAGTACATAAAGCCAAAGGGTATGTCACCTATGGAGACAACACCAAAGGAAAGATTCTTGGCGTTGGAATAGTTGGCACACCTCCATCCATTCAAATTGAGGATGTTCTCTATGTTAAAGGATTAAAACACAATCTTCTTAGCATAAGTCAACTTTGCGATAGAGGGTTAAAGATAAAATTCAACAAAGATGAATGTCTCATTATGGATGAGGCAATCAATGAGGTAAAACTCAAAGGTATAAGATCTAACAATCATTTTATGATTACTTTAGATGATTTGTCTCTGAAGGTACAATGTCTTATGGTAAACAACAATGACGCTTGGTTATGGCACAAGAGGATTGCTCACATTCACATGGAGCACTTGAACAAATTGGTTAAGCATGACTTAGTTATTGGTCTACCAAAGATGAAGTTCATCAAGGACAAATTATGTAATGCATGCCAAAAGGGCAAACAGACCAAAACAACTTTCAAATCTAAGAATGTGGTGTCTACTACAAGGCCACTACAATTGTTACACATGGATATCTTTGGTCCATCAAGAACAAAAAGCTTGGAAAAGAACTTAGTATTTTGGATGAAGGTGATATCTAATGTTTCTCATAAGATATACGTTTTAATTTTTATATGTATCTATTTCTCTCTTTTTCCCCATCCTTTTTGATGTTAACAAAGGGGGAGAAGAGTATGCATGTGCGTTGTTTTGTATCAAAGAAATTGCAGGCCCAAATAAATATCAAACTCACTCCAAAATTCAAAGAATCATGGACTTAGGGGGAGCATACAATTTAGGGGGAGCCTTGCATTTGCTCAACATGTTTGCTACATAAAACAACATGAACAATTCAAGAATCGTTTTCAAGACTTGGTTATCATCATCAAAAAGGGGGAGAATGTAATTTCAAGCTTCTCAAGTCATATTTAAAGCATGTGTTTTGATGAAGACAACATGGACATAAAATTTCAAAGGATGTGCAAAAAGCTTATCAACATCAAATAAAAGTCTTGAAGATTATTGAAGAATTATTGAAGAAATCATCAAATGTCAAATGGTATAAATAATTCTTAAAATCTTGAATATAGATGTTCACAATATGCATTCATCAACATATACATATTTCATAACTTTAACATCAAGAAAAACTTTGTTTGAAATATCTTTCAAAATGTATTTTTGAAAATAAACCTTTAGGAACCGGTTCCTCCCTAACAGGGAACCGGGTTCCAGCTTTTCTCAAAAAACATGTCCCTGGATTTTGTACCAGGAACCGGGTTGTACCAATAGGGGAACCGGTTCCTACGTGATAAATTTGAATTCTGACTTATAAAGTTCACTAAGAACCGGGTTCTGTCAGTGTCGGAACCGGTTCCTAGCGAACCAATGCAGCTTTTACTTTGTTTTTTGAACATTTTTCAAGTGGTATATTTTAATGAATGCATTGCAACTTTTCATATGAATTGGCATGAATGAAGAGGTTCTTACAACTTTATAAAATGCAGATTTTCTTATTTCAAACAATGTTCAATACTTCAATTTTCAAATTAACAAATATACTTCTTCATTTAACAATTTTCTCAATTACTCACATTTGAATTTAAACTTTCATGTGTTCATAATTTTGTGAAACTTGCCATATACACTTTCATTATCATTACAAGTTTCATTCATACATTGTGAACATTTATATACATTGTTGAGAATTGTTTTTATCTTGAAGAAGAAGATCAATTGAAGATTGATAAAGCTCTCCATATACTTCAAAATAAACTATTGTATTACTTAAAGATTTTCCCTTACTATCCAGGATTGTTGGAAGTAAGTGTTGTGATTTGAAGAGGATTGTTCTTCATTCACATTAGTGTTTGTTTGGTCTTAAAGGTGTTAAGAACCTTTGATCACCCTATAGGTTAGATAGTAAGCATAGGCTGTACAATCATTCTAACTATAGTGAAATCTCTTTCGTGTTGGAAAGGGGACTGGAGTACTCTCAGATTGTGAGGGGAACCAGGATATATCACCATGTTCTTTACTTTTCCGCATTTATCGCTTTCATCACCATAATCAGGAAAAGATAAAGATATAATCAAAACCTTCAAACACTTAACCAAAAATTACTACCAAGCATTCTCATAAAATCGAATAAAATTTTATAAGACCTAATTCACCCCCCCCCCCCCCCCCCCCCCCCCCTCTTAGGCACTCTGAGACTTACAATTGGCATCAGAGCAAGTTATAGGTAACTTGTTCCTAAAGATCCAGAATGGCTTCCGCAAATCATCAACCAGTTTTCAGAGATGGTGGTAGTAACAACAAGCCTCCTCTATTCTGTGGTGAATATTTTGACTTCTGGAAAATACGCATGAAGGCGGATTTAGAAGCACAAGGAGAGGAAGTATGGGATGCTGTTGAAAATGGTCCATTTATTCCAATATCAGTAATCAATGGCATTGGTTCTGTAAAGCCCAAAACTGCATGGGACGATGATGATAAAAAGAAAGTTCTCTATGACAAAAAGGCAATAAACCTTCTTCAAGGTGCACTCAGTATGGACGAATTTTTCCGTGTCTCGAACTGCAAGACAGCAAAAGAAATATGGGATACCCTGGTTCAAACTCATGAAGGAACGGCTGAAGTAAAAAGATCAAGGCTAAATACCTTGAGTCAAGAATATGAACTATTTCGAATGCAGCTCGGAGAATCCATTCTTGACTTACAAAAGAGATTTGTGCATTTGACAAATCACTTAAATACTCTTGGTAAAACATTGACAAACGATGAACTCAACTTGAAAATCCTTAGATCATTGACTAGGGAATGGCAACCAAAGGTAACGGCAATCTCGGAAAAGAAGAGTCTCTCCGCAATGACTTCCGCTACATTATTTGGCAAACTTCAAGAATATGAAACGGAACTCGGTAGACTTGAAAAACATGAAAATTTAGAGAAGAAATCCAAAGGCATTGCCTTGAAAGTTGATTCAAAGGAAAGTCAAGATAAAGATGCATCGGAGGAAGATGAAAACTTCTTGCTTCTTGTAAAAAGGTTAGGAAAATATTTTGGTCATAAAAATAATCTTCATAATGCTAACTTTGTCAAGAGGAAGAAATTTTATAATCATAAAGATAAAGAAGCCTCCATATCAACACAAGATGTCACATGTTATGAATGTGGAAAGCAAGGTCACATAAAGCCGGATTGTCCAAAACTCTCCAAGAAAAATGGATTCAAAGGCAAAAAGGAGTTCAAGAACAAAAAGGCTTATGTTGCATGGGAAGATAATGAGATAAGTTCGTCATTCGATTCGGAAAGCGAGGAATGTGCAAATCTAGCATTAATGGCTTCACATCACTCCGACGATGAAGAAGAGGTATGCTTGAAATCCACATCAAATGTTTGGTATCTTGATAGTGGATGTTCAAAGCATATGACAGGAGATGTACACCAATTTTCATATCTAGTACATAAAGCCAAAGGGTATGTCACCTATGGAGACAACACCAAAGGAAAGATTCTTGGCGTTGGAATAGTTGGCACACCTCCATCCATTCAAATTGAGGATGTTCTCTATGTTGAAGGATTAAAACACAATCTTCTTAGCATAAGTCAACTTTGCGATAGAGGGTTCAAGATAAAATTCAACAAAGATGAATGTTTCATTATGGATGAGGCAATCAATGAGGTAAAACTCAAAGGTATAAGATCTAACAATATTTTTATGATTACTTTAGATGATTTGTCTCTGAAGGTACAATGTCTTATGGTAAACAACAATGACGCTTGGTTATGGCACAAGAGGATTGCTCACATTCACATGGAGCACTTGAACAAATTGGTTAAGCATGACGTAGTTATTGGTCTTCCAAAGACGAAGTTCATCAAGGACAAATTATGTAATGCATGCCAAAAGGGCAAACAGACCAAAACAACTTTCAAATCTAATAATGTGGTGTCTACTACAAGGCCACTACAATTTTTACACATGGATCTCTTTGGTCCATCAAGAACAAAAAGCTTGGAAAAGAACTTGGTATTTTGGATGAAGGTGATATCTAATGTTTCTCTTAAGATACACGTTTTAATTTTTATATGTATCTATTTCTCTCTTTTTCCCCATCCTTTTTGATTTTAACAAAGGGGGAGAAGAGTATGCATGTGCGTTGTTTTGTATCAAAGAAATTGCAGGCCCAAATAAATATCAAACTCACTCCAAAATTCAAAGAACCATGGACTTAGGGGGAGCATACAATTTAGGGGGAGCCTTGCATTTGCTCAACATGTTTGCTACACAAAACAACATGAACAATTCAAGAATCGTTTTCAAGACTTGGTTGTCATCATCAAAAAGGGGGAGAATGTAATTGCAAGCTTCTCAAGTCATATTTAAAGCATGTGTTTTGATGAAGACAACATGGACATAAAATTTCAAAGGATGTGCAAAAAGCTTATCAACATCAAATAAAAGTCTTGAAGATTATTGAAGAATTATTGAAGAAATCATCAAATGTCAAATGGTATAAATAATTCTTAAAATCTTGAATATAGATGTTCACAATATGCATTCATCAACATATACATATTTCATAACTTTAACATCAAGAAAAACTTTGTTTGAAATATCTTTCAAAATGTATTTTTGAAAATAAACCTTTAGGAACCGGTTCCTCCCTAACAGGGAACCGGGTTCCAGCTTTTCTCAAAAAACATGTCCCTGGATTTTGTACCAGGAACCGGGTTGTACCAATAGGGGAACCGGTTCCTGCGTGATAAATTTGAATTCTGACTTATAAAGTTCACTAAGAACCGGGTTCTGTCAGTGTCGGAACCGGTTCCTAGCGAACCAATGCAACTTTTACTTTGTTTTTTGAACATTTTTCAAGTGGTATCTTTTCATGAATGCATTGCAACTTTTCATATGAATTGGCATGAATGAAGAGGTTCTTACTACTTTATAAAATGTAGTTCAAACAATGTTCAATACTTCAATTTTCAAATTAACAAATATACTTCTTCATTTAACAATTTTCTCAATTACTCACATTTGAATTTAAACTTTCATGTGTTCATAATTTTGTGAAACTTGCCATATACACTTTCATTATCATTACAAGTTTCATTCATATATTGTGAACATTTATATACATTGTTGAGAATTGTTTTTATCTTGAAGAAGAAGATCAATTGAAGATTGATAAAGCTCTCCATATACTTCAAAATAAACTATTGTATTACTTAAAGATTTTCCCTTACTATCCAGGATTGTTGGAAGTAAGTGTTGTGATTTGAAGAGGATTATTCTTCATTCACATTAGTGTTTGTTTGGTCTTAAAGGTGTTAAGAACCTTTGATCACCCTATAGGTTAGATAGTAAGCATAGGATGTACAATCATTCTAACTATAGTGAAATCTCTTTCGTGTTGGAAAGGGGACTGGAGTACTCTCGGATTGTGAGGGGAACCAGGATATATCACCGTGTTCTTTACTTTTCCGCATTTATCGCTCTCATCACCATAATCAGGAAAAGATAATGATATAATCAAAACCTTCAAACACTTAACCAAAAATTACTACCAAGCATTCTCATAAAATCGAATAAAATTTTATAAGACCTAATTCACCCCCCCCCCCCCCCCCCTCTTAGGCACTCTGAGACTTACAATTGTTTCCCCTGAGATTCCTCTATCATCTCATATAAACTCATTCATATCAAGATTACACTTGGGTTTGGTTCTTCTCCCTATCTCTAGGCTTGCTCATGAGGGATCACCAATCACTTTGATTTGTATATTGTGATCATATATGTCTTGTGTTGATTAACTTTTAACTAACAAATACAATGAATTTTTTTCTCTAAATGATGATATTATAGGTGAGGGCACAACACATCTCATCAGGTTTATTCATAGGTACATGTGTTTATTTCCATGCCTTATTCAACAAAGATTTATTGAGATTCAAGCTTCATATTTGAGTTTGATTTGACACAATATCATGAAAAGGCCTACTATGATTCATCATGCTTCAATTTTCCAAATGAAGTCAAAAGATGCAAGATTGATTTAAGAAGTTTTACCTAATTTGACAAGTTTTTGATTCCTTGACCACAAGTGCATAACTCCCTCAATTCTCAATATTTCGAAGTGGTTCTTCTTTCCATGGGTCCATGTTATCATTTACAACAACTTATCTTCACATGACAAAAGAAATTGTGCAAAAAAGATTTTCAAAAGTTGAATGGGTTTCCAAGTCATTTTGATGCTCTAAGAGCTAGGGTTTTGAACTTCTAAGGGCTATATCTTGTTCATCTTTTGATATTTTTGAGTGATTCCAAAGACATGCTTCTCCTTAAAGGGTTATCAACAAATCACTTCAAAAGTTTCAAACAAATTTTGTGTTAAAGATCACTAATGATTGATAAATATTACTAGTCATCTAGATAGGCCATTTAATTCCCTTATGTGACTTCAAAAAGTCATAACTTGATCAATTTTTATCTCCTTGATCCTATTATTTCTCAAAAATGATCTTAAGAGTGCGAAATTTAACTCTTATTTTATGTGCAAAACTTGAAAATGTTGGGAAGATGCCTTAAGAACTCAAAATATTATAGGTCACTTCATGGATTTTCATCAAATTCAAAGGATCATAACTTGTCCAATATTTGGAATTTTCGAGTGATACAAGTTTCACAATAGTATTTAAGGAGTCTACTTCAATCTAGAATCATTGATAAAAGAAAAGTTTTAAAAGAAGACCTTGTTTGGAGTCAAAACATTATAGGTCATTTTTGAAGGAAAAAACATAGAATTTTTTCTAAGTATAAAAGTCAACACTTTTTTCCTAATTTTGACCAACACAACTTCTAGCTCAAGCATCCAAATGATATCTTTATTTCCACATTATGAAGAATGTTACCTCGTGTTTCCAATGCATCAAGAATCAAGTCCTAAGGTTTCCTAAAGCGTGCACACCATGAGTTCAAAGTCAACTACTTGAAATTGATTTTTTTCTTCCAAGTCAGAATTTGATAACCATAATCCAGCTTCTAAACACCAAATTGGCACATGTTTAATAAAGTTTCCAAATATTAATTAAGGATAAAAATGCACATGGAGTCACACATTTTCCCCTTTCGGGCTCCATCCAATTTCCCTTCACAACTTTTGAGGTAGTAAGATGTTGGATCTTCTGATGTGACATCTTAGTTTTCTTTCCAATCTGGAAGTCACCACATACTCTTCCTTATTTTATCTTGAGCTTAGGAATCCCTCTCACAGCTTCTTGAGATATAATTCTTTTCATTCCTTTCAGATGCAAGTGTCCCAATTTTTGATTCCATAACTTAAATTCATTTTCTTTGGCTAAAACACATGTTGAGGAGAAGTTCAACTCTTGGGGAACCCATAAATAACAGTTGTCTTTAGATTTGATTCCTTTCATAATAACTTCATTCTTTTTATTGCAGACAAGTCATTCTTCCTTGGCGAAGTTAACTTTGAATCCTTGATCACATAATTGGCTTATACTTATCAGGTTAGTTGTTAACCCTTTAACAAGTAACACATCATTAAGCTTAGTGACTCCTGAACATTCCAGCTTGCCAACTCCTTTGATTTCACCTTTGGCTCCATCACCAAAAGTCACATAACTGGTGGAATGAGATTTGATATCTATCAATAGATTCTTGACACCTGTCATGTGTCTAGAACAACCACTCTCAAAGTACCGGTCGTCTTTGGTTGATACTCTGAGAGAGGTATGAGCTATGAAACTAGCAACATTTGACTTGTGAACCCATTGTTTCTTTTTTTTTGCTACTTTGGGGATTCTGGTCAGTTTTGGGAAGAGGAGTAGTTTTAGGATACCCATACAACTTGAAACAAAAAGGCTTTATATGACCAAGCCTTCCACACTGGTGACATCTCCAGGGCTGGGAATTCTTTCTGGTGTGATTAAACTTTTTCTTGCCATGATGTCCTTTCTCGCCATTATGTTTAGACATTTTATTCGACATCCTTGGTTTGGACTTGGCATAAGTGGAATATAATGAAGGTTCTTCTGAATCAGGTTTCTTTTTCTCATTAAACACTAGACCACTCTTGTCTCCTATCACTCTACCCACTTGAAGAATTTCATCTAATGTGTCAGATCCATTATTCAGCATCTTGAGAGATTTGACCACTCTATCAAGATTTGAATTCAGAGATGCCACTTCACTTTCAAGATTAGAAATAGTTTTCAAATTCTCTTTCCTTTCTGCCTTCAGCTGGGTTATGAGTGCTTTATATTTCTCCCCTTCTAGGCACACTTCTGAACTTCTGAGACATAATTCTTTGTATGAAGAAGCTAACTCATCAAAGGTTAGTTCCCCATCACTGGACTCTTCATCAGATACATATTTTCCTGTCAATGCTTTAACATACTTCGCATATTCTTCAAGGTCACTCTCTGAGTCCTCTTCAGACCAAGTAACAGATAGATTCTTATTTTGTTTCTTAAGATATGTAGAGAATTCAGCTCTAATGTGATCAAAGCCTTCACATTCATGACATTGTATTCCCTTCCCTTGAGTGGATTTTTCTCCAGCCCTTTTTCTTCCAAACTCATTTGACTTATGGATGTCAGATAAGATGTTCTTAACATTTGATCTTTCGTTCCTATCCATTCTTTTTATCACTTTGTTAAACTATCTTCCAAGCATAACTAAGGCATTTTATATTCCTCAATTTGTATCCAGATCACAGTCCTCCTCTTCATCTTCAGTATTTGATACAAAGGTTATGCTTTTGTTCTTCTTTTCAGATCTTTCATTGATGCTTAATTCAAATGTCAGAAGGGATCCAAAAAGTTCATCCACTTTTATTTTGTCAATGTCTTGAGTTTCTTCTATAGCAGTCACTTTCATATCAAATCTCTTGGGAAGAGACCTGAGCATCTTTCTCACCAATTTTCTTCAGGTATTTTCTCTCCTAAAGTACTTGATGCATTAGAAATTTCAAGAATGATCATATGGAAGTCATTAATACTTTCATCATCCTTCATTCTCAAATTCTCAAATTTTATGGTGAGCAACTGAAGTCTTGACATCTTAACTTTTGATGTGCCTTCATGGGTAGATTGAAGAATTGCCCATGCATATTTAGCTACTTCACATGTGTTCACTAATCTGAAAATGTTCTTTTCAATTCCATTAAATATAATATTATAGGCTTTAGTATTTCCAAGAGCAATTTCATCTTCTTCTTTAGACCAGTCTTCTTCTGGTTTTAACTCAGAAGTAGGTTCTCCATTTTCTCCCAATTTGACAGGATGTTTCCATCCTTTCAGAACAGCTTTCCAAGCTCTGTTGTCCAGAGATTTTAAGAAGACCACCATACGTGGTTTCCAATAAGTCATAATTACTTCCATCCAGAATGGATGGTCTGTTCATGAATCCTCCTTCCTTCTCCATAGTACCAGAAAGTATCTTCCCTGGATCTCACCCAGATATAGAGCAAGATGCCTTCTCTAATACCAATTGAAATTTCTTGTATCAGATATGAGATGTCGAAGGAGATGTCACAACACAAATACCTGAGGACAATGTAAAATGAAACAAAAGTAAAAACAGTAAAATACAATGGATTGTTAACCAAGTTCAGTGTACAACAACACCTACTCTAGGGGCTACCAAGCCAGGGACAAGTCCACTAAATAGTATCAATTCATAGACCCTCAGTAAACAACCAATTTATGATCTAATCAATTAATCACTACCCGTGCAATAATTCTACCTAATACCCACCTAGGTATGAGACCCTCTTCAAATCCCTTTAATCACTTACAGTGAAGAACAACTGAAATAACAAGTTTTAAAGACTTCAATCATCCAATGCTTAAAAGCTTATGAATGATCCACAATTAATAACTCAAATAACAACTCATGTATTAAATCAATACTAGAGTGTATTACAATTAAAAGACTTAGACTTCTAAAACAGAAAGAAAGTATTTTTCTTCAAAAGTTGCAGTTCAATGAATAAGGAAGCAAGTCCTTATAAAGGTGCAACAATGGGCTTGGGCTGAAAAACAAATATTCCAATATTTTGAATATTTCCATGAAAACAGGCCAAGATATAATCCATAAGGATAATTCAAATAGAAAAATATCCATCCATATTTTTCGTAAGCTATGAGTCACAAATCCTGAATTATGGCATGCATGAAAACTGGAAACAAAAAACTTAAGCTGATATGAGTTGCGTTCAGTTCAGGAGGTAAATATCAAGATATTTGCTTGACATCATTCAAAACAGTTTGCTTCAAATGTCAAGACATTTAGCAAAACATTATCAAAACATTGATTTACCAAAATTGCTGCCAACAAACACTTATATATTCTAAATCAAATTACTGCAATGGTCTATGATGTTCATTGATGCTTGCTATCAACTCAATTTTTTTAATCAATCCATTTGATGCTTCTGTTTTTTAATTTCAACGATTTCAAAACTATCTGGTTTTTTCTAAATCGACTACGTTGTGATTTATATAAATTTTTCGCGAGCATATGGTTGTGATCGTCTCATGTAGACGCATATGATGACACCACTATGAACGCATAGATTTACAAATTGAAGATTTTGAGTTTTCCTTATTTGTAGGAGGCTGGAGGTTGAAGACGACCTACGTGTTATTCTTCAACCAATGATACTCAGCCATTTGTTTTATTTTGATTGATTGGACTTTTTTATGTTACATACGCGCGCATTGACTTGGATTCATGATACTCCCTCACCCGAGATCCATTAGATTTTTCAGCGTGTATAAGTGAGTTAGATCAAACACGTGTGGTTTTTTCTAATTTATTTTATTTTATAAAACTATTTTTTTAAACTCATTTATATTTAAAATTTATAACTCTCTTATTTTTTATCCAAAAATTATGAAAAAAAATATACAAAAATATTTTGATTTGTTTATGACTTTGTGAATATTTTTTCATGTTTTTATTTTGATGTTTGATATTTTTCATAATTTTTGTTTTGTTTTCCTTATTTTAATTGTTTTAAAAAAATACTTTATGGTCTATTTAAATTCTAAATAAATTATGGAAAGATCCAATGATCTCTTGACAAATATTGGTGGTCTCATTTTATTTTTATTTTTGATTTTACTATTTTTTTACAAATTTTGGTTTATTTTGCTTATTTTTTTAAATTTTAAAAATAGTTTCTGACTTTAAAAAAATCTGAAAAAAAATTTCAACTATTATTGACTCATGTTTGACCTCTGACTATTTTTTAGGATTTTTATTTTGTATTTTAATATACTTTGTGTATTTTACCAATTATTTTCCTTTTATTAACCATTTAAATATTGTTTTATTAAATATTATTTTATTATTTTTATTTGGTCCTGACTTGGATTTCATTTGGTGACCAATTTCTCAACCTCATTGGATCTTGGGTGTTGATAGGTTGAAAAACCAAATCCACCAAAATGGATGAATGATGTTGACGATATTTAAAACCCTAATTTCCTTTAATACATGCCCTCCCTCTTCATCTTATCCCTTTCTTACATGTGCTACATGTTGTTAGAGAATAATCTACATATCATTTCTCTAAATATATGGTACATAGATTGCTATTTACCGGCCTCAAAATAGGTGTGACTTCTACAAAATTCCACTTACGATTGCTTAACATAGCGCTAAATCTTGTCCCGATTCGAGAAATGATCATTTGTGGCCCAAACCTATGTTTGAAAGCCCAAGTATGTTTATTTTAAAACCTTTGATCCAATAACCTTGAGGTTCATTGTTAGGAGGATTTGATCTTAGCAATCCTCTAATGAACCTTCATAAAGTTTGGTCTAAGTGAATCAGTTAAACATCGTTGACAATTTGTTGTTGCCTTGAGAATTTGAAATGAATAATATACTTGACAAAAAGAAAATGAAACTTGTTGTTGAGAGGCTTTGATTTTATCAATCTTCTAATGAGTTTTCAAATGCAAGTTTTAAGATGGTCATTCAACTAACTTGTAATTTCTCATTCATTAACAATTGACTTTTATTTTATGCTTTTACTTTACGCCTTTACTTGTACGCACCATTTATCTTAGCATTTTCATTTCATGTTATTTTCATCTTTGCTCATTTGGGCATTTATCTTTATGTTATTTTGTTTTGCTCACTTGAGCTTTTCATTTTCTTTTTGAAGATACTTAATAACCAACTTGAACAATAAAAAACTTTATGGTTACTTGGACTATTTGGTTACTATCCTTAGCATGATGGATTTATGGACCTCTTGGACTTAGGATTAGAAGCCTTGACTACCCTTGAGATTTGGTGACTTCTATTGTTATTTTGTCTAGAGTTCTTGGGGTTTACCCCGTGACATTGGGTTGTTTTTTCTTTGTGTGCGGGTTATTTTGATTATGTGTTTTGTCTGTGATCAGGAATTCATTTATATACAGCCGTTACTCTGCCCAATTTTTGTGAAGACTTAATGCATTTGAAGTTTGGTATTCTTAAGAGGTTTAATATCTTTTCTAGTTTGGTTTTAAATCCAAAGGATGGGAATTCTACATTTACTTATTATGTCAAGTGTTGTCTTCTTGTTGGTTAGACGGTTCTTTTCCCTAGCTTTTAACTTATGCTTTAGTATAGTCCCTTCATCTCCTCTAACCTTCTTTAATTTCAAAAATCTTCTCCCTCCTTTTCAAAACTATTCTTGTTTTCTAAACTTAAACCGCTTTCATAATAAACTTGGACTTAGGTACATGCCTTTTCAAAGCATTTTCTTAAACAAAACTTTAATCAACTTAAGCATACCTAGACATTTTTGCGAGAAGACTAAAAGTCAATCAATCTCACTCAAGCCATTTTTTCTATTTTGGATTTTTATCTTAAAAACCTTTCTCACAAGATTAGACTCTTGTCAATCCTTGTAGTGATGCGAACTACTATACTTCTACGATATGTAATGAAGTGAGATATTTTCCACTTGAGTGTTGAGCGAGGCTTTGTTGATTTTGAAATTCAAGCTATATCCTCCACTTTTAGATGACACAAATTCTCCTTTCTCATAATCATGGTTAGTGAGTATGTTTTCCACTCGGATACGATGATGATGTCTAGTATCTTAAAATTAACCAACACATTTGTGTTTTAAAATTTTAAAAGGTGAAGTACGAGTACCATGATCCCCTATTTCACGGAAGGTGGTATGTAGGCACTAAATATTTGCAATCGTGATGGGTGCAAAAATTGTAAAAAAAATATTTCTTTTCTCATCTCCACCATCTATTTTTTATACAAAATTTATAGCCAAAATACATAAATTTTCAAAGAGGTTCCTGCAGAGTACCGTAGATGATTAGGGTGCTAATACCTTCGCTTTGCATAACAACCCCCATACCCAGATTCTCTCCCCCTATTTTTTGGGTTATTCGCTATTTTTCCCATTCCTCTGGAAACAATAAAGCACGGTGGTGATTTTTATTCTGATCTGTGCGAGTCAAGTCAATCCAATGGCTTAGTCTCTATATTTCTACCGCTATATAAAAATGGCGACTTCATTGGGTTAGATCAACCAAATGCTGGTCCATTCCTAAGTAGGTTGATCCTCTCTTTGTTTCTATGTGTATGTGTTGTTATTTGTTTGTATATTATATCTTGTATATATGTTTGTCTGGATTTTTCTGGTTTTCAGGGTGCTTGGTGATTTCTCATAAGTTCTCTACCCGGACTTGGGAACACTTAAGATAGGACGGGTGGTATAGTTGTGTTAACTTTGAGGAAGTAATCCCAAAAAGGAGGCGTGAGATCCCCCACTCAGTGGAGGCCCCTTTGACTGTAGTATCATTTACCGAGTAATCGGGAAGACGTGCTTCTTTTGACCTGGGAGCCTGCTGAAACCAAGAATCATAGAATCCTTAACCCATCTTGGCCTTTTAGGTGTAGTGCGGAAATTATTACATAGTAATCCGAAAATGGTTGTCACGCGATACTACACTCAGAAGAGTTTTTCCTGAGAATATTACTAATTACCGAGTCAACTGGAACATTGGTAATATCCAAAGGAAGGATGTAGACTCTGGGAACTTCTTAGAACCTTGTTCGGCAGGTGATAAACTATTAGTCCATACCTTGTGGGTAGTACCTTTGACCTCATGCTCGTGACGTCGAACCTATGAACCCCCCATGTTTGTGATCTTGTGTGTGATTGTTGCATCATGCATTCATGCACCCATGAGCATCCTTTAAAACATTTGTTTCAAGGGACTTAAAGTTGACTTTTTGAAAATATCTCAGGTACTTTTTGACCATGGATTATGGAAAAAGGAAGACTCGGAAGTACAATTTCAAGGATCCTAAGATAGATAAATTGATGAGTCTGATTCTCGAGATCGGTAGATCTACAGATTTTCAGAAGAAATATGGTTCCATCATGTCACTTATAAAGCTCAGGATGAAGGAGGGTATTCTTTATACTTCGGTCCATTTCTATGATTCGTTGTATCAGTGTTTTACTTTCCCTGATTATCAGTTGATGCCTACATTTAAGGAGTATTCTTATCTACTGGGTTTACCTGTTATCAATCGTGTTCCTTTCACCGGTTTAGAGGGAGAGCCCAAGTCTCATGAGATTGCTGCCACGATTCATATGGGGAAGTCTGAGATTGAGGCCAACATGACTACCAAAGGAGGAATCAAAGGCTTACCCGCTCATTTTTTATTGGAGAAAGCTTGCTACTTTTCTAGGATGAAGAGTATGGTTGCTTTTGAGGCCATCTTTGCTTTGCTTGCATATGGGTTGTTCTTATTTCCTAACATCGACAAATTTGTGGATGTAAACGCCATCAGGATCTTTTTGATTGGGAATCATGTTCCTACAATATTTGGAGACGCTTATTATTCCATTCATCTGCGGGACTTTCATCATGGAGGGATGATCATTTGTTGCACGCCTTTGTTATATCAGTGGTTTATTTCTCACTTACCTTGATCTGATGCTTTCTGGGATACCTAGGAGGAACCTCATTGGGCTTCGAAGATTATGGCTCTAACTCATTCAGACATTGTTTGGTATCATCATGCTTATCATGATATGGAGATTATCGATAGTTGTGTTAGTTTCCCCAATGTACCTCTTCTTGGTACAGGGGGGGGGGGGGGGGAATTAACTACAATCCCATCCTTGCACTTTGTCAACTTGGATATCGATGAGAGACAAACCGAATAGTATTCACCTGAGTGGTTTCTTTCTCAAAGAAGGAGAGGATCATAAGTAAGCTAAGGGAGAAATTGCAAAGGTTTGGCACCATATTCACAGGAAGAGTAGAAAAGACTTGGGACCAAGAGGAGTTGTTTCTTTGGAGCCTCATCTCTAGTGGGTACAATCAAGGGAAATTTAGTTGAAGATGCCATATTCCCGTGAAGAACCTATACCTGATATGTTTGTGAAGACCATTCCTCCCCTTTTAGATGATGTGGAAGAACTTCAACTTGCCCTTGTTAGGATTCAGCAGGAGAAGGAAGCATGGAAGAAAAAGTGTCAGACTTTAGAGATGTCTTATCAGATATACTTGAAAGAGAAGGATGACTTGATCGAGATACTTAAGAGTCGTGTTGTGGAGGCGATGGAGAAGCAAGAGGATTTATTTTCCTCTAGAGCTGAATCAGGACTTAGTTGCTCACTTCCTAGCTCTGGTGATTGGAAAGAGGTCATTGACAGGTATGCAGAAGAGAACAAGCAGTTGAAGGCTCATATTGTAAGACTCACGGGAAAGCGTCAGTGTATGGAGAGATCTTCATCAACTTTGTCTCCTTAAGATTTTAGATTCTATCTTCTCTTGTATTTAGGATTGTTGAAACTTTTACTAAAAGTTGTAATCCATTCGGAAGTTATTATAATGAAATTTTCAGTATTTCAAAATGTGTTAGTACTTTAATATTTGAAAATCGTCTATAACTATTTGAGTCCCTTGAAATATTAACAACGATAAATAAATCATGTACATTGCATATCATGCATCATCTTGCACATATTCCTTGCATTTCTATTCATACCCAAGTGTCTTACTGTGTTTCTCTGGCTTCATTCAGAAACAAGATGCCTCACTAGTATAATACTCGGGCTAATTCTAAGAAGAAAATGGAGAATATTGACCAATAGAATCGCGAGTTGTGCGAAGAGGTTACTTCTTTGAAGGCCGGTATGGCTAATCTGTCTGCTTTGATGGAATCATTGGTGGCTGCTCAAAATCAGCCACCACTTGTTCCTCTTTCTGCTCAGCCACAACAAACAACGATTGCTTCCGAAGGTCCATCAAATCTCGTTTCTGTTACTCTAGTTGTTGCTGCTCAGAACCGTATGCCTCAGGGTTACCTGTGGGGAATGCCCAAAAATTTCATGCCAGAAGGTTACAATCTTGATGCACAAGTTTCTCCAGTTGCTCGATCTGCTGCTACTTCTTCTCCTCCCGCGGTGCATGTTACTCCTGTGGCTAGAAATGAGATCCATTATACTACAACTCCTACGATGAATGCTATGTCGTTTGTTAATTATGATTTTTATCGTCTGGTTCCTCCACCAAGTCAAATTGTGGGTTTCTATGATCGATTAGATGATTTCCAGGATCAGTGAAATGAGATGCAAAGGGAAATGAAGGCTCTTTGAGGAAAAGAACTATTCGGACAGAATGTTAGTGAACTCTGCTTAGTTCCTAACGTAAAGGTGCCAACGAAGTTTAAAGTGACAGAATTTGAGAGGTACAGGGCAAATCTTGTTCTTGTGACCACCTGGTGATGTATATCAGAAAGATGTCCACCCATACTGATGATCAGTGTTAGCTTATTCATTTCTTCCAGGATAGTTTAATCGGTTCCACTTTGAAGTGGTATATGAGTTTGGACAGTAGGAATATTCACACCTTCAATGATCTAGGGGAAGCCTTTATCGAGCATTATAAGTACAACATGTTCATGGCGCCTGACCGGGACCAATTGAGGGTGATGGCTCATAGAGACAAGGATTCGTTCAAAGATTATGTGCAGCGTTGGCGCGAGATAGCTGCCCAGGTGGTACCACCAATGGGAGAACAAGAAATGACCAAAGTCTTCCTGAAAACCCTTGGATCATTTTATTGCGACAAGATGGTCGCCAGTGTGCCAAGCAATTTCACTGAGATGGTGAGCATGGGTGTTCGTCCAGAAGAAGCTTTCAGGGAAAGGCACTTGACGAAAGACGAAGGGACAAAGAAGTCATCATACGGGTTTTATAGAAAGAAAGAATGTGAAACGAATGCTGTTATTGGGGAGAGGAAGAATAGACCACCTAGAAGACATCATCGGCACCAACAACAGGTTACTTCTGTAACTCCGGTTGTCAATGCACCTCCGACTACTATTGCATACCAGAGACCCCCTCCTTAAAGAAATCAAGGGCAAAGTAAGAATAGAGAAGCTTTTGACTCCATTCCATTGAGCTATGCGAGTTATTCCCGACTTTGGTTGAGAAGAAGTTGGTTCAGAATAGGAGTTATACCCAAAAATTTGCCCTCTCATTTCTCAAGAATTCTCTCACAAGATCTTCTATGACGTCAAGTTTGCAGCACTCATACATCAATTTAGGCTTGGAATTGGCACAAGGGCAAAATGGTCAATTGCATATTAGAAAGTCAAACTTTGACTTTTTGGTCAACATTACGTTCCAAAGATCAAATTTCATCAAGACATTCAAGAATATCAAGCTTGATCATCAAGAAGTCAAGAAAGTCAAAAGTCAACTTGAAAAGTCAAGAGTTCCAAAGACTTAGAAATTTTCTAAGTGTTTTTATACATGATAATTTCATCACTTCATGCCATTCTTTCACCAAGATGCAAGACAGTTCAAGGGAAACTTTCAACATGAAAGTTGTAGATCTCCATGATATCTACAATATTGCTTTACATAACTTCTCATAGAAGTGCTTAGATTTTGAGTTATAAATTCATGAAGTCATGACATTTTCATTTAACACTTAGAGAAATTTTCAACATATTTTGTTCAGGATTTTACCCCAACTTCTTGGCATTTTTTCACATAGTTCTAAGATGATTTTTTCAAAATGGCCAACATGAAAGTTAGAGAGGATGTTTCAAGCTTTCCAAAACATCCAAGAGCATAAATTTATCGTACTTGAGCTAGGAGATTCAAGGGCTTGAAGTTGGCCATCCATCTTTGAATTGAAAGTCATTCTAAGTGAAGAACACATAACAAAACTCTCATGATTTGCTGCATAATCTTATGTTGCATGCTTCTTTGCTTGAAAATATCATCATAATTTAATGCTTACACCCACTCTTGAGCTATTACCCAAGTGTTTAAACCTTTGTCCAAAAGATCTTTCCATTTATGGCATAATGGCACCATTGATATTCTTGAAAAGCAAGCTTTTTGTACAAAGTTTGTCTTGAGCCCATACCTTGCTTGTTGCTGATTATACTCAACCATAAATCATGGGAAGTAGCTCCTCCATACCAGAACTTTGGTACTTCACCTTGGGACTATGGAGTACTTTACTTAGTTTGATCTTTGTAATCCAACCAAACCATGACATGCTGTCTTGCAAACCTAATCAGCTCATATGCACAAACCCTTTACCTATAAATAGAAGAAGCATTTGAAAGAGAAAGAGGTTGGAAAAGGTTAGAAAAAATAGAGAGAAAGGCCAGAAAAAATAGAAGGAGAAACTAACACTCAAACTCATTTTTGCTGTTAAAAAACCAGATTTGTCCATAAAACCTCCATTTTTGAGCTTTGAAGTTCAAATCTTTGAATCTCATATCTTGCAAGTTTTCTCCAAACAAACCATCCAAACACTTCACATACACCATATAGAAGTTGTTCAAACATAAGAATAACTTTTGTAACATCACTATCACCATCTTCCAAACTCAAAAAACATACATTGCAACTTCACTTGGTTGGAGCGGTTCAACCATTTTCAGCATAAAATGAAGGTTGGAGCTACTTCAAGAAGGTTCAAAGGAGCTCGATAAATCACCATGTTGAACCTGAAAACATTCGTACGTGTCCTAAAGCTTCGGCTTTAAGAGGTAAACTTTCTCAAACTGTGATCTCATTATTCGTACATCATTTGCTTTTGCGCTAAAAAAATATAGCAAGACAGATCAAAGAGAAAAATCTAACAAAAAGCCAGACGAGAGGCTGACACGGGTGCCTGTGTCACACGACACAGCCCGTGTTAGCTTATTTAGGTTGAAAAACATAGTAAAATGCAGGGACAGAGGATGACACGGGTGCCCGTGTCAAACGACACGGCCCGTGTCAGAGTTACATGTTCAGACACGACGCAAAAAAGATGAACAGGGGCTGAAACGGGCGCCCGTGTCACGTGAAACGGCCGTGTCAGGTTGGCTGGAACCAAAAAAATACAGAAAAGTCATGGAAGGGTCCTGACACGGGTGCCCGTGTCCACTGACACGACACGTGTTAGCTCGGGCACCAATTTTCTTGATTTTTCAAGATTTTTTAGCTTATTTTGGACATATTACATTGCTTGGAAATGACCTAACTTTATAAAACCTTTTTGTTTAAATGAAACCTCAAAAAAACTTTTCTAAACAATTAACTTAGACTTAGGTTTTTCTTCAATGAAATTAATTACAAAACCTTTTTTCTATAAAAAAACCCTAAAAAGAAATTTCTCTCACTTTACATCTTGCATATTTTATTATTTTTGCATTATAAATTATGTAATTGTCAAAGCCTTGTAATAGTAATTAGGGTTTAATTTTCTTGCAATCCCCATTTGTAAATTTGTATACCCCATCCCCATAATGATGTAATAGCATAGTAATTTTACTTTCTGCAATTTATCGCTTTCATATCAATGCTAGTAAATTAGGGTTTGTATGGAAAGATCTAATCAATGTTTATAGAACCCTAATTCAAGATAAGCAATGCATGTAAATCAAACACACTTGCACACTTGCATCCCTAGGGTTAACTCCACTTGTTGCCCTACAAAAATGGCCATGTTATGCATGTGGGATATCTTAGCTAAAGCAATCAAAAATACAAGATCATAGTCCCTCAATGACGCTATCAATGTTGCCTTTCAAAATGATCTTAGTCCCTAAAGAAAATTCTAAGGTATCTTACAACATTGCTAATCATGGTTATACGATGATCCACGCCCGTCCCTTTTACATCCAAAGATAGGGTTACTTACCAAATCAATGGTAAGATAACAATATCAAAGGAAAAAGGAAATTAACATGAAAGACTTTTGAGTAGGTAGAACGTTCCTAGTTACTTGCTCAATTTCAAAACAAAAACATCCTTGCTATTTTCAAAAACAAACACCTACACTTTCAAACATCTTACAAACATGAAAACATTTTCAAAAGATCAACACTTTGTATACATTCTTACGAACAAGAATCATTACAAAGTTTGCCTAAACGATGGCATCTTTACTAAATACTTTCAAAAACCACACTAAGCACAATTTTAAACAAAAGCAAGTGATCTAGCAAGTAACTAAGAGCCCATGGAAAACCATGGATGAAAAGGGTGCTAGTACCTTCCCTTTTCTTAATCTACCCCCCAAACTCAAGAAACAATCTCAAAGGTCTTTCCTGTGCTTTTTCACCTTTCCTTTTGGATAAAAGAAAAGTCGGTGGCAACTCTTGCTAACCGCAACATTTTCAATAAAACCCAAAACACCCAAGTCAGTTCTCCCACTGTATCACAGAACTGGCGACTCTGCTGGAAAAAATTTTAAAAATGGGATTACCTTAGGGTTAGATCATATTTACTTGCTTTCTTTGTTTGACTTGTGTGCTTTACATTTTGGTTCTTTGTTTGGGTTTGAATCCTCTACCCGGATTTGGAATACCTTATAGGTAAGTAGCAATACATTGTGAAAATTGTGCCGGGTATACCGACACGGTGTAAGCAATAGATATGTTAGTGCGACATATTTGTGGGTACTGGTAGCCCTTGAGTAGTCAAGGAGAATACGGGGCCGCTGAGTGATGTCATGAAGCACTAATGAACTTTTAGAACCTTTACTCGACCAACTTTGCCTTTAAGACGTAGTGAGATGACCGTCTTTGGTGCAATCCGAAGTTGGTAGATACTTGATACTACACTCATTGAGGTTTGGTTTTTTTGGATATTTAGGTCGCCAATAAAGAGGCTTGCCCTGAAACAATGCCCGAGAAAACAAATCAGTGATATTGAGCTCCTTAGAACCCGATTACTATTACTAAGACAGGTTTGAGCCAACTAAACTTCAAGAGGGTACTTACCTATGAGACTCCATGCAAGCCTAAACCTAAGGACTTGTTTGCTTTGTTTGTATGCATTTACTTGTACATAACATCATAAACATCATGACATCATACTCATACTCACTAACCATTTCAAGGATTTTTTGGATTTATCTTTGTTTTATTTTGTAGGACATGGATTCTATTCGCAGGAAAACCATTCAAGTCAATCTCTAAGGATCCCGCCTCAACTTAAAGAGTTAGCATCAAGGATTCCTGAAAATTCTCCATTTATCGAAAGACATGGTCGCCTACTAAACTTGGTCACTTACAACACTAATGAAGACATGATGAAGGTGCTCTTTCAGTTCTTTGATCCCCTACACCATTGCTTCACATTTCCCGAATATCAACTTGTGCCAACTTTGGAAGAATTCTCCCAACTCTTGAGGATTCCCATTCTCAATCAACTACCTTTCAACAGTACGGAAAGAGATCCAAAGCCATAAGATATTGCTCAAGCTCTACATTTGCAACCATCTGATATCATAACTAATTGGGAAACAAGGAGTGGTGTCAAAGGTTTCCTAGCAAAGTTCTTGTTTGAGAAAGGCCAAAACTGTTGGAACTCTTTGGATTTGCAAGCCTTTGAGGAAATTGTGGCTCTCCTCATCTATGAGATGGTTTTGTTTCCAAATCATGTCCAACTCATAGATGTGAACGCCGTCAAAATATTCATGTCTCGTAACCTAGTGCCAACTTTGCTAGGGGACATCCTACATTCTTTTCACACTCGCACCATGAGGAAAAGAGGTATCCTTATGTGTTCTACTCCTCTTTTGGCAAGATGGTTTATTTCGCATCTTCCCCAATCTGTATTGAAGAATGAGCCAGGTTCAAGGTGGTCACATAGGTTGATGAAGCTCAGACATTCAGATATTCATTGGTGTTCCCGCTCTTTGGAGAATGTTACTATCGTCGACCGTTGTGGAGAATTCCCTAATGTCCCTTTACTTGGAATTAGAGGAGGTATCACCTACAACCCTTGCTTAGCCTTAAGACAATTTGGTTACGCCCGAAGGGATAGTGCCCATGAGATGCTTATCCAAGGATTGGTATTCGACTACGAGAATGACAATAAAGGTTACCATCAGAGGTTTATCCGAGCATGGAGGATGGTGAACAAGGTGGATAGCAAGACACTAGGACACAAGAATTCCATTCCCCTCAAGCCTTACCTTAAATGGGTGTGAGCTCGTACTTAGAAACTTGTGATGCCTTATCCCTCCATCTTACCAGTCATTATGGAGCCTATGGTCGAAGAGGATGTTCCCTATACTATCCTCCATCAAACATGCCTACCTCTCTCGAAGACTTACAAAAGGGTTGGGTCCAGCTGAAGGAAGAACGAGATACTTTCGAGGCCCAATTCTATGCTAGTGAGAAGAGAGTCTTGCAGCTTATGAAGCAGTTACAAGAAGAGAAAAGCGTGAACGCTTATCTCGCGCCAAAAAGGATGTGCTCAGTCTTTTTATCTTAGAAAGCTATTTTGTAAGCTCAAGAGGCATGATGTAACCTTTCTTGTTTTGTATAATGAAAATTAACGTTTGTTCATCCTGTTGTCTACACAAATTTAAATTTCATTAATCCTTGAAATCATTTTCATGAACATATTCCATGCATCATAACATGACAGGTTTTCGCATAATAGATTTCCTTATCTTTCTGCTGTTTATTTCAGCAAGATGGATCTAGA
This sequence comes from Vicia faba, assembly GCA_948472305.1. NCBI lineage: Eukaryota > Viridiplantae > Streptophyta > Magnoliopsida > Fabales > Fabaceae > Vicia > Vicia faba. Next base: position 673,095,387 of record OX451740.1, read on the forward strand.
GAAAAAGGTGAAGGATCTCCAAGCCCTGAATTTTTAGTTTCAGGAAAGTCTACTAGCCCTAGCCAAGGGGAAGAAAGATATGATGCCTTTGCTGGCCGTTAAGAAGAAGCCAAAGAAGAAAGCTCTACTCAACATGGGTAGAAGGTTCGAGGAGACAATCCGTCAAATCCCAGTAGGAGGAGACTCATCTGAAGAGGACGAGAACCAGGTCAGTGAGGTCAAGAGTACTCATGCTGAATGTGCTAATGATCAAGAATCTGATGATGATTATTTCAACGAGTAGTATCCACCCGCTGATATCAAATACAAGCAGTTAGAAGACAAATTGAAAGCTGTTGAAATCCAAGCCGTCCTCGGTTTAGATTTTGATAATTTGGGTTTGATCTCTGGGGTAATCATTCCCCACAAGTTCAAAGTACCAATATTTGCAAAGTACGATGGGGTTTCTTGTCCCAAACTCCATTTTAAATCTTGTGTATGCAAGATACATCCACACACTACCGATAAGAAGCTATGGGTTCACTATTTCCAAAAAATCTTGGCTGGAACACAACTTGAATGGTTTTATCAGTTAGATGGTTCTCGTATCAATACTTGGGAGGATTTAGCTACTGCCTTCTACCATTAGTATCAGTACAACACCGACTTGGCACCAACAAGGGTTCAGTTGCAAGATATGACCATGGGAAAGAACGAAGGATTTAAGGAATATGCACAAAAGTTGAGAGACCTTGCTAGTAGGGTACAACCTCCCTTGACTGATAGGGAGCACATCGACATGTTCATGGGCACTTTATCTGGTCTTTTCTTTAATCTGTTGGTTGGCTGCTCTTCTTCTGGTTTCACCGAATTGATCTTAACTGGTGAAAAAGTTGAAAGTGGCATCAAAAGTGGGAAGATCTATGTGGCATCTACCTCCACCGCCAATCCTATCAAGAAACCTTTTGCTGCAAAGAAGGAAGTTAATGCTGTGTATGGGACAAGGGGCCATACCAAGAAGAATGACCATCCGTCTGTCAATGTTGTCTGAATCTCCAATCTAACTCCTACTCCAAGACCATCTGCAAATCATCAATGTTTCGAAACTCCAAGAAGACAATTTACAAGGTTAGGCATGTCACTGTCTCAAGCCCTTCAACATTTTCTCAAGGCTAATTTAGTGACGTTGCGCGATCCTCCCGCCAACCCTGACAGCTCGTCACCAAAGTATAATCTGAATGCTAAGTGTGCTTACCATTCAAGTAGTCATGGGCATGAAACTGACCAGTGCTGGGCCTTGAAGAACAAAATCCAGGATTTAATTGATAACAAAATTATTAAGTTTGATCCTCCTCGAACGCCGAATGTAATTACCGCTCCAATGCTAAAGCATGACAAAGGTGTTAATGTTGTTGAAGATACAATTTTTATTGCCTCTATTGAAGAATTGACTACTCCACTGAATGTAATTAAGAAAAATGTGTTGAAAGCTGGGATCTACCCTGGCTATGAAGAAGACTGCCTGTGCTGTACAAGACAACCCAATGGATGTGAAGGGCTGAAAAAAGGTATAAAACGCCTGATGGATAGCCACGAAATTCTGTTTGAAAAGACTCCGCCTGCCAAGACTTTGGTTAATAAATGTGAAGACCTCTCCATTATTACCATCTCCACCAAGCCTCTTAGGATCACCTCCAAAGGTCCTATTAGGATTTCAAATGAACCCACTATTGCTCCCTTAATAATTACCAATCCCAGACCAATTCCTTACTCTTCAAAAAAAGCGGTACCATGGGATTACGGTGCTGAAGTGTTCTATCATGGGATTAAATAAGATGCCTGGATCAAAGAAGGAAAAGATGATGATGTTGGAAACATAGCTGGCTCAAGCAAAGTAACTAGAACTGGGAGAATATTTTCACCCAATATCTCACCTCCAGTAGTTACAAAGACGCTCATCCGCATTACCGCTACCAAGCCAAATACCGATACCAGAGGGAAGGGGAAGGTTGTTGAGCCTGATGTGATTGAAGTACCCTCCAAGAATGTAGCTGATGAAGAACCCTCCTCCTAGGAAATGGACGAGATTTTGAAGATCATCAAGAGAATCGACTTCAGAATTGTAGAACAATCGGGGCAAACCCCTTCTAAGATTTCAATGTTGTCATTGTTGCTTTGCTCTGATGCCCATGCTCGAACATTAATCAAGTTCCTGAAAAAATCTCATGTCCCCCATGAGACAACAACAGATCAATTTGAGAATTACGTGGCTAGCCCGACAGCTGATAATGGCTTGGGATTTTCAGATGCTGACTTAACACCTCTCGGGAAAAATTACAATAATTCTTTACATGTGTCAATCGAGTGCAAAGGGACTACCTTAGCACATGTGCTAGTCGACACTGGTTCTTCTCTGAATGTATTAACCAAGGGGCGTTAGACCGTCTTGACTATGAGGATTTAGTATTGAAGCCAAGCGACATCATTGTAAGAGTGTTTGACGGATCAAAGAGGACTGTTCATGGGGAGGTAGAACTTCCAATCAAAGTGGGTTCCCAAACCTTCAACTCCACCTTCTATATTATGGATATTCGTCTGGCCTATTCCTGTCTGTTAGGTCGCCCGTGGATCCATAAAGTTGGGGCAGTAAACACAACCCTCCACCATAAACTCAAATATCCAGTCAAGGGTAAAATAGTCACCGTCTGCGGAGAAGAAGAGTTTATGGTCAGCCACCTTAACTCTTTCAAGTACGTAGAGATGGATGGGGAATTCATTGAAACCCCATGTCAATCCTTTGAGGTTGTACCGCTGATGATTGCTCCTACTAAATGTTCTTCTGATGAGCCCAAAGTTGTCAAGGCCACGCCAAAGATGGTTTCAGTCAAGGATGCCCGTGCGACAATTGAAGAAGGAAACTATGATACTTGGGGGCAACTCCTCGATATCCCTTTTAAGGCAGCAAAATTTGGTTTGGGCTTCACCGCCCAAGCTCAGAAGGAAGTGAGGCGTGCTCGTGCTGGAAAGCCACCTCTCCGCATTGGAAGCCATGGAGTCAACGCTGTGGGTTATTCTGAAGAAGAGACTGCATTTGAGGAGTGGGTGTATCCAACCACCACGGAGCTTAAGAATTGGCATACAAAGGACTTTGTGCCCATCTCCTTCATTGAGGAGTAATCTACTTGTCACTGCTTTTCTTTCAATTCAAGAACATGTTGTCTGTAATATTCAAACAATGGCTTTTCAGCCATTTTCCTGGCCCGGGGCACTTTGATCCATTTGTCAAGGGTTTTATTTATGTTCATCTAATCATATGATCATTCAGTACATTGGACTCTTTTGCATTTAAATATTCGTGTTGATTGTCTTTCTTTTCTTACAAATACATTTTTAAAAAAATAGCCATGTATCCTACATGCACACACACACACTCTTGCAGGTCCACATCCACTCTGGATCTTATTTCCAATGACTCTACTATTGCCGACTATGACTTTGAATGTCCTATCAACCAAGCCAAAGACGAAGGCGGGGAAGATTGTGACATACCGGGAGAACTAGCCAAACTTCTATTATAAGAGGAAAAAGATATTCAACCGAACGAAGAGCCAGTTGAAGTTATCAACCTGGGTACTGAGTCAGATAAGAAGGAAATCAAGATCGGAACTAACTTGGAAATAAGTGTTAAGAGTAGGTTGGTTCAGATGTTGCATGATTATGTGGAAGTATTTGCTTGGTCTTATGAAGATATTCCTGGGTTGGATACCAACATCGTAGTTCACCGTTTGCCGACAAGAGAGGGCTGCCCTCCTGTTAAACAAAGGGTTCGTCGCATGAGGCCTGATATGTCTGAAAAGATCAAAGCTGAAGTGATGAAACAATTTGATGCAGGGTTCCTAGCTTTGAAATCCTATCCTCAATGGGTTGCCAATGTGGTGCTAGTGCCAAAGAAAGACGGGAAAGTTCGCATGTGCGTAGACTATAGGGATCTGAATAGGGCAAGCCCCAAGGATGACTTCCCTCTACCATACATTGACGTTTTAGTTGATAATACTACTCAGCATAAAGTATTCTCTTTCATGGATGGCTTCTCAGGATATAATCAAATAAGGATAGCTCCTGAAGACATGGAGAAGACTACTTTTTTTACGCAATGGGGCACCTTCTGCTACAAGGTCATGTCGTTCGGACTAAAAAATACAGGGGAAACATATCAAAGAGATATGGTAGCTTTGTTTCATGATATGATTCATCATGAGATAGAGGTATATTTGGATGATATGATTGCCAGATCACAAACTGAGGAAGAACATCTCGATCACCTGCACAAACTATTCGAAAGGCTGAAAAAGTACAAGCTGAGATTAAACCCTAACAAGTGCACCTTTGGAGTACGATCTGGAAAGCTTCTAGGTTTTGTTGTCAGCAATAAAGGCATTGAAGTTGATCCTGCCAAGGTAAAGGCCATCCAAGAAATGCCAGTCCCTCATTCTGAAAAGGAAGTTAGAGGATTCTTGTGTTGTCTCAATTACATCGCCCGTTTCATATCGCACTTAACTGCTACTTGTGAGCCATTCTTCAAACTCTTGAAGAAAGATCAGGTAGTCAGATGGAACGATGAATGCCAGATTGCCTTTGATAAAATCAAAGAATAACTATAAGAACCTCCTATTATCATGCCTCCAGTCGAAGGAAGACCCTTGATCATGTACTTGACAGTACTAGAGAATTATGTGGGGTGCGTTTTGGGCCAACATGACGAGTCTGGCCGAAAAGAACATGCTATTTATTACCTGAGAAAAAAGTTTACCGACTATGAAACTAGATATTCACTGCTCGAGAAAACTTGTTGCGCTCTTGCATGGGCTGCTCGCCAGCTAAGACAGCATATGTTGACTCATACCACTCTGTTGATTTCTAAGATGGACCCAATCAAGTACATCTTCGAGAAACCTGCCCTTTTTGGACGGATAGCCAGATGGAAAATGATCTTGACTGAGTATGAAATTCAATACACGAATCAAAAAGCCATCAAAGGGAGTATACTAGTAGATCATTTGGCCCATCAAGCTATGGATGATTATCAGTCAATGAACTTCGACTACCCTGATGAGAACATCATGCTGGTAACCGACTGCGTGAAATCTGGACCATATGACGGACCTGAACCAGGATCCCGATGGACTATGGTATTCGATGGGGCTTCCAACGCCTTAGGTAAAGGAATTGGTGTTGTGATCATCTCTCCTGAAGGTTTCCACACTCCTTTCACTACAAGACTATACTTCGATTTCACAAACAATATGGCCGAGTATGAAGCATGCATCTTAGGTCTGAAAGCTGCTATTGACTTAAGGATCAAGCATTTGGATGTGTTCGAGGATTTCGCCTTAGTGATCAGCCAAGTAAAAGGAGATTGGGACACTAAACACCTTAATCTTATCCCTTACAAGGAACTTGTGCTATCCCTAATTCCTTACTTCGAAGAGATCACTTTTGAGCACTTCCCTAGGGAAGAAAACCAGTTGGCTGAGGCTTTGGCAACCATGTCTTCAGTGATCAAAGTTAGATGGGACAATGAAGCCCCTATGATAAAAATTTAAAGATTCGATGAACCTGCACATTGCTATGAGCTTGACACCGATGCGGAAAAGCCATGGTACCATGAGGTGATGAGATACCTTGAAGCACAAGAGTATCCAGAGGGGGCATCTATCAATGACAAAAAGTTCTTGCGAAGATTTGCAGCCAAATGCTTCCTAAGTAATGGGATATTGTACAAACGCAACCATGATTTGGCTCTACTCCGATGTGTGGACAAGAAGGAGGCAGAGGAAATTATGGAAGACATGCACGATGGTCTCTTTGATAATCACTCAAGTGGGCATACGATTGCTAAGAAAATCTTAAGAGCAGATTACTATTGGTCAACAATGGAGACTTATTGACATCAACATTCAAGAACCTGTCAAAATGCAAAATCTACACTGACAAGGTGCATGTGCCTCCTATCCCTCTGAATTTCATGACCACTCTGTGGCCATTTGCAATGTGGGGCATTGACATGATTGGAGAGATCAAGCCCACAACTTCCAACGGACATCGCTTCATTCTTGTTGCTATCGACTATTTTACTAAATGGGTCGAAGCCGCCTCATTTACCTCAGTCACCAAGAATGTGGTAGCCAGATTCATCATACACAACCTCATCTGCCGTTATGGTATCCCCGAAAGGATCATCACCGACAATGGGACTAACCTCAATAATGCTATGATTACTGAGCTTTGCACTCACTTTAAGATCAAGCATCACAATTCTTCTCCATATAGACAAAACATGAATGGCGCGGTCGAAGAGACCAACAAAAATATCAAGAAGATTGTGTAGAAGATGGTAGTAACCCATAAGGATTGGCATGAGATGTTGTCGTTTGCTCTACATGGCTACCGTACTTCAGCTAGAACCTCAACTGGGGCAACTCCCTTTTCCTTAGTTTATGGCATGGAAGCTATTTTTCCAGTAGAAGTTCAGATCCCCTCGCTAAGGATTATGAATGAGGCAGGCCTAGGAGAAGACAAGTGGATTCAAACGAGATTGGATCAGCTGAACTTGATTGACGAAAAACGATTAGCTACTTTTGCCATAGTCAGACGTATCAAAAATGGATGATCAATACTTTCAAAAAAAAGGTTAAGTCTCGAGTATATCAAGTTGGTGACTTGGTGATAAAACGCATCATTTTACCACAAAGCGACCCCAGAGGCAAATGGACTCCCACCTATGACGGACCATTTGTTGTCAAGAGAGTTTTCTCTAACGGTGCCATGATGTTGACTACCATGGATGGCGAGGATTTCCCACATCCCCTAAATACGGACATAGTTAAAAAATACTACGCATAAGAGACCCGTTAGGTTGACACACCTAAGCAAAATAAGGGCATCCCAGCAAGCCAAAAGGTTTGGGCAAAAATTAGGGATATATGAAAAGATTGTACACCTGGCAAGTTGAAAACCCGAAAGGGTGACTTGGGCAAAAAAGGGTATCCTGGTGGACTGAAAACCCGAAAGGGAGGTCCAGGAAAAAGTTAAGGATTAAAAGCGTGTGACTATGTCCCATGGAATCAACACAGTCAATTCTATCACCAAGGTCCAAGTTCAAACGGTCCAAGATTAATCCAATCAACTTCTATCAAACGGAAAGGGAGATTCGAAGACATTGGGGAAATAGTAGAGTTGGAAGGCAATGAGATCATTTCACATGGCTATTTGTTTTCATTCTAAATTTTGTTTCCCTTTCGACGATTTCCTCTTACTAGGATCTCCGTCTCTCTGTACAAAAATGCCTATTCATGGGCAAAATATCAATACAAATACACTTTGAAGTGCAAAATTTCTGTCTTTGTTTTGAATGAAAATTTGTCCAATGACTAAAACTGAATGAACATATGCATATGAACATAATTAAAACTATTTGGCACATGTGTCCTGCTAAGCGGCAGTAAGCATCTCTTTAATGTATATGAAATATCCCCACAGAGTTATCTCATTATCATTATCCCCATGAGGACGGCTGCAATAAACCTTTCCCCAATAGGTTTTTATTTCCCTAACAATCATCGAGGAACCACATAACTCCCCAGCCGAGTTCAAATTTCCCCAACATACAACAATCAAGACACTACAAAGTTCCCCAACTGAGCCTATCTTCCCCAGCTGAGCATATCTTCCCCGGCCAAGGCTATTATCCCCAAGCGGATTTTATCCTCCCAAGTTGAGTGTATCCTCCCCAAGTTGAGTCTGTCCTACCCGACTGAGTCTACACTCTCCAGTTTGAATTTTCTTTCAGATTGTTGCAAATCATAGGGCCACAACCCCTAATCCCCAGTAAAGCCGTCAGCAAAGCCTTTACTATTTCCAAAAAAAAGATACTATGAAGCCTTGATCCGACCAGATATTAGCACAATTTTCAAGTTATTACTGGAGCCTGGACCCGACTAGATAATAGTTTGACTTCTTCATGTTGCTGAAACCTGGACTCAACCAGATAACAGTTTGAGTATCTGAAACCTGGACCCGACCAGATAACAGTTGATCTCAATTTCAAGATGCTATGAAACCTGGACCTGACCAGATAGTAGCCTAACTCTTCAAAGATATAGAAGAACTTGGACTCAACCGGACCAAGGTTTAACTTCTTCTCCCCAGTAGAGTTTGCCTTTACCTCAACAAGTTGTTGTGAAGCCTGGATCCGACCAGATAGCAATCACCCTCAGAGATTCATTGTGAAAACTGGAAACCGACCAGATAAAAACTAAATCCCCAAACAGTTTATTGTGAAACCTGGACCCGACCAGATAGCAATTGACCTCGTCAACCTCAAAAATCCGCAAAGCCTGGACCCGACCAGATGGCAGTTTTTTCAAACATCTTATTTGTGAAACCTGGAGCCCGACCAGATAACAATTAACTATGATCCCCAGAGAGACACTACGAAGCTTGGACTCGACCAGATAATAGTACAACTTTCCAAAAACCATGAAACCTGGACCTGAATAGATAGTAGTTACCACTTCAAGTTACTGCGAAGCCTAGATTAGACCAGATAACAGTTAAACTTTGTATCCCCAGCAAGTTGTTATGAAGCTTGGATCCGACCAGATAATTATTCAATTTCAAGAAATTTTTTGCAAAGCCTGGAATCCGACCAGATAACAGTTAATTCGTCTCTTCCCCCAGTAAGTTATTGTGAAACCTGGATCCGACCAGATAGCAGTTGACTACTTCATCCTCAGCAAATTATGAAACCTGGATCCGACCAGATAACAGCTGGCATTCAAGATATATTCCCCAGCGAAAGCATCCTTTCAACAAAGTTTGAACATATGCATATTCTTCATCCCCAACGAAAATCAAGGATTCAACCTCCCAGAATTTCCATAGCAGCAGTCAGGGATTTATTTTCCTGGACAGAAACATATATCTCACATTCATACATCATAGCATGTACATACCCTATGCATTTAGCATAATACCACATTTGGCGAACATCATGCATACATATGCATTTTACTAACTCTTTTTCTCACAGGTAAAACATCAAGTTTTAGTATAAATCAACAAGAGATTTGTGTTGATATTTCTTCTAATGTTTATCAACTTTCCTTCAAATGGCGTCTATAAGCCCATTCACCATCCATCTTCGAGTGCAAAATTTTGGGCACTCTAGTGTTCAATCATCTTTCACCTTCAAGTCACGAATGGCGGACTCACCAATCTAACTCTTCAGGTTTAAGAAGATTGAAGAGGGGAAGCTGTTGTACCCCAAAATTTGCCCTCTCATTTCTCAAGGATTCTCTCACAAGATCTTCTATGATGTCAAGTTTGCAGCACTCATACATCAATTTAGGCTTGGAATTGACACAAGGGAAAATGGTCAATTGCATATTAGAAAGTCAAACTTTGACTTTTTGGTCAACATTACATTCCAAAGATCAAATTTCATCAAGACATTCAAGAATATCAAGCTTGATCATCAAGAAGTCAAGAAAGTCAAAAGTCAACTTGAAAAGTCAAGATTTCCAAAGACTTAGAAATTTTCTAAGTGTTTTTATACATGATAATTTCATCACTTCATGCCATTCTTTCACCAAGATGAAAGACAATTCAAGGGAAACTTTCAACATGAAAGTTGTAGATTGCCATGATATCTACAACATTGCTTTACATAACTTATCCTAGAAGTGCTTGGAGTTTGAGTTATAAATTCATGAAGTCATTACATTTTCATTTAACACTTAGAGAAATTTTCAACAGATTTTGTTCAGGATTTTACCCCAACATCTTGTCATTTTTTCACATAGTTCCAAGATGATTTTGTAAAAATGGCCAACATGAAAGTTAGAGAGGATGTTTCAAGCTTTCCAAAACATCCAAGAGCATAAATTTATAATACTTGAGCTAGGAGATTCAAGGGCTTAAAGTTGACCATACATCTTTCAATTGCAAGTTGTTGTACCCCAAAATTTGCCCTCCCATATTTCTCAACAAATTGCAAGTGAGGTCCCCAAATTGCTCAAGGAAGTTCAAGAGTTGATCAGACAAACTCTCTCTTAAGGCAGTCTACCTCAAATTAGGGTTTCCATCTTCATCAAGATGTGTGAACCACAAAGGACTAAAATGCTTACCATTGTCCTAATATGTCCTCAAGATCATCCATGTCAAGTTTCAAGCCTTCCATAAGAAGTTTGCTCAGTCAATTGCCCAAATGCCTGAAAATTAACTATACTAGGGCAAAAGTCAACTGTGGCCCACATACAGTCAAACTTCAAGATTTTTGGTCAACATCCTCATTTTGAAGTATTATTCATCATTTGATCAAGGGTTGATCATGATTCCTCAAGGATTGCTCACAATTCATCAAATCCCAAAAGTTGCTAAATTAGGGTTTTACAGGAAAAGTCAATTCAACTTTGACCAAACATAACTTTCTCATACTTTATCATAAATGACCCATCCAAATATAATTTTGAAGAGGATACAATTCCCTACAATTCATCTTCAGCTCCCAAGTTCAGAATATGCACTCACAAAGAGATATGAATTTTGACATTATAGGTCCTTTTGAAAAGTCAACAAAAAAACACCTTTTGAGTCAAAGCTTCATACATGAACATGGAAGACTCAATTGAGATGATACAAAAAAGGTTTCTTATAGGACATCCTGAGCATTCTAAAAAGTCCACGAAAACCTCTCTAGGATCAAAATTGAGAGAGTTATGCATTGGCCAAGTTGACCATTTTTAGAAAATTGCCAAAAGTCAAATGTGCTCAAATTTGCATTTTTTGCTAAATGGGCCCAACTCTTTATGCTTGAAATTCACTTATAACATGGTCCATGACCCAAATGTTCACTCACATGTTATTTGATTCATTATTTATTTTATTTAAATTTTTTATTTATTAAAAATTGAATTAAATCAAATAATTGGTAAATAATGGAAAAGATCTGTTTTGATTGGATTTTTGGACAGAATCACAAGCTCATAATGATGGCATATCAGAATCATATCATATTAAGGATGAGTGGTACGAGATTGGCATGATTAGGCCAAATTTGGAATGATATCATGTAAATTGAAAATGAAATCAAATCTCATCAAAGCTTCAAGATTCAATCTGTTTTGTAACCCTAATTCTTTGAGGGATATATAATGAACAAGAACAAAGCAAAAAAAGAGGGGGGAAGGCGTGAAGCTGCCAGAAGATAACTGAAACTTTGGACAAAAAGTGTGAGAACGAAATCCATCTTAGAGCCATACTCAAGGAGTTTAAAGGCCAGAAATCAATTCATTGGCATCTCAGGAAGCATTCCCAATTATTTGCATGCGTCAGAACATCCAGAATCACTCCCTATCACTCTCACGGTTTGCACAATTATCCAAATTCGATTACTGTCATTCTTGCATATTTAGCATGTTTGAGTTACATATTTGTGTTCATCATTATGTTTGCAATGTTTCTGGATAGTTTGATTTAATGTACAGTGAAGGAACAAGCCTTTGCCATTGTTAGGGTTTCGTGCTCCAATTTAGGGTTTTGCGTTTCAAGCAAAATTAGGCCTGATGATGGGTACCATGATGATCAGAGCTTCAAACCCAGTTGATTCATGGTCCCCAATTTAATTTATATTGTGTGTTCTTGCTTTTTAAATGACACAGGTTTCAGCAACAGACATGCGTCTGTAGGTAAAGCTTTAGAGCCTAAAATGATGGTTCCAAGGAAGAAGACAAAAATGTGTCACAACCTGACTGGCTGGTTTAAATTCTGGCGCGTTATTCTGGCCACTAACCTGTTTTCCAATATATTATTTGTTTACATTATATTAATAAGTTAACATCCAGTGCAATTCGTCAGAGGAAGGAAGTCAGAAACTCATGTCCTGGGTTCGATCCCAGGCGTGAGCTTTTGGCATTTCCCCATTGTTTTCACCAGATCCAGTAACATCCCACACCTTCTAAGGGTCATCACCTTCTGGACCCATCAGGCAGAACCAGATCAGGCATCCTCTGGTCATCACTTTCTGGATCCATCAGCCAGAACCAGATCCAGTGAACCACACCTTCTGAGGGTCATCATCTTCTGGACCCATCAGCCAGAACCAGATCAAGCATCCCCTGGTCATCATATTCTGGATGCATCAGCCAGAACCAGATCCAGCGCACCTCATCTTCTGAGGGTCATCATCTGTTGGATCCACCAGCCAGAACCAAATTCAGCGCTTCACTTTCTGAGGGTCATCATCTTCTGGATCCATCTCCATCCAGATCTGTTGAGAGTAGGCCCCTTTGGTTATTTCTGCTATTTTTCTTTAATTCCTTCTCTTTAATTATCTTTTTTTTTAAATCAACACAGAAATTATTTTATTCAATTAGCCTATCAAAAATCACAAAAAAAGATTTATTTTCTTAATAAATGATTTTTAATTAATTAGTTTAATTAATTTAGGGAAACTTTAATTTATTTCATAATTTAAAAACAATTAGAAATTAGGTTTAATTAATTTGCAATTAAATATTTTCCTCCATAAAAATCCAAAAATACTTTTTTCCTCAAATTAGATTTTTCAGGTTTCAATTTCTTCTCGCATTTAATTCGCCGCGCGCTTGTTAATTATTTTGACAATATTTTGTAACTGCTCATGGTTTGTAATAGTTAATTTAGGGTTTATTTTACTGTTTAAATTCCCGGGTTTTTGGCTATGTAATTAATCCCCCTCCCCGAAGCCTTGTAATAGCGTCGATTTATTTTCTCGCATTTTTAATTCCTGCAAATATTTAACTGTTTAGATGTATGCTAATAGGATTGTGTGTCAAGAATGCATGACAAAATTAAAACGGTTAGAAAACCCTAATGTGCAAAGATAAATAATTGAAACAAATCACTCGCACATATCAATCTTAGGGTATACTCTCACTTCGGTTGCCTTCGGTAAGCGATCATTAAGCATAGGGTGTATTAGTGGTTGCCCTCCAGTCTAAAAGATCAAATTGTCCCGTTCGAATGTTGCCTCGGAAATGTTGCCTCGAACAATATCTTAATACTCTAGGGTTACTACTAAGGTGTCCTAATATTGCTTTAGTTATCGTACGTCCCTTTCGAATTGACCCTTACAGTTCCAACGACGGTGCTACCTATTTCTCAATAGTGAGATAGCGCTGTCTAAAGTAAACAAGAATAGAAACAGACTTTTTTTTGAGTAGTTAGATGCTAGTAGGTACTTGCTCAAATAAAAAACTTTTCACACAAACACCTTTTCAAAATAAACTTCGTCACATCCTTGAGGACTGATACAAGGGTTATCACGAAATAAACATTTTCAAAACAAAGCACACACAAGAAATTTAAAAATGAGCAAGTACCTAAGAGCCCATGGAAAACCATGGATATAAAGGGTGCTAACACCTTCCCTTTCTATAATCTACCCGCCGTACTCAAAATCTCAAAAAAGGATTTTTTTTCTGTACTTTTTTCCTTTCCGGTTGGATGAAATAAATGTCGATGGCGACTCTTGCTTACCGCGATATTTTGCGAATAAAAAACACAAAATGAAAACCAGTATTAAACAGTCGGTTCTGCCACCGTATCACACAAGTCATTCTAAGTGAAAAACACATAACAAAACTCTCATGATTTGCTGCATAATCTTATGTTGCAGGCTTCTTTGCTTGCAAATCTCATCATAATTTAATGCTTACACTCACTCTTGAGCTATTACCCAAGTGTTTAAACCTTTGTCCAAAAGATCTTTCCATTTATGGCATAATGGCACCATTGTTATTCTTGAAAAGCAAGCTTTTGTACAAAGTTTGTCTTGAGCCTATACTTTGCTTGTTGCTGATTATACTCAACCATAAATCATGGGAAGTAGCTCCTCCATACCAGAACTTTGGTACTTCACCTTGGGACTATGGAGTACTTTACTTAGTTTCATCTTTGTAATCCAACCAAACCATGACATGCTGTCTTGCAAACCTAATCAGCTCATATGCACAAACCCTTTGCCTATAAATAGAAGAAGCATTTGCAAGAGAAAGAGGTTGGAAAAGGTTAGAAAAAATAGAGAGAAAGGCCAGAAAAAATAGAAGGAGAAACAGACACTCAAACTCATTTTTGCTGTTAAAAACCAGATTTGTCCGTAAAACCTCCATTTTTGAGCTTTGAAGTTCAAATCTTTGAATCTCATATCTTGCAAGTGTTCTCCAAACAAACCATCCAAACACTTCACATACACCATATAGAAGTTGTTCAAACATAAGAATAACTTTTGTAACATCACTATCACCATCTTCCAAACTCAAAAAACATACATTGCAACTTCACTTGGTTGGAGCGGTTCAACCATTTTCAGCATAAAATGAAGGTTGGAGCTACTTCAAGAAGGTTCAAAGGAGCTCGATCAATCACCATGTCGCACCTGAAAACATATGTACGTGTCCTAAAGCTTCGGCTTAAAGAGGTAAACTTTCTCAAACTGTGATCTCATTATTCGTACATCATTTGCTTTTGTGCTAAAAAAATATAACAAGACAGATTAAAGTGAAAAAACTAACAAAAAGCCAGACCAGAGGCTGACACGGGTGCCCTTGACACACGACACGGCCCATGTCAACTTATTTGGGTTAAAAAACATAGTAAAATGCAGGGACAGAGGCTGACACGGGTGCCCATGTCAAACGACACGGCCTGTGTTAGAGTTACTGGTTCAGACACGACCAAAAAAAGATGAACAAGGGCTGACACGGGAGCCCGTGTCACGTGACCTGGCCGTGTCAGGTTGGATGGAACCAAAAAAAATGCAGAAAAGTCATGGACAGGTTCTGACACGGGTGCTCGTGTCCACTGACACGGCCCGTGTCAGCTCGGGCACCAATTTTCTTGATTTTTCATGATTTTTTAGCTTATTTTGGACATATTACATTGCTTGGAAATGACCTAACTTTATAAAACCTTTTTGTTCAAATGAAACCTGAAAAACACTTTTCTAAAAAATTAACTTAGACTTAGGTTTTTCTTCATTGAAATTAATTACAAAACCTTTTTTCTATAAAAAACCCTAAAAAGCAATTTCTCTCACTTTACATCTTCTTGCATATTTTTATTATTTTTGCATTATAAATTATGTAATTGTCAAAGCCTTGTAATAGTAATTAGGGTTTAATTTTCTGGCAATCCCCATTTGTAAATTTGTATACCCCATCCCCATAGTGATGTAATAGCGTAGTAATTTTACTTTCCGCAATTTATCGCTTTCATATCAATGCTAGTAAATTAGGGTTTATATGGAAATATAAAATCAATGTTTTGAGAACCCTAATTCAAGATAAGAAATTCATGTAAATAAAACACACTTGCACACTTGCACCCCTAGGGTTAACTCCACTTGTTTCCTTACAAAAATGGCCATGTTATGCATGTGGTAATCTTAGCAAAAGCAATAAAAAATACAAGACCATAGTCCCTCGATGACGCTATGAATGTTGCCTTTCAAAATGATCTTAGTCCATAAATAAAATGCTAAGATATCTTACAGCATTTCTAATCATGGTTATACGATGATCCATGCTCGTCCCTTTTACATCCAAAGATAGGGTTACTTACCAAATCAATGGTAAGATAACAATGTCAAAGGAAAAAGGAAATGAACATGAAAGACTTTTGAGTAGGTAGAAAGTTCCTAGTTACTTGCTCAATTTCAAAACAAAAACATCCTTGCTATTTTCAAAAACAAACACCTACACTTTAAAACATCTTACAAACTTGAAAACATTTTCAAAAGATCAACACTTTTTATATATTCTTACGAACGAGAATCATTACAAAGTTTGCCTAAACGATGTCATCTTTACAAATTACTTTCAAAAACCACACTAAGCACAATTTCAAACAAAAGCAAGTGATCTAGCAAGTAACTAAGATTCCATGGAAAACCATGGATGAAAAGGGTGCTAATACCTTCCCTTTTCATAATCTACCCCCTGAACTCAAGAAACAATCTCAAAGGTCTTTCCTGTGCTTTTTCACCTTTCCTTTTGGATAAAAGAAAAGTCGGTGGCGACTCTTGCTAACCGCAACATTTGCGATAAAATACAAAACACCCAAGTCAGTTCTCCCACCGTATCACACCAGGCCTCCCTCTAGTATACCTTCACCTTTACCCTGGTATTATAAGGCAGACCAGACCTCTGCTTTTCATCAAGGAGCCCCAGGGTACATCATCGAAAATTGTTATCCCTTGAAATCTGAGGTACAAAAGATGGTGAGATCTGGCCTCGTATCCTTTAAAGATGTTGGTCCTAATGTGAAATATAATCCTTTTCCTGAACATGGAGGAGAAATGCTGTAAATATTGTTGTTGGTTATCCTGGGGACTTCCAGATTTTTGATATCAACTTAGTTAGAGAGGATCTGGTGAAGATGCATGTTGACCTCTGCAAATCCAGCTACTATACGCACGACCATGTTGTTTGTAGTATTTGCAGTACAAATATCCCGGGATGTAATAAAATAAAAGTTGATCTTCAGGAAATAATGGACGTAGGTCTCATTCATATAATCAGGCCAAGGCCTGAGTACGAAGAAGATGTGAATATGGTCTATGGATGTCCTTGTGAATTCTGGATTTTTAATGTGAATTATATGAATGATGATTTGGTGCAGCTGCACGCTACCTTCTGTCACATGGATGGCCAAGAAGAACACCATTATGGGTCTTTCCATATTTGCTGCAGGGATTCTCATGGTTGCTCCATCGTGAGAATGGGTGTTCAATTGTTGTTATATAATCGTACAATAAAGGTAACAGGAAATAAAGATGATTATAATGGGTTTAATGTAATTGAAGATTTCTCGATCGAGACTGTGTCAGGTGATGAGTATGTTTCTGCAGATGAGTCCTTTTCTTCTGATGAAGATATGCTCTCCAATAATGATTTCGTGATGTCTAAGTATTATGAAGAAGGGGTGAATTTTATTGTGTCGTGTTTTGGTGCTCCCTCCCCTATAAAGGTTGAGTACCATAGCAAACCAGTTGTTGCTCCAGTGGTTATTTTCCTGCCTGGTCTTGTCCCCTATGAATCAGACAAAGCCGTTCCATATAAATACAATGAAATTATCCTGGAAGGTGGTACAAAAATTCCTATTCAACCTTTGTCTGATGTCAAGAATATTGCTGGAGCTAGTCGAGTGACCCATAGTGGTCAGGTTTCCACCTCTGTCATTCGAAGAATTGTTGATTCTGATAAAAGGGTTGTTGAAACTACTAAACCAAAGAAAGTGGTTGGGGAATTCAGTGGTGCTACTTTGGAAAAGTACGTGGAATACTTGTTTAAGATTATCAAGATGAGTGACTACAAGATTATAGATCAGTTATTGCAAACTCCATCTAAGATATCTTTTCTAGCCTTGCTAGTGAACTCTTCTGCCCATAGGGAATCTTTGATGAGAGTGTTGGATCAAGCTTTCGTGGAAAGTGATATGCCTCTAAACCAATTCAGTAGTGTTGTGGGGAATATTAAATCTTGTAATAACTTGAGTTTCTGCGATGACGAATTGCCCGATGAAGGAAAGAACCATAACCTGGATCTCCATATCTCCATGAATTGTAAGAATGACTCGCTGTCCAATGTGTTGATTGATAATGGGTCTGCTTTAAATTTCATACCAAGGAGTACACTCACAAAGCTTAAGTACCAGGGAACTCTCATGCGCCCAAGTGGCATAATTGTGAAAGCTTTTGATGGTTCAAAGAAGTCTGTCATTGGAGAAGTAGATTTTCCTATTCACATAGGTACACACTTATTTCAGACTACTTTCCAGGTTATGGATATTGTTCCCGCCTACATCTGTTTATTGGGATGACCATGGATCCACGAAGCAGGAGTTGTTACTTAAACTTTGCACCAGAAGCTGAAATTCGTTCGTGAAGGAAAGGTGGTCATCGTGAATGGAGAGCAAGCTTTATTGATATCTCATTTGTCCTCTTTTAGTGTTGTGGAAGCTGATGAAGATGTTGTTAGAACTCAGTTCCATGCTTTATATATTGATAATGTAAGGAAAATGAGAATTCTATAGCCTCGTTTAAGGATGCTCAACATGTAGTGCATAATGGCCCTAACAAGGCGTGGGGGGAAATTGTAGATCCACCTGTGAATAAGAATAGAGATGGTTTGGGTTTCTCCTTGAAGAATAATAAAGGTGAGATCATGAAGCCAAAGTCTGTTATGGGTAAATACCAAGACATCTTTCACAGTGAAGGTTATCTTCATCCAACTACTCCAAGGATCAACGTTATTCTGGAAGATGAATCAGAGCAAGAGATGTCGAACTACATGTTGCATGGAGTCAAAGTCTAAAATTGGATCAATGTTGATTTCCATTCTTGCATTCACATTTCAAAGTAATTCCTTTTTTGTCAATCTTTTCAAAAATTGTTCACTCTGCCCAAGTTGAAAGTATTGATATTGTATGGGCATGTCTGTTGTTTTGAACTTTAAAATCATTAATAAAAGTTGTTTTTGATTCCTAAGTTATGTCTTTATTCTATGTTTTTTCTTGAAAAATGGTAATCAGAAAAGTCCTTTCAAAATAAATAATAACTGTAAATAAATCTGCATAATCACCTGTTATATGTGTCAGTTTCTAAAATCAATCATAAATCATACGTGCAGATTAATTAAAAAACCCATTGAGTACAATGACCCTGAACCATCTCCTAACTTTGAATATCCTGTGTACATAGCTGAAGAAGAAGAATATGATGAAATACCAGAAGAGGTTTCACGGTTTCTTGAGCGCGAGGAAAGTACCATTCATTCGTATAAAGAGCCGTTGGAGATGATCAATTTGGGTTCAGAGGAAGATCCAAAAGAAGTCCAGATTGGAGCATTGCTTCATCTTGACATAAAGAGCAAGATGATTGAATTGTTGAAAGAGTATGTGGATATATTTTCTTGGTTTTACCAAGACATGTCGGGGTTGGATACTGATATTGTGGAACATCATTTTCCACTAAAGCCAGAGTCCCACCAATCAAGAAGAAGTTTCAAAGAACTCACCCTGATATGGCAGTAAAAATTAAAGAAGAAGTTCTAAAGAAAATTAATGCTGGTTTTCTTGTGACGTCAGTGTACCCTCAGTGGATTCCCAATATTGTCCCAGTACCAAAGAAAGACAGAAAAGTTCGTATGTGCATTTATTATAGATATCTAAACAAAGCTACTCCAAAAGATGACTTTCCATTGCCACATATTGATATGTTTGTTGACAGTATAGAAAAATCCAAAGTATTCTCGTTCATGGACGGATTTTCCGGATACAACCAAATCAGAATGGCTCCTGAGGACATGGAAAAAACAACGTTTATCACACCCTAGGGAACATTCTATTATAGAGTGATGCCCTTCGGGTTGAAGAATGCTGGTGCAACGTACCAGAGGGCTATGACAACCATATTCCATTATCTCATGCATAAGGAAATTGAGGTATATATTGATAATATGATCGCCAAATCTCAGAATGGAGAAGGGCATATAGAATATTTGTTGAAATTGTTTCAGCGTTTGAGGAAGTATTGTCTCCTCTTGAATTCAAATAAATGCACCTTTGGTGTTCGATCAGGAAAATTGTTAGGTTTCTGTGATACGGTGGCAGAACCGACTGTCTAATACTGGTTTTACATTTGTTTGCAAATGTCGCAGTAAGCAAGAGTCTCCACCGACTTTTCTTTTATCCAACAAAGGAAAGGGTGAAAAGAACAGAAAAAGACCTTTCGAGAGTTTTCTACATAAGGGGGGTAGATTATGGAAAGGGAAGGTGTTAGCACCCTTTCCATCCGTAGTTTTCTACGGGTT
Organism: Vicia faba; assembly: GCA_948472305.1. Classification (NCBI taxonomy): domain Eukaryota; kingdom Viridiplantae; phylum Streptophyta; class Magnoliopsida; order Fabales; family Fabaceae; genus Vicia; species Vicia faba. The sequence goes on from OX451740.1 coordinate 673,115,276, forward strand.
CTTAGATACTTAGATCATGTTTTGAAAATTGCTTGTACTTTTTGTGTTTTTAAAATTGTTTTGAAAATGCCTTATTGCGGCGATTCGCTTTGTGATAACTCTTATATCAGTCCTCAAGAGTGTTGACAAGGCGAATGTTTTTTAAAATATTTTGGTGTAGGAGCAAAAAGTTGTTTTGAGCAAGCATCTAAGAAATTATCTACTTATACTCGAAAAGGTCATTCTTTTCTCCCTATCCTTTAGACAATGCTATCCTACTATTAGTGAGTAGGTAGCCCTATCTTTGGATGTATGAGGGAAAAGCGCGGATCATCGTTATGATCATAGAAGGCAACATATAGGGATACCTTAGCAGTTCGAAGGGACTTTTATCATATATTCATAGGCAACATCGAGGGATAAGATCATTTCTCGTAGGCAACTCGAGGGACATTGAGGGACTATGATCTTTATGATGACTTTAACCAAGGGTCTTTGCTAAGGGTATCCCTACGTTCGAGCGACATGACCATTTTGTTTCTGAAGGCAACAAGTGAGGTTACCCTAGAGGTGTGAGTATGAAATGATTCAGTTCGGTTATTTATCTTGCAATTAGGGTTTTCTATCGTTCATTTTTATCTTTCCATACAATCCTATTAATTTAAGCATTGCATAAAATATGGTAGCTGAAGGTAAAGGCGGAAATATAAACCTAGGCTATTACAGAGCTTTGGGGCAGTTACATAAAAGTGAAGAGTGCAGAAAAGAAATTCTAAAACTATTACATCCCGAAAGCAATTACATGATAATGATGAAAAAAAGCGGGAAAATAAAGCTACGCTATTACAGTTGAACGCGCCCTATACACTTTATCTAGGAAAATAAAAATAAGATGAAAATAGCAACGGAAATGTTTTGGTGATTTTTTTATGAAAAAAATGATATATGATAATTAATTAAATAAATCTAAAAAACTTAATTAATTTTAATTAATAAAAAATGTTAATTTTGAAAAAAGATAATTAAAATACCTAAATCCTAATTAATTTTAATTAATAATAAAAAAAAGGTTAATTAAAAAAACCTAAAACCTAATTAATTTTAATATAAAAAAACAAGGTTTTAAAAAAAAATTTATGCTTAATGATTAACAAAAAATGATTAAGTTTACCAAAAAATAGATAGAGGAAGAAGCATCAATGGAAAATAGTGTTAGAAAGTACAAATAATGCAAATGTCAGGGGTGCAAATGTCTGGGGTGGGTGTTTAACAAAAAATTAATTTACAACCTAAAATTAAATTAAAAAAACCTAAAATTAATTATTCGAGTTCATTATGAAAAATCAAAGGTTTGTGAAAAATGTTAGGTTTTATGGAAAAGGTTTTAAACAGAAAGAATGAAAATAGGTAAAAGGATAAACATAATGGAAGAAAACCAAAACCAATAGGGGTGGGTGTTGAACCCACGCCCTTTACCCTCCTTAGAAAGAATGCATTGGTTGTTGTTCTGTTTTTTCCTCAGCATTTTGTAATAAACCTGCATGAGACCATGTCTAAATCTGCAGCGTTGAATCTCATGAACACATTAAATAAATTATTATATCATGAAATACAAAGAAAGAAAATATATGAAATTTTGTAATGTTAAAACTGATATGGCATGTATGAATGCTTCTACACCCTTTTGATCATGGATATCAAACCAACCTTACCCTTACTGGAGAAGTAGTGAGATGGGGGTTTGTAACAAGGATGTCTTGTTTGTAGTGAGATGAAAACGTAGATGACGTCAAGATGGAATTTTGGCCACTGGAACGGGTTCAAAACGAGCCACAATATTCAAGTTATGAATTTTTTAGTGTGTAAAAACTTCACTTTCAACACACTTTCGAGAAAAATCACACATTCAGAGACCTTCTTTAAAGAATTGGCTCTCGAGCCGAACCTGAATTTGAGAATATGTTATCAGGGATATCTTAGCAAAAGAACACCTGAATATGACGCGTCGGGTTAGACTTGTGAATCTTTGAACCCCGAATTATTGTGAAACAACGAACGGATCTTCAGCACGGAAAATACTCTGAGAACATTCATTGGTGAAATAAATGTCACTTGTAACTTGACGAAGATTTCTAAATATACCTTGATCCCATAACCATAGGACCAATGATATGCGTGTATGTAATAATGAAATGTAAGCCAAAAAGGTCGAAATAAAGAGGGTAAATTTTGGGGTACAACAGTTTCATTGTCAACCAGAAAGTTATTGAAGTTGACTCTGATAAAGTTAAGGCAGTTCAAGAAATTCTTGCACCAAGAACTGAAAATAAATTTAGAGGCTTCCTTGGGCGTTGGAATTACATTTCCAGATTGATTTCCCATATGACTGCAACATATGAGCCAATCTTCAAGTTGTTAAATAAAGATCAAGGTTGTGTATGGACAGATGAATACCATATGCAATTTGAAACCATTTAAGAGTATATGCTTGAACCTCCTATCTTGCTCCCTCCTGTTGAAGGAAGACCAATGATTATGTATCTGATTGTGTTAGATAATTCTATGGGCTGTATTTTGGAACAACAAGATTAAACAGGAAGAAAAGAATATACCATTTATCATCTTAGCAAGAAGTTTACTAACTATGAGTCACTGTATTCTATGCTGGAAAAAACATGTTGTGCTTTGTCCTGGGAGGAAAAGTGGTTGCGGCAATATATGTTGAATCATACTACTTGGTTGATTTCTAAAATGGATTCGATTAATTATATTTTTGAAAAGCCTGCTCTTACTGAAAGAATTTCCCGTTGGCAGATGTTGTTGTTTGAATATGATATTGAATACCGCACTCAAAAGGCTATAAAAAGCAATGTGTTTGGTAGACTATCTTGCTCGTCAACCAGTTGATGATTATCAGTCGGTTAAATATGATTTCCCTCATGAGGATGTGATGTATTTGAAAGTAAAAGATTGTGATGAACTTTTCCCGGGGAAGGTCCTGATCTTGAATCTCGGTGGTGAATTGTGTTTGATGGAGCTGTAAATGCTTATGGGAAAGGAATTGGTGTCGTGATTACCACTCCTCATGGGTCACATATCCCTTTTACGGTAAGATTGGAATTTGATTGTACCAATAATATGGCAGAGTATGAAGCTTGTATCATGGGTCTCGAAGAGGCTATAGATCTCAGAATCAAAATTCTAGATGTATAGGGCGATTCAACTTTGGTAATAAATCAGATTAATGTAGAATGGGATTCAACTTTGCTTGATTCCCTATAAAGACTATGCTAGAATATTATTACCCTTCTTTAATAAAGTTGAATTCTGTCACATTCCTAGAGATGAGAATCAGATGGCAGATGCTTTAGCCACTTTGGCTTCTATGTATCAAGTAAATACTTGGAATGATGTTCCTCGTAACACAGTTCGACATTTGGATAGACCAGCTCATGTGTTTGAAACAGAGGGAACGTCTGACAAAAAATCTTGGTATCACGATATCAAGCATTTTCTCCAGACTCGAGAATACCTGGCTGGTGCGTCAAACAAAGATAGAAAGACATTGAGAAGTTTGGCATGTAACTTTTTCCTCAATGGAGATGTGTTATACAAAAGAAATTATGACATGGTCTTGCTCATATGCATGGATAGACATGAAGCAGACATGTTCATGCATGAAATCCATGAAGGTTCCTTTGGTACTCATGCCAATGGATATTCGATGGAAAAGAAGATGCTTAGGGAAGGATACTATTGGCTGATAATGGAATCTAACTGTTACAAATTTGCAAAGAAGTGCCATAAGTTCCAGATTCATGCTGACAAAATTCACGTGCCTCCGACACTTCTCAATGTTATTTCTTCCTCGTGGCCTTTTTATATGTGGGGAATTAACATGATTGGAATGATTGAACCCAAGGCATCAAATGGACATCATTTCATCTTGGTGGCAATAGACTAATTCATCAAATGGGTGGAAGCAGCTTCATATGCTAATGTTACTAAGCAGGTGGTAATACGCTTTATCAAGAATAATCTTATATGTCGGTATGGTGTGCCAAGCAGGATTATCACTGACAATGGCTCGAATCTGAATAATAAGATGATGACAGAACTTTGTGAAGAATTCAAGATTGTCCATCATAATTCATCTCCTTACAGGTAAATTATGAATGGGGCTGTCGAAGCTGCTAATAAAAAGATTAAGAAGATCATCCAGAAGATGGTTGTTATCTATAAAGATTGGCATGAGATGCTCCCTTTTGCTTTGCATGGGTATCGTACTTCTATATGCACTTAAATAGGGGCAACCCTCTTCTCTTGTGTATGGTATAGAAGCAATACTCTCCGTTGAGGTTCAGATTCCTTCTTTACGTGTGATAATGGAAACCAAATTGTCAGAGGCTGAATGGGTCCATAACAGGTTTGACCATTTGAATTTGATTGAAGAAAAGAGAATGGATGCCTTGTGTCATGGTTATTTATATCATAAGATAATGAAGAAAGTTTTTGATAAGAAGTTCAAGCCTCGTGAATTCAGAGAAGGTGACCTCGTACTCAAAAAAATCATGTCTTTTAACACTTATTATAGAGGCAAGTGGACTCCCAATTTTAAAGGCCCATATGTTGTCAAGAAAGCCTTCTCTGGTGGTGCACTGATTCTTGAAACTATGGATGGAGAGGGGTTACCACGTCCTATGAATGTTGACGCAGTTAAGAAATACTTTGCCTAAAGAAATAAAAGAACAACTCGCGAAGTCGAAAACCCGAAAGGGAGGCTTAGGCAAAAAAGAGCGTCTCGGTAGGCTAAAAACCCGAAAGGGTGGTGTAGGAAAAAATAAGAGACACAAATAGAATATATGTTCCCGCTAGGTCAAAAACCCACAAGGGCAACCTAGGAAAAAGTTAGGGATTTCTTGGCAAGTAATTGCACCAGACAAGACTTGTTTGTTAAAGCAACAATTTTCTCGGATCCTCGCCACACTTCAACAGAAGACGCTGCTCAGGAATTCAAAGTTGTTAGGGAGAATAGTGGTCATTGTATTTCAATGTATCATTTCCAATATATTACCATTTTCTAAACTTTGTAATCATCCATGGGGTCTCGCCATTCGTAGACTACCATTCTATTAATAAAGTTTGAGATTTTATCCAATTCTTTATAATTCTTATTTTGTTCTGTTCGCAAAGATTCCATTTATTATTGATAGTAATTTTTAAAACAAAGAGATTTAACAATAAAATTGTTTTTGAAAAGAATTTACAAATTAGTTTTTACTTTAGATTCTGTTATTCAAGAAAAATAAAGAAGTAGTGATTCCGAGGATGGACGAACTCTGAAATTTCGGAAATATATATTTCCCAAGAAAGTTCTCCCAGGTAACTCTTGCTGATATGCGCATGATCTTCTTATGTTTCTAAAATATTTGGAGTTGGTACCAATTGATGTATAGTGCGGTGTCAGGTTTGTAATCCCATTTTCCCCAGTCAAGTCTTGGTTCAGATTTTTCCTCCAGGTTGATTATTTTGGTTTTAAGTTTGTATGGTCGGAAGCCTCTATCCCAGATTCCCCATTGAAGTCTTTGCTCGTATAGCGAAAGTTCCTTCTCCCTTTATGTGTTGAGAAAGAATCATTTACAAAGCATCGCTATTCACAGTAATGGCATTATTGTTGTTGTTTGTTTCCCAGACAACTAGGCAAGGGAAATATCTTTTATAAGAAATGTTGAGACAATTATCAACTTTTTGGGTTTTCTTTCGCCAAGATTTGGGTTTGATTTAAAGTCCCCATAATTTTGGTTTCTTACTGTATTGTTTAACTTCTTAGATCCCCAAGTAAAGTTGAGATAATGTTTCTCTCTGAAAGTTGTTATCCCCATGCGGTCTCATAATTTATCCCCATAAAAGTTTATGTAATCATCACTCTTGGTATTGAAGAATGTATTTTAGGATCCGCTAGATGATGTGGTGTTGAACTCCCCAATAATGTCAGTATGAGATCCCCAGTTGATGTCTCGAAGATGAGGTTTTTATCTTCCCTAGTGAAGTCAATATTATAATCTCCAGTGGAAGTCTAGACATTGAGATATTGTTTTCCCCATTGAAGTTTGCGTGATATTCCCCGGTGAAGCCTGGAGGAGGATGTTATATCCATGTATTTGTACTGATTTATTGTTTTGATTTGATTATTTTTGGATTATGTTTCTTCCCAATGGAGTTAAGCCGTGAAAAAGGAATTTGTTTCCTCATTTGGTGCTTACTTTCTTATGAAACTTTCATCCTGGATGTGGCTTAGCCGAGTGTTGACTTTATCCAAGTTGGTTTTGTCTGGTTATTTCCAGTGTTGTATATTTGTTTTGTCAGGATTAACATGATGACATTCATACATTCATACATACATCATGCATAGCTAAATTTAAAATTCATTTCTCATTTGCACTCATTAACATTTTGTTGGCATATTACCCTATTTCATAGAGTTATGTTACCCTCTCTCTAATAGATTGTTAACCTTAAGCAAAAAGTGTATATTCTTTCAATTTCCCCACTGATTTATCCCTCATGGAAGTATTATGCTTTAGTCTCCCCCTTTATCCCATTATCTGAATGGATTGTAGTCCCCTTTTAAGTGTAACTCTCATTAGTTGCTATCTTGGTTGACTGTTTCAGTCAGGTTTATTTCTGGTTTGAGATTATGGTCCCCGGCAATGTTATTATGATTTCTACAGGCTTTAAGCCTGAGTTTAAGAGTGTTCATTTATTTTTGCACAAGAAGACTTTATATCCTCAGCAGGACCGTATTGGCATTTCCCTAGAGAAACCAAGATTCATTTCCCAACAGCATTATTGCATTTCCTTATCATAACAACAAGTGGCGGTCTCTTCATTTGAGTAACCTATTCTTCCCCAGTAAGTCTGTTGGTTCTCATAGAAGATTCATTTTTGTTATTCCGATGAATCGTAGTCTCGTCATTATGGGAGATAGTTCGCTGATGAGATTTGTTACTCCAATGGATGGTAGTCTCGTCATTATGGGAGGTAGTTCGTTGTTGAGATTTGTTACTCCGATGAATGGTAGTCTTGTCATTATGGGAGATAGTTAGTTGTTGAGATTTGTTACTCCAATGAATGGTAATCTCGTCATTATGGGAGATAGTTTGTTGTTGAGATTTGTTACTCTGATGAATGGTAGTCTCGTTGTTATGGGAGGTAGTTCATTGTTGATATTTGTTACTCCGATGAATGGTAGTCTCATCATTATGGGAAATAGTTTGTTGTTGAAATTTGTTACTCCGATGAATGGTAGTCTCGTCATTATGGGAGATAGTTTGTTGTTGAGATTTGTTACTCTAATGGATGGTAGTCTAGTCATTGTGGGAGATACTTTATTATTGAGATTCATTACTCCGATGAATGGTAGTCTCGTCATTATGGGAGATAGTTCGTTATTGAGATTTGTTACTCCGATGAACGGTAGTCTCGTCATTATGGGAGGTAGTTTGTTATTGAGATTTATTACTCCAATGAATGATAGTCTCGTCATTATGAGAGATAGTTTGTGCTTGATATTTTTTACTCCGATGGAGGGTAGTCTCGTCATTATGGGAGATAGTTCGTCATTGAGATTCACTTTACTCTAAAGAAGTTCATATGTTTCCAGTCATAAGTACTGATGCTAATCACTTGTTTCCTACCCTAATATTGGTATTTATTGGTATTATCTTACCATTTCTTTTTTGCATCCTGCGGGGTGCTAATCTCCTATTCCCTGTGAGTCAATGTTACCTTTTTGCTATCTTCTCAATGAGTGGATAGTTTGCAGTTATCTATCGATTGTTGTCATCCTTTACTTTTCTCCTCAATATTTGAGTTGATGATGCTTTATCTTCTCCTTGGGCATTAGCCCAATAGAGTCGAGTCTTTTGTTTACCAGTGATTTATTTTCCTGGTCGAATTTTCTTTTGATCCTTTATTTTTATTTTTCTGCTTCCTCAGTGGTGTCCTGTGTCACCTTTGGATTTGTTTGTTTGCATGCACAATCATACGTATTTCATGGCATCTTAGGGCCAAAAATAGGGCTTCTTTTTATATTTAAGTATCTTCAATCCGTCGGCACGAAGATTTTAACCTTCCTATCTTCGAATAGAAGACACTTAAATAAGAGCAGTTGTTATACCCCAATTTCCGCCTCTAAGATTCCTCTTTCATTTCATATCAACTCAATCATATCAAGATTACACTTAGGTTTTGTTCTTCTCCCTATCTCTAGGTTTGCTCATGAGGGATCACCAAGAACTTTGATTTGTATATTGTGATCATATATGTCTTGTGTTAATTAACTTTTAAATAACAAATATAATGAATGTTTTCTCTAAATGATGATAATATAGGTGAGGGCATAACACATCTCATCAGCTTGATTCATAGGTTCATGAGTTTATTTCCATGCCTTCTTCAACAAAGCTTCATTGAGATTCAAGCTTCATATTTGAGTGTGCTTTGATACAATATCATGACAATGCCTACTATGATTTATCATACTTCAATTTGCCAAAGGAAGTCAAAATATGCAAGATTGATTTAAGAAGTTTACCTAATTGGACAAGTTTTAGATTCCTTGACCACAAGTGTATAACTCCATCAATTCTCAATATTTGGAAGTGGTTATTCTTTCTATGGTTCAATTTTATCATTTACAACAACCTCTCTTCACATGACAAAAGCAATTGTGCAAAAAAGATTGTTAAAAGTTGAAAGGGTTTCCAAGTCATTTTGATGCTCTAGGAGCTAGGGTTTTGAACTTCTAAGGTCTATATCTTGTTCATCTTTTGAGATTTTTGAGTGATTCCAAAGACATGCTTCTCCTTAAATGTTCATTAACAAATCACTTCAAAAGTTTCAAAAACATTTTGTGTGAAATATCACTAATGATTGAGAAAGATTACAAGTCCTCTAAATAGGCCATCAAATTCCCTTATGTGACTTCAAAAAGTCATAACTTAATCGATTTTTATCTCCTTGAGCCTATTCTTTTTCCATAATGATCTTAAGAGTGTGAAATTCAACTCATCTTTTATGTGAAAAACTTGAAAATGGTGTTAAGATTCCTTAATAAATCAAAAGATTATAGGTCGCTTCATGGATTTTCATCAAATTCAAAGGATCATAACTTGTCCAACATTTGGAATTTTGAGTGATATAAGTTTCAAAATACTATTTAAGGAGCCTAATTCAAGCTAGCATCATTGATAAAAGCAAAATTTTAGAAGAATACCTTATTTGGAGTCAAAACATTATAGGCAACTTTTGAAGAAAAAACTTAGAATTTTTTCTAGTATAAAAGTCAGCACTTTTTTCTTGATTTTGACCAAACACGACTGCTAGCTCAAGCATCCAAATGATCTCTTTCTTGAAAAATTATGAAGAATGTTACCTCGTGTTTCTAATGCATCAAGAATCAAGTCCTAAGGTTTCCTAAATCGTGCACACCATGAATTCAAAGTCAGCTACTTGAAATTGATTTTTTCTTCCAAGTTAGAATTTGAAATCCATAATCCAGCTTCTAAACACAAAATTAGCATGCGTTTTTGATTTAAACATGTTTAAAATAGTTCCCAAAGATGAATTAAGGATCAAAACGCGGGAATTGGATGAGTTTTGATGCACATGGAGTCACACATTTTCCACTATCGGGCTCCATCCAATTTCCCTCCAAACTTCAATTTTCCTCTCAATTCTTTGCACCATTCACTTCCCTATAAATAGAGGACCTCACTCCTCTCATTTTATCAAGATTGGACAGCCAAAATAACCCTGTCAAAATCCCTAAATAAATCAGTTTTCTGAGTTTTCGAATTCATTTTTTCTCCACTTTTCAATCCAATTTCTTCGTTGATTCTTCATCTTTGAACTTCACTGAAGCTAATAGAAGAAGAACCAAGCCTTGAGGTGCCCTAAATCGTGCTAGCCAAGTCCAATTGCAGAAAAAATTCATCTGACTTCATTCAGGTAGTTTAAGGAACCAAATCTTCTAACTAAAATTACTGAAATGGTATATGATGTTCACTGATGCTTGCTACCAACCTAATTTTGGTGAATCAATGCATTTCATGCTTCTATTATTTATTTCAACATTTTCAAAACTCTCTGGTTTTTCCAAATCGACTACATTGTGATTTATATAAATTTTTCGCGAGCATATGTTTGTGATCGTCTCAAATAGACGCATCTGATGGCACCAATATGAACGCGTAGATTTACAGATTGAAGGATTTGAGTTTTGCCCTATTTGCAGAAGCCTGGAGGTTGAAGATGATCTACGTGTTGTTCATCAACCAATGATACTCAACCATTTGTTTTATTTTGATTGGTTGGACTTTTTGTGTTACATATGTGCGCATTGACTTCGATTCATGATACTCCCTCACCTGGGATCCATTAGATCTTCCAGCATGTATAAGTGAGTTAGATCCAACGCTTGTGGTTTTTTCTGATTTATTTTATTTTATAAAACTATTTTTTTAAATTCCTTTATCTTTAAAAACTCATAACTCTCTTATTTTTATCTAAAAATTATGAAAAAATATATACAAAAATATGTTGATTTATTTCTGACTTTGTGAATATTTTTTCATATTTTTATTTTTATGTTTGATATTTTTCATATTTTTTGTTTTGTTTGCCTTATTTTAATTGTTTTAAAATACTTTCTGGTCTTTTTAAATTCTAAAAAAATTATGGAAATATCCAATGATCTGTTGACAAATATTGGTGACCTCATTTTATTTTTATTTCTAATTTTACTATTTTTTACAAATTTTGGTTTATTTTGCTTATTTCTTTAAATTTTAAAAATAATATCTAACTTTAAAAAGCTCTGAAGATTTTTGTCAACTATTATTGACTCATGTTTTACCTCTGACTATTTTTTAGGATTTTTATTTGGTATTTTAATATAATTTGTGCATTTTACCAATTATTTTCCTTTTATTAACCATTTAAATATTTTTTTAATTAAATATTATTTTATTATTTTTGCTTGGTCCTGACTTGGATTTCATTAGGTGACAAATTCCTCAACCTCGTTGGATCTTGGGTGTTGATAGGTTGAAAAACCAAATCCACCAAAATGGATGAATGATGTTGACGATATTTAAAACCATAATTTCATTTAATACATCCCATCCCTCTTCATCTTATCCCTTTCTTACATGTGCTACATGTTGTTAGAGAATAATCTACATATCATTCCTCTAAACATATGGTACATAGATTGATATTGATTGGCCTCAAAATAAGTGTGACTTCTACATAAGTCCACTTATGATTGCTTAACATAGCACTAAATTTTGTCCTGATTCGAGAAATGAACATTTGTGGCCCAAACCTATGTTTGCAAGCCCAAGTATGTTTAATTTGAAACCTTTGATCCAATAACCTTGAGGTTCATTGTTAGGAGGATTTGGTCTTATCAATCCTCTAATGAACCTTTATAAAGTTTAGTCTAAGTAAATCATTTAAACATCGTTGACCATTTGTTGTTTCCTTGAGAATTTGAAATGAATGATATACTTGAAAAAAAGAAATGAAACTTGTTATTAAGAGGATTTGATTTTGTCAATCTTTTAATGAGTTTTAAAATGTAAGTTTCAAGATGGTTATTCAACTAACCTCTAATTTCTAACTCATTAACAATTGACTTTTATTTTACGCTTTTACTTTACACCTTTACTTTTACGCACCATTTATCTTAGCATTTTCATTTCATGCTATTTTCATCTTTGCTCATTTGGCCATTTATCTTTATGTCATTTTGTTTTGCTCACTTGAGATTTTCAATTTCTTTTTGAAGATACTTAAGAACCAACTTTAACAATAAAAAACTTTAAGGTTACTTGGACTATTTGGTTACTATCCTTGGCATGATGGAGTTATGGCCTTCTTGGACTTAGGATTAGAAGTCTTGACTATCCTTGAGATTTGGTGACTTCTATTGTTATTTTTTCTAGAGTTCTTGGGGTTTACCCCGAGACATTGGGTTGTTTTTTTTGTATGTAGGTTATTCTGATTAAGTGCTTTGTCTGTGATCGGGAATTCCTCTGTATACAGCCATTATTCTGCCTAATTTTTCTGAAGACTTAATGCATTTGAAGTTTGGTATTCTTAAGAGGTTTAATATCTTTGCTTGTTTGGTTTCAAATCCAAAGGATGGGAATTCTACATTGACTTATTATGTCAAGTATTAACTTCTTGTTAGTTAGACAGTTCTTTTCCCTAGCTTTTACCTTATGCTTTAGGATAGTCCCTTCATCTCCTCCATCCTTCTTTAATTTCAAAAATTTCTCCCTCCTTTTCAAAACTATTCTTGTTTTCTAAACTTTAACCGCTTTCATTATAAACTTGGACTTAGTTCCATGCATTTTCAAAACATTTTATTAAACAAAACTTTAATCAACTTAATCATACCTTGACATTTTTGTGAGAAGACTAAAAGTCAATCAATCTTATTCAATCCATTTTTTCCATTTTGGCTTTTTATCTTAAAATCTTTTCTCAAAAGATTAGACTCTTGTGAATCCTTGTAGTGATGCGAACAACTATACTTCTATGATATGCAGTGAAGTGAGATATTTTTCACTTGAGTGTTGAGCGAGGCTTTTTTGATTTTAAAATCTAAGCTATATCCTCCACTTTGAGATGATGCAAATTCTCCTTTCTCATAATCATGGGTAGTAAGTATGTTTTCCACTCAGATACGACGATGATGTCTAGTATGTTAAAATTAACCAACACATTTGTGTTTTAAAATTTTAAAAGGTGAACTATGAGTACCCTGATCCCCTATTGCACAGAAGGTGGTGTGTAGGCACTAAAGGTTCGCAACCACGACGGGTGCAAAAATTGTAAAAAAATATTTCTTTTCTCATCTCCACCATCTATATTTTATACAACATTTATATCCAAAATACACAAATTTTCAAAGAGGTTCTTATGGAGTACCGTAGATGTTTAGGGTTCTAATAACTTCCATTTGCATAACAAACCCCCGTACCTAGATTCTCCCCCCTCCTCTTTTTTGGGTTATTCGCTCTTTTCTCATTCCTCTGTAAACAATAAAGTACAGTGGCGATTTTTATTCTGATTTGTGCGAGTCAAGTTAATCCAATGGCTTAGTCTCAAAATTTCTACCGCTACACCTGACACTGAAGACCTTGGCCCAGCACTGAGCGCTATATAATCCCTCTCACTCGAGAGGGTCAAGTATTCATTCATCCATCCATTCATTCATTCATTCTACCTCACCTACTTTACTTGTCTCGCTATGAACTTCACTTTGGCATCGGAGTGTCTTTCATGTACCCCCCCCCCACTTCACATTCAACAGTTTCTCAACTTGAAGCTCGTGGGCCTTGACGATCTCTTCTGATTAGGTACGATCAATAATCAATCTCTCAAATCCCATCAACGAATCCATAAAATACGATAGCTGCCAATACATGATTCTTATCTTTCGAACTAGAGAAATACATTAATTCGACTTCAACCATAACCCCACTATTTTGCATTGTACTTCTATCATATTTTGATTATGTATAAAAGGTATAATGACCAATGTCGTATGGAGTCCAAGTAATGACACAAAATTTTGGTTCCTACGAAAACCATTTATGTATCTGGGATACACTATAATTATTAGATACACTTTTATTAAACCAATCTATGAATCTCTTTTTATGCTCTATCAACAACAATGTATCACTCATTCAAGGATATTTTTTCCTCAAAAGTCTTTTGTGAGCATCTATGAAAGGTTGAAATTCATTTATATTATTCAATATATAGAAATGTGCTTGAATAACTACATCCTGAGCCATTAACATAACATTTATACCTTTAATACCTCTTATGTTTGTGTCAGCATGATGAGACTTTGGAATTCCTATAGAACCTGCGTCCGACAAATAATTTATACAAAACTCAATAGCTTCTTATGTGATGCACCTTTCAACAATCGAAGCTTCTGGTTGGTGATGATTCTTTGTATATCATTTAAAGAGCTTCATATATCGCTCTATTGGATATTGTTGTACCCCAAAACTTTCCCTCTCATTTATTAATACTTTTCTCACAAGATCTCTGTGACTCAAGACTGGATTAGGGTTTGGTCAGCTCTAGACGACTCACCTTGCACTGATAACCCAAAATTAGGGTTTGAGTTTGCACAAGGATTTTTGGACTATCATTGCTTCATATGACTTTCAAACATCATTATGGACCCCTAAGATCACTCATGACAAGTTTCAAGCCTTGAACTACATTTTTGATCAGTCAATTGGACAGTTGACCTAAAAATCAGTTATATTGGGGAAAAAGTCAACCATGGCCAATTTACAGTCAAACTTCATAATTTTTTATCCACAATAACATTTTAAACTCACGTGTATCATTTAGTCAGGTTTAGATCACAATTCCTCAAGAAATTTGATCAAATCACAAAAAGGGCAAAATGGTCAAAATTAGGGTTTTGACTGAGGAAGGGCAATTTCTGATTTTTAACCTAGCGAATGACCAATTAAGTTCAAGCATGATTTAAAGGATTCCATGGCATCATCTTAACCTAATCACATGGCTCAAAACATTTCAAATTCATTGGATTGACAGAGGAAATTTACAGTCAACTGATCAAAAGTCAACTGTACACTGAAAAGTCAAACTTTGACTTTTTGGTCAAAATCAAGTACCAAGGGTCATAATTCATCAAAAAATTTCCAAATGTGAAACTTGTTCATCAAGAAAACGAATTTTGAAAATTAGGGTTTTGAATTTGAAAATTTTCTAACTTAGAAATTTTCTAAGTATAGAAAATTTTCTTATTTTTTCTCAACTTTACACCACTTTTACACCATGATGCATATTGATTCAAGGAAAGTTCCCAACATGAAAGTTGTAGATCTCCATGAAATCTACAACTTTTCTTCACAAACTTTTCCCTAAAGATGCTTGAATATCAAGTTATAAATTTAGGAATACATGGTCATGAACTTCTTAACTTAGTGAAATGTTGCCCTAATTTAGGCAGGTTTTGGACCCAACTTCATGGAAACTTTTCACCTAGTTCCAAGAGGTATATAAAAATGCATTTTAAATATGAATTATAGAGCACATTTCAAGCTTTCCAAAATGTCCAAGAACTCCTCAAGATCATTTTTGAGTATGGAGAATCGAAGAGAGGAAGTTGGCATTTTCTCACTTTTTGTTCAAGCCATTTCATGAAGAACAAAGTTGCAAATCAATCATATGCTGGCTAGTTCATGATGTACATGTACTAAACTTGTTCCACACTCCTTAATCAAATTCTTAATCAATTGAAAAAGCTTTAATCCATGCTTTTGAACCTTTATCCAACTTGTAATTCCATTTATGGCAAAAAGGTTCCATTGCCATTTTCATAAAGAACCACTTTTGCAAACTTTGTAATCTTCAGCATCGGACTTGTCCCATTGGTGCATACAAATCTCACAGGTCTCAAGAAAGTTATACAAACTCATACCAACCCTAAGAAAGCTGGTACAAGCATGTGAAGCTTTGGTCTTGTCACTTTCCTTCAAGTACAAGAAAGTTGGCAAAAAGGCTAGCATTGGCAGATCTGTTGGGAAGCTGACCTAAGATAATTTCAATACTAATATACAAACTATATTCAACACATAAAACACATAGCCAAGACCTGAAACAGTCTCAGCAAGCAAAACACCAAAAACCTGCTCAAACATACAGTTTATGCACAAACACATCTAGCTTCCATTTGGCTCATGCGTTTTGTGTTTAGATCATTCCAACACCTTACATACTTGATATCAAACCCATCCAAACCATCATACCTCTTCTGTAATCTCTTTTCCACCATCTGCCATTGTTGACTTTGAAGCTTACAGTTGGACTTGGTCAGGGAGTTCTAGCCACTTTCAGAGCAAGGCAAGAGTTGGAATAGATTCAGGGAAGCTCAAGGAAGCTCAAGCAAGCATCATGCCTACATTAAAGTCACCACATTTCCATACACGATTCCAGCTGAAGGAGGTAAATTTTCAAAATCTATCTCTTTGTACAGGCATCCTTAGGCCATGGTCTGTGAATAAAAAATGTAGCCCTCATCATAACGAAGTTGTACATATCATTATCTTGCATTAATTTTACTTGTGCTAAGAGAATTTTGAAGTTGAAATATCTGAAAATATTAGGTTAGAATTTAGGGATTTTAAAATTCTCTTTGATCTTTGATAGTTAGATTGCATAACTTATATGGTTGGAATCGTGAGTTCAAATGCTACATGTTTCGTGTTATAAGTTTTTATTTTCATGGAAGTATGAGGAAGTTACAGGGGATCCGGCAAAGGCTTGAGGAAGAAGATGAAACATGGCAAGGACACGTTTTGTAATATGTTATTTTTGTTTCAATAAAGACAATGGATGTATAGCCACCCCAGTGGCAAAGAAGCGCGCTGGTGAGACCCATGTTCTAGGTTCGAACCTGCGCGCTACTTTTGCATTTTGGCATTTTTTCCTTTTCAGTTTTTTGACACTTTTTTGCAGGTTTGGGCTTTGGCTTTGGGCCAGTGTTTTTTTGCTATCATCATCACCATTAATCTGCTATCTTACCCCCTTGGCCAACTTTCTACATTTTATTTTTTTTTATTTTTTTTACTTTCATATTTAATATTTTTATTATTTTTCATTAAATGATTAAAAATCCCAAAAGAAAATGTAAATTAATATATTACACTTTTATTTTATTTTTATCTTATTTCTCACATGAAGATATATTT
Organism: Vicia faba; assembly: GCA_948472305.1. Lineage (NCBI taxonomy): Eukaryota > Viridiplantae > Streptophyta > Magnoliopsida > Fabales > Fabaceae > Vicia > Vicia faba. Next base: position 673,132,078 of record OX451740.1, read on the forward strand.
AGCTTTTTAATATATATCATTTATATTCTTAATAAACTTGTAAATATAATTAAATATATTTAGTTTAATTTATTTTGCATTTCATACTTACAAATATTTATTTTTGCATATATTTAATTTTTAGTATTTATATACAATATTATTTATTATTTTTACACAAGAAAATACAAAAAATAATACATATAAAAACTTCATTTTCTTTTAAATAAAATTAGGGTTAAAACCCCTTTCAAAAAATTAAATCTTTTTCCTTATATTTTTAGGTTTAAATTAAATATTTTTCTTACATAAAAATAAGACATCAAAAAATCTTTTTACATGTACATTGCATTACATTTTAAATTTTGTATTGTATTTATCTTAAATTCGTACAAATTCGATTTGGTTGTAATAATGTATTTAGTTTTATATTTGTGCAAATCCCCATTCAAACTTGTATTCCCCCCTTCCATAAAATTGTTGTAATAGCTTAGTATATTTACATTACGCAATTTATCGCTTTATATGCCATGATTAGTAATTAGGGTTTGCATGACAAGAACAAAACAAAGCAAATAGAAAACCCTAAATACAAGACAAAATCAAAGCATGAAAATGACACACTTGCACACAAGCACCCTTAGGGTTTTCCCCACTTGGTTGCCTAAAACAAAATGGCCATGTTACACATGCGAAGTATCTTGGCAAAACAAAACAAATATAAGATCATAATCCCTCGATGACGCTATTTAAAAGTTTCCTTACAAAATGATCTTGGTCCCTCAAAAATGCTAAGATACTTTGAAACATTGCTAATCATGGTTATACGATGACCCACGCCCGTCCCGTTTACATCCAAAGATAGGGTTGCTTACCAAATCAATGGTAAGACAACAATGTCAAAGGAATAGAAAATGAACAAGAAAGACATTTGAGTAGGTAGATTGCTTCTAGTTACTTGCTCTATTTTCAAACAACTATCCTTGCTACTTTCAAAAATAAACACACACACATTTCCAAACATTTTACAAACATTGAAAACATTTTCAAAAAGACAAACATCTTTGAATACATTCTTACGAACGAGAATCATTACAAAGGTTGCCTAAAAAATGGCCTCTTTTACAAAATACTTTCAAAAACCACACAAAGCACAATTTCAAAACAAAAAGCAAGTGATCTAGCAAGTAACTAAGAGCCCGTGGAAAACCATGGATGAAAAGGGTGTTAATACCTTCCCTTTTCATAATCTATCCCCCGAACTCAAGAAACAATCTCAAAGGTCTTTCCTGTGCTTTTTCACCTTTCCTTTTAGATAAAAGAAAAGCCGGTGGCAACTCTTGTTAACCGCAACATTTGCGATAAAACGCAAAACTTCAAGTCAGTTCTCCCACCGCATCACAGAACTGGCGACTCTGCTGGGGAAATTTATAAAAGTGGGGTTACCTTAGGGTTTAGATCACATTTATTTACTTACATTTTTTGACTTGTTCGCTTTATATTATGGTTCTTTTTTTGGGTTTGAATCCTTCACCCGGATTTGGGAAACATTATAGGTAAATAGCAATACGTTGTGGAAACTGTGCGGGGTATACCGACATGGTCTAAGAAACAGCTATGTTAGTGTGACATATTTGTGGGTACCAGTATCCTTTGAGTTAATCAAAGATAATACGGGGCCGCTGAGTGATGTCATAAAGCACTAATGAACTTCTAGAACCCTTTACTTGACCAACTTGGCCCTTAGGATGTAGTGAGATGACCGACTTTGGTGCAGTCCGAAGTTTGTAGATACTCGATACTACACTCATTGAGGGTTGGTTTCTTGGGATCATTAGGTCTCCATTAAAGAGGCTTGAGCTGAAACAATGACCAAGGAAACAATCCAGTGATATTGAGCTCCTTAGAACCCGGTTACTATTATTATGATAGGTTGAGCCAACTAAACTTCAAGAGGGTATTTACCTATAAAACCCCACGCAAGCCTAAACTAAGAACTTGTTTGCTTTGCTTGTATATGCATACTTGTACATAACATCATGAACATCATATGCATTCACTAACCATTTCAAGGATTTTGGAGATTCAGCTTTGTTCTTGTTTTGTAGGATATGGATTCACTTCGCAGGAAAACTATCCAAATCAACCTTGTAAGAATTCCTCCACAACTCAAGGAGTTAGCTACAAGAATCCATGAAAACTCTTCATTCACCGAGAGGCATGGTCGTCTACTCAACTTGGTCACCTCCAACACAGAGGAGGATATGATGAAGGTTCTCTTCCAGTTCTTTGACCCTTTGTATCATTGCTTCACATTCCCTGACTATCAGCTTGTGCCTACTTTGGAGGAATTTTCTCAACTCTTGAGGATTACTATTCTCAATTAACTACCTTTCAACGGTACGGAAAGAGGTCCAAAGCCATAAGAGATTGCTCAAGCCCTGCACTTGCACTCATCTGATGTCACAACTCATTGGGAAACTAGAAGTGGTGTCAAAGGCTTCTTAGCAAAGTTTCTATTTAAGAAGGCCCAAAGCTGTTGGAATTCCCTAGACTTGCAAGCTTTTGAGGAGATTGTGGCTCTTCTTATCTATGGGATGGTCTTGTTCCCCAATCCTGACCAACTCATAGATGTGAGCGCTGTCAAAATCTTCATGTCACGTAATCCAGTGTCTACATTGCTAGGGGATATCCTACACTCTTTTCACATCGTACAATGAGGAAGAGAGGGGTCCTTATGTGTTGCACTCCCCTCCTGGCAAGATGGTTTATTTCTCACCTTCCCCAATCAGTCTTAAAGAATGAGAAAGGATTAAGGTGGTCACAAAGGTTAATGACGCTCAAACATTCAGATATTCATTGGTGCTCTCGATCCAAAGAGAATGTTATCATTGTTGATCATTGTGGGGAATTTCCTAATGTCCCTCTACTTGGCATTAGGGGAGGCATCATCTACAACCCATGTTTGGATCTAAGACAGTTTGGTTATGCCCGAAGGGATGGCCCACATGATATGTTGATTCAAGGCTTAGTTTTCGACTAAGACAACGACGGTCAAGGTCTTCGCCAAAGATTCATCCGAGCTTGGAGGATGCTAAACAAGGTGGATAGCAAGACTTTTGGACACAAGAATTCCATCCCTCTTGAGCCTTACCTCAATTGGGTACGAACCCGCACTCAAAGTCTTATGATGCCTTATTCTTCCATTCTCCCAGTGATTATTGAGCCTGTTAAGGAAGGGGAAGTTCCATACACTATCCTACATCCTGACATGCCCACATCACTCGAAGATCTACAAAGGGATTGGATACAACTCAAAGGAGAGCGAGATACTTTCGAAGCCCAATTCTACACAAGCGAGAAGAAGGTTTTGGAACTCCCTATGCTACTTCATGAGGAGCGGACTCTGAATACCTACATAGCACCAAAGAGGATGCGCAACACTTTTTTAACTTAGAATTCTGTATTATTTTGCCCAAGGGGCATTGATGTATTCCAATTCTATCTTATTAATATAACGTGTGTTTCTTTTTGTTTAAAACGAATTCGAATTTTTTTTAAATCCTTGAAAGCATTGCATATATGCATATCATTCATCATGACATAAGCAGGTCTTTTGCAATCAGTTTCCTCATCTCTCTACTATTTATTTTAGTAAGATGGATCTCGAACAGACGGTCAAAGATCTTCAAGCTCAGAACACGCAGTTTCAACAGTTACTCATGACCCTAGCCAATGGGCAAGATGAATTGAAGACTCTGTTAGCTGAAGAGAGAAAGAAGAAACCAAAGAAAGCCACCGGGGTTTTGAATATGGGGAGAAGATTTCAAGGACAGACTAGAAGGATTTTGAATTTTGTAACCACTTCCGGGGAAAGAGAAGGGAAAGGAAAGGAAAAAGTGGTTCTGTCAAAATCTGAAGAGGAGGAAGAAGAGGAAGACTACTCTGAAGAGCAATACCCTCCGGCTGATGATAAGTACAGACATCTTGAAGAGCATTTAAGCGCTATGGAAATACAAAGAGTACCAGGTCTAGATTTTGAAGAATTGGGGCTGGTGTCAGGAATTGTAATCCCACCAAAGTTCAAAGTGCCATTGTTTGCAAAATATGATGGGGTGTCATGTCCTAAAATGCACCTCCGATCATATGTCAGAAAGATTCAGCCGCACTCTAACGATAAAGACCTATGGGTGCATTTTTTCCAAGATAGTTTATCTGGAACACAACTAGATTGGTTTTACCAATTAGAAAGGGATGACGTCCACAATTGGGAAGACCTTGCCGCAACTTTCTATAAACAATACCATTACAATGCCGATTTGGCTCCTACCTATACTCAACTTCAGAGTATGGCTATGGCTTCAAATGAAGGTTTTAAAGACTATGCACAAAAATGGAGTGATCTAGCTGGGAGAATGCAACCCCCTCTGTCTGAAACGGAGTTGGTAGACATTTTCTTGGGTACTCTATCATGCCCTTTCTTTAACCATTTGATTGGGAGTTCATCAGTTGGACTTACTGAGTTAATTTTAGCCGGAGAAAGGGTAGAGGCTGGCATAAAGAGTGGAAAGATCCAAAAAGATTCATCTGCCTCTACAGCTGTGAGAAAACCTTTCCCTGGAAAGAAGGAGGTATCTACTGTTTATCCATAAAAGAACCAAGGGAGAGTTGAACGCCGACCAATGGTAGGGGCCGTTATGATCCCAAAACGGACATCTGATCAACCGAGAAGTAACCAACCAAGGGTGGAAAGGCTAGTCCGGCAATTCACCAGACTTAATATGACTCTATCCCAGATTTTACCACATCTGCTGAAATCTAATTTAGCGACCTTAAAGGAGGCTCCAAAGAATCCCAACATGGCGTCCCCCCATTATCACCTGAATTCCAGATGCGCATACCATTCCGAAAGCCCAGGGCACGACACCAACAACTGTTGGGCGTTAAAAAACAAGATTCAAGACCTCATAGATGCAAAAGAGATTGAGTTTGAGGCGCTAGAGAAACCAAATGTTATTTCCGCTCCTATGCCTAGACATAGTCACAACGCCAATGCTATCGAGGAAGATTTATTTGTTGCTATAGTAGATGAACTCTTAACTCCGCTCCCGATTATTAAGATGAATTTGTTGAAAGCTGGTATATTCCAAGGTTGTGATAAAGACTGCCATATTTGTTTCTCTTCATCATTTGATTTCCCTCTACTGAAGACAGGTATCCAGCGCCTGATTGACAACCAAGAAATTTTGTTTGAGAATGCTCTTGTTTCACCCATTCCAGTTAAAGACATTTCAATCATAACCATCTCCGCCAATCCTTCCAGGGCCCCCAAAAGACCCGTTAGGATTACATCAGTTCTGAAGACTACTCCTCTCATAATTACAATGCCCGGGCCGGTCCCATATGAATCAGACAAGACAGTACCGTGGAATTACGATGGAGAAATCTACTACCATGGTATTAAACAAGATGGGTTGACCACCGAAGAAGAAAGCTCCGAAAAAGAAAGTTCTGACATTAGCATTATTGCCGGAACTAGCAAGATTACTCGTAGTGGTAGAATCTTCTCTCCAGAGATTGCCCCTCCAAAGGCAGTTTTTGGACCCGTGGCCGTTCCGAAGATTACCTTTGTACCAATAACCATACCTGCAAGTGCACCTACCAACAAAGACGACGCGACCCCTGTTGTTATCCCCACCAATGCTTCTACTGCTGAAAATCGAGGAAAAAGCATTCAAGAAGAGCATGTCCAGACGAAGGCTCAATCAGTAGCTATTCCAGAAACATCCAAGAAGGAAATGGAAGAGATCTTGAGGATAATAAAGAAGAGTGACTATGACGTGGTTGAACAGTTGGGGAAAACTCCCTCCAAGATCTCAATGCTAGCATTACTGCTGTGTTCTGAGGCACATGCGAAAGCTCTGGTAAAAATTTTTAAGACAGCCCATGTGCCACAAGAGACGTCTGCTGACCAATTCCAAGATTGTGTGGCCAGTTTGACAGCTGATAATGGCTTAGGCTTCTCTGATGCTGATTTGACACCTATAGGGAGAAAACACAACGAGGCACTATATGTCTCTGTGGAGTGTAGAGGAACGACTCTGGCCCATGTATTGGTAGACACAGGTTCATCTTTGAACGTCTTACCGAAGAAAGCCCTTGACAGATTATATTGCGAAGGGCTGACTCTAAAACCCAGTAACATAGTTGTGAGATCATTTGATGGTTCGAAGAGGATGGTCCACGGGGAGGTGGACATCCCGATAAAGGTGGGAACTCATACCTTTAATTTAACCTTCTATGTGATGGACATTAGTCCCTCTTACTCCTGTCTATTAGGACACCCCTGGATCCACAATGCCGGTGCCGCCACCTTCACACTACACCAAATGTGAAGTACCCGGTCCAAGGAAAGATCATAATTGTCCATGGAAAGGAGGAGTACATGATTAGTCATCTGAATTCCTTCCGATATGTGGAGCTGGATGGTGAGTTCATTGAAATCCCTATCCAACATATTGAAGAAGTCTCTCAAGAAGTAGATGTGACAAAGGCGGTATCCCCGATTCCCAGGATCACAAGACTTCCGCTTCGGATGTCATCTCTAAAGGACGCTAAGGCAGTAGTGGAAGAGGGTGGATGCACCATCTGGGGGCAGCTTCCGGACATCCCGTATAAATCAGACAAGTTTGGCTTGGGGTTTACTTCAACTGCTCGGAAGGTTGTGCACCGTGCCCGTGCTGGAGGGCCACCTTTGAAGATTAGTAACAGAGAGGTCAATGCAGTGGAAGATGTTGAAGAAGAAGGCAACTTGGAAGATTGGATATTTCTTACTGTCAATGGAGGACTTCATAACTGGGAAGCCAGAGACTTTGTCCCAATAACCTTCATCTTTCAGTAATTTATCTTTTACATTTCTGTTGGACTTGTAATATTCACAAACAATTCGCACTTTAAAAACCTTGTGTCTTACCCGAGGCACAATGGTCCATTTGTAAGGGTTTTTATTTCATCTTCATATGACATTCAATGAATCATGGACGTTTTTCCACATACAACCTTTTTGTGCTCATTGTCTTTCTTTTACATTTTTATTGTTTAAAGGTGGCTATACCCTTACACACACCCATACTCACAAATACAGGTACCCCTCCATTCCAGATCCCATGGGTAAAGATACTGCTATAGCCTTCAGTGACTCTGAAGATCCAATCTATCAAGCCAAATACGAAGGGGGAGAAGATTGTGAAGTGCCAGGGGAATTGGCCAGACTACTACAACAAGAGGAAAGAGCTATTCAGCCTCATGAGGAACCGTTGGATACAATCAACTTGGGTACCAAGGAAGATAAAAAGGAAATCAAAGTGGGTTCCAACCTAGAGCCGAGTGTCAAGGAACGTCTAATTCAGCTATTACATGATTATGTTGAGATCTTTGCTTGGTCATACGAAGACATTCCAGGACTTGATACAGACATCGTGGTACATCATCTGCCCACAAGAGAAGACTGTCCACCAGTGAAGCAAAAAGTCCGCCGCATGAGACTTGACATGTCAGAGAAGATCAAAGCAGAAGTCATGAAGCAGTTCAATGTTGGATTCTTAGCCGTCACTTCCTACCCTCAATGGGTTGCCAACATTGTTCCCGTGCCTAAAAAGGAAGACAAAGTAAGAATGTGCATGGATTATAGAGATTTAAATAGGGCCAGCCCTAAAGATGATTTTCCATTTACCCACATCGACATCCTGGTTGACAATACAGCCCAGCACAAAGTATTTTCCTTCATGGACGGATTCTCAGGCTATAATCAAATCAAAATGGCACCTGAGGACATGGAGAAAACTACATTTGTCACACAGTGGGGTACGTTCTGCTACAAAGTGATGCCATTCAGACTGAAGAATGTTGGGGCAACCTATCAACACGCCATGGTAGCATTGTTTCATGATATGATACATCATGAGATAGAGGTCTATGTAGATGATATGATAGCCCGATCACAAACTGAAGAGGAGCACCTTGATCACTTGCAAAAGTTGTTTGTGAGGTTGAAGGAGTACAAGTTAAGATTGAATCCAAACAAGTGTACATTCGGAGTCTGGTCCGGTAAACTCTTAGGTTTCATCGTCAGTAACAAAGGCATCGAGGTTGATCCTGCCAAGTTTAAAGCGATACAAGAAATGCCCGCTCCTCGCACTGAGAAGGAAGTCAGAGGATTCTTGGGACGCCTGAACTATATTTCCAGATTCATTTCTCACTTGACAACTACTTGTGAGCCAATCTTTAAACTGTTGAAGAAAGATCAAGTAGTTAGATGGAATGACGATTGCCAATTTGCTTTTGATAAGATCAAGGAGTATTTACAAGAGCCTCCTGTTTTGATGCCACCAGTCAAGGGAAGACCACTGATCATGTATTTGACCGTTTTAGAGAACTCAATGGGGTGTGTATTGGGGCAGCATGACGAGTCTGGCCGAAAAGAGCACGCTATTTACTACCTGAGCAACAAGTTTACCAACTGTGAAACCAGATATGCTCTGGCATTGGCTGCTCGCTTGCTAAGACAGTATATGTTGACTCATACCACTTTGTTGATATCTAAGATGGATCCGATAAAGTAAATTTTCGAAAAGCCTGCTCTGTCTGAAAGAATAGCTAGATGGCAGATGATCTTAACAGAATATGACATACAGTACACTACCCAGAAAGCTATAAAAGGCAGTGTGCTAGCTGATCATCTTGCTCATCAAGCTGTAGAGGATTATCATTCCATGAAGTTTGAATTCCCAGATGAAGACATAATGACACTAGACAAATGTGAAGAGATCAGACCATATGACGGACCTGGATAAGGATCCCGATGGACCCTGTTCTTTGATGGAGAATCCAATGCACTTGGTAATGGTATCAGTGCTGTACTCATATCTCCAGAAGGGTGTCATACTCCCTTTACTTCCAGACTTTGCTTCAATTGTACGAACAACATGGAGGAATACGAAGCATGCATCTTTGGTCTCAAGGCTGCCATAGACTTGGGAATCAAATCTTTAGATGTGTTTGGAGATTCGGCTTTGGTCATCAGTCAGATCAAAGGAGAGTGGGACACTAAACATCCAAACCTTATCCCTTACAAAGAACATGTTTTGACGTCGCTACCGCATTTTGAGCAGATTACCTTCGAACATTTCCTACGAGAAGAAAATCAGCTAGCAGACGCTCTAGCCACAATGTCATCTATGTTTAAACTTAATTGGGATAACAAGGCTCCCCAGATCACCATTGAATGAATGGACGAACCAGCATACGTCACGAGATTAATATTGAAGAAGTAATTGTTAGAACAATGTTTGAATCTAGTACCCTATATTTAAGTTTTGATGATAACAAAGTGAAAAGATATAGTATTTAAATGTTTCATGATTGAATTATATGCTGCCTAAAAATACTATGTTCTGACTTGCAGATATGCTGATTAAAATAAGCAAGATCACTTATTCAGCATCAGAACTTGATTTGATACACCAACATCAGAAGTTGCTGAATCAGAACGTGAAGATCAGATGATCAACTCACGCTCATGCTGAAGCTTGATGAACAGAACTGCGCGTAAACACTCTGATACAGAAACAATCGTTCATCAGCAGCGAAGCAGAATCAGAATGAGCCAAGCCAGAACGTGCATTGAAGAAGCAACGGTACTGTGCATTGAACGCTAATTAATTCCAACGGCTTCATTCTAGACAAGATCTGCTCAAAAAGGAAAGCTTGTTATTAGCATTGAATCAAGAATATTTGCTTCAACGTTCATCTTCTCAAGTGCTATATAAACCAAGCTTCGAAGATTATCATGGCTAATGCTTCCAAACTCTCTACACGCAAAAAGCTGAACAATAATCTTCATCTACCAGTCTTGCTAAACCAACAAACTCTGATACTCCATTAGCGTTTAGCAACCTAGTATTCTAAGCTTCATTTGTGTAAACATCACAGTTGTGATATAGTTTTGTAGAAAACATTCACACACATTATTTTATACCTTTGTAAGAAAGTGTTGCCTTGACAAACCGGATTGTGGTTTGAATCAAGAAGGCTTTAGCAGTTGTTAAAGCAGATTTGTATTCAGTTGAATATAGTGAATTAAGACCTCGTTGGAGAGAGGCGAAATCACCTTGACGGGTGGACTGGAGTAGTTTGAGATCAAACGAACCAGGATAAAAATATCTTGTCATTTGCTTTAAGTTTCCAGTTTTACAATTCAACCCCCCCTTCTTGTGTTTTTCACCCCTTCAATTGGCATCAGAGCGCCTGGTTCTGAGCTAAAACACTTAACCGTGTCAGTACAAGATCCAGCGTCAGAAAAACACAATGGCAGGAAACAACTCTCATTTCAGCAATGACACCAATGAGGACAGAGACAGATTCAGCGGCAAACCTCCAGTCTTTGATGGAGAAAACTTTGATTACTGGAAAGACAGAATTGAAAGCTTCTTTCTAGCACATGATGCTGATCTGTGGGATATGGTGACAGATGGATACACGCACCCTGTGAATGCAACTGGTCAGAAGATTGAAAGAAAATCAATGACTGATCAACAAAAGCGTGATTTCAAGAATCACCATAAGGCCAGAACCATCCTCCTCAGTGCCATCTCCTATACTGAGTATGAGAAGATCTCCAACAGAGACACAGCTAAGAACATCTTTGATTCTCTCAGAATGACGCATGAGGGCAACGTTCAAGTCAAAGAAACAAAAGCTCTGGCGCTCATTCAGAAGTATGAGGCGTTTAAAATGGAAGAATCTGAATCCATTGAAACTATGTTCTCTAGATTCCAGATTCTGGTAGCTTGTCTCAAAGTTCTGGACAAAGGATATTCTACTGCTGACCATGTCAAGAAGATAATCAGAAGTTTACCCAAGCAGTGGAGGCCTATGGTTACTGCTCTGAAGCTGGCGAAAGATCTCAACAAAATCACTCTGGAGGAACTTATAAGCTCCCTCAGAAGTCATGAGATAGAGCTAGAAGCTGACGAGCCTCAGAAGCAAGGTAAGCCTATAGCTTTAAAATCTAACAGAAAATCTGAATCTAAAGTTTTGCAGGCAGTTGAAGAAACATCTGATGGATCCTCATCAGAAGAAGACGAACTTTCCCTTCTCTCCAGAAGAGTAAATCAACTGTGGAAGCAAAGACAAAGGAAGTTCAGGAATCCCAGAAGATCTGATCAGAACGAGTCTTCTTCCAGATACAGAAGGACAAATTCTTCCTCTGGATACAGAAGATCTGAAGGCTCCTCAGGTAGCAAGAAGCCAAATACAAAAGACATCATCTGCTACGAGTGCAATGAGCAAGGACACTACAAGAGTGACTGCCCAAAGCTTCAGAGGGAAAAGCCCAAAAAGAAGTTTGGAAGAGAGAAGAAGAAAAGTCTCATGGCCACATGGGATGACTCTGACTCGTCTGAAGCTGACTCAGAATCAGATGATGAAAGGGCGAACATAGCGCTCATGGCTAACATTCCAGATGACAGTGAAGCTTCTGACTCAGACTCAGAATCAGACACAGAAGAGGTATTCCCTAACTTCGCTGTTAATTTTACAAAGGCTGAACTTGCTGAAAGCCTCAATGAAATTCTGGAACGTTATCAGCAGATTAGAGCTAAATTCAGAGACCTGAAAAGGACTCTTGAATCTGACTCTAATAAGTCTGAGAGTCTCAAATTGGAAAACTCTGAGCTGAAAGATAAAATTTCAAAATTAGAAAACTCTTTACAAAACTCTCAGAATGAACCAATTTCTGAAGCTCCCAGCAACGCTGATGAGATCATAAAGGAGTATGATCATAGTTTCCAGAAGTTCCTTGCTAAAAGCATAGATAGAAGCAGAATGGCTTCAATGATCTATGGAGTTAGCAGAAACGGCAGGAAAGGAATAGGATACCTAGGTAAGGTTCCTACACCTAAAAATGTCATGGATTTAACCATTAAACACACACCTTTAAATTCACACTTTGTGTATGGTCACACACATGACATCAAATATACTAGTAGTAATCACTTTGTGAAACCAAAATTCAACCAGAGTTTTGGTAAAACTAACAAGTCAGGACCCAAGAAGATCTGGGTACCTAAGGATAAAATAATACATGTTGCAGATATCTTTAGCAGCAAATCAGAAACACCAGTCATGGTACCTGGACTCTGGCTGCTCACGACACATGACGGGAAGAAGGCATATGTTCCAAAGCCTGGAACTTAAGCCTGGAGGCCACGTTGGCTTTGGAGGCAATCAGAGGGGAAAGATAATTGGCTCTGGAACTGTAGGTAACGGAAATCTTCCCTCTATTAATAATGTTCTGCTAGTAGATGGATTGATGCATAACCTGTTATCCATAAGTCAATTAAGTGATAACGGTTATGATATAATCTTTAATCAAAAATCATGTAAAGCTGTTAGTCAGAAAGATGGGACTATCCTATTTAATGGAAAGAGGAAAAACAACATTTACAAAATCAAACTTTCTGAACTAAAGAGTCAGAACGTAAAATGTCTTCTGTCTGTTAACAACGAGCAGTGGATCTGGCACAGAAGATTGGGGCATGTTAGTATGAGAAGAATATCTCAGATTAACAAACTCAATCTGGTCAGAGGAATTCCAAATTTGAAGTTCAATTCAGATGCTCTGTGTGAAGCATGTCAGAAAGGCAAATTTGCAAAACCTTCTTTTAAATCCAAAAATGTTGTTTCTACCTCTAAGCCATTAGAACTTCTGCACATTGACTTATTTGGACCAGTTAAGACTGCTTCTGTCAGTGGCAAGAAGTATGGGTTAGTAATCGTAGATGACTATAGCAGATGGACATGGGTAAAGTTCTTAAGACACAAGGACGAGTCACACTCTGTGTTTGTTACCTTCTGTAACCAAGTTCAGAATGAAAAAGATCTTAGAATCGTGAAAGTCAGAAGTGATCATGGTGGAGAATTTGAAAATAAAGATTTTGAGTCATTCTTTAATGACAAAGGCATTCTGCATGATTTCTCTTGTCCTAGAACTCCCCAACAAAATGGAGTTGTAGAACGAAAGAACAGAACATTGCAAGAAATGGCCAGAACCATGATCAACGAGACAAACGTTGCTAAGACTTTCTGGGCAGAGGCAATAAACACAGCGTGCTACATTCAGAATAGAATCTCAATAAGACCTATTCTGGAAAAGACTCCATATGAATTGTGGAAGAACAGAAAGCCCAACATTTCGTATTTTCATCCATTTGGATGTACTTGCTATATGTTAAATACAAAGAATTATTTGAACAAGTTTGATTTTAAGGCACAGAAGTGTATTATGTTAGGATACTCTGAACGCTCAAGAGGGTACAGAGTATACAATACAGAAACACAGATTGTGGAAGAATCAATCAGTGTTCGTTTTGATGACAAGCTTGACTCTGAAAAGTCAAAGCAGAATGAAAATCTTGCAGGTATAGAAATTGAATTTGCAGGTTCTGAAGACAAGTCATCAGAAGCTCTCAACACAGACATTCCTTCAACGTCTGAAAGAAGCAATGCTAGAAATCCTTCAACAGCTGCTGATCAACCTCAGAAGAGATTACCCAGAAGCAGTTTGGATCACCCAGAAGAGACAATCCTAGGAAGAAAGGAAGATCCAATCAGAACAAGAGCAAGCTTCAGAAACTCTGAAGAAACTCTGATGGGACTTGTGTCTCTGATTGAACCTTCTTCTATTGACGAAGCACTTCTGGATAATGACTGGATTCTGGCAATGCAAGAAGAGCTGAATCAATTCACCAGAAACGACGTATGGGATCTCGTTCCAAGACCAAAAGGATTCAACGTCATTGGAACAAGATGGGTGTTCAGAAACAAGCTTAATGAACAAGGTGAAGTCGTCAGAAACAAGGCACGACTGGTTGCACAAGGTTATAGTCAGCAAGAGGGGATAGACTATACAGAAACCTTTGCCCCAGTCGCCAGGTTAGAATCTATCAGACTTTTAATTTCATTTGCTGTTAATAGAGGCATCACTCTGTATCAGATGGATGTCAAAAGTGCATTCTTAAATGGTTATATAGAAGAAGAAGTTTATGTTCACCAACCCCCAGGTTTTGAAAATACAAAACATCCAGAACATGTTTTCAAACTGAAAAAGTCACTGTATGGTCTGAAACAAGCTCCCAGAGCTTGGTATGAAAGGCTAAGTAACTTTCTGCTTGAAAATGAATTCACCAGAGGGAAAGTGGACACTACTCTATTCTGTAAAACAGTTAAGAGTGACATTTTAGTCTGTCAAATTTATGTTGATGATATTATTTTTGGTTCTACTAATCCTTCTCTTGGAAGAAAATTTGCTAAGTGTATGCAGGCAGAATTTGAGATGAGCCTCATGGGGGAACTGAAATTCTTTCTAGGAATTCAGATCAATCAAACTCCAGAGGGAACTTACATTCATCAGAGCAAATACATCAGAGATCTTCTGAAGAAATTTGACCTCTCAGAATGTAAGCCATCAAAGATTCCAATGCATCCCACGTGCATTCTGGAAAGAGAAGAGGTAAGCAAAAGTGTAGAACAGAAGGTCTACAGAGGTATGATTGGTTCTCTCCTTTATCTGACTGCTTCAAGACCTGATATTTTATTCAGCGTATGTATTTGTGCTAGATTCCAATCAGATCCTAGAGAATCTCACTTAACAGCTGTTAAGCGAATTTTCAAGTATCTGAAAGGTACTACTAATCTGGGTTTGTTTTATAGAAAATCTAGTGATTACAGCTTAGTAGGCTACTGTGATGCTGATTTTGCTGGAGATAGAGTGGAACGTAAAAGTACTTCTGGAAGCTGCCAGTTTCTGGGAGAAAATCTGATTTCGTGGTCCAGCAAAAGGCAATCAACAATTGCTCTGTCAACAGCAGAAGCTGAGTACATAGCAGCAGCTGGATGTAGCACACAGATGCTCTGGATGAAAAGTCAGCTTGAAGACTTCCAGATTTTTGAAAGTAACATTCCTATTCTTTGTGATAATACTTCTGCTATTTGCTTAAGTAAGAATCCTATTTTACATTCTAGAGCTAAGCATATAGAAATAAAACATCATTTCATTAGGGACTATATTCAGAAAGGTATTTTAAACTTGAAATTTATAGATACAGACCATCAATGGGCTGATATCTTTACTAAACCCCTTTCAGAAGATAGGTTTAATTTCATTCTGAAACATCTCAGCATGAAAGTATGCCCAGAATGAAAATGTTTTAATTCCATGTATTTATCTTCAGAATGTAATTATATTACTGTGAACTTCTGATCAATCTTCTTTCAGAAAGTTAGAACATGCAGATTGTATCAGATGCAAGTCTAAAGATCTGAGAGTCTAATCTCAAATACAGACGTGCTGATCACTACATCAAACAAGTGTCATCCAATCATCAGCAAATCCCTGAAGCAGAACGCGTGCACGCTTCTGAGAAGGCAAAGCGCTGATTGGGTGCATTGAGACACATGTCTGGTAACCGTTTTTAAGTATCTTTCTCAAATCCCCCAAAATCAGCAAGCATTTAATGCAAAGTAATCACGCTTGTTAATGGCAATCATTATTTTTTCTCTCTCTCTTAAAAACGTTTAATTTTTCAAAAAATAATTTTTGAAAACCTTATTTAAGCACATTATTCTTCATTCTTACTCTTTACGCTTTCTCATAATCTCTGAAACTTTTTCTGCATATTTCTGAGTTTATCTCCTTCAAACCTTTTTCTCAAATCATTCTCAAAGCTTTGTTGTGTGAGAACAATGGCATCCTCCAGCATTTCTGCAGGGAATCAGAAGAAAGAAACTTCTGAGCAATATCAGGTGCCTACCAGAACTCTTCTCACACCGGTAAAGAATCTTGAGGTTCTCTCTGAGTTAATCATCGATTTCGAAAGTTTGAAGGAAAATGGATTTGACCTAACTGAGGAAATTAAAGCTCAAAAGTGGGAGAGGTATTTCGATAGGTTGGTTGGACCAACTTTCCCAGAGCTTGTCAAGGAATTTTGGATTCACGCCAAGATTCATAAACATCTAGTCATCTCTTCTGTCATGGGAAAGAAGATAATAATTTCTGAAGACCTCATTGCCAGGTTAATTGGTCAAAGTGGTGGTGGAGTCCGTTGTGTAGACATGGCTGATAGATGCCCTGATATAGGTGTGGTAGCAAACTGCATTTTCACTCTTAGTTTTCCCAGCAGCAAAATTAAGGATCTGAAGGATCACTGCAGAGTATGGGCCAAGATTGTTCTGGGCTGTTTCAATCACAGGAAGCCAACCAGCTCTCCTGATTATATAAACGTGGATCAGCAATTTCTGGTCTACTTTATTGATCAGAGGGTGAAGATCAATCTGGCACACTTCCTGTTCAACCATCTGAAGACTAGTGTGAAAGAGACTAGAGAAGAAGAAAGGACCAAAAGGGACTGGATACCGTTTGGAAGGCTCATATCAGATATTCTGACAGAGAACAAGCTGATAGATTATCTGAGTGAAGCTCAAGTGCTGGGCACTATGGAACCAACTGTTGGAAAACCGCTGAACGCTAAGAACCTGAAAAAGATGAAGCTGATAGAAAATATCAGGAAGGAACCCAGAGCTTCTTCAACTGCTGACATCTCCAGAAGAAGAGTGCCTCTGAGTAATTTCCCAAGATTTTCTGAAATGGAATCCCAACCTGATATGTTTCTCAAGTATCCAGATTCATACAAGGAAGAAGATGCAGGTTCAAAGCTGAAGATCAAAGATCTGAGTCAAGTGCAACCTGAAGTGACTCAGAAGAAGACAAAGAAGAGGAAAGCAGAAGGATCATCTCATCAGACTCCAAAGAAACGAGGTAATTCATCTGCTGCCCCTATTTCAATTTCATCTACTATTCCAACATCTGCTGCCCCTCCTCAAACCTCTCACAGAATATCCATCCCAATCCCTACCATTGATGAAACCATACCAGAAGACCCTTCTGAGGCCTTACTACTCAGAAGACCCAGAATCAAAATTACCAAACAACCAATTGTTTCAACAACACCAGCACTAGATAGAGTGCTAGCTGATATTGAGCGTGAACATGTTTCTGCTCAACCAAATTCTGAACCACCAAATATTCCTCCTCCACAACCTAAACCAGAAATACAACAACAACCTGAACCAGAAATTCAACCAGAATCAGAACCACAACAACAACAACCTCTCACAGAAGAACCTCTGATCCCTGAGCAATCAGAGATTCCTCCTCCTCAACCAGAAAATAATCCACCCTCACCACAACCAGAGTTTCAACGCTATGAAACCCCTTCTCCTCATCATTCTGATCCCCACTCACCTCAACCTTCACCGCTGGCAATCCAGTTGCCATGTGGAACCACCATTGTCAGGCCCCAGTTGCCATCTTCAGAGGAATCAACACCTCCAAAAACTCCAACCACTCCAATAGAAATATCCTCTGATTCTGATAACCATCCTCC
This sequence comes from Vicia faba, assembly GCA_948472305.1. Lineage (NCBI taxonomy): Eukaryota > Viridiplantae > Streptophyta > Magnoliopsida > Fabales > Fabaceae > Vicia > Vicia faba. The sequence continues at coordinate 673,149,558 of OX451740.1, forward strand.
AAAACAAACAACCTCTGAAAACCAATCCGCTGAAAACCCCAGCAGAACTTTCATTGACTTAACAAGTCTTGAACGTCTTGCTGACCTTAGACACAAAATTGCCATACCCATACCAAAGCAACCAGATGTTGGCTCTGGTATCTTGAATTTTGAAACAGGTATGCTGCAATGGATTGCTTCGTTGAAGCAAGTCTGTTCGGGGATGATCGACCCAGCTGCTTCTGATCAGCTCTGGTCACAGTTCAGAGTATGGGTACGTACTGAAGCACTCAAGCTGCAGGACGTCAACTATGAGCAGGCTCAACAGAACTTTAGCAAGCTGCTGAAGGAAGTTGAGAGTCAGCTGCCTCAAGAAGTTGTGCTCCCTCTGGACAGTGAATCCTGGTCTGAGAAAGAGCAAGCTGCACAGGTGCAACCATCAGAGGACAAGACCATTCAGGAAGAGAATCCAGCAGAAGATGTAGCTGAAAGTTCTGAGAAACTTCCTCCTGCTGAAAGTTCTCAAGCTGCCTTGGACAGGCAGGCTCTGGAAGAACTAAGGCTGAATGACTTACGTCTCCAGCAGCGGATGGAAGAGAATGATCAGAAGATGGAAGCAAGAATGAACGTACAGGACAGCAAGATTGACACTGTGGTCACCATGATTCAGAAGCAGAATGAAACCTCTGAAAAGATTTAAGCAATGCTGGAAAGCCTGTTCTCACGCATGCCCCCACAACCTTAAATTTTTTTTCATGCATGACATTCACTATGTTTTCTTCATTTTCTGATGTATTGTTTTGACTATGTTTTGTAATGCTATTTTACTCTGATCATGAACTATTTTAATATAATTTGTTTTTCTGATCTAAATCGTTTTAGCACATCACCAGCACTTTTTGATTGCTGACAAAAAGGGGGAGAACAAGAATGATATTTAAAATCAATAACGGCTAACTAGACAGAAACTCTCAAACATTCTAACTCTATTACTTGAAATGTTTTTCTGTTTTGTTTTTAAGTCTACAGGCACAATGAAGACTAGAAGCTAGAAGCTCTGACCAAATGTAGAAGCTCATGTTGCTCTGATCAAATATGAAGTTCTGATCGACCTAACACTCTGATCCGAAGCAAAGCTCTGACAAGAAAAGCTATAATCTGATGTTCAAAGATAGAAAAAGATCTGATCCTGAAGAACACGCATATCAAAGGGAAGTAACAAACTCAGGGGGAGTATCTCTTAAACTCTGATATCTCCTTACTTCTTAACTCTGAAACATTTCCCAGATTCCTTTTCACGTTATTTTTCATTTAAAATATCTAGTTTTTGTCATCATCAAAAAGGGGGAGATTGTTAGAACAATGTTTGAATCTAGTACCCTATATTTAAGTTTTGATGATAACAAAGTGAAAAGATATAGTATTTAAATGTTTCATGATTGAATTATATGCTGCCTAAAAATACTATGTTCTGACTTGCAGATATGCTGATTAAAATAAGCAAGATCACTTATTCAGCATCAGAACTTGATTTGATACACCAGCATCAGAAGTTGCTGAATCAGAACGTGAAGATCAGATGATCAACTCACGCTCATGCTGAAGCTTGATGAACAGAACTGCGCGTAAACACTCTGATACAGAAACAATCGTTCATCAGCAGCGAAGCAGAATCAGAATGAGCCAAGCCAGAACGTGCATTGAAGAAGCAACGGTACTGTGCATTGAACGCTAATTAATTCCAACGGCTTCATTCTAGACAAGATCTGCTCAAAAAGGAAAGCTTGTTATTAGCATTGAATCAAGAATATTTGCTTCAACGTTCATCTTCTCATGTGCTATATAAACCAAGCTTCGAAGATTATCATGGCTAATGCTTCCAAACTCTCTACACGCAAAAAGCTGAACAATAATCTTCATCTACCAGTCTTGCTAAACCAACAAACTCTGATACTCCATTAGCGTTTAGCAACCTAGTATTCTAAGCTTCATTTGTGTAAACATCACAGTTGTGATATAGTTTTGTAGAAAACATTCACACACATTATTTTATACCTTTGTAAGAAAGTGTTGCCTTGACAAACCGGATTGTGGTTTGAATCAAGAAGGCTTTAGCAGTTGTTAAAGCAGATTTGTATTCAGTTGAATATAGTGAATTAAGACCTCGTTGGAGAGAGGCGAAATCACCTTGACGGGTGGACTGGAGTAGTTTGAGATCAAACGAAGCAGGATAAAAATATCTTGTCATTTGCTTTAAGTTTCCAGTTTTACAATTCAACCCCCCCTTCTTGTGTTTTTCACCCCTTCAGTAATGAACCAGCCTTGGTTTCATGAAGTCAAGAGGTATCTCGAGGCTCAAGAATATCCAGAAGGAGCTTCAATCAATGATAAAAAGTTCCTAAGGAGATTCTCTGCTAAGTTTTTCCTAAGTAATGGCATCCTGTACAAGCATAATCATGACTCTATTCTGCTCCGTTGTGTAGATACGATTGAGGCTGAAAAGATCATGGCTGAATTACATGAAGGTACCTTTGGCACTCACTCCAGCGGGCATACGATGGCAAATAAAATCCTATGGGCAGGCTATTATTGGTCTACCATGGAAGCTGACTGCTATCAACAATCTTGGACCTGTCATAAGTGTCAAATTTATGCAGACAAGGTGCATGTACCTCCGGTTCCTCTAAATGTCTTGACGGCTCCTTGGCCCTTTGCTATGTGGGGAATTGATATGATTGGAGAGATCAAGCCTACAGCCTCCAATGGACACCACTTCATTCTAGTGGCCATTGATTATTTTACAAAATGGGTCGAAGCAGCTTCCTTCGAGTCTGTTACTAAAAATTTTGTTGCCCGCTTCATCAAGAAGAATCTCATTTTCCGGTACGGTATCCCCGAAAGGATCATCATTGATAATGGTACAAACCTTAACAATATTATGATCACTTCCTTGTACGAGCAGTTCAAGATTCAACATCACAATTCATCCCCCTATCGGTCGAAGATGAATGGTGTTGTTGAAGCTGCAAATAAAAACATTAAAAAGATCATACAAAAGATGACAATCACCTACAAGGACTGGCATGAGATGCTCCCATTTGCTCTCCACGGGTACCATACCACGGCTCGCACATCAACTGGGGCAACACCCTATTCTTTGATTTATGGCATGGAGGTTGTCTTGCCTATCGAGGTTCAAATTCCCTCTTTGAGAATTATGAAGGATGCAAGTTTGAATGAAGAAGATTGGATTCAGACTCGACTTGATCAACTAAACTTAATTGATGAAAAGAGGCTTACGGCTGTTTGCCATGGTCAGATGTATCAAAAACGGATGATCAAGGCTTTCAACAATAAAGTCAGACACCAAGTATATCAAGTTAGAGATCTAGTGATCAAACGCATTATCTCACCACAAAGTGATCCCAGGGGAAAATGGACTCTACCTATGAAGGACCATTTGTAATAAAGAACATCTTCTCCGGTGGGGCAATGATCTTAACCACCATGGACGGCGACGATTTGCCACACCCTGCGAATGCGGACATAGTCAAAAGATACTACGCATAAGAGACCCGCTAGTTTGACACACCTAGGAAAAACAAGGGCATCTCGGCGAACCAAAAAGGTTCGGGCAAAAATTAGGGATAAAAATAAAAAAAATCTATGTACACCCGGCAAGTTGAAAACCCGAAAGGGCGACTTGGGCAAAAAAGGGTTTCCCGGTGGACTGAAAACCCGAAAGGGCGGTCCAGGAAAAAGTTAGGGAATTAAAGCGTATGACTATGTCCCGTCGGATCACTTTGAGGACAATATCTTCACTAACAAACTCAGAGCTTCGGATCAATTCGATCATCTTCGAACAAAGCAACAAGTAGACAAGATATTCGGAGATACGGAGGCTATAGCAGAATGGGAACCCCATGGGATTATCACACATAGCTATCTTTGTATAAATTTTTTCTTAATTTTATGGCACCATCCTCTTACTAGGATGTCTATCTCCTTTGTACAAAATACTTATTCCAAGTAAATATAAAGATATCTCTTTAAAGTACAGAAAACTATTGGTCTTTTTCTTTACACTGGTGTTTTATTTGCAAAAACGTCCAATGATTCATTAATGAACATATGCATTTGAACATAATTACTGTTTACAAATAAACTAAATTAAAAATACAATTACTGACAGGTTGAAATAATAGGAAGACGTCTTTAGGCTATTCCATGAGCAATCCCCATAGTATGTCACTTAAATCCCCAGCGGAATTGGAACTTCAAACTATCAATCCCCGGCGGAAACTATCCAGTTCCTCCAAACTCCCCAGCAAGTTCTTTGAAGCCTGAAATCCAACCGGATAACAGTTAACTTCTGATACTCCCCAACGGAACCAAGACTCCCACTTATCCCCAGTAGAAGTCATCAAAATTCTCTGGATTCCCCAAGCAGATTCCTCAAGCAGTATACGACATTGCTCTAACAACGGAATTTTTGTCATTACTCTAGCTTCAAGACATGAAAAATTTACATATCCTCAACAGCAGTCAAGGATTTATTTTCCTCAGCCAAATAGCAATACAACAAATTAGCTTACATGCGCATACATTACATCCACATGTCATGAACATTGATAAAACACATATATTGCATCATACATTTCATGCAACATAATTTTGTGTTCCAGCTAACATTTTACCCTTTTCAGGATAAGATTAACAGCTATTGTTAAATAATGTGCAATCATGATACAGTAAGGATACGCTCCAATCACGGATGCCATTCTGTTACTCATTCAGATTTTTCAACTTTTAGATACAATTCAGATACACTCCAGACACGGATGCCATTCTATTACTCATTCAGATTTCAACTTTCAGATACAGTTCGGATATGCTCCAGCCGCGGATGCCATTATGTTACTAATTCAGATTTCAAATTTCAGATACAGTTCGGATACGCTCCGGATACGGATGCCATTCTGATACTCATTCAGATATCAACTTTCAGATATAGTACAGATACGTTCCAGACGCTGACACCATTCTGATACTCGTTCTTCCAGCTTACAACTTACAATTCAACAAACATTCTTGGATGGCATTTACAAGCCCATCTCCAAAAAGATTCTATCACTTCTCCAAATAGCATCTTTAAGCCCATTCCCTCAGCTGCACATCACCGAGTGCAAATTTATGGGCACTCTAGTGTCCAATCATCTTTCACCTTCGAGTCGCGAATGGCAAAGCTCGCCAATCTAACTCTTCAGGTTTAAGAAGATTGAATAGGGGCAGCTGTTGTACCCCAAAATTTTCCCTCTCATTTATTAATACTTTTCTCACAAGATCTCTTTGACTCAAGACTGGATTAGGGTTTGGTCAGCTCTAGACAACTCACCTTGAACTGATAACCCAAAATTAGGGTTTGAGTTTTCACAAGGATTTTTGGACTATCATTGATTCATATTACTTTCAAACATCATTATGGACCCCTAAGATCACTCATGACAAGTTTCAATCCTTGAACCACATTTTTTATCAGTCAATTGGACAGTTGACCTAAAAATCAGCTGTATTGGGGAAAAAGTCAACCATGGCCAATTTACAATCAAACTTCATAATTTTTGATCCAAAACAACATTTTAAACTCACATGTATCATTTGGTCAGGTTTGGATCACAATTCTTCAAGAAATTTAATCAAATCACAAAAAGGGCAAAATGGTCAAAATGGTCAAAATTAGGGTTTTGACTGAGGAAGGGCAATTTATGATTTTTAACCTAGAAAATGACCAATTGAGTTCAAGCATTATTTCAAGGATTCAATGGCATCATCTTAACCTAATCACATTGCTCAAAACATTTCAAAGTCATTAGATTGACATATGAAATTTGCAGTCAATTGATCAAAAGTTAACTGTACACTAAAAAGTCAAACTTTGACTTTTTGGTCAAAATCAAGTACCAAGGGTCATAATTCATCAAAACATTTCCAAATGTGAAACTTGTTCATCAAGAAAAAAAATTTTGAAAATTAGGGTTTTGAATTTGAAATTTTTCTAACTTAAAAATTTTTTAAGTATAAAAAATTTTCTTATTTTTTCTCAACTTTACACCACTTTTACACCATGATGCATATTGACTCAAGGAAAGTTCCCAACATGAAAGTTATATATCTCCATGAAATTTACAACTTTGCTTCACAAACTTTTCGCTAAAGATGCTTGTATCTCAAGTTATAAATTTAGGAATACATGGTCATGAACTTCTTAACTTAGTGAAATTTTGCCCTAATTTAGGCAGGTTTTGGACCCAACTTCATGGCAACTTTTAACCTAGTTCCAAGAGGTATCTCAAAATTCATTTCAAATATGAATTATAGAGCACATTTCAAGATTTCCAAAATGTCCAAGAAATCCTCAAGATCATTTTTGAGTAGGGAGAATCGAACAGAGGAAGTTGGCATTTTCTCACTTTTTGTTCAAGCTATTTCATGAAGAACAAAGTTGCAAATCAATCATATGCTGGCTAATTCATGTTGTACAAGTCCTAAACTTGTTCCACACTCCTTAATTAAAAGCTTACTCAATTGACATAGCTTTAATCCATGCTTTTGAACCTTTATCCAACTTGTAATTCCATTTATGGCAAAAAGGTTCCATTGCCATTTTCATAAAGAACCACTTTTGCAAACTTTGTAATCTTGAGCATTGGACTTGTCCCCTTGGTGCATACAAATCTCACAGGTCTCAAGAAAGTTATACAAACTCATACCAACCCTAAGCAAGCTAGTACAAGCATGTGAAGCTTTGGTCTTGTCACTTTGCTTCAAGTACAAGAAAGTTGGCAAAAAGGCTAGCATTGGAAGATCTGTTGGGAAGCTGACCTAAGATCATTTCAATACTAATATACAAACTATATGTAACACATAAAACACTTAGCCAAGACCTGAAACAGTCTCAGCAAGCAAAACGCCAAAAAACTGCTCAAACATACAGTTTCTGCACAAACACATCCAGCTTCTATTTGGCTTGTGCGTTTTGTGTTTAGATCATTCCAACACCTTACATACTTGATATCAAACCCATCCAAACCATCATCCCTGTTCTGTAATCTCTTTTCTACCATCTACCATTGTTGACTTTGAAGCTTGCAGTTGGACTTGGTCAGGGAGTTCTAGCCACTTTCAGAGCAAGGCAAGAGTTGGAATAGATTCTGGGAAGCTCAAGGAAGCTCAAGCAAGCATCAGGCCTCCATTAAAGTCACTACATTTCCATACACGATTCCGGCTGAAGCAGGTAAATTTTCAAACTCTATCTCTTTGTACAGGCAACCTTAGGCCACGGTCTATGAATAAAAAATGTAACCCTCATCATAACGAAGTTGTACATATCATTATCTTGCATTAATTTTACTTGTGCTAAGAGAATTTGGAAGTTGAAATCTCTGAAAATATTAGGTTAGAATTTAGGGCTTTTAAAATTCTCTTTGATCTTTGATAGTTAGATTACATAACTTATATGGTTGGAATCGTGAGTTTAAATGCTACATGTTTCATGTTATAAGTTTTTATTTTCATGGAAGTATGAGGAAGTTACAGAGGATCCGGCCAAGGCTTGAGGAAGAAGATGAAACAGGGCAAGGGCACGTTTTGTAATATGTTATTTTTGTTTCAGTAAAGACAATGGATGTATAGACACCCCAGTGGCAAAGCAGCGCGCTGGTGAGACCCATGTTCTGGGTTCGAACCTGCGCGCTACTTTTGCATTTTGGCATTTTTTCCTTTTCAGTTTTTGACACTTTTTTGCAGGTTTGGGCTTTTGCTTTGGGCCAGTGTTTTTTTTGCTATCATCATCACCATTAATCTGCTATCTTACCCCCTTGGCCAACTTTCTACATTTTATTTTTTTAATTTGTTTTATTTTCATATTTAATATTTTTATCTTATTTCTCACATGAAGATATATTTAGCTTTTAAATATATATCATTTATTTTCTTAATAAACTTGTAAATATAATTAAATATATTTAGTTTAATTTATTTTGCATTTCATACTTACAAATATTTATTTTTGCATATATTTAATTTTTAATATTTATATACAATATCATTTATTATTTTTACACAAGAAAATACACAAAATAATACATATAAAAACTTCATTTTCTTTTAAATAAAATTAGGGTTAAAACCCCTTTCAAAAAATTAAATCTTTTTCCTTATATTTTTAGGTTTAAATTAAATATTTTTCTTACATAAAAATAAGACATCAAAAAATATTTTTACATGTACATTGCATTACATTTTAAATTTTGTATTGTATTTATCTTAAATTCGTACAAATTCGATTTGGTTGTAATGATGTATTTAGCTTTATATTTGTGCAAATCCCCATTCAAACTTGTATTCCCCCCTCCCATAAAATTGTTGTAATAGCTTAGTATATTTACATTACGCAAATTATCGCTTTATATGCCATGATTAGTAATTAGGGTTTGCATGACAAGAATAAAACAAAGCAAATAGAAAACCCTAAATACAAGACAAAATCAAAGCATGAAAATGACACACTTGCACACAAGCACCCTTAGGGTTTTCCCCACTTGGTTGCCTAAAACAAAATGGCCATGTTACGCATGCGAAGTATCTTGGCAAAACAAAACAAATATAAGATCATAGTCCTTCAATGACGCTATTCAAAAGTTGCCTTACAAAATGATCTTGATCCCTCAAAAATGCTAAGATACTTTGCAACATTGCTAATCATGGTTATACGATGACCCACGCCCATCCCGTTTACATCCAAAGATAGGGTTGCTTACCAAATCAATGGTAAGACAACAATGTCAAAGGAATAGAAAATGAATAAGAAATACAGTTGAGTAGGTAGATTGCTTCTAGTTACTTGCTCTATTTTCAAACAACTATCCTTGCTGAAATTCTGGCAACAAATACTTAATGTCACAGTGAATGTTATGACACCGTATCTGACACACTTCAAGACAGTAAAGTAAAAACAGTAAAGAACACAATCAATTGTTAACCCAGTTCAGTGTGTAACAACACCTACTATGGGGATACCAAGCCAGGGAGGAAATTCACTATAAGAGATATTAATTCAGGAATAAATCAACCAGTTTATCTCCTTCACTTAAGACCTACCCAATGCAACTTCAATCTAAGTTCAACTTAAACCTGAGTTCCTACTCACTCCCCCTCAATCACAGCAGTGATACTAAACAATTGATTACTGAAATTATGAAAACACTCTTCAGTACATACACTTGATTTTGCTTCACAGCTTTAATCAAGTGACAATCACTCGTGCTTCAAAGATTTGAGTAATAAATAACCCTAACTTGATTTTTCTTCAAAGCTTTAATCAGGTGACACAAATACTCGTGCTTCAAAGCTTTGAGTAATACACAACCCTTACAATCAAATCCTACTCCAAGTAACTTATCACAATGATAATTGCTTGGCTCACAGTAGTTACAACTATACAATCCCTTATTGCTCTTCTGTCTAAGAGTATGTAACCATTAATCTTCAAGACGAATAAATAGGCAGACTATTCTTTAGTTAGGGCTTCCATGAAAATAGCTAGGGTTAGTTAACCCAAAACACTTGGTATTAGACTTTTATCATACCAAATTAGGGTTAAGCAAAGTTAACCTAATGTCCACGGGAGCATCTGATCTGGACTGTATACATCAACTTAGATAAGCATACCAGATTCCTGAAAAATCTCAGAAATAATAAATCTGCACAAATGTTAGATCAGTACAGGATGTCTTAACATTGGTTATGAAAACAAGAATCCTGCTCACTGATTTTGGTAGAATATGTTGTATATGATCATTGTTTAATGATCATGATAAACACTTCAAACTGAGTAGTTCCTGTATGACATTCTTTTCTGCAGAATGTACCTTTATCCCAGAATGTTATGACATCAGTCATGACATTCGCAACTTTGGTTTTACCAAAAAAATGCCAAAAAACAAACACTTACAAACTCCCCATTTGGCAAATTTTTGGCTAAAACCCCTAAACAATCAAAGATTAGAATGCAGCAGAATTTTTAATAACAGCTACCAAGTCTAATTCTACCAAAATAACCACAAAATCTTCTCCCCCTTTTTAGCCATAAAGAGGACAAAGATACTTGTACTTTTAAGTTATACAGTCATCCAAAAGGAATTAAAAAAACACAGAAATAAATAAGAAGTCATTTGGCAGCAACAAGTTCCAGCAGCAATCTTTTCACCAACACTGACCTTCAGGCACTGTCATCTTCCAAGGAAGCATTATCTTCAACATTATGCTGGTCTTCATCAGCACCTTCTTCCCTTATTTGTTCTTCATTCTCCTCCTGTTCTAGTTTAGCAATCAGCTCTTCTAGAGTCCTTTTTCTTGTATCAAGTTCTCTGCAGGTTTCTTTTAGCACATCTATAACATCAGTCTTCTTGGAATGAGATTTGACAGTTGATGTTTCAGCAGATGTCATAACAATGTCAGGGACATGTGTTCCCTGAAACAGCTTATAGTGCAAACCAAGAGCAGGGGCTCTTTTGCATACAGAGTCTTTTTCAGCCAGAATATCAGGATATTGAGCAATTATTATACCACACAGGAGTGAGGGAAAAGCAATAGGGCCTTTAATAGCACAACTTCTAGCATGTTTCAATGTTTGATCAAAGATGTACTTGCCATAATCAAAGTTTGTCCTGGTTCCAACAGCATAGATAAATCTTCCCAAACCTGTTGAAATCGTGGATTTATGGTTGGTGGGAACCCAGTTAGCTGCACCTATTTTGTGCAGTATGGAAAACTTCATGCTCAGCTTGCTCGCATTTAGCTTCCCTTTCAAGGGCCAGTTCTTGACTTGCTTGGCAGTGATTGTTTGACAAACTTGGTTGTCAGTAACTTCCAGCTCAGGACAAGCATCATCAGGCCTTCCTAGGAATTTGTTTATTACAGAAGGAGAGAAATTTACCTTCCTTCCTCTCACATACACACTCTTAAAATCAGCTGATTTTCCATCAGCACACCCATCAGATAAATTTACTATAAATTCTTTGACAAGAATCTCATAGAAGTTGGTAAACTTGACCACAATTTTCATTAGACCAGCAGTCTTGATTAAATCCATGATTTCCTTACACTCAACAGCATTGTTGTTCAGCTCTCTCTCCAAGGCAATACTCTTCAGAAACACATACTTCCACCTGTTTGCATTTTCTGGATGGTGAAAGGAGATGTTGTCAATGGCAACTTTAGGGACTTTAGGCATTTTATTAGAAGAGAGTTTCTTCCTAAGAGGAATGTCTGGAACATTGCTCTCAACATCAAACTCAAAGTCTGATTCCTCATCAGATTCAGAGGGTTCAGGGTCCTTCCTTTTCTTGGCTATTGGTTGTCTCAAACGCTTTGAGAGACTACCAACAGGTACTCTAGTTTTCACCTTCCCCTTCCCTTTTGACAATCCATCTTTTCGATCCTTCTCAGCTTCTAATCTAGTTTTGTTCTCAGACCTGGTTTTCTTATGAACAACTTCAATAGTCTTCTCTTTGGAGGGGCTTTTGGCAGCATCCTGCTTTTCTTTTCTGCTCATCATCCTTCTAGCTATGCTAGGGTTGATATTAGCAATTAAATCATTGTCATAGTATTATTCATCAACATCAATAATCGGGGGTTCAACAACCTCGTCAGTAGGGTTCTGGTGATCATCATGTTTTTCTGTAGATTTCCTAATGTTGTCATCAGGTGTCTCAACATTCTGAGTGACATCTACATTAGGACTAGTAGTTTCTTGGTTCAAAGGTACAGAAATGCTAGGTACAGAGTGATTCTCATTAAGAATCCTAGTGACTAGTCTAGCAATAGCTTGATGAACATAAGTAGAACCTTCCCTATTTGCTATTTCTGGAGGAACAGAAGATGATGGTTGGGAAGATTTACCAGATGGAGAGGCTTGAGATCTTCTTGCATGTCTGGTTAACAGCTTCTTGACCTTAGTGGGATCAGCTTCCAGTTCACGAAGAGGAGTTATCTCAAGAACATCAGTATCCATGCAGTTTGTGATTGCCCTAGGATCGCTGTCAGAGGATGCGGAAGAAGCAGTCGCCTTTGAAGAGGATGATGACATGGATTGTTGAGATATTTTGAGAGATTTAGAAAACAAGTAACAGCGAGAGTGAAATCTTAGTTTGAGAGAATGGAGATTGTTGCAGAAACGCGAGAGGAGGGAGATATATGAATGTCTATTCAACTTCTTAAAATTTTGGAAAGAAATAAGGAAACAGATGATTAACCCAATCAGAATAGACTTAACTAAAATATCTCTTTCATCCCTTGTTTTAAGCAAAATTAATTGCTACATATCTTCATATTGGCAAATACCCAGCTTGCCCCTCAAATTTTCAAATTGACTAGCATCAAGTGCCTTGGTAAAAATGTCAGCCAGTTGTAGTTCAGTGGCAACATGTTCCAGTTTAATCACCTTTTCTTCCACAAGATCTCTGATGAAGTGATGTCTAATATCAATATGCTTGGTCCTGTTGTGCTGTATAGGATTCTTGGAAATGTTGATAGTACTCAGATTGTCACAGTACAATGTCATGATATCTTGTGTGACATTATACTCAGTAAGCATCTGTTTCATCCAGATCATTTGAGAACAGCTGCTACCAGCTGATATGTATTCAGCTTCAGCAATAGATAGAGACACACAGTTCTGTTTCTTGCTGAACCAAGAGACAAGATTATTTCCCAAAAAGAAGCATCCTTCAGAGGTGCTCTTTCTATCATCAGCACTACCAGCCCAATCAGCATCATAGTATCCAGACAAAATTGGTTCACATTCATGAGAGTACAGTAAGCCATAGTTGTAAGTTCCACTCACATACTTCAGAATTCTTTTCACTTGGTTGATGTGACTTACTTTGGGTTCAGCCTGGTATCTTGCACATACTCCAACTGCAAAAGCAATGTCAGGTCTGCTGGCTGTTAAGTATAGCAAGCTTCCTATCATGCTTCTGTACAGGCTTTGATCCACATTTGCCCCACTTGTGTCTTTGGACAGTTTTAAATGAGTAGGTGCTGGAGTTCTTTTGTGACTGGCATTCTCCATTCCAAACTTCTTGACAATATTCTTTGCATACTTTCTTTGAGACAGAAAAATTGAGTCTTCCATCTGTGTGACTTGCAATCCAAGAAAGTAGGTCAATTCTCCCATGAGGCTCATTTCAAATTCAGCTTGCATCTGGTCAGCAAAATGTTTAACCATTTTATCTGACATTCCTCCAAACACTATGTCATCAACATAAATTTGAGCTATCATTATCTTTCCTCCTTCATTTTTGACAAAAAGAGTTTTATCCAAGCCTCCTTTCCTATATCCTTTCTCAGTGAGGAATTTTGTCAGTCTGTCATACCAGGCTCTAGTAGCTTGTTTCAGACCATATAGAGCTTTCCTCAATTTGTAGACATGATCAGGACAGTTTGGATCCACAAATCCTTTAGGTTGTTCCACATATACTTCTTCATTTAAGTACCCATTTAGGAAGGCACTCTTTACATCCATCTGAAATAGCTTAAACTTAAGGAGACAAGCAACTCCCAAAAGAAGTCTGATTGATTCCAGTCTGGCTACAGGAGCAAAAGTTTCATCAAAATCAACCCCTTCAACTTGAGTGTAGCCTTGAGCCACAAGCCTTGCCTTATTTCTGGTGACTACTTCTTCAGCATCTGATTTGTTCTTATAGATCCATTTTGTGCCAATAATGTTTATTCCTTCTGGTCTAGGAACTAACTCCCATACTTCATGTTGCTTGAATTGGTTTAATTCATCTTGCATTGCTCCAATCCAGTATTCATCAGTCAAAGCCTCCTTAACATTTTTTGGTTCAATCTTAGATACAAAGCAAGAGTTTGAGATGATTTCTCTAGATCTTGTAGTGACTCCCCTGTTAGGGTCTCCTATGATGAGTTCCTTAGGATGGACTTTCTGAATTCTGATGGAAGGATCTTTGTTAGCTTCCTTTGATTCAGACTCTGATGAAGTAGTTTTAGGTACATCATCCTTTTTAGACACTTGAGTAGAAGTCTCATAGAATGTCTCAACATCATATGGGACATTTGTTTCCTCATGGTAATCATCAACTATGACATTTATAGATTCCATCATAGTTTTGGTCCTGGAATTGAATACCCTATATGCTCTGCTGTTGATAGAGTATCCTAGGAATATTCCTTCATTACTTTTAGGATCCATCTTTCTCCTTTGTTCACGATCTGTCAGAATATAGCATTTGCTTCCAAAGACATGGAAGTACTTTACTGTAGGCTTTCTTCTTTTACATAGTTCATAAATGGTGGATGATGTTCCCTTTCCCAAGATGACCCTGTTATGGACATAGCAGGTTGTATTCATAGCTTCAGCCCAGAAATGAATGGGAAGTCCTTTGGCATGTATCATTGCTCTGGAAGATTCCTTTATAGTCCTGTTTTTCCTTTCCACAACTCCATTTTTGTTGAGGAGTTATGGGTGACGAAAATTCATGATTGATTCCTTCAGAGGAACAAAACTCATCAAACTTACTATTTTCGAATTCCTTGCCATGATCACTTCTGATTCTGACAATGCATCCTTCTTTTTCTCTTTGAATTCTTTTACACAGTTCCTTAAATACATCAAATACATCAGATTTTTCCTTGATGAAGCTGATCCAGGTGAATCTGGAAAAATCATCCACAACAACATAAGCATATCTCTTTCCTCCAAGACTTTCCACCTGCATTGGACCCATCAGATCCATATGTAGAAGTTCTAGCACCTTAGAGGTGGTCAGATGTCTTGTCTTTGGATGTGACATTCTAGTTTGCTTTCCAACCTGACATTCACCACAAACTCTCCCTTCATCAATTTGAAGCCTTGGAATTCCTCTGACTGCCTCCATGGATATGATCTTTTTCATCCCTCTTAGGTGTAAATGACCAAGTTTTTGGTGCCACAGTTTCACTTCCTTTTCTTCTTTGGCTATAGAGCATACAGAAGAGTAATTAGTGTTCTCAGACTCCCATAAGTAACAATTGTCTTTTGATCTGACTCCTCTCATTACAACTTCTTGTTTTTCATTAGTTACAAGACATTTAGACTTGGTAAAGTTGACCTTGAATCCTAGATCACATAATTGACTGATACTTATGAGATTAGCAGTTAAGCCATTTACCAGCAACACTTCATTTAGGTTTGGAACTCCAGGACAGTCCAAGTTTCCAACTCCTTTGATTTCTCCTTTAGCACCATCTCCAAAAGTGACATAAATAGTAGTATGAGGTTTAACATTATTCATAAGATTCTTGATTCCAGTCATGTGTTTAGAGCATCCACTGTCAAAGTACAAGTCTTCCTTGGCAGAAACTCCGAGGGAGGTGTGAGCTATCAGGGCTGCAGACTTTTTCTTCCACTGTTGAGTATATGATGCCTTGTTAGACTTGAGTTTGACAACTGGGGTCTGATTAGGATATCCATATAATCTGAAGCAGAATGGATTTATGTGACCAAATCTTCCACAATGATGACATCTCCATCTTTGATACTTTTTCTTCATATTTCTCTGTTCTTGATGTTCAGTGCTGTGTTGTGACATCTGCTTTGACATTTGTTTATCAGGCCTGATCTTCTTCTTGTCTACAGTAGATTTCTTTGCAGCCACAAATCCTAGACCAGACTTGTCTCCCACATTTTGTCCAGTCTGAAGGATTTCTTCTAACTTGTCAGTTCCATTTGTCAGCATCTTAACAGACTTGGTCATCTGATCAAGTTTTGAGTTTAGCATTTGAACTTCGCCTTCGAGATGGTTTATAGTAGCAGTGTCTGCCTTCTTTTCAGCCTCCAATTTTGCTATGAGTTTTTCTATTTCTCATTTTGCTGGCAGACTTCAGGACTTCTGATACAAAGCTTCTTGTAGGTGTCAGCAAGTTCTTCAAATGTCACTTCCTCATCATTAGAGTCACTATCAGAGTTACAAATACCAACTAGTGCAGTGACTAGTTTTGCAGATTCTTCTTCAGAGTTACTTTCTGAGTCACAATTAGACCAAGTAACAGACATTCCTTTCTTTTGTTTCTTAAGAAAGGTAGGACATTCAACTCGAATGTGCCCATATCCTTCACATCCATGACATTGGATTCCTCTGCTTTGATTTCCCTTTTCTTCAGACTTAGGTCTTCTGCTGGAGTCATAGGTTCTGCTAATGTCAGAGGGAATGTTCTTGACATTTGACCTTGACTTTGGGTCCATTCTCTTGATGAGTTTATTGAACTGTCTTCCAAGCATAGCTATAGCTTCTGAAATATTCTCTTCATCACCCTCCTCATCTTCAGTATTGGATACAAGTGCTATGCTCTTGTTTTTCTTGTCAACGTTGTCACTGATCCCCATCTCAAAAGTCTGAAGAGACCCAATGAGTTCATCAACCTTTAAGTTGCAGATATCCTGAGCTTCCTCTATAGCAGTCACCTTCATTGCAAATCTTTTAGGCAATGATCTGAGAATCTTTCTCACCAGCTTTTCTTCTGACATCTTTTCTCCCAATGCTCCTGAGGTGTTGGCAATTTCCAAGATGTTCATGTGAAACTCATGAATGGTCTCATCTTCCATCATCCTTATATTCTCAAATTTGGTAGTGAGCATCTGAAGCCTTTACATTTTTACTTTGGATGTACCCTCATGGGTGGTTTTGAGAGTGTCCCAAACATCCTTAGCCAGTTCACATTGATGTACTAGTCTGAATATGTTTCTATCAATTCCATTGAACAAGGCATTTAATACTTTGGAGTTACCCAGTGCTAACTCATCTTCTTCTTTGCTCCATTCTTCCTCAGGTTTCAGACTGGTTGACCCATCTTTCCCAGTTATGGTGGGATGGTTCCATCCTTTGTCAGCAACTCTCCAAGCCTTTTTGTCCAGTGACTTCAAGAAGGCAATTATACGAGGTTTCCAGTAGTCATAATTTGATCCATCCAAAATAGGTGGTCTGTTCCCAAATCCTCCTTCCTTGTCAATAGCGCCAGAAAATAATATCCCTAGATCTCACCCAGTAAGACAGGCAGGGTGCCTGCTCTGATACCAATTGAAATTCTGGCAACATATACTTAATGTCACAATGAATGTTATGACACCGTATCTGACACACTTCAAGACAGTAAAGTAAAAACAGTAAAGAACACAATCAATTGTTAACCCAGTTCAGTGTGTAACAACACCTACTATGGGGGCTACCAAGCCAGGCAGGAAATTCACTATAAGAGATATTAATTCAGGAATAAACCAACTAGTTTATCTCCTTCACTTAAGACCTACCCAATGCAACTTCAATCTAAGTTCAACTTAAACCTGAGTTCCTACTCACTCCCCCTCAATCACAGCAGTGATACTAAACAATTGATTACTGAAATTATGAAGACACTCTTCAGTACATACACTTGATTTTGCTTCACAGCTTTAATCAAGTGACAATCACTCGTGCTTCAAAGCTTTGAGTAATAAACAACCCTAACTTGATTTTGCTTCAAAGCTTTAATCAAGTGACACAAATACTCGTGCTTCAAAGCTTTGAGTAATACACAACCCTTACAATCAAATCCTACTCCAAGTCACTTATCACAATGATAATTGCTTGGGTCATAGTAGTTACAACTATACAATCCCTTATTTCTCTTTTGTCTAAGAGTATGTAACCATTAATCTTCAAGACAAATATATAGGCAGACTATTCTTCAGTTAGGGCTTCCATGAAAATAGCTAGGGTTAGTTAACCCAAAAGACTTGGTCTTAGACTTTTATCATAACAAATTAGGGTTAAGCAAAGTTAACCTAATGTCCACGGGAGTATCTGATCTGGACTGTATACATCAACTTAGATAAGCATACCAGATTCCTGAAAAATCTCAGGAATAATAAATCTGCACAAATGTTAGATCAGTACAGGATGTCTTAACATTGGTTATGACAACAAGAATCCTGCTCACTGATTTTGGTAGAATATGTTGTATATGATCATTGTTTGATGATCATGATAAACACTTCAAACTGACTAGTTCCTGTATGACATTCTTTTCTGCAGAATGTACCTTTATCCCAGAATGTTATGACATCAGCCATGACATTCGCAACTCTGGTTTTACCAAAAAAAATGCCAACAAACAAACACTTACATTTGCTACTTTTAAAAATAAACACACACACATTTCCAAACATTTTACAAACATTGAAAACATTTTCAAAAATACAAACATCTTTGTATACATTCTTACGAACGAGAATCATTACAAAGGTTGCCTAAACAATGGCCTCTTTTACAAAATACTTTCAAAAACCACACAAAGCACAATTTCAAAACAAAAAGCAAGTGATCTAGCAAGTAGCTAAGAGCCCATGGAAAACCATGGATGAAAAGGGTGTTAATACCTTCCCTTTTCATAATCTACCCCCCGAACTCAAGAAATAATCTCAAAGGTCTTTCCTGTGCTTTTTCACCTTTCCTTTTGGATAAAAGAAAAGTTGGTGGCGACTCTTGATAACCGCAACATTTGCGATAAAATGCAAAACTTCAAGTCAGTTCTCCCACCGCATCACAGATACATCCACCTTAAATAAACTAGACCACAAATTCTGATTTCTCTGACTAGATGAACAAGTAAGTGAACCATAATGTAAAAAAATGATGGAGGAAAATAAATTCCCAATTGACTCAAGATTATGGAAGCCTCATATTTTAATTCATCTAATTTTTTGAAATCAAAACTTTATTACATATGGCATTGAAGAATAAGAACAATTTGGTTATATTTACTCTCACATTTTTGGTAGGATCCCACGGATAGCCACTGGTAGAAGTTGTTACATCAATACATGACAATCATGAGATTTTAAACCAATTAACTTGAGATATTTCATTGATACAAATTTCTTTATGTTTTATAAGTAACCTTGTGGGACTTTAATACCTTGCAAATACTCGTAGAAAATTTTCTTTTCCTTTTTAGATAAAGTGTGACATGCTAGAGGCAGATAAGTTCTTTTTCCTTTCTCTAATGGAGCCAACTATTTTCGTATACCCATCGCCTCCATATCAAGAAGGGAAGTCTTACTATATTTATTCTTGCATGGAATATTTAATAGTGTTCCAATCAAACTATAACACACATTTTTCTCCACGTGTATCACATCAAGACTTAACCAATATGGAAGATCAAAGAAGATGGACCTATTTTTCCATTTATTTTTTGCAAATGTCCCTTTTTATTTTTCTCTCTTCCCAAAGATAACGTTAATGTGTTCATGCCGTTGATAAACTTCATCCCCGGTTAAAGGTTCAGGAGCCTCATCAAACTCTTGCTCTCCATTAAAAGCCTTCTGCAATCTACAATAAGGATGCCCCAAGGTAAACGGTATTTTTTCCAAACTCAAGTTGGTGATAGCAAGTCTCATCTTCACATATTGGACACTCTCTATGTTTTTTACACTATATCCATCCAATTTACCGTAAGCAAGAAAGTCGTTGATTGTGCAAAATAACATTGCATGATGAAGGAACCGACATAAAATCATTGAGAGAAAATCAATGAAGTCACCATCGAGTATTTATTTATCCCACGGGAAGGGAAAGGAAATTCATCGAAGAAAAACCTGAGAAGGGAGAAGTCACTATCGAACGACCGAGAGATCGGGTATGGGAGTCGATTACGCGTGGGGAAGGTATTAGCACCCCTTATGTCCTTGGTACTCCACGAGATCCACTCTTGTTATTCTAATCTAAAGGGTGTTTCTATCTAAACGCTAATCAAGCTAAAGGGAAATGCATGTATGCAAAGTGTATATACAAATAAAAAGGTTTTATTAGTCGTGCCTACCGTGGTTGTGAACCTTTGTACCTACGTACCCTCTCTATTCAATGAGAGATCAAGACTCGTAGTTCATATCACAAAATTTGATGTGTTGTATGTTTTTTATGAACAATGCCAATTCCGTATTCCACCGCAGCTCGACCTTTGGAGACTCATGCATTGTGGTAGAAAGGAATTACCATGTTATTATATTAAAAAAGGTTTTTAAAGAAAAAAGAGGCCTGGGGGAAAAAGTTTTGGATTGGTTAGTATTTTTTATATTGAGAAAAGATTTAAATATGGTTAGAGCATTTTATAAATTTGCCAAAAGAAAAAGAGTTTTAGTTTTAGTTATGCAAAAGGGGAAGAGAAAAAGTGTAAAGGAGACTAACCTATTTTGATGCCTAGTTTATCATACAATGATGATCCTAAAGTTGAGGTTTAAAAGTGAAATCTCTACCTATATTAGCATGCATGGATTACAATCCTAATGTCTAACTTGCATCAGAAACGAAACAAGTAAATCCTAAGGGAACATACAAAGGTTACAACCTAATGGAAAGAAACAAGCACAAAGTGTGAACAAACAAATACAAGCCGAAGCCAAAACAAACATCGAGTTTAATCTAATAGCAAATAAAGAGTCCAGTGGATCTTAAAGTGGGACTAAGGAACTCTTTCCACTTGATTTACTCAAGCACCCGCATCGAGTAACAACTGTGAGCATCAATGTAGATCAACGCGATCTAACATCGTCGAAATGAATGAAAAAATGTGGGGGTTAATTTTGAAGCCTCATCCACAATATTCGACTCAATGGAGTAGAATATGAACGGTTCAAAGCATCAACGCATGGCGAGATCTAGGAACGACATGGACTAGAATGTGAGGGGGCCGATTGTGAGCCCTCCTCCACTTTATTGACTCGATAGAAAGCATAATTGTTGTACCCCAAAATTTTCCCTCCCATTTTTCTTCAATACATTCTCAAAAGGTCCTCAAATGCTCAAGGTGGCTCAAGAATTGATCAAACAAATTCTCCTCCTAGGCAATGGGTCCACAACTAGGGTTTCGTATTTCTTAAGGAAGTTTGGGTTTTAAAGGTCTAAAGTTGTTTTGATGGTTCTCCATAGGTCTTCAAGAATGCTCATGTCAAGTTTCAAGCCTTGCATCACAAGTTTGCTCAGTCTATTGCTCAAATGATGAAAAATCAACTATATTGGGTAAAAAGTCAACCATGGTCAACATACAGTCAAACTTCCAGAATTTTGGTCAACATCGACATTTTGAAGTCATGTCCATCATTTGATCAAGGGTTGATCATGATTCCTCAAGAAAACCTCTCAAATCATCAAAAGTCAAAAGTTGCCAAATTAGGGTTTCCTTAGGAGAAGTCAATTGAACTTTTACCAAGCATAAATTTCACATGCTTCATCAAATTTTCCATAAACAAAGCTCATTTTAAAGGAAATTCAATTCTCTACAACGTTGACTCTCTAAGATCAAGTCCAAAAACTGCATCATTTGAGAGATATAAGCCAATACATTACAGGTCATTTCAAAAGTCAACAAAAAGACTCTTTTTGTCGAGGCAACTTACATCAAGATAAAGACTTCAAAAACAAAAATGATCTACATAGAGGTTGTAGAGGACATCTTGAGATTTCAAAAAACTCGATGATCACCTTCAAAAGATAAAGCTTGAGTGAGTTATGACCATTTCAAGTTGGAAAATTTTGATAGAATGCATGAACTCCAAATTGAGAAAATTTGTAATTTTGAGTTTTTGGGCCTAAGTGTTCATATCCAAACGTGTTCATAGCTTGTTAAAAGACCCATAATTCCATTCATGCATTATCTTTTATTTTTATTTTATTTATTTTGATTTGTATTCAATTAAACTCAAAATAAATCAAATAAATATAAAATTAATGGGCTAAAGCATAAGGATTTTGATTTCAGTCATGTTGGTGGCCCAAGATCTCATGTAAAAGCTGTCAAATTCATGCAAGAGTGATTGGTGCAATATTGAGCCAAAAATAACAAATTTCCAAATCAAATCTTCACCCTTTAATGAAATATTTTCTTCAATTTTTGTTTACCTAATCTCATGATATATATATATATATATATATATATATATATATATATATATATATATATATATATATATATATATATATATATATATATATATATATATATATATATATATATATATATATAACAAGACCATATGAAAAACACACGAAAAAGCTTTCTCAAAACCCCCTAGTAAATTCTCAAATTTTCAAAGAATTAGGGCAAATTCAAGCTCTCATCTCCAGCCCTTGTGAATTAATTACAATCATCCAAACACATTCCTGAATTTTCTGGGAGGCAATTCATACCCTTTCTCAAGCCTGAAGCACGCCATAACTCCCTCCCTCAAGCACGCCGGTTGGGTAGTATTCCTTAAATTCAAACTTTTAAACTATGTGATTTAAGTGAACTCGGTGTACATATTCTTGTTTATATTGATGTTTGGAAGTGTTTTGACGTATTTCTTGTAAGGTTTAGTGCATGAATAAAAATTCACCATGGCTAGGGAATTGATATCAGATTCCTTCGAAACCCAAAATGCGATCGTTTTTAGACCAAACTAACCATACCAATGAAATCGCAGGGCCTTAATCAGTCAACTAGGGTTGTTTTCTTTTTTGTTTTTATTGATTTTGCAGGTTTTTGGTTTTTGTCCAAACGGAGAAATAACCGGAAACCACCATCCAGGGTGGTTTGACTGGTGGCTAAGTCACGTGGCAGAATGAAACAACATGATAGGACCATTCAAAATATCGGGGTCCCACTTTTGTGCGCGTGTTTGATTGCCTAATTTCTGGAACTTATTTTACATTATATATTTATGAATTGACATAGTTTAATGGATGTATCACCACCCTAGTGGTTAAAACGTGCGCGCTAAGTCACTCCTCTCTCAAGTCACGAGTTAAATCCCCGGTTTTGCTTTTTTTCTTCATATTTCCATCATCTTTGCAAGTTTGTTACAAAAATGTTGGAGGCGTTACCCTAAAACCAAGGCGCGCTTGGCCTGGTGGTATGCTTGCTGCTGAAATTGCTTGAGGGCATGGGTTCAACACCCACCCCTACTCATTTGGTTATTTATTTTTCCAATTCTATGTTTCTCACTCTTTTACAAACCTTTTTTCAAAACCTTTTTAAAACAAACCCTAATTTTAATTTTAGGTTTTAATTTTAGGTTTTAATTTTAGGTTTTAATTTTAATTTTAGGTTTTGATTTTAGGTTTTTTTTAATTTAATCAATTTTAGGTTTTAATAATTAACCTTAATTTAGTTTTAGGTTTTCAATAATAAACCCTAATTTAATTCTATGAGTTTTCTTAATTAACTTAAAATCGACCTAGAATTTAGGGTTTTTGCTTAATTAATCAATTCTTTTTAATCAACTAATTATTTTCTTCTTAATTAAAATCAGTTAGGTGTTCTTTAGATTAATCATCAAACGATCATAAAACGATTATTAACTTTCTTTTTGTTCTACAATCATCGCGCATTTACTTTTGCATTAGTTTTTTTCCGATTATGTAACTGCTACAGTATGTAATAGCTTAATTATGGATTTTATTTTCTTTACTTTTCTCCTCAGATTTATGGTTTTGTACCCCCTTCTCCGAAGCCTTGTAATAGTTTAGGTTTACTTTATGCACTTTTAATTTCTGCCTTTACTGTTTTCCTTATAACTGCTAGTAATTAGGGCATATATGACAAGATCTAAAATTAACCCTTAGATCACCCTAAATACAAGAATAAATAACTGAACATGAATCACTCTTCACACATGCACCTCTAGGATAACCTCACTTGTTGCCTTCGAATAAAAAAGGCATGTCCCTCAAACGTGGGGATGCTTTAGCAAAGACCCTCAATTAAAAAGATCTTAGTCCCTCGATGACCCTTCGATGTTGCCTTCGGTAAACGATCTTAGTCCCTTACGATAAAATTTCTAAAGCACCCTACAAGTTGCCTTTATGACTGTATGAGGACCCGTGCTTGTCCCTCACACATCCAACGACAGGGCTTCCTACTAACTAATGGTAGGATAGCACTATCCAAATGAGAAGGAAAATAATGCGAAAGAGTTTTGAGTAAGGGCTGAATATTGTTAATCGCTTGCTCACACAAAACATATTTTTCACACAAAACACTTCTCTTCTGAAATATTTTCAAAAAAAACAAATACTTTGTACACATTCTTAACTGATACAAGAATCATTACAAAGTTTCCATACTTAGGCATTTTTCAAAATATTTTAAAACAAACACAAACACAAAGCATTTTCAAGGTGAGCTAGCGATTAAGAGCCCGTAGATAACTATGGATGAAAAGGGTGCTAACACCTTCCCTTTTCATAACTTACCCCTCGAACTCAGAAAATTCTCAAAGGTCTTTCCTGTTCTTTTCACCCTTTCCTTTTTGGATAAAATAAAAGTCGGTGGCGACTCTTGCTATCCGCAATATTTGCAATAAAACGCAAAACTAATTCAGTTATTCCACCGTATTAAAAAATGTAAAAGGGAAGGGGAATTCCTACTTTGAGGACTTTAGAAATATTTAAACAAACAACAAGAAATCGCCCCTTTTGTAGTCTTTTGTAAACAAAAACATCACCTCATTTCAAGGATTTTAACAGAACAAACATCACTTCACTTGAGGACTTTAAACAGATTGTCCACGTAAAGTAGGGACTTCCAGTCATGCATATCTATTCCTACTTCTCATGGCAAGGATGGAAAAAAGACAATGTGGAATATAAACAGAATGAGCAAAATACCAATTGAACTAAAAGTCTGTATCAAAGCGTATCAAAGCAAGAAACCTGAAGACCTTCATGAAGCTTCACTAATCAAAGAAAATAAGTCAGAAATAAAATGCTTGGAATAAGTATCGAAGCATCATCGTTGTGGAAATAAATCACAATCGGAAACTCAAGCATATTCGTATATCACATAATAAACCTGTATAAGACTTAAACCTCAACAAGCAAAAGTGAATCACAAATCTCAAGTAATCAAATAATCATGAACGAATTCCTAAAATCAAATAAAAAATCTAAAAAAATTTATTGATTTTATAATTATTTATTACTAATTTTTATTAAGAAATCTGGAAGAAAATTAATCCAAAAGAAAAATTGAATCAAAAATAAAAAGAAATTAGAAAAGTTAGGGGAGATGTGAAGCAGAATCCAGGGGTTTGTGTCCAACAACTTGTTTCATGCGCAAGACCCGTGTGGAGAGTCCAGGGAGAGGTCTTTTTTGTTTATACTAGACACCAGGCACCCAAAAAACAATAACGGGCCCAGAAGGACCCTTCGGAACCCAAAATTTGTGAAGAAGTCTGTGTATTTTGGTCCATCAACATACCAATTCAGTTTTCAGCATCATAGCTATTCGATTATTATAAAATAAAAAGGACAAAATCAATAAATAAATAAATAAATAAAGGAGAAAATGAGGTGGTGTCGTTTCACTCAAATAGGGTTCAGAAGTTGTGTCCCTTGGCCTCCTACGAACAACTTCTTCTGTAAAATGGCACGTCGAAACCCCTATTTCCGCACTGATTTCGTATGTCGCTACTCCTCTCCTACACTTCTGTTTGCCTTCATCTCAATTTTGTATCAACGCCATCGCTTATGCCTCATCTTAATCATAATGATACACTCATTTTTAGATTGTAATCGAGTGTGTCGAAACTATGTGTCAAAAAGATTTGATTTGTTTTAGATTTAAATAGATTTGATTTAAGTCTAGAATAAATTAGATTTGATTTAGTAACAAAAAGATATTTTGGGCTTTGGGCTTAGGGTGTAAGCTCAGTTATAAATAGAGGGAGTAACCCCTATTTTTGCAAGCAAGTTGTATTCACAGAATTTGCAGTTGCAACTGAATAACAAAGTTTTCACAGTTTGTGAGCAGAGAGAAACTCTGTAGAAATTATTTGTCTTGTCTTCTTTTCTTTGTTTGTCTCAAAATTAAATTGTCATTGTGGTAGAAATTCATCATAGATTTTGGTGGATTTCCAACATCTGGTATCAAGAGATCGGTTAATCGATTCGAGGGAAGTGTCAATCAAGAACGATTGAAGAATTCATGATGAAAAGTTATGGGAATACAAACTATCCAGCAACCCTACCAATTCTGAAAGTTGACAACTATGAGAATTGGTGCAAACAGATGAAAGTCTTATTCAGGTGTCAAGGTCTTTGGGACCTTGTAAAAGATGAAGTCGAAGCACTTGGAGAAAATGCTTCAGAAGAAGAAAAGAAGAAATATACAGAATCTGAGAAGCTGAGTGATAAAGCATTATTTATAATTCATCAATATGTCAGCCAAGACAATTTCGAAAAGGTTAGTGATTCAGAATCTGCAAAAGAAGCTTGGGAAATCCTTGAGAAGACTTTTGGAGGCGCTGAAAAGGTGAAAGAAGTGAGGTTACAAACTCACAAAAGGACGTATGAACTGCTTCAGATGGAAGACAGTGAAAGCATATCTGATTTCTTCACTAGAGTTACAAAACTAGTAAATCAAATCAAGATATGTGGAGAAGCGTTAACAACAAGAGCTGTTGTTTTGAAGATCTTGAGATCTTTAGCTCCTAAGTTCGACCACATAGTGGTGGCGATAGAAGAAGGGAAAGACTTGTCGAAATTGACAAAGGAAGAGCTTCAAGGAACGCTTGAATCTCATGAACAAAGAATGAACGCAAGAGTTGCAGGAAAATCGAAGAGTGATGTGGCCTTGCAGGAACATTCAGCAAAAGAGACCAAAGGCAAAGGAAAGTGTTTCGGCAGAGGTAGAGGTGGCTACAACAAATCGAATGGTAGAGGAAACCAGATCGAAGGAAACAAGTCGAATCAAAGAAGACCATACCAAGGAAAACAAAGAGGTGGTGTTGCAAATAGTGGAAGAGGTGGTGGTCGAAAACCTGATAAGAGTCACATTTAGTGCTACAATTGTCAGAAGTATGGTCACTATTTGAGTGGTTGTCCAAAAAACCGAAAGAATCAAGAAAGTGATGCTAAGCTTGCAAAACACGAAGAAGAAGAAGAAGAAGAAGAAGAAGAGATGATGCTGATGGTCACAACAAAAGATGAAGATAGATTCAAGGACCAATGGTACTTGAACTCAGGATGCTCATCACATATGTCTGGAAGGAAAGACTGGTTTGTCAATATAAAACCCTCAATGAAAAATATGGTAAAATTTACAAATGACAATACCCTAGAAGCTGAAGGTATTGGTGATGTTATGATTATGAGGAAAGATGGTAAGAGGTCAGTAATTTCTAATGTGTTGTACATACCAGGCATGAAGAGCAATTTGCTCACTATAAGGCAGTTGGTCGAAAAGAATTATAAAGTATCAATCGAAGATAAGATGATGAGAGTCGTTGATGCAAACAGGAGATTAATCTTGAAGGCTCCTATGTCTCAGAATCGAACCTTCAAGATTGAACTAAATGTGATGGAGCACAAGTGCCTTTCGAATGCAGCTAGCAGAGATGAATGGATATGGCATTATAGACTAGGCCATCTCAACTTCAGAGACATCAAAGATTTGAAGAGAAAAAATATGGTTTCAGGATTTCCTGAAATTGACATTCCAAATGAAGTATGTGAGGAATGTGTGCAGGCGAAGCAACACAAGAATAGCTTCAGCAAGGATGCAGGAAGCAGATCAAAGGCTATTCTTGAAGTCATATACTCTGATGTATGTGGACCAATCCAGGTGGATTCGATGGGAGGTACCAAATACTTTTTACATTCATAGATGATTTTAGTCGAAAGCTGTGGACTTATCTGATCAAGAAGAAAAGTGAAGTGATCAAAGTATTTGCCAAGTTTAAGTCTATGGTCGAAAGACAAAGTGGTCGAAAGCTCAAAGTTTTGAGAACTGATGGTGGTGGAGAATTGTGTCGAAAGACTTCGACAGACTATGTGAAAAGTAAGGGATTGTGCATGAGGTAGTGCCACCCTATACTCCACAACAAAATGGAATTGCAGAAAGGAAGAATTGAACCATCATGAATATGGTGAGAATCATGTTGAAAGGCAAGAATTTACCTAAAGAGTTTTGGGGTGAGGCTGTTTCGACTGCAACATACATTTTGAACAGATGTCCTACAAAGAAGCTAGAAGGAATTACTCCAGAAGAATGTTGGTCTGGTGTGAAGCCTAGCTTGAGTCATCTGAAGGTATTTGGATCTATTGCACATAGACATGTGCCAGATCAGTAGAGAAGAAAACTTGATGACAAGTCAAGTCAAATGATTCTAGTTGGATATCATTCGACAGGAGGCTACAAGTTGTTCGATCTAGAGAGCAAGAAGATTGTGAACAGCAGGGACGTGATCATAGATGAGTTTAAATAATGGGATTGGACTGAAAATGTCAAGAAAGATTCAGTGGAAATCCTATTCGAAGAGCCAAAAACTCAAGTCGAAAGAGAAGTTCGACAAGAGGAGCCAGCAGATATACCAAGTACAAGCAGACCTCAAAGAACAAGATGCATTCCTACAAGATTGCAAGATTGTGTGATTACATCAGATGATGTAATAGATAATGAAGGTGAACTGGTACATTATGCTTTCTATGCAGATGTCGAACCTGTTAATACAGCTGAAGCATTGAAGGATTCGAAGTGGGTGAAAGCAATGAACGAAGAAGTGAAGTCTATCAAAGACAACAACACTTGGTCACTTGTCGAATTTCCTCAAGGAAAGAAGGCAATTAATGTCAAGTGGGTACACAAAGTGAAAACGAATTCGAAAGGTGAAGTAACTCGACACAAAGCAAGGCTTATGGCAAAAGGATTTCTATAGAAAGAAGGAATAGACTTCGATGAAGTTTTTTCACGTGTTGCTAGGATCGAAACAATCAAGTTGGTTGTTGGTCTAGCAGAAATAAACAGTTCGCACATATGACAGATGGACGCGAAGTGTGCATTCCTAAATGGACCCTTATATGAAGAAGTCTATGTTAAACAACCAGTTTGGTTTGTGAAACATGACAAAGAAAGAAAGGTTTACATGTTGCATAAAGCCGTGTATGGATTGAAACAAGCTCCAAGGGCTTGGAATAAGAAAATTGATAGTTTCCTAAGGGAGAAGGAATTTGTGAAGTGCACAACTGAACATGGAGTATATGTAAGAAGAAGCAAGAGTAAATTGCTTATACTATGTCTCTATGTAGATGATTTGTTGATAATAGGTAGCTGCAAGAGTGAGATCGAAGACTTCAAAGGTGATCTCAGCAAGGAATTCGAAATGTCTGATTTGGGTGAGATTTCATATTTCCTTGGAATCGAATTCTACAAGAGCAGTAGAGGTTTGATGATGCATCAAAGAAGATATGCAGGAGAAATTCTCAAGAGGTTTGAGATGGAAGAATGCAACTCAACTTCGACACCTGCAGAACCAAGACTGCAACTGTCAAAAGATGCAGATGAAGATGATGTTGATCTAACCTAATACAAAAGACTTATTGGATCATTGAGATACCTTTGTCATACAAGGCCTGACTTAGCATACAATGTAGGTATGGTAAGTAGATTCATGCAGAAGCCAAAGGTATCACATCTAGCAGCATTGAAGAGGATACTAAGGTATCTCAAAGGAACTTTCGATTATGGAATTTTGTTTCCTGTAGCTGATAAAGGAAAAGAATGCAAGTTAGTGGGATACACTGATTCAAGTTGGTGTAGTGATGCTGAAGATCGAAAGTCAACAGCAGGATATGTGTTTATGATAGGTGGTGCACCAGTTGCTTGGAATTTAAGAAAGGAACCAGTAGTCGCATTATCATCATGCGAAGCAGAATACATAGCTGCTTCTCTTTGTGCATGTCAAGCAACTTGGATGGTGAACTTGGTCGAAGAGATAACAGGGAAAGATCATGGAGCAATTACCATGAAGATTGACAACATGTCAGCTATCAATATGGCAAAGAACCCAATAGCACATGGTCGAAGTAAGCACATCAAAATGAGGTTCCATTATCTTCGAGAGCAGGTAGCAGATGGGAAGATGAATTTGGAACACTACAGAACTGAGAATCAGATTGCATACATCATGACGAAGGGAGTGCAAGTCGAAGTATTCAGAAGACTACGAGCCATGATGAACATAGATAGTTTAGACACAATGAATTAGTGGTGTGTTAGATTGTAATCCAGTGTGTCGAAACTATGTGTCAAAAAGATTTGATTTGTTTTAGATTTAAATAGATTTAATTTAAGTCTAGAATAAATTAGATTTGATTTAGTAACAAAAATATATTTTGGGCTTTGGGCTTAGGGTGTAAGCTCAGTTATAAATAGAGGGAGTAACCCATATTTTTGCAAGCAAGTCAAGCAAGTTGTATTCACAGAATTTGCAGTTGCAAGTGAATAACAAAGTTTTCACAGTTTGTGAGCAGAGAGAAACTCTGTAGAAATTATTTGTCTTGTCTTCTTTTCTTTGTTTGTCTCATAATTAAATTGTCATTATGGTATAAATTCATCATAGACTTTGGTGGATTTCCAACACTCATCTCCTATGAATCCTCGTCTTCTGCGATCAAAACCAAACACTGCCACGACCATCACTTTCTTCCTCACTCCGGTTTTGTTTCACCCACACACCATTCGAAACCAATTTCATAGTTCAAACATAACAAACAAACAATAACACAGATTTAATGCCAATAGAGGAGACTGCGGAGAATTACCTACTGGAGAGAGTCTGGTGCCTTGTTGACGACGAAGGAAATGGAAACAGATACGATGAACACCGGTGAGTTCTTGAAATTTCTTCTTCCTCTGTTTCAAGCTTTTCTTCTACTCGCTTCTCTCATGTCGATAGATTGATTCTCTTGATGCCAGTTGAGAATCGGTTTCTATGGAGTGTGAATATTTGATTACAGGTACAAGAAAATCCAGAGAAGATGAAATGCCGAAGATTAGAGAACTATGATAGGAGTGATGAAGATTGAAGAATTTGTGATGATGAAGATGATTTGTTAAAGAATGGATAGTGAAGTTGCAGAGAGAGAGAGTGAGAAAAGTGAAGATTCAAGTCTCTGGTGAAGATTGAAGGAGAGAAAATAGAGGTAATTTTTTGAGTTTTTCTATAATTTTCTCGGTTGTGAATGAATCGTGATCCCTCAATCGTGATATGCATATTCTATCATATAGAATCTAAAGTTTGTTACAGGTGAACAAATATGAGCCCTTAAGTTTGAGAATCAGTTAGAGCAATGAATGGTAGGGTTGAATCTCTCATAAGTTAGTTATACTAGCTAAAAAAATTTGTTATTGTTAGTCAAGATAAACTCAGGTGATCGACTCAGTGAATTAGATAGTTAGATCTAAAAGCAGTTAGTAACCAGTTATTTCCTTTTGATATTTCCTTTCTCAAGTTTTTTTGTTCCTGAACTCTTTTTTTTTGTTGGAATTCTCCTTTTAATTAGAATTCCCAACAGAGGCTTTAAGAGGAGACTTAAAGTGTTTTCTAGCTACACCAGGATCTAAACTGAAATTTGACACAAGAGGTTCAACGCCATTTACTTCCATAACAAGTTGCTGACTTCGAGGATTATTTTGAACTATTATAGTCATAACATCAGATTCCTTGGCTTGAATATTGGCATGAGAGTTCCTGAGGTACGCAAGGGGAGGAACCAGGCTATCAAATGCTTGTGGACAATAATTTATTTTTTCTGATTATGAGAGTTTATGGACAGGTTCATTGAACTGGATTTTCTGTCATGGTTTATGATTAATTTCCTCTATTTTTCTGTTTTTTTTCAAAACAGGTATGCAGGGCTTGGTTCTAAATTGAGGCAAAGAACCGGATATATGGACTGCTAATTTTGACGGGTACAAGGCACGAAGTGGTGACCTGTTTTTGTTCGCGCCTGAACTAATTTTCTGGTTTAACTTTGGACAGAACTGTGGCAAATTAAAACAAGGCAATGGCATCAATTTGAATCAAACTTTGTGTATAGGTTTTCAAGCTCATGTGTGGACATGTTTAGCATTGTTTTTGGATCAAGTTGGAAATGATTGTGAATGTGTAACTAGGATATGTTTAAAGGTTTAACAAAATAATGGACAAAATGTTTTGAATGAAAGTGAATGTATGGAGTTTTGAAACCTTGACATTTGTACTTGAACTTGTAAAATTCGACATTTGTTGTACACTTTGAATTGTAAACTTGAAATTGAAATTGCGTGAAAACTCTTGAGTGAAAGTTGACTTGTAAAGTGAATTTGAAATTATGAATTTGAACTCTTGACAACCTTAAATTTTCTCTTGAAGCATGAATACCCCTCGAATACCTTTGATAGAATTTTAAAATTTGGATAAGGCCTTAAATTCCAAGAAACATGAATGCTTGAATCATTTAAAATTTGAAATTCTTGTACATAATTAATGTGTCTTGAATTCCAAACAAATCCCATGAGTGAGCCTAAACTTTTTGAATCAATTCTTAATAAAAATTGTAATGCATTTGAATTAACGACTTTGAATTCAACACACCCATAATCATGAATTCTCTTGAATTGATCCTAATGGAAACACTTCACAATAATTAATCCATTCTCTACTTCCATCCTCAAATTTAAGTCAACTTGCAAACAATCAAGAAATTGAAGAGATAACAAGACTTTGATCATAAAGAATCCTTAAACTCCTGCCATGCTTTATACTTGCTCTTTAATAAACAAAATATCTTAATGAAAACCTAAAGCCACACTTAATTATTTGGAAAGTCTCACCACAAGAAGAGAACCATGATTCAATCTTCTAGACTTATTGAAAAGAAAGGACTTGTAGAGCAAGTAATTAAGGGAAACCCTACATGATTGATGAACTTGAAATAAAGAAAGAAAGATGATCCTTGGTGGCCTTGAGGAGAAAAATCTAGCATGATGAACTTCTGTTGAAGATCTAATATCAAGATCCAAATAAGATTGGAGAAACCCTAAATGATCTTGCTCTGAGTGCACATTAATGAAGAAGTCTTGAGATAGTGAGAGGAACAAAACCCTGGCTTTAGAACATTCTAAATGAAGACATGATGAAATCTTGAGCACATGGTAAACCTTAAAGCACTTATTTCTTAAATAAATTCTAATGAAGACAACCTTATATCTTGAGGAACCCTGCCAGAGAAGACGTCCATAATGCTTGTGATCCAAAACCCTAGTTACATGCCAAGAATGATGAGAAATCTTAGGGGCAAAAATTGGGGTATAACAGTTGCCCTTGTTTAAGGGTCTTCTATCCGAAGATATGAAGGTTAAAATCTTCATCTTGAGACAATTAAAGATACTTAAATACAAAACAAACCCTAATTTTGGCCCTAAGATACAATGTAATGCTTATGATTATGAATGTAAAATATAAACTCCATGTAGGTTAACAAGACACATTGGGGAAGCAAAAAATAAAATCAACAAACCAGAAAAGAGTTCGACTAGGAAAATAAATATCTAGGGAATAACACGACTCTGGGGATAGAAACTGAATCCATTGGAGACAAATTAACTCCGTTGGGGAAAGGAGGACTCAAATCTGATGGGGTAAAGCCCAAAGAGAAGACAAAGGTAACATCAACTCAATAAATGAGGAAAAACAAAGGGACACACTGATTAACAAAATACAGCAAACTACCAACTCACCGAGAAGGTAGCAAAAAGAGAGCAATACTGATTCACAACGGAATAGTAAACTACCAACTCAAGGATGACAGTAAACACCAGTACTTAAAACTGGGAACACGTGATTGACATCGGTGATTATAATTGGGAACAAATGATTGACATCAGTACTTATAACTGAGAGCAAATGATTGACATTAGTGCTTATGACTGGGAACAAAATATTGACATCAGTGCTTATGATTGGGAATAAATGATTGACATTAGTACTTATGAATGGGAATAGCTCAACTCTATTGGGGTAAAGTCCAATGAGAAAAAAGAGATAAATATTGACTAATGAATGACGATGAACTACCAAATCAGGGATGAAGGTAGAAAAAACAAAATAATGTTGACTTTTACTGAAGGTAACAATCAAAGGATACACCAACTTTTAGTGAAGGTGAACTACCAACTCCACTGACGGTACAGAAATAAAAGATACACCGAAGTTTACTAAAGGTGAACTACTAACTTCCACTGAAGGTAGAGATATAGAGAAGATACCAACTTTTACTGAAGGTGAGCTACCAACTTCCACTGAAGGTAGAGAAATAAAATATACACCGACATTTACTGAAGATGAACTACCAACTTCCACTATAGGTAGAGATATAGAGAAAACACCAACTTTTACTGAAGGTGAGCTACCAACTTCCATTGAAGGTAGATAAATAAAAAATACACCGACGTTTACTAAAGGTGATCTACCAACTTCCACTGAAGGTAGAGATATCAAAAGATACACCAACATTTACTGAAGGTGAACTACCAAATTCTACTAAAGGTAGAGAAAACAAATGCACCAACTTTTACTAAAGGTGAACTATCGGATTCCACTTAAGGTAGAGATATAAAATATACACCAACATTTACTGAAGGTGAGCTACCAACTTCCACTAAAGGTAACAAGCAAAGGATACACCAACTTTTACTGAAGGTGAACTACCAACTTCTACTGAAGGTAGAGAAATAAAAGATACACCAACGTTACTAAAGGTGAACTACCAACTTCCACTGAAGGTAGAGATATAGAGAAAATACCAACTTTTACTGAAGATGATCTACCAACTTCCACTGAAGGTAGAGATATAAAAAAAATACACTGACGTTTACTGAAGGTGAGCTACCAACTTCCACTGAAGGTAGAGATATCAAAAGATACACCAATGTTTACTGAAGGTGAACTACCAACTTCCATTAAAGGTAGAGAAAACAAATGCACCAACTTTTACTGAAGGTGAACTACCAACTTCCACTGAAGGTAGAGATACAAAAGATACAACAACTTTTACTGAAGGTGAACTACCAACTTCCACTGAAGGTAGCAATATATATTAATAATAACAAGTTTCCCAAAATTCTGGC
Source organism: Vicia faba (assembly GCA_948472305.1). Classification (NCBI taxonomy): domain Eukaryota; kingdom Viridiplantae; phylum Streptophyta; class Magnoliopsida; order Fabales; family Fabaceae; genus Vicia; species Vicia faba. The sequence continues at coordinate 673,184,562 of OX451740.1, forward strand.
ATTCTACCTAGAACGGGTCTCAACTTCTTCTTTAACCAAGGTATTCTTATTGGAAAGGATAGCAAACTTTACCAATTTCTGTATTTCACTGATAACGGTAATATTTTATTCTTTAATCAAGATGTCTCTTGAAAAGGGTAACAAACTTTACCAACTTCTAGACTTCTCTGAGAATGTTAAAAATTTATTTTTTAATCTAGATGTCTCTTGAAAAAACTTTACCAACTTCTTGATTTCACCGACAACGGAAATAATTTCTTCTTTAAACAAGATATCACTCGAAAAGGGTAATAAATTGCTGTAAGAATCTTTCAACGAACTATCTTTGACATATTAAAAAAATGTCCATCCTTTGGAGTACAAGCAACCTCAACAATGAACTATATCCCATAACTTAGAGACCATCATCCATTGAAGTAAACAAAATAAGCTTCGCTGAGAACTAATAGGCTTACTAGGGAAGTACAGGTTTCTCAAATAAAGAGACCGCCACTTGTCGTTATGAGAAGGATTGCAATAAAACTGTTGGGAAATGAATTTTGACTTCTTGGGGAAATATAAACAATTCCTGTTGAGGAAATAACATCCTCACGTGCATAATAAATGCACATTCTCAATCTAGGTTTCACATCCTAGAGAGATCAGAATAACGTTGCTGCCGGAGATCAAAATCCAAACCAAGAACAAACCAGAATGAAAAATTCGACCAAGACACCACCCAATGAGGAATAAACTCAATTGGGGATCAATTTCATCCAAGTAATGAGCTGGGTAGGAAGGCTAAATTGAAATTCTTCCACGAGGGATAACTCAGTGGCGAAATTAATAGAATATACACTTTCTACTTAAGATTGACATCCTATTGGAGAAAGGATAACACAACTCTGCAAAGAGGATAAAATATCAATAGAAACATCAATGAGTGCAAATGAGCAATGAATTTTAATTCATCTATGCATGATGTATGTATGAATGTATGAATATTGTCATGTATATGCCGACAAAACAGACATACTATAGAGGGGATAACCAGACAAAACAAACTTAGGTGAAGACAACACTCGACTAAATCACATCCAATATGGGAAATTCCATAAGAGAGTAAGCACCAATTAAGGAAACATAGTATTATTTCAAGGCTTGACCTCTCTAGAAAGAAACATGGATTGAAATAATCAAAGCACAATTTGATAGCAATAAACTGATAAAGCTATGGGGATATAATAAACTCCTCAAAGCTTCATCGGGGAATATCATACAAACTTCACTAAGGAAGATAATGCCATATCGGCTATACTTCAATTGGGGATGTCGTACTGACTTCACTAGGGAAAATAAAAGGAACTTCATGGGGATAACGAATATAAAGGGAAACATCATCCTTGATTCATCTGGGGAGTTTAAGAAGTTAACATCACAGTAAGAAGTCAAAATTGTGGAGATTTTAAATCAATACTCAACACATGGTGGGAGAAAACCCAAAAAGTTGACAATTATCTCAAAACTTCTTAGAAAAAATATTACCCTTGTCTGGCTACTTGGGGAGCACACAACAACAATAATATCATAATTGGAAATGAGTAATACTCTACAGGATATTCTCTATCAATTCTCAACACAAAGGGAGAATAAAACTAACAACTGCACAAAGCTTCATAACTTTATAATTTCTGGTTGATCACAAACTAGCTGGGGAAAAGAGTCACACTCGGCTGGAGAAATATAAACCAAGACTTAGCTGGGGAATATGGGATAGAGGTATCAAACAACCCAAACCAACACTATATAGCAACTTGGATAAAAACTGAACCAAGACTTAACCGGGGAAAATGGGATCACAAAATCGACACCACACCATAGCTTGGAGGAAAACATAGTAATTATCTTGACAAAATCTGGAAATTCCCTTGGAAACAACCTTGGTGCCCTAGACTGCATAATCTGCCTGACCAACGGGCTTCTTGAGATTTATCGAATCTCACTGTAACTGCCCCATATTGACTGAATGCTGCATACTCTTTGCTCAACAACTCTTTTCGACAACATGCCCTTTGCTGATACTCAAATATAAGCTTCTTTGATATCAAGCAGTTGTTTTACAAGCAGAAAAATGTTTATTCTAAGAATGAAAATTCTAATGCAACAGTTACGTAAGTCTTGAAGAAGATTTTTTTGAAAGATGTCGCAAAACCTTGTGAACGAATCACTAGCCAGGATGTGACATTGATTTTTGTTTGAAAGATAAACAAAAGCATATATTACCAACACATACTATTTAGCAAAACTCATGGGAGTCGGGAGACTCTATCTCATTGAAGTATGCCTTCGAAATAAATCCTTCTTCAATTAGGACTTTTAAGGGTTGTATCGTGGCCAGGTTCATGGTTTTCAAAAGAAAAAAAATATTTTACGGCTCAAAGTTTATTTGTGCCCACCCATTCTTGGTAATGTTCTCCAGTCCTTTGTTCTGTTTATTCAATATGAGTGTTCAACTATCAGAAAGGATTTTGTGATGATTAAGGAACCAATGAGGCTTTTTACGTTGTAGTCACCCTTTTTGTTGTCGTATTCGCAGTCACATGGATTTGTTCTTTGCTGAGGACTTTTGCTTTGTAGTCTTTTCTTCATAATATTTTCCGCTTTTTGCCTTTTTTTATTTTCCCTAAATTTTTCCTGAACTAATTATTTTGAATTTTATTTTGAAGTCTAGCGGTTCCTAAGTTACTTGACTTAGCGAGCTTTTTTTTTCTTTTTTGATTTGAACAAACCATGTGACATCAACTTGGTCCTGATCTGTTGAGAGGGTAACTGTCTCGTTCCTTGATGGATGAGGGATAACCATTGTGGTTTCACCTCTTCTGGCCTCGTGATTTATGAAATATAACCATTGTGGTTGATCTTCAGATGTGCATTCCTTTTGAAATTTGAACACCCGGTCAAATTAATTGAATACTACCTTGCCCCAAGTTAAAAATGAGGTTTTTTCATATAGAAAATAAACTCCTACTTCAAGGCTCAAAGTGGTTAATCAAGGGATTATCTTCCTTATATCTTCAATGTTTTGGTATTTGAAACAATGCTTGTACATCGTTAAAATGGTTTTATCCAAAAGCATACAACCAGAAATTTTGCGCTTTAGGTTCATCATCCTCCCTCCAATCTCTGCCTAGGTAAGATAATGGGTAAAAAGTTGGTATCATAATGCAAAAAGAAATTTAAAATTGAAAACAAATACAAGTGAAATGAATGGATTTCTTCAAGACAGACATATTCATTGTATTAAGATAATCATTCAAATACAAATAAGTTCTTACATGCAAACAGTGTAATGATAAACAAGAAAAATTACAAATGAGAAATCAGTAAAAATGTTAATAAACTGAGAAGGATAATCATCCTTAAACTCTAGGGTATCCTTCAATCAAGCTCTCTAAAGATCATACATGCTTGAGCAGTGGGTTAACATCTTTGAAGGATAAGATACCACTTTTATCAACATTTGTACTTATATCTTCAATAGAAAACAATTCTCAATGTGATGCCCAGGGGTGCCTTGGTGAAAATCACAGAAAGCATCAACCTTGTACCACCAAGGAATTACTTCTAGGATAGCTGGTGGTGATCTTATCTTAACCAAGTTCTTCTATAACAAATCAGGCAATAATTCAGCATACATCATAAGAATTGGGCCAAACTGATCCTTCTTCTATGTATGACTTTGTTGATTGTGTTGTTTATGATCCTTTTGAGTAAGGACCACAAGAGTTGGATTAACTACCACACTAAAAGAAGCAACTAATTGTTGATGATGATTCCTAGCATGAGATCTCCTTTTCTTACCATGGGAGATAGCATAGGAGTCTTTCTCTTTCTTCTTAACTAATCTATCTCCATACTTCTTGGCACCATTTAATGAGTTCCCATCCTTGGATAAACGGCCTTCACAGACAGCTTTCTCTAAACAAACTCCAATGCTTACCATTTTGATGAAATCAATGGGAGCACTTGCAACCATCTTCTCATAGTAGAAGGAACTGGGAGTTTTCAGAAAGATCTTAGTCACTTATTTCTCTTCCATTGGAGGGATAACTTGGGCGGCTACTTCACGCCATCTCTGTGCATACTCTTTAAATAACTCACCCTATTTCTGAGTCATGGCTATGAGATGATCATGGTCAGGAGCCATATCCATGTTTTACTTGTACTTCTTCATAAAAACTTCACCCAAGTTATTGAATATATGGATGTTTCTACTGTCCAATCCCATGTACCATTTCAAGGCAGCAGCAGTCAAACTATCTTGAAAGAAATGGATAAGAAAGTGTTGATTGTCGGTACGAGTTGACATTCTCCTGATATACATTATCAAATGATCACGGGGGCAGGAGTTTCCCTTGTACTTCTCAAATTCTGGAACCTTAAATTTTGCAGGCACTTTCAGATTAGGAACCAAGCAATGATCACTGACTATCTGTCTGAACAACTCTTTCCCTTTAAGGGCCTTCATTTCTTTTTGCATTTCATTGAACTGATCCTGAAAGTCATCTATCCTGTTATAGAAGCCCAAAATTTCACTTGTTGGAGGAGCAGGATGATAAAACTCATCATTACTAACAGGGGACGACATTCACCACAAGAGGTGCAGCAGGTGGATCTCATTATTAGCAGTAGGAGTAATGTGCACCATAGGAGGGGCAGAAACCACAACTGGTTGAATAGGCTGAGCAACTTGAATAATAGGCTTATATCCTTCTTGAATATAACCTTCAGGCATTCCCCACAGACAACCAGGAGGCATACGATACTGAACATAGGTAACAGTCATAGTAGCAAAGACGGGAACTGACATAACCTCAGAAATAATTGTTTTTTGTTGAGGTTGAGTAGCATGAGGAGACAGAGGTGGTGGTGGTTGATTCTGAGCAGCCACTAACAACTCTACCAAAGCAGCCAGTTTAGCCATTTTGTTTCTCAAAGTTGTAACTTCTCTGTGTAGTTTGCGATTCTCTTGTTCAAGGTTTTCCATCTTCTTCTTGTAATTGGCTCGAGTGTTGTACTGATGAGATAACTTGTTTTTAAAGACCAAAGGACATTGAGTAAGACTTCTGGGGAACTCATGAAATGAAAAATAAATGCAAAATGATGTATGACATGCAATACAAATGTCATGTTCTCGTTTCCAAGAGTTTATACACTTTGATTCCTATTATTAAACCATGGTGTCTTTCTTAACAACTTTCATTTTTTAGCGGCTTAACAATTGGAATCAAAGAAATTATGCTTGGAAACAAAGTAACATGTATGCTAATAACTATATTAATATGCTACGTATGTAAACATGTGAGATTAAAGCTCCAACAACTGGATAATTGTTGAACTGATAACAAAACCACGGTCACATGTAATAAGATCAAAGGTTCGAACCATTTCAGAATGCCAAAGAACCAAAGTCACCAACAAAACATATAGTCACCATCTGAACATAATCACCATATATACCTGTAAAGATTCATCCCGCCTCACTCATGGGTAAATACTAGGTAAGGCAAAGGGGCAACTCAAAATCACGGGTTCGCCTGAAAGCACTACCATCAAGCCACAGACGTGGATGGCGATAACACCCCATTTAATTCTTATATGAGCGTAGAGGACATGGCCACGCTAGTAGGACCATCGTCCAATAGCCTTCATGTTCTACTATATTCCTAGGTTTCCTATATAGTGCACTCTGGCCTGGGTACTGGACCTTTTACCTCAATAGTAACACCCACCCATCAAGAACCACAGAATCCAGCACAGCAGCAATAACCAGTATATGGATAGTGATAAAATGCAATGCATAAATATGCTCAGATAAACATGTACAAATGAACAAGTTATAAAGCATAAAGATAAACACCCAAAGAAAGTAAAAACAATAGTTAAGATTGACTCAAGGGATGGACCAGCAATTGGTCAATCTATCCCCAGTGAAGTTGCCAACTGAAGGAACCGCTGGAAAATCATCGATAGAAAATCAATAAAGTCGCCATCGAATATTTATTTATCCCACGGGAAGGGAAAGGAAAATCATCGAAGAAAAACCTGAGAAGGGAGAAGTCACAATCATACGTCCGAGAGGTCGGGTACGGGAGTCAATTATGCAAGGGGAAGGTATTAACACCCCTCACGTCCATGGTACTCCACGGGATCCACTCTTGTTATTCTAATCTAAAGATTTTTTATATATAAACGCTAATCAAGATAAAGGGAAATGCATGTATGCAAAGTGCATATACAAAGAAAAAGGTTTTATTAGTCGTGTCTGCCGCGGTTGTGAACCTTTGTGCCTATGTACCCTCTTCATGCAATGAGAGATCAAGACACTCATAGTTCATCTTAGAAATTTTGATGTGTTGTATGTTTTTAATAATGCCAATTTTGCATTCCACCGTAGCTCGACCTTTTGAGACTCACGAATTATGGTAGAAAGGAATTAACATGTTCTTATATAAAAAAGGTTTTTAAAGAAAAAAGAGGCCTGAGGGCAAAAAGGTTTGGATTGGTTAGTATTTTTTTATATTGAGAAAATATTTAAGTATGGTTAGATAATTTTATGAATTTTCCAAGGAAAAAGAGTTTTAGTTTTAGTTATGCAAAAGGGGAAGAGAAAAAGTCTAAAGGGTGAAGGTGTGAAGAAAATGCAAGAAAGGGGGGGGGGGTGAATTGAGTTTTCCTTTCTTAAGAAAATTTATTTTCTTAACATTGTTGTATTGAGTGATGATTTTGAATATGTTGTAGAAGCATAAATAATTAAGCATAAAAAGAAGTAAAGAACACATGATATATCCTGGTTCACTTGAGAAACCCTTAAGCTAGTCCAGTCCACCCTACTGAGGTGATTTCTCCTTGAACTCAAGGAATTAATCCATTATAACCAAATTGATTACAATCTTCACAAGTGACTAACAACCTTTAAGACATACAAGTCCTAGACTTCTTAAGGATACAGACCTAACAGGTCCCTTAAGGAAAATCCTACACAAGCTACATGTAAGTGACTAACAACCACTAAGACAACCGTCTTAGTCTTATCAAAGATTCTAACCTACCCGGTCCTTTGAGGAACATGTTACCTTCTAAAGCTTCTGACCTAACTGGTCCTTTAGAAGAAACACGAAAACCTTCCTAAAGCTTGACCTAACTAGTCCTTCAGAAGGAACAAACAATTGTTTGTTTTTACAAGGTTTGTTTACAAAAGAATTCTTCTACACAAGCAGGTGTAAACTTAACTAAGTACATCAGAAGATCCTAATACACACTAAAAATAATACATTGTATTGTATTGTTAATGTGTGGTATTCTTTTCTTCAAGTAGCTTTTTCACGGACAATAACCCAAAGCACTTAAATTGCTGAAGTCTTCTTCTTCATAAGCTTTTGAAAGCTTTGTTGATCTTGATGTAGTAAAGATAAGAACTTCTTCATATTTATTCACCTTAGAACACTTTGGATAAAATCCCTTGTTCTATTTTCTTCAATGATCACTTTAGAGCACAACATTCATGTTGTAGATTTGTAACTGGAGCTTCTATGATCATCTTCATTATCTTTTGCGGCTTAACAAGCTTCTTGCAGTATATGAAATTAAGCATATTATGAATCAATGATTTCATCGTTATCTTGAAATCATCATCAACGTGATTGAAGAATCATTTTGATAATAATTGATCTTGTTGTTGTTATAGTGGATGATAGTTTTAGTTATGTTCCAATAATAACAGCTTTCATTTGAACACTGAACACTAACAACATTTTAAGCATATGATCCTTTTCTTATATAGCCAATCAAAATAGAGTTATTGGCTATTGAAAAAGAGTCATTACACAATGATGAAAATAATACTGCCACTTCTTTTTCTTTTCCATAATTCAAGCAAGTGGGGAGGTAGTGGGATAAGGCTTTTCTGTACTTTGTACTTATCATTGCTAACAGTAACATTTGTCTTTGAAACTTCAGAGGCTTTTGGTGGTAGATGATTGAAGCATGAGTAGAATCGCGACATTTGAATCTCTAGATAGAACCTTATCTTTAACACTTGGTTTTGAGATCCTTTTCTAGAACCTTGGGTCTTTAGACTTTCAAGTCTTCAGAGTCTTCAGAACTGCGTCTTCAGAGTCTTGAGCACTTGGTGGTGAGAACCTTGTCTATAACCTTGGGTCTTCAAAACTTCAAGTCTTTAGCATATGAACTTAAGTAGAAACTTATGTCTTCAGATCTTCTGACTTGTTTCTTTAGACAAACATCAAAGCCTACACTTCAGAAGCTTCTAGAGTGTCTTACTATTGTTCATCAGAACTTGTGTAGTGCAGAAGCAGGACTAATTCTCTTCTAATGTCTTGGCCATGCCATCCATCAAAAGCAGAACATATTTGTTAAATACTCAAAGATAAAAAACATTAGAGTATCAAAATGGTTCATACAAACATACTCATTTGAGGTTTGAAAGGTAAATCTCTACCTATGTTAGCAAGCATGGATTACAATCCTAATTCTAACTTTCATTGAAAACGAAACAAGTGAATCTTAAGGGAACATACAAAGGTTACAACCTAATGGAAAGCAACAAGCATAAGGTGAGAACAAACAAAGACAAGTCGAAGCCAAAAAAACATCGAGTGTGATCTAATAGCGAACAAAGATTTCAATGGATCTCAAAGTGGGAGTAAGGAACTCTTTCCACTTAATTTTCTCGAGCACCAGAATCAAGTAAAAACTCGGAGTATCAACGTCGAGCGACATGAGCTAACATCGTTGAAACCAATGACAAAACATGGGGGTTGATCACAAACCCTCCTCCAATTTATTCAACTCAATGGAATATAATAGGCATGGTTCAAAGCATCAACGCATGGCGCAGGCTAGGTACGACGCAGACTAGAATGTGTGGGGGCCGATTGTGAGTCCTTTTCCACTTTATTGACTCGACAACAAGCATGATGTAAAAGGGAAGGGGAATGTCTACTTCCAGGACTTTAGAAAAATTTAAACAAACTGCAAGAAATCGCCACTTGTGTAGTGCAGAAGCGGAACTAGTTCTCTTCTAATGTCTTGGCTATGCCATCCACTAGAAGCAAAACCTATTTGTTAAATACTCAAATATAACAAACATTAGAGTATAAAATTTTTTCATACAAACCTACTCATTTTTTATCATCAAAACTTAGAGATAATATTGTAGAACCAAATCTTGTTCTAACAATCTCCCCCTTTTTAATGATGACAAAACTATGATTTTTATGATACAATTTTATTCATATAATCAGAAAAAGTGAAAATAAAAAGAGTAAGGAATACTTATCCTTTTTATGAAACTCCCCCTGAGTCAATGACTTGATGAAGCTCGAATATACTAACTCTGAGCAATTTGAGTAAAAACTCCCCCTGGTTCTAATAGATCAGATATTGAGAGTCTTGACTCTAGATGCCAATGAAAATGAAATCAATTGAAATCTTGAAACTTTTAATGTCACTAAGACAACTTCCAGATTCTCAATTCTTGGAGTCTGATTCCAGATTTCAATTATTGGAGCCAAGTCTGAAGCCAACAGGTTTGACATAGGCCTTGCATAATGCTTTCAGACATTTGTCTTTAATCAGATTTCTCATTTCCTGAAAAAGAAAACAATTCTAACAGAAACATAATTTTAACTTGATTAGAATGTAAGCAGCTCTTTTCAGAGAACATTTTCCATAACTTAATTATTGAAATTAAAATTACGTTCATTTAATTACTCCCCATTTTTGTCATAATCAAAAAGGTAATTATGTGTGAAAAATATAAAAACCATAAGAAGATAACAAGTAAGAAAAGAAGTGATAGGCCAAAAGAAGACTTCATTAATTGCAAAAGATCACATAAGAAGTGAGTCGAAGGAAGTAGAACAAACTAAGATCCAAAAAGAAGACTTACAGAAATATCAAATCATCATAATAAAAATAGTAGTCACAAAAATTAACTATCAATCATAATCATATGGTTCAGAAGTAAAAGGAATAAGGAAATCCTAGAGCCTGGGGTTAAGGAGCAGAAGCAGAAGCAGAAATATTTTGCATAATCAGTTGTAGCATGTTCTGGACGTTCTCATTGATAGCCTTCTTTTCAATGATTTTTTCGCTGAAAACATGTTGTTCTCCTCTAATCTCACTAATTGTGTTTTCTATATGCGCAATGGCAGGATCAGAAGATGAAGCAACCAGAGCATCTTCTTTAGCCTTAGCAGCTTCTTTTTCCTCTTTAGCCAATCTGGCTTCTTCAGATTTTCTAGCTTCTTCTGTCTCTTGAGCTTTAAGCCTGGCTTCCTCTGCCTCTTTTAACGCTCTAGCTTCAACCACTTATTTCTTAGCAGCAAAGAATTCAATAACTCTAACTTTTTCTTGTGTTTCTTTCCTTTCAGTTACCATCTGAACATCCCACCCTTTGGATTCTTAAGAAAAAGAATTCATTCGTTCAACTTCAAAAGACATCCACTTCTGAAAGATTTTCCAAGAACCATCCATGTCATGAGGCTCAGTACTTGTAATTTCCTCTACCTTTAACTTAGCAACCTTTTTCTTTTCCTTGATTCTAAAAATGTTAATGCATTCATCCAAGGTTTTAGGAGTGGGTTTTTTCATAAAAAACCAAGGCTTGGGTAGGTTCAAGATGGTTTGGTTCAGAAGTTTGATCAGGAGGATTTTGTGATATCATTTGTTCAATCATATTGAAAAGTTCAGAACAAGTGAAACATTCAGTTATGGAAATTTCAACAGATCCACGATTATTAGGAATTGTCCTTTCAGAAATTTTATGATCAGAAGGAGAAACTGGATCAGGATGGATGATGGGTGAGTCATGGGGAGTAGTTTCTTTGTTAAAAAAGGGAAAAATGAAGATTGGTATCGAAAGTTGAAAAATGAGAAGTTTGTGGAAGTGATTGAGATGACGTTAATGGAGATGTAAAAGTGTGGATTGGTTCTGATGGAATAATGGTAGTGAGATATGAAATAGGATTTGGAGCAAAAGCTTGTGTGGTGGTGGTGGGTTCAGATTCAGAAATGGTGGTGGTTTATGGTGAAGCAGAAAAAGAGTTAAAATCATCAGATGGAGGAGTGGTGATTGTTGGTTTATATACATGAATTGTTAATGATGATGGTGTAAAGGAAATAGATGGAAAGGGTATTGAAGTAGTAATAGAGTCAGAAATAAATATAGTACTGGTTGGTGGTGGAAGAGGATTAATTTGTGCAGTGGAGGTTGTGGATGAACATACATTAATAGTATTAGAAATAGACAATGGAACAGGTACAAAAGTATCGGACTTACTAGATGTTACAGAAGTATAAACTCCCAAAAGAACATAAAACTAGACTTTTCTTATTCTTCTTCTTCTTCTTCTTTGGTTCAGAAGCATCTGAACTTCTCTTTCTTTTACCAATAGAATAATCAATACCCTCATCGGGAAAATCTGAGTAATTAAAGCTTGGCATATCATGTCCTTGTTGCATCATTAGAACATATGCAGCCACGTTGGATACAGAATCTTGCTTGGAGAATAGAGGATAGTTATTCACAATAATTCTTTTGTGATGATAACTCTCAGATGGTTCAATCAGAGGCTTGACCTTGAGTTCTTCAATTATCCTCATATTCTTCAAAGTTTGCCCATTGAAGAAATCTTCAATGCTTAGAGTCAGATCCCCTTTATAGTTGGCTTCTTCGACCAAAAACCTTACCAAGGAACTTTCAACAAAAATATTTGTTAGAAGACGTCCACAAGGAATATTAGGAGATACTTTTTTGTTGGGAAGGATGGTGGTTCTGGACTTTCTAATAGAATCCCTCAGATAATTAAACAAAATGAAAGCAAGATTAATCTTCTATTTGGGAAACAGAAAGTACAACATGAATTTCTGATTGATGTTGAAATAATTAGAGGAGCTTGAAGGAGGTCTAGGGTTTATGCAGCCCCGAATAATCTTTGTTCCATAATTTGAAACTATCATGAAGATCCTTGCTTTTGTACTTAGATTTCTCAGCAGAGAAATTCGTGAACAACAGTTGATCTAGACTTTTATTTGCATCCTTTGATTTTTTATCCAATCCATACATACGTTTTCCTTTCAAAAACATCAATCCAAATAGTTTTTAAATGGACTCTTTAGTATTAATGATTCTTTATCCAATAACATTTGAAACAATGTGAAAATATTCACAATCAACATTTTTTAAGAAATTTATCACTAGCGCCCCATAGACGGGACCATGAGGCCTTTAAAAATTGTTTTCCCAACCTTGATCTTTTAATTCCTCTTTTAAGTCACGCCCATTTGCAGCAAGATTGTCAAAATCAACCAATAATTCCTTACGAACAATCAACTCTGCTGGTTTTGAGTTGTAATGAACTTGATAACCTCTCTACGTAATATGATTAACATTAACAAGGTTTGTAGAAGATGACGGAGCAGATGAAGTTGATGGAGGAACTGTTGAAGATTAAGGAACCACAGTTGATAAAGACAGAGCTATTGAATTCATACTTTGTTCCACTTCTTTTGCAAACTCAACAACAGCTTGTTGATGAGCATTCATCATGTTGAAATGTTGAAGATGATGAAGGTATTTGATGAGGGTGATGATCTTTGATGAATAGTGTTGATGAAGATGATGAACACAAAGAACTTATTGAACGGTTTGAGAAAAAAAGAGGGTTTACGGTTTCTAAACTGTGGAAGTGAAGTGAACATGTGTGATTTATAGTGTTTGAAAAGTGAGAGAAAATAAAATAGAAATACATACAATTAAACATAATAATTAGGAGCATTAAATAAAATTAATAATTATGATATCAATCAAATTCCAGTAAATACGCACATTGCTCGTTGCATAACTTAGATAGTGTGTGATGATTAAGCATAACCAAGGGTTACACATCTTAATCAATACATATAACCAAGTGACACATTTGATATCCTCAGAGTCTGGAGAACCATAAGGTTTACATCTAATCAAAGACATTTTGGACTGAAACATCTTTTTATTACTAAGGTTCTGAAAGAAATATAATACCTTTGTTAAACTCAGAGTCTAGTATTCTTCAGAAGGTTTGAATGATGATCTTGTTATAACTAGAGCATCTTTGTTTTCTAGAGTTAGATCTTCGGAAAGAGATGATGAGATTATGCTTTTCTTTTGTTGAGGTTGATCAGAAGGAACAACAATAATATCAGAAGTAAGGGATTCTGATTCTTTATCTTCTTGAGTTTTGTCCTTTGGTTCATCGAACGTTATCTTCACACCAATAGTTTCAGAGCCAATGATCTTCCTTTTTTAATTTCCTTCTGAAACTATCAAGGCCTCCATACTTAAGTTCCAAATATTGGAACATATGCCTTTGGCCCATCATGTGTTGCAAGCATCCATTTTCCAAGTGTCATAACTGGTGTTTCAGTGGCGCCATCAAGGACATCTCAGCTTCATCTTTGGAGTTTGACTAAACATTTTATGTCAGCTCACATTCTGATGTTGACTTTAGCTTGTCCATGATAGAGCTTCTGATCAGCTTCGTTTTGCATCTGCTTTCTTCAGAGTGATCTTTCAGAGGTTCTAAACTCGTATTTACTGGTTCCTCTTACTTCTTTAGAGGTTCTTTGTTTTATGATTTTAAGGAGTATAAGTTTCTTCTGAACTCTAATCTTCAATCTGAGAGCTAGAATTAGCCTTCTCTTCAAATGATATCTTCATTCTTCTGTTTAGAATCACCCGTCTGACTTATTGAGAGTAATCCTCAAAGCATAGATATTATGATTCTTTATTATCAGAATAATCCACCTGTTTGTCAAGCTTCCTTCGAATAGAAGCTTAATTTTCATAAGGTCAATATTTCATGGACCTGAGAAGTTGTGTGCTTGAGAGAATTTACTATCATTTCCTAGCGTCTTCTGAATATTTGATTCCTTGAACAAATTGTAGAATATGTTCTAATTCAAATATCATCAAACTTTGATGATTTTGACTGAAAATCTTGTTCTTGCAATGTTGAGCTAACTTGTTTAGAGTTAGTCTATCAAGGCTTGTCACCATATCCGCTTCAGAGTGAATGACTTTTATCTTTGCATCTTTTAAAGTATTTTCCATTCAAGAATTCATATATCAAGAGTTCTTTTGATTCCTGATGAATCAATAAGCTTTCTTTCCTAAGCATCTTTCAATTTTCTATGAAGCTTTCTAAAGGAAACAATATTCAGAATTTATACATTAGATCTTCTACCTACTTGATTAGTTAGGCTTCAGATGTTCTGACTCAGATAAATTATTTTTTAGAGATTTGAATTTCTCTGTTCAAGATTTCTGACATTTTTCTGCAGACTTCATCATGAAGTTCCTGTGTATCAAAATCAAAAGACAACAATCTTTCTTCTTTACTTGAAGAAATTCCTAATGATATTTTTATGAGAAAGTCGGTGGACTAATCTATTTCTTGAAAACATCTTATACTCACAAAGAATTAATATTTAGCAAGAAACGTTTATTGTTTTCTGATGATTTGATCTTTGAGCAAATACATTGTTCATCATCATAAGAGGTTGGCTCAATCAAGGACATAAACCCAGAAGCATTCCTTCAGGAGGTTTGAAATCGTATATGGTTCTAATAAGAGCTTCTTTATCTCCCAAAATCAGTTCTTTATAAGGAGGGATTGTGATTCTGCTTTTCGTCTTGATGGATCAGAAGGAGCAATAACTGCATTTGAATTGGGAGCTTCTGATTCTACGACTTTTGGTATCTTCTTCTTGGATTCTAAACAGGTTATCTCCAAAAGAGAATATTTTGTTGTTGACATCTTCAATTTTTGAAGAGTCAGAGACTTGCTCAAGGTAATTTGTTTGGTTACAATTCAATACTCAATCATCATCTTCTGATATGAGACTGTAATTGAAGGTGGAGTAACTATCACCCAGAGTATTTCTTCATACAGCATCTGGATCTTTATCTGACATTGTTAGGTGTTTGATATCCATCAATAACAGAACCGAGCTCTAATACCAATTGAAGGTGTGAAGAAAACGTAAGAAAATGGGGGTTTGAATTGGGTTTTCCTTTCTTAACACACTTTCGTTTCTTAACATTGTTGTGTTGAGTGACGCTTTTGAATGTGTTGTAGAAGCATAAAAAATTAAGCATAAGCAGAAGTAAGGAACACATGATATATTTTGGTTCACTTGAGAAACTCTCAAGCTAGTCCAGTCCACCCTACCAAGGTGATTTCGCCTTAAACTCAAGGACTTAATCCACTATAACTAAACTGATTACAATCTGCACAAGCTACCCACAAGTAACCAACAACCTTTAAGATACACAAGTCCTAGACTTCTTAAGGATACATACCTAACCGGTCCCTTAAGGAAATTCCTGCACAAGCTACCTGCAAGTGACTAACAACCACTAAGACCACCGTCTTAGTCTTCGCAAAGCATCATACCTACCCGGTCCTTTGAGGAACACTTTACCTTCTAAATCTTCTGACCTAACTGGTCCTTTAGAAGAAACACAAAAACCTTCCTAAATCTTCCGACCTGATTGGTCATGTAGATCAAGTAATTAAGGGAAACTCTACATGATTGATGAACTTGCAATAAAGAAAGAATGATGATCCTTGGTGGCCTTGATGAGAAAAACCTAGCACGATGAACTTCTGTTGAAGATCTAATACCAAGCTCCAAACAAGATAGGAGAAACCCTAAATGATCTTGCTCTGAGTGCACATTAATGAAGAAGGCTTGAGATAGTGAGAGGAATAAACCCCTGGCTTCAGAACATTCTCAATGAAGACATGATAAAATCTTGAGCTAACGGTAAACCCTAAAGCACTTGTTTCTTGAAGAAATTATGATGAAGATAACCTTATATCTTGAGGATTCCTGCCAGGGAAGACGTCCATGATGCTTGTGATCCAAAACTCTAGTTTCATACCAAGAATGATGAGGGATCTTAGGGGGGAAAGTTGGGGTTTAACACATGCATCTTAAACTTTTCCCCAGAATATGCATCATCAACTTCAACACCTTCATCCCACAAGATTCATAAATCATCAATTAATGGACTTAGATAAACATCTATGTCGTTACCTAGTTGTCGTGGTCCAGAAATTATCATACTTAACAGTATATACTTGTGCTTCATGCACAACCAATGAGATAGGTTATAAATAGTGAGAAGAACAGGCCACAAAGAATGATTAGTGCTCATATTACCAAAGAGGTTCATTCCATCGGTGCCAAGTCAAAGCCTAAGGTTTCTTGGCTCAACTCCAAAATTCAGAAACAACTAATCAATTTTCTTCCATTGCAACGAATCAACTACATGGAAAATGTTTCCATCATGAGTCCTTTCAACTACATACCATCTAAGATTCTTTGTGTCATTAGAATTAGCAAAAAGTCTCTTAAATCGTAAAATTATTGGCAATTATCATAACACTTTAGCATGAGGATGCTTCCTACTAACATTGTCATAGTCATTGTCATCACTATTGTTAGCCTTTAGCTTGTAACGCGAAACACCACATTTTGGACATTAATACAAGTCTTCATACTTTTTCCTGTATGATATGCAATCATTAGGGCAAGCATATATTTTGATATACTCCAGATCCATTGGACACAATATCTTCTTGCCTTCATAGCAACGATCTAGCAATTTGTTATCTTCTGGTAAGATTTTCTTTAACAATTCAAGTAATTCCGTGAAACTTTTATTCGACCATCCATTTTTTGCCTTCAAATTAAAAAACTTTAACACCTCCGACAGTCGTGTAAATTCTGTGCATCCCTTATATAAAGGGTGTCTTTATCACTACATAAATTATCATAAATATGTTCATTCTTAAAAGAATATTCCCCAATATCACGGAACATATCCTCTATTTGGTCTTCCATATATTCATCTTCATCCACTCTTTGACTTTGTGACGCTCGACTTTCCTCTTTATCCACCTCACCATTCCACGTCCATATTATATAATTTTGACATATATCATCACAACAAAGGTGGTGGAATATTTCTTCCTTTGTACCCTTATTGATATTCATGCAAACAACACAAGACAATAATAGATACCATTATTGTCGGGAAGATGTTTATCAGCGTATTCAAGGAATTCAAGAACTCCCTTCTCATAATCCGGACCTAATCTATCGGCTTTCATCCAACTACGATCCATAACAACTTCTGAAATTTATACACGTATAATAATGTGAATGACAAACCAAAATCTAATCCAAAAACTAACGTCTATTCTTAACAAAAATATAACTCTAAACCTTAAGCATATGCATATGCAAATCTAAACCTAAAGCATATTAAAAATGTACTCTCATACTGACTTGAGCATATACAACATAAACAAAGAAAAAAAGGAATGAAGATGTTGAATAATACCATACTTCGAAGCTGAAGAATCTTATGCACATAAGGAATAAAGATGTTGAAGAGTACCGTACTTCGAAGCTGAAGAATCAAATGAACGAAGAGGGTGAATATTTGAGCATATACAACATAAACCAATAAAAAATAAATGAAGATGTTGAAGAGTACCGTACTGCGAAGCTAAAGAATCAAATGAACAAAGAGGGTGAAGATTTGAGCTCCAAATGAATGGATACGAATAGGGTAAAGATTATGCCACCATTGTCGTCTCTGGCTCGCTTGTTCACCTAGGGTGTCTTATGAAAGAAATACATAATAAGTTTTGTTTTAATTTATCAAAAAACCCTTTAATCATGGTTAGACAACACAACCATAGTGGAAATTTAAGTCCTCTAACAACAATTGGTTTACTTCTTAATTGTTAAATAATTTACAATTTATTTTTTTAAATAATTGACTTAAGTGACACACGCTTAATGTACTCTAAAAAATGGAAAAAATGTAGTTGCTGGGAATCAAAGCTTGCTACACATCATTTATTAATATGGTGTTTTAAGACAACCATCATTAAATTACTATTTATAAATCAAGCTACTCACTGGGTACAAAAATTTTAACCTATTACAACAGTGTATATGAATCCGTTGTAAATTTAGAATTGTTGTTTGCGTGTTTTGTAGTAGTGAACAAGTAAACAAGAAGGGGGGTTGAATTTTGTATATCAAAGGTTACTTATTTTTGCAATCTTGATTCATAACCTAATTAGTAGAGGTCGGATTCTGAGCCAAGAAGAACCATGTTAGACCAAAGACTGACTTCAAAGTTCAGTGCACATGGGAATAAATAAATGCAGGAGTAAATAAAGTGACATATTGTCATACCCCAATATTTCTCCCTAAGATCCTCTATCATCTCATCTCATTACAATGTATCAAGACCATGCATGTGGGTTGGCTATCTCTGTTACTCGTTCTCCTATCTTTAAGTTTACTTTCAATGGATCGTCAAGCACCTTAATTGTGTATCTTGTATCTATATGTTTTATATTTTTTATTGACCTCTAATCAAAATACCAAAAATATATGTTTTGTTTTCTTGTATGTTTGTTTTTTGTAGGTACCGAGCCAAAGCATCCAGCCAACAGAGTTTTCTGGCATTTTTCTTCTGTGGAAATCGATTACCCTATTTGTGGAAATCGATTTCCCTCACCATTTTTGCGCCAGGATTTCTGTATTTTCAGTGGAAATGGATTACTACATATGTGGAAATCGATTTCCTGAGGCAAATTTTGAAGAAAATAAAAGGGCAATTTTCAAGTTTGTGACTTTTGGCTCCATATTTATTTTTTTTAGAGAATATTCTTGATTACCAAAAAAATAATTCCCCACCTCATCATAATTAAATTCCACCATACACCTTCATTTGATTACATGTGCAACACTTGATTCAATTTTGGCTCCAAAAATCAATTACCAGGCCTAATTTTGGTTCCAAACTAAACTCCAAACCACCACTAATCCCAGGCATAAACTCTATAAGTAGAGCCCTCATTTCATTCAATTCTCAAGCTTTTGATAGCCAAAATCACGTTGCTAAAAATTCTCTCTACTCTTTTTATCCACCAAATTCACTCAAAGCTCTTTTTCCATAAAGTTAGTAAGCTTTTCATTTAAGCTTACTAATCTTTGAGCTAAACCTTCATCCAAACTCTTTTTCTTCATTATTTCTCTAGATCTAATAATGGGAGATTGATTCTTGGAGCTAATTTGAATCTAGTTTTTTAAAGTTGTTTTGATAATTTTCTTGATCTACCTTTGGTAACCATGATCTTCATCTTTCACAATGTGACATCTCGGTGATCTTTGTGGTTTAATTCTTTGAGCTACTTTTTTTATTCCATTGGTGCTATTTTCTCATAATTTGATGAAATTTTCATGCTCAATTAAATCCAAGATCACAAGGTGTTTGATAAAAAGTTTGAGAAATAATTTTGCCTTTGAAATGTTGTTTTTGTTGTTTTTCACAGCAGGAAATCGATTTATCACTTAGGGAAATCGATTTCCCACTAATGTTTTGCGCATATTTTTGAAAATTTACACAGGTAAATCGATTTACCAGACATGTAAATCGATTTACCACTGGCAGATTGTTGTTTTTGCTCTATTTTAGGGCTATTTTTGTTTCTTTTCTATGTTTTACCATTTTCTTTTGATTGTTGCTTTGGATTACAGTTTTCAATGTCCAATTTATCTTCAAATTCAATGGACTTAGGATGTATATGAAGTTGGATAAACATTTGAAATTCTGGTATCAGATATGTGATGTCGAAGGAGATGTCACGACACAAATATCTGAGGACAATATAAAATGCAACAATATTAAAAGCAGTAAAAATACAAGGGATTGTTAACCTAGTTTGGTGTATAACAACACCTACTCTAGGGGCTACCAAGCCAGGGACAAGTCCACTAAATAGTTTCAATTCATAGACCCTCAGTAAACAACCAGTTTACGATCTAATCACTTAATCATTACTCATGCTATACTTCTACCTAAGACACACCTATGTATGAGGCCCTCGTCAAATCCCTTCAATCACTAACAGTGAAGAACAACAGAAATATTAAGTTTTAAGGACTTCAATCATTCAATACTTAAAAGCTTATGAATGACCCATAATTAAGAACTCAAATTACAACCCAAGTGTTAAACCAATACTTAGAGTGTATTACAATTAAAAAGACTTAGACTTCTAAAACAGAAAGAATATGTTCTTCTTTTAAAAGTTGCAGCTTGATGAATAAGGATGCAAGTCCTTATAAAGGCGCAGCAGTGGGCTTGGGCTGAAAAATAAATATTCCAATCCCTTGAATATTTCCATGAAAACATGCCAAGATATAATCCATAAGGATAATGCAAATAGAAAAATATTCCTCCATATTTTTCGCAAATTATGAGTCACAAATCCTGAATAATGGCGCGCATAAAAACAGGAAACATATATGAAGTCACATTCAGATCAGGAGGCATATGTCAAGATATTTGCTTTGACATCATTCAAAACCAATTTTCTTCAAATGTCAAGACATTTAGAAAAACATTATCAAGTCAGTGTTTTACCAAAATTGCTGCCAACAAACACTTACAAACTCCCCCATTGCCAGAGTTTGGCTAAAACATTATTTGAGCATATTATCAGAGCAGCAGCACAAGCAAAAACAAAACTCAATTAGCAGTTAGAAAAAGTAACTAAGTTAGCTATAAGCATAGGAAGATGTCATAACATCTTCAGAGACATGAGGCTCCCCCTCAGTCAGTGGTCAGTCAGTCAGAGGTTAGTCAGTTTCTCTCCCGCTTTTTAGACATAATATGCCAAATAAAACATGCATAGCAGTAATAGAATATACCACATACAAGTGCCAAAAAGGAACAAATGGGTCAAAACAAATAAACAGCAGATGGTCTAACTGTCTTCAGGACCAGTAGACTTGACACAATCAGAACTTCTTTCATCATCAGAATCTCCTCCTTCAGTGCTCACTCTATCATCAAAATTATTGTCTTTCCGCAACTCCTTAATTATCTTTTAAAAAATTAGGTTTCTTGTTGAGCTAACTCTGATCACATAATTAAGTTCTTTGCAAGATTCCCTTAATTAAGTAATCATGTCATCCTTGGTTGAGGTCTGGTTTTCAGAAGATGCAGATGTCAAAATAATGTTTGGGACATGTTTTCCTGAAAACATCTTGAAGTGAAGGGTCAGAGCAGACTCCCTCTTGAAAAATACATCATTACCACTCAGAATTCCAAGATGTTGATTAAGAATAATTTTACAAATAAGACATGGAAAGGAAATGGTCATTTTGATAGCACATGTTCCTGCATGCTTAATAGTCTGATAAAAATTGTAAGCACCATAATCAAACAGTTTCTTATTTCCAACAGCATAGATAAACTTTCCAATGCCAATTGTAATGGTTGAGACATGATTGGTAGAAACCCAGTTAGCAACTTCAATTCTATGCAAGATAGCATATTTCACACTTAGCTTGCTAAAAAGAAGCTTATTCTTCATGGGTAACTCACTCACTTGGTTTGCATTGATGGCTTTGCACATTTGATTATAAGTTACTTCCAGCTTACAATAATCATCTTCAGACCTATCCAGAAATCTATTAATAACAGCAAGGGTAAATTATACACACCTACCTCTAACAAACACATTCCTATACTCCTTACTTTTATGATCAACACAGTTAATAGGAATATTAACAATAAATTCCTTCACAAGAGTCTCATAACATTTTGCAAACCTGGTAACAGTCTTCCTCAATCCAGCAGAAGAAATCAACTCCATAATCTCTTTTCACTCCAGTGCACCAGATCCCAACTCTCTTTCAAGGGAAATTCTTCTTTGAAATACATATTTCCACTTTTCAGCATTTCCAATAGAATGGAAGGAAATGTTGTCAAGAGGAGCATCAGGCACCCTAACAGAAAGCTTCTTGCTTGTAGATTTCTTCATAGAAGAGATGTCTTGGACATCTTCCTCGATATCATAATCAGAGTCAGCTTCTTCTACTAATGCAAATTTCTTCGTAATTCTGGATCTCTTCACAGGTGAGATGTTCTGGACAGCATCATCATCATCATCTGTGGAGCTATCAGGTCTAGCTTTTCTTTTGTCAGAGGGAGGAACCACTTTACTCCAGGGCTTTGGGGGACTATGCATAGTCTTCTTCTTGATGCTCTTGGCAGGGGGTGTGACATCCACATTTTTCCTTTTCTAGTCTTGAGCCTTTTAGCAATTCCACGAACCACATTAGAAATGAGCTCATTGTCAGACAGCTCATCGACAATAACCATATTCTCAGTATTTTAATTCTCTGTAGCTTTGGAGCCAGCAACATCTTCCTTAGCAGGAGAGTCCTTCCCAACCTCTTGTTCAATATCATCTTCCACTTATTCTAGAGCATAAGTAACAAGCTTACCAAGTTTTCTTTCAGCAATATCTTTCTTGAAGGTGGATGATTCAGCAGCATTTTTAGGATCATTTCCTTTGTCAGCCGGGGCAGGCATTTGGGCAAGAGGAGTTGAAATTCCAGGCACAACAAAACCTTCATTTAACACAATATCTACCTGCCTTCTAATATTTCTATCAACATTAACAATGTCTTCTTCTGTCTTGTCATTAGTAGAAGTAGAAGCATTACCTTTAGAAGTGTCAAACTCGTCTTTGGATTTCTTTGCAGGTGACGATCTGGGTTTCTTGACCTTCTTCTTAAGAGATGGAATTGTTGTTAGAGGATTAACGTCAAGTACTCTTTCAAAGGAGAGCTCCTCAGGATGGTTGATAGATTTTGAGGGAGGCGATACATGATGTTGAGACATCTTTGAATATTTTCGAACAAAGAGATGAAGAATGACAAGGGTTCCTTTCTGTAAAGGAAAATGAAGAGTTTGTGAAAATAGAAGGAAGTGATTTCATAGTGTTTGGGAAAAACTTTGAGACAGTCTTGAAATGATTGCTTTCGAAATTTGATTTGTTGGAAACATAAATAATATAATATCACTTTAATGATATTCCCACACGCCCTTAATTGCTACAAACCCTCATATATGCAGATCCATGGTTTTTCTCTTAAGTTCTCAAACTGGTTTGCATCCAAAGCCTTAGTGAAAATGTCAGCCATTTGTAATTCAATAGCTACATGTTCTAAGGCAACCATCTTTTCTTCAACAAGCTCTCTTATAAAGTGATGACAGATATCAATGTGTTTGGTCCTGCTGTGTTGAATAGGATTTTTTAATATATTTATGGAACTTATATTGTCACAGAATAATGTCATGACATCTTGTTTGACATTACATTCTATTAACATTTGTTTCATCCAAACCAACTGAGAACAACTTCTTCCTGCAGCAATATGCTCAGCCTCAGCATTGGACAGAGACACATAATTTTGCTTCTTACTGAACCAAGATATGAGATTATTTCCCAGAAAGAAACATCATCCTGATGTACTTTTTCTATCATCAGCACTTCCTGCCCAATCAGCATCATAATAACCAGTTAAAGCAGAACTAGATCCATGATAATATAGTATACCATAGTCACTTGTCTCATTCACATATTTAAGAATTCTCTTCACATGGTTGACATGGCTAACTTTAGGATCAGCTTGATATCTAGCACATACCCCTACAGCAAAGCCCATGTCAGGTCTTCTAGTTGTAAGGTATAGAAGACTGCCTATCATACTTCTGTAAAGACTTTGATCCACACTTACTCCCTTTTCATCTTCATACAACTTCAGATGTGTGGGAGCAGGAGTTCTTTTGTGACTGGCATTTTCCATCCCAAATTTTTTTACTATATTCTTAGCATACTTGCTCTGAGATGAAAACATGGAATCTTCCATTTGTTTAACTTGCAGACCAATAAAGTAGGTTAACTCAGCAACAAGGCTCATCTCAAATTCTGACTGCATTTGCTTGACAAAATGTTGAACCATCTCATTTGACATTCCACCAAACACAATATCATCAACATAAATTTGTGCAATCAAGATCATCCATTCTTCTTCCTTGACAAAAAGATTTTTGTCTATGCCACCTTTCCTATATCCACTCTCACCAAGAAATTTTACCAATCTCTCATAACAAGCTCTTGGAGCCTGCTTTAATACATACAGAGCTTTCTTCAGTTTGTAAACATGTTTAGGAAAACTTGGATCAACAAATCCGTTAGGTTGTTCCATATAAACTTCCTTATTCAGATAGCCATTCAAGAAGGCACTCTTTACATCCATTTGAAACAATTTAAATTTCAGAATTCATGCAACTCCCAAGAGTAGTCTAATTTATTCAAGTCTGGCCATAGGGGCAAAGGTTTTATGAAAGTCAACTCATTCAATTTGAGTGTATCCTTGTGCAACTAATCTTGCCTTATTTCTAGTGACCATCCTTTTTTCATCAAATTTATTCTTGTACACCCATTTAGTGTCAATCACATTTGTCCATTCAGGCCTTGAAACTAGATCCCAAACTTCATTTCTACTAAATTTTTCTAGCTCTTCTTGTATAGCATTAATCCAAAACACATCAGTTAAATCCACTTTGACATTCTTAGTCTCAATTTTTGAAACAAAGCAAGAGTTTGATATCCCTTCTCTTGATCTAGTAGTAATTCCTTTATTTAGATCTCCTATGATAAGCTCCTTAGGATGATCTCTCTGAGTCCTAATTGAAGGCCCTTTATTGAGATGACTAGGCTCGAGCTCTTCTTGAGGTGGATTAGAATCAATACTTCTGTCATTTGATTTTGTTGGAATATCAGACAAAGATGTTCCAACATCTTCTAAGACATCTTCTTCTTCATTCCATCCTCTATCATCAATAATAACATTTATGGATTCCATCATAACCTTGGTTCTAGAGTTAAAGACTCTGTAAGCTCTGCTATTTGTAGAGTAAGCCAAGAATATTCCTTCATCACTCTTGGGATCCATCTTCCTCCTTTGTTCATGATCAGCTAAGATGTAACATTTACTTCCAAAAACATGAAAGTATTTTACAGTAGGTTTTATTTCCTTCCATATTTCATATAATGTGGCTGAGGTGTCTTTCCTTAGAGTGACTCTGTTATGGATATAGCACGCAGTATTCATAGCTTCAGCCCAAAAGTGGTAGGGTAACTTCTTAGCATGAATCATAGCTCTGGCAGATTCTTGAAGGGTTCTGGTTTTGCATTCCACAATCCCATTGTAGTATTATTTTTACTTTTGTTAATTGTTTTATTTTATGTAATTAGTTTGTTAATTGTTTATTTTACTATTTGCTATCTGTGATAATTAATTTTGATAATTGATTTTATTTAATTAAGTTAATGATGATCAAGTTAGTTTTAGTAAATAATTTCAATTAATTTAATTAATTTTTGTATGTTAAATCATTTAGTTATTTAGTTTATTCCTTTTGATTATTTTATATCATCTTTGCAAACTTTATTGTTTTAGTTAATTAATTAAATATTGATATTAGTTAGTTGATTTTATTATTAAAAATTAATTAATTTTTCTAATTAATTTTTCTTAATCTAATTAATTAATTTTTTATCAATTCTTAATTAATTAATTAAACATTTACTTCATACATACATTTAGCTTTGATACAAGGTTCTAACTCACTTTGGTTTGAGTTTTCTTTTCATGCAAGACACCTTTCAATAAAGGTTGCAATCAAGCTTTCCTTCACAGATATCAAAGAAGTGTCGAAGATGTCTTCCAAATCAAATCTGACAATGATGGTTCTCTGTTCATTAAGCCAGAAGTCACTATCTTTCCAAAAAGAAAAAGAATGAAAAATCAAAAGAGAAGTCTGCTAAGTCAAAACTTATGAAGGAGACTTAGGCAAAACCTAGGCCATCCCGCTGACTGTAATCTCAAATGAAATAGTTCAGGAAAAAGTTAGGGATAACAAAAATTTAAAATAATAAAAAGGTCTTCAAATCCTCAAAATTCAACACCAGAGTTGACAAAAGTCATCAACAAAAATAACAAAATGTTGTAAGATAGAAGTGATTGCCTTCTTAAAAATCCCTTAGCTTCTGAGTCATCATCATTACTATCATCAGTACAATTCTAAGATCTCTTGGAACTTGAATGCATAGTATGAATTAACTGAATGTAGGACTGAAGAACATCATGAAGAATGGGTTGGATATAAATAAACTTTTATCATATATCCTTTGTTTCATAAACCGTGAACCAGACGACATTACAACCCTCAAAAGACCTAATTAAAGCTAGGTTTATTTTGAAAGTATACTACAACAAGGTTGCGTAAAATGACTCCTAAGATCTTTTACAAATC
This sequence comes from Vicia faba, assembly GCA_948472305.1. Classification (NCBI taxonomy): domain Eukaryota; kingdom Viridiplantae; phylum Streptophyta; class Magnoliopsida; order Fabales; family Fabaceae; genus Vicia; species Vicia faba. Next base: position 673,210,882 of record OX451740.1, read on the forward strand.
ATTTGTCTTGGTATTTATACATTTGCTTTTCTCTTTCACTTTAAATGTCAAAACCGTTGTGTTTTGACCAGTGATTCATTTATACACCAATAACATCATTATGAAAATGAGTTTTATTTCAAAACTTTTATATGAACTTTGCATTAAAATTATCATGTTTGATTAAAAAATTTTGCTTGCAAACATGCATTCCTCATCAAGGAAGTTCAAACAGTCAAGAAAATTGGTCAGTGGTCCTATCAAGGGAAAGTATCTTCTAGATCCTTTTGTGAATCAGTTCAAGTTTTGTTGCTCAGTGCAAGTTATGCTCATAATTGGTCAGCCAGAAGATCTTTTTCAAGACTCGTATTGGGGCAATCCTTTCCCTCATTCATTTCAAGAACTGAAGGCATGATCAATTTATTCCCTCAATATTCAACTGAAGCCATGATCAGTTTATCCTCAGCAACCAGCTAATCTGGGGAAATCTCCAAGTAACTCTTTATGCCCTTTCTTAAAGGATCATCAGTTTGATAGAGTTTACAAGTGTGGTAAAAGTGTTTCTCAAGACTTCTTCTTTCCAAGCAGAGTTGGCAATGTTTCACGTGTTGAGGAATCGGAGTTCCAACCTTACCTCCATAAAAGAGTCAAGCTCCATTGTTGTGAACGTCTGCATTACATGCATAGATCATTCATATATCATGCATCGCAAAATTCAATAGCATTGCATAGCTCGAAGAGTGTTTCACGCTCATTTGCATTTTTCGAGATCTTGTCGCCATCTACATGTCACCTTGTGGTCAAAGTCCAACTTACTTGTGTTGGTGTAAGCCCTAGAGGCCAATACTTTTGGTACTTGTATCGAATTATTTATTAATAACAAAAGGCATTTTTTATTATGTTTGTTTTTCCAAAATAATAAAGTCCCTAGAATAGTTCGTTTGTTTAAAGAAATGTTAAGTGTGACTTAATCATGAGATCACATTAAACATAAGAACATTATTCCTAAAGTATATGTAGTCAAGATTTATTACGAAGTAGGATAACATTAAAACATTGAGATTATTATGAAGATAGAATGATGATCATACCTTATGAATCATGGATAAAGAGTTATAAAGTCTTGACGTAGGTTTTAATATTAGGAGTAATATTTATAATGGATTGACCGCTATGAGAATACTACATATAATGTTATGCAAGGTGTCATAAGTTATTCTCATAGTGATAATGGTGTATACCACCTTTCTGAAGGTGTGAAAAAACAAGAAAGGGGGTTCGAATGGGGTTTTAAAACAAAAAAATTTCTTTAAAAATATTCCTCTTTAAGTTAAAATCCTTTTAATCTTCACTTTTGATAATAACAATAAGTAAGAACAGAAAGTAAAGAAGAATGTATGTTTATACTATTTCACTTAAAAATTATCAAGCTAGTAAAGTCCACTGCCAAGGTAATTTCGCCTCACTCAATCGAGGAATTAATTCACTATAACCGAATTGATTACAATCTGCACAAGCTATCCGCAAGTGACTAACAATGTCTAAGACTCGTAAGTCAAAAACTTCTTAAGGCTACAGACCTACCCGGTCCCTTAAGGAATATCAAACAATAATCAACCTAATTATTGCAATGCACAAGCTACCTGCAAGTGACTAACAACTTCTAAAACTCGTAAGTCCTATACTTTTTAAGAATACAGACCTACTCGGTCCCTTAAGGAATATCAAACAACGGTTTAAATATAAGTTTTGTTTACAAGAATGTTGCTTCTAAAAAGCTGAATATGTAAATTATTTTAAGAACAGTGACTTAAGAATGTGAAATCTATGAACATTATTTGTGCGTGATTATTCAGTGAATTGGAAGCTTTCTCTCTTAGTCTTCAAGCCTTTATATATCCAATAAAACAATATATTTGTTGAGGGGTACTTTTGGGATTTCCAGAAACATTGACAGCTTGAACAATAACGTGGGGGACAAGATTGTGGGACGCGTCCGTCGTTTCATGGTAGTGGAATGAAACTTTGATTGTACCATGTACTATTTGTACCATGTTAATTTTATCTTCTTTCCTTATGCACTTAAGAGGCTTCTGTGAGTATGAGTTCAGAAGCGAGAACATAACACAAGGTCATCAGAACTTCAAGTCTTCAGAGTCTTCAAAATTACGTCTTCAGAACTTGGTTGTGAGAACCTTTTCTTGGAACCTTGGGTCTTTAGAACTTCATGTCTTTAGAATCTTTAGAACTTCTGTCTTTAGAGTCTTTAGCCCTTGGTCTTCAGAAACCTTATCTTTAGAACCTTGTTATTAAAAACACAAGTCTTCAGCATCTGGACTTCAGTAGAAACTTTGTCTTCAAATCTTCAAACTTTGTTTCTTTGGACAAATTGTCTTTTAGAAACATGAGTCTTCAGCACCTGGACTTAAGTGACAACTTTTGTCTTCATATCTTTTAAGAGTTTCTTTAGAACACGTTGTCTTTAGAAGCTTGAGTCTCCAGCATCTAGACGTAAGTAGCAACTTCTGCCTTCAGATCTTCTGACTGGTTTCTTTAGACAAATATCAGATCTTACACTTCAGAGCCTTCTGGAGTGTCTTGCTACTGTTTAACAGAACTTGTATAGTGCAGAAGAAAAACTAATTCTCTTTTAATGTCTTGGTCACGCCATCCATTACAAGCAGAACCTGTTTGTTAAGTACTCAAGAATAACAAAAATTAGAGTATCAAAATTGTTCATACAAACATACTCATTTGTTATAATCAAAACTCAAAGATAATATTGCAGAACCAAATCTTGTTCTTACAATCTCTCCCTTTTTGATGATGACAAAACTATGTATTTTGATGACACAATTTTGTTCTTATAATCAGAAAAAGTAAAAATACAAAGGTAAGGAATACTTATCCATTTTATGATACTCCCCTCAGTCAATGACTTGATGAATATCAAATATTCTGACTCTAAACCATTTAAGTAAAACGCCCCCTGGTTCCAATAGATCATATATCAAGATCTTTAGAGTTTTGACTCTTGATGCCAATGGAAAAATTGAGATCTTGATGCCAATCGAATCAGTTGAGAACTTGATTTCATAGAACTTATTTTTACCGAATATTGACTTTAGAAGCCAATGATAATGAGATCAAATCGAAATCTTTGAAACTTTAATGTCACTAAGACAGCTTCCAGATTCTCAATTTTGGATTCTGATTCCAGATTTCACTTCTTGGAGTATGATTATGAATTGAAAAACATCTTCAGAGTTTGAAGCCAATAGTCGTCTGAAGCCAATAGGTTAGACATAAGCCTTGAATAATGCCTTCAGATCTTTGTCTTTAATCAAAGTTCTAATTTCCTGAAAAAGAAAAACAATTCTAACAGAAACAAAAGTTTAATTGGGTTGGAATGTAAGCAACTCTTTTCAGAGAACATTTTCCAGAACTTGATTATTGGAATCAAAATTACATTCATTTAATTACTCCCCCTTTTTGTCATAATCAAAAAGGTAATTATGTGTGGAAAAACATAAAAACCATAAGAAACAACAGGAAAAGATAAGAAGTTTCATTGATATTGGAAATAAAAGTCTTGCATACATCAAATAAGTATAGTCATATGGTTTAGAAGCAAAAGGAAAGAGTGAAACAATCGGCCAAACATCTACTGATAATATATAAATATAGTCGCCATCGAACATTTTTATCTCATAGAAAGAGAAAGGTGAACATTGAGAAAACCTGAAGGGGGGTGAGATCACGATATTTTGACCAAGAGATCAGGTAAGGAAGTCTGTTACGCAAGGGTAAAGTGTTAGCATCCCTCAAGCCCATGGTACTTCATGGTATCCACTCTTGTTTGCTACTTCTAAGGGTGTTTTTAAGTTATATCTATGATTAAAAGAGGAAATGAAAAAGGAATGCATGAAAAAATGCGGAGAAAAGAAATAAGTATTTACAATTTGTGCTCGGTTAGGTTCCACAACCTCTTTCCTACGTATCCCTTTCGAGGAATCAAAGCGTCATAGTTCGGCTCACCTGTTTTGGTTTGTTTTGTATTTTTTAATGGAACAATATCAAGTTCGCATTCCACCTGCAGCTCAACCTTTGGAGACTCACGCATCTAGAGTAGAAAGGAATTAACATGCTAAAAAAATGTTTGGAGGCAGATGATGCTATATTCGCGACTCTAGCAAGTAGACATGGTGAAACCCGACCTTTAGGGAATTACGCGCCGTATTGCATAGAAGGGGAAAATAACATATCCATTTTGAAGTTTGAAAAGCCAAGAGGTGTGAAATGAGTTTGAATTTGTTGGTGCTTTTTACCTTGAAAAAGGGTTTTTGTATTGTTAATGTGTTTTGGAATTTTTCAAAAAAAGGAGTTTTAATTTTAATGCACATGCCAAAGGGGAAGAAAAAAGTCAAAGGGAGACTAGCCTAGTTTATAAGCCTAATGTAATCATACAATGATGGTCTTATGATTAGGATTAACAAAGAAGGTAAATTTCTATCTAATGTTGTCATACATGGATAGCAAGCCAATTGTCTATCTGGAACACACTCATCCAAGTGGTGAACCAACCTAAGGTATTCTAAGAACAAACTCATCCGAGAATGAACCAACCTAGTTGTTATTTGGAATACACTCATATCGAGAGTAAACCAAAGGTCCTAAGGGAGAATGACATAAATGGTAAAAGAATATGTGGTATGTACACTAGAATAAGCGCATGAAAATAAATTGGGCAACATCCACTTGGAACGGACTCATACCGAGAATCGAACCAAAACCAAAACCTCTTAGGAACACCCCATACAAAAGTGAACCAGACGAATAATATCTGAACATATCTTATTATTTTTTATGATTCTTTTGAAAAAATATAAAGTGAAAAATGTAAATGAGACAAACTCATATCAAGAATGAACCAAGACCAAAGCCTCCAAGGAACACTCCATATAGAAGGTGAATCAGGCGCATAATATCTGATATATCTTTTTGTAACTTTGCTAGAATTGTAAACGTAAATATAAAAGGAACACATTCATACAAGCATGAAGCAATCGAGTCCACTTGAAACAAACTCATATGAGAATGAATCCAAGACTAACAAGTAAAAAAATGGATCAAACTCACATCGAGAACGAATCAAACTGTACAAGAAAGTAAACATACTTGTGGAATTGCCTATTCAAAGATAGGGCTTTAAACAAACACAATTAGTAAACAAAAAGTGGTGCTTGCTACAGGACTTTAAACATATACTTTGAGAGCACGCTCTTTATTTCCTACTTTACATGATTTCTAGAAAACGGTAAATTCAATATTACCGAAATTGGTCCGAAAATATACCAAACGGATAGCAAATCCATAACAGCAAGCTCAACGAGTGTAAGAAACTCGGAATGCGCCGCAAGCTAGTATCAACAACAAGCAATGTTAGAATATAATGAAGAAAGTGTGCAAGCTATAAGTGTATCCACCACCAAATAATGCTCAAGCGATTGGAATCTAAATCGGCTTCCCAAAATATGCACATCTCACAAAAGTGGTTAGCAAATAACAACAAAAATCAAATATAAAATTGAACATTAGTAATACACATTAAAAATGAATTATATACAAAGAAAAATCAACAAGCTACATGAACAAAATTCAAGTACATGCCAAAGTACATGATAAAAATCAATAGGAGGCAAAAACCACAAAATCGGGAAATAAGCATAAAAAATTATCGACTCGGAATTGGAGGAAAATTACATGGTAGCCTACAAACGTGCCAATGGACTCAAAAATGAACTTGGTTTGTCCAAATTCCGAATCTAAGCACAATTTTTGAAACAGTACAGTAGCAAAAAATGTATCAAAAAGTTATCCAAAACTGAAAATAAAGTGTACCAAAAGCTCTGGAATCATGAAGAGAGTCGATGTTTATTAACCACAAGTGTAAAAACTCATTACAGTTAGAGCAAATTTGTTTTTATGTCAAGTGTTGAAACAAAATTAGAAATTGTGATATTTTCCATCAAACTCAAGTTTTTATGCATTAAGAGTGATTTGTAATGTTACTTGGGCCCTATGGAAATTGTTACAATACTTAGAAATGGCCTATATTAGTAAGAAACACAAGTATGAACACAAACTAACCAATCAATATGTTATAGAAACTTGAGAATTAGTAAGCAATACATGAGAATAAAGTGAGGTGAAATTGAACATTGGCAACACAAAGCTCAACATCGATATGATACCATAAGCAACAATATCAAGCGATTAAGTATCAAGAATATAATTCAATTGTATCACAATTTATAAATCAATTCCAATTCAAGTTTATGTAAAAAAAAAATAGTGAATTGGAACCACTTTACAACTTGTAGAAAATCAAAGTTTATGTATCAAATACGTTCCAATACATCAAACTCCACAAAGTTCTCAAATAATTGATTGAAACTAGTTTATATCAATGCATTAAAGAAACTTTTAACATCAATTTTCAACTCATGAGATTGATTGAACAAAACCTTTTTTTAATTAACTTGTAAATTCAAGAACTCAACATAATCTCATGAATCAATTATCCAATTCCAATTTTCTTCAACATTTTGATATCAAGAATTCAATCAATTCACAAAAATTAGGATTAAACTAACATAAGTGTTAATCTACATACTAATTCATAATTAACTCCTTGAATTAAACCTAATTCTAATATAATTATCACTAATTAAGTCTCATTTAAACAGTTAAAACTTCAATCAACAACAAAATCAAGAAAAAGCACTTATTCAAAAAAATCACTTATTCGGAAAAGCGCTTAATTCAAGAAAAACTTATCATAGAATCGAAGAGGAGGATTAGATGAATAGATCGTAACAATCGAAATGAAAATCAGAGGAACGAAATACGTGAAATAGAGGGGAGGGGATTGTGGATTTCAGCGGTGGCAGAGGGTGTTCTGGTGGCAGTCCGACGGCATGGCGGAGGTTGGCTGGTCGGCGGTGGTTGGCCGGTGCTCCGAGGCAAACAGGTGATGAAGAATTGATTATGATTCTTGAAGAAGGTAGAAGAATGTTGTTGAAGTTGTTTTTTTTTAGAGAAGATTAAGTTTGATTCCTAAGAGAATTGAGAGAGAGAGAGAGAGAGAGAGAGAGAGAGAGAGAGAGAGAGAGAGAGAGAGAGAGAGAGAGAGAGAGTTTTTGTGTTTGTGAGAATTGTGTAGTTATGAGAGAAAATCTGAATTTTTATTTATATAGAGAGTGGAAATGGGCCTTGGATGCACAATTGGGTTGGACTTTGCCTTGACAATGTAATCTCGACATGTCCACAAAGTGCCACATCATCAACCATACAGAATTTCGATCTGGTTGCAAAATGGAAAACAAAGATAATAAAATTTGTGAAGCTTTTACAAAAGATTGGGATCATTTAGATGAACGGTGATTTAGTTATGATTTTTTGAATTTTCTCCTCAGATAAACTTATTTTGGCCTCCAATGTCAACTCTAACACGTTCTTCAATAAAAAATTGGTATTGATCGGAGCAGAATCTAGTCTCGAGTTTGGAAGTAGAGTTGTAGATCTCTAAGTGAGTGACCTTTTGTAAAAGGATGAGCCTGATCTGATACAAATTGACCGAGTTATGAATTTTCGAAGTTTCGACCCAAAAGAAATAATATTCAACATTCAGGATTTTTGGCGCGTCACGCGCAATGTGGGAAAAAAATGAAAACCTTTTATATACCGTTAGAACTTGGAACCTCCTGTGAAAGTGTAGCCAACTCAATTTGAGAAATTTTGGCGCCAAACCCGTCGTGATATGGTAAAAATTGAGTGAGTTATAAATTTTTTAATATCGGAGATTAATTCGACTGAATTTCAGTTCAGCTCAAATATCTCTTCAGAAACTAAAAATTCCCGCTACTTTCCTTGTAGAATCAGCTCTCTACCATTAAAAAAATACATCGAGACTGATTTTTGGACACCATAATCGCTCTCACACGGTACTCCAGCCGGGAGTTATTAATTTTTCAGTGTGTCCGAGACGACGATTCAGCCAGTTTTTCATCTGTATTTTCCAATGTTTAGCTATGATGGTTTCACGTATTCGGAGACCTTCCTTAGAGAATTAGCCTTCGGCCCGAACATGTAAGTTGAAAAGGACATCGAGATGGATTCAATGGAAAAAGAACCACCTCAAGACGGTATACCAAATTGGAGTTATAAAATTTTGAACGCCAGAAATACTATTGATCGGTAACCCGAAAACTTAGTAACGAAATTACTTGACCATCTTCAGTGTATAATTGGCTCTCGGCCCAAACACGAAAAGGTGAAGTTAATAGGAATATGAACCTAGTGATAAAATTTCATCTCACAATGATACTCTAGCCTGGAGTTATAAAATTCCGAAATTTGCCACACCAAAACAGACTTTCAGCTTGAACTGTCTCGAATCAAACGAAACCTCTGGCTTCCCTCAACCACTCAAAACATGATAGAATACATGGGAATCAGGAATCGTAAGAGATCATTCATTCACTGACTGGATTACCTATATAAAGCTTTGAATGCCTCTGATAAGCAGTCAATGTCTTATAGAAATGCTTTGATTCCATGATAACAAGGCTAATGATATGTATGTATGTATGTATATGATAATGAAACACAAGCCAACATGAAGAGTAAATTTCAGGGTATAACAATTGCCCTTATTCAATCTCCTTTAACCTGATAAGTGAGAAAAAGCGACATCTTTCGAGCGTTCAAGGTGGAAGGGGATTAAATACTTAAAAACCCAAAATTTTGCACTCTGAGCGATAGGAACACAACAAGCTGGTAACGGTATTGTTTGTAAAAGGGATGATATTTTTTGTATATGACTTTGCAGGTATTGATGAGAAAACGATGGAGTTTTGGATCCTGAGGAAAAGATGTCAGGAATACTAACCGGTGATCAAGGTAATGAGTAGCAAACTAAACCTAAGAGAACTAGATACGAACTACACTCTGGAAGGAATACCAGTATGATTCAAAATTCTGATAACTATGTAACGAGTGGCGGACTCGATCTAAGAAGACTAGTAATGGACTAGACTCAAAGGAGAATATCAGAATGATTTGAAATTCTAATAACTATGTAACGAGTGGCAGACTCAATCTAAGAAGACTAGTAGCGGATTACACTTCAAGGGGAGTATCAGAATAATTCGAAATTCTGATAACTAGGTAGCGAGTGGCGGACTCGACCTAAGAAAAAATGACAGATTAGACTGTCCTCGATTACCATAGCCCATCAACACACTAAAGAAATGTTGGTGGGAACCGAGAGGTACGAGTAGTGACCTAGACCTAATAAGGGAGTACAATAGTTAAAGTGAAGAGTTTCAGCTTGACACTGGAGTACTAAACAGGACAACAAATGGGCGGGTTTGGATCGTAAAGCAAAGATCTAGAAAGTGCGTGATTTCTAAAAGCACCTGCGAGTCTCGACCGAGGATTTACAGACGATTTAGATGGTATGAAATTACCAAGGTGTAAAGAAGGAGACCTAGGGAGAGTATCAAACTCGGCTCACGGAGATTAGGTTTTTAGTGACTAACATAACTTGAGAATTAACAAAGGAGTAGTGAACTTGACTCAAGAGACTAGTTGCCGACTAGAATGAGTATTAGAACAACACTGGATTTCACGCACAGGGTTCGACTTCTATGGACCATCTGCACGATATAGGAACGTCGGTTGGGTCGAAATAAGGTAATGGGGGCGACCTGTACCTAAAGGATATGATAGAGCTCCAAGGAGTGCCAGGGATAGAACTAGACTCCATAGGTACATCAATATTCAACAGGGATGACCTAAGATAAGGTGAAAGGAACCCAAAGAGATATGCCAGGAAAAACTTGGGCTTAAACAGGTACATCAACAATCAACGGAGATGACCTAAGAGAGGGTGATAGAAACCCAAACAGATGTTCCAAGACGAAACTGAGCTTAAACAGGTACATCAACAATTAGCGGAGATGACCTAAGAGAGGGTGATAGAAACCCAAACAGATGTGCCAGGACGAAACTGGGCGTAAACAGGTACATCAACAATCAGTGGAGATGACCTAAGAGAGGATGATAGAAACAAAAATAAATGTTCCAGGAAGAAACTGGGCTTAAACAGGTACATCAACAATCAACGGAGATGACTTAAAAGAAGGTGATAGAAACCCAAAGAGATACGCCAGGACGAAACTGGGCTTTGCATATGAACACCTAGCGATTTGGTAGTAATTGGTAAAAGGATACTTAAAGAATTGGAATATCTAGGGTAACGCAACTTCACTAAGGATATAATCTGAAGCTTTCGTTTTAGCAACTCCACTAAGAATGATAGAGAGCAATGATGGCTTATGTTTCAATGCATGATTGAATTGTTTTTCTACGGAGTAATGTCCCAAAGAGAATAAAACACTACACTTTAAGGATGCAATGTGATAATACATGTTTAAGTGTTTCACTGAGGATTATCAGGTCGAATAACCCATTGCTGCATTGTATGTTGATAAGATTCGAAAAAATAAATTACGCTCTTTCTGAAGAATACGCCTGGTTGATCATCATTTTCAAAATGAATGCCCTCGGATGTGGGGTGTGGCTTGGAGAAGCCACAGACAGGTATCAGACTTGTGAGGATTCAAGATTCTTTTTTAATTCCTATGGGAATGATATGTCAACCTCTCACCGGAGGTAACAAAGCTTGCGTTGAGGCATAAATTTCTTCTATCATGTCAGAAGGAACAAACTTCACTGAGGAAGGAAGATAGTCCTTATGAATGAGTTGTACCAGAGATATATGTTCTTCGGATATAAGGCTGCAAATACGTGTTTCTTTGGGGATGAGTGGAATCCTTGAGTCAGAGAAGATTTAAATCTTGGAGTCGGTGAAGACTCAATGACGAACTCCACTTGGGAATACATGTCCTCACTCGAGAAGAGGAATGAAGTCTTGGTGACAAAAAACCTGAAGTGCCTACTTCATCGGGGATAATCTTCGATTTTGGATACCGTCCTCATTAGGGAGAGGGTATAATCTGCCAAAACCATTTCATGGTGTGATTCCACTAGGGAATGAGCATCTTGTAGGAAATATCTCAAATGTGGAAAATCTTTTAGAAAGAGGAGTGAATTTGAGAAAAATTTCCTTGTTTTGTGACCTTCTTGGGAATGCAGGAGCTTTTTAGGCCATCGTCTTTAGGAAAACAATTTTGTTTTAAGAAATCAATTTGATGGGGAGTGTTTCTGTTTAGGAGAGCGACTTATTAGGGAACAACGTCCCAAACAATAAACCTAGGGAAGACAGATCCGCTAAGGGACACTGATCCCGAATTATCAGTGATATCAAACCAGGCTTCTACTGGAGAAGGGTGACAATGTCTAGACCAAGAATCTTAAGGCAACTTTATTGGGGAATACTAAAGATTTTTCACTGACAATTGAAGATGCTTCGCTGAGATCTCACGAATTACGATTCACTGGGGGAAGCTCTCTGTTCTTTCAAATGTTGCAACTGTTAAACATGCTCTTTACATGAGATGACTCACTGAGAATGGAAATTCTACATAAGGAAGCATAGAGCATATTAAAGAGAATGCAGATTTCACCGGAAAATGTTGACTGCATTGGGTAAATTTCCTGTTCAAAAGTTGTTGGAGAGACAGGGGCTTTGACTGGAGAAAACCTCCTTGCTCAAGGGATCGACTGGGGAGAAGCGACTCCATATTGGGGACTTCACAGGGGATTTTCAAATATCCATTAGGCATCACCAAACTATTCACTGAGAAGAAGAAAGACTTCACTGAGAAGTAATCTTCATTTGGGAAGAAAATACTTCTTGGGAATATGGATTACACTGGAGAAGTGCAGAATGGACTAGGGATACTGTAATCGCCTTTGTCAGTTATTGCTCCAATTTTTACAAATCGGTGCATAAGATGAGGAAATAGTAATTCCTACAAAATAGATTAAGCCAAATATGCCTCGGGTATAGCTAGACCACAGCGTCTGCCACCATAATCTCAAATAGACAGGGAGTAATATCTGCAACTTATTTATCATGATTGTGCATAGTCATCCAATTTCTCAAATGCAAATGTTTATCAAAATACATTGGAAGGTTTTGTAAACAAAACAGTAAAAGAAAAAATTATAAGCATGTTTTAGATAAAATAAATCTGTATTGATTGGAAATTAGCCTGTAAAAAGGAGTTTACACCGGGAAGCAATTCTTAGAAAGAGGAAACTGCCAAAGCAAAAGTAAAAGGAGTGTTTACAAATGGAAATATGAAAACGGATATCCATTGAATCATGATTCTGCTAAAAATACTTACAACTCTGACGCTCTCATCCCCTTGCTTTTAGAAAAACGATAGGTTCGCAACCCTGTACGAGGTGATCGATCATAGTGGTAGATACAATATCATGATCTGACGGCGGACATAGTCATTCGCTTTAATCCTTCTTTTTCCTGGACTGCCCTTGTGGGTTTTCAGTCCATCAGGATACCCCTTTTTTCTTAAATTGCCTTTGACATATCAAATTAGCTGGTGTACGATTATTTTTCACTCATTCACTCTTTCTTTTTTCCTTAACTTTTGCCCGAACCTTTGTTCACTATTTGAGGTTCACCGGGATGCCCTTTTTTACCTGATCCAGTCAACTCAGTCGTCATTTTATGTGAAGCATTTTTTGACTATATCCTCATTCACGGGAGTGGAAATTCTTTGCCATCCATAGTCGCGAGCATCATTGCTCCTCCAGAAAAATATTTCTTAAGGCTACAGACCTACCCGGTCCCTTAAGGAATATCAAACAATAATCAACCTGATTATTACAATGCACAAGCTACCCGTAAGTGACTAACAACTTCTAAAACTCGCAAGTCCTAGACTTCTTAAGAATACAGACCTACTCGGTCCCTTAAGGAATATCAAACAACTATTTGAATACAAGTTTTGTTTACAAGAATGTTGCTTCTAAAAAGCTGAATATGTAAATTATTTTAAGAACAGTGATTTAAGAATGTCAAAGCTATGAACAACATTTGCGCGTGATTATTCATTGAATTGGCAGGTTTCTCTTAGTCTTCAAGCCTTTATATCGCCAATAAAATAATATATCCATTGAGGCGTACTCTTGGGATTTCCATAAACATTGGCTGCTTGAACAGTAACGTGGGAGATAAGATCGTGTGACGCGTCCGTCCTTTCATGGTAGTGGAATGAAAACTTGATTGTACCATGTACTATTTGTACCATGTTAATGTTATCTTCTTTCCTTTTGCACTTCAGAGGCTTCTATGAGTATGAGTTTAGAAGCTAGAACATAACACAAAGTCATCAAAACTTCAAGTCTTCAGAGTCTTCAGAACTGCGTCTTTAGAGTCTTCAACACTTGGTTGTGAGAACCTTTTCTTGGAACCATGGGTCTTTAGAACTTCAAGTCTATAGAATCTTTAGAACTTTTGTCTTTAGAGTCTTCGGCACTTGGTCTTCAGAACCGTTATCTTTAGAACCCTGTTATTAGAAACACAAGTCTCTAGCATCTAGACTTCAGTATAAAATTTGTATTCAAATATTCTAACTTTGTTTCTTTGGAACACATTGTATTTTATAAACATGAGTCTTTAGCATCTGGACTTAAGTGACAACTTTTGTCTTCAGATCTTCTGACTGTTTTCTTAGAACACGTTGTCTTTAGAAGCTTGAGTCTTCAGCATCTGGACGTAAGTAGCAACTTCTGTCTTCAGATCTTCTAACTGGTTTCTTTTGACATATATCAGAGCTTACACTTTAGAGCCTTCTGGAGTGTCTTGCTACTTTTTAACAGAACTTGTGTAGCAAAGAAGCGGAACTAATTCTCTTCTAATGTCTTGGCCATGCCATCCATCAGAAGCAGAACCTGTTTGTTAAGTATTTAACAGTAACAAACATTAGAGTATCAAAATTATTCATACAAACATACTCATTTGTTATCATCAAAACTCAGAGATGATATTACATAACCAAATCTTGTTCTTACACCTTCGACCTGAAACCACTATGGACCCTAGATGTAGAGTTAAGTAATTTATTGCTGATTAGACGTTATTCATAATTGGATGACCATAAAGACAGTTGATGGGTACTTCACAATGCATAATGAGGGACATGAGTGACCTAGGTGGAATTTGCCCATCCTGTATAACAGGATAAATGTCTAAGGGCCCAATATTGAACTGGACAAGGGTGACACGGTCTATGCCTTGTGTTCAATATAAATATAAGGGAAAAAGGGTAATTGTAAACACAAATATTATCACAGAAAGGTTTTGTCTGATTACATGACATTTTTGTGACTTGGATAGCAGTGATGTGTTGCTAGATATCGCTAATTGTTTATTATGTTAAATGTGTGATTTAATATAATTGTCAACGTCACGAAAACCTACAGGGTCACACACATAAGGACAGGTTAATGAGAGATAGAGTAAATAAGGAACATTGTAAGGTATGGTGCACTTAAGTGAATTGTAGAATACCGTAAGGTACGATACACTTAAGTGAAATATGGAATATGGTAAGGTACCACGCGCTTAAGTGATATGCGGTATATCATAAGGTATGATACCCGTAGGCTTAATTGGGCTTTTAGCTTGTAGCCTTAATTGGGCTTTTAGCTTGCAGCCCACATAAGTAGTTCTATAAATAGAACCCTTATGCTGAAGCATTTCACTTGATGAAATTTTGGTCTTGAAACCCTAGCCGTATTTTGTCTCACTCTCTCACTCAAACTTTTTGTTCGTAACTAGCTAGTATTGTGACCGAAAGTGATCTATTCATGTGGAGTGAGTAGAGACGTTGTTATTCATCAATGTTCGTGATCACAACATCAAAGGTCTGAATCACCACAAGAGGTAATGATTTCTATCACTGACCATGCCCATTCGTAAGGATCACTAAAGGAAAATTTTAATTTTCCTCTGCATTTTGGATCGCAATTTTCCTTCAACTTTGCACCTACCAAAACAAATTTTTTTTCTCCCTTGTGTTTCATCTGACTTTGTTTACCCGATGTTCTTTCGGATATGTCTTTCGTTCTAACGTTTCCTTGGAACCTTACTTTTTATCTGATGTCTTTTCGAATATGTCTTTTGTTCTGATGTTCTCCCAGAATCTTACCCTTTTTATTCGATGTTCTTCTGGATATGTCTTTTGTTTTGATATTCTCCCAGAACCTTACCCTTTTCATTCAATGTTATTCCAGATATGTCTGTTGTTCTGATATTCTCCTAGAACTGTATCTTTTCCCCCGATGTTCTTCTGGATATGAATTTTATTTTGATGTTCTCCCAGAACCTTACCTTTTCTACCCAATCTTTTTCTAAATGTGTCTTGTTTGTTCTGATGCTTTTCCAGAACCTGTTTTCGTACATTCAATGTTTTCCTAGATGTTTCAGACGTATCTTTGAGCTTGGATAACTTTTCTTTCATTCAATGTTTCTCTGGTTGTTCGTAGGTTTGTTTTCCTTTCCTTTCGTTTTGTGCCTTAGCCATCATAATTTAACCTGGTCCACTCAATTAACTCACACCCCGTTTTCTTTTTATTTTTATTTTTGTTTTTTTGTTTTTTTGTTTTATTATAACAATGCATTGGGCCTCACCCTTTGACCCAATCTGCTAGCCCAATCAGCCCATAAGCCCAATTCCGAACTGCTACTTCACGCCCTATTTTACTGTTTTAGCCCTTTACCCTTTTCTTACTCTATTTTCATTTTAATTGTTTTAGTATTATTTTTACTTTTGTTAATTGTTTTATTTTATGTAATTAGTTTGTTAATTGTTTATTTTACTATTTGCTACTTGTGATAATTAATTTTGATAATTGACTTTATTTAATTAAGCTAATGATGATTAAGTTAGTTTTATTAAATAATTTCAATTAACTTAATTAATTTTTGTGTGTTAAATTATTTAGTTGTTTAGTTTATTCTTTTCGATTATTTGATCTCATCTTTGCAAACTTTATTGTTTTTAGTTAACTAATCAAATATTGATATTAGTTACTTGATTTGATTATTAAAAATTAATTACTTTTGCTAATTAATTTTTTTAATCTAATTAATTCTTGATTAATTAATTAAACATTTGCTCCATAAATATATTTAGCTTTGATACATGATTGTAGCCCGCTTTGGTTTGAGTTTTCTCTTCATATGATATATTCAGACTACTTCTCTACTATCCTGGTTTTGTCTGTTTGTCTAGAGTTTCATCTGATTCAGGGATTCTTATTCGATATTATGATGATCATCCGATACTTTGAGCTTTACTGACACCTTGGGCTTGCCTGATGCACTTCCCCCGCTTTTGATATATTTTTACCTTATACGCTTTTTGCTTGTGATTTTTTTCATTTGATGCCCGGTACATTCTTGATTATTCTCTGCTTATGGTTTTAAACCAAGGGGATGGGAATAATGTATTGACTTCTTTATGTCAAGTATTGGCTTCTTATTTTGCCAGACCTTCCTTACCTTAGCTTTTACTTTCTTGTACATGGGATAGTCTCTTTATCTCTTACCCCATTCTTCATTTTCAAAAACATCTTTGTTTCTCAAAACTTCTTTCTTTTCAAACTTTAACCACTTTCAGAATAAACCTTGACTATGTCGAGTGACTTTTCAAACTTCTTTTCTTCTTCAAACTTTTTAAAACACTTAATAAATAATGATGAGAATCACACTTCCACGAGCCAAGTGGAGAAGGATGAGTGGGTCCAATCCCGAAGTTTGTCCTTCATCCCATTCATAGTCTTTTGTGTGATTCAAATCACAAATCCTTTTTCAAAACTAAAAAACGTTTAACCTCATTCAAACCATTTTGTGCGCTCGAGCACCTTTTCCCTTTAAAACCTTTTCCAAGATTAGACATGATTCATTTATAGTAGAGATACCATCATCATATCCCCATGATTATAAAGTTGTTGACTTTTCCACTTGAGTACCAGGGGCGTTTCCAAACCCTCCTCATGTTGACGCATGGTCCATCTTTCTCACACCTTGTGATCGATTAGTTGAGATTTCTCTCCTAAAAATAACGACTTGTCTCTTCATTTAAAAGACAACCAACACACTGTTTTGTTCTTTTTTAGAAGAACTATGAGTACCCTGATCCTTTATTACACGAAGGGGGTACGTAGGCACAAAGGTTCGCAATCATGGTGGGCGCAATAATAAAAGGCATTTCTTTTGTTTGTAAATATTCTTTCATTCATTCTCTTTAGCATGTAAGTCTTTAGATAACACACCCTTTGATTATAATAAACAAAGTGGATTTTGTAGAGTACCATAGATGCTTAGGGTGTTAATACCTTCTCTTTTCCTAGCCAACCCCCGTACCTTGATGTCTTTTCTTTTTATTTTGGATTTTATTTGCTCTTTTCCCATTTTCCCTTTGGAAAAAATAAAGTGCGGTGGAAATTTCATTGTGTGAGTTAAGTCAATTAATGGCTTAGTCTCAAATTTTTACCACTACATTTTCGCATACAGTGCTACAAAGGTGTTGTCGTCTAACAAAGAGACCAGATTCTGACAACGTTTCTTTTTTATTAGACATAAAGTAGTCGTATGTTGTCACGAGATCTTCTTGATATAACTTCTGACTGGAGACTTCTTGTAGAAGTTTGTTGAAGCTTGAATATAGTCATTGTTATTTATTATACTTAACTTCCTGAATCAGAGGCTTCTTATAGAATTAGTTAAAGCTTGATCATAAGTTAGTTTATCTCTTCAAAACCTGATTAGAATGAGACTACAGAGTCTTGAGTTTATAGGTTCTAAGCTTGCCTTTATTAGAGTCTTGCTCAGAACTAATCTGGATGATTACTTTCGGAGTTGTTGACTTGATATAGACAATAATCCTTTGAAGCACAGACTTTAGAACTGTTAATGAAGCTTGTTCATAAGTTGCAGAGTCATTCTGTATGACAAAACCTGCTTACTTCAAATGATTCTAGTCTTCAAACATTGTAGGTCTTTGGAATTCCAAGTAAGCTTCAGTGCAGCATATGAGATGCTTGAGTTTGACTTCTTAAGAGTATGAAAGCTTGGTTATGGTCTTTCATATTCAAAACAACTTTAAATCTCTCTTAATGATTATTCTAAGTGATTATCTTGATTTATACAAAGGTTAATGTCTTTTGATCCTGCAGAATTGAACAACCATTAGTAAAACCCAATTTCTCTTTAAATACATTTTTATCAATAAAACCTTTCAAGGGTCTGAACAAATCTTGTTCCAACAAATGATACTAACCTTCCTAAATACTTTTGGCCTGATGCAATAATTAATACTTGTTATGTTATGAATAACTGATAAAACCAATTCTAAAGTGTATGCTCTATGAACTATATAAAGGAAGAAAACTGAATATCTCTCACTTTCATGTTTTTGGATGCAAATGTTTATCCTTAAAAATGGGAAGAATAACCTCGTAAAATTTGATACAAAAGCTGATGAAGGCATATTCATAGGATATTCCACTTTTAGCAAATATTTTAGAGTATTTAACAAAATAACTTTAATAATAGAAGAATCAGTTCATGTTACCTTTGATGAATCTAACCCTAAATAATTAGAAGTAAAAGTGATTGATTGTGGGTGTATCTTCGAAAAATATGACTCTAGAGGAAAATGATCAAGAACCAGATCAATTTCAAAGTCAAGATCAAGTCATAGATGAAGAATTAGCCAGAGATCAAATCATAGAAACTACACCATATCATATAGAATTTACAAAATAATTGAGACTAACACAAGACCATCCTATTCAGAACAATATTAGAGACATCTCCAAGGGAGTCTCTACTTAACGATTCCTTAATAAGGTTTGTAAGTTTTGTGGCTTTTCTTTAACAACTTAGCCAAAGGGAATCGATGAATCTATCATCGATGAACGTTGGTCTCTCTCCATGCAAAAAGAGTTAAATAAATTTGAACGAAACAACATATTGAAACTTGCTCCCAAATCTTCATCTAATATAGTGATTGGTACCTGATGGGTCTTTCGTAACAAACTAGACGAAGATGGAAATGTTTTAAGAAATAAAGCAAGACTTATTGCGAAAGGATACAATCAACATGAAGAAATATATTTCGATGAAAGCTATACCAATGTGGCTAGATTAAAATCCATAAGGATGTTATTAGCTTTCTCTTGTATCATGAATTTCAAATGATTTCAAATGGATGTAAAAATTGCTTTTCTTAATGGCTACATCCAAAAGGAGGTATATGTTGATCAACCTCCAGGTTTTATCTATTCAACATTTCCAAATCATATTTTCAAGTTTGAGAAAGCGCTATATGGAATGAAACAAGATCAAAGAGCTTGGTATGACTTTCTAAGCAAATTCTTGCTTGAAAACAAGTTCAAAAGATGATAAGTTGATAAAACTCTCTTTATCAAAATAATTGAACATGACATCTTATTGGTTCAAATTTACATTGATGATATCATATTCGATGCTACTAACAAATTCTTGTAAAAGTAATTTTCTAAAATGATTCAGAATGAGTTTGAAATGTCAATGAAGGGAAAGCTGCAATCCTTCCTAGTACTTTAAATCCATATGGCTAAATAAGGAACTTTGATAAATCAAGCTAAATACTATAAAGAATTTATAAAAAGGTTTGACATGGAGAAGTCCAAATTAATAACAACCCCAATGTCAACATCATGCAACCTCGACAAGGTTGAAAATGGTAAACCAGTTGAGGAAAACAAATATTTAGGTATGATAGGCTTTCTTCTCTATCGAATATCGCCCTAATATCATGTTTTTTATTTGTCGTTGTGCTCACATTCAAGCATTCTCGAAATAATCACATCTCATTGTGATCAAATGCATCATGAGATATCTCACTAGCACACAACAAATGGGTTTATGGTACCCCCAATGGATCACGTTATGACTTAGTTGGGTACATCGATTTCGATTTTTCTATGTGCAGGTTGGATAGGAAAAGTACTAATGATATATGTCACTTACTTGGGAACTCCCATGTCTCATGGCATAGTAAGAAACAAGTAAGTGTCGTTATCCATAATAGAGGCAGAATATATTATTGCGGGTAGATGTTATTCTTAAATTATCTGGATGAAACCGGTGATTATAGTGTCAATTATGTCTTGTTAAGATGTGATAACACTAGTGCCATAAACCTCACTAAAAATCTGATTTTTCGCTCTCAGGCTAAAAATATTGAGGTTAGGAACCACTTTACTAGGGAACATGTTGAAAAAATGGAATGCATACTTGAATTTTTAACCGCATCTAATCAACTTGCATATATTTTTACAACACCACTTCCTAAAGAAAGATTTTTTTCTATAAGAACTGAACTAGGAATTCTAATAAACAATGCATGGATTAGTATGCTTATGTGCCTCTTCTCCTTTTTATTCTTCCCTTTATCTACTTGATATTATGTGATATATGTGATTTAATTGTCTCTTCTCCTTTTTTATCATGACAAAAGGGGAGAATTATACTCTCAGAGGGGAGTAGAGTATACTCCCTACTCATTTAAGGGGGAGTTTAACCACTCCAATTATATATCCATCTATTTCCTTTTACCACCTCCCTGATAGATGCATTGTCATCATTAAAATGGGGGGAACATGGATTTATGTGCTTGCATGTATGAAGTTGATGATCCTGCTAATAACTTTCCTAAAGTTTTGATAACGACAACATCAATGACTCCTGAAGTAAATGGTAATTGTTGAACAAAATTGGTGTATACCATATCCCTTAAGTTTTGATGATAACAAAGTATTTAAAGAACAATTGGGTAAACTAATGTGTAATTAAGTGTGCAGGTATTAAGATCAATATACTAATTGAAAATTAGTTCTGAAACTATTTTAACCTTGAAAGAGAAGCTTCCTAAGAGGTAAATTTTAAAGGTGGTCAGAGTCTGATGTCTCTGGACTCTGAACATGCCACACTCTGAAGAGTCAAAGTTTGAAATCATCAAAAACCAAGACTTAGACTCTGAAGGACCAGAACCTAAACCCACTCAAAGCTCAAGAACCGAGGATGTTTTAACACATCACTGTCAGAATATGAGGTTAATTTATTATGTTCTGGTCATGCGATATCTCAGCAAAAATTTGCAGAAGCATGATTGTTTGCAACTAATAATTCCTTTTGTAGCAAAGGAAGTTCAAATGAGCTTATAACGACATTATCCATTTGAGGAAGCTTTGCAACGAATATGTTGATGATTTTCTACAACATTTCTTTTGTGCTTGAAGATTTGTTTATCTAATGATTTGGAGAAACATACAACATTTCATCTTGACAAGAACAGAGAAGTTACTCTGTCAAAACAAAAAGCATATGCTAGCTTAGAACTTCTTACCATTGTACATTCTTATAAGTTCTTAAGTCTTAGAGTTTTTATGTGTTGTAATTTTTGTACTCCTACAATTGAATATCAAGTGTAACTATCACTATATAACTATCATTTATATGTTAGATAGATTTTTAGAAGTCTCTTTCCTGTGTGCTTAAGCAGTGAAGTCTCTTGTCTTCTTGCTTGAGCAGTGAAGTCTCTTGCTTGTGTGCTTAAGAATTTGTAAAGTCTCTTGCTTGTGTGCTTGATCATTTGTAAAAGTATCTTGTTTATGTGCTTGAGCATTTGTAAATTCTCTTGCTCATGTTCTTGAGCAATCAGAAGTATTTTTCTTGTGTGCTTGAGTATTGAAGTCTCTTGTTTGTGTGCTTGAGCATTTGTGAAAGTCTCTTGCATGTGTACTTGAGCATTTGTAAAGTCTATTTCTTGTGTGCTTGATCAATCAAAAGTCTCTTGCTTGTGCTCTTGAGCATTTAAGTCCCTTACTTGGGTGTTTGGGCATTGGAAGTCTCTTGCTTGTATGCTTGAGAAAATTGTAATCAGATTCAGTTATAGTGAAAATCTCTTGGAAGCCCAAGGGGACTGGACTACTCTTGATTTCTAGGAGGAACCGTGATAAATTGCTTGTGTGTTGTCTTGTTATACTCTTTACTTCTGCTTTAGTTTATTCTGTAGTTATCCAACAAACTCTGAACCATCAAAATCTGATAATAGAACTTGAGAAAAAGCAAGAAAGTCAACACAATTCAACCTTCCCTTCTTGTGTTTTTCTTACCTTCAATAATAGCTTTCCAACTCTCTAAGGATGGTGATCAAACTTAAATACATCCCATGCCTCATCTAATATGAGACTTGTTCTACCCCAAAATTTTCCCTCCCATATTCTTCAAGAAATTGCCAAGTCATGCTTCAAAATTCCCCAAGGGTTACACAGTGCAAGAGCCTCCTGAACAGTCAAAATTAGGGTTTTGATTCTGATCAAGAAAATGAAGTTTTCAAAGGTCCAATCAAGTCTCACATGCCTATAAATATGGTCAAGCATCCTCATACCAAGTTTCAAGACTTTCAGCACAAGATTGCACAGTCAAAACCCTAATTGCACTCTAGTCAACTGTAGGGGCAAAATGGTTATTTGGCAGTCAAAAGTTCAAATTTTTGGTCAACATCTCATTTTGAAGCCACAAACATCATTTGATCAATGCTTGATCATGATTCTCAAAGCTTGGCTCAAAAATCATCAAGATGCAAAAGTTTCCTTATTTGGACAGCTGAAAAAGTCAACTGTAAATTGACCAGGGCATAACTTTCACATGGATTATCAGAAAAATCCTATCCAAAGCTCATTTTGAAGAGAAAGACATTTCCTACAACTCCTCTTCATACTTCAAGTCCAAGAAATGCTCTCACAAAAAGTTATCAATTTCAACATTATAGGTCATTTTCAAAAGTCAACAAAAAGAGACTTTAAGTCAAAGGCCATAACTTGAGATTGGTGAATCCAAATGACATGGGACCAAATACATTGGTTAGAGGACTCAAAGACATTTCCAAAATGTCCAAGAACATGAGCAAAGCTTAAAAATTGAGCAAGTTATGCCTTGTGGAAGTTGGGAAATTTTTGGATATTTTGAAAAGTCAACATTGATTCAAATGACCTAAAATTGCTAATGGGCCTATTTTTCTTCCACAATTCATTATCCAAGGCATGTGCACGACCACTTGGCCCAAAGGGAAGTTTTTATTCATTTTTTATTTATTTGTTTGGATTTTTATTAATAATAATTCATTTAAATTAAAATAAATACATGAAAAATGCTAAACCTAGTTTTTCAATCTTTTTGTGCATATTATATCCTCAAGATTTCGTGCCTAGCTAAATATGGAAAGAACCAATGCAATTGGATGTGATTTGTATCAAAAAGCATGTGAAAAAGATTTGGAAATCATGGTTAAAAAATCAAATATTGCATTCATCAATTCATGGATTGTGGACCAATTTTATTTGACCTAATTCACTCATACATAAGTATAGAACACAACCCTAATGCCATTGACCAAGAGGCTGCGCAGAAAACACCTTTTGAACACTTGAAATTTATCAAAAAAAACCAATTCTGAAAACCTAGTTCTAGGGCGATTCAAGGCAAGACTTTGATCTCATTAGCTTGCTAAGGCTTCATAGAAGGAATTTGGATCAAAAACCACAAGCTCTCGTGCCCAGAAACGTGAGAACGATCTCACTTGTACCAAAAAAATTTCTCATTCGTGCATCTTAATTCATGCATCTTTTGTAACTTTTAATGCTTGGTTTATGTTCATTGTAAGATTCTGATGCTAACCGTATGGTTTAATTGTCTTTTTGTCACCCATATGCGATTTAACCATTGTTGAACATTAGGGTTTCCAGGACCTTGGATTAGGGTTTTTTAATTAAGGAAAAATTGGCCTTCAAGGCTTACACCATTGAATCAAGCATGTCTGGACGAACAGAAATAAGCCCTCGCGCCTAATTTATGAGGCCTTATGGCCTATTCGCTATTTTCTCTAATGCTAGGTTATAGAACGGTTCAAAACCGTTGCTTATTATGTTTGTGTTTCAGAAAAAAAATAAAACAATGGAGAAGATGATCTCGTGGCAGGCGATGGTTGGCTGGTTTGAAAGTTTGCGCGAAAAGTAGCACTAACGCATTGTTTTGTTTTATTACATTCATTGGTTATTCAATTTACAGATGAACACAATAGCTCCACTGGCAAGCGCGCTCATTGGTAAACCATAGGACCTGGGTTCGAGCCCCAGGTCCCCACCCCCTTCATATTATTTTGCATTTAGTGGTTCCATGCAGGTTCAATGTAAAGACGCACCGTGCACCCACACAATCAAACATGCCACGCGTTTAATCTCATCAATTCAAGGGCCAGGATTTGTGGAACATGATACACCCTAGTCAACGCGTATACACGCGTCCTGAAAAGTCAAAGAGGCCAGAAATTCAAATGGGCCAGATTTCTAAAGACTAACCTCCACTTTAGGGGCAGACCCCCTAGGTTTGCAATTCTTTTTATTTTCCTTATTTTTTCATTATTTATACTTTCTTTTAATTATTTTTTTATTAATTAATTTCATATTTTCATAATATATAAAAAACATCAAAAAATCAGAAAAGAGAAAAAATATAATAAATATTTTATTTCAGTATTTTTATAAATAAATTGCATTAATTCATTTAGTTATTAAATTAGGGTTAATTATAATATTTTCATAATAAAAATCTAAAAAATATAGAATTAGGGTTTATGATAATTTTTATTCCTTTTTATTTTTCTTTCATAAATAATTAAAATATTAAATATTTATTTTTGTAATTAAATTGCATGTAAATTAATTAGGGTTTAATTTTAGGGTAAAACTTCAACATATTTTCATAATAAAGTAAAAATTGTAGAATTAGGGTTAGCATATTATTTTAATTAATTCTTTTTTCATTAAAACCAAAAAATATAAAAAAAAAACAATTTCTTTTCTCTCTTAATTAATTAATTCCAGCATTTAATTTAATTTTGCAAAAGGGTCCAACGCCCTCGTTTCGATTTAAATTTCAATTCACATGCTTATTTCTTTTTCGCTTAATATTTATGTATCTCTCCCAAAGCCTTGTAATTAATTTTCTCGCCCTTTACTTTTCATTATTCTTTATTTTTTCTGTCAAATCGGGTTCAAGAAATTTTGGCGATGAGGACCCGCGCCTTTTGTAATAGCTTTAGACTTTTACTTTTCTCGCACTTTTAACCGTTAATCAAAGCATGAAAGAATGTATGGACAAAAATAAAAAACAAACGCTAGATCACCAATAACATGACAAAGGACAAAATATCTGAAAACGACACACCAATCGCACACACCACCCCTAGGGTACGCCTCACTGTTGCCTTGCCTCGAAAGGTGATCGTCGAGTAGAGGATGTCTTAGTAAGTCCTCATGATCCGGGAACCTGGCATGAGGGTAGCTTCTAAGGTGTCTTCCCATTGCTCTGGTGATCACCATGTCCCGAACCTCGAATTGACCCGAACACCTCCAACGGTGGTGCTACCTACCTCTCAATGGTGGGATGGCACTACTTTAAAGGACATTTACACAGACGAATTCCTTAGGGTAGGTAGACGACTCTAGATACTTTCTCTAATTTCAAAACAAAATCAAAAATACTTTTCACACCGACACCTTTTCAAAAATCTTTCAAAAGAATTTTTTCAAACACTCTTGAGGACAGATACAAGAGTCGAACTGGAATTTTCAAAGAAACTTTTTAAACCCACAATTGAAAAGCAAACAAACCATTTTGAAAACACAAATGAGCAAGTATCTAAGAGCCCATGGATAACCATGGATAGAAAGGGTGCTAACACCTTCCCTTTCTATAACCTACCTCCCGAACCGAGAGCAATCTCTTTAAGGAATTTTTCTGTGCTTTTGTCCTTTCCAATTGGAGAAAATAAAAGACAGTGGCGACTCTTGCTTCCGCGACATTCCGCGAACCAGCATTAAACAGTCAGTTCCAGATCCACCGATCACAGAACTGGCGACTCTGCTGGGGAATAAACTTATAAAGTGAGGTGTACCTTAGGGCTAGTTCATAACTGTGTTTTCAATTGTTTTCCTTGTGTGCTTTAAATTGTGGGTTGCTTGGGAGTTCTATAGATCCTAACCCGGATCTGGGGGATACCTTCTTAGAAAGTAGCAACAAGGCTGTGAGGGAACTGTGCGGGGTATACCGACATGGTTGAAACAGTCTACTACGTTGATGTGGCACTTTGGTGTGTACCGGTAACCCTTGAGTTCAGTCAAGGAGAGTACGGGGCCTCCGCGTGGTGTCGTGAAGCATCAACAGACCTTAGGAACCTTAATTGAACTATCTTGGCCTCTTTAGGGTAGTGAGATAACTGACTTTGGTGCAGTCCGAGGTTGGTTGATACTCGATACTACACTCAATTGAGGGTTGCTTTCTTGGAATATTTCAGTCGCCAGTTCAGTGGCTAAATCGAAACGATGAACAATGAAAGCAATCCCGTGATATTGGGAACCTTAGAACCCGGTTACTTCTAATAGGACAGGTTGAACCCACCAACTTCAAAAGGGTACTACCCAGACCCCATGCTGGCCTTAAACCCTAAGGGTTTGTCTTGTGTGCCTTGTGTGCCTTACATGTTTGTCTTTGTAAATATCTGTGGTGTGTTTAATCATAGCATCATGACATCATCCAGCATCATATGCATTGACTAACCATTTCAGGGGTTCGAATCTTCATCTTTGTTCTTTGTTTTGTAGGACATGGAAACTGTTCGTAGAAAGACAATTCAAATCAGCCTTGTAAGGGTCCCTCCTCAGCTTAAGGAGCTTATATCTAGGATTCCCGAGAACTCTTCATTCAGTGAAAGACATGGAAGCCTCATCAGCTTGGTCAATACCAACATTGAGGAAGATATGATAAAGGTCCTGTTCCAATTCTATGACCCTCTGCATCACTGTTTCACCTTCTTGGACTATCAGTTGGTACCTACATTGGAGGAGTTCTCCCGGCTCCTGAAGATCCCTATCCTTGATCAACTACCCTACAGCGGTACGGAAAAGGAACCTAAGCTTGAAGAGATTGCTAAAGCCTTGCACCTACAGTCATCTGATCTCAAGGGACATTGGGAAGTTAGAAGTGGTATCAAAGGGTTCTTAGCCAGGTTTCTGTTTGAAAAGGCCCATGAATGTTGGAACTCCCTTGATTTGCAAGCTTTTGAAGAAGTGGTGGCCCTCCTTGTCTATGGTTTGGTGTTGTTCCCTAATCCAGATCAGCTTATTGATATCAGTGCTGTCCAGATCTTTATGTCCAGGAATCCTATACCTACCTTGCTGGGGGACATCCTTCACTCATGTTACACTCGAACCATGAGAAAAAGAGGTGTCCTTATGTGTTGCACTCCTCTCCTGGGAAGGTGGTTTATTTCGCACCTTCCACAATCAGTCTTGAAGAATGAGCGGGGTTTGAGATGGTCACAACGGTTGATGACTCTTACACATGCAGATATACATTGGTGCCCTAGGTCCAGAGAAGATGTCACTATCATTGATCGTTGCGGGGAGTACCCTAATGTTCCTTTACTTGGAATCAGAGGAGGTATTACTTACAGCCCATGCCTGGCTTGGAGACAGTTTGGTTATGCTCGGAGGGATGGTCCTCATGACATGTTAATTCCTGACATAGTTTTTGACTTCGACAACGATACTCAAGGACTTCGCCAGAGATTTATCAGAGCTTGGAGGATGCCCAGTAGGATAGACAGCAAGACACTGGGGCACAGGAACTCCATCCCATTGGAACCTTATCTCAAGTGGGTACGAGCCCGCTCCCAGAAGTTAATGATGCCTTATCCCCATATGCTCCCTGTAATCAAAGAGCCAGTCTTGGAAGGAGAAGTGTCCTACACTATTCAGCACCCTGACATGCCCACATCCCGGGGAGAGATGCAGAAGAGCTAGATCCAGCTCAAAGAAGAACGGAATTCTCTTGAGACCAGTCTACATGTTAGTGAAAAGAAGGTCTTGGAGCTCACCCGCCTGTTGCAGGAGGAGAGGAATCTCAACACTTACATAGCTCCAAAGAGGATGCGTAGTATATTTTGGGATTGATTTGCTTTTGTATTATTTTTCCCATGAGGCTTTGATGTATTGAACAATTATTTCCTTAATGATAACGTGTGTTCCTTTTTGTCTACAACAAATTTGAACTTTCGAACTCTTGAATGCATTGCATAAACACATATCATTCATCATGTGCATAGCAGGTTTTTCCTCTTTTCAGGTTGCTTACAGTTCTTCGCTGTTTATTTCAGCATCATGAATCCCGACTCGTCATCAACTGAGACATCCATCAAAGCTCTTTAGGCGCAGAATGCGCAGTTTCAGGAATTAATCAAGGGTTTGGCGCAGGGCCAAGAAGAGCTGAAGGCTCTGCTCCTGAAGAAGGAAAAGAAGAAGAAGAGAAGAATTGTTCTGTTCAGCTCGGGCCGAAGGTTTGGCAACACTTTGCAGAATGAAGAGGCTGGTTCTTCTGTTGGTAAGAGTACTCCTCAGACAGAAAAGGGTCCTAGTCCGGTAGTCTCTGACAACGAGACTGATTTTGATGAAGAACAATATCCTCCGGCAGAAGACCGTTACAAGCAGCTGGAAGATAGGTTGAATGCTATGGAAATACAACAGGTACCTGGGCTGGATTTTGGAGATCTGGGTTTGTCAACTGGTGTGATTATTCCTCGGAAGTTCAAAGCACCATCTTTCACTAAATATGATGAAGCGTCTTGTCCAAGCTACATCTCAGGTCCTATGTTCGGAAAATCCAACCGTACTCAGCGGATAAGAATTTGTGGATCCACTTCTTCCAGGAGAGTCTTTCAGGGACTCACCTCGAATGGTTCTATCAGCTGGATGGGACCAAGGTTCGTAACTGGGAGGAGTTGGCTACTGCTTTCTATAAGCAGTATCAATATAATGCCGACCTTGCCCCTACACGTACCCAAACTCCAGGGTATGTCGTTAGGTTCAAGTGAAGGTTTTAAGGAGTACGCTCAGAAGTGGAGAGACCTGGCTGGCAGGGTGCAGCCACCGTTGACTGATCGGGAATTGGTAGACATGTTTTTGGGGACCCTATCTGGGCCATTTTTCAACCATCTTATCGGGAATTCGTCTGCAGGGTTCACTGATCTGATTCTGACTGGAGAGAGAATTGAGGCTGGGTTAAAGTCTGGTAAGATTCCGAAGAGTGCATCGTCTAGTTCTGAGAAGAAACCCTTCAAGAAGGAGGCTAGTGCTGTATATGGTTCCAAGAGATCAGAAAGATCTGAGCGCCGCCAATCTGTCAGTGCGGTAATGATTGCTAAGCCTGCTGCCGCTCCTCGGCCAACCAATCCTCAAAGGGCTGAGAGACCCAGAAGGGAGTTCACCCGCTTGAGTATGACCTTGTCGCAGATCTTACCACAGTTGCTCTCAACCAACTTAGTGACCGTCAGAGAGGCTCCGAAGTTTCCAAATACTACCTCTCCTAAGTACAATCCGAATGCCCGTTGTGCTTATCACTCCGATAGCCCGGGGCATTCCACTGATGACTGTTGGGCACTAAGGAGTAAGGTGCAAGACCTTATTGACGCGAAGGAAATACAGTTCGAAGCGCCTGAGAGGCCGAATGTGGTTACTGCTCCTATGCCCCAGCATGGAGTAAATGTTGTTGATGAAGATGTTTACGCTGTTTCTGTGGATGATCTGGCCACTCCTCTGAAGACCGTCAAGAGGAACCTACTGCTGGCCGGTTTATTTCCGGGTTGCAGTGAGGGTTGCCTGTTCTGTGTTGTTTCCCTATCTGGTTGTCCCTTGCTGAAGATAGGCATCCAAAGCCTAATGGATAGCAAGGAGATTCTGTTTAAGAAGTCTGCTGTTCAGTTGGTTCCGGTGGAAGAAGTTTCTGTGGTTACCATCTTCAATAATCCAATCAAGGCTCTCCCAAAGAAGCCTATTCAAATCATGACTGTTGCACCTGTGGTTATCACTGTTCCGGGGCCTCTTCCCTATGTATCTGATAAAGCTGTCCCCTGGCATTATGGGGCCGATGTGTATGTAAACGGGATTAAACAAGAGTTCAACACTGGCGCCAGCATCTGTGATAACACTGGCCCAGCCAAGGTTACCCACAGTGGCAGGCTCTTCTCGCCTGACATTGCACCGCCTGCTGCTCGAAGACCACTCCTTATAACTCCTACAAGTGTACTTGTTCCTGTTGCTGATCAAGTTGTTTCTCCTGCTGCCGAGGCATCCAATGCTCGGGGCAAAGGAATTGAAGTTGAGCCTGCCCAGATGGATGCACCTATACCTATAACTACTGAGGCCTCCCAACAAGAGATGGAGGAAATCTTGAAAATTATAAAGAAGAGTGACTTCAATGTTGTGGAACAGCTGGGGCACACGCCCTCCAAAATCTCCATGCTCTCTCTGTTGCTGTGCTCCGAGGCCCATGCTAAGGCCTTGATCTCATTCCTCAAGACGGCCCATGTGCCACAGGAGACATCTGTAGTCCAGTTCACTGATTGCGTAGCAAATCTGACAGCAGACAATGGCTTGGGTTTCTCAGATGCTGACCTGACTGCAAAAGGAAGAGACCATAATGATGCCCTGCATGTCTCTATCGAATGCAGGGGCACTACTCTGGCGCATGTATTGGTGGATACTGGTTCGTCCTTGAATGTGCTGCCCAAGAAGGCTTTAGACCGTTTAGATTGTGAAGGCCTGGAATTGAAACCCAGCAATATCATCGTCAGGGCCTTCGACGGTTCAAAAAGGATGGTTCATGGAGAGGTTGACATTCCGATCCGTGTGGGCTCTCAGGTGTTTGACTCTACTTTTTATGTGATGGATATCCGTCCATCTTACTCTTGTCTACTGGGTCGACCTTGGATCCATAAAGCTGGGGCAGTGACCTCTACCTTGCACCAGAAGCTGAAGTACCCTGTCAGAGGGAAGATCGTCACTGTACAGGGAGAGGAGGAGTATATGGTGAGCCATCTGAATTCCTTCAGATACATTGAGATGGATGGGGAGTTTATTGAAACCCCCTTTCAACATTTCGAGGAGGTGCTTCCAATTTCAGCGGCAGCAGAGACAGCAGTAGAAGAGAATGTTCCTTTGAAGATGGCTTCCCTGAAGGATGCCCGGGCTGTGGTTCAGAAAGAGGGTCAGAAAGCTATGCGGAAAGCGAAGACCGGAAGACCTCCTGTGTTCATTACAAATCCAGGAGTGAATGCTGTTGGGGAAGACAACGAAGTGGATGAAACGGAATTCAATAGCTGGATCTACCCGACGACCGAAGGCGGATTGACCAATTGGATTGCTAAGGACCATACTCCTGTTACTTTTGTTACGCAGTAATAAACTTCCTTGTTTTGTTATTTTGTAATAAACAATAATAAACTCTATGGCCCAGTGTCTTACCCGAGGCACCGTGGTTCTATTTGTGAGGGCATATAAATTATCATTTCATATATCATAAATGAAAATCTTGGACGTTTTATCGCATTTCAAATCTTATGCTCCTTTTCTGTCTTTCTTTCCTTTACATATATTTCAAAACAGCTGTATTTACACACACACTCACTCATACAGGTTTCAATCCACTCTGGATCTCACTGGTAACGACTCTGCTATTGCCAGTTATGACTTCGAAAATCCGATCAACTTAGCCGAAGACGAAGGTGAAGATGATTGCGAAGTGCCTGGCAAGCTTGCAAGACTGTTACTTCAGGAAGAGAGGGCAATCCAACCCCATGAAGAGCCAGTGGAAACAATAAACCTGGGTACTGAAGAAGACAGGAAAGAGGTAAAGATTGGTGCCAACCTAGAGCTCAGCATGAAGCAACGGTTGACTAAGATGCTACATGATTATGTGGAGATATTTGCCTGGTCCTATGAAGACATGCCTGGGTTGGATACCGATATTGTGGTCCATCATTTGCCAACTAAGGAAGACTGCCCTCCGGTTAAGCAAAAGGTCCGCCAGATGCATCCAGAGATGTCTGAGAAGATTAAAACCGAGGTTATGAAACAGTTTGATGTTGGGTTCCTTGCAGTGACTTCTTACCCTCAGTGGGTTGCTAATGTGGTGTCGGTACCTAAGAAGGACGATAAGGTCAGAATGTGTGTCGACTATAGGGATCTGAACAGGGCCAGCCCCAAGGATGACTTCCCTTTACCTCACATTGATGTCCTTGTTGATAATACAGCTCAGCACAAAGTATTCTCTTTCATGGATGGCTTTTCAGGTTACAATCAGATCAAGATGGCACCTGAAGACATGGAGAAGACTACATTTGTTACTCAGTGGGGCACCTTCTGTTACAAGGTCATGCCATTCGGGTTGAAGAACGCTGGGGCAACCTACCAATGTGCCATGGTTGCTTTATTTCATGACATGATCCATCATGAGATAGAAGTGTATGTTGACGACATGATCGCAAGGTCCCAGACTGAGGAGGAGCACCTAGATCATCTGCAGAAATTGTTTGACTGGTTGAAATTGTACAAGCTGAGATTGAACCCGAACAAGTGCACTTTCGGGGTAAGATCTGGGAAGTTGCTAGGCTTCGTTGTAAGTGATAAGGGAATTCAAGTGGACCCTGCCAAGGTCAAAGCTATTCAAGAGATGTCGGTTCCCAAGACAGAGAAGGAAGTCAGAGGCTTTTTAGGACGCCTGAATTACATTGCTCGCTTCATCTCACACCTGACTGCTACCTGTGAGCCAATCTTCAAGCTGCTGAAGAAAGATCAGGTAGTACGTTGGAATGATGAATGTCAGGCTGCTTTTGACAGAATCAAAGAGTATCTCCAAGAACCACCTATCCTTATGCCACCGGTTGAAGGGAGACCTTTGATACTATATCTAACAGTGCTTGACAACTCAATGGGGTGTGTGCTGGGGCAGCATGACGAGTCTGGCCGAAAAGAGCATGCCATCTATTACCTTAGCAAAAAGTTTACCGACTGTGAGACCCGATACTCACTGCTTGAGAAAACTTGCTGCGCTCTGGTATGGGCTGCTCGCCGGCTGAGACAGTATATGCTGACTCACACTACTTTGTTGATCTCAAAGATGGATCCTATAAAGTACATATTCGAAAAGCCTGCTCTGTCTGGAAGAATTGCAAGATGGCAAATGATCTTGACGGAATACGACATTCAGTACACAACCCAGAAAGCCATCAAGGGAAGTGTATTGGCAGACCACTTGGCACATCAGGTCGTAGATGACTATCAGTCAATGAACTTCGAGTTTCCGGATGAAAGCATCATGATAGTAACTGACTGTGAAGTACCTGGACCGGATGAAGGACCTGAACCAGGATCCCGATGGTCTATGCACTTTGACGGAGCCTCCAACGCTTTGGGAAACGGCATCGGCGCCATAATCATATCTCCTCAAGGCACTCATACTCCGCTAACTGCCCGACTATGTTTCAACTGTACCAACAACATGGCAGAGTATGAGGCGTGCATCATGGGTCTTCAAGCTGCAATCGATCTAAGGATTAAGTTTCTGAGTGTCTTCGGAGATTCCGCTCTTATGATCAATCAGATCAAAGGAGAGTGGGATACGAAACATCCAAATCTGATTCCTTACAGAGAATGTGTGTTGACTTTGATCCCCCACTTCACAGAAATAACCTTTGAACACTTCCCGAGAGAAGAGAATCAGTTGGCGGACGCGTTAGCTACAATGTCTTCTATGTTCAAAGTTAAATGGGATAATGAGGCTCCCCGGATCATCATCTGGAAACTGGACGAACCGGCATACTATTGCGATCTCGAGACTGAATTGGTGACTGAGAAGCCTTGGTACCATGAGGTGAAGAGATATTTGGAAGCTCAGGAATACCCTGAAGGTGCATCTGTCAATGATAAGAAGTTTCTGAGAAGATTCGCAGCAAAGTTCTTCCTTAGCAACGGTATCCTGTACAAGCGAAACCATGATTCAACCTTACTGCGTTGTGTGGATAAGACTGAAGCAGAAAGGATCATGGAAGAGCTACATGAAGGGACCTTTGGTACACATTCCAGTGGGCACACTATGGCTAAAAAGATCCTTCGGGCAGGGTATTACTGGTCCACCATGGAGGCTGACTGCTACCAACATTCCAGGACATGCCACAAGTGCCAGATTTATGCAGACAAGGTGCATGTTCCTCCAGTACCCCTGAATATTCTGACTGCGCCTTGGCCGTTTGCAATGTGGGGCATAGACATGATCGGTGAGATTAAACCTACGGCATCTAATGGGCATCGCTTCATCCTAGTGGCAATTGATTATTTTACAAAGTGGGTTGAAGCAGCGTCCTACGCTACGGTAACCAAGACTGTTGTGGCACGGTTCATTCGGCATAATCTGATCTGTCGGTACGACATCCCAGAGAGGATCATTACAGACAACGGTACCAATCTGAATAATAAGATGATCGCTGAGCTCTGCGAGCAGTTCAAGATACAGCACCACAATTCTTCTCCTTACAGACCGAAGATGAATGGGGCTGTAGAAGCAGCAAATAAGAACATCAAGAAAATCGTGCAGAAGATGACTGTGACTTATAAAGATTGGCACGAGATGTTACCATTCGCTCTACATGGGTACCGTACCTCAGCTAGGACGTCAACCGGGGCAACTCCTTTCTCTTTGGTTTATGGTATGGAGGCAGTCTTACCGATCGAAGTGCAAATACCCTCTCTCCGGATAATGAAGGATGCAAATCTGAACGAAGATGATTGGATCCAGACACGACTTGATCAGCTCAACCTCATTGATAAAAAGAGACTTGCTGCTATCTGTCATGGTCAGACGTATCAGAAACGGATGATCAGGGCATTTAACAAAAAGGTCAGACCACAGGAATATCAAGTTGGGGATCTGGTAATCAAGAGAATCATCCTTCCTCAGAGTGATCCAAGGGGCAAATGGACCCCTACGTACGAAGGGCCATTTGTGGTTAAACATGTGTTCTCAGGAGGAGCCATGATTCTAACCAATATGGATGGTGACGACCTTCCTCACCCCGCTAATGCAGACATAGTAAAAAGATACTACGCATGAAAAAAAGACCCGCTAGGCTGACATGCCTAGGCAAAAATTAGGGCTTCCCGTCGAACCAAAAGGGTTCGGGCAAAATGAAGGGATGAAATGAAAAAACTGTACACCCGGCAAGTCGAAAACCTGAAAAGGCGGCTTGGGCAAAAAATGGGTATCCCGGTGGACTGAAAACCCGAAAGGGCGGTCCAGGCAAAAATTAGGGATAAAGCGTAATACTATGTCTCATTGGATCACTTTGCATCCAGAATCCAGTATCTACATCAAATTCAGACGGCATCGATCAGTCAGCTTCATTTTCGTTTAGGTCATCAAGTGATGAGACGCTCGGAGTTATAAAGGCAATAGCAGAGTTGAAACCCAGTGGATCATTCATATTTCACACAGCTGTTTTATCTTCTTTTGTACATAATTTGTATAAACTCTTTTGTTCAGCGGCGTTCTCTTACTAGGACGTCAGCCTCTTGTACACAAAACGCCTATTTACAGGCCATTCAAAAAATCAATACAAATATATTTTTCAATTAAAATTGCCAATTGTTTTTTCCTTTTCTGTTTTGTTTTGCGAAGAACGTCCAAGGTTCAATTTGTGATATATGCATTGACAATAATTTGCTAATTCATGAATATTTGCATACGAAACAAAGGAATAATTACGGGTAACATTGGAAACAGGGGCAATAAAGAGTTGTCCAAGCAATCTAATTGTTCCATCCTCCAAGATACCAAGGTAGGTTCAGCTAAATAACATAACCAGATATCCTAATTCCCCAGAGAGTAAGCAGTCAGAACACTCTTCTCTAAGCAAAGTTATCAAATCTTTAAGAAGTTGAGTATCCTCCAGCAAATCTCAACATTCCCCAGCAGCATATATATTCTTAACAAGCATCCTCGGCAGTCTTGATCTAAAGACTGTTCCCCGGCAGCGTACCAATATTCAAAGGAATCACTTCCCCCGCAATTCAAAACTTCCCCAAGAGAGTCCAATTTAGTTTCCCCAAGAAAGTTGGAATCCATCTCTCCAAGCAGTAAGCTTATCCCCAGTAGATTCTGGAAGCTTATCCTCACAGAACACGAACGCGTCGTCCGGCTTTATTCAAAGAGTTATTTCCTTAACAGGATATAACTGGGTTATCCTCATCCAAAAGCCATGGAAAGATCGTCGTCGACAGAACCTTCTTACCCCCAGCGAAGTCTATTCACACTTCCAACACAACAAGAATACCCCCAGCAAGTTATTATCAACACTCAGCAAAGTACCTCCTTCCCCACAGAGTATCGCTTCCCAGCAAGACCGTCAGGGTACTTTTCCCCCCCGCAGAGTTATTCCATTCGCCAAGTTCATTCCCCAACGGAGTCATCTTCTCCTACCGGTATTCTTGCAACTATCATCCCCAGCGGAAGTGAAGTCTATTCTCCAACATCAGCCCAGGAGTGACTTCCCGGCACCCGTCAAGGATTTACTTTCCTAGACGAAAAATACATTCCTAAACATCACATACATCATTATAGCATGCATAGACGCATCATATCTTACAAATCTCATTTATGTTGAGAACATCATTGCTTGGTCCATATCATGCATTGCATATGACTGACCTTTACCTTTCAGGAAAGATTCGGTTAAGTTCTCAATCATCATTCAAGACCTAGACCGGTTCAGTTAATCGACTCCAAAGATTTCTTATCCAGTCCAAGGCCTTCTCTAGTCCAGCTAAATCGACCCCAAACAGATTTTTCTGATGAAGACTCAGTAGAAGTTATCAAAGGTTTTTCTCAAATGTCCGCTTTTGAGATTATAACTTCCTATGGTTCTCTCCCCAATGTTGCGGAGATGATAATTCCATTCAAGGTTTTTCTCAAACGTCCGCTTTTGAGATTATAATTTCCTATGGTTCTCTCCCCAATGTTGCGGAGACGATAATTCCATTCCAGGTTTTTCTCAAATGTCTGCTTTTGAGATTATAATTTCCTATGGTTCTCTCCCTAATGTTGCGGAGATGATAATTCCATCCCAGGTTTTTCTCAAACGTCCGCTTTTGAGATTATAATTTCCTATGGTTCTCTCCCTAATGTTGCGGAGATGATAATTCCATCCCAGGTTTTTCTCAAACGTCCGCTTTTGAGATTATAATTTCCTATGGTTCTCTCCCCAATGCTGCGGAGATGATAATTCCATCCCAGGTTTTTCTCAAACGTCCGCTTTTGAGATTATAATTTCCTATGGTTCTCTCCCCAATACTGCGGAGATGATAATTCCCACCAAGATTTTCTCAACAACTGTTGTTGAAGCTGAAATTGCCTAAGATTCTCTCACCGTTCCTGTTGAGGTAGCAACTATCCCCGGTTCATTCATCACCTTTTAAAACTCCAGATTCAGCTCCTGTAACCAGTCAGGACACATCTATACCAAGCATCTGAAGACCAGCTCCTGCAACATGTCAGGTACTCTTTTTTATGCAGGTATGCAAGTTCTCGCTAAGGAATCTCTTATGCGATCAACATCCAGATGGCATCTATAAGCCCATCCACCTTCCATCACCTCTTAGCATGGCATCTGTAAGCCCATCATCCTATCCATCAATCTCCAAATGGCATCTATAAGCCCATTTCCATCACACTGCTACTATGTGAGCGCAAATTTTTGGGCACTCTAGTGTTCAATCATCTTCTACCCTCGGATTACGAAAGGCACATCAGCCAATCTGCATCCTCAGGTCTAAGAAGATTGAACAGGGGCAACTGTTGTACCCCAAAATTTGCCCTCCCATATTCTTCAAGAAATTGCCAAGTCATGCTTCAAAATTCCCCAAGGGTTACACAGTGCAAGAGCCTCCTAAACAGTCAAAATTAGGGTTTTGATTTTGATCAAGAAAATGAAGTTTTCAAAGGTCCAATAAAGTCTCACATGCCTATAAATATGGTCAAGCATCCTCATACCAAGTTTCAAGACTTTCAGCACAAGATTGCACAGTCAAAACCCTAATTGCACTCCAGTCAACTGTAGGGGCAAAATGGTCATTTGGCAGTCAAAAGTTCAAATTTTTGGTCAACATCTCATTTTGAAGCCACAAACATCATTTGATCAATGCTTGATCATGATTCTCAAAGCTTGGCTCAAAAATCATCAAGATGCAAAAGTTTCCTTATTTGGACAGCTGAAAAAGTCAACTGTAAATTGACCAGGGCATAACTTTCACATGGATTATCAGAAAAATCCTATCCAAAGCTCATTTTTAAGAGAAAGACATTTCCTACAACTCCTCTTCATACTTCAAGTCCAAGAAATGCTCTCACAAAAAGTTATCAATTTCAACATTATAGGTCATTTTCAAAAGTCAACAAAAAGAGACTTTAAGTCAAAGGCCATAACTTGAGATTGGTGAATCCAAATGACATGGGACCAAATACATTGGTTAGAGGACTCAAAGACATTTCCAAAATGTCAAAGAACATGAGCAAAGCTTAAAAATTGAGCAAGTTATGCCTTGTGGAAGTTGGGAAATTTTTGGATATTTTGAAAAGTCAACATTGATTCAAATGACCTAAAATTGCTAATGGGCCTATTTTTCTTCCACAATTAATTATCCAAGGCATGTGCACGACCACTTGGCCCAAAGGGAAGTTTTTATTCATTTTTTATTTATTTGTTTGGATTTTTATTAATAATAATTCATTTAAATTAAAATAAATACATGAAAAATGCTAAACCTAGTTTTTCAATCTTTTTGTGCATATTATATCCTCAAGATTTCGTGCCTAGCTAAATATGGAAAGAACCAATGCAATTGGATGTGATTTGTATCAAAAAGCATGTGAAAAAGATTTGGAAATCATGGTTAAAAAATCAAATATTGCATTCATCAATTCATGGATTGTGGACCAATTTTATTTGACCTAATTCACTCATACATAAGTATAGAACACAACCCTAATGCCATTGACCAAGAGGCTGCGCAGAAAACACCTTTTGAACACTTGAAATTTATCAAAAAAAACCAATTCTGAAAACCTAGTTCTAGGGCGATTCAAGGCAAGACTTTGATCTCATTAGCTTGCTAAGGCTTCATAGAAGGAATTTGGATCAAAAACCACAAGCTCTCATGCCCAGAAACGTGAGAACGATCTCACCTGTACCAAAAAAATTTCTCATTCGTGCATCTTAATTCATGCATCTTTTGTAACTTTTAATGCTTGGTTTATGTTCATTGTAAGATTCTGATGCTAACCGTATGGTTTAATTGTCTTTTTGTCACCCATATGCGATTTAACCATTGTTGAACATTAGGGTTTCCAGGACCTTGGATTAGGGTTTTTTAATTAAGGAAAAATTGGCCTTCAAGGCTTACACCATTGAATCAAGCATGTCTGGACGGATAGAAATAAGCCCTCGCGCCTAATTTATGAGGCCTTATGGCCTATTCGCTATTTTCTCTAATGCTAGGTTATAGAACGGTTCAAAACCGTTGCTTATTATGTTTGTGTTTCAGAAAAAAAAATAAAACAATAGAGAAGATGATCTCGTGGCAGGCGATGGTTGGCTGGTTTGAAAGTTCGCGCGAAAAGTAGCACTAACGCATTGTTTTGTTTTATTACATTCATTGGTTATTTAATTTACAGATGAACACAATAGCTCCACTGGCAAGCGCGCTCATTGGTAAACCATAGGACCTGGGTTCGAGCCCCAGGTCCCCACCCCCTTTATATTATTTTGCATTTAGTGGTTCCATGCAGGTTCAATGTAAAGACGCACCGTGCACCCACACAATCAAACATGCCACGCGTTTAATCTCATCAATTCAAGGGCCAGGATTTGTGGAACATGATACACCCTAGTAAACGCGTATACACGCGTCCTGAA
Organism: Vicia faba; assembly: GCA_948472305.1. Taxonomy (NCBI): domain Eukaryota; kingdom Viridiplantae; phylum Streptophyta; class Magnoliopsida; order Fabales; family Fabaceae; genus Vicia; species Vicia faba. Next base: position 673,250,829 of record OX451740.1, read on the forward strand.
AAGTCAAAGAGGCCAGAAATTCAAATGGGCCAGATTTCTAAAGACTAACCTCCACTTTAGGGGCTGACCCCCTAGGTTTGCAATTCTTTTTATTTTCCTTATTTTTTCATTATTTATACTTTCTTTTAATTATTGTTTTATTAATTAATTTCATATTTTCATAATATATAAAAAACATCAAAAAATCAGAAAAGAGAAAAAATATAATAAATATTTTATTTCAGTATTTTTATAAATAAATTGCATTAATTCATTTAGTTATTAAATTAGGGTTAATTATAATATTTTCATAATAAAAATCTAAAAAATATAGAATTAGGGTTTATGATAATTTTTATTCCTTTTTATTTTTCTTTCATAAATAATTAAAATATTATATATTTATTTTTGTAATTAAATTGCATGTAAATTAATTAGGGTTTAATTTTAGGGTAAAACTTCAACATATTTTCATAATAAAGTAAAAATTGTAGAATTAGGGTTAGCATATTATTTTAATTAATTCTTTTTTCATTAAAACCAAAAAATATCAAAAAAAAAAACAATTTCTTTTCTCTCTTAATTAATTAATTCCAGCATTTAATTTAATTTTGCAAAAGGGTCCAACGCCCTCGTTTCGATTTAAATTTCAATTCGCATGCTTATTTCTTTTTCGCTTAATATTTATGTATCTCTCCCAAAGCCTTGTAATTAATTTTCTCGCCCTTTACTTTTCATTATTCTTTATTTTTTCTGTCAAATCGGGTTCAAGAAATTTTAGCGATGTGGACCCGCGCCTTTTGTAATAGCTTTAGACTTTTACTTTTCTCGCACTTTTAACCGTTAATCAAAGCATGAAAGAATGTATGGACAAAAATAAAAAACAAACGCTAGATCACCAATAACATGACAAAGGACAAAATATCTGAAAACGACACACCAATCGCACACACCACCCCTAGGGTACGCCTCACTGTTGCCTTGCCTCGAAAGGTGATCGTCGAGTAGAGGATGTCTTAGTAAGTCCTCATGATCCGGGAACCTGGCATGAGGGTAGCTTCTAAGGTGTCTTCCCATTGCTCTGGTGATCACCATGTCCCGAACCTCGAATTGACCCGAACACCTCCAACGGTGGTGCTACCTACCTCTCAATGGTGGGATGGCACTACTTTAAAGGACATTTACACAGACGAATTCCTTAGGGTAGGTAGACGACTCTAGATACTTGCTCTAATTTCAAAACAAAATCAAAAATACTTTTCACACCGACACCTTTTCAAAAAGCTTTCGAAAGCATTTTTTCAAACACTCTTGAGGACAGATACAAGAGTCGAACTGGAATTTTCAAAGAAACTTTTTAAACCCACAATTGAAAAGCAAACAAACCATTTTGAAAACACAAATGAGCAAGTATCTAAGAGCCCATGGATAACCATGGATAGAAAGGGTGCTAACACCTTCCCTTTCTATAACCTACCTCCCGAACCGAGAGCAATCTCTTTAAGGAATTTTTCTGTGCTTTTGTCCTTTCCAATTGGAGAAAATAAAAGACGGTGGCGACTCTTGCTTCCGCGACATTCCGCGAACCAGCGTTAAACAGTCAGTTCCAGATCCACCGATCACAAGACTCAATATTCCATTGAAATGATTATATGAATGATTTATCTGGTAATGGATATTGAAGGCCTCAGAGTTATAAAATATAAGAAGTGTGAAAGCTTGTCTAGTCGTGTCTGTCTGAATGACTGGAGTTTTGTGAAAGTAGAATTTCAACTCCTAATATAATAAGGAAACTCACACACACAATTAAAACCTTTTATTCAACTATAAAACTCTTAAAAATGTTTTCGAGTCAAGTATGTTGATTAGGATATTATCAGCTTCCTTTTAAAAACATTTTTGAACTACCCAATCGACATGGACCTTAAGCTAATTGATTGAAAAGATTTTTTTGAACTACCCAATCGATCGGGACCTTATGCCAATTGATTTGAAGAATCCTAATCGATTATATAATTGATTATGCCATTTTCTTAATGATTGGCAACAACTCTCTTTCCAAATTTTTCAAATGGGCCAGGATAATCAATTGTTTTACTCATCCAACCGATTGGAACAAGGAGCCCATTGATCAAGTCATTGAACACATCCATGGGTCATTTCCTTTTTTAGCTTTCAATTCTCATATATAAAAGAGGCGTATCTCATCTTCCTTTCACCCAAAATTTATGAAGTTTCATATTTTTTTTAGAACTTACCTCTCTGTTTTCTCTCTCTAAAAGATTTTTTTCTCACTTAAGTTGCTTTAGTGCTTTTGAGTTAAAAACTACTTGTGATAAATAAATTGTATTGGTGTTGTGTTATTATTATAACTCTCAAGGGTGTGATACTCTTGGGAAATTGAGTTTGGTTCTTAAGATAAATCAGCCATAAAATATTTGTTTGATTCTAGAACTCTATTGGAAAAAGTTTTGTTTGCTTATTGAGATTATCCTGGAAAATCCCTAATTGGTTCGTTAGCTCAACATGGGTAAAAGATTACATTTTGTTTGGGGATACGCCTTTTAAAATCTCAAGATCGTATTGCATAGGGTTTATGGGTATAACTTGTAAAAGCTCAAGCTTAAAGTAACAATCTCAAGAAGATCTCTTGGGGACAGAAGTAGGCCAACGTTCAGGCGAACCTGGATAAATCACTAAATTTATCTTTCTAATCCCTTATCTTTTAGTTTTTCCAATTTACTTAACTTGCGGTTACTCTTACTACGATCCTTCTGTCCGTACACAACATTGGATTCTTTCTTACCATTATAAGACTTCTTCACAGTACTCGAAGATGTAGCCACCTCAATTTTACCGCTTCTGATTCCATTCTCAACATGTTCTCCTGTTAATATCAGTTCAGTGAAACCGGATGAAGAACTTCCAAGTAGGTGATTATAGAAAGTACATGTTAGCATGCTCATGAACATGTCAACCAATTCCCTGTCAGCCAAAGGAGGTTGAACTCTGCCTGCAAGATCTCTCCATTTTTGTGCGTACTCTTTAAAGCCTTCTTCAGAACCCATGGACATACTCTGTAGCTGCATGTGGGTTGGTGCCAAATCAGAATTGTATTGATACTGTTTATAGAAAGCTGAAACCAAATCTTCCCAGGTATGGATATTGGTACCTTCAAGTTGATAATACCATTCTAGTTGTGTTCTAGATAGGCTCTCTTAAAAAAATGCAACCACCATTTCTTGTCAGTAGTTTGTGGTTGAATTTTCCGAACATATGATCTCAAATATAGCTTTGGGCAAGAAAGGATATCATACTTGGAAAAGGTAGGAGTTTTGAAATTATGAGGAATGGAAACTCCTGAGATTAATCCCAAATCCTCAAAATCCAACCCAGACACTTTTTGATTCTCTATAGCATTTAGACGATCTTCTAGCTGCTTGTATTTTCCATCAGCAGGGGAATATTATTCATCCAAATAATCCTCTTCCTCTTCATCAGGAAACTTGTCAGAACCAAGGTTGCTTCTTTCAGTTTTATTACTTTTATCATCTGGATCCTGGTTGCCATCTTCGTCCGATGGGATATCAAGATCTCAAGCTCGCTTGACTGGACCTCTGAACCTCCTCCCCATGTTAAGGACACCGATTGGTTTCTTTGTCTTCTTGTTCTTCCCATTGGCGATGAGCACCTTCAGTTCTTCTTGCCCCTTGGCTAAGTTTAGGAACATCTGTTGGAACTGGGCATTCTGAGCCTGAAGATCTTTGACTGTCTGTTCAAGAGCCATTTTCTGCTGAAATAATCAGCAAGAAGATGAGAAAACCTGTCTTGGAAACCTGTTATGTAATGATATGTATGGTATGTAGATGCATATACAATGTTTTCAAGGACTTCTTGGGATTTAAATTTGTTAATAAAAAGGAGACAACAACAAAGATTCTTGTTAGTAAGTTCAGATTATAAACGCCTTTTAGGCTTACAATGAAAACAAAAATAAGGGTTACAAAGGCATTTGGTCAGCTCCAATACTTTCATCTCACTAGCATAGAACTGAGTCTCAAATGTGTCCCTTTCTTCTTTCCATTCAATCTAAGACTTCTGTAGCTCTTCAAGCTCAGTAGGCATATCTGGATGAAAAATGGTATGAGGAACATCTCCTTCAATAATAGGCCCCACCATTATTGGTAGGATAGCAGGATATAGCATTATAATATTTTGAGCACGATATCACACCCATCTAAGGTAGGGCTCCAGAGGGATGGAGTTTTTCTGTACCAAAATATTGCTATCAATCTTATTCACCATACCCCAAGCATGTATAAACCTTTGACGGTAACCTTTAGGATCATTCTCGTAATCGAATACAATACCCTGGATGAGCATATCATGAGGACCGTCTCTTCGAGCATAACCAAATTGACGTAGAGCTAGGGAAGGGTTGTAAGTGATACCTCCCCTTATGCCAAGGAGTGGCACATTAGGGAATTCCCCACAGCGATCAATAATAGTGATATCCTCCTGAGATCGGGAACACCAATAGATATCTGAATGAGAGAGTGACATCATACTTTGTGACCACCTCAAACCTTGTTCATTCTTCATCACTGATCGGGGAAGGTGCAAAATAAACCACCTGGATAGTAAAGGTGTGCAACACATAATAGTCCCTCGCTTCCTCATAGTACGAGTGTGAAGAGAATGATAAATATCTCCAAGCAAAGTAGGCACAAGATTATGAGTAAGAAATATTTTAATGGTGTTCACATCTATGAGTTGGTCTGGATTAGGGAATAATACCAAACTATAGATCACAAAGCTAAGATCTCCTTGAAAGAATGAAAACTCATAGCATCCAAAAACAACTGAGCCTTCTCTATCATAAATTTAGCAAGAAGACCCTTGACTCCACTTCTTGTTTCCCAATTAGATATAACATTCTGACCACTTCAGATGTAAGGCTGCTGCAATATCTTCCGGTTTTGGAAATTTCTCTAAACTGGTGAAGGGTGTTTGATCAATAATAGGTACTTCGAGTAGCTTAGAGAATTCTTCCATTGTGGGTACCAACTCATAATCTGGAAAGGTAAAACAGTGATGGTCGGGATCAAAGAACTAGAGCAAAACACTCATCATGTCTTCTTAAAAACCGGAGGTAACCAAACTAAGTAGATAAGCATGCCTTTTGGTAAATTGAATGTTTTAGGAAACCTTTGAGACTAACTCCTTAGGTGGAAAGATACCTTTACAAAGTTGATCTAGATAGTGTTTCTGTGAGAGGAGGCCATAACCTATAACAAAGAACGAAGATAAATACCTAGGTTCTTAAAATGGTTAGTGAAAATGTTGTGTTATGATGATATGATGTTATGTTCATGTTAGATAAGTAGCAAACACACACAAGTCACATAAGAGCCTTAGGTTTAAAGGCTTGCATGATGTCCATAGGTAAGTACCCTTCCCCATTGAAGTTAAGTTGGCTCAACTTGTCCTAAAATAGTAACCGAGTTCTAGGAATCTCATATCACAGACCTTTCTTGCAGGATTTATTTTAGCAAGGCAACTAACTTCCCACCAAAACATCCCAAAAGTCAAATCTCAATGAGCATAGTTTCGAGTATCAACCAACCTTGGACTGCACCAAAGTCAGCTATCTCACTACCTTCTAATGGCCAAGATAGGTCAACTAAGATTCTAAAAGTAGGTTAGTGTTAACGACACCATGCGGAAGCCTAATGTTATCCTTGACTGACTCAAGAAACATCAGTACAAACCAAAGTGTCACACTAATTGTAGCCATCATGTTAACCATATTGATCTATGTTGTACAACCTTTATGATCTATTTCTACTTACCTAAGGCATCCCTAGATCTGAGTGTAGGATATTACAAGCAATTAAACCCAAATAAATCCTTAAATTAAAGTAAGCAAAGCATTAAAAGCAAGTAAATTGATCTTAAACTCTAAGGCAACCCCTCTTTTTTAAGTATAATTCCCCAACAGAGTCGCCAGTTCTGTAATACGGTGAGAGAACTGACTTTTTGGTTTTATTTAAATGTGCAGATAGCTAGAGTTGCCACCGACTTTTCTTTTAACCAATATTTAAGAAAGGTGAAAAGAATAGGAAAGACCTTTGATATATTTTGAGTTCGGGGGGTAAGATATGAAAAGGGAAGGTGTTAGCACCCTTTTCATCCGTAGCTATCTACGGGATCTTAATTACTTAGCTCACTTTTAAAAACTTGCTTTGTGTGTGTGATTTGTTTGAAAATATTTTGAAATCTCCAATGTAAGGTTGACTTTGTAATGATTCTTGTATCAGTTCTCAAGAATGTATACAAAGTGTTATTTTTGAAAATATTTGTTTGAAAGTGTAGTGTGAAAAAAAGTTTTGAGAAAAGTTGTGAGCAAGAAATTAAGAGTTTCTTACCCACTAAAGTCTTTCTTACTCCTTTCCTTCTCCTTTAGATATAGTAGTATCCATACCATTAGTTGGTAGGTAGCCCTATCTATTGGATATGAAGGGATAGACGTAGGGTCATCGCATGGTCATCAAAGGCAACAAGTAAGGATACTTTAGCAATTGTATCAAAGGGACTCTCATTATTTTGTAAGCAACTCAAAGGGACTAGATCATTTTGTAGGCAGCTCGAAGGGTCATTGAGGAATTATGATCTTTATTCGAAAGGGACATGATGATTTGATCGAGGGTCTTTTGCTAAAGTATGCCCACTTTCGAGGGACATGACCAATATTCGTAAGATAACAAGAGAGGTTATCCTAGAGGTGAAAGTGTGAAGAGTGTTTGTGTTCAGTTTATTTTATCTTGAGAATTAGGGTTTTCTAAGTTCAATTATTAATCTTTCCATGCAAATCCTAGTTACTAGAAGTTAAATATATACAAGAAAATAAAGTGTGGAATGTAAAGTCCTAAGCTATTACATGGCTTTGGGAGAGGTACATAAGTATAAAAATTCGCGAGAAAGTAAATCTACGCTATTACATCCTGTGAGTTGTTACATAATTAGGAAAAAAATGCGAGAAAAGAAATATACGATATTACAATTACAGAATGCAACCTATACAATTTTCTATGAATGTAAATAACAATAAGAAATAAGAAAAGATGTTAGAAAAAAATGTTTTAATGTTTTTTTTTGTATTTTTAGAAAATGATATAGGGTTAGGGATGATAATTAAAGCCTAATAGCTAATTAATTAAGTTAATTAAAAAAACAAAACCCTAATTAGAAACCCTAATGTCTCATTAATTAAGAAGAATTATTTGGCTAAAACCCTAAAACTAATTAATTTTAATTAAAACCTAAGGTCTAATTAATTAATTAATTAAAAGTCAAACCTTAATTCTAGTTAATTAAAAAAACTAGGCCTAATTTGGTTAAAGGTTAATGTTTAATGAGAAAAATAGATAATTAAAAGGGATGAAAAACAAGGGTTAGAAAACTGAGAAAATAAGATGCATGGGGTGGGGATGGAGTTAGGAGAAGATTAATTCTTTGTAATTTTTCCTAATGAAACAAACTAGAAAAAGGATTTGAAATAATCTCTAAAAAATAATTTATGGAAAAAAAAATTAATATATTATATAAAATATTAATCACTAATTATAATAAAGTTTAATAGATAATTATATTATAATATAAAAAAATTTCAAACCTATTATAATAAATCCCACAACAAATATTAGATCAACGAACAAACATTATCAGACAAAAATTCAAACATATACAAATATTCAGTCATACAATTAAAGGTTCAGTTTTACCAACCTAGAATGTAGTGACCCACTTAAGCTGCTTCCTTCCTTTGTTCTTCGTGCTTTTTCTTTCATTTCTCCAATGTAATTACCTGGATGAATATTGAATTCTGAAAGCTTAGAGCTTATTTGTTATTATTCTTTGATGTGAAGAACAACAACTTTAGGAGAACTCTAGTGAGTTGTGGATAATTATGAAATTATAGATAAAAAATAGTGTGAAAAAGTAGTTTATTTATAGATTTGGAATTAGGTTAAAGACACTCCAAAAAGGAAATAGTCCACACCAAGAAAAGTCCAAAGTTTATGATTTTATCTTGATCAGCAAGTTTACAAACTCTGACTAATGAGAAATCAGTTTTATCAACATGTGACCAATCAGAAAGTGACAAATCATGTGATTTTATTATTTTTATATTTTATATGATTTTTTGGTTATTTTTTAATTAAAAATTAAAAAAAGTGAAGAAAAAAATTATTTTTGAAGATTTTTTAATTAAAAAATATGAAAATAATTATTTATTAATAAAAAGTGGTTTTTTTTGGAAGATTTGTACCAATTGAGATTTGATTGAAATTTGGAGGACAAGATTATGAATCTAGACACTTTTGTAAAAAAAATTCTCAATATTGTGATTGATTTGGTGATTAATAAAAAATTAGTGTAACGAGACTTAAACTCAGGACCTTCCACTTACTTGCAAGCCTCACTCCCTTACCAATTTTGCTATGTCATTCTATTCGAGATAAAAAGACATATAGAAGCATATGAAGGTGGAAAAATATTTTTTTATTGTAAAAATACAACAATTTAAAGTAAATTATTATATATTTTAAATAAGAAAAATAAATCACTGTTAAACCAAATATTATTAATATCAAAAAAAATGAAACAAAATTTAAAAATATTTTAAAAATGGAGCAGGAAAATTTGGGGTACAAACAGGAGGTTTTAACGAGAGAAGTATGCCAAAGTTGTTGAGGACCTAAAGTTTGAACACGTCATGACTCAGAAAGTTATCGCTTAGAGCCAAGAAAACATAAAAGTGTTGGTGCGAGAGAGATAATCTAAAGGTCTTACTCAAAACATGAGTTTTATTTTAAATGTTAACAAAAGTTAATTACAGTTTACTATTAAATTTGTTTGAATAATATCTAAATTTGATTTTAGTGTATATGAATTTTGTTAACTTGTAAATAAGTTTGGATGGTATTAAAAACTTGCATACAAATCATAAATAAAAAAAGAATTAATATTTTTTAAAATTAAATATATTTGAACATTCATTCTCAAAATATGTCAAGTTAATATGTCTAAAAGAATAAGATAATGTATTAATAACATTTAAATATGTTTGAATGGTATTAATATATATATATATATATATATATATATATATATATATATATATATATATATATATATATATATATATATATATATATATATATATATATATATATATATATATATATATATATATATATATATATATATATATATATATATATATTAATTTAATATTTATTGATTAATTTAAATACTAAATTAATTTTATTAAATATTTAACATATGGAAGTTCAGTCACGATATCATATGGTTTGACTTATGTGTTTTTCTATTTTTATTAATTTGATATAGATACTTTTAGTACTTGCCTATTTTTAATTTGATTCTACTATCGTGTGTTTGTACTTTATTCATTTCGTATTTCATTTGTAATTGCTTTGGCTATTGTGTTGTTGTATCACTAAGAACCCTTCTTACTCAGTAATAAGAATGTTTGATCCTTGATAGTATGTCTTTTTTAGCCTAGATAGTTGTTACTTTGTCATTTTATCAGGTGTAGCTTGAATCACAAGTTAGAACTCTTAAATCTGGATTTTCAGTCATTTGATACGAATCAAGTGTGATATATGATTTGAATCAGAAATTGTGTGAAAAATGGGATTTGTATATCGAGCATTTGATTCAAATCATAAATCAAACATGAATTAAATCACAACCTCACGTGATTTGAATCAAGTGCAAAAATTGATTCGAATCAACTTATTCTATAAAGTTATTTCTTGGCTCTGCTCAAATTGATTTGAATCACAGTTTTCACTTTATCTAAATTAAAGCTTCAAGACCCATTTTTTATCCTTGATTTAAATAGTTGTTTCTTTTATGAAAGAAACAAGTGAGTTAAACGTGTGGGAGAAACCCACTGAGACAAAGAGTTATTTTTTCTTTTATTCTTAGTGTGTATATACCCATCACCATGATTCTTTCTCCTCTTCACTATGAACAATTTCTTGATTGTGAATTCATGTCAGATTCATTATCCTTTTCGTTTTATCTTGCTCCAGTGTAATTTATTATTGTGTTGAGTGAATTAGAGAGGGGGTTGATTAATCTTGATGTGTTTTTCATGATTAATAAATCTGTTAATAACAAATAACTAAAACCCTTGATTAACACCTTCTGTTTTTAGAGTGATTGTGAGATACTCTAGAACTCTTCATCATCTTCATCCTTAGCCTTGTTTCATTGTTGAGGACCTTCATCTCTAAAGATTAAATTTTAAGGAGACTAGTGGTACATTAGGATATTTAATATTTTGTGTGAAGTTTGAAATTCTGGTATCAGATATGTGATGTCGAATGAGATGTCACGATACAAATATTTGTTTGCAAGTAAGGTGCAGTAAAATCAAAAGCAGTAAAAACACAAGAGATTGTACACCCAGTTTAATGTACAACAACACCTACTCTGGGGGCTACCAAGCCAGGGACAAGTTCACTAAATAGTATCAATTCATAGACCCTCAGTAAACAACCAGTTTATGATCTAATCACTTAATCACTACCCAAGCTAAACTTCTACCTAAGACTCACCTAGGTATGAGGTCATCCTCAAATCCCTTCAATCACTTACAGTGAAGAACTTAACATCATTAATAAGTTTGAAACACTTCAATCATTCAATGCTTAAAAACTTATGAATGATACACAATTAACAACCCAAATAACAACTCAGGTATTCAAACTAATACTTAGAGCATATTACAAATAAAAAGCCTAGACTTCTAATCAGAAAGAAAGTATTCTTCTTCAAAAGTTGCTTGTCTTTGAATAAGGAAGCAAGTCCTTTTATGTGCACGGCTGTGGGCTTGGGCTTAAAACCAAATATTCAAATCTTTTAAATATTTCCATAAAAATAGGCTAAGATAAAATTTATTCAATTTGATAAATATTTCTCCATATTTTTCGCAGCTTGTAGGTCACAAATCCTGAATTATGGGACACATGAAAACAGGAAACAAAAAGACTTAATTGATGTTGGGCTGAGATCAGTTCAGTAGGTAGATGTCAAGACATCTGCTTTGACATCATTAAAAACAGTTTTGCTCCAAATGTTAAGACATTTAGCAAAACATTAACAAGTCGTTGTTTTACCAAAATTGCTGCCAACAAACACTTACAAACTTCCCCTTTGGCAAATTTCGGCTAAAACACTATTAGAGCATATTATTAGAGCAGCAGCGCAATTATCAGAGTAATATCAGAGCATCATCATAAGAAATCAAAACATACATTCAGTTAGCAGTTAGCTGGTAGCAAAGGAAGATGTCAAAACATCTTCTGAGATATGAGGCTCCCCCTCAAGTATTGAGCTCCCCCTCAAACAATGGTCAGTGGTCAGTCAATGGTTAGTCAGTTACTCACTCACTTTTTCTCCCCCTTTTTAGTTATAATATGCCAAATAAAGGATGCATTCAAGAGAATATCAGAATTAGGGTGCAGACCATAGAATTCAAATGTAAAACACATGCAAGTGCCAAAAAAAGAGACAAAGAGTTCAGAGAAACATCAAGTAGTCTAATTATCATCAAGACCAGTTGACTTGGTTGGACCAAAACTTCTTTCCTCACTGGAGTCTTCACCTTTAGAGCTCATTGTATCATCAAGGTTGTTGTCCTTTTGCAGGTTCATGATCATCTTTTCAAAAATTAGCTTCCTAGATGAGCTCACTCTGATCACATCATCTAATTCCTTGCAGGCTTCCCTTAATTCATTGACCATTTCATCCTTGGAGGAGGTCTTTTTTCAGCAGTTGAAGATGTTAAAACAATGTCTGGGACATGTTTTCCTAAAAAAAATCTTAAAATGAAGTGTCAAGGCAGACTCCATCTTGCATACTACATCATTACCATTTAGGATTCCAGGATGCTGATTAAGATGAGGGAAGGAAAAGCAATTGCATCTTAATGGCGCAAGTTCCTGCATGTTTAATGGTCTGATCAAAGATATAAGTCCCATAATCAAAATGTTTTTGGTTTCCAATAGCATAAATGAACTTTTCTAATCCAATGGAGATGGTTGAAGTATGATTAGTGGGAACCCAATTTGCAGCTCCAATCCTATGTAAAATAGAATATTTCACACTCAGATTGCTGACAGGAAGCTTATTTTTCATTGGCCACTCACTTACTTGATTAACAATAATGGCTCTACACACTTGATTGTCTGTTACTTCCAGCTTACAACAGAAATCTTCAGACCTATGTAGAAATTTGTTTATAATGGCAGAAGAAAATTCTACACACTTTCCTCTAGCAAAAACCTTTATATACTCCTTACTCTTATGGTCAGCACAGTCAACAGGAATATTAACAAAAACTCCTTAACAAGAGTTTCATAGCAATTAGCAAACTTGGTAACTATTTTCATCAGTCCAGCATAAGAGATCATCTCCATGATTTCCTTGCATTCCAAAGCACCAGCTCCTAGTTCTCTCTCCATGGTAATCCTTATTTGATACACATACTTCCACTTTTCAGCATTCCCAACAGAGTGAAAGGAGATGTTGTCAAGTGGGGCATCAGAAACCCTAACAGACAATTTCTTATTTGCAGACGTTTTGATAGAAGAGATGTCCTGAACATCTTGCTCGACATCATACTCGGAGTCAGTCTCTTCGACTAGAACAACTTTCTTCTTACTCTTGGATCTTTTTACAGCATCATAAACATCATCATCAGTAGAGCTAACAGGTCTAACTTTTCTTTTGCTAGAGGGAGGGGCCACTTTACTTCCTGCTTTTGGGGGTCCATACATGGTTTTATTCTTGATTATTTGGGGGGGGTGACTCTTGCATCTTTCACTTTCTTGGACTTTAGCCTTCTTGCAGTACCAAGTACAACATTAGTAATGAGCTCATTGTCAGACATATCTTCTACATTGACTACATTGTAATAATTTTGATCTTATGCGTCCTTGGGGGAAGTAAAATCTTGTTCAACATTATCCTCAACATCTTAATCAACATTTTCTTCTTCCACTTCTTTTAGGGCAGAGATAGAAAGCTTCTCAAGTTTGCTTTCAGTAGCATCTTTCTTGGATGATTCAGCAACATCATTTTTAGGATTACTTCCTTTGTCAGCAAGAGGAGGCATGCGATCAAGGGGAGTATAAATCCCAGGCACAACAAAGCCTTCATTTAATACTCTGTCCATAAGCCTTCTGATGCTTCTATCAATATTAACAATTTCTTCTTCAGTTCTATTTCCAGTAGCAGTTGAAGAGTTACCTCTATCATCTTTAGATTTCTTAGCTGGTGATGATCTAGGTTTCTTAACCTTTTTCTCAAGCGGAGGGATCGTTGATAGAGGAGTAATAGCTAGTACTTTGTCAAGGGAAATATTTTCATTGGCAGATTTCTAGGAAGATGACGTGTGATGTTGAGACATGTTTGAAAGTTTTCTAGCAAGGAGATGAAGAATGGAAAGGGTTATTTTTCTGTGAAGGAGAATGAAGAGTTTGTGAAAGTAGAAAGAAGAGTTGTCGTAGCGTGTGGGAAGCAATTTGACGCAGTCTTGTAATGATTGCTTTCTAAAATTTATTTGTTAGAAACACAAATAATACAATATCACTTTAATGATATTCCTACACACTTTTAATTTCTACAAACCCTCATATAAACATATCCATAATTTTCTTCTTAAATTCTCAAATTTATTAGCATCCAAAGCCTTTGTGAAGATGTCATCCAGTTGCAATTCAGTGGCTACATGTTCTAAGGCAACAATTTTTTCTTCAACAAGCTCTCTTATGAAGTGATGACGGATGTCAATATGCTTGGTCTTGCTGTGTTGAATGGGATTCTTTGAAATGTTTATGGCTCTTAAATTGTCACATAATAATGTCATGACATCTTGTTTGACATTGTATTCTATTAACATTTGTTTCATCCAAACCAATTGAAAACAACTGCTTCCTGCAGCAATGTACTCAGCCTCAGCAGCGGACAGAGACATACAATTTTTCTTCTTGTTGAACCAAGATATGAGATTATTTCCCATAAATAAGCATCCTCTTGATGTACTCTTTATATCATCAGCACTCCTGCCCAATCAGCATCATAAAAACCAGTTAAGGAAGAATTTGATCAATGAGACTACAACATACCATAGTCACTTGTCCCATTCACATATTTAAGAATCCTCTTCACATGGTTGGCATGGCTAATTTTAGGATCAACTTGATATCTTGCACACACCCCTACAGCAAAGGCAATGTTTGGTCTGCTAGCTGCGAGATATAGAAGACTGCCTATCATGCTTCTATAGAGACTTTTATCTACACTTACTCCTTTTTCATCTTTAGTCAGCTTCAGATGTGTGGGAGTAGGGGTTTTTTTGTGACTGGAATTCTCCATCTAAAACTTCTTCACTATATTCTTGGCATACTTGCTCTGAGATAAAAATATGGAGTCTTCCATTTGTTTAACTTGCAGACCAAGAAAATAGGTTAATTCACCAACAAGACTCATTTCAAATTCATACTGCATTTGCTTGACAAAATGTTGAACCATCTCATTTGACATCCCACCAAATACAATATCATCAACATAAATTTGAGTAATCATAATCTTCCCTTCTTCTTCTTTGACAAAGAGGGTTTTGTCTATGCCACCTTTCATATATCCATTCTCCCCAAGGAATTATGCCAGTTTCTCATACCAAGCTCTTGGAGCTTGCTTCGATCCATACAGAGCTTTCTTCAATTTATAAACATGTTTAGGAAAAATTGGATCAACAAATCCTTTTAGTTGTTCAACAAAAACTTCTTTATTCAGGTACCCATTCAAGAAGGCACACTTTACATCCATTTGAAACAATTTAAATTTCAAAATGCATGCAACTCCCAACAGTAGTCTGATTGATTCAAGTCTAGCCACAAGAGAAAAGGTTTCATCAAAGTCACCTCCTTCAATTTGAGTGTATCCTTGTGCAACTAACCTTGCCTTATTTCTAGTGACCACCCCTTTTTCATCAGATTTATTCTTGTATACCCATTTAGGTCCAATTACATTTTTCCCTTCAGGTATTGGAACCAGATCCCAAACTTCAATCCTACTGAACTGTTCCAGCTCCTATTGCATAGCATTAATCCAGAACTCATCAGTTAGGGCCTCTTTGACATTCTTAGGCTCAATTTTTTATACAAAGCAAGAGTTTTAAATCCATTCTCTTGATCTGGTAGTAACTCCTTTGTTTGGATCTCCTATAATAAGCTCCTTAGGATGATCTTTCTGAGTTCTAATTGAAGATCCTTTATAGAGGTGACTAGGCTGGGGATCTTCTTGAGGAGGATCAATACTTATGTCATTTGATTCAGTTGAACTATCAGGCAAAGATGTTCCAACATCTTCTGAGACATCTTCTTCAATGTTCCATCCTCTATCATCAATAGTAACATTTATTGACTCCATCATAACTTTGGTTCTGGAGTTAAAAACTTTGTATGCTCTGCTGTTTATATAGTAACCCGGGAATATTCCTTCATCACTCTTGGGATCCATCTTCCTCCTTTGTTCACGATCAGCTAAGATGTAACATTTACTTCCAAAAACATGAAAGTATTTAACAATTGGTTTTCTTCCCCTCCATATTTCATACAAAGCAGCTGAAGTGCCTTTCCTTAGAGTGACTCTGTTATGGATATAGCATGCAGTATTCATTGCTTCAGCCCAAAAATGGCAGGGTAGCTTCTTAGCATGAATCATGGCTCTGGCAGATTCTTAGAGAGTTCTATTCTTACGTTCTACAATCCCATTCTGTTGATGAGTAATGGGAGAAGAGAATTCATGGTTGATTCCTTCAGAGGAGAAAAGCTCAACAAATTTATTGTTCTCAAATTCCTTTCCATTATCACTTCTTATTCTTATGACATGACTTTCCTTTTCCCTTTGATGTTTTTGACAAAGATCTTTGAACACTTCAAAAGTTTCTGATTTTTCTCTGATAAATCTTATCCATGTGTATCTAGAAAAGTCATCTACAATAACATAGGCATACTTCTTACCACCAAGACTTTCAACCTGCATAGGTCCCATCAAGTCCGTGTGAAGAAGTTCCAAAACTTTTGATGCAGTAAAATGTTGAATCTTCTGATCTGACAACTTAGTATGCTTTCCAATTTGGAAATCACCACATACCCTTCATTATTTTATTTTGAGCTTAGGAATCCCTCTCACTGCTTCTTCAGATATAATTCTTTTCATCCCTTTCAGATGCAAGTGCACCAATTTTTGATGCCATAGTTTAACCTCATTCTCTTTGGCTAAAAAACATGGTGATGAGGGGTTCAACTCTTGAGGAACCCATAGATAACAGTTGTCTTTAGATCTGATCCCTTTTATAATAACTTCATTCTTTTCATTGCACACAAGACATTCTTCCTTGGTGAAGTTAACTTTGAATCCTTGATCACATAATTGGCTTATACTTATCAGGTTAGTTGTTAACCCTTTAACAAGTAACATATTATCAAGCTTAGGGACTCATGAACAGTCAAGCTTGCCAACACCTTTGATTTCACCTTTTTCCCCATCACCAAAAGTCACATAACTGTTGGAGTGAGATGTGACATCCACCAACAGATTCTTGACACTTGTCATGTGTCTAGAATAGACATTGTCAAAGTACCAGTCATCTTTGGTTGATACACTGAGAGAAGTGTGAGCAATGAAACTAGCAACATTAGACTTGGGAATTCACTGTTTCTTCTTTTTTCTATTTTGTGGCATCTTATCAGTATTGGGAGGAAGAGTGGTCTTAAGATACCCATACAATTTGAAACAGAAGGGCCTTATATGACCAAGCCTTCCACAGTGATGACATCTCCATGGCTGGGGATTAAGCTTTTTCTTCCCATGATGTCCTTTCTTCACATGAGGTTTCCTAAGATGTCCTTTCTTATCATGATGTTGAGACATTTGATTTGACATCTTTGGTTTAGGCTTGGCATGTGTGGAAATAGATGAAGGCTGTTTGCCATGATGTTCTTGCTTCACATGATGTTTTCCAAAATGTCTTTTCTTACCATGATGTTTTCCCACATGTTGGGACATTTGATTCAACATCTTTGGTTTAGGCTTGGCATGAGTAGAAACAGACGAAGACTCTTCTGAGTTAGGTTCCTTTTTCTCATTGAAACCTAAACCACACTTATATCCTGTCACTCTTCTTGCTTGGAGAATTTCATCTAATGTTTCAGACCCATTATTCAGCATCTTGAGAGATTTGACCATTCTATCAAGATTTGAATTTAGAGAGGACACTTCACTTTTCAGATCAGAAATACTCTTAAGAGCCTTTTCCCTTTCCTCCTTCAGCTGAGTTATGATGGCTTTCTGTTTCTCTCCTTCAAGACACACTTTTGCACTTCTGAGACATAATTCTTTGTATGAAGCATCTAACTCATCAAAGGTTAGTTCCCCCATCACTAGACTCTTCATCAGATACATATTTTCCTATCAATGCTTTAACATATTTGGAATAATCTTCAAGATTACTCTCTGAGTCCTCTTCAGACCAAGTAACAAATAGATTCTTCTTCTGCTTTTTAAGATATGTAGGACATTTACCTCTAATATTCCCAAAGCCTTCACATTCATGAAATTGTATTCCCTTCCCTTGAGAAGAATTTTCTTCAGCTCTTTTTCTTCCCATCTCATTTGACTTATGGATGTCAGATGAGACGTTCTTGACATTTGATCTTTGGTTCCTGTCCATTCTTTTTATCACTTTATTAAATTGTCTTCCAAGCATAGCTAAGGCATTTGATATTCCTCCATCCGTATGCATATCACAGTCCTCCTCTTCATCTTCAGTATTTGATACAAAGGCTATGATTTTGTTTTTCTTTTCATATCTTTCATTGATGCTTAATTCAAATGTTAGAAGGGATCCAAAAAGTTCATCCACTTTCATTTTGTAAATGTCTTGAGCTTCTTCTATAGCAGTTACTTTCATATCAAATCTCTTGGGAAGAGACCTGAGCATCTTTCTCACCAATTTATCTTCAGGTATTTTCTCTCCTAAAGCACTGGAGGCATTAGCAATTTCAAGAATGTTTATATGGAAGTTATTTATACTTTCATCATCCTTCATTCTCAAATTCTCAAATTTTATGGTGAGTAGCTGAAGTCTTGACATCTTAACTTTCAATGTGCCTTCATGAGTAGATTGAAGAATCCCCCATGCATCCTTAGCAACTTCACATGTGTTCACCAATCTATAAATATTCTTGTAAATTCCATTGAATATAGAATTAAAGGCTTTAGAATTTCCAAGAGCAATTTCATCTTCTTCTTTAGACCAACCTTCTTTTGGTTTTAATTCAGAAGTTGGTTCTCCATTTTCTCCCAATTTAACAGGGTGTTTCCATCCTCTTAAAACAGCTTTCCAAGCCCTGCTGTCTAAAGACTTTAGAAAGGTAACCATACGTGGTTTCCAGTAGTCATAATTGCTTCCATCCAGAATGGGTGGTATGTTCACAAATCCTCCTTCCTTGTCCATAGTACCAGAAAGTATCTTCCCTGGATCTCACCAAGATAAAGAGCAGGATGCCTACTCTGATACCAATTGAAATTCTGGTATCAGATATGTGTTGACGAATGAGATGTTACGACACAAATATCTGTTTGTAAGAAAAGTGCAGTAAAATCAAAAGCAGTAAAAACACAAGAGATTGTTCACCCAGTTCAGTGTACAACAATACCTACTCTAAGGGCTACCAAGCCAGGGACAAGTTCACTAAATAGTATCAATTCATAGACCCTCAGTAAATAACTAGTTTACGATCTAATCACTTAATCACTACCCAAGATAAAATTCTACCTAAGACTCACCTAGGTATGAGGCCATTCTCAAATCCCTTCAATCAATTACAGTGAAGAAATTAACAGAATTAATAAGTTTGAAACACTTCAATCATTCAATGCTTAAAAGCTTATGAATGATACACAATTAACAACTCAAGTATTCAAACTAATACTTAGAGTGTATTACAAATAAAATTCCTAGACTTCTAATCAGAAAGAAAGTATTCTTATTCAAAAGTTTCTTGTCTTTGAATAAGGAAGCAAGTCCTTATATATGCGCAGCTATGGGCTTGGGCTTAAAATCAAATATTCAAATCTTTTAAATATTTCCATAAAAACAGGCTAAGATAAAATTTATTCAATTTGATAAATATTCCTCCATATTTTTTGCAGCCTGTAGGTCACAAATCCTGAATTATGGCACGCATGAAAACTGGAATCAAAAAGACTTAGCTGGTGTTGGGTTGAGATCAGTTCAGTAGGCAGATATCAAGACATCTGCTTTGACATCATTAAAAATAAATTTTCTCCAAATGTTAAGACATTTAGCAAAACATTAACAAGTTATTGTTTTACCAAAATTGTTGCCAACAAACACTTATAAAGTTTGTTGTTTGTAACAGGTGTAGATATCTTTTCTTGAATGATGTTTGGTGTTTGATGTTAACTATCAAGAATATAGTTTCCATTATACTTAAACGAAGACTTTGGCAAAATCTAGTATGAACTATATGTAAGGTTGAGATGGAAGTTGTCCATCTTTGGTGGAGTTGGAGAAATATTACTCACTGACAAAATTTGGAGTTGTCCAATCAACACTTGTCTATGGAAATCGCACATACAAAAGATCGGTGGGATTAAGTAGATTGCCACATACGAATACTTGGAGCATAATTATTATGGATATAAAGTTTATTGGGTCAAGATATTTTAGAGATCTTGTTTTTTTAGCAGTTGAGTATATGCATCAATAAAGGGAATTATCATTTGATAGTTCATTGTAACCAAAATGCTTGTAATCAAACTTATCAAAATAATGGAAGATTGTGATTATTTTTCAATGATTTTCAACACCATTGATGAGTGGAGTAGGAAATGTGAGGACGAATGTTGAACCACGATATGTCTCTATGTATCTTTTCTTCTTTCCTTATTTCCTTTTAATTTTATAGTATTCATCATTTTGCTATTGCATTAGTACATCATTGCATCGATTGTATGCCACATAAGTTAGATTTTTCTTATAGAAATTTAATGTATAATCTTAGGTATGTGGTATCAATCTTATTAAAGTATCATGAATCCAATTGTATCTTGATAGAATATCTACGCTAAGAATTTTGAAATAGCCATGTTTAAATCTACTTTGGTTGCCTAGTGATTGACTTGCATTAGAAGAAATCAAGTGCATAATGAGAATCATGTATTATTTCATATGGTTTGATTCATTGAGATGCTTCTAAATTCTCTTGTTTTTAGGTTTTGCTTCCATGCTTCTTAAAATATCTGATTTCGTATATGAGATATAAAATTATTTTTAAATTGTTTGAAAGGAAAAAAGTTTATTCAACCCCCCTTCCCTTTATATAGACCCTTTTGTGTCTATATTCTCACCCAATAATATATATATATATATATATATATATATATATATATATATATATATATATATATATATATATATATATATATATATATATATATATATATATATATATATATATATATATATATATATATATATATATATATTTAAAATAATGCGCTTTTTATAATTCATTATTAAATTAATTAACTTCAAATCATTTATTTTAAAATAATATGTATATGAAATTCTGGTATGCAGATTAAAATGTCCTAACACATGTTGGAACATTGATCTCTGCAAAATAACGCATGCACAAAACAAAAGCTTACTGATATAAAACATATTAGTCATGAGTCGTAACAATTGTTCCAACATCTTATGTGATATGTTAATCAATTAAAAACAAAAACTGAACGGAACATAAAGATAGTAACACACAAATATGATGACCCGGTTCAGTGTACAATAACACCTACTCTGGGGGCTACCAAGCCATGAATGAAGTCCATTATCACCAGTATTAGTTTAAAGCTAAATTCCCCCGTTTACAACTTCTCACCTAATCTCTATCCAATGTAACTTCTACATAGGTTCTCTCTAAATATGAGAAATCGACATCTCACTTCCTAAATCACCTCAGTGATATTTCTATCAATTACAATTTACAACCAGTTCAGTCAAGACTCTTGACTAACCAACACACTTGGATTTGCTTCAAAGCTTCATCCAAGAACAATAATCGACTTTATGCTTAAAAGCTTAAGAGAGATTGACACACAAACACTCAATGTTTACAAGCTTATGAATGAATAACATAACCTTACAAATCAAGGAATAGTCCTACTCTTCTATCAATGTGATAGTTGATAGGCTCACAAATAACACATACCAACTCTCCTAGAGAGTGACGCACAAACTCAACTCTAATAATCTAAACTTTCCATCTTCATCCGATACCTTTTCTAGGTTAACATCCTTTAATTTATAAGTTTTTTGCCAACTGGATTTGGGCTTTAAATCACAGCATATCAGCTGCTACAAATCTGCAGAATCTTTTTGCATAAAGATAGGTCTTCAATCATGACTTTCCTAATTTATCTCCATAATTAAAAAGTAAATATTCTTCTTGATTTCAGCTTTAATCTTCCAGACCTTAAAATCAACACCACATAGGATAGTATAATATTCCCAGGATATTTTGCATTTGTTAAATCTTAAACCGATCCAACATCCCAGCCTAAACTAGCCACGATGTCGAATGACTCTACATGGGACATCTTGTCTGACATGTTGCTCCAGATGATGAAACATTTCATCTCAACATGTTTCTCCATAAAATAAGACTTCTTGTTCAACTTGTATTTCTCAACAAGTTTATACATCTTATTTAACATATTGCTGTTATATTTGTTTTACAAAAATTAATGTCAATTCTAAAAACAGAGAACTAACAATCTCCCCCTTTGGCAAATTTTGGCTAAAACAAATATACAATTACAACTCAGATTACAATAATAAAAATAACAATCACAACTTTAGTCTTCAGTCTTCAGAAGCTACTGAACACATCAACATGTTGTCATACCCCAAATTTGCCCGCCTCGGTGCTACAGTCAAAATTATTTACAAAATTAAGTTTTAAAATTCTTTTGGTTCGTTTACACTAACATTCTTTAGTTTTTATAAATATTCATTTTTAAATTATTTTGCTTATTTAAAAATATACATAATAATTTATTTGTATTTTTTTAATAATAAATACTTGATCGTCTTCATATACTTTCAATTGGGTGTTTATTTCAAATAAGCAACATAGCACAATTGATAAGAAATAAAGCTTGCAAACATAAGGTCATGGGTTCAATTTTCACTTGCTGCATTTTGAATATTTTTTTGTCTATATGTTATGAATTTCATTTCCATTTATATTTAAAAAAATTATTAAAAAAATTATTTTTTATTATTTAAATATTATTTTCGTACTTTTAATTAATGCATTTTTTAAAATTATTTATTTGATTTTATGCATTTTTTTACCAAAATTGAGTGCAAAAATTATAATAAATACCAAAAATATTTCCTTTTATGTTTAATTATTTTTTATTAGTCAATCAGTGTCAATTTGTGTCATACTCATCTTATGATTGGTTAGCTTGGTGACCAAGGAAAATTTGATTTGTCATTTAACTTTATTTCCTAATTCGTTAACCTAATTATCAATATAAATAGGTCACTCTTTCACACTATTTTTCATCCACAATTTCACAATCTCAATCTTTCTCTTATTTTTTGTTTATTCCTATGTTTCTGAACAGAAACTTTGAGAAACAGATCCAAAAATTTCCAACAATCCTTCGGCCCTTCCGATCCAACAACCTTAACCTCCGCCTCGCCACCATTCACGCCTCCCTCTTCATACAGATTTGTTTTTTTATTTCTTTTTTATATATATTATTATTATCACTAACAAGTATTTTAAGAAAAAAATAGATTTTTTCTTGGGGGCCTTAAGACCTATTTCAATTTAGTGCATGTATATAATTCTATCAATTTCTAATCACACCTCTTATTTTATTTCATCAACTATAATTCACACCCCTTTGTGATTTGGGCATAAATCCAATATCTAGATTTAGGATCCCGTTAATTGCACCCCCAACCTTTTACTTATAAATCGAAAATACACCCTTGTGTAATTAATTAAAATTATATTTTTTTACATTTTCTTTTATCTATCTATTTATTTATTTATTTTCTTATATTTTCATAATTAATATTTACTTTTATAATAAATTCTAAATATATTTATTTATTAATTCAAATCTTTATTTTTACTAACCCATTCAAATATTTCTTTAATTGCATTAAAATTATTTTTTCTCATGCATTATAAAATATTTTCTTCATATATTAACATTTTTAAAAAACATCTAACCAATCAAATATTAACCAATTTTTTTACTAACTTAATAAGCTCAAGATTATTTTCAAAAAGAATTATGGAAATACCTTTAATCGACTGCAAACTTCGTCTACAAATTTCGCTATTCACACACCCAGACTTGGTTCAAGGAGAATTCAAGATATTTTCATAATCCATAAAAAACATTAACCAAATAACTATGAACTACGATTTGGAACCTTGATTCCTCATAAGAGGATACCTAGGCATACGACTAAAATCGTGAAGAGTTCTCCTAATTAAAGTAAAAACCCTATTTTCTATAAATTATAAATCTAAACCCTAGTATCCTTGTGAACAAGGTAGATGAGGGGTGCATAACATCTTCCCTTCGTCTAAAACGAGTAAACAACTTAGAATCTCTAACCAAATTAGAGTAATCCTTTATATTCCCTTCCTAAATATAAAAATTAAGGGTGATGACTCTCAATTTAAAAGTGGTTATAACAACTGGCGACTCTACTGGGGAACCAACCCTAGGGTTTAGA
This sequence comes from Vicia faba, assembly GCA_948472305.1. Taxonomy (NCBI): domain Eukaryota; kingdom Viridiplantae; phylum Streptophyta; class Magnoliopsida; order Fabales; family Fabaceae; genus Vicia; species Vicia faba. The sequence goes on from OX451740.1 coordinate 673,274,776, forward strand.
AGCCTTTCCTATTGGTTTTAGGTTTTTAAGGTTTTTTCTTATTTTGGGTTTTTTTTATTTTTCTTATTTAATTATTTTTCATTTCTGCTTATTACATTATTTTTTTCATTTTTATTTATTTGTGATTGGATTTTTATTTTAAAAATTCATTTTAAAAAACTTTAGAAAGAAGGTTCGTCTATTGGCCAATGGGATACATCATTCATATGAGTTTTTATGACGACTTCCCCTAGAGTCGATAGAATTCTAAAAAAGAAATATGTCTCAAGAGATATCCTCTTGGGGTGTAGGAATTTAGAATGAAACCTATGACTTTTTATATAAACCCTAAACTAAAAACTCATGGTGAGACCTTTCACGACCTTAGAGACGAAAGTTTCGGTCTGCAAAGAGGCTCCACTTAAGGGGTGCCCTTTTTCCTTTCCCTCTAGTGTTATCCATGATACCCTTAAGGAAACCACCTTATGGGGAGGGTAGAATATTTGTAGGCCAAAACTAGGAGCCTACCATCTAAGGATACCTTTCATGGAATCCCGTCACTAAGCCACACAATCATGCATTCATGCATCTGACACTTCACATATTCATTATTCTCTATTATTTTTTGTCTGTCTTATTTGCAGGATTAAAAAAATAAGTCAAAGGTTTTGGTAAGTGTCTTAAAAATGAATTCCATATGGAAACAACTTGTATGTGTTAGTGTTGTCAAGTCAGATATGATAAAGATAATAATCATCAAGGAGACACTGCCTGAAAGAGCCATGAAGATATTAGTGCTTCCAATAGTTGATTTTTGGTACAAATATTTTTCAATATATGAATTGTATTCCCTTTTGAGGATGATTATTATTAATGAAATTACTTTTGTTTCCATATTTGAACTGAATATTCATTTTAAGATACTCACCAATGAAAAGTAAAACCTAGAAAAAATATATAAAGGAATCCAATGTGAATAAGACAAAGGTCAAAAACTCTCAGCATACTCATACACATCCATGCATTCGCAAACATTGAATTTCATAACTTCATACAAAAAACTCATTAATTTTCAAAATCATCTCCAGTTAAAACATTGTTAGAAAAGCACCACCTCTCTGACTGTCGTATCAAACAAGGGCCCATCAAAAGAAAGTGATGGAACAGGTCGAAGAGAACCAAGCCACATTCAGAGAATATTTGGATCAGGTAAAAGGCAACCTCTACTCAATGAAAAGAGACATGAGTCAAGTTCTCCTAGCCTTGAAAAAACATCATCGAGAGACAAGAACAGATTCCCAGGGTAGCCTTTAAATAAGTAGCCCATACTATTAGTACATCGAGCGGTCACCAACCAAGAAGAGAACCCGAGTCAGGACCCTAAAAGTCAACTATGGCTCAATAAGAGGTCTGGCAAGTGGATACTGAAGGGTTTGTCCCACCTCCACCGAAGGTATGGGCATCCCATTCTTTGCAGATTCGGGTCAACAATACGGAAAACTATGCAGATCTACAATACGAGGATCTTAATTTGAAAAGTGTTACTCAAACACACTAACCCAAAATTGTTGAGAATCCCTTGACGCTCAATCAATACAAAGCTCTGGAAGAAAGGTTGAAAGTTGTGGAGGGTTACGATGCTTTCGATTTTTACGCTCTTGAAATGGGTCTAGTCCTAGATGTGGTGATCCCTCCAAAATTCAAAGCACCTAACTTTGGAAAATATAATGGGCTCACATGTCCGAGGAACCATTTATGCATGTATTACAGAAACCTATATGCATGCGCTCAAGATTAGAAGCTGATGATCCATTGCTTCCAAGATAGTTTGAGTGGGGCATCTCTAGATTGGTACATGCAACTGGAGCAAGTTCATATCCAAACATGGGAAGATCTTGCCAATGCTTTCTTGACACAATAAAAGTACAATTTGGACATATCTTCTAACCGTATGCAACTCCAAAACTTATCTCAGAAGAAGGAGGAGTCTTTCAAAGAGAATGCTCAAAGATGGAGGGAAATGGCATCCCGTGTGCTACCACCACTATTGGAGAAAGAATTAGATGATATGTTCATGGGTATTTTACAAGGGTTGTACTATGACAAAATGGTAGGAAGTGTCTCTTCTAGATTTTCATATTCGGTGACTATTGGTGAAAGGATTGAAGTTGGTATAAAGAGTGGGAAGATACAAGGGGCGTCATCTAGTACCCCTATAATGCAAAGAGACATGTTTCTAACTTCTCCAAAAAGAAGGAAGGAGAAATTAACGTTTTATCATCGCATCCAAGGGAACAACAACCATTGATAATTCTACGAGAACAACAACAGAACATGTTTGAAAGGCCTCCGAGAATATTTGATCCTCTCCTCATGCCTGATGGTCAATTATTGCAACACTTGATCAAAGCATCTTTGGTAGAACTGAAACCTCTAGCTCGTCCAGTTGGGGAACTCCCACCAAAGTATGATGCAAATTCCAGGTGTGAGTATCATGCAAATTCTCTAGGGAATACTATAACACGGCGGGAGAACTGACTTGGGTGTTTTGCGTTTTATCACAATTGTTGCGGATAGCAAGAGTCGCTGTCGACTTTTCTTTTATCCAAATAAAGTAAAGGGTGAAAAGAACAGGAAAGACCTTTGAGATTATTTTCTTGAGTTCGGGGGGTAGATCATGAAAAGGGAAGGTGTTAGCACCATTTTCATCCATAGTTATCTATGGGCTCTTAGTTGCTTGCTAGATCATTGCTTTTGTTTGAAAGTGTGCTTTGTGGTGGTTTTTGAAAGTATTTTCGAAAAGCGCCTTTGTTTAGGAAAACTTTGTAATGATTCACGTCTCTATAAGAATGTATACAAAGTGTTGGACTTTTGAAAATATTTCATGGAAAGTGTTGGTGAATTTGAAAAGGTGTTTGTGTTTGAAGATGAGAAAGCAACTAGGAACATTCTACCTTACTCAAAAGTCTTTTGTTCATTCCCCTTTTCCTTTGATACTGCTATATTACCATTGATTGGTAAGAAGCTTTATCTTTGGATGTAAAAGGGATGGGCGTGGGTCATCGTATAGTCATGATAGCAATGTTGTGAGATATCTTAGCATTTCTTTTGAGGGACTAAGATCATTTGTAAGGCAACATTCGAAGCGTCATCGAGGTACTATGATCTTGTATTTTTTGTTGTTTTTTCTAAGACGCCTCACATGCATAACATGACCATTTTTCACAAGGCAAAAAGTGGAGTTAACCCTAGAGGTGTACGTGTGCAAAGTGTGTTTGATTGCATGCATTTTTGTCTTTTGATCAGGGTGGTCTACTTTTTGATTTTATCCTGCCATACACCCTAATTACTAACATTTTATATAAAGTAAAAAAATAAAGAAAGGTAAAATCCTACACTATTACAACCATATTTAATTGCATGAAAATATCAAGGAGAAAATAAGATAAAATCAAGAAAGAGGGTCTTTTCAATTTAGGCAGAAAACCCTTCGATTATGTACTTTCTGGCTCTCTTCGATTTGGACTGAAAAGGGTGAAGGCATGGATTTCGATTGGGGCCTGGAGGCCAGCATGTTGAGCCTTTCGAATGTGCCTGGAATCAGTGTAGGTGACTGCCTTGAATATCCCTGGATTCGAAGGGAAGGACCAAGGGTTGGGCCTTTGACACTGAATTCGAAAGAGAAAAACAAGTGAAATGTCCTTCTTGCTGGATTCAAAGGATAGCAAGATGTAAGGATGTTTCAGATTCGAAGGAGGCAAGTATTTGGATTCTGGGTTTGTGTTTTCACAAGTGTTTAAGTGTTTGAGAATTTTATGGTGTTTGATAAATTTGAATATACGTTCCTCTCTTCTTTTTTCTCCTCCTTTGTTTTCTTTGCAAAGGATCTCTCTATTTATAGAGAAAGGTTTTGGGAAGTTTGGGAGTAAAAATAATAAAATAAGGCTCAGTTGGAAAGTAAGTGTCCACTTGTGCCATGATAGAAAGATGAATGGTTCAGATGGATTGCTTCCTTCAGAAGGAAAACAGGCGTAGGGCTCAAGAAAAACTTTTCTAAAAAGTAGTATTATACTATTAAGGGCAAGTTGTCTTGGACAGCAAATGGGTAAAAGCCTATTTTAACTTGTATAAACAATTAAATATAGAGTGAGTCATAGGTTTAAGGCCTGAAAAGGGGAAACACGTAGCCTAGCCTATGGGTCTAATGTTCAACTTGATCCTTTGAAATGAATCCTCCATCTTTCCACAACTTTCGACCAAACTACAACACCATTCGATCCCACCAATTATGTGTCCTTCGAATAGACCCAACATGTATTCTTCGAATGGGTCTCTTGTGTGGCCTTCGACTAGGTCTTCTGCATTCTGAAGTGTATACAAATGTTTCAAAGGGGAGTCTGTGCCCAATAAAAACTGGCACAAAGGTGGTCAGTGCCTTGTGGTCAAAGGAAACTTTGGAGGAGTCTTGGCCTTGTGTTGAAGACAAACTGAAGAGGGATACATGCGCTGGTGACACGTTGAGGGGTCTTTTTCCCAGTGGGAGTTTTTGTGAATTGAAGGCCAGTTTGGAGAAGTTCTTGCTTTTGTGCGCTGAAGGCACGCCCAGAGGGATAGTTTGCCTGGTAGAAGTAGGAAATAAGCTTTCTCCAAGGAAAATAGATGCTCAATCGAAGGAAGGATCCAGCTTGCATGTGGGTAGCTATTGCATTTGTGAGTCAAGCCAGCATGCAAAGATAGTTGTGCAATCGAAGGAAAACTGATAACAAGCCTTTCCTCTTTGGATCGAAGGAGGCTATTTTAAAGGTAAAAGGTGCCCAGTCGAAGCTTGTGCATAGCAAGCAATCAACAGTCCAAGACTTCAGTCGAAGCTTGGAAAATTGAGGCAAGCTTGGATGAGGATTCGAAGGTCATGTTCTGATTGAAGAACACAGCTTCCACACGTTGAAGAATTGGATTTGAAGGGTCATGTTATGATCAAAGAGTATAGTTTTTGCATGTTTAATAGTGATATTCGAAGGGTCATGTTCTAATCGAAGAGTAGAACTTCTATATGTTGAAGAGTGAGATTCGAAGGGTCATGTTTTGAACGAAGCAAACTTCTGACCTTTGATTCTCCCTACTCCAACATGATCTAAAGGAATTCTCTAGGAAGCTTGTAACATGTTCTGCTATCATTTTTGCAAATTCTGATCGTAATTGTGTGAAAATTGGCCCAGAAGTTCTGTCTAAATTTTTTACTAAAAATGTCCAGAATTTACTAAGGGTTTTAGCTTCGTGAACGTGTCTTTGAACAATTTATAACTTGAAATCCTAGCATTTCTAGGAGAAGTTCTGTTTAGAAATGTTTTAGATCTCATTGAGATCTATAACTTTCATGTAAGAAGTTCTGATTGAATCATCTTGCATCATGATGAATATCTGGCCCAAAATTATGTAATTATCATATTTTCTTAACACTTAGAAAATTTTCTAAGTGCTTAGAAATTTGACTTTTCAAAGTAATTTTTGACTTTTGATTTCTTGATGAACCAACTTCATGCCTTGATGAAGTATGATTTTTGAAACTTATTTTTTTATCAAAAAGTCAAAGTTTGACTTTTCAATATGCATTTGACCATTTTGCCCTTGTGAATGACTTTCTTGAAAAATTGTAATCTGAGAATTGAAACTTGACAGAAGCAATCCTGAGGGTCCAAGATGATCCCTTGAGAAATGAGAGATAAACTTTTGGGGTACAACAGCTGCCCCTGTTCAATCTTCTTAAACCTTAAGAGTTAGATTGGCGAGTCCGCCATTCGTGACTTGAAGATGGAAGATGATTGAACACTAAAGTGCCCAGAAATTTGCACTCGCATGAGATAGCACTGATAGTTGATGATGTAGGGAATGGGCTTACAGATGCCATTTGGAGGAGGTGACAAATATTTGTCAGAGGTGAGCTTAAAGATGCCATCTAGAGTGACTGGGGGGAGGTATCAGGATAAATCTTTTTGGTTGATTTAAACTAAAACAGTAGATGTCCTTTGCCTGTTTTTAAGCTGGAAGAGATAAATCTAACCAGAAGAGGTCTTCATTTGATGATTGATTTTTTTTCTGCAAGGAAGAGGATTAGTTGCATGCAGATGTATGCATGGCATAATGATGCTCTCAAAATGAATGAGATTATGATGTATGCATTTGTTATGTATGCGCCATGGTTTATGAATGTGATGCGTTTATTACAATGTGTCTTTGTCTAGGAAAATAAATCCCAGAAAACATGTTGGGGAATCCTGGGAGGCTGAAATCCTAAATGTTGTTTGGAGAATAGGTGTATCTTCAACTTTGTTTAGAATATTTCTGCTGGGAATCCTTGTTCTGTTGTTTGAGGAGTAACTCCACTGGGGAATATTGGCTTGTTTAAGAAGACTCTGGAGAGTGTTAATCTCTGCTTGGGGAAAGAGTTTAGGAGTCTTAGCTACTCGTTGCTCTACTAGGGAGTTATTCTTGACTAGAGAGAATCAAAAGTTAGTTGTTATCTAGTCGAAATCCAAGCTTGGCAGCAAATTGTTGAGGATAATGAAGTTGACTGTTATCTGGTCATATTCCAGGCTTTGCAGTGACTTACTAGGGAAGATTAAATTAACTGTTATCTGGTCGGATTCCAGGCTTCGCAAGAAATTACTTGGGAGAGTGAAGTTAGGTTGTTATCTGGTTAGATTCTAGGCTTCGCAGGATATTACTTGGGAGAGTGAAGTTAGGTTGTTATCTGGTCGGATTCCAGGCTTCACATCAACTTACTAACATTAAACTTCTATCTGGTCAGATTCCAGGTTTCAAAACAAATTTCTGAGGTGGATGAAGTTAATTGTTATCTGGTCGAGCTCTAGGCTTCGCAATAACTTACTTGAAAGGATGAAGTTGAACTGATATCTATTCGGGTCCAGGCTTCACAGTAACTTGCTTAAAAGGATGAAGTTGAACTGATATTTGGTCGGGTCCAGGCTGAAGAAGTGAAAAACACAAGAAGGGGGGTTAAATTGAAACTTTAAAATCAAATGAAAATGACACGATGATTTTTATCCTGGTTCGCTTGAGCTCAAACTACTCCAGTCCATCCGCCAAGGTGATTTCGCCTCTCTCCAACGAGGTCTTAATTCACTAATCAAACTGATTACAATTCTACTTTGATAACTGCCAAAGTCTTCTTGAGTACAACCACAACCCGGTTTATCTCAAGGAAATTCACTAACAAAAATAAGAATTAATATGTGTACAGGATGTTTTTCGTTACAAAAACGGTATTACAAACTTGTGATGTATTACACAATTTTAAAGAATAGTATGAATATGAGTTGTAGCTTTTTGATATTGTATTAGCAGTGATGTAAATCGTGAACGATTTAGCCTTGATGCTTGTTTAAATAGGCGCAACAATCTGTGTAAATGGAAACTTGATAATTAGCAGTTAATGCACTTTCCATAATATGAAGATCCTTGTCTGTTTGTAGCGGTTGCAATTGATACTGCTTTGATGGAATAGTAACGCTTCAGAACATAAGGAATTTGCTTGCTGCTTTGCTTAAGAACTTGGGAAGTTAGAATCATAATGTCCTGTTTGCAACGATAAACTTTCGTTCAGAGTTAAGATACCTTTCTCTTTAGCGCAAATTATGATCTTCATTCATCAGAACATTCTGAGATCAGTCTACGTACACAGCATGAACACCTTTGTAGCTTAACTTCTGATCCACTTCCATCAGAACTTCTGTATAAAATAGAACACAAATTTAGAGTGTGTATTTGTTCTTTGTGTTTAGCTTCCTGGAAACTTGAGGAAGCTAACCTGATCATTGCATTAGCTTCCTGGAAACTTGAGGAAGCTAACCTGATCATTGCAGCACCTTGAATCAAGCTCATTTGCATTTCATGATTTCCAGTTTTTAGGTATTTTTCTTGAACTTCTATCTCATTACTTAGACATTGTTAGGCTTACATTTGTGAAGATAAAATGTAGACATCATTGCCCTAAAATTGTACATATCCATAGATTTCATTTATATTGATTAAGCTTAGAGAATTTTAGGTTTGAATCTCTGAAAATATTTAGGTCAGAATTTGGTACTTTTAGAAATTCTCATTCTTCTTTGATTTATAGCTCATGATATTTATATGGTTGGATTCGTATGGAAAATGGAGCAACTTTCATGTTTGCATCTTTTATTTTCATTGAGAAATGAGCAAGTTACAGGAACTATGGCTGGAGGTTGAAGATGAAGTTCATTTCTGGAACTTGTTTTGTGTTATGCATTTATTGTTTCAGTTATATCAACCGATGTATAGCCACCCAAGTGGTAAGGCATCGCGCGTTTCATGCTTAGGGCGTGGGTTCAAGCCCCAACGCTGCCACTTTTCTCATTTTTTTTCCATATTTTTTCTCTCTTTGTCACAAGTTTGCAGCGCTGGGCCTCAAGTTGTTGGGCTTTTGTCTTTTTGCTTATTTCTCACCCCTGCTTTCACATTCACACACCTGACCCAAACCATTTTTATTTTATTTTTCATTTTATTTTATTTTTTTATATTTTATATTTTATTTTATATTATTTATTATTTTTACTATTATTATTATTATTATTTTATTAATAAAAAATCCAAAAATATTTATATTTTATTATTTATATTTATTTAGTTAATTTTTCTTCATAAAACTAAAAGAACAAAATAATTTCTTAATAAATTAATTTCTTTCTTAATAATTAATATTTAGGTTTAATTATTATATTATATTATTTTTCTTGTAAATTAAAATCAATTTATAACTTAGGACTTTTATTTAATTAATTTTAGTTACTAGTTTAATTAAATTCACAAAAAAACTCTAAAAATTTTGTTCTCTTTAAATTAATTTATTTTACTAACTTAATCTTAATTTTCTTTTTTTTAGTTAATTATTTTATTTTAGTTAACTAGATCAAAAAGCCTTTTCATGAAAAAACAAACAAAAATCACATTTCTTTTTACATTTACATTCTTGCATTTTTATTTATTCATTTTTTTGTACAATATTCAATATGATTGTAATAATTATTTAGATTTAATTTCTTATAATTCCCCATTTGTAATTTGTACACCTCATCCCCTAATGATGTAATAGCTTAGTATTTTTATTTTCCGCAATTTAATGCTTTATATGCAAATGCTAGTAATTAGGGTTTGTATGGAAAAATTAAAATCAATGCTTAGAAAACCCTAATCAAGACAAATCAAGAATGTAAACCAATACACTTACACACATACACCCTTAGGGTAAACCCACTTTGTTGCCTTACAAAAATGGCCATATTATGCATGTGAGGTATCTTAGGAAAAACAAGCAAAAATACAAGATCATAGTCCCTCGATGACGCTATCAAAGTTGCCTTTCAAAAATGATCTTAGTCCCTAAAGAAAATGCTAAGATATCTTACAACATTGCTAATCATGGCTATACGATGACCCACGTCCGTCCCTTTTACATCCAAAAATAGGGTTACTTACCAAATAAATGGTAAGATAACAATGTCAAAGGAAAGAGGAAATAAACATGAAATACTTTTGAGTAGGTAGATTGTTCCTAGTTGCTTGCTCAATTTCAAACCAAAACATCCTTGCTATTTTCAAAACAAACACTAACACTTTCAAAAACACCTTTCAAACTTGAAAACATTTTCAAAGGATCAACACTTTGTATACATTCTTATAAACGAGAGTCATTACATAGTTTGCCTAAACGATGGCGCCTTTTCAAAATACTTTCAAAAACCCCACAAAGAACATTTTCAAACAAAAGCAAGTGATCTAGCAAGCAACTAAGAGCCTGTAGATAACTACGGATGAGAAGGGTGCTAATACCTTTCCTTTTCATAATTTATCCCCTGAACTCAAGAAAACATCTCAAAGATCTTTCCTGTTCTTTTAGCCTTTCCTTTTGGATAAAAGAAAAGTCGATGGCGACTCTTGCTAACCGTAACATTTGTGATAAAACTCAAAACAACCAAGTCAGTTCTCCCACTACGTTACATTTACACTCTGATAGATCAAATTTCTTCAGAAGTTCTCTGACGTATTTGCTCTGGTGAATGTAAGTTCCTTCTGGAGTTTGATTGATCTGAATGCCCAATAAGAATTTGAGTTCTCCCATCAAGCTCATTTCAAACTCTACCTGCATGGACTTAGCAAATTCTCTTCCCAGAGAAGGTTTAGTAGATCCAAATATTATATCATCGACATCAATTTGACAAACTAAAATGTCATTCTTAAATGTCTTACAAAAAAAGGTTGTGTCCACTTTCCCTCTAGTGAATTCCTTTTCTAACAAAAAGTTACTTAGTCTTTCATACCAAGCTCTGGGAGCTTGTTTCAGACCATAAAGTGACTTCTTTAGTTTGAAAACGTATTTTGGATGTTTTGAATTCTCAAACCCAGGGGGTTGGTGCACATAAACCTCATCTTCAATGTAACCATTTAAGAATGCACTTTTGACATCCATCTGATACAGAGTGATGCCATTATTTATGGCAAAAGAGATTAAGAGTCTGATAGATTCTAAACTGGCGACTGGAGCAAAGGTTTCTGTATAGTCTATCCCATCTTGCTGACTATAACCTTGTGCAACCAGTCGTGTCTTGTTTCTGATGACTTCTCCTTGTTCATTCAGTTTGTTTCTGAACACCCACTTTATTCCAATAACGTTGAATCCTTTTGGTTTGGGAACCATATCCCATACGTCATTTCTGGTGAATTGATTTAATTCTTCCTGCATTTCCAGAATCCAGTCGTTGTCCAGAAGAGATTCATCAATTATTATTGGCTCAATCAAAGATACCAGTCCCATGAGGGATTCTTCGGAATTTCTGAATGTTGATCTTGTTCTGATTGGATCTTCCTTCTTTCCTAGAATTTTGTCTTCAGGGTGAGCTAGGCTGCTTCTGGATAGTCTTTTCTGGAGTTGTTCTGGAGAAGTTGATGAAGTGCTTGTGACATTTCATTTTGATGTTGTTGGAGCATCTTTGTTGGGAACTTCTGATGAATTTCCTTCAGTACTTGTGAATTCAATTTCTATATCTGCAAGAGATTCATTCTGCTTTGACTTTTGAGGGCCAAGCTTGTCATCAAATCTAACACTGATTGACTCTTCTACAATCTGTGTTTCTGTATTGTATACTTTGTAGCCTCTTGAGCATTCAGAGTATCCTAACATAATACACTTCTGTGCTTTAGAGTCAAACTTGTTCAGATGTTCTTTAGTGTTAAGTATAAAACATATACATCCAAAAGGACGGAAATAAGAAATGTTGGGCTTTTTGTTCTTCCACAATTCATATGGAGTCTTATCCAGAATAGGTCTTATGGAGATTCTATTCTGAATGTAACATGTTGTGTTAATTGCTTCTTCCCAGAAGATCTTAGAAATGTTAGTCTCATTGATCATGGTTCTGGCCATTTCTTGTAAAGTTCTGTTCTTTCGTTCTACAACTCCATTTTGTTGGGGAGTTGTAGGACAAGAGAAATCGTGAGAAATGCCATTTTTCATTAAAAAATATTTCAATTTTTTTGTTTTCAAATTCTCCACCATGATCACTTCTGACTTTGATAATTCTAAGATCTTTCTCATTCTGAACTTGGTTACCGAAAGCAACAAACATAGAATACGACTCGTCCTAGTGTCTTAAGAACTTTACCCATGTCCATATGTTATAGTCATCTACGATCACAAACCCATACTTCTTGCCACTAACGGATGCAGTTTTCGCTGGTCCAAATAGATCTATGTGCAGAAGTTCTAATGGTCTAGAGGTAGAAACAACATTTTTTGCTTTAAAATGAGGTTTTGCAAATTTGCCTTTCTGACATGCTTCACACAAAGCATCTGAGCTGAACTTCAGATTAGGAAGTCCTTTGACCAGATTGAGTTTGTTAATCTGAGATATTCTTCTCATACTAACATGCCCCAATCTTCAGTTCCAGTCCTCTGACTCTTTAGTTCAAAAAGTTTATCTTGTAAATGTTGTTTTTCCTCTTTCCATTAAATAGGATAGTTCCGTCTTTCTGACTAACATCTTTGCATTAATTTTAATTAAAGATTATGTCATAACTGTTATCACTTAATTGACTTATGGATAACAGGTTATACATTAATCCATCTACTAACAGAATATTATTAATGGAAGGGAGGTTACCGTTACCTACTATTCCAGAGCCAATGATCTTCCCTCTTTGATTGCCTCCAAAACCCACGTAGCCTCCAGGTTTAAGTTCCATACTTTGGAACATATGCTTTCTTCCCGTCATGTGTCGAGAGCATCCAAAGTCCAGGTACCATAACTGGTGTTTTAGTATTGCTACTAAAGATATCTGCTACATATATAATTTTGTCCTTAGTTACTCATATCTTTTTGGATCCTTATTTGTTAGTGTTACCAAAATTCTGTTTGAATTTTGGTTTAGTAGAATAACATAACTGGTGTATTTCAAGTCATGTGTGTGCCCATAGGTGAAATGAGATTTTAATGGTATACGTTTAATAACTAAGTCCATGACTTTATTAGGTTGGGATAATTTACCTTGGTATCCTATACCTTTTCTTCCATTTCTGCTAACTCCATGGATCATTGAAGCCATCTTGCTTTTATCTATGTTTTTAGCCAGAAAATTCTGAAAGCTATGATCATATTCCTTTATGATCTCATCAGTATTACTGGGAACCTCTGAGATTGTTTCCTTCTGAGAGTTTTGTAAATCATTTTCAAGTTTTGAAATCTTTTCTTTTAACTCAGAATTTTCTAATCTCAGATTCTCAGTTTCTTCAGAGTCAGAAACAAGATCCTTTTTCAGATTCTTGAATTTGACTCGAAGCTGTTGATATCTTTCCAGAATTTCACTCAGACTTTCTCCTAATTCAGCTTTAGTAAAGTTAACAGTAAAGTCGGGAAATACCTCTTTTGTGTCGAATTTTGATTCTAACCCAGATGCTTCACTGTCTTCTGTCACATTGGCCATAAGAGCAATGTTGGCTCTTTCATCTTCTGACTTTGTGTCTGCATCAGAAGTGTCTGAGTCATCCCATGTTGCCATGACACTTTTATTCTTCTCCTTGAAGAACTTCTTTTTGGGTTTCTCCTTCTGAAGCCTTAAACAATTGCTTTTGTAGTGCCCTTGTTTATTGCACTCATAGAAGATTATGTCCCTGTTGCTTGACTTTCTGTAACCAGAAGAAGATTCAGACTTTCTGTGCCCAGAGGAGGGTTCAGACTTTCTGTATCCAGAGGAGGATTCAGAATTTCTATATCCAGAGGGTGATTCATTATGATTCCCTGTTCTTCTAGAGTTTTTGAATTTTCTTTGCCTCTGCTTCCACGGTTGATTGACTCTTCTGGAGAGAAGAGACAGTTTATCTTCTTCTGATGAGGATCCATCAGAGGTTTCTTCCATAGCCTTCAAAACTTTAGAATCATATTTTTTGTTATATTTTAGCGCTAAAGGCTTACCTTGCTTCTGAGGCTCGTCATCTTCTAGCTCTATCTCATGACTTCTGAGTGAGCTGACAAGTTCCTCCAGAGATATCTTATTGAGATCTTTTTCCAGCTTGAGAGGAGTGACCATTGGCCTCCATTGCTTTGGTAAACTTATGATGATCTTCTTTACATGATCAGCAGTTGAATACCCTTTCTCAAAAACTCTCAGCCCAGCAACTAGAATCTGGAATCTTGAGAACATTGCTTCAATGGATTCACTTTCTTCCATCTTGAAGGCTTCATATTTCTGAATGAGCGCAAGGGCCTTGATTTCTTTAACTTGTATGTTGCCTTCATGCATCATTCTCAGAGAAACAAACATGTTATTAGTTGTCTTTCTGTTTGAGATCTCCTCATACTCTGAATATGAGATGGCACTCAGGAGAATCGTTTTGGCCTTGTGATGATTTCTGAAGTCACGCTTTTAATGGTCAGACATTCTTTTTCTATCAATATTTTGACCACTTTCATCCATAGGATGCATGTATCCATCAATTACCATATCTCATAAATCAGCATCATGAGCCAGAAAGAAGCTTTCAATTCTGTCTTTCCAGTAGTCAAAGTTTTCTCCATCAAAGACTGGAGGTTTGTCGTTGATTTTGTCTTTATCATCATGATAGTCATTGTTAATGTTCTGACTTGGTCCCACCATAGTGTTTTTCTTAGCTTGGATCTTGTACTGACACGGTTAAGTATATGAACTCAGAACCAGGTGCTCTGATGCCAATTGAAGAAGTGAAAAACACAAGAAGGGGGGTTGAATTGAAACATTAAAATCAAATACAAATAACACGATGATTTTTATCCTGGTTCACTTGATCTCAAACTACTCCAGTCCACCCGCCAAGGTAATTTCACCTCTCTCCAACGAGGTCTTAATTCACTAATCAAACTGATTACAAATCTACTTTGACAACTGCCAAAGTCTTCTTGAGTACAATCACAACCCGGTTTATCTCAAGGAAATTCACTAACAAAAATAAGAATTAATCTATGTACAAGATGTTTTTCGTTACAAAAAGGTATCATAAACTTGTGATGTATTACACAATTTTAGAGAATAGTATGAATATGAGTTGATGCTTTTTGAGATTGTATTAGCAGTGATGTAAATCATGAATGATTTAACCTTGATGCTTGTTTAAATAGGTGCAGCAATCTGTGCAAATGGAAACTTGATAATTGGCAGTTAATGCACTTTCCATAATATGAAGATCCTTGTATGTTTGTAGCCGTTGCAATTGATATTGCTTTGATGGGATAGTAATGCTTCAGAATATAAGGAATTTGCTCGCTGCTTTGCTTCAGAACTTGGGAAGTCGGAATCATAATGTCCTGTTTGCAACGTTAGACTTTCGTTCAGAGTTAAGATGTCTTTCTCTTTAGTGCAAATTCTGATCTTCATTCATTAGAACATTCTGAGATCAGTCTACATACACAACATGAACACCTTTGTAGCTTAACTTCTAATCCATTTTCGTCAGAACTTCTGAACAAAATAGAACACAAGTTTAGAGTTCATATTTTTTCTTTGTGTTTGTTATCATCAAACTATGTTCTAACACAGGCTTCACAGTAACTTGCTTGAAAAGATGAAGTTGAACTGATATCTGGTTGTGCCCGGGTTTCACAATAACTTGCTTAAAAGGATGAAATTGAACTGATATATGGTCGGGTCCAGGATTCACAGTAACTTACTTGAAAGGATGAAGTTGAACTGATATCTGGTCGGGTCCAGGCTTCATAGTAACTTACTTGAAAGGATGAAGTTGAATTGATATCTGGTCGAGTCCAGGCTTCACAGTAACTTACTTGAAAGGATGAAGTTGAACTGATATCTGGTCGGGTCCAGGCTTCACAGTAACTTACTTGAAAGGATGAAGTTGAACTGATATCTGGTCGGGTCCAGGCTTCACAGTAACTTGCTTAAAAGGATGAAGTTGAACTGATATTTGGTCGGGTCCAGGCTTCACAGTAATTTGCTTGAAAGGATGAAGTTGAACTGATATCTAGTCGGGTCCAGGCTTCACAGTAACTTTCTTGAAAGGATGAAGTTGAACTGATATCTGGTCGGGTCCAGGCTTCACAGTAACTTGCTTAAAAGGATGAAGTTGAAATGATATTTGGTCGGGTCCAGGCTTCATAGTAACCTAAATTTGTTTGAATAGAAATGTTTCCGTTGGAGGGTGTATTATTTTGTTGGGGAATAAACCCTGTTGAAAAGAATATTTAATGACTTGCTGGCAAGAGAAATTCTTTTATGAAGAAATACACAAGGCTTCTTCTTTTAAGATCAACTCAGTTGGGGAGAGGGCCGTCGAGAGATTGAAAATTTGACTGAGGTTTTCATAAATCCAACTTTGTGGGAAACTCTGTTGGGGCAAAGGTTTATTGTAACAGGCTCTGTGGGGACAATTTTAATGAGATAACTCTGTGGGGATATCTCAAATGCATTAAAGATATGCTCATTGCTGCTTGGCAGCACATTTTTGCTAAACAGTTTAATTATGTTCATGTGCATATGTTCGTTAAATTTTAGTAATTGGACGTCTTTGCACTCAAAATAAAAAAATTTGCACTTCAAAGTATATTTGTATTGATGTTTTTCCCATGAATAGGCGTTTTTGTACAAAGAGACGGAGATCCTAGTAAGAGGAAATCGTCGAAAGGATAACAAAATTGAAAACAAAAACAACAACCATGTGGAAATGATCTCACTGTGTTCCAACTCTACTATTGCCCCAATGTCTTCGAATGTCCCTTTCCATTGACAGAAGTTGATTGGATCGATCTTAGACCGTTTGACCCGGACCTTGGTAATAAAGTCAATTGTGGTGATTCCATGGGACATAGTCATACGCTTTCAATCCTTAACTTTTTCCTGGATCGCCCTTTCGGGTTTTCAGCCCATCGGGATACCCATTTTTGCCCAAGTCGCCGTTTTGGGTTTTCGACTTGCCGGGTGTAAAATCTTTTGCATATATCCCTAATTTTTTCCCGAATCCTTTTGGTTCGTCGGGATGCCCTTATTTTTTCCTAGGTGTGTCAACCTAGCGGGTCTCTTATGCGTAGTATTTTTAACTATGTTTGTATTCACAGGATGTGGGAAATCTTCATCGTCCATAGTAGTCAGCATCATGGCACCACCAGAGAAAACTTTCTTGACAACAAATGGCCCTTCATAAGTGGGATTCAATTTTCCCCTGGGGTCTCCATGTGGAAGAATGATGCGCTTTATTACCTGGTCACCAGCTTGATATACCTGAGGCCTGATCTTTTTGTTGAAAGCCTTGATCATATGTTTTTTATACATCTGGCCATGACAAACAACAGCCAGTCGCTTTTCATCGATCAAGTTCAATTGATTCAATCTTGTCTGAACCCATTCGTCTTTGCCTAGGCCTGCTTCCTTCATAATTCTTAGGGAGGGAATCTGAATTTCTATTGGCAGGACAGCTTCCATGCCATAGACCAAAGAAAATAGAGTTTCCCAAGTCGATGTCCAAGCTGAAGTACGGTAGCCATGAAGAGCAAATGGTAACATCTCATGCCAGTCTTTGTAGGTTACCACCATCTTTTGCACAATCTTCTTAATGTTTTTATTGGCTTCTTCCACTTCTCCATTCATTTTAGGTCTATAAGGAGAAGAATTGTGATGCTTGATTTTGAATTGAGTGCAAAGTTCTGTAATCATAGCATTGTTGAGATTGGTTCCATTGTTAGTGATGATCCTTTCGGGGATACCATAGCGGTAGATGGGGTTATGCTTGATGAATCTGGCTACAACGTTCTTGGTGACTGAGGAAAATGAGGCATCTTTGACCCATTTGGTGAAATAATTGATAGTGACAAGAATGAAGTGATGTTCATTGGAAGCAGTAGGTTTAATCTCTCTAATCATGTCAATGCCCCACATTGCAAATGGACACAGAGCGGTCATGACATTTAGAGGAACAGGAGGCATGTGGACCTTTTCAGCATATATTTGGCACTTGTGGCAAGTCCTTGAATGATGATGGTAATCAGCTTCCATTGTTGATCAATAGTAACCAACTCTCAGGGTTTTCTTGGCCATAGTATGTCCGCTAGAGTGAGTCCTGAAGAGACCATCATGCATATCTTCCATAATTTTCTCTGCCTCCTTCTTGTCCACACATTGGAGTAGAGTAGAATCATGGTTGCGTTTGTACATGGTTCCATTGCTTAGGAAGAATTTGGCTGAGAATCTTCGTAAGAATTTTTTATCATTGATGGAAGCTCCTTCGGGATACTCTTGTGTTTCAAGGTACCTCTTCACCTCATCGTACCATGGCTTCTTTGTGTTAGTGTCAAGCTCGTAGCAGTGCGCAGTTTCGTCAAATCTCTCAATTATAATCATATGAGCTTCGTTGTCCCATTTGACCTTGAACATAGAAGACATTATGGCTAAAGCATCGGCTAACTGATTTTCTTCTCTAGGGAAGTTTTTAAAGGTGATTTCTTCAAAGTACGGAATCAGAGATAGCACAAGCTCCTTGTAAGGAATAATATTAGGATGCTTAGTGTTCCGATCTCCCTTTACTTGGCTAATCACTAGAGCAGAATCTCCGAACACATTCAAGTGCTTGATCCTTAAACCAATGGCAGCCTTCAGCACCAAAATGCGTGCCTCATATTCAGCCATGTTATTTGTATAATCGAAGCATACTCTAGCAGTGAAATGGGTGTGGCAACCCTCAGGAGAAACTATCACAGTTCCAATTCCGTTACCCAAAGCGTTGAAAGCCCCATCGAAAACCACAGTCCATCGGGATCCTTGTTCAGGTCTGTTATACGGTCCAGGTTTTGCACAGGCGATCACTAACATGATATTCTCGTCTGGGAAGTCAAAGTTCATAGATTGGTAATCATCAACAGCTTGATGGGCCAAATGATCTGCCAATACACTTCCTTTGATGGCCTTTTGTGTTGTATATTGAATATTGTACTCAGTCAAGATCATTTTCCATCTAGCTATCCGTTCGGACATAGTGGGTTTCTCGAAGATGTACTTGATATGGTCCATCTTAGAAATCAATAGAGTGGTATGATTCAACATGTACTATCTTAGCCAGCGAGCAGCCCATGGAAGAGCGCAACAATTTTTCTCGAGCAGTGATTATCTGGTTTCACATTCGGTAAACTTTTTGCTCAGGTAGTATATTGCATGCTCTTTTCGGCCAGACTCGTCAAGTTGGCCCAACACACACCATATAGAATTCTCTAGCACAGTCAAGTACATGATCAAGGGTCTTCCTTCGACTGGAGGCATGAGGAGAGGAGGTTCTTGCAGATATTCCTTGATTTTGTCGAAAGCAGTTTGACATTCATCATTCCATCTGACTACTTGATCTTTCTTCAAGAGTTTGAAGATTGGATCACAAGTAGCAGTTAAGTGAGATATGAAGCGGGCGATGTAGTTGAGACGACCCAAGAATCCTCTAACCTCCTTTTCAGAATAGGGAACTGGCATTTCTTGAATGGTTTTTACCTGTACAAGATCAACTTCGATTCCTTTACCACTGACAACAAAACCTAGAAGTTTTCCAGATCTTACTCTGAATGTGCACTTTGTAAGTACGAAGTGCGCCTAAGAGGGGGGGATGAATTAGGTACTTTTAAAAATTATGGTTTTTAGTGATGATGGTTCTTATTTTTCTGGTTATAAGAGATTTTAGGAAAGCTTAAAAATGCAGAAAAATAAAGAGACACAGGCAATATATCCTGGTTCCCCTCACAGTCCGAGAGTACTCCAGTCCCCTTTCAACATGAAAGAGGTTTCCTTATTATGGCAAACTTACATAAGAACTACCAACCAAACCAAGAACAATCCTCTTGGATTTTCACTAAGTTACCTATGAGAACAATCCTCTCAATGTAACTACACTTGTATCCAACAACTTGGAGAAAAAAGATTTCAACAAAAACACTTAAACTTAATTCCAACAATCCTGGAAAATAAGTAAGTAAAAACAATTTGTGAGTTTGAGTGAGTAGAGTATATTGATCACTTAAGAGTGATTTTGACAATGTATAATCTTCTTCTTTCAATAATAATATTGTACAAAGACTCAAGATATATTTGCTCAAAGTTTTCTGTTTTAAAGTATGAAAATAAATGCAGAAAACTTATGCATGAAAATGAAGAATGCTTGAGTTTGTATTTTTAAAGTTCAGAAAAATATTATGAAAGAAAGTTTTTTATATGAATTTGAAAATGAATATTTATATGTTCATAACACCCTTTTGAAACATCATGAAGATCTGGAAATGTATCATGAACAAATGCCAAGTTTGAGTGAAAAGATGTAATGAAAAGGCATGATCAAAAGGCATGAACAAAGCTGTAATTTTTCAAATTCGTGCAGTGTGTAATCGATTTCACCTTTAGTGTAATCGATTGCACAAGGTTTTTAACAGCTATATTTTCAAAATTTTAAGAGTTCAATCGATTGCATCAACAATGTAGTCGATTGCAGGCTAAGTCAGTAGCAAAATTTAACTGAGTGCAATCGATTGCACCAACTATGTAATTGATTGCATGCTAAGAGGGAATCAATTGTTTTGAAAATTTTAAGTGTGCAATCGATTGCACAAACTATGTAATCGATTGCATCAAGAAACAGAAGCAAAAGATTTGGAATTTTTAAAGAGTGCAATCGATTGCACTTAGATGTAAATCGATTGCATGCATATGAAAAATGAAAATTAATCTTTGCAAAGCTTGAGAATGATTCTTAAACTATTTCTTTTTCATTTTTGAACATCTATATCTTAAGATCAAAGTAGATAATATTATTATACCTTTAAAGTTGTAGAGAGCTTTGATTGAAGATATTATCCTTAGATGCTTAGATGCTTGACCAAAGTCTTTGCCTTCTTTTGTAAGCCATGGTTTGTCTTCATCAAAACAAAAGCTTTATTTGAGAAGCTTGATTTCACATTCTCCCCCTTTTTGATGATGACAAACAATCTTTCTTTATGCGAAGTACTTTCCGGAAAAGCTTCCCCCCCTAAGATGCAAAACTCCCCCTATGTAGGAGAGGGTTGGAATCCTTGCAATTCTTCATCTTGAATGGAGATTACCTTGAAAGATAAAACATGGAAGATACAAGCATAAAGTACCATACATCTTTCTCCCCCTTTGACATTATCAAAAAGAAGGGAAAGATGCTTCAAGCAAATAATAATTGAGCTATATTTAAACATTTATAAAAGATATATCAAGGGTAGAATGCACCTTATAAGTCGCGTTCGTCAAGTATGCTAAGCTCTCGCCGAATTTTGTAGAATGGTTCTTTCGCCAAAGGTTTGGTGAAGATATCGGCAAGTTGATTATGAGTATCTACAAAGGTTAACTCGACATATCCTTGAAGAACATGGTCACAGAGAAAATGATGTCGAATGTCTATATGTTTGGTCCTTGAATGCATGATGGGATTCTTTGTGATGTTGATTGCACTTGTGTTGTCGCATCTTAGAGGAATGCACCCTAGATCGAGTTTGTAGTCACGAAGTTGTTGTTTTAGCCACAAAATTTGAGCGTAACTACTACCCGCGGCAATATATTCAGCTTCGGCCGTGCTTAGAGCAACACATGCTTGTTTCTTGCAGGCCCAAGATACTAATGCATTACCAAGAATGTGACAAGTTCCACTTGTGCTCTTTCTATCTGTTTTACATCCTGCATAATCCGCGTCAGAATAACTAATTAAGTTGTAGATACTACCTTTTGGATACCATAATCTGACATTTGTTATCCCTTTGAGATACTTCATGATCCTCTTTACCACCGTGAGATGAGATTCCTTTGGGTTAGCTTGAAAGCGGGCACATAGACAAACACTGAATATTATGTCAGGATGGCTTGCCGTCAAATATAATAAGGAGCCAATCATACCTCGATATTTAGTGATGTCGATGGAAATGCCTGATTCATCTTGATCAACATAAGAACCAGAACCCATAGGTGTAGACATTTCTTTGCAACTATCCATGTCAAACCTTTTCAAGAGTTCTTTGCAATATTTGGATTGGTTGATGAAGATGCCATCTTTAAGTTGTTTGATTTGAAGTCCAAGAAAATAGTTCATTTTTCCCATCATGGACATTTCAAATTCTCCTTGCATCATTGATGAGAACTCTTCATACATTTCTTGATTTGAAGAACCGAAGGTGATGTCATCAACGTAGACTTGTGCTAGCAAAGTGTCGCCTTTGATTTTCTTGATAAATAGAGTCTTGTCAGCTTTACCTTTTTCGAAACCCTTTTCGCATAAGAAGTTGCTTAAACGATCGTACCATGCCCTTGGTGCTTGTTTCAGTCCATAGAGAGCTTTTCTTAATTTAAATACATGAGATGGATTCTTGAAGTATTCGAAACCCGGGGGTTGCTTGACGAATACTTCTTCAGTGATATATCCATTCAAGAATGCGCTTTTGACGTCCATTTGGAAAAGCTGAAAATTTAATGAACAAGCATAGGCAAGTAAGAGACGAATAGCTTCTAACCTTGCAACTGGAGCGAAAGTTTCTTCAAAGTATATTCCTTCTTCTTGATTATAGCCTTTTGCTACCAATCTTCTTTGTTGCGAACAATTATTCCATTCTCGTCAAGTTTGTTTTTGAACACCCATCTTATTCCTATAATGTGTTTGTTGTTTGGCCTAGGAACGAGTTCCCAAACTTGATTCCTTTCAAATTGATTCAATTCTTCTTGCATAGATATGATCCATTGGTCATCGCCTAAAGCTTCATCAATTTTGGAGGGTTCAATTTGAGAGACAAACGCCATGTTTAGGCAAGCATCCTTGAGATTTAATCTTGTAGACACGCCTTGACTTATATCACCAATTACTTTATCAATAGGATGATCTCTATGAGTTCTCCATTCTTTTGGTAGATCATTGAGATTCGATTCTTGTTGAGGTGATTTTTCTAGTTGAATGGATTGATCCTTGGAAGAATTTTCTTGAGGACCTTCTAAAATTTCATCATCATTATCACAAACAATATTATCCTCCTTGGAGGGGTTAGTTTCATCAAACGAAACATGCATAGATTCTTCAATAGTCAAAGTTCTTTTGTAAGTACGAAGTGCGCCTAAGAGGGGTGATGAACGTCTGGATGATTGTAGGACCAGCCTTGGTTTGGGAAGTGTTGTTGGAGTGGTGGTTCTGAGTAATGAGGAGGAGGAGCAGCTGGGTTGTTTGGGTCATAAGGTGGGATATGCAGGTGAGAGTAAAGGTATGAGAATTGTTGGTTCACATCCGAGCGGAAATCATTTATCCGGGTTTTGGTAGAGTCATTTATTGCACTCCATTGACTATGGATGTTGGTGTTCATAGAAGCAAGTTGTTGAGCCATGTAGTCCATGAGATCTTGGTTGCTTGGACCAGAGGGAGCAGTAGTAGGAGGAGGCATAGCTTCACCGCCTTCAGCTTCTTGGTCATCATCTTCGTTGCCAACAACATCTTCACCAATATAGGTGATCGTCTTTGTTTCCGGATTAAAGTGTACGCCCATCCTTGAATCAACATTCTTAATTGAAATTCTGTTTAAAATAGGATCCATATCCACCTTTTTAAAACCGCGAAAATCTACACCAAATTCCTCCATAATTAAGGTGACAAAATAAGCATATGGAAGAAATTTTGATTTTCCATCTACTCTCAGCATATGCATCATCATCATTCTTGCCCAGTTTACATTAATCCCTTTCTTCCTTGCATAAATAAGCTACATCTCGAAGTCGGTAACCGTGCAATGGTTTCCAGCCCTTGGGAAAAGTATATAGACCAAGAAATAATGAAATAAACGATCGTCTATATAGAGGTTACCTGCACTCCAAGAATCTCTGGAAGGAATTACTCCGCCAAGACCACGTATCCGTTTGGCGCGAAATTCAGCTTCACTTAACCGCCCAATGTTGTAAAAGAATCCCTTTTCGTATAGCCATCCCATATCTCGTCTTCAGGATCATATAGGAAGCTTCCGGTGAAAGGAATATGCAAGATCTCACCAACAACCTGAGGAGTTAGAGAGATACGAGTGCCCAGCACATATGTGACAATCTTTTCCTTGTAGGGGGTTAGATTACTGAAAAAACATTCTTACCAGATTCGGGTAGTATGGAATGTAATCTCAAGCCTCAACTCAACTTTAGTTTTGATGAAAGACAAACAAGCTAGTTTTGATGAAAGACAAACAAGCACTATGGCAAGAAGGAAAAGAAGTGGAATTAGCTTAAAGCATCATTCACTCAAAGCTTCAAGGATCATAGCAAGCAAATAAGTATATCAATTCTCATTTGAACTAAATTGATTAGAAATGCTCAAAAATGATATACACACTTACCACAACACTCCACTTAAAGTTTAAAAACAAATTCTAAGTTTTTCACTGATGCAAATCGATTAACATATCATGTAAATCGATTTACACATGTTTATCAAAAACTGATTGCCCCTGGCAGCAATCGATTTACATGGAGTGTAAATCGATTGATTACTGAACTGAATTAATTTTTTAACACTTGTAAATCGATTTACACATCATGCTAATCAATTTACACTTCAAATTTTTTTGAAAACAAGAACGTTACAAACTCGTGCAATCGATTTACATCTAATGCTAATCGATTTACACGTTGTAATTTTTGAAAAATCTGAACTGGTTTCAAGATATCCTTCACACCTTTTCTCCAATAGATGCATGGTCATACAATGCATCTTATCAAGTTTTACAAACAGAAAAGTATCATTTTGGAAAGGTATCTTGATTACTTTAAATACAAAATCTTTCAAATTATAAAAGAACTCTTCTCTTATGCAATAATTCTGAACTTTGTAAAATATTCAAACTTCATATTTCTTAACTTTTAAGAACAAAGATTTTCTGCACTTTCACACATATAAGAACAGAAATCTTTGAGCAATGTCTAACCATTGTGTTACAGTTTGAATTGCTTACAAGAGAAGAAAGAAGAAACTTCATTGAAGTCACTCTATGTGATCAACATCTTTCAAGAAATCATATTTCATAGAATTATACAAAGTGTAACTTATTTCCAGGATTGTTGGAATTAAGAATTAGAATACTTTTGTTTCTTGTTGTCCATTATTGTAAACAAGAGGTATCTTTTGAGAGGATTATTCTCAAGAGACTTATTGGAAATCCAAGAGGATGTTCTTGGTATTTGTTAGTGTCTTTAGTTGATAAGACTAGGAAGAGTCTTGTAAAAGTTCTAACAAAATAGTGAAATCTCTTGCGTGTTTGCAAGGGGACTGGACGTACTTCCGGGGTGTGGAAGGAACCAGGATAAATCTTTGTGTCTCTTTACTTTCTGCACTTTACCATTTTCCAAAGCACTAAAACAAAACCAGAAAGTGTAAAATAAGTCAAAAATCGACCACCACCTAATTCACCCCCTCTCTTAGGCGCAATCTTAAACTTATAATTGGTATCAGAGCAGGTTATAGGTAACCTGCTCCTAGAGATCCAGAATGGCTTCCGCAAATCATTAACCCGTTTTCAGAGATGGTGGAAGTAACAACAAGCCTCCTCTATTCTGTGGTGAATATTTTGACTTCTGGAAAATACGCATGAAGGCGCATCTAGAAGCGCAAGGAGAGGAAATATGGGATGCCGTTTAAAATGGTCCATTTATCCCGGTAACGGTAATCAATGGCGTTGGCTCTTCAAAGCCTAAAACTGCATGGGACGACGATGATAAAAAGAAAGTTCTCTATGACAAAAAGGCAATAAACCTTCTTCAAGGTGCACTTAGTATGGACGAATTTTTCCGTGTCTCGACATGCAAAACAGCAAAGGAAATATGGGATACCTTGGTAAAAACTCATGAAGGAACGATTGAAGTAAAAAGATCAAGGCTAAATACCCTAAGTCAAGAATACGAACTATTTTGAATGCAGCCCGGAGAATCCATTCTTGACTTACAAAAGAGATTTGTGCACTTGACAAATCACTTAAGTGCTCTTGGTAAAACCTTGACAAATGATGAACTCAACTTGAAAGTCCTTAGATCATTGACTAGGGAATGGCAACCAAAGGTAATGGCAATCTCGGAAAAGAAGAGTCTCTCCGCAATGACTTCCACTACATTATTTGGCAAACTTCAAGAATACGAAACGAAACTCGGTAGACTTGAAAAACATGAGAATATAGAAAAGAAATCCAAAAACATTGCTTTAAAAATTGATTCAAAGGAAGTAGTAAAAGAAAACAATCCGGAAGAAGATGAAAATTTCATGCTTCTTGTTAAAAGACTTGGGAAGTTTTTTGGCAGAAATGACAAGGGCGGATCTCATGCAAATAAGAGAAAGCACTTCAAGAAAAGAGAAGCCTCCACATCAACACAAGATGTCTCATGTTATGAATGTGGAAAGCAAGGACATATCAAGCCAAACTGTCCAAATCTCCCAAAGAAAAACGGATTCAAAGGAAAGGACTCAAAACACAAGAAAGCCTACATAGCATGGGAAGATAATGATATGAGTAGTACATCGGAATCGGAAAGCGACGAATGTGCAAATTTAGCCTTAATGGCATCGCATCACTCCGACAACGAAGAAGAGGTTAGTAATGAATTTGATCTTTTTGATGATGATGTTCAAGGTGCAATTGATGAACTCTTGAAAGAATGCAAAATTTTATACAAAAAGGTGTCAAACCAAGAAAAAGAACTTCTAATTTGTCTCAAAAAAATTGACACCATGACTAAAGATTTTGATCTTCAAAAACAGAATTTTATAAAAGAAAAGGAAAACTTTGCATGCTCCAAGTGTGAATCAAATGTCTTTCAAATTGTTCAATTGAAAAGAGTCATTGAACGATATGAAAAAGGACAAATAGGATTGGAAGGATTACTAAGCCAACAACGTTATCCAAATGATAAAAGAGGTCTTGGTTATGTGAACACTAAGAAACCAAGTAACAATCCCACTGTTTTTGTAAAGGCTAGTAATAGTTCCAATCCCAAGAGAGTAGAAAAGAAGCAAGTTGTTCATAATAATCAAAAGAAAAAGCCTAATGTATCTAAAAGAAAACAAATTCCTAGATACAAGAGCAAATTTGTTCCAAACTGTTTTTACTATGGTATTATTGGACACACACCCAATGCATGCTATATTAGAAATTTCAGTATGGCTAGTGGACACTATGCATGGGTGAAAAAAGGAACTAACTATGAAGGATCCAAGGCAACTTGGGTACCTAACAAGAAATAATTTGTTTTTGTAGGTATGCTTGAAATTCACATCAAACATTTGGTATCTTGATAGTGGATGTTCAAAGCATATGACAGGAGATGTACACCAATTTTCATATCTAGTACATAAAGCCAAAGGGTATGTCACTTATGGAGACAACACCAAAGGAAAGATTCTTGGTGTTGGAATAGTTGGCACACCTCCATCAATTCAAATTGAGGATGTTCTCTATGTTGAAGGATTAAAGCACAACCTTCTTAGAATAAGTTAACTTTGCGATAGAGGGTTCAAAATCAAATTCAACAAAGAAGAATGCCTAATTATGGATGAGGCAACCAATGAGGTAAAACTCAAAGGTATAAGATCTAAAAATATTTTTATGATTACTCTAGATGATTTGTCTATGAAGGTACAATGTCTTATGGTAAACAACAATGACGCTTGGTTATGGCACAAGAGGATTGCTCACATTCACATGGAGCACTTGAACAAATTAGTTAAGCATGACTTAGTTATTGGTCTACCAAAGATGAAATTCATCAAAGACAAATTATGTAGTGCATGCCAAAAGGGCAAACAAACCAAATCAACTTTCAAACCAAAGAATGTGGTTTCAACAACAAGACCACTTCAATGGTTGCACATGGATCTTTTTGGTCCATCTAGAACAAGAAGCTTCGGAGGTAACATTTATGCTTTAGTTATTGTAGATGATTTTTCCCGTTTAACTTGGACTTTGTTTTTAGTGCACAAAAATGACGCATTTAAGGCATTCAAGAGATATGCAAAACAAGTTCAAAATGAGAAGTCATTAAAGATAACATCAATCCGAAGTGTTCATGGTGGAGAGTTCCAAAACAGTCTGTTTGGAGAATTTTGTGAAGAAAATGGGATCTTCCACAATTTTTCAGCACCAAGAACTCCACAACAAAATGGAGTAGTTGAAAGGAAAAATAGGTCTTTGGTAGAGCTTGCAAGAACCATGCTAAGTGACTCAAGTTTGCCTAAATATTTTTGGGCGGATGCGGTAAGCACGGCATGTTACGTAAGCAATCGCGTGATCATAAGACCTATACTAAAGAAAACTCCATATGAGATTTTCAAAGGAAGAAAACCAAATATCTCTCACTTTCACATTTTCGGGTGCAAATGTTGTGTCCTTAACAACGGCAAAGACAATCTCGGTAAGTTCGATGAAAAATCGGATGAAGGTATTTTTCTTGGTTACTCCCTTTCTAGCAAAGCTTTTAGAATTTATAATAAAAGAACTTTAACTATAGAAGAATCAATGCATGTTTCTTTTGATGAATCTAACACCTCCAAGGAGGAAGTTGTTATTTGTAATGATGATGATTCTATAGATTTACCTCATGAGAATTCTTGCGAAGGTGGCAAAATTGTCAACCCGGAACAAACACATGAACTTTCACATCAAAATGAAAATGATGATGGTCTTCCTCAAGAATGGAGAACTCATCGTGATCATCTAATTGACAACATAATTGGAGATATTAGCAAAGGGGTATCTACACGGCTAAATCTTAAGGATGCATGCTTAAATATGGCTTTTGTATCTCAAGTTGAACCTACCAAAGTGGCTCAAGCACTAGAAGATGATCAATGGATCCTTGCCATGCAAGAGGAGCTAAACCAATTCGAGCGGAACGAAGTTTAGGAACTTGTTCCTAATCCAGGAAATAAACGTATCATTGGAACCAAATGGGTATTCAAAAACAAGATGGATGAAAATGGTATAATCACTCGAAACAAGGCAAGACTAGTTGCTCAAGGATACAACCAAGAGGAAGAAATTGATTTTGAAGAAACTTTTGCTCCGGTAGCACGTTTGGAAGCAATAAGACTATTACTTGCATATGCATGCTCATTGGACTTTGGACTTTTTCAAATGGATGTAAAAAGCGCATTTCTCAACGGATTCATAAATGAAGAAGTCTATGTAAAGCAACCTCCCGGATTTGAAGACTTCAAACATCCTAATCATGTCTTTAAATTGAAGAAAGCTTTCTATGGGCTGAAGCAAGCACCAAGGGCATGGTATGATAGACTAAGCGCATTCCTATGTGAAAAAGGGTTTGTAAAGGGTAAAGTTGATACCACTCTCTTCATAAAAAATGTTAATCATCATACTTTACTTGTACAAATCTATGTAGATGATATTGTTTTCGGTTCAACTAACCAAAATATGTGCAAGGAATTTTCATCTATGATGCAAGGAGAGTTTGAGATGTCTATGATGGGAAGATTGAATTTCTTTCTCGGTCTTCAAATTAAGAAACTCAAACACGGTATCTTCATAAGCCAATCAAAATATTGCAAAGACCTTATAAAGAAGTTTGAAATGGAAAGCAGCAAAGAAAGTGCAATTCTTATGGGATCCGGCACCTATCTTGATCCAGATGAATCAGGGAACTCTATTGGCATAACTAAGTATCATGGAATGATTAGCTCTCTTCTCTATTTAACAGCAAGTAGACCTGACATAATGTTCAGCGTTTGCTTATGTGCAAGATATCAAGCCAATCCTAAAGAGTCTCACCATGCAGCAGTCAAGCGCATAATAAAATATCTTAAAGGAACAACCAACGTCGGATTATGGTATCCAAAAGGTAGTATGTGCAATCTAGTTGGTTATTCTGATGTTGACTATGCAGGTTGTAAGACTGATCGCAAAAGTACAAGTGGAACATGTCACATTCTCGGAAATGCCTTGGTTTCATGGTCATGCAAAAAGCAAGCAAGCGTCGCTCTCAGCACTGCAGAAGCAGAATACATTGCGGCTGGAAGTGGATGCGCTCAAATTCTTTGGCTAAAACAACAGTTACTTGACTATGGAGTAAACCTTGGATGCATTCCACTTTGATGTGATAACACAAGCGCGATCAATATTACAAAAAATCCAGTTATGCATTCCCGGACAAAACACATTGACATCAGACACCACTTCATCAGAGATCACGTACTCAAAGGAGATGTCGAGATTACTTTTGTGGATACTCAAAATCAACTCGCGGACATCTTCACAAAACCACTTGCAAAGGATGCATTCTTCAAAATTCATCGTGAACTCGGAATCCTAGATGAACAAGAGATATAAGGTGCACTATATCCTTAACTATACATAAATATACATATATATGGGCTTAGAACATGTTTCAAATGTTAAAAATACTGTTTTAAAATTTTTTCTTTTAAGTAAATCGATTTACTTAGTGTGTAAATCGATTTACCACTGAACCAAAATCAATTTTCATAAAAAAAAAATTGTGTAAATCGATTTACCAGGTATGTAAATCGATTTACCACTGAAACTGAAGCGTTTTTATTTAATTTTTCACAGTGAAAATCGATTGATCCTTCACTTTAATCGATTTACACCTGTTCAGCATGTGATATTTTTATGAGTCTTTAATATATTGGTCAACCTTACCTTACCCCTCAACCTCCCACCTTCTTTTTGACCAATCATGGAATCTTGACCAACTCCACTCAATTAAGTCTCATAAAGACCTCCCTTACTCTACTCTACTATTTAATCTCACCAAAACTCCCTCACTATCTCATAACACCAAAACTCCCTCACTATCTCATAACACCAAAACTCACTCACTATCTCATAACAACACCAAAATTCTCTATCTTCCTTACTCAAAACCCTAACCATCTCCATGGCTCCCAAAAGAAAAGCAACATCCTCAGAAAAAGGAAAGAAGAAAACTGTTGCAGCCTCTGAAAACTCATTGCTCGAGTCCCTCTCGGATACACAACGTGAAAGATTCATCAAGCATTTTCAAAAGAAAATTATCTCAGCTCCAAAATTCGGTATGTTGTCTACCTTTCCCGATGAATGCTTCACTTTTCAAAGGGATTTGATTGCTTATGGGTTAGAACCATTAATATCATCCCGTGGTTACTATTATTCGGATCTAGTTCGAGTATTCTACAGCAACATGCATTATGATAACAACAAATGCTATACCTATGTGCTTGGAACAAGAATTCCTCTGCATTTAAAAACAATAGGCAGAATTTTAAACATACCATATACTGGAAGTACTCTCTATGACCCAGAGGATGCCGATTGGGAAAATTATAAGAAGCAAGAATTCTTCTACAGCATTGGCCGGTTGTCAGAAGCAGAATACCATGCAAAGCGGATTCGTAGTCTTGGCGGTGTTATTCCGGCTCGGGACACTTGGAGTGCTGGTAATTTTCATATTGATGATAGATTGTTCCATTATTTTCCGGTATATATTTTATTTCCTAGAGCAGGAAATCATTGTACTGTGACCGACCTAGAATTGCAAATACTCTATGCGAGGAAAAATGGCATTTCGGTAAACTGGGCTAAACTGATTGTGGTGCATATGTTAAGAGTTGCCACAAGGGCTACTTTTCTGCCATATGCATACTTCATCACAAGGATCTTGGAAGCATTTGATATAGATTTTACTGGGTTTGAGAGAGTTGAAATGGATCCAATCAGCAATAGGATCTCCATCAAAAATGTTGATTCTCGGATGGGTGTTCATTTCAATTCTGAAGCAAAAACCATCACATATATTAGATAGGATGTTATAGGTGATGAAGGCAATAATGCGGATGAAAAAGAAAATGAAGTTCCTCCTCCTGCTGCCTCTTCTGGTCCAACCAACCAAGATGTTATGGATTATATGACTCAATAGTTTGCATCTCTCAACACTAACATCAATGCTCGATGGACAGCGATAAATGACTCTACCTCCTCTCGCATCAATGCTTTTCAGAACGATGTGAACCAACAGTTTTCATACCTCTACTCACATCTCCATATTCCTCCATACGATCCAAACAATCCAGCACCTTCGCCTCCTCAATACACTGAACCACCTCTACAACAACAATTTCCATATCAAGGACCCTTCTAATGTTTTCTTGACCAATATTATTAAATTCTTGTTATTTATCATTATGTTTTTGTTTTGTATTATTTCAAGTGTTAGTTTTTGTATTATGTATTTGAACTTTGTTCGCTATTTTTAGAAATTTGCATTTTAGTTTATGTTCATATTTGTTTCCAATTGTTATAAGTATCATCTTATGGTGCATCTTTCCCTTCTTTTTGATAATGTCAAAGGGGGAGAAGGATGTGATAGCACTTTATGGTTGTTTGTTTCAGTTTTATTTTCAAGGCAAGTTTTCAAATCTTTTTCTCCATAGGGGGAGAAATCTATCTTAGGGGGAGAAAACTCCTTTTGCTCCAAATCTGAATAACTCATAAAGAAAGATGGTTTATCATCATCAAAAAGGGGGAGAATGTAATCTCAAGCCTCAACTCAACTTTAGTTTTTATGAAAGACAAACAAGCTAGTTTTGATGAAAGACAAACAAGCACTATGGCAAGACGGAAAAGAAGTGGAATTAGCTTAAAGCATCATTCACTCAAAGCTTCAAGGATCATGGCAAGCAAACAAGTATATCAATTCTCATTTGAACTAAATTGATTAGAAATGCTCAAAAATGATATACACACTTACCACAACACTTCACTTAAAGTTTAAAAACAAATTCTAAGTTTTTCACTGAAGTAAATCGATTAACATATCATGTAAATCGATTTACACGTGTTTTTTCAAAAACTGATTGCCCCTGGCAGCAATCGATTTACATGGAGTGTAAATCGATTGATTACTGAACTGAATTAATTTTTTAACACTTGTAAATCGATTTACACATCATGCTAATCGATTTACACTTCAAATTTTTTTGAAAACAAGAACATTACAAACTCGTGCAATCGATTTACATCTAATGCTAATCAATTTACACGTTGTAATTTTTGAAAAATCTGAACTGGTTTCAAGATATCCTTCACACCTTTTCTCCAATAGATGCATGGTCATACAATGCATCTTCTCAAGTTTTACAAACAGAAAAGTATCCTTTTGGAAAGGTATCTTGATTACTTTAAATACAAAATCTTTCAAATTATAAAAGAACTCTTCTCTTATGCAATAATTCTGAACTTTGTAAAATATTCAAACTTCATATTTCTTAACTTTTAAGAACAAAGATTTTCTGCACTTTCACACATATAAGAACAGAAATCTTTGAGCATTGTCTAACCATTGTGTTACAGTTTGAATTGCTTACAAGAGAAGAAAGAAGAAACTTCATTGAAGTCACTCTATTTGATCAACATCTTTCAAGAAATCATATTTCATAGAATTATACAAAGTGTAACTTATTTCCAGGATTGTTGGAATTAAGAATTAGAATACTTTTGTTCCTTGTTGTCCATTGTTGGAAACAAGAGGTATCTTTTGAGAGGATTGTTCTCAAGAGACTTATTGGAAATCCAAGAGGGTGTTCTTGGTATTTGATAGTGTCTTTAGTTGATAAGACTAGGAAGAGTCTTGTAAAAGTTCTAACAAAATAGTCAAATCTCTTGCGTGTTTGCAAGGGGACTGAACGTACTTCCGAGGTGTGGGAAGAACCAGGATAAATCTCCATGTCTCTTTACTTTCTGCACTTTACCATTTTCCAAAGCACTAAAACAAAACCAGAAAGTGTAAAATAAGTCAAAAATCGACCACCACCTAATTCACCCCCCCCCCCCCTCTTAGGCGCAATCTTAAACTTACAGTACGGACCATACGAAGAAATTAATGGTTCCAGACCATAAGCAGATAGATCGTTCTGAAATGAAAAACATTCTTCAGGGAAGGAGGAGAGAATACCATACTTAGGGTTGGAAACAATTTTCCTTTGGAAGTCGTTGACAAATCTGACTTCTTGTTGCTCAGTAAGAGTTGACAGCAGTGGATTGGATGATAAGTCAATCTTCTTTTTCCTATTATCTGAAGCTGATGCCTTTCTCTTGGTTCTTGAAGCCATAAAAAAGGTGTTTTAGATTTTGTGTTTTTAGGGTTTATGTGAGAGAGAGAAGGTTTTGGGAAAGAGAAAGCTTTTGTGATTTTGGTAGGTATGAGATGAGTTATTAGAATTGAAGTGTATTTGTCTTGGGAATATGAGAGATAAATTCTGACCAATATTAATTTTCTGTCATAAAAGCAACTTTCAGTGCATGCAATTGATTGCATTACCTTGTGCAATCGATTTGCACACAAACAGAACCAAAAATTAAAGCAAAAATCACATAGTGCAATCGATTGCAGTAAAGGTGCAATCGATTTGCACATGAAACAGAATGGACAGAACTGAAAAATTTCTTTGTGCAATCGATTACACTCTTTGTGCAATCGATTTGCACTCACAAAAATTGTCCAAAACCAAATTTTTCTTGAAAGTATAAGTATCACATAGCATAAAAACATATATGGCAAATATAAAAGCATATATAAGAGAAATATCAAGGGTAGAATGCACCTTATACGTCGCGTTCGTCAAGAATGCTGAGCTCTCGCCGAATTTTATAGAATGGTTCTTTTGCCAAAGGTTTGGTGGAGATATTGGCAAGTTGATTATGAGTATCTATAAAGGTTAACTCGACATCTCCTTGAAGAACATGGTCACGGAGAAAATGATGTTGAATGTCTATATGTTTGGTCCTTGAATGCATTACGGGATTCTTTGTGATGTTGATTGCACTTGTGTTGTCGCATCTTAGAGGAATGCACCCTAGATCGAGTCTGTAGTCACGAACTTGTTGTTTTAGCCACAAAATTTGAGCGCAACTACTACCCGCTGCAATATATTCAGCTTCGGCCGTGCTTAGAGCAACACATGCTTGTTTATTGCAGGCCCAAGATACTAATGCATTACCAAGAATGTGACAAGTTCCACTTGTGCTCTTTCTATCTGTTTTACATCCTGTATAATCCGCGTCAGAATAACCAATTAAGTTGCAGATACTACCTTTTGGATACCATAATCCGAAATTTGTTGTCCCTTTGAGATACTTCATGATCCTCTTTACCGCCGTGAGATGAGATTCCTTTGGGTTAGCTTGAAAGCGGGCACAGAGACAAACACTGAACATTATGTCAGGACGGCTTGCCGTCAAATATAATAAGGAGCCAATCATACCTCGATATTTAGTGATGTCGATGGAAACGCCTGATTCATCTTGATCAACATAAGAACCAGAACCCATAGGTGTAGACATTTCTTTGCAACTATCCATGTCAAACCTTTTCAAGATTTCTTTGCAATATTTGGATTGGTTGATGAAGATGCCATCTTTAAGTTGTTTGATTTGAAGTCCAAGAAAATAGTTCATTTTTCCCATCATGGACATTTCAAATTCTCCTTGCATCATTGATGAGAACTTTTCATACATTTCTTGATTTGAAGAACTGAAGGTGATGTCATCAATGTAGACTTGTGCTAGCAAAGTGTCGCCTTTGATTTTCTTGATAAATAGAGTCTTGTCAACTTTGCCTTTTTCGAAACCCTTTTCGCATAAGAAGTTTCTTAAACGATCGTACCATGCCCTTGGTGCTTGTTTCAGTCCATAGAGAGCTTTTCTTAATTTAAATACATGAGATGGATTCTTGAAGTCTTCGAAACCCGGGGGTTGCTTGATGAATACTTCTTCAGTGATATATCCATTCAAGAATGCGCTTTTGACGTCCATTTGGAAAAGCTGAAAATTTAATGAACAAGCATAGGCAAGTAAGAGACGAATAGATTCTAACCTTGCAACTGGAGTGAAAGTTTCTTCAAAGTCTATTCCTTCTTCTTGATTATAGCCTTGTGCTACCAATCTTGCTTTGTTGCGAAAAATTATTCCATTCTCGTCAAGTTTGTTTTTGAACACCCATCTTGTTCCTATAATGTGTTTGTTGCTTGGCCTAGGAACGAGTTCCAAAACTTGATTCCTTTCAAATTGATTCAATTCTTCTTGCATAGCTATGATCCATTGGTCATCGCCTAAAGCTTCATCAATTTTGGAGGGTTCAATTTGAGAGACAAACGCCATGTTTAGGCAATCATCCTTGAGATTTAATCTTGTAGACACGCCTTGACTTATATCACCAATTACTTTATCAATAGGATGATCTCTATGAGTTCTTCATTCTTTTGGTAGATCATTGAGATTTGATTCTTGTTGAGGTGATTTTTCTAGTTGAATGGATTGATCCTTGGAAGAATTTTCTTGAGGACCTTCTAAAATTTCATCATCATTATCACAAACAATATTATCCTCCTTGGAGGGGTTAGTTTCATTAAACGAAACATGCATAGATTCTTCAATAGTCAAAGTTCTTTTGTTGTAAATTCTATATGCTTTACTAGCAAGTGAGTAACCAAGGAATATACCTTCATCGGATTTCTCATCAAACTTACCCAAATTATCTTTGTCATTGTTAAGAACAAAGCATTTACACCTAAAGATATGAAAGAAAGAAATATTTGGTTTTCTCCCTTTGAAAAGTTCATATGGAGTTTTTTTTTAAGATTGGTCTAATGTTAACTCTATTACTAACAAAACATGTCGTGCTTACCGCATCCGCCCAAAAGTATTTTGGAAGATTTGAGTCGCTAAGCATGGTTCTAGCAAGTTCCACAAGAGACCTATTCTTTCTTTCAACCACTCCATTTTGTTGTGGGGTCCTTGGTGCCGAGAAGTTGTGAGATATTCCATGTTCTCCATATAATTCTTCAAATAGAGCATTTTGGAATTCTCCTCCATGGTCACTTCTTATTGAAGCAATTGTTAAAGACTTCTCATTCTGAATTTATTTAGCATAATTCTTGAACGCCTTGAATGCATCACTTTTCCGCACTAAAAAGAATGTCCAAGTATATCTAGAAAAATCATCAACAATAACCAAAGCATATACATTACCTCTGAAACTCCTTGTTCTCGATGGACCAAATAGATCCATATGTAACAATTGTAGTGGCCTAGTAGTGGACACCATATTCTTAGATTTGAAAGTTGATCTAGTTTTTTTCCCCTTTTGACAAGCATCACATAGTCTATCTTTGACGAAATTTCTTTTAGGCAATCCAATGACAAGATCATGCTTGATTAACTTATTCAAGTGTTCCATATGAATATGAGCAATTCTTTTATGCCAAAGCCATGAATCATCGTTGTTCGCCATGAGACATTTAACCTTCAAAGATGTATCATCAAGGGAAATCATAAATATATTATTGATTCTTTTACCTTTAAGTATAACCTCATGAGTGACTTCGTCTTCTATCAAACATTCATCCTTGGTGAACTTGATTTTGAAGCCTTTTGTCACAAAGTTGGCTAATACTTAGAAGATTGTGCTTTAGTCCTTCAACATAGAGAACATCTTCAATGGATGTGAAAGGTGGAGCACCAACTTTGCCTTTTCCTAGGATTCTTCCCTTGTTATTGTCTCCATAAGTGACAAAACCCTTGGCCTTTAGTGCTAGATGTGAAAATTGGTTTATGTCTCCTGTCATATGCTTTGAACAACCACTATCAAGATACCAAAGATTGCATGTGGCCTTCAAGCATATCTATAAAACAAATTAGATTTTGTTAGGTACCCAAGTTGTTTTGGGTCCTTCATAATTAGTGTCTTTCTTT
Organism: Vicia faba; assembly: GCA_948472305.1. Taxonomy (NCBI): domain Eukaryota; kingdom Viridiplantae; phylum Streptophyta; class Magnoliopsida; order Fabales; family Fabaceae; genus Vicia; species Vicia faba. The sequence goes on from OX451740.1 coordinate 673,312,071, forward strand.
ACCCATACATAATTCCCATTTGCCACACTAAAGTTTCTAACATAGCAAGCATTAGGTGTATGGCCTTTAATACCACAATAAAAACAAGTAGGTTCAAATTTACTTCTATATCTAGAAGGATAAGATTTCTTCTTAGGAAATGTTTTCTTTTTCGGATAGTGACGAACTATTTTAGGTTTGTCCACTTTCTCTTTGGAAGATTGATCACTTGCCTTAACAAAGATAGTTTTATTAGAACTTGGTTTTGAAAACTTTGAATATCCAAGTCCACTTTTATCATTGGAGTATCTTTGTTGGCTAAGAACACCTTCCAATCCAATTTGCCCTTTTTCATATCTTTCAATGACTCTTTTTAGTTGGACAATTTGGAAAGAGAGTGAACCACAATTCTTGCATACAAATTTCTGTTTTTGTTCATCACTTGATTTTTGTTTTTCTTATTTGAAATCTTTTTCCATTGAAACATATTTTTCCTCTAAGGATGAAATTTGTTTCTTTTGTGATGAAATGGTTTTATACATAATTTTGCATTCATTAAATAGTTCATCTATAGCACCTTGTGCATCACTATCAAAAAGAGAAAATTCATTACTAACCTCATTGTCTTGATCATCGGAATGGTGTGAGGCCATCAATGCTAGATTTGCACTTTCATCACTATCGGAATCGGATGAGGAACTTATTTCATTGTCCTCCCATGCGACATAAGCCTTTTTGTTATTGAATCCTTTCTTGCTTTTGAATCCACCTTTCTTGGAGAGTTTTGGACAATCCGGCTTGATATGACCTTGCTTACCACATTCATAACATGTGATTTCTTGTGTTGATGTGGAGCCTTCCTTTTTCTGAAAATGTTTCTTTCCTTTTGAATGAGAAAAAGGTTTGTCATTTCTATCGAAGAACTTACCAAGCCTTTTAACAAGAAGCATAAAGTTTTCATCATCTTCTGGATTATTTTCCTTTTCAACTTCCTTGGAGACTATCTTCAAAGCAATATTCTTGGATTTCTTCTCTGGATTTTCATGCTTTTCGAGTATTCCGAGTTCCGTTTCGTATTCTTGAAGTTTTCCAAATAATGTTGTGGATGTCAGGTTGGAGAGACTTTTCTTTTCTGAGATTGTCGTTACCTTTGGTTGCCATTCCCTAGTCAAGGACCTTAGTACTTTCAGATTCAATTCATCATTTGTCAAAGTTTTACCAAGAGCACTTAGATGATTTGTCAAGTGCACAAATCTCTTTTGTAAGTCAAGAATGGATTCTCCGGGCTGCATTTGAAATAGTTCGTTTTCTTGACTTAGGGTATTTAGCCTTGATCTTTTTACTTCAGTCGTTCCTTCATGAGTTTGTACCAAGGTATCCCATATTTCCTTTGCTGTTTTGCATGTCGAGACACGGAAGAAATCGTCCGTACTAAGTGCACCTTGAAGAAGGTTTATTTCCTTTTTGTCATAGAGAACTTTCTTTTTATCATCACCGTCCCATGCAGTTTTAGGCTTTGAAGAGCCAACACCATTGATTACCGTAACCGGGATAAATGGACCATTTTCGACGGCATCCCAAATTTCTCTTCCTTGTGCTTCCAGATGCACCTTCATGCGTTATTTCCAGAAGTCAAAATATTCAGCACATAATAGAGGAGGTTTGTTGTTACTACCACCATCTATGAAAATGGGATTATGATTTGTGGAAGCCATTCTGGATCTTTTAGGAGCAGGTTACCTATAACATGCTCTGATACCAATTGTAAGTACGAAGTGCGCCTAAAAGGGGGGGTGAATTAGGTACTTTTAAAAATTCTGGTTTTTAGTGATGATGGTTCTTATTTTTCTGGTTATAAGAGATTTTAGGAAAGCTTAAAAATGCAGAAAAATAAAGAGACATAGGAAATATATCCTGGTTCCCCTTACAGTCCGAGAGTAATCCAGTCCTCTTTCAACATGAAAGAGATTTCCTTATTGTGGCAAACTTACATAAGAACTACCAACAAAACCAAGAACAATCCTCTTGGACCAAGAACAATCCTCTTGGATTTTCACTAAGTTACCTATGAGAACAATCCTCTCAATGTAACTACACTTGTATCCAACAACTTGGAGAAACAAGATTTCAACAAAAACACTTAAACTTAATTCCAACAATCCTGGAAAATAAGTAAGTAAAAACAATTTTTGAGTTTGAGTGAGTAGAGTATATTGATCACTTAACAGTGATTTTGACAATGTATAATCTTATTATTTCAATAATAATATTGTACAAAAACTCAAGATATATTTTCTCAAAGTTTTCTATTTTAAAGTATGAAAATAAATGCAGAAACTTATGCATGAAAATGAAGAATGCTTGAGTTTGTATTTTTAAAGTTCAGAAAAATATTATGAAAGAAAGTTTTTGATCTGAATTTGAAAATGAATATTTATATGTTCATAACACCCTTTTTAAACATCATGAAGATCTAAAAAGTGTCATGAACAAATGCCAAGTTTGAGTGAAAAGATGTAATGAAAAGGCATGATCAAAAGGCATGAACAAAGCTATAATTTTTCAAATTCGTGCAGTGTGTAATCGATTGCACCTTTAGTGTAATCGATTTCACAAGGTTTTTAACAGCTATATTTTCAAAATTTTAAGAGTGCAATCGATTGCATCAACAATGTAGTCAATTACAGGCTAAGTCAGTAGCAAAATTTAACTGAGTGCAATCGATTGCACCAACTATGTAATCGATTGCATGCTAAGACAGAATCAATTATTTTGAAAATTTTAAGTGTGCAATCGATTGCACAAACTATTTAATCGATTGCATCAAGAAACAGAAGCAAAAGATTTGGAATTTTTAAAGAGTGCAATCGATTGCACTTAGATGTAAATCGATTGCATGCATATGAAAAATGAAAATTAATCTTTGCAAAGCTTGAGAATGATTCTTAAACTATTTCTTTTTCATTTTTGAGCATCTATATCTTAAGATCAAAGTAGATAATATTATTATACCTTTAAAGTTATAGATAGCTTTGATTGAAGATATTATCCTTAGATGCTTAGATGCTTGACCAAAGTCTTTGCCCTCTTTTGTAAGCCATGGTTTGTCTTCATCAAAATAAAAGTTTTATTTGAGAAGCTTGATTTCACACACTTATTAGGGTTCAACCTCAACTTGTACTTTTTCAGCCTCTCGAATAGTTTGTATAAGTGGTTGAGATGTTCTTCCTCAGTTTGTGACCTTGCAATCATATCTTCCACATATACCTCTATTTCATGATGGATCATATCATGAAACAAAGCTACCATAACCCTTTTGATATGTTTCCCCTGCATTCTTCAATCTGAATGGCATGACCTTGTAACAAAAGGTGCCCTATTGTGTAACAAAAATGGTATTCTCCATGTCTTCAGGAGCCATCTTAATTTTATTATAGCCGGAGAAACCATCCATGAAAGAGAAGACTTTATGTTTAGAGGTGTTATCGACCAAGACATCAATATGAGGTAGAGGGAAGTCATCCTTTGGGATTTCCCTATTCAGATTCCTATAATCTACGCACATACAAACTTTTCCATCTTTCTTAGGCACCGGCACCATATTTGCAACCCATTGAGGATAAGATATCACCGCTAGGAATCCTGCATCAAACTGTTTCATCACTTCAGCTTTTATTTTCTCAGACATATCAGGCCACATGCGATGAACTCTTTGCTTGACAGGAGGATAATCTTCCTTTGTTGACAGACGATGAACTACAATGTCAGTATCCAACCCTGGCATATCTTCATATGACCAAGCAAACACTTCCACATAGTCATGCAACATCTAAACCAATCTTCTTTTGACATTGTTTCCTAGGTTGGCGCCAATCTTGACCTCTTTCTTGTCTGTCTCGGCACCTAGGTTGATGACTTCAACTGACTCTTCATGCGGTTGAATAGTTTTTTCCTTTTGCATTAGAAGTTTGCCTAGTTCTCCCATTATTTCACAATCTTCCTCGCCTTCGTCTTTGGCTTGGTTAATAGGATGTTCAAAATCGTAGTTGGAAATAGTAGAGTCGTTGGCCATGAGATCCGGAGTGGACGAGGATCTGCAAGAGTGTGTGTGTGCATGTAAGATACATGGCTATTTGAAAAAGTTATTAAAGAAAAGAAAGACACTGAGCATAAAAATTCAAATGCAAAAAGTCCAATGGTTTATATTGAATGATCATATGATAAAATGAACATAAATAAAACCCTTAACAAATGGACCATAGTTCCCCGGGCCAGGCATACGGCTTAAAAGTCATTGTCTAATATTACAGATAAAAGGTTCTTGAATTAATGGAAAGTAATAAACAAGTAATTACTACTCAATGAAGGAGATGGGAAAGAAATCCTTTGCATGCCAATTGTTAAGCTTTGTCGTAGTAGGGTATATCCATTCTTCAAAATCACTTTCATCATCAGAATCTTCTACAGTTTTTCTTCATGATTTCTAATACGGAGAGGGGGCTTTCCCGCACGAGCATGCCTAACCTCCTTCTGAGCCTTGACAGTGAAGCCCAACCCACACTTATCTGCTTTGAACGGGATCTCAGGGAGTTACCCCCAGGTATCACAGCTTCCATCTTCAATTGTTGCACGAGCATCCTTAAATGAAACCATCTTTGGCACAACCTTATCAGCTTTGGGCATGTCGGAGGAAATTTTGGCGGTAGCAACCAAAGATGGAATAACTTCAAAATCCCGGTACGGAGTTTCTATAAATTTTCCATCCATCTCCACATATTTGAAAGAATTGTGATGGCTTACCATGAATTCCTCTTCACGGCAAACAATGACGATCCTTCCTTTGACTAGGTACTTTATCTTTTGGTGAAGCGTAGATGTTACTGCCCCTGCTCCATGAATCCAAGGGCGACCCAGCAAACAGGAGTAAGAAGTACAGATGTCTATGATGTAGAAAATAGAGTTGAAAATATGTGAGCCCACTTTAATTTGGAGATCCACCTCTCCATGAACCATCCTTTTGGACCCATCGAAATCCCTCACGATAATATCACTCGGCTTCAATACCATTCCTTTACAATCCCCACAACGGTTGATGATAGTAATGTTCTCCAAGGATCGAGAACACCAGTGAATATTCGAATGTCTGAGTGACATCAATCTATTGGACCACCTTAAACCTTGCTCGTTCTTCACCACGGATCGTGGGAGGTACGAAACAAACCACCTAGCCAATAGAGGAGCGCAACACATGAGGGCTCCTCTTCTCTTCATGGTACGAGAATGGAGAGAATGTAGGATATCCCCCAACAAAGTATGCACCAGATTGCGAGATATGAAGATTTTGACAGCATTCACTTCTATAAGTTGGTCAGGATTTGGAAATAGTACCATCCCATAGATGAGAAGGGCCAGGATTTCTTCAAAAGCTTGTAAATCCAGAGTGTTCCAACAATCTTGAGCTTTCTCAAACAAGAACTTGCCTATGAACCCTTTGACACCACTTCTTGTTTCCCAATTAGTCGTGACGTTGAATCTTTGCAAGTGTAAAGCTTGGGAAATCTCTTCAGAGCTTGGGTCTCTTTCAATACTGTTGAAAGGTAGTTGATTAAGAATAGGAATTCCCAAGAGTTGAGAAAATTCTTCCATAGTAGGCACAAGCTGATAATCGGGGAAGGTAGAGCAATGGTGCAAAGGGTCGAAGAACTGGAAAAGCACCTTCATCATGTCTTCATCAATGCCCGAGGTAACCAAGTTTAGGAGTCGACCATGTCTTTTGGTGAATGAAGAAATCTCATGAACCCTTGATGCTAACTCTTTGAGTTGAGAAGGAATTCTTACGAGATTGACTTGGATAGTATTCCTGCATGTGGAAGCCATATCCTACAAAACAAAACAAAGATAAATCTCAAAATATCCTTGAAATGGTTAGTGCAAAATGCAATGGTATGATGTTATAATGTTATGTACAAGTAAGCATATACACACAAAGAAAACAAGTCCTTAGGTTTAGGCTTGCATGGGGTTTATAGGTAAGTACCCTCTTGAAGCTTAGTTGGCTCAACCTGTCCTAGTAATAGTAATCGGGTTCTAGAGGATCTCAATATCACTAATCTTTCTTCATCGAGCATTGCTTCAGTGTAAGTCTCTTTAATGGAGACCAAAATATCCCTAGAAGTCTGATCTCAATGAGCATAGTATCGAGTATCAACCAACTTTGGATTGCACCAAAGTCGGCTACTTCACTACTTCCTAAAGGCCAAGTTTGTCCAAGTAAAGGTTCTAAAGTCAGTTAGTGCTTCATGACACCACACAGCAGCCCCGTATTCTCCTTGACTACTCAAGGGCTACCGGTACCAACAAATGTTTCACACTAACGTATCTATTGCTTAGACCATGTCGGTATACCCCACACAGTTTCCACAACTTATTTCTACTTACCTAAAAGGTGTCCCAGATCTGGGTAGAGGATCAAAACAATCCCAAACAAAGAACCATAATATAAAGCATACAAGTCAAACAAACAAAAGAAAGTAAAGGTGATCTAGCCCTAAGGTAACCCCACTTTTAAGTTCCCCAGCATATTTTCCAATTCTGTAACACTGTGGGAGAACTGACTTGGGTGTTTTGCGTTTTATCACAATTGTTACGGATAGCAAGAGTCGCCACCGACTTTTCTTTTATCTAAATAAAGGAAAGGGTGAAAAGAATAGGAAAGACCTTTGAGATTATTTACTTGAGTTCGGGGGGTAGAATATGAAAAGGGAAGGTGTTAGCACCCTTTTCATCCATAGTTATCTATGGGCTCTTAGTTGCTTGCTAGATCACTGCTTTTGTTTGAAAGTGTGCTTTATGGTGGTTTTTGAAAGTATTTTTGAAAAGCGCCTTCGTTTAGGCAAACTTTGTAATGATTCTCGTGTCTATAAGAATGTACACAAAATGTTGTACTTTTGAAAATATTTCATGGAAAGTGTTGGTGCATTTGAAAAGGTGTTTGTGTTTGAAGATGAGCAAGCAACTAGGAACATTCTACCTTAATCAAAAGTCTTTTGTTCATTCCTCTTTTTCTTTGATACTTCTATCTTACCATTTATTGGTAAGAATCTTTATCTTTGGATGTAAAAGAGACAGGCGTGGGTCATCGTATAGTCATGATAGCAATTTTGTGAGATATCTTAGCATTTATTTTGAGGGACTAAGATCATTTATAAGGCAACATTCGAAGTGTCATCGAGGGACTATGATCTTGTATTTTTGATTATTTTTGCTAAGACGTCTCACATGCATAACATGACCATTTTTCATAAGGCAGCAAGTGGAGTTAACCCTAGAGGTGTACTTGTGCAAAGTGTGTTTGATTGCATGCATTTTTGTCTTTTGATCAGGGTGGTCTACTTATTTATTTTATCTTGCCATACACCCTAATTACTAACATTTTGTATAAAGTATAAAAAATGCAGAAAGGTAAAATCCTACACTATTACAACCATATCGAATTGCATGAAAATATAAAGGCAAAAATAAGATAAAAGCAAGAAAAAAGGTCTTTTCGATTTAGGCAGAAAACCCTTCGATTTTGCGCTTTCTGGCTCTCTTCGATTTGGCCTGAAAAGGGTGAAGGCATGGCTTTCGATTTGGGCCTGGAGGCCAGCATGTTGAGCCTTTTCGAATGTGCCTGGAATCAGCGTAGGTGTGCCTTTCGTATGGTCTAGGAGTCAGCGTGGTGTGCCTTCTGGTTGCCTCTTTCATTTGGCCTCGAGGTTGGTGTGGAATCCAGAAGCTTCGTTTCCTACTTCTTGTTTCCTGTTTCTTTCGTTTGAGTTTGAATGGAAACATGGCTTAAGTCCATGCCAACATTACCTTAGGGCTAGGTTAGTTCTTAAAACATGTTTAAATGTACAAAGAGCAAAAACCAAGAAGGTTGTTAACCACGAAACATATTAAAAGGGTGGAAACAAAAAGAAGAACAATGGTATATACATGTTTGAAACGAAAAGTGTTGGTGTAAGCCCTAGAGGCCAATACTTTTGGTACTTGTATCAAATTATTTATTAATAATAAAAGGCATCTCTTTATTATGTTTGCTTTCCAAAATAATAAAGTCCCTAGAATAGTTTATTGGTTTAATGAAATGTTAAGTGTGACTTAATCATGAGATCCCATTAAACATAAGACACTATTCTTAAAGTATCCGTAGTCAAGCTTTAATGTGAAGTGGGATAATATTTAAGCATTAAGATTATTATGAAGATAGATTGATGATCACTTCTCATGGATCATAGATAATGAGTTATCAAGTCTTGACATAGGTATGAATATTAGGAGTAATATTTATACTGGATTGACCCGCTATGAGAATACTACATAGAATGTTATGCAAAGTGTCATAAGTTATTCTCATGATGATAATGGTGTATACCACCCTTCGACCTGAAACCACTATGGACCCTAGATGTAGAGTCAATTACTTTATTGCTGATCAAACGTCATACGTAACTGGATGACTATAAAGACGGTTGATGGGTACTTCACAAAGCATGCTAAGGGACATGAGTGACCTAGATGGAATTTGCTCATCCTGCATAACAGGATAAATGTCTAAGGGCCCAACATTGAACTAGACAAGGGTGACACAGTGTATGCCTTGTGTTCAATATAGACATGAGGGTAAAAGGGTAATTGTATAACACAAATATTATCACGGAAAAGGTTTGGTCAGATCACATGACATTTTTATGACTTGGGTAACAGTGATGTGTTGCTAGATACCGCTCACTGTTTATTATATTAAATGTGTGATTTAATATAATTGCCAACGTCGCGAAAACCTACAGGGTCACACACATAAGGACAGGTTGATGAGAGATAGAATAAATAAGGAACACCGTAAGGTACGGTGCACTTAAGTGTAATACGGAAAGGGGTAAGGTACCATGTGGATAAGTGATATATGGTACATCATAAGGTATGATGTCCATAAGCTTAATTGGGCTTTTAGCTTATAGCCTTAATTGGGCTTTTAGCTTGTAGCCCACACGAGTGATTCTATAAATAGATCCCTTGTGATGAAGCAATTTCACTTGATGCAATTTCATTTTTAATTCTCTCTCTCACTCAAGGTTTCCGTTCGTGATCAGCTAGCACTGTGACCGGAAGCGATCTGTTCGTGTGGACTGAGTAGAGGCGTTGTTCTTCATCAACGCTCGTGATCACAACATCAAAGGTCTGAATCGCCACAAGAGGTAAATATTTCTATCACTGACCATGTTCATTCGTAAGGATCACTAAAGGAAAATTTTAAATTCCACTGCGCTTTTGATCGCAATTTTCCTTCAGTGGTATCAGAGCCACTTACGAAACCATGGATCTGATAGTTGTTTATGTTCTATATTTTCTGTTTTGATTCGATTAAAACCAGAATGAATTGAATAATAAACGAGTAATTAAATTTGGCATCTGTTGTGTATGATTTGGATGATTGATGTTGACTATGCTTCGGAATCCGACATTAGTATGGTGAAGCAGCGATACATCGATCGTCCATAGGTTACACAAATAAGATCGATCACTTTTATATATGATATAAGTAAATCTGATGCAACGATGGTATATGGGATATACTGTTTCTGTTTCGTTCATTCAAACACTTGATGATTGTTATTCCTTTGACCGGTCACTGTTCATATGCTTCGGAATCCGATATTAGTATGGTGAAGCAATGGCATGTGATTAATCATACTGAATTATCAATCGAAATGTATTTGACAGCATGAAACTGTTGCATTAGGGTTCATGACGGCACAAGGGTTGTGTTGTTGCAGAGTTATGCGATTAGAGTTGTGAATGCACAAGAGTTGTGCGAAAATGACGCTGATTTCAAATGAATTGTTCATTAAAATTTTGCGCCGGGGCACTGCCCCTAACAACCCCGCAAAGGGGCGCTGCCCCCTTGACCCCCATCCGCTGAACGATCAGCGGAACCACCGTCTGCTGACCGGGCAGCGGAACAACCGGCTAACTCTGCATAGTGTGATCAATCGTCGAAATTTAATTTGCCTTTTTTTTAATTAACAAAATTTAAACTAATAATAAAAGTGTGTTTATTATTATTGTCTTGTGGTGATCAGTTATGGCCATAGTTTTTTTTTCCTTTATTTTGTTTTGGGATTGTAAAATACGGCTTGCGTGTCGTGCCTCTCTCTAAAATTCTTGATGTAACTTATTTTCTCATCTCACTCCCTCGTATGTAAAACGGGTTTCTTTTATGTAATGTAATGTTATGAAGAAAGAGAAGAATACAATATCAAAGGAGGATAACCTTGGAGATCTTGCTTGGAGAAGTTTAGTTCATTATTAGGTTAGCTTAGGTTCTCTCATTGGCTTGGGAGAACAATTGCGCTAGGAGCCATAATTGTATCCTTTTATGTATATTGATGCATGTTGTGATCGGTGGATCTGGAACTGACTGTTTAACGCTGGTTCGCGAAATGTCGCGGAAGCAAGAGTCGCCACCGTCTTTTATTTTCTCCAAATGGAAAGGACAAAAGCACAGGAAAATTCCTTATAGAGATTGCTCTCGGTTCGGGAGGTAGATTATAGAAAGGGAAGGTGTTAGCACCCTTTCTATCCATGGTTATCCATGGGCTCTTAGATACTTGCTCATTGTGTTTTCAAAAATGGTTTGTTTGCTTTTCAACTGTGGGTTTAAAAAGTTTCTTTGAAAATTCCAGTTCGACTCTTGTATCAGTCCTCAAGAGTGTTTGAAAAATTTCTTTCGAAAGCTTTTTGAAAATGTGTTGGTGTGAAAAGTATTTTTGATTTGTTTTTGAAATTAGAGCAAGTATCTAGAGTCATCTACCTACCCTAAGGAATTCGTCTGTGTAGATGTCCTTTAAAGTAGTGTCGTCCCACCATTGAGAGGTAGGTAGCACCACCGTTGGAGGTGTTCGGGTCAGTTCGAGGTTCGGGACATGGTGATCACCAGAGCAATGGGAAGACACCTTAGAAGCTACCCTCATGCCAGGTTCCCGGATCATGAGGACTTACTAAGACATCCTCTATTCGACGATCACCTTTCGAGGCAAGGCAACAGTGAGGCGTATCCTAGAGGTGGTGTGTGATTCGTGTGTCAGATTCATTTATTTTTATCTTGTCATGGTATAGGTGATCTACGTTTGTTTTTATTTAAGGCCATTCATTCTTGCATGCATTTATTTAGCAGTTTAAGAAAGCGCGGAAAGGTAAAATTCTAAACTATTACAAAAGGCGCGGGTCCACATCGCCAAAATTTCCAGGACCCGATTTGACAGAAAATAAAGAAATAAAGTAAAGTGCGAGGAATTAAGTTTACACGGCTTTGGGAGAATTACATAAATATTTAAAAGAAGGAAGTAAATAAAATGCGCGAATATGAATTGAAATTGAAAGCGAGGGCGTTGGACCCTTTTTTAATTAAATTAAATTATTATTTACAAATTAATTAAAATTAAAATGAAAGGAAATTATTTTTTGAGTTTTTGGTATTTATGTTTTTTATGTATTTTTATGAGAAAGATTAAATGAAATTAAAATATTAACCCTAATTCTAATTTTTTTTATTTATTAAGAAAAACATGTTAAAATTAAACCTAAAATTAATCTAATTATTTACATGCAATTTTGATTTATAAAAATAAATAATTAATTATTAGTGAAATTTATTTACAAAAAATATTAATTAAATAAATATATTTTGATTTTTATGACTTTTCTGTTTTTTACTATTTTTTATATTTTATGAAAATAAGTTAAATTAAAGGAATTAATTAAAAAAATAAATAATTGAAATAAATAAAATAAGGAAAAGAAAGAAAATACAATACCTTGGGGGGTTTCCGTCCCCTTTTTGGAGGTGAATTGGAGTGGTTTGGCCATTTGTGTTCTGGCCTCATCATGCATAAGTTGTTCTACTTTGGCCATTTGACTTTTGGCTTTTGGCCATTTGCATTTTGGCCTCAACGTTCCTTAATCTTCTCAGGATGTCTGTCTCTCCATGTATTGGTGTCATGCATAAGTTTTTCTACTTTGGCCATTTGGCTTTTGGCTTTTGGCCATTTGGCTTTTGGCCTCAACGTTCCTTAATGAACCTGGGATTCTGTCTAAATCTGCAGTTGAATCTCATGAACACATTAAATAAAATCATAAAATGCAAATAAAGCCAATATATGAAGAAATTTAATGTTTAGGCACAATATGGCATGTATGAATGATTATACCCTTTTGATCATGGAGATCAAATCAATCTTACCCTTACTGGAAAATCAGTGGCCTGAATGCTTTTATGCCTTACTGGAAAATTAGGATCATGGAGATCAAGCCAGCCTTACCCTTACTGAAGAAGTAGTGAGGTGTTGGTTTGTAACTGTGATGGCTTGTTTGTAGTGAGAGAGGGATTTGTAATAAGGATTTCAAGGTTTTAGGGTTCTTGAAAGAGTTTGATATTCTAACAGTGTTGTGGCAAGGTTTTTTCTCTCTTTTTCTCTCCGGTTTGTGTGAAAAGAAGGTGATTATATAATGAAAATTAGGGTAAAGCAAATGGGTTTTGAATGTGCAATTGGGCCTCCAATATTCACTTGAATTCGTCACTTTCCAGGCTAAATCGCAGGGACTTAAGTGCATTTTTTGATGTTGAAATGTGAAAACAAAATGTAGCCGACATCGAGAACTAACTCCTGTCCGAAAATCGACTCAATCGGATAAACGGTGAATTAGTTATGAATTTTTGAAGTTTCAACTCAGATGAAATATTATTCAGCATTTAGGATTTTCAGCGTGTCACGCACTCTGAGCAAAAAAAGAAGGCCTTTTTAATACCGTTTGAACTCAATACCTTCTGTGAAAATGTAGTCAACTCAATTTGTGAAATTTTGGCACCGGAACCAGCTCGATACGATGAAAATCGACCAAGTTATGATTTTCTGAACATGACGCAAATAAACTTCTGTCACAAATTTTCTGTATGAAAATACTTGATAAACCCACATTTTTGAAGACCTTGTGATCGAAATTGGCTTCCAGCCGTGAGAGATGAAAACGTAGATAATGTCAAGACGGAATTTTGGCCACCGGAACGGGTTCAAAACGAGCCACGATCTTCAAGTTATGAATTTTTTAGCGCGTAAAAACTGCACTTTCAGCACACTTTTTCACCATATTTCTTCGAGAAAACTCACACATTCGGATACCTTCTTTGAAGAATTGACTCTTGAGCCGAACCTGAATTTGAGAATATGTTATCAGAGATATCTTGGCGAAAGAATACCTGAATATGACGCGCCAGGTTGGACTTGTGAATTTTTCTTGAAATGTTTTGAGAAATATGGGAGGGCAAATTTTGGGGTACAACAGTTGCCCATGTTCAATCTTCTTAGACCTGAGGATGCAGATTGGCTGACGTGCCTTTCGTAATCCGAAGGTGGAAGATGATTGAACATTAGAGTGCCCAGAAATTTGCGCTCACATAGTAGCAGTGTGATGGTGGAATGGGCTTATAGATGCCATTTGGAGATTGATGGATAGGATGATGGGCTTATAGATGCCATGCTAAGAGATGATGGAAGGTGGATGGGCTTGTAGATGCCATCTGGATGTTGATCGCGTAAGAGTTTCCTTAGCGAGAACTTGCATACCTGCAAAAAAGAAAAATGATTACCTGACCTGTTACAGGAGCTGGTCTTCAAACTCTTTGTAGGGGTGTCCTGACTGGTTACAGGAGCTGGATCTGGAGCGTCAAACGGTGATGAATGAACCAGGGATGGTTACTACCTCAACAGGAACGGTGAGAGAACCTTGGATGACTTTAACCTCAACAGCAATCGTTGAGAAAATCTTGGGATGATTACTACCTCCGCGGGATCGGGGAGAGAACCATAGGCGACTACAACCTCAATAGCAATCATTGAGAGAATCTTGGATAACTTCACTTCAACAGCAATCATTGAGCGAAATCTGGGATTACCACCTCCGCAGGATCGGGGAGAGAACCATAGGCGACTACAACCTCAACAGCAAACATTGAGAGAATCTTGGATAACTTCACTTCAACAGCAATCATTGAGCGAAATCTGGGATTACCACCTCCGCAGTATCGGGGAGAGAACCATAGGCGACTACAACCTCAATAGCAATCATTGAGAGAATCTTGGATAACTTCACTTCAACAGCAATCATTGAGCGAAATCTGGGATTACCACCTCCGCAGGATCGGGGAGAGAACCATAGATAACTTCTACTAAGTCTTTATCAGGAAAATCTGTTTGGGGTCGATTTAACTGGACCAGAGAAGGCCTTTGACTGGATAAGAAACAGAGAATCTTAGGGTCGATTAACTGAACCGGTCTAGGTCTTGGAATGTCTTCAACTGGATAAGAGACAGGGAGATCTTTGGAGTCGATCTGACTGAACCAGAGAAGGCCTTGGACTGGATAAGGAACAGAGAAACCTTTGGAGTCGATTTAACTGAACCGGTCTAGGTCTTGAAATGTCTTCAACTGGGTAAGAAACAGGGAGATCTTTGGAGTCGATCTAACTGAACCAGAGAAGGCCTTGGACTGGATAAGAAACAGAGAAATCTTTGGAGTCGATTTAACTGAACCGGTCTAGGTCTTGGAATGTCTTCAACTGGGTCTTTATCAGAAAAACCTGTTTGGGGTCGATTTAACTGGACCAGAGAAGGCCTTTGACTGGATAAGAAATCTTTGGAGTCGATTTAACTGAACCGGTCTAGGTCTTGAAATATGATTGAGATTTTAACTGAATCTTTCCTGAAAGGTAAAGGTCAGTCATATGCAATGCATGATATGGATCAAGCAATGATGTTCTCAACATAAATGAGATTTGTAAGATATGATGCGTCTATGCATGCTATAATGATGTATGGAAGTGCGATGTTTATGAATGTATTTTTTTCGTCTTAGGGAAATAAATCCTTGACGGGTGCCGGGAAGTCACTCTTGGGCTGATATTGGAGAATAGATCTTTGCTTCCGCTAGGGATGATAATTGCAAGAATACCGGTAGGAGAAGATAACTCCGTTGGGGAATAAACTTGGCGGATAGATATTTTGCGGGGAGAAAAGTACTCTGACGATCTTGCTGGGGAGCAATACTCTGTGGGAAGAGAGGTACTTTGCTGTGCGTTGATAATAACTTGCCGGGGATACCCTTGTTGTGCTGGAAGTGTTAATAGACTTCACTGGGGATAAGAAAGAATTGTGTTGACGACGACCTTTCCGTGGCTTTTGGCTGAGATAACCCAGTTATATCCTGGTAAGGAAATAACTCTTTGAATAAAGCCGGGAGGCGCGTTTGTGCTTTGCAAGGGATAAGCTTCCAGAATCTACTGGGGATAAGCTTTCTGCTTGGGGAGATGAATTCCAATTTTCCTGGGGAAGCTGGATTGGATTCTCTTGGGGAAGTTTTTGAACTGTATCGGGAAGTGACTCCAATGAATGTTTGATATACCGCCGGGGAACAATCTTTAGACCAAGACTGCCGGGGATGCTTGTTAAGAATTCATGTATATTGCTGGGGAATGCTGGGATCTGCTGAGGATACCCATCCTCCTTAAGGTTGATAGCTTTGCTTGAGGAGAGTATATTGCCTTGCTGACTCACTCTCTGGGGAATTAAGATATGCCGGTTATGTTCTTCCGCTGAACCCATCTTGGTACCCTGGAGGACAGAACAATTAGATTGCTTTTAGACAATTCTTTATTGCCCCTGTTTCTGAGGTGGGAGAGGAAGACCTGTGAGGCGCTGATAGTGGTTGATGGATAAACCTTCTTCTGGTAGGCAAGTGACAAGATGCCGGGACATAGTCGTACGCTTTGATCCCTAATTTTTGCCTGGACCGCCCTTTCGGGTTTTCAGTCCACCGGGATACCCATTTTTGCCCAAGCCGCCTTTCCGGGTTTTCGACTTGCCGGGTGTACAGATTTTTTCATTTCATCCCTTATTTTTGCCCGAACCTTTTTGTTCGCCGGGAAGCCCTTATTTTTGCCTAGGTACGTCAACCTAGCGGGTCTTTGATTTTGCGTAGTATTTTTTCGACTATGTCCGTGTTCAGAGGGCGTAGGGAGGTTGCCCCTGTTAGAAGTGTTATGGCATGCTACCAGAAAGTGTTTGATCAGGCAAGATTCGTTGTTGGAATGCCCCAAGTGACTCAGGTGGAGATTTGCCCCAGGCTATTTGGCCTTCGAGAGATTCTCCGAATCTTGATTGGACTGCCCCAGATAATGGACAATAATCATGTCTGCCCCTTGGTTGGAAGTGCTTTTGTTCACTAGGTATTCCTCGTGTGAATTTCCCTGCTGTTCAAACAAAAAGTCATATGCAAACAAAGTTATGTTAAAAACGCAAAGCTTATGTCTGTCTTGAAGATTTTAAAAATGCATTCTTTTTCATAAAACAAGTGATTGTTTGTAAAACGTGATGTCAACTCCGTATTTTACCGTAGGCCTTCAGGAGTCAGGATACTTTCGTAACAGTATGCTTTCGAACTAACCCATGCTTCAGCTAGGACTTTTGAGGGTTATAACGTGGCCTGGTTCACGGTTTAAGAAACAAAGGATAAAGGCTCAAATTATTTATACCCACCCGCTCTTCGTGATGTTCTCCAAACCTAAACTCAGTTGATCATACGTTAGACCTTGTTTGAGTCTTTGCCTTGATTTTCTGGTGATGATTCGGATGTTGATAACTTATTTTGAATAGGCAGTCATCCTTGTCGAGGGTTTGTAAGACCTCTTTCTTTTTTTGATTTTTGTTATCCCTTTCTTTTTTTGCCTGAACTGTTTCCTTTTTTGGAATTACAGTCAGCGGGATGCCCCAGTTTTGTAAGTCTCCTTCATGGGTTTTGACTTAATGGGTTTTTATCTTGAGAAGTAATGACTACCTATCCTTATTGATTATTCGGAACCATCACTGTCTTTCTTTGTTTTGTAAGGATCTTTTTGGTGCCATTCGTTATGCACTCGGATCAACTGAGAGAACTACCCTGCCCCAGGTTATGATTAAGGGTTTTAAATTTCGAAAAGAAAAACTCCTACTTCTTTGGCTCAGAGGGGTTGACGAGGGATTATCATCCTTATAACTCCAGTGTTTAGGGATTGAAACAATGCCTGTACTTCATCAGCGGGGTCTGTTCAAAAGCATACTGTAAAGATAGCGGTATCTTTTTCGTCATCCTCCCTCAAGAGGCTTAGAATTATTAATTGAGAGTTGATCATCAGAAAAAATATGAAAATAATTTGCGTATAGTGAATACGAATATATTGCTTCAAAACGGACATATGCGATGCATTAATGAAATAACAATGTTTAACAATGAACAAATGTTTGAACAATCAAAAAGAATTACAACTTGAACATTCGAATGAACAAAAGTTTCCTAGTCTCAAGGCTTGTCATTTCAAATGGTGAGTCTTGGAGGGATGATAGAAAAATTCAGCCTGACCATCTTGTGTGAATTCCAATTCCCCTTCATCAATCAGGTCCTGGATCTTGTTCTTCAGAGCCCAACACTCATTTGTATCATGTCCTGGACTGGCAGAGTGGTAGGCACACCTTTTATTGGGATCATAAGTAGGATGTGCTGTGTTGGGGTTCTGGGGATGAGCCCTTAATGTGATCAGGTTCAATCTCAACAGGCGTTGTAAAGCTTGAAACAGCGACATGTTGAGCGGGGTGAATTGCCTCCTGGACTTGTCTGGCTGAAGCCGATGAAGTTGATGCTGAATTTGTGACACTGAAGCCATTTGAGGAGTTCTCTTATCCTCTTGCCTCAAAGGTGGTTGAATGATGACTGGCCCTTCAACCTTAGATGTTTGCCCCAGTTGGTTACTCTGAAGCAGTTGGTGGACGAGAACCCCGAGCTCATCTTGTCTTTGAGCTAAGTCTCGGATGATAGTCACCTGCCCCAGCATCTGGGCTCTCATTGCATCCACTTCGGCTTGCAGATGTTTCAGTCGTTCGTCCTCAGCGCTGTTCCTGACCAACGTCTCCATGAGAAGTGTCCTTAGCTCCTCCTGCCCCTCGGATAGATTCAGGAGGATTTCCCCGAACCGAGTCTCTTGAGCAAGAAGGTCCTGGTTATCTTGTTGGGAAGCCATTGCTGAAATAAACAGCGAGAGAGGTAAGTGACCTGCAACAAGGATACCTGTTATGCAATGATGTGTATGACATGCATGTAATGTTTTCAAGGACCTCGCAGGGTAAACAAGAAAATTGTTAGCATTGGAAACTGGTGACTTGATTGAAGGCACTTCATATTGTTGAGAGTCCTTCTTCAAGTGTCAAAGGCTCACCATATCCAGTGGGTCATAGCCCCTGACAACCTTGTTTTGATTTCCAGGCAATCTTGGCTAGAGGAACCTTCTTCAAGAGTCAAAGCTCACCATATCAAATGGGTCATAGCCTATGACAACCTTGGCTAGAGGAAAATAAATCCCTTGTGCCCCTTGCTAGACAGTTGGTTCATCATGACCTGCATCACAAGCCCTTGAGATCCTTGAAATGGATTAGTCCTTATGCAGGATGTATGCAATGGTATGATGGTATGCTATGCATGGGGTAATGTGAGTAACCCTGTTGTGGGTCCCAATTAAGGACTGCAAACCAAAACCTGCAAGAAACTCAAGTAAAACCTGTCATGAGTCCCAATTAAGGACTATAAACAAAACCTGCAAGACTTAGTAACCCTGTTATGAGTCCCAATTAAGGACCATAAACAAAACCTGCAAGTAGTTCATGTGTCAGATAACAAGCATGCAAGTAGTCAAGTACGAAGGCACACAAGTCACACAAGAGAAGCCCTTAGAGTTTAAGGCCAACATGGGGTCTAGGTATTACCCTCTTGAAGTTAGTGGGCTCAACCTGTCCTATCAGAAGTAACCGGGTTCTAAGGGTCCCAATATCATTGGATTGCTTTCATTGTTCATCGTTTCGATTTAGCCACTGAACTGGCAACCGAAATATTCCAAGAAAACAACCCTCAATTGAGTGTAGTATCGAGTATCAACCAACCTCGGACTGCACCAAAGTCAGTTATCTCACTACCCTAAAGAGGCCAAGATAGTTCAATTAAGGTTCCTAAGGTCTGTTGATGCTTCACGACACCACGCGGAGGCCCCGTACTCTCCTTGACTTAACTCAAGGGTTACCGGTACACACCAAAGTGCCACATCAACGTAGCAGACTGTTTCAACCATGTCGGTATACCCCGCACAGTTCCCTCACAGCCTTGTTTCTACTTTCTAAGAAGGTATCCCCATATCCGGGTTAGGATCTATAGAACTCCCAAGACAGTCCCACAATTTAAAGCAAGCAAAGCAATACAATTGAAAACACAGTTATGAACTAACCCTAAGGTACACCTCACTTTAAGTTAAGTCCCCAGCAGAGTCGCCAGTTCTATGATCGGTGGATCTGGAACTGACTGTTTAACGTTGGTTCGCGAAATGTCGCGGAAGCAAGAGTCGCCACCGTCTTTTATTTTCTCCAAATGGAAAGGACAAAAGCACAGAAAAATTCCTTATAGAGATTGCTCTCGGTTCGGGAGGTAGATTATAGAAAGGGAAGGTGTTAGCACCCTTTCTATCCATGGTTATCCATGGGCTCTTAGATACTTGCTCATTGTGTTTTCAAAAATGGTTTGTTTGCTTTTCAACTGTGGGTTTAAAAAGTTTCTTTGAAAATTCCAGTTCGACTCTTGTATTAGTCTTCAAGAGTGTTTGAAAAATTGCTTTCGAAAGCTTTTTGAAAATGTGTTGGTGTGAAAAGTATTTTTGATTTGTTTTTGAAATTAGAGCAAGTATCTAGAGTCATCTACCTACCCTAAGGAATTCGTCTGTGTAGATGTCCTTTAAAGTAGTGCCGTCCCACCATTGAGAGGTAGGTAGCACCACCGTTGGAGGTGTTCGGGTCAGTTCGAGGTTCGGGACATGGTGATCACCAGAGCAATGGGAAGACACCTTAGAAGCTACCCTCATGCCAGGTTCCCGGATCATGAGGAATTACTAAGACATCCTCTACTCGACGATCACCTTTCGAGGCAAGGCAACAGTGAGGCGTATCCTAGAGGTGGTGTGTGATTCGTGTGTCAGATTCGTTTATTTTTATCTTGTCATGGTATAGGTGATCTACGTTTTTTTTTATTTAAGGCCATTCATTCTTGCATGCATTTATTTAGCAGTTTAAGAAAGCGCGGAAAGGTAAAATTCTAAACTATTACAAAAGGCGCGGGTCCACATCGCCAAAATTTCCAAGACCCGATTTGACAGAAAATAAAGAAATAAAGTAAAGTGCGAGGAATTAAGTTTACACGGCTTTGGGAGAATTACATAAATATTTAAAAGAAGGAAGTAAATAAAATGCGCGAATATGAATTGAAATTGAAAGCGAGGGCGTTGGACCCTTTTTTAATTAAATTAAATTATTATTTACAAATTAATTAAAATTAAAATGAAAGGAAATTATTTTTTGAGTTTTTGGTATTTATGTTTTTTATGTATTTTTATGAGAAAGATTAAATGAAATTAAAATATTAACCCTAATTCTAATTTTTTTTATTTATTAAGAAAAACATGTTAAAATTAAACCTAAAATTAATCTAATTATTTACATGCAATTTTGATTTATAAAAATAAATAATTAATTATTAGTGAAATTTATTTACAAAAAATATTAATTAAATAAATATATTTTGATTTTTATGACTTTTCTGTTTTTTACTATTTTTTATATTTTATGAAAATAAGTTAAATTAAAGGAATTAATTAAAAAAATAAATAATTGAAATAAATAAAATAAGGAAAAGAAAGAAAATACAATACCTTGGGGGGTTTCCGTCCCCTTTTTGGAGGTGAATTGGAGTGGTTTGGCCATTTGTGTTATGGCCTCATCATGCATAAGTTGTTCTACTTTGGTCATTTGGTTTTTGGCTTTTGGCCATTTGCGTTTTGGCCTCAACGTTCCTTAATCTTCTCAGGATGTCTGTCTCGCCATGTATTGGTGTCATGCATAAGTTTTTCTACTTTGGCCATTTGGCTTTTGGCTTTTGGCCATTTGGCTTTTGGCCTCAACGTTCCTTAATGAACCTGGGATCCTGTCTAAATCTGCAGTTGAATCTCACGAACACATTAAATAAAATCATAAAATGCAAATAAAGCCAATATATGAAGAAATTTAATGTTTAGGCACAATATGGCATGTATGAATGATTATACCCTTTTGATCATGGAGATCAAATCAATCTTACCCTTACTAGAAAATCAGTGGCTTGAATGCTTTTATGCCTTACTGGAAAATTAGGATCATGGAGATCAAGCCAGCCTTACCCTTACTGAAGAAGTAGTGAGGTGTTGGTTTGTAACTGTGATGGCTTGTTTGTAGTGAGAGAGGGATTTGTAATAAGGATTTCAAGGTTTTAGGGTTCTTGAAAGAGTTTGATATTCTAACAGTGTTGTGGCAAGGTTTTTTCTCTCTTTTCCTCTCCGGTTTGTGTGAAAAGAAGGTGATTATATAATGAAAATTAGGGTAAAGCAAATGGGCTTTGAATGTGCAATTGGGCCTCCAATATTCACTTGAATTCGTCACTTTCCAGGCAAAATTGCAGGGATTTAAGTGCATTTTTTGAAGTTGAAATGTGAAAACAAGATGTAGCCGACATCGAGAACTAACTGCTGTCCGAAAATCGACTCAATCGGATAAACGGTGAATTAGTTATGAATTTTTGAAGTTTCAGCTCAGATGAAATAATATTCAGCATTCAGGATTTTCAGCGTGTCACGCACTCTGAGCAAAAAACGAAGGCCTTTTGAATACCGTTTGAACTCAATACCTTCTGTGAAAATGTAGCCAACTCAATTTGTGAAATTTTGGCACTGGAACCAGCTCGATACGATGAAAATCGACCAAGTTATGATTTTCTGAACATGACGCAAATAAACTTGTCACAAATTTTCTGTATGAAAATACTTGATAAATCCACATTTTTGAAGACCTTATGATCGAAATTGGCTTCCAGCCGTGAGAGATGAAAAAGTAGATAATGTCAAGACGGAATTTTGGCCACCGGAACGAGTTCAAAACGAGTCACGATCTTCAAGTTATGAATTTTTTAGCGCGTAAAAACTGCACTTTCAGCACACTTTTTCACCATATTTCTTCGAGAAAACTCACACATTCGGATACCTTCTTTAAAGAATTGACTCTTGAGCCGAACCTGAATTTGAGAATACGTTATCAGAGATATCTTGGCGAAAGAATACCTGAATATGACGCGCCAGGTTGGACTTGTGAATTTTTCTTGAAATGTTTTGAGAAATATGGGAGGGCAAATTTTGGGGTACAACACATGTGTTTGTATGTTGATGCATGAGAGAGACGAATTGCATGTTAAGCCGGTGAGATCAAAACTAATAACAAAATCCCTCAAGTTAAATATTAAGTTCATGCTTTCCAAGTTTTAGCACTCATCAAGACTAGTATCGAACAATGTAGGTTTCGCCTACGCGAGGTGCATGTTCTATATTAGTAAGGTGTGATGGGATAATTGTAATATCCAACTGCTAAAACAATGGGTCAAACTTAACTAAACACATTATAATAAGATTATACATGTTTAGAAGCAAGAGTTGGGAATGATTCATATGATGAATTAGAATAAGGAGTTATTCACCCAACTGAAAATATTCGAGAGTTGTATGAGATACAATTGGAAGGAGTTCCTACCTAAATAACCTAGTTTTGTGTAATCATCCTAACGCTGACTTAGAACGAAGTGAAATGTGGATCTCGACCCACTAGAAAGTCTTCCAACGGGATTTTCCGAATCAAATGATGAGGGTCATTTGGTTTGAGTAAAATAGTGGGAGCATATTTGATTAAAGGCCTAATTAAATATGTTGTTTTAATGATACTTATATTTTCATTTTTCTTGTAGATTACCATGACAACAAACAACCATATTTTGTGATCAATCCTAGATAAGGAAAAAATTTCTGGGACAAATTTCCTGGATTGGCACCGAAATCTGAGGATTGTCCTCAAGCACGATAAGAAGATGTATGTCTTGGAGCCACCTGTTCCTGAAGAGGAACCGCCTAGTTCGGCACCTAAGGCAGAAAGAGATGCTTATAAGAAGCATTTTAATGATGCTAACAAAGCCGCTTGTCTATTGCTAGATACTATGAACTCGGAGTTGCAAAAGCAACACGAGAACATGTCAGCGTTCGATATGATCGGACATCTGAAAATGCTCTATCAAGAGCAGGCAAGAAATGAGAGGTTTCAGGTTTCAAAGGCCCTTTTTAACAGCAAGTTATCTGAGGGAAACCCTGTAGGTCCCCATGTACTCAAAATGATTGGGTATGTGGAGAACCTTGAAAGGTTAGGGTTTCCGCTTGGAAAGGAACTTGCAACTGATTTTATCTTGCAATCTTTGCTAGATAGCTTTAATCAGTTTGTCATGAATTTCAACATGAATGACATAGATAAGAGTCTTCCAGAATTGCTAAGCATGTTGAAAACTGCTGAGCAGAATATGAAGACAAAAGGGAAGTCCATTCTGATGGTCAGTAATGGAAAGAACCTGAACAATAGGCCTACCAAGCAGGTTGGTAAAGGGAAAGGCAAGGAATTTTCCAAGCCTAAACCTATTGTTCCTGCTTTGAAGCCTAGTGGAGGCATAGCAAAGGAGGGCACTTGCTTCCATTGCGGTAAGACCGGACATTGGAAGAGAAACTGCCCAAAGTACCTGGAAGATAAGAACAATGGAGTAGGGACTTCAAATTCAGGTATTTTTGTTATTGAAATTAATTTATCTACTTCTGCATCATGGGTATTAGATACTGGATGCGGTTCTCATATTTGTACTAATGTGCATGGGCTAAAAAGGAGTAGAGATTTGGCAAAAGGTGAAGTTGACCTACAAGTTGGAAATGGAGCAAAGGTTGCTGCTTTAGCCGTAGGAACTTATGTTTTGACTTTACCTAGTGGTTTAATAATTCAGTTAGAGAACTGTTATTATGTACCTGCAATTAGTAGGAATATTATTTTCGTTTCTTGTTTGGACAAGTTTGGTTTTTCATTTATAATAAAGAACAATTGTTGCTCTATTTATTTGAATGATATATTCTATGCTTCTGCACAAATGAACAATGGAATATATGTCCTTGATCTTGAAATGCCAATTTATAACATTAATACTAAACGGATTAAACCTAATGAGTTAAATCCAAGCTACATTTGGCACTGTCGCTTAGGCCACATAAATGAGAAACGCATTTCCAAACTCCATAAAGATGGACTCTTGGACTCTTTTGATTATGAATCATATGAGACATGCAGATCTTGTTTAATTGGAAAGATGACAAAGCCCCCATTCACAGGAAAAGGTGAAAGGGCTAATGATCTTTTGGCCATCATACATACTGATGTATGTGGACCACTGAACATAGCAGCCAGAGGAGGTTTTCAATACTTCATCACATTTACTGATGATTTCAGTAGATATGGTTATGTGTATTTGATGAAACACAAATCTGAAACCTTTGAAAAATTCAAGGAATTCAAGAATGAAGTACAAAACCAACTAGGTAAGAATATTAAAGTTCTTCGATCAGATCGAGGCGGTGAATATTTAAGCCTAGAGTTTGATGACCATCTAAAGGAATGTGGGATTTTATCCCAACTTACTCCTCCCGGAACACCAAAATGGAATGGTGTATTTGAGAGAAGAAATCGAACCTTGTTAGACATGGTACGATCCATGATGAGTCACGCCGATCTTCCAAACTCCTTTTGGGGACATGCACTATTGACTGCAGCTTACACACTTAACCGGGTTCCATCCAAAAAGGTTGAGAAGACACCATATGAGATATGGAGTGGTAAGAAACCACATATGTCTTACATGAAGATTTGGGGTTGCGAAGTTTATGTGAAACGACAAATTTCAACTAAGCTTGAGCCCAAATCTGACAAATGCTTATTTGTGGGGTATCCTAAAGAAACAAGAGGGTATTACTTCTACAATCCTTCTGAGGGAAAAGTGTTTGTCGCTCGAACTGGAGTTTTTCTGGAAAAGGATTTTATTTCCAAAAGAATCAGTGGGAGGAAAATAGAGCTTGAAGAAATTCAAGAACCACAAAGCATTGATACACCTATGGAGGAATTAGAGCAGGAAACACAAGTAGTTGTGGAAGAGCAACCTGCTCAAGTAGAACAAGATCAGCGTAGGTCAAGCAGGATACGTCAACAACCTGAGAGATATGGATATCTCGTAAGTGATCAGGGTGATGTATTACTCATGGATCAAGATGAGCCTGTGACCTACCAAGAGGCCATAACTGGTCCTGAGTCCGAGAAGTGGCTAGAAGCCATGAAATCTGAAATGGATTCCATGTACACAAACCAGGTTTGGACCTTGGTAGAGCCTCCTATAGGAGTTAACCCTATAGGATGCAAGTGGGTCTTCAAAAAGAAGACTGACATGGATGGTAAGGTACATACCTATAAGGCAAGATTGGTTGCAAAAGTCTATAAACAAATTCATGGGGTTGACTATGATGAAACCTTTTCACCAGTTGGAATGCTTAAATCTGTTCGGATTTTACTTGCTATCGTTGCATATCATGATTATGAAATATGGCAGATGGATGTCAAAACTGCTTTCCTTAATGGGAATCTTCTTGAGGATGTGTACATGACACAACCTGAAGGATTTGACATACCAGAAGAAGCCCAAAAGATATGTAAGTTACAGCGATCAATTTATGGATTGAAGCAAGCTTCCAGAAGCTGGAATCTTCGTTTTGATGAAACAGTAAAAAAATATGGATTCATCAAGAATGAAGATGAGCCTTGTGTCTACAAGAAGGTTAGTGGGAGCATGATCGTATTCCTGGTATTATATGTAGATGACATATTACTCATTGGAAACGATGTCCCTACCTTGCAACAAGTGAAGACTTGGTTAGGGAAATGCTTTTCAATGAAGGGCCTAGGTGAAGCAGCCTATATATTAGGAATCAGGATCTATAGAGATAGGTCACAAAAACTACTTGGCCTAAGTCAGAGTACATACATAGAAAAAGTGTTGAGACGCTTTAATATGCATGATTCCAAGAAAGGATTCATACCTATGCAACATGGCATGTGTCTGTCAAAAACACAATCCCCTTCAAGTAAGGAAGAAAGGGATCGCATGGATAAGATTCCATATGCATCTACAATAGGATCTATCATGTATGCCATGCTATGTACTCGACCAGATGTCTCGTATTATTTAAGTGCAACGAGTAGGTACCAGTCTAATCCCGATGATGCTCATTGGGTAGCTGTCAAGAATATCCTTAAGTACTTGAGAAGGACTAAGGATTCATTCTTGATATATGGAGGTCAGGAAGAGCTTGCTGTAATTGGATACACCGATGCTAGCTTCCAGACAGATAAGGATGACTTTAGATCGCAATCTGGTTATGTGTTTTGTTTAAATGGTGGCGTTGTGAGCTGGAAAAGTTCAAAGCAAGATACAGTTGTTGATTCTACAACCGAGGCTGAGTATATTGCTGCCTCAACTGCAGCAAAGGAAGCTGTTTGGATCAAGAAGTTCATTAGTGAACTTGGCATAGTCCATAGCATTGTGGATCCCATTGATCTCTATTGTGATAACAATGGTGCTATCGCACAAGCTAAGGAGCCTAGATCTCACCAACGATCCAAACACATACTTAGGCGTTATCATCTCATTCGAGAGATAATCGGTCGGGAGATGTGAAAATATGCAAAGTACCTACACTTGACAATGTTGCTGACCCATTAACAAAGCCTCTTGCGCAGCTGAAGCATGATGGACATACTAGATCTATGGGTATTAGGGGTATGCCTGATTGGCTCTAGTGCTAGTGGGAGATTGTTGGTGTAAGCCCTAGAGGCCAATACTTTTGGTACTTGTATCGAATTATTTATTAATAATAAAAGGCATTTCTTTATTATGTTTGCTTTCCAAAATAATAAAGTCCCTAGAATGGTTTATTGGTTTAATGAAATGTTAAGTGTGACTTAATCATGAGATCCCATTAAACATAAGACACTATTCTTAAAGTATCCGTAGTCAAGCTTTAATGTGAAGTGGGATAACATTTAAGCATTAAGATTATTATGAAGATAGATTGATGATCACATCTCATAGATCATAGATAAGGAGTTATCAAGTCTTGACATAGGTATGAATATTAGGAGTAATATTTATACTGGATTGACCCGCTATGAGAATACTACATAGAATGTTATGCAAAGTGTCATAAGTTATTCTCATGATGATAATGGTGTATACCACCCTTCGACCTGAAACCACTATGGACCCTAGATGTAGAGTCAAGTACTTTATTGCTGATCAAACATCATCCGTAACTGGATGACTATAAAGACGGTTGATGGGTACTTCACAAAGCATGCTAAGGGACATGAGTGACCTAGATGGAATTTGCTCATCCTGCATAACAGGATAAATGTCTAAGGGCCCAATATTGAACTGGACAAGGGTGACACAGTGTATGCCTTGTGTTCAATATAGACATGAGGGCAAAAGGGTAATTGTACAACACAAATATTATCATGGAAAAGGTTTGGTCAGATCACATGACATTTTCGTGACTTGGGTAACAGTGATGTGTTGCTAGATACCGCTCACTGTTTATTATATTAAATGTGTGATTTAATATAATTGCCAACGTCGCGAAAACCTACAGGGTCACACACATAAGGACAGGTTGATGAGAGATAGAATAAATAAGGAACACCGTAAGGTACAGTGCACTTAAGTGTAATACGGAAAGTGGTAAGGTACCACGTGGATAAGTGATATATGGTACATCATAAGGTATGATGTCCATAAGCTTAATTGGGCTTTTAGCTTATAGCCTTAATTGGGCTTTTAGCTTGTAGCCCACACGATTGATTCTATAAATAGATCCCTTGTGATGAAGCAATTTCACTTGATGCAATTTCGTTTTTGATTCTCTCTCTCACTCAAGGTTTCTGTTCGTGATCAGCTAGCACTGTGACCGGAAGCGATCTGTTCGTGTGGACTGAGTAGAGGCGTTATTCTTCATCAACGCTCGTGATCACAACATCAAAGGTCTGAATCGCCACAAGAGGTAAATATTTCTATCACTGACCATGTTCATTCGTAAGGAACGCTAAAGGAAAATTTTAAATTCCGCTGCGCTTTTGATCGCAATTTTCCTTTAGAAAAGGAAGTGTATTTACATGCTATACTGGAAATGAAGAGTTTAAGGCTTAGAGCAACTTACCTTTCATGAGGTTGGAGTGTGTGTTGGCCTTTGAGTGACTGCCTTGAATAACCCTGGATTCGAAGGGAAGGACCAAGGGTTGGGCATTTGACACTGGATTTGAAAGAGAAAAACAAGTGAAATGTCCTTCTTGATGGATTCAAAGGATAGTAAGATGTAAGGATGTTTCAGATTCGAGGGAGGCAAGTATTTGGATTCTGGGTTTGTGTTTTCACAAGCGTTTAAGTGTTTGAGAATTTTATGGTGTTTGAGAAATTTGAAGATACGTTCCTCTCTTCTTTTTTTCTCCTCCTTTTTTTTCTTTGCAAAGGATCTCTCTATTTATAGAGAAAGGTTTTGGGAAGTTTGGGAGTAAAAATAATAAAATAAGGCTCAGCTGGAAAGTAAGTGTCCACTTGTGCCATGATAGCAAGATGAATGGTTAAGATGGATTGCTTCCTTCAGAAGGAAAACAGGCGCAAGGTTCAAGAAAAACTTTTCTAAAAAGTAGTATTATACTATTAAGGGCAAGTGGTCTTGGACAGCAAATGGGTAAAAGCATATTTTAACTTGTATAAACAATTAAATATAGAGTGAGTCATAGGTTTGAGGCCTGAAAAGGGGAAACACGTAGCCTAGCCTATAGGTCTAATGTTCAACTTGATCCTTTGAAACGAATCCTCCATCTTTCCATAACTTTCGACCAGACTACAACACCATTTGTTCCCACCAATTATGTGTCCTTCGAATGGACCCAACATGTATTCTTCGAATGGGTCTCTTGTGTAGCCTTCGACTGGGCCTTCTGCATGCTGAAGTGTATACAAATGTTTCAAAGGGGAGTCTGTGCCCAATCAAAACTGGCACAAAGATGGTCAGTGCCTTATGGTCGAAGTCAACTTTGGAGGAGTCTTGGCCTTGTGCTGAAGACAAACTGAAGAGGGATACGTGTGCTGGTAACACACTGAGGGGTCTTTTGCCCAGTGGGAGTTTTTGTGAATCGAAGGCCAATTTGGAGAAGTTCTTGCTATTGCACGCTGAAGGAACGCCCAGAGGGATGGTTTACCTAGTAGAAGTAGGAAATAAGCTTGCTCCAAGGAAAATAAATGCTCAATCAAAGGAATGATCCAGCTTGCATGTGGGTAGCTATTGCATTTGTGATTCAAGCCAGCATGCAAAGACAGTGGTGCAATAGAAGGAACACTGACAAGAAGCCTTTCCTCTTTGGATCGAAGGAGGCTATTTTAAAGGGAAAAGATGCCCAGTTGAATCTTGTGCACAACAAGCAATCAACAGTCCAAGACTTCAGTCGAAGCTTGGAAAATTGAGGCAAGCTTGGATGAGGATTCGAAGGTCATGTTATGATTGGAGAACACAGCTTCCACACATTGAAGAATTGGATTCGATGGGTCATGTTCTGATCAAAGAGTAGAGCTTCTGTATGTTGAATAGTGAGATTCGAAGGGTCATGTTCTGATCGAAGAGTAGAACTTCTGTATGTTAAAGAGTGAGATTCGAAGGGTCATGTTCTGAACGAAGAAAACTTCTGACCTTCGATTCTCCCTGCTCCAGCATGATCTGAAGGAACTCTCTAGGAAGCTTGTAACATGTTTTTCCATCACTTTTGCAAATTCTGATCGTACTTGTGTGAAAACTGGCCCAGAAGTTCTGTCTAAATTTTTGACTAAAAATGTCCAGAATTTACTAAGGGTTTTAGCTTCATGAATGTGTCTTCAAAGATTTATAACGAAATCCCAGCATTTCTAGGAGAAGTTCTGTTCAGCAATGTTTTAGATCTCATTGAGATCTATAACTCTCATGTCAGAAGTTCTGATTGAATCATCGTGCATCATGATGAAAATCTGGCCCAAAATTATGTAATTATCATATTTTCTTAACACTTAGAAAATTTTCTAAGTGCTTAAAAATTTGACTTTTCAAAGTAATTTTTGACTTTTGATTTCTTGATGAACCAACTTCATGCCTTGATGAAGTATGATTTTTGAAACTTGATTTTGATCAAAAAGTCAAAGTTTGACTTTTCAGTGTGCATTTTACTATTTTGACCTTGTGAATGACTTTCTTGAAAAATTGTAATCTGAGACTTGAAACTTGATAGAAGCAATCCTGAGGGTCCAGGATGATCCTTTGAGAAATGAGAGGGCAAATTTTGGGGTAAAACAAATACCATAGAGAAATGTTGGGGCTTCATACATAAGGTTCAATATTTGTTAGATTCCCAAGATATCACCTTTGATAAGTTGAACATCAAGACAAACCCTATGCCTCCGCATGGTGGGCCAACTGTGAATTCAATTGAAGTGGTCAGTGATTTTGGGGAAGCCAGATAAGTAAAGGCCCCGATAAACCTTTTGATAGAATATTTGTTGGAGTGTGGGTTCCTCTTGGAACATAATTAATCTTTTGAGAAAATGTTACAAAAATTAGTGGATCAGGGGATAGTCCAATTCGGGCAATACCCTAAAGAAGAATATGTAGTTGTGATTGATGGAAGCACAAAGAAGCCATTGGTAATCCCATGCCAAGGCCTGAAATTTATCAAGAAGACTCTTGTGATTCCATGGGGAGAGTCAACAGAAGCACCAGTGACGATACCAAAACAGACTCTAAGGATACCAGTAGTACCAAAGACTACGATGGTGATTAGGGGGCCATCTCCCACCCCTTATGAAAGCAACAAAGCGGTACCATGGAGTTATGATTCTACTATTTATTTCAATTGTTTAAAGAAGAAATGTGAACCATCAACAAGTCAAGGTCCAGCAGTTACAAGTATAGCTGGAACAGGGGGCATGACTCGCAGTGGTCGAATCTATAGTCCCGAACCACTAAAGAAAAATGATGTTATAATTAAGGATAAGGGAAAAGCTATGATAGAGGAAAGCCAAGAATGAGAGCCTCCGAGCAAGAATTTTAGTGACCAAGAGGCAAAAGAATTCCTGAAAATAATCAAGAAGGGTGATTATAGGGTGGTGGGTCAGCTACACCAAACCCCGACCAAGATTTTGATACTCTCGTTACTCCTCAACTCAGAAGCACATTGAGACTCTCTAATGAAAGTTTTAAGTTCTGCTCATGTTGGGGAAGAGATTACAGTGAATCAGTTTGACAAAGTTGTAGCAAATCTGACAACTAGATCATATATAGGCTTTAATGGCAGTGAGTTGCCTCCACAGGGCAGAGCTCACAATAATGCATTGCATATTTCTATTCAAGCAGGTAATACAAGCCTGTTCAGGGTACTCACTGATACTGGTTCTTCCCTCAATGTGTTGCCAAAGTCCATCTTGATGAAGTTAACATTGGATGGTGTTTCTATAAGACCAAGTTCTATGATAGTCAAAGCTTTTGACAATTCTCAAAGTACAGTGTTTGGAGAAGTGGACCTTCCTGTCAAGATAGGCTCGTACATGTTTTATATCACTTTTCAAGTCATGGATATAGAACCAGCGTATACGTGTTTACTTGGACGACCTTGCATTCATGCAGCAGGGGATGTTACTTCAACTCTACACCAGAAATTAAAGTTCTTCATTGAAGGAAGATTGGTAATAATCAATGGTGAAGAGGACATTTTTGTAAGTCACATTGAGTCCTGCAGATATATCAACGCTGATGAAGATTGTATAGCAACACCATTTTAGGTCTTGGATGTTTCTTTGATGGTAACCCTACCAGTGGAGAAGATCAAGAAACCAATTGTAACTTCATGGAGGGACTTACAAACAGTTGTGAAAGATGGTACCTCAAAAGGTTGGGTAAACTTGTGGTGGTACCTGAAAAGAAGAATCGTTTTGGTTTGGGCTATGAATCATCAAAGGTTACTCTGAAAGGAAAGGCACGGTTTCCTCCTATTTAGGAGACTTTAATCAACAAATAAACAGATCATGGCGGACAAGTGGCGATGATATCTAATAAGAGCAACACCAAGAGAGCATATGACTTCATCTGTGAATGTGCTCTAGGCGAAGAGCTCAAGAATTGGACAACCATGGAGATTCTGTAGATCTTTTTATTTCCAAAGTAATTTTTTCTTGTTTTGAAAGAACCTATGTCAAGTCCGAGGCATAGGGGCAGCTTGTAAGGGTCCCCCGATTTGCTTCAGACAGTATTCACAATTAATAAAAAGTTATATTTCACATTCAATTAAGATCCATGTCTTTCTCTTGCATTTATCTCTTATATTTTAAAATGGAAAAACTTTTCCTCATATGCATTTTCCAAATTCAGATACTAAAACTGCATCAAAACATGATAAATATGCAGATCCATGCCTAAAATCACCGATAACGTTAATGTTGTTATCCGATATAATTTTGATGCACCCATCAACCAAGCGGAAGAGGAAGATGATGAAGATCTTGAACTTTCTGAAGAATTGGTGAGGGAGATATAGAAAAAAGCTGATAATATACAACCATACCAAGAATCCATTGATACCACCAACCTTAGCATAGAGGAGGATCCCAAGGAGATTAAGCTAGGAGCAACATTGGAGGAAAGCGTCAAAGAAAGACTGATCAAGTTGTTATGCAAATATGTGGATATATTTGCCTGGTCTTACAGAGATATGCCATGATTGGATACAAATATTGTGGTGCATAGACTACCTCTCAAGGAAGGTGCTCTCCAGTTAGACAGGAGCTCAGAATAACTCGTCCAGACATGTCTATCAAGATTCGAGAAGAAGTCCTTAAACAATTTGATGCAGGGTTCTTAGAGGTGGTAGATTATCTACCTTGGATAGCTAACATTGTGCCAGTACCCAAGAAGGATGGTAAAGTATACATGTGTGTAGATTACCGGGATCTGAACAAAGCAAGTCCCAAAGATAATTTCCCGTTACCGCACATATATGTTTTGGTGGATAATACAGTCAAGCTTCAGTATTCTCATTCATGGATGGTTTCTCAGGTTATAACCAAATAAAAATGGCACCTGAGGATATGGAAAAGACTACTTTCATGAATCCTTAGGGCACTTTCTGTTACAAGGTGATGTCTTTCAGTCTAAAGAACGCAGGGGAAACTTATCAACGAGCTATGGTCACACTATTTTCAAGATATGATCCACAAAGAAGCCGAGGTATACGTAGATGATATGATTTACAAATCTCATACAGAGGAAGATCACATTATACATTTACAAAAGTTATTTGAACCTCTGTGAAAGTTTAAACTAAGGTTGAATTTGAAAAAGTGTACATTTGGTGTCAGGTCAGGCGAGATATTGGGTTTTATTGTAAGTCAGTGTGGTATTGAGGTAGATCCCGACAAAATTCATGTGCCACCAACTCCTCTAAATGACATGAGTTCTCCTTGGCCATTTTCGACATGGGGAATTGATATAATAATAATGATCAAACCGAAAGCCTCCAACGGACACCAGTTCATACTAGTTACCATTGATTACTTCACCAAGCGGGTTGAAGTTGCATCTATGTAAATGTGACAAGACAAGTGGTTACTCGGTTCATTAAGCAAAATCTTATATGCAGATATGGGATTCCTAGCAGGATCATTACAGACAACAGGTCCAATTTGAACAATAAAATGATGAAAGAGTTATGCGATGACTTCAAGATAGAGCATCATAATTCCTCACCATATCGACCCAAGATGAACGGGGCCACTAAAGCTGACAATAAGAACATCAAGAAAATCATGCAGAAAATGGTAAAGACATACAAAGATTGGCATGAGATGCTTTTATTCTCTCTACACGACTATTGTACGTTCGTACGTACATCAACCGGTGAAACTCCTTTCTCTCTCGTATATGGCATGGAGGCAGTACTCCCTGTTGAAGTAGAGATTATGTCACTACGAGTTCTAATGGAAACAAAGCTTGAAGAGTCAGAATGGGTTCAGATGAGACTTGATCAACTTAACCTTATTTAAGAGAAATGCTTGACAGCTCTGTGCCGCGATCAATTATACCAAAAGTGAATGCAGAAAGCATTTGATAAGAAGGTCCGTCTTCGAGTGTTTAAAGAAGGAGATTTAGTACTCAAGAAGATTCTACTACCTTGCCTTGATTTACGTGGTAAATGGACACCCAACTACGAAGGTTCGTACGTGGTAAAAACAGTATTCTCGGGTGGTGGTCTTATCCTCACAATAATGGACGGGGAGGAACTGCCTCATCCGAAAAACTTCGACGTAGTAAAAAAATACTATGTATAAAAAGCTCGCTAAGTTCAAACCCTAAATAGGTGACTTAGGAAAAAAGGAGCGTCTCAGTGGATTGAAAACCCTAAAGGGAGATCCAGGCAAAAATTAGAGACATACACAAAAAAATTCTCGGTGGATTGAAAACCCAAAAGGGCGGTCCAGAAAAAAGTTAGGGATCTTATTCAAAAATAAAGAACAAAAAGATTACGATCTAAGAACCACGACTATGACCACGAAGGAGGGGGATTAATCCAAAGCATTTGACTCAGAAGCAAAGGGGATTAGAGCTATCAAAAGGACATTATAGAAATAATAGTAGCAATTATCATTTTCATTGCCATTTTCAATTTTTGTTAAACTTTCTGTAATTACCTCTTTCTACGAATTGCATATTGTACTCGCGCCTATTCAAAGGCATATTTATCAATAAAACATTTACTTTTTCAATCTTTCTTTTTTTAGACTCGTTTGCAAAAATAAAAGCATTTGATATAACATCAAAAAGAATTTTGGTTAGAAAAACATCAATAGAAAATCCACGCCTATGCCCACGTGTACGCCTACATCAGCAAATACGTCCATGCCTACATTTTAGATACAAATATTAAACTCATGCTGACCCTTATTCATCATACTCAAATCGACTCGAAAACACCATGACAACGCAACATAAAATGTTGGGGGAGTCGGTGACACAAAACCAATGATTTAAAAGAAGAGAACATTAAAAAAATTCACAATAAGCATTTGGTGTATAAACATTTGGGGCATATACAAATACTTGGTGCATATACATTTGGGACATATACAGACAAATACTTGGTGCATATACATTTTGGGTTCCATATCAGCTTAGGGCATTATGCATGGAATTGTCCGAACACATCTTTGGTTAAAACTACGAACTTTCTTGGGGCTCATCATTGGATTATTTAATCCACAAAACAACCAAATACCTTGGTTAAGAATAGACACAATCGGTAAACTTAGATCTTATCTTTGGTCTAGTTATCTAAGATTTGATTACCAAAACACTCTTCAAATATCTATCCTCTAGGTTGTGGTAGATATGTTAATTCTCAGGATTATGTTGTTCATCCTCTAGGTCATGATGAATACGTAAGACTACCCTCGTGTCGTTCATCCTCTAGAACGTGATAAACATACAAAACTTTTCAATCATCTATCTTCTAGGTCGTGGTAGATGTGCGAATTATCAGGTTTATGTTATTCATTCTCTAAGTTGTAATAGACACATAAGTCTATCTTCGTGTCGTTTATCCTCTAGGTCATGATAAACGCACAAACTTTTTCAAGTATATATCCCCTAGGTTGTGATAGGTATGAAAATTTTAAGGGTTATACTATTCATCCTCTAGGTCGTGATGAATACATAAGCCTATCCATGTGTCATTTATCCTCTGGGTCGTGATAAATGCACAGGCCCATCCTCGTATTGTTTATTCTTTATGTTGTAGTAAACATAATGAAATCTACGATATAATTCAATGTGTTAGTCTCTATACGACAATGTATTATCAAGATCTGTTTTATTCATCCCCTAGGTTGTGATGGATAGACAAAATTTGCGTTAAGCTTACTATGTTAGTCTCGAAACATTAGTAAGTTGATTTTAAAACTTTTGTTATTTACCTCCAAGGTTACGGTAAATATCCAAAGTCTAAGATCTCTTTTCTAGGTATTTGTGAGTTATCCACGTCTTCATATTTAGGTCGATCTTACTGTTCAATCATACTCTCTGTCCAAACTCTAGTAGGATGATACATCATCATCTTTGCCTATTTTTTCGCATGTTTGGGAATGTTGTACAGTGTATCCTTATAATCTTTGGTCCAAATTTCGTGGTCTTCCATTATTTAATAATCCTCCGATCCGAATGAGAGAGACTTCGTATACTCGCATGCTTCAATCGTAGAGTAATTAAATAAGGGCAGCTGTTATACCCTAAATTTTCCAGCCGCGGCGCTACAGTCAAAATTATTTTCAAAATTTGGTTTTAAAATTCTTTTGGTTTGTTTACACTAACATTCTTTAGTTTTTATAAATATTCATTTTTAAATTATTTTGCTTATTTAAAAATATACATAATAATTTATTTTTATTTTTTAATAACAAATACTTGCTCGTCTTCATATACTTTCAATTGGGTGTTTATTTCAAATAAGCAACATAGCAGCACAATTGGTAAGAAATAAATCTTGCAAACATAAGGTCATGGGTTTGAATCTCACTTGATGCATTTTGAATATTTTTCTGTCTATATCTTACTAATTTTATTTCCATTTATATTCAAAAAAAATCACAAAAAAGTCCTTTTTATTATTTAATATTATTTTCGTACTTCTAATTAATGCATTTTAAAAAAAATATTTATTTGATTTTATGTACTTTTTACCAAAATTGAGTGCAAAAATTATAATAAATACAAAAAAATATTTCCTTTTATGTTTAATTGTTTTTTATTGGTCAATTTGTGTCATACTCATCTTATGATTGATTAGCTTGGTGACCAAGGAAAATTTGATTTGTCATTTAACTTTATTTCCTAATTCGTTGACCTAATTATCACTCTAAATAGGTCACTCTTTCACACTATTTTTCATCCACAATTTCATAATCTCAATCTTTCTCTTATTTTTTATTTATTCCAAGGTTTCTGAACAGAAACTCTGAGAAACAGATCCAAAAATTTCCAACAATCCTTCGACCATTCCAATCCAACACCCTCAACCGCCGCCTTTCACGCCTCCCTCTTCGTACAGGTTTATTTTTATTACTTCTTTTTTATATATTATTATTATTATCACTAACAAGTATTTTAAGAAAAAATAGATTTTTTCTTGGGGGCCTTAATGTTAGAACATAATTTGGTTCTACATCTCAGTTAGAGTTTTGATGATAACAAACACATGATATACTTATATAAAGAACAACAATGCTCGCTAATAAAGTATCCTTATATGCAGTAAGTTCTGATGTGAAGAAGATTTGCTAGATCATCTGGAAGTTCTGGTGTGAAGAAGATCTGCTAGATCATCTGGAAGTTCTGATGTGAAGAAGTTCTGCTAGATCATCTGGAAGTTCTGATGTGAAGAAGATCCACTAGATCATCTGAGAAGTTCTGATATAAAAAGATTTGTTCAGACACAACATAAGCAAATCTGTGTAACACGCTGAATGAAGAAGTTCTATGATACAACTTCTGAATGCACCAATTTTGTGTAAACAGGATCTCTGATACTCTGATCTGTAAAGTTCTGAACAAGAAGTAAGGGACTCCCTCGGTAATATTCATCCTCTGATATGAGAAGCTCTGAAGCGTTACTATTCCATCAATGCAATATCATAAGTAACGACTATAAACAGACAAGGATCTCCTGGTTTGGAAAGTTCATTAACCCGTGTTACGGACATACCAAAAGTATCTTCTTATGTCATTATTGCATGGCTTATATAAAGAATACAAAAAGAAGATTTCAGGTGATGAACTATTGTGCACAAAAAGAAGAACTCACGTGAAAATTCAGTAACGCAGCAATCATTCTTCATCCTCAACGTTCAATATTAAACTGTGTAAAACAT
Source organism: Vicia faba (assembly GCA_948472305.1). Lineage (NCBI taxonomy): Eukaryota > Viridiplantae > Streptophyta > Magnoliopsida > Fabales > Fabaceae > Vicia > Vicia faba. Next base: position 673,350,176 of record OX451740.1, read on the forward strand.
CACTGTTAGTGATACTGTTTATTAGAAACACCATTGTACACATTTATTCAATTAACTATTTAGTGAATTTCTTTGAGAAAACCGGGCTATGGTTTTGGATTCAAGAAGACTTTGGCAGTTGTCAAAGTAGATTTGTAATCAAGTTTGTTTAGTGAATTAAGACCTCGTTGGAGAGAGGTGAAATCACCTTGGAGGATGGACTGTAGTAGTTTGAGTTCAAACGAACCAGGATAAAAATCAAAGTGTTCTTTCCATTATATTTTCGTGATTCCAACTAACCCCCCCCCCCTTCTTGTGTTTTTCACTTCTTCAATTGGTATCAGAGCACCTGGATTTGGGTGCAAACACTTAACCGTGTCAGGAAAAGATCCAAGGAGGAAAAACATTATGATGGCATAGTGGTAGAAATGTTTTAAGACTATGCCATTGGATTGACTAGACTTATATAGATCAAAATAAAAATCGCCACTACGCTTCATTGTTTCCAAAGGAATTGGAAAAGAGCGAATAACCCAAAAGAGGGGGAAAGATTCTAGGTAAGGGGGTTGGTTATGAAAAGGGAAGGTATTAGCACCCTAAACATCTACGGTACTCCACAGGAACCTCTTTAAAAAATCTATATATTTTGGCTACAAAATGTTGTATGTAAAATAGATGGTAGAGGTGAGAAAAGAAGTATTTTTATGATTTTTGCACCCGTCGCGGTTGCGAACCTTTAATTCCTACGTACCACCTTCTATGCAATAGGGGATCACTGTCCACGTAGTTTATCTTTTAAAAAATTTAAAATTCAAGTGTGTTGATTAATTTTACGAGATAAGACATCATCGTCATTGTCCGTGTGGAAAACATACTTACTACCCACAATCATGAGAAAGGAGAATCTGCATCATCTCAAAGTGGAGGATATGGCTTGGATTTTAAAATCAACAATGCCTCACTCAACACCCAAATGGAAAATACCTCATTTCACTGCATATTGGAGAAGTATAGTTGTTTGCATCACTACAAGGATTGATAAGAGTCTAATCTTTTGAGAAAGGTTTTAAAATAAAAAGCCAAAGTGGCAAAATAGTTTGAAATGAGATTGATTGACTTTTAGTCTTCTCACAAAAAAAATGTCAAAGTATTATTAAGTTGATTGAAGTTTGTTTATGAAAAGGTTTTAAAAATGCATGGACCTAAGTCCAAGTTTATTATGAAGGTGTTTCAGGTTTAAAAATAAGAAGAGTTTTCAAGAAGGAGGAAGAAGATTTTTGAAATTAAAAAAGATGGGAGGAGAAGAAGAGACTATCCTAAAGCATAAGGTAAGAGCTAAGGATAAGAAACATCTAACTAACAAGAAGCCAATACTTGACATTATGAGTCAAGATAGAATTCTTATTCCTTGTATTGGAACCAAGCAAGCAAAGATACTAGACCTCTTGAGAGAACTAAACTTCAAGTGTATTAAGTCTTCACAAAAATTGGGCAGAGTAACGGCTATATACGGGTGAATTCCAGATTACAAACAAAGTATGTAATCACAATAACCTGCACATAAAAACAAACAAACAACCCAATGTCTTGAGGTAAACCTCAAGAACTCTATACAAAATATCAATTAGGTCTCAAGGTCTCCAACATAGGCCAAGGTTTCTAATCATAAGTCCAAGAAGTCCAATACTCGATAATGCCAATGATAGTAACCAAATAGTCCAAGTATCATTAAAGTTTTTTATGGGTTCATGTTGATTATTAGGTGTCTTCAAAAAGAAAATAAAGGCTCAAGAGAACAAAGATAAAATGACAAGAAAGTAAATGCTCAAGTGAGCAAAGATGAAAATAGCATGAAATGTAAATGCTAAAGTAAATGGTGCATAAAATAAAAAGCATAAAAATAAAAGCATAAAATAAAGTCAATTATCAATAATTAGTGGTTAGTTGGATGACCATCTTGAAACTTGCATTTAGAACTCATTATAGGATTGGTAGAACCAAAGCCTCCACACAACAAGTTGCATTTTCTTTTTGTCAAGTATATCATCCATTTGGAATCCTCACAAGTACCATTTAATGATCAATGATGTTTAAGTGATCCGCGTTGACCAAAAGTGTTGTAGATCCATTAGAGGATTGGTAGAACCAAATCCTCCACACAATGAATCTCAAAGTTATTGGATCAAAGGGATCAAATTAACATACTTGGGCTTGCAAATATAGGTTTGGGCCACGAATGATCATTTATTCGAATTGTGACAAAATTTAGCGCTATGTTAAACAATCGTAAATGGACTTATATAGAAGTCGCACCTATTTTGAGGTCGGTCAATAGCAATCTATGCACCATTTGTTTTGAGACATGATATAGAGATCATGCTCCAATAACACTTAGTGCAATAAGAAAGGGATGAGATGAAGAGGGGTGGGAAAGAATACAAACCACATTTGAATTAAATTTAAATTAAACTATTATTAAAATCATTCATCCACTTTTATGTAGTTAAACTCAACACCATGCATCCAGTGATGTTAACAAAGTTCATAATCAAAAATTCAACCCAAGATCAGCCAGAAAATAATCACAAAATAATATTGCATTTAATATATACATTAAAAAGGTTTTAAAATAGAAATAAAAGAGAAAAAATATCAACTATGTTCAAATTAATCAAGAAATAAAAAGTAAGACCATAGAAAAATCAGAGAAGGACTCAAATATTTTTACAAAAAAAATTGGTAATTTTTTAAAGTCAGAAACTATTTTTAAAATTAAAAGAAATAGGTAAAATAAACCAAAAATGATAAAAAAAAACCAACAAAATCAGAAATAAAAAATAAATGAGGTCACCAATATTTGTCACAATATCATTGGATCATTCCATAATTTTTTCAGAATTTAAAAATGCATAAAAGTATTTTTAAACATTTAAAACAATTCAAATAAAGTGAAAATTTATAAAAAATATCAAAATACAATAAAATTGTGAAAAAATGAAAATCAGAAAGAGAAAAATCAAAAATATTTTTCATAATTATTTCAAATTTTTTGGACTAAAAATGAATTTTCTGTGATTTTTTAAAATTTAAAGTAATTAAATATAAAAATTAGAAATAAAAAATAAAGTCAAAAATATGTGGACCATTGGATGAGAGTCAAAACGCGTTAGTAATCAAATCCAAGGGATCTGGCGTGTTGTGCATATCATGGTCATTAGTGAATAAAAACTGGATCATTTATTAAATCAGAAATTCAAAAAAATAAGTGGTGTGCCATCATTGGTTGGAAGATGACACGTTGGTTATCTTCAACCTCCAGCCAACGGGAATTGCAGGTCTCTCAAACTGTAAAATCAAAAGCTCAAACCTATACCATTCGCTTCGTCTCTTCAAGACAAAGACAACCACACCTTCGCGATAAATTTATATAAACTGTAGCTCAAGCAATTTGGAAAGAAAGTTTTGAAAAGGGATTTTAAATTTCATGGTCAAAACTTGTTTCCGGATAAAAGCAAGTGTTGCGACTAGAACCATGGTAATGAGAGCATCACAATGATATCAAAGTTTTGAAGAATTGATGGAGAAATTTACCTATTGAAGTTGAGTTGCAAAGCTCTGAAACTAGACTTATATGGAGCAATATAGGGCATGATTCTTGAAGGTACTTGTATGGTTAGCTTCAGGGAAGATCAAGGAAGGTGAATTGATTAAAAAAATGGATTGAAAAAGGCTTGAACACTGATTACGAAGTTACAGAAAATTGTGTTATGGAGCAAGTTTGGCAGGGTGATTCTGGCTATTCAAGCTTGAGAAAATGAATGGGATAGTTCATGTATTTATAGGAGAAGCAAATGGGATCAAAAGGAAGAGTGAATGATGCATTTTGGAGGGAATTCGTATGAACCTGATTCACGAGTGAAGTGTGATCTCAATTTTACCAAAACGCATCCAATCTTTGTGTTTTGAGGTGCTAAACACTTCTGGAAAGTTTGTTAATCAAGTTTAAATCAAAAACACGCATAACTCTTATGATTAGAGGCCACATTATGGATTTCAAAATTCTGACTTGGTGAGAAATTCAGTTCCAAGTTACCAATTTCAAAATAATGGCAATTTCAACTCAAGGGGTCTTAGGGCGTGATTCTTGATGCTTAAGAAATATAAGATTACAAGCTTTGGAGTGGAAAAAGAATGGAATCGAATGGATGCTTGAGCTGAAAGTTGCATTGAGTCAAAGTTGGGGGGGAAAGGTTGACTTTCCATACTTAGAAATATTTCAAATTTTTCTTCAAAAGTGACCTATAATGGTTTGCATCCAAACATGGCCTTCCACTTGGAATTTACTCTTGTCCCAAAAAGATGGCATGAAATATATCTCTTGAATGACATTTTGAAACTTGAACCAGTCAAAATCTCCAAAAATTGAGAGAGTTGTGAATTGTTGAAGTTGGAAAACAAATCATGAAATGACCTATAATCTTTTGTATCCTTAGGGAATCTTCCATCCTTTTTCTCACTTTGCACATAAAAGAGGGCATAAATTTCGCATCCTCAAGATGATTATGGAAAAATAATGGGTTCAAGGTGATAAAAATTGACCAAGTTATGATCATTTGAAGCTACACCTAAGAAATTGGGGGGTTCATCTAGAGGACTTGTAATCTTTCTTCAACATTAAGTTTCTTCCACATGAAAACTCCTTGAAAATTTTGAAGTGATTTTTTAATAACAATTTGAATAGAAGGATGTATTTGGAATCACTCAAAAATACCAAAATATGAGCAAGATATACTTCTTTGAAGTTCAAAACCCTAGCTCCTAAATCAAGAAAATGCTTAGAGGAACTTTGACAATTTTGAACAAACTTCTTGTACTAACACTCTTGTTTGTAAATAGAAGTTGTTTAAGATGATAATGAGAACTCATAGCTACCAAAACCACTTCCATATCTTGAGAATTGAAATAAATATGCATTTGTGACCTAATGGGAACAAAGCCTTGTCCAAACATGACAACTTCTTCAATCAACCCCTTGTACTTTCGAATCAATCTTGATAACTTTGAAAGGTGTTGAACCAAGATAAACCTTGCCATTTAATTTCTTCCAAAACAACTTCAATGGTGAGGTTTGAATTTCTCAAGCTTTATTGACTAGGGCATGGAAATAAACTCATGAACCCATGGAGCAACTTGCTAAACCTCATTGCCTTTACCTACATTATTAGAAAGTAAGACAAACCAACATTGCATTTTATTAATTAGAAGTAAAATCAAGACGAAATATTCATGATCACAAAGGAAAACAAGTCAAGGTGCTTTGGGATTCCTCAAAGAGCAAAGCTAAAGATAGGGAGAAGAACCAAAAGCCCTAATGTGATCTTGTTGTGATTGAATCAACATGGTATGATGAAGGGATCTTAGGGGGGGAAATTGGGGTACAACAGCTACCCTTATTTAAGTTTCTTCTATCTGGAGATACGAAGGTTAAAAATCTTTGTGTCGACGCGATCGAAGATACTTAAATATAAAACAAACCCTATTTTTGATCCTAAGATGCCATGCAATGCATATGAATGCATATGAACAGAATCAAAGAGACGCAAAACACCATTGGGGATGTAACAAAGGAAATAAAGAAACAAAAGAAAAACCTGACCAGGAAAATAAATCATTGGTGGATCAAAAGACCCGACTCATTGAGGATGGTAAAAGTTCAAAGGATACACCAACTTCTACCGAAGGAGAAACTACCAACATTCATTGAGGGTAGAAAAAGGAAAGAAATAACAACACCGACGTTTACTGACGGTGAGCTACCAACATTTAATGAAGGTAGAAGGAAAAGAAATATCATAGCATCACTGTTCACTAACGATGAACTACCAACGTTTACTGAGGGTATCAAAAAGATAACAATCACCAACGTTCACTGAAGGTGACCTACTAACTTTCACTGAAGGTAGAAAGAGAATATATCACAGCATCATCGTTCACTGATGGTGAACTACCAACGTTCACTGAAAATAGCAAAAAGATAACAATCATTGACGTTCACTGCCGATGACCTACCAACTTTCACTGAAGGTAGAGAGAGAATATATCATAGCATCGTCGTTCACTGACAATGAACTACCAATGTTCATTGAGGGTAGCAAAAAGATAACAAACACCAACTTTCACTGAAGGTGACCTACCAACTTTCGTTGAAGGTGACCTACCAACTTTCACTAAAGGTAGAAAGAGAATATATCAAAGTATCGCCGTTCACTGACGATGAACTACCAACGTTCACTAAGGGTAGCAAAAAGATAACAATCATCTAAGTTCAATGTCGATGACCTACCAACTTTCACTGAAGGTAGAGAGGGAATATATCATAACATCGCCATTCACTGACGATGAACTACCAATGTTCACTGAGGGTAGCAAAAAGATAATAAACACCAACTTTCACTGAAGATCACCTACCAACTTTCACTGAAGGTAGAGAGAGAATATATCAAAGCATCGTCATTCATTGATGATGAACTACCAATGTTCACTGAGGGTAGCAAAAAGATAACAAACTTTTCCCAAAATTTTGGCGTTTCACCTAGAACGGATCTCAACTTATTTTTTAACCGAGGTATTCTTCCTGGAAAGGGTAATATATAAGTTGTCTCAAATAAAGAGACTACCACTTACAAATATTTCTTAACGAACTGTCTCTATGATATTGAACGACTGGCCATCCACTGGAGTAATTTGACAATGAACTACAAACTATCCACTCATAGAGAAGATAGCAAAAAAAAGTAACATCGACATTTACGGGGAAGTATAAGTTGCTCAAATAAAGAGACTTGCTACCTGCTGTTATAGGAAGGATTGTAAAATAACTCCCTGGGGAAAACAATATGGCTTCCTGGGGAAAGAGATATGACTTCCTGGGGAAATGCCACTATATTCCTGTTGAGGAGATAAAATCTTCTCGTGCAAAATAAATGCACATTCTCAAACCAAAACTCGAAGCTTGCAGAAATCCAAAGTAATAATATTGCTGGGAAACAAAGATTCAAACCAGAAACAAACTGGAGTAAAATAGTCTACCAAAATACATTCTTCGAGAAATAAACTCAAGAGGGAAACCCAAATCATCCAGACAAAGAGTTGTGTAGGAAGGCTAAAGCAAAAATCTTCCACGAGGGATAACTCAGTGGGGAAATTGAATGAATATACACTTTCTGCTTATGGCTGACACTCTATTGGGGAGAGGAAAACACAACTCTGCAAAACAAGGTAATATGTCAATAAAATATTAACGAAAGTGAATGACCAATGATTTGCTAAATTTAACTATGTATGATGTATGTATGAATGTATGGGTGTTATTATGTATATGCTGACAAAACAGACATATAATACTGGGGATAAACAAACAAAACCAACTCGAGCGCACATAAAACTCGGCCAAATCACATCCAAGATGATCATCCCAAAAGAAAAATAAGTACCAACTGAGGAAACATAGTCCTCCTGCATGGCTTAACTTTACTGGGGAGAAACAAAATATAGCGATAAAACAGTACAGATATCGGGATATAACATCCTTCTCCAGATTTCGCCAGGGAAAAGCACTCAGACTTCAACAGGGCAATAAATATTTTTCAAGTGTAGCACTTCTATTGGATATTTGCAAAACTGATTTCGAATAAGGCAGATGGAAACCAAATCGTCAAAACATTCACCGGGGAATTCAGACCAACTTTAAAGGAGACAAAAACATACATACTTCACTAAGGGAGATAATGCTTCATCATCGAGACATCTACTAGGGACTTCGTGTTGACTTCATTGGGGAGGTTAACACCACATCATCGAGGGGAAACCAATATACATTCTTCACTGAGGAAACCAGAGATACGTGTTCTTCGAGAGTAATTATTGTACCAACTTCTCTGGGGAGAAAGGACTTCTATCAAATGAGCGAAGCCTTCACATGAGAATCTTGGATTGAGTCTTCATATCATGCAAGCTCAAAAAGAAGAAAAATTGAACCAAGACTTGATTGGGGACACTGGAGTCACAAACCCAATACATCGAAAATGTCCTGAGAAAAGCTTTCTAGGGGAAACAAAACTTATCAAAACTACTGGAGTTCGTCCATTCCTGGGATCACCACTTTTGTTTTCATCTTGAGTCACAAAATCTAAAGTAAAAGTAAATTGTAAATTCTTTTTGAAAAACAATTTTGTTATTTAATCTTTTCGCTTTGAAAATTATTATCAATAATAAATGGAGTCTTTGCAAGCTAAATAAAATAAGAAATACAACGAATTGGGTAAAAACTCAAATTTTATTGATAGAATGGTAGTCTGTGAATGGCGAGACTCCATGGATGATTACAAAGTTCGGAAAATGGTAATATATAATGGAAAAGGTACATTGAGATACAATGACCACTATCCCCTCTAACAACTTTTGAAATCCTGAGCAGAAGCTTCTGTTGAAGTATGGTGAGAATCCAAGAAGATTGTTGCTTCAATGATCAAGTCTTGTCTGACGTAGTTATTTGCAAAGAAAGTCCCTAACTTTTTCCTAATCTTCCCTTGTGGGTTTTCAACTTAGCGGGAAATTTATTCTGTTTATGTCTCTAATTTTTGCCTAGACCGCCCTTTCGGGTCTTTGGCCTGCCGAGATGCTCCTTTTTGCCTAAGCCTCCCTTTCGGGTTTTCAACTTAGTGAGGTGTTCTTTTATTTCTTTAGGCAAAGTATTTCTTGACTGTATCAGCATTCATGGGATGTGGGAAATCCTCGCCATCCATAGTTTCAAGAATTAATGCACCACCAGAGAAGGCTTTCTTGACAACATATGAGCCTTCAAAATTGGGAGTCCACTTGCCCCTAGAATCAGCGTTAAAAGACATGATCTTTCTGAGCACGAGGTCGCCTTCTCAGAATTCACGAGGTTTTACCTTCTTATCAAAATCTTTCTTCATTCTCTTCTGATATAACTGTCCATGACACAAAGATGTCATTCTCTTTTCTTCGATTAAATTCAATTGGTCAAACATGTTCTTGACCCATTCAGCCTCTGACAACTTTGTTTCCATTATCACGCGCAAAGAGGGAATCTCAATCTCGATTGTGAGTACCGCTTCCATTCCATATACAAGGGAGAACGGGGTTGCTCCTGTTGAAGTGCGGACAGATGTCTGATATCCATGCAAAGCAAAAGGGAGCATTTCATGCCAATCTTTATAAGTAACAACCATCTTCTGGATGGTCTTCTTGATATTCTTATTAGCAGCTTCAACAACCCCATTCATCTTCGGCCTGTACGGAGATGAGTTATGATGGACAATCTTGAATTCCTTACAAAGTTTTGTCATCATCTAATTGTTCATATTCAAGCCATTGTCGGTGATAATTCTGCTCGGCACACCATACCGACATATGAGATTATTCTTAATGAAAGCGCACACCTATTTGCTTAGTAACATTAGCATATGAAGTTGCTTCCACCCATTTGGTGAAGTAATCAATTTCTACCAAAATAAAACGGTTTCCATTTGAAGCTTTGGGTTCTATCATTCCAATCATGTCAATACCCCACATAGAGAAAGGCCATGGGGAAGAGATCACATTGAGAAGTGTCAGAGGCACATGAACCTTGTCCGCATAAATATGGCATTTATGACACTTCTTTGCAAATTTGTAACAGTCAGATTCCATTGTCAGCCAATAGTAACCTACCCTTAGCATCTTTTTAGCCATTGAATGTCCATTGGCATGAGTGCCAAATGAACCTTCATGAATCTCATGCATCAATATGTTTGCTTCGTGTCTATCCACGCATCTGAGCAAGACCGTGTCATAATTTCTCTTGTACAACACATTTTCACTGAGGAAGAAGTTGCCAGCCAATCTTCTCAATGTCTTCTATCTTTATTCGAAGCACCAGTCGGGTATTCCTGAGTCTGAAGCAAATGCTTGATATCATAATACCAAGGTTTCTCATCTGCTACCTCCTCTGTTGTAAACACATGAGCGAGCATATCCAGTCGCCGAACTATAATTCGAGGTGTATCATTCTAAGTATTTATTTGATATATAGAAGCAAGAGTTGCTAGAGCATCTGCCATTTGATTTTCATCTCTAGGGATGTGATGGAATTCAACTTTATTAAAGAAGGGTAACAATCTTCTAGCATAATCTTTGTAATGGATCAAGCCAGGGTGATGAGTATCCCACTCTCCTTTAATTTGATTTATTACCAAAGCTGAATCTCCATACACATCTAGAATTTTAATTCTGAGATCAATAGCTTCCTCGATACCCATGATACAAGCCTCATATTCTGCCATATTATTAGTACAATCAAATATCAACCTTGCAGTAAAAGGAATGTGTGATCCTTGTGGAGTGACGATCACAGCACCAATTCCTTTACCATAAGCATTCACAGCTCCATAAAATATCATACTCCAGTGAGACTCAGGATCAGGACCTTCCTCAGGAAATGGTTCATCACAATCTTTCACTTTCAGAAACATCACATCCTCATCGGGGAAATCATACTTCACAGACTGATAATCATCAACTGGATGGTGAGCAAGATAATCTGCTAACATGCTGCTTTTAATAGCTTTTTGAGTGCAGTATTCGATATCATATTCAGATAACAGCATCTGTCAGCGAGCAATTCTCCCAGTAAGAACAGGCTTTTCAAAAATGTACTTGATTAGATCCATTTTGGAGATCAACCAAGTAGTGTGATTCAACATATACTGCCGCAAACATTTTTCCGCCCAGGCCAGAGCACAACATGTCTTTTCCAACATGGAATACCGCGATTCAAAATCAGTAAACCTTCTACTGAGATGATAAATGACATACTCTTTCTTCCTTGTTTCATCTTGTTGTCCCAGAATATAGCCCATGGAATTATCTAACACTGTCAGATACATAATGAATGGTCTTCCTCCAACACGAGGGAACAAGATAAGAGGTTCAAGAAGATATTCTTTAATACTTTCAAATGCCCTTTGGCAGTCATCTATCCATACACAACCTTGATATTTCTTTAACAACTTAAAGATCGGTTCACACGTTGCAGACATATGGGAAATGAATCTGGAAATATAATTCAAACGCCTGAGGAACCCTCTGACTTGCTTCTCAGTTCTTGGCGCTGGCATTTCTTGAATTGGTTTGACTTTATCAGGGTCAACTTCAATCCTTTTTTGGCTAACAATGAAAACCAACAGCTTTCCTGATCGAACACCGAAGGTACATTTATTTGGATTCAAGTGGAGACGATAATTCCTCAAATGCTGAAACAACTTCAACAAATCTTCTACATGCCCTTCTTCAGTCTGGGATTTAGAAATAATTTCATTAACATATACCTCAATTTCCTTGTGCATCAGATCATGGAATAGGGTTGTCATAGCCCTCTGGTACTGTGATACGGTGGTAGAACCAGACTGTTTTGGAAAATGTTGGTTTGCATTTTGCGTTTGTGTTTGCAAAATGTCGCGGTAAGCAAGAGTCGCCACCGACTTTTATTTTATCCAATTGGAAAGGAAAAAAGCACAGAAAAATTCCTTTTTCGAGATTTTGAGTACGGGGGCACCCTTTCTATCCATGGTTTTCCATGGGCTCTTAGGTACTTGCTCATCATTTAAAATTGCTTGTGTGTGTTTGTTTTGAAAAGTTTTGTATTACTTCATTTTAACCCTTGCTTCTGTATTCAAGAGTGTTACGAAGTTGTTTTTGAAAACTTTGTTGAAAAGTGTAAGTGTAAAAGAGGTTTGATTTTGAGCAAGTACCTACTAGCATCTACCTACTCGAAGAAAGAATTGTTTATATTCTTGTTTCCTTTAGACAATGCTATCCTACTATTGAGAAATAGGAAGCACCATCGTTGGAGTTGTAAGGGTCAATTCGTAAGGGACGTATGATCACTAAAGCAATGTTAGGACGTCTTAGTAATAACCCTAATATCTTAAGATCATATTCGAGGCAACATTTCCGAGGTAACCATTCCGAGGCAACATTTCTGAATGGGACGTTTGATCTTTGTTTAGACAAGAGGGTAACCACTAAAACACCCTATACTTAATGATCATTTACCGAAGGAAACTGAAGTGAGAGTATACCCTAGAAGTGCGCATGTGCGAGTGATTTGATTTCAGTTATTATCTTTGCACATTAGGGTTTGCTAGCCATTTTAAATTAACATGCAGTCTTGTCATACAATCCTATTAACATACATCTAACAGTTAATATTTGCGAGAATTAAAATGCGAGAAATAACTACACTATTACAAGGCTTCGTGGTAGGGATTACATAGCCAAAAAACCCGTAAAACGATAAATAAAAGAAAATCCTAATTAAACTATTACATACTGTAAGCAGTTACATTAATATTGCAAAAATAATAAAACGCACGCGATGAATTAAATGGAAAGGAATTAGGGTTTTGACCCCATCTAAACCTAATTGAAACTTAAAGAGAAAAATCATTTTTTGTTGTTTTTGATTGTTTTATGAAAATAAGATTTTAATTGAATAAATAAAAACCTAATTACTAATCAATTTAAATTTTAAGAAAAGTAATTAAACTAACCTATTTTTGTATTTTGTTATTTTATGAAAGAAATAAAAAAATTAAGTTAAAAGCAACCCTAATATTCTCTAATTGATTTTAATTATTTACAAAAAGTTAGAATTGTTCCTAAATTAAATTAAACTAACATTAAATTAATTTTTGATAAAATAAAATAAAACCTAATCCTAAATTTGTGAAAATTGATTTTTATGATTTTTTTTGAAAAAAAGAAAATTATTTTTGTTAGAAAGTAATTAAAACAAATTAATTTAAATAAAATAAAATGAAAGAAAGGAAAGAATGGGCCTGGTTCTGCTTTAGCAATAAGGGGGTGTGATTGGCAAATTCTAGGCCCAATAACCCTGGCCCTGTTTGACTTTGCCAGATCCCATGCATGCGCTTGACTCATGCCCATGGTGGTCCTTCACGTGGGAAGCCTTAGATCTGACTTGTTGAAGATCTGCTGGCTGGGTGCTGATGACGTATGGTGAGTCCTTTGCCATGTGGTGCATTAGATCATCCTGAAAATATTGAGAAAATAAAATGCACGCGCCTGGGATCGAACCCAGGACGTGTGCATCAAAGACTAAAGGCCTTACCACTGCACTGGCTTGCTTAGTTGTTTAAAGAATGACAAACAATTATTATATGGTAAAAACAAAATAATCATTCTCAAACGCGCGAAATTTGTATCTGGCCATTCCCCACTTGCCACGCCATCATCTTCCTCATTGCTTCTGTTGTTTTAGACAAACACTTTTACCTACGGACACTGGGCATAGGTACAACCCTTGTACACTCCAAAACCTTGTCCCTGCATGATAAATTATAACCAGTGGTACCAATCAACTCGTTGCAACCTTACGAGCATCATGGTACCACTATCCATGGCCAATTGTCCATGTAGAGAAAAACCCTAAAAACGAAGCAAGAACCCTAACTATGGCATCTTCATGTTCAGTCAGCAAAAAAGAAATTAAATGTAACCATTAGTTTGCAAACGACTCAAGGATTAAGAATATGTCAACGAATCATGCTAAATATGCCAGAATTATTGAATTCGATTTCAAGAAAATATGGAAGCCGTGTGAAACTTACAGTGTGTTTCTGGATGTTAGGAAGCTTGCTAATGGTTGCAATGTGATCCACGGATATCCAGCAAGCGATAGAGATGCTTAGAATGGCTTGAGATAGCCTGAATCCTGAAAATCAATTTACAACTTTTCTTGAATTTTTACAACTTTGCTTTCTGTTTTTCACGCCTCCAATTCCCTTCTTTTTGATCTGCAAATGTTCCTTATGTACCCTGGAATGAATTAGGGTTGCAAACTTGTTTCAAATCTTCTCCAATTATGATCATTGATTCATGATTTGATCCTTTGTGAAAATCTTTCCAAATCAAGCAAATTCAATCTTTTTGTGTCCATTTGAAGCTTGCATGATTTGATTCCATCTCCAGATGTATAATATACCTAAACATGCACAAAATCTCAAGCTTTGATTAGTTTTTGATATTTTCGTGATTTTATTTAATTTAATTGAAATAAAATCAAAATAAATGACAAAAATAAAATAATGACAAATGTAAAGGATCATAGGTCGTGGGTCATGCTACAAACTAAATTTAAGCATAAAAAGTTGGGGCCATTTGACAAAAAATGCAATTTTGGACACTTTTGACTTTTGGCAATTTTGCAAAAAGGGTCAACTTTACCAATTCATAAATCTCTCAATTTTAACCTTAGAGAGGTGTTCTTGGACTTTTTAGAAATCTTAAGATGTCCTCTAAGCAACCCTTTTGTATTATCTCAATTGAGTCTTCCAAGTTCATGTATGAAGCTTTGACCCAAAAGGTGTTTTTGTTGACTTTTCAAAATGACCTATAATGTCCAAATTTGTATCTTCTTGTGAGTGCATATTTTGAACTTGGGAGCTGAAGATGAATTGTAGGGAATTGCATCCTCTTAACAATGAGCTTTGGATGGGTCATTTTTGATAAATTATGAAAAAGTTATGCTTGGTCAAAGTTGAGTTGACTTTTCTTACAAAACCCTAACTTAGCAATTTTTGGGTTTTGATGAATTGTGAGCAATCCTTGATGAATCATGATCAAACCTTGATCAAATGATGAATAATACCTCAAAATGAGAATGTTGACCAAAAATCTTGAAGTTTGACTGTATGTGGGCCACAGTTGACTTTTGCCCTAGCACAGTCGATTTTCAGGCTTTTGAACAATTGACTGAGCAAACTTCCCCTGCAAGGCTTGAAAATTGACATGGATGATCTTGAGAACATATTAGGACAACGGTGAGAATTTGGGACCCCTTGGATTCAAACATCTTGATGCAAACTGAAACCCTAATTTGAGGTAGACTGCCTTAGGAGAGAGTTTGTCTGTTCAACCCTTGGACTTCCTTGAGCAATTTGAGGACCTCACTTGAAATGTATTGAGAAATATGGGAGGGAAATTTTTTGGGTACAACAGCTGCCCCTGTTCAATCTTCTTACAACTGAGGATGTAGATTGGCTTGTCTTCCTTTCGTGATCCGAAGGTGGAAGATGATTGAACACTAGAGTGCCAAGAAATTTGCACTCGCATAAAGTGGTACTGGTCTCGTGATATCGGGAATGGGCTTATAGATGCCATTTGGAGGTTGATTTCGGAAGATGAGCTTAAAGATGTCATCCGAATAAGTGTCGATCTCTTAAGAGATTCCTTTTGGAGAGCCCGTACACCTGTTGTTGAGGAGAACTTCGCTGGGGAATGTTGGTCTCTGTCTTGAGAGAAATATAGTTTTAGGAACTTCAGTTGTCTGTTACTCTATTGGGGAATCATATCTTAATCGAGGTGGTGACAATGAACTGCTATCTGGTCGTGCTCCAGGCTTTACAGTTATTTGTTAAGGAAAATAAGATTGACTGCTATCTGGTCGTGCTCCAGGCTTTACATTGACTTGCTGGGGAGATGATATTAGACTTGCTATCTGGTCGTCTTCCAGGCTTTGCAATCTCTCAACTCTTATCTGGTCGTGCTCCAGGTTTCAGAAGGAATCAAGTGGTTATCCGGTCACCTCCGGGCTTCAACTTGAATTTAAGGCTTACTAATATCCAGTCGATTTTTGGGCTTCATAGTAATTGGCCGAGTAAACTGCTATTTGGTCGAATTCTAAGCTTCGCAGTACCTTATATTGTTATTTGGTCGTGTCCCAAGCTTCAGTATCCTTTGCTTCTATCTGGTCGTGATCCAGGCTTCGCGGTGTCTTGTATTGCTATCTGGTCGATTTCCAGACTTCACAATAACTTGCTGAGGGTTAAGTTGTTTTTCGGTCGATTTTTGGGCTTCATAGCTTAAATTAAAGGTATACCACTATCTGGTCGATTCCAGGCTTCATAGTATTTTGGAGAAATCAAGATATTATTCGGTCGAATCCGGGCTTCATAGCTTGAATTTAAGATATACCACTATCTGGTCGATTCCAGGCTTCATAGTATTTTGAAGATATCAAGATATTATTCGGTCGAATCCGGGCTTCATAGCTTGAATTTAAGATATACCACTATCTGGTCGATTCCATGCTTCATAGTATTTTAGAGAAATCAAGATATTATCCGGTTGAATCTGGGCTTCATAGCTTGAATTTAAGATATACCACTATCTGGTCGATTCCAGGCTTTGTAGTATTCAGGAGATACCAAGATATTATCCGGTCGATTTCCGGGCTTCATAGCTTGAACTGAAATAGAAATCTTAGTATCGACTTGACTGAACCAGGGAAAACTTGACAGAACTTGATTGCATCTTTCTCTGAAAGGTAAAGAGTTAGTCGTATGTAATGTCATGATGTATGAAATTGAGTAATGATGTTCTCAAAATAAATGAGATTATGTTGTATAATATGTATGTGCATGCCATGATGTATGGATATGCAATGTTCTTGTGATATTCTCCGGCTGGGGAGAATAAATCATGGACTACTGTTGGAGAGTACAAAGAGTTGAGTTCTTTGATCTCGCTAGGGACAGTGACGGGAGATGATTAGCTGGAGACTTGCGTCCGTTCTGCTTGAGAACATTCCACCGGGAGAAACTCTGTTTGAGAATAACCCTGTAGGAGAATGACTTTATGGGGAAGAGAAATACTTTGTTTGGACGATCTGCTGATTTGGAGAAACAACTCCGCTGGGGATGAATTAACATTGCTGGTGATAATGAACTCTGTTGGGGATTGAATTTCTGCTTGTGGAAGAAATAAACTCAGCTGATGGTGAACTTCTATTGCTGGTGGTAGATAAAACTCTGCTTGGGAAGAATCGACACCACTGTCTTCGGATACTTCCTTCTCTGCAGGGAGGGTATGTACCTTTAGTCATATTCTCAAGCTGGCTATATCCTTGTACCTGGTGGGTAGAGCAGCTGTAAGGTTCTGACACTTCTTGTTTGCCCCTGTTCCTAGAATTACGGGTAATTGTCTTTTGTTTCGTATGTAAATATTCATGAGCAACAATTATTTTCAAATGCATATATCAAAAATGAATCATTAGACGTTCTTGCAAAACAAAACAGAAAAAGAAAACAAATCTAAATTTCTTGTGAAAATGAATTATATTGATCTCTGAAGTTGGCCTATAATAGGCGTTTTTGTACAAGAGGTTGACGTCCTAGTAAGAGAACTCCGCCGAAAGATAGGAATTATAAAATTTGTGAAAAAGAAATAAAACAACTATGTGAAGCAATCCCATTGGGTTCCAACTCTTCTATTGCCCTTATATCTTCAAGCGTCTCATCACTTTGCTACTTGGTCGAAGGTGGATCAGATTGATTGGCGCCGTCCGAGCTTGATAGTCAATATTGAAGTCTGGTCGCAAGATGATCCAATGATACATAGTGTTACGCTTCAATCCCTAATTTTTTCCTGGACCTCCCTTTCGGGTTTTCAGTCCAACGGGATACCCTTTTTTCCCAAGCCGCCTTTTTAGGTTTTCGACTTGCTGGGTGTACAATTTTTTCTTATTTTCATCCCTTACTTTTTCCCGAACCCTTTTGGTTCACTGGGAAGCCCTTATTTTTGCATAGGCCAGTCAACCTAGCGGATCTTTGATTATGCGTAGTATATTTTCACTATGTCTGCATTGACGGGGTGAGGAAGGTCGTCACGGTGGTTAGAATCATAGATCCTCCCGAGAAAATGTTCTTAACCACAAATGTCCCTTCGTATGTGGGGGTCCATTTGCCCCTGGGGTCACCTTGTGGAAGTATGATGCGTTTGATCACCAGATCCCCGAATTCATATTCTTGACGTCTGACTTTCTTGTTAAAAGCCTTGATCATTCGCTTTTGATACGTCTGACCATGACAAATAGCAGTAAGTCTCTTTTCATCGATTAGATTCAGCTGATCAAGTCGGGTCTGGATCCAATCGTCTTCGCTCAAACCTGCATCCTTCATGATTCTAAGAGAGGGTATCTGGACTTCAATGGGTAGGACCG
The DNA here is from genome assembly GCA_948472305.1 of Vicia faba. Classification (NCBI taxonomy): domain Eukaryota; kingdom Viridiplantae; phylum Streptophyta; class Magnoliopsida; order Fabales; family Fabaceae; genus Vicia; species Vicia faba. The sequence continues at coordinate 673,368,240 of OX451740.1, forward strand.
CCTCCATGCCATACACCAGATAGTAGGGTGTTTCCCCTGCCAATGTCCGTGCTGGGGTGCGGTATCCATGAAGAGCGAATGGTAACATCTCATGCCAGTCTTTGTATGTCACCGTCATCTTCTGCATAATCTTCTTGATGTTCTTATTAGCTGCTTCAACAGCCCCATTCATCTTCGGCCGATAGGGAGAAGAGTTATGATGTTGTATCTTGAACTGCTTGCAGAGCTCAGTGATCATTGTGTTGTTGAGATTTGTACCATTGTCAGTAATGATCCTCTCCGGTACACCATATCGACAGATCAGATTGTGTCGGATAAACCGCGCCACGACGTTCTTGGTTACTGTAGCAAAGGAAGCTTCCTCAACCCACTTTGTAAAATAATCAATGGCTACCAGAATGAAGCGATGCCCGTTAGACGCAGTAGGTCTGATTTCACCTATCATGTCGATGCCCCACATTACGAAAGGTCAAGGAGCTGTCAAGACATTCAGGAGCACTAGAGGTACGTGCACCTTATCAGCATAGACTTGGCACTTATGACAAGTCCGAGAATGCTGATAACAATCGACTTCCATAGTAGACCAGTAATATCCTGCCCATAGGATTTTCTTTGCCATGGTATATCCACTAGAATGAGTTCCGAAGGTACCTTCATGCAACTCTGCCATGATCCTTTCCGCCTTGCTTTTGTCCACACATCGCAGTAAGGTTGAATCATGGTTACATTTATAAAGGATACCATTGTTGGTGATGAACTTCACAGCGAACCTTCTCAAAAACTTCTTATCATTAATAGATGCACCCTCGGGGTACTCTTGAGTCTCAAGATACCGCTTTACCTCGTAAAACCAGGGTTTATCTGCTACCTCTTCAGTCTCGATATGACAGTAATGTGCGGGTTCTTCCAACCTCTCGATGGTGATCTGGGGAGCTTCATTGTCCCACCTGACCTTGAACATAGAAGACATAGTAGCTAGCGCGTCCTATGGTCTCCGACAACGAGACGGACTATGATGAAGAACAGTATCCTCCTGCTGAGGATAAGTACAAACAGCTGGAAGACCGTTTGAGCGCTATGGAAATACAGAAGGTTCCCGGTCTGGACTTCGGAGATCTGGGTCTATCATCTGGGGTGGTGATTCCCCATAAATACAAGGCACCTACCTTTGCCAAGTATGACGGAGCTTCCTGTCCAAAGCTGCACCTCCGGTCATATGTGAGGAAGATCCAACCTTACACTGCTGATAAGAACTTGTGGATCCATTTCTTTCAAGACAGTCTCTCAGGGACTCAGCTTGAGTGGTTCTATCAGTTGGACGGAGCCAGTATCCGTAGCTGGGAAGATTTGGCTACTGCGTTCTACAGGAAGTATCAGTACAACTCCGACCTCGCTCCTACGCGTACCCAACTCCAGGGTATGTCAATAGGAATGGGTGAAGGATTTAGAGAGTATGCTCAGAAATGGAGAGACCTTGCCGGAAGGGTGCAACCACCTTTGGCGGATCGTGAACTTGTGGACATGTTTCTGGGGACCCTGTCTGGTCCATTCTTTAACCATCTAATTGGAAGCTCTTCAGCTGGATTTACAGATCTTATTTTGACTGGTGAGAGGATTGAAGTTGTTATTAAGGCTGGGAAGATACAGAAGGGTGCCTCTTCGAGCACTGAGAAGAAACCGTTTAAAAAAGAGTTCAGTGCTGTCTACAGTTCGAGAAGACAGAATAGGCCTGAACACCGCCAAGCTGTCAACGCGGTTATTATTTCAAAGCCTGCTGGTGCTCCTCAGCATCACAATCAACAAAAGGATGAGAGACCCTGAAGGTAATTCACTCGTCTCAACATGACTTTGTCTCAGATTCTGCCACAGTTGTTGAAGACCAATCTGGTGACCCTAAAAGAAGCTCTGAAGAATCCAAGTACCACATCACCAAAGTACAACCCTAATGCCCGCTGCGCTTTTCACTATGATATCTCGGGGCATAATACAGATGATTGTTGGGTTTTGAGGAACAGGGTGCAAGACCTAATCGATGCAAAGGAGATTGAGTTTGAGGCACCCGAGAGGCCTAATGTTGTGACTGCTCCCATGCCCAAACATGGAGTAAATGCTATAGAGGAAGACTTGTTTGTAGTTTCCGTGGATGATATTGTTACCCCTCTGATGACTGTCAAGAAGAACCTGTTGCTAGCCGGTTTATTTTCGGGCTGTGACGAAGGTTGCCATATGTGTTCTGTTTTACCTACTGGTTGCCCATTTCTGAAGTCAGGTATCCAAAATCTGATGGATAATAAGGAGATCCTGTTTGAGAAGATTGTTGTTCCTTCCATTCCTACTGAAGAAGTTGCCATTATCACCATTTTCGACAATTCTTCCAAGGCTCCCTCGAGGAAGCCTATTAGAATTACATCTACTCCGAAGATTGCACCTGTGATTATCACTGTTCCGGGGCCCATCCCCTACACCTCTGACAAAGTTGTCCCTTGGCACTATGGGGCTGATGTTTATGATCTTGGAGTTAAGCAAGAGTTGGATGATGATATCGGCGTCAGCAACATTACTGGGCCTGCTAAAGTCACCCGCAGCGGTAGACTTTTCTCACCTGATATTGCTCCACCAATTGTCCTAAGACCTATTGTCATTACACCTGCAAGGGTACCTACTGCCATTCCTGATCAAGTTCTTAGTCCTACCCCTGTCGCCGAGTCATTTAACGCTCGGGGCAAAGGGATCACCACTGATGTGCCTGCCCAGACAGAGGCACCAAAGACTATTACTGTTGAAGCTTCCGAACAGGAGATGGAAGAGATTCTGAAGATTATTAAGAAGAGTGATTATAACGTAGTTGAGCAGTTGGGGCAAACCCCATCCAAGATTTCTATGTTGTCACTACTGTTGTGTCCAGAGGCTCATGCCAAGGCTCTGATCACCTTCCTAAAAACCGCCCACGTGCCGCAAGAGACATCAGCTGATCAGTTTACAGATTGTATGGCCAATTTAACTGCTGATAATGGTTTGGGTTTCTCCGACGCTGATTTGATTGTTAAAGGGAAGAACCACAACGATGCCCTGCATGTCTCCATTAAATGCAGGGGCACTACTCTTGCACATGTATTGGTTGACACTGGTTCCTCGTTGAACTTCTTTCCCAAGAAAGCTCTAGACCGGTTGGATTGCGAAGGGTTGGAGCTAAAGTCAAGTAACATCATTGTCAAGGCCTTTGATGGGTCTAAAAGGATGGTTCATGGTGAGGTTGATATTCCAATTAAATTTGGTTCTTTGGTCTTCCATTATACATTCTACGTGATGGACATTCGGCCATCCTATTCTTGTTTGTTGGGTCGTCCATGAATCCACAAAGCTGGAGCTGTAACCTCAAGGCTCCACCAGAAGCTGAAGTACCCGGTCAGAGGAAAGATTGTGACAGTTCAAGGGGAGGAAGAGTACATGGTCAGCCACCTCAACTCGTTCAGATACGTAGAGATGGATGAGGAGTTCGTTGAGACCCCATTTAAGCACTTTGAAGAGGTTCCTCAGACACTGACATCAGCTGAGACTGTGGTTGAAGATTCTCCTATGAAGATGGCTTCCTTAAAGGATGCCTGAACTGTTATTGAGAAGGGTGAGTGTGCAAATTGGGGCCGACTCCCTGATTTTACTCAGAAGACTAACAAGTTTGGTTTGGGTTTCACTGTAGAAGCTCAAAGGGATGTTCGAAGTGCAAGGATTGGAAGACCTCATGTGTTCATCAGCAACTCGGGAGTAAATGCCATTGAGGATGATATGGAGGAGTCTGAGTTCGACAGTTGGATCTATCCTACGACCAACGGTGGACCAAGCAACTGGACAGCAAAGGACTTCATCCCCATTACTTTTTTTAACCAGTAATGAACTCTTTGTTTTGAATTTGTAACAGACAATGTTGTGAAACTTTATGGCCCGGTGTCTTACCCGGGGCGTCGCGGCTTCATTTGTGAGGGCTTTTGTGTGCCATTTTCATATATCATTAATAAAAGCATTGGACGTTTCTTGCATTTCAAATTTTGTGCTCCTTGTTTTTCTTTATTATATATTGCAAAACAGCTATTTTACACACACTCACATATACAGGTCTCAATCCACTCTGGATCTCACTGGTAACGACTCTGCTATTGCCAGTTATGACTTTGAAAATCTGATCAACTTAGCCGAAGACGAAGGTGAAGATGATTGTGAAGTGCCTGGTGAACTTGCAAGACTGCTACTCCAGGAAGAGAGGGCCATTCAGCCACATGAAGAGTCGGTGGAAACAGTGAATCTGGGTACTGAAGCAGACAAGAAAGAAGTCAAGATTGGTGCAAACTTAGAGCTTAGTGTGAAACAGCGGTTGATTCAGATGCTGCATGACTATGTTGAAATCTTTGCCTGGTCTTATGAAGATATGCCAGGGTTGGATACTGACATTGTGGTTCATCGCCTGCCTACCAAGGAAGACTGCCCGCCCATAAAACAGAAGGTTCGCCGTATGCGCCCGGAGATGTCTGAGAAAATCAAAGCCGAAGTTATGAAACAGTTTGACGCCGGTTTTCTAGCAGTGACTTCTTACCCTCAGTGGGTTGCCAATGTGGTTCCTGTATCGAAGAAAGATGGTAAGGTTCGAATGTGTGTTGACTACAGGGACTTGAACAGGGCAAGCCCTAAGGATGACTTCCCTCTACCACACATCGATGTTCTGGTTGACAATACTGTTCGGCACAAGGTATTCTCCTTCGTGGACGGTTTCTCTGGTTATAATCAGATAAAGATGGCTCCCGAGGACATGGATAAGACAACCTTTGTTACTCAGTGGGGTACCTTTTGCTATAAGGTCATGCCTTTTGGACTAAAGAATGTCGGGGCAACATATCAGCGTGCCATGGTTGCTTTGTTTCATGATATGATCCATCATGAGATTGAAGTATACGTCGATGATATGATTGCAAGGTCCCAGACTGAGGAAGAACACCTTGACCATCTACAGAAGCTGTTTGACAGGTTGAAGTTGTACAAGCTGAGATTGAACCCGAGCAAGTGCACCTTCGGGGTGAGGTTTAGAAAACTACTAGGTTTCGTTGTAAGTGACAAAGGTACTCAATTTGACCCTGCCAAAGTGAAAGCCATACAAGAGATGCCAGCTCCTAAGACAGAGAAGGAGGTCATGGGCTTTCTGGGACGACTGAACTACATTGCTCGATTCATCTCGCACCTAACTGCTACTTGTGAGCCAATCTTCAAGTTACTGAAAAAAGATCAAGTGGTACGTTGGAACGATGAATGTCAGGCTGCTTTCGAAAGGATCAAAGAGTATCTCCAAGAGCCACTTATTCTAATGCCACCAGTTGAAGGGAGACCTCTAATATTATACTTAACAGTACTTGACAACTCAATGGGGTGTGTGTTGGGGCAGCATGACGAGTCTGGCCGAAAAGAGCATGCTATTTATTACCTTAGTAAAAAGTTTACCGATTGTGAGACCCGATACTCACTGCTTGAGAAAACTTGTTGCGCTTTGGCATGGGCTGCTCGCTGGCTAAGACAGTATATGCTGACTCACACTACTCTATTGATTTCAAAGATGGATCCAATCAAGTATATCATCGAAAATCCTGCCTTATCCGGAAGAATAGCAAGATGGCAGATGATCCTGACTGAGTATGACATCCAGTACATGACTCAAAAGGCTATCAAGGGAAGTGTATTGGCAGACCATTTGGCACATCATGCAGTGGATGATTACTAGTCTATGAATTTTGAATTCCCGGACGAGAATATCATGGTAGTAACTGATTGTGAGACACCTGGACCGAATGAAGAACCTGAGGAGGGATCTCAATGGTCTATGTACTTTGATGGGGCTTCGAATGCTTTGGGTAATGGCATTGGCGCTGTGATCATATCTCCTAAAGGCTCTCATACTCCATTTACCGCCCGACTATGTTTCAACTGCACCAACAACATGGCGGAGTATGAAGCGTGCATCATGGGTCTTCGAGCTGCAATTGACCTAAGGATTAAGTTTCTAAGTGTCTTCAGAGATTCCGCTCTCGTGATCAGTCAGATCAAAGGCGAGTGGGATACGAAACACCCTAATCTTATTCCTTACAAGGAGTATGTATTGACGTTGCTTCCCCATTTTGAGGAGATAACCTTTGAACACTTCCCAAGAGAGGAGAATCAGTTGGCGGACGCGCTAGCTACGATGTCTTCTATGTTCAAAGTCAAATGGGACAACGAGGCTCCCCAGATCATTATTGAGAGATTGGACGAACCTGCATATTGCTGTGATCTTGATACAGAAGAGGTAACAGAAAAGCCCTGGTATCATGAGGTGAAGAGGTACCTTGAAGCTCAAGAATACCCCGAGGGTGCATCTGTTAATGACAAGAAGTTTCTGAGGAGGTTTGCAGCCAAGTTCTTCATCAGCAATGACATTCTTTATAAGCGTAACCATGATTCAACCTTACTACGTTGTGTGGATAAGATTGAAGTAGAAAGGATCATGGCGGAGCTGCATGAAGGTACTTTCGGGACTCACTCCAGTGGACACACCATGGCAAAGAAAATCCTTCGGGCAGGATATTATTGGTCCACAATGGAAGCCGACTGTTATCAGCATTCTCGGACATGTCACAAGTGCCAAGTCTATGCTGATAAGATGCACATTCCTCCAGTTCCTCTAAATGTTCTGACAGCACCTTGGCCTTTTGCAATGTGGGGCATTGATATGATTGGCGAGATCAGACCTACGGCATCCAACGGGCATCATTTCATCCTGGTAGCGATTGATTACTTTACGAAGTGGGTTGAAGAAGCTTCCTTTGCTACGGTAACCAAGAACGTCGTGGCACGGTTCATTCGGAATAATCTGATCTGTCGATACAGTGTACCAGAGAGGATCATTACGGACAATGGTACCAACCTTAATAATAAAATGATCACTGAGCTCTGCGAGCAATTCAAAATACAGCATCATAACTTTTCTCCCTACCGGCCGAAGATGAATGGAGTTGTTGAAGCGGCAAATAAGAACATTAAGAATATTGTGCAGAAGATGATAGTGACATACAAAGACTGGCACGAGATGTTACCATTTGCCCTTCACGGGTACCGTACCTCAGCACGGACGTCAACAGGGGCAACACCCTATTCCTTGGTTTATGGCATGGAGGCAGTCTTGCCCATCGAAGTTCAGATACCCTCTCTCCGGATCATGAAGGATGCAGGTTTGAGAGAAGATGACTGGATTCAGACCCGACTTGATCAGTTAAACCTAATCGACAAGAAAAGACTTACTGTTATTTGTCATGGTCAGACGTACCAAAAACGGATGATCAAGGCATTTAACAAGAAAGTTAAACGACAAGAGTATCAAGTTGGGGACCTGGTAATCAAGCGCATTATCTTACCTCAAGGTGATCCCAGGGGCAAATGGACCCCTACTTACGAAGGGCCATTTGTGGTTAAGAATATTTTCTCAGGAGGAGCTATGATTCTAACCACCATGGATGGTGACGACCTTCCTCACCCCGTCAATGCAGACATAGTGAAAAGATACTACGCATAATCAAAGACCCGCTAGGTTGACTGGCCTAGGAAAAAATAAGGGCTTCCCGGAGAACCAAAAGGATTCGGGCAAAAATAAGGGATGAAAATGAAAAAAATCTGTACACCCGGCAAGTTGAAAACCTGAAAAGGCGACTTGGGAAAAAATGGGCATCCCAGTGGACTGAAAACCCGAAAGAGCAGTCCAGGCAAAAGTTAGGGATCAAAGCGTAATACTATGTCTCATTGGATCACCCTGCATCCAGACTTCGGTATCAACTATCAGGCTCGTACGACACTAATCAATTAGATTCATCTTCAACTAAGCAGCAAAGTGATGAGACGCTTGAAGATATAAAGACAATAGCAGAGTTGGAACCCAGTGGGATTATTCACATAGTTATTTTGTTTTCTTTTCACAAAATTGTATAAATTCTATTGGTCCAGCGGCGTTCTCTTACTAGGACGTCAGCCTCTTGTACAAAAACGCCTATTTACAGGCAAACTTCAAAATCAATACAAATTCATTTTCAGACAAATTTCAAATTGTTTTTCCTTTATCGGTTTTGTTACAAAGAACGTCCAATGTTCATTTTTTGGTATATGCATTTGACATTAATTGTTGCTCATAAGTATTTACATGCGAAACAAAGGACGAATTACTGGTAATATCAGAAACAGGGGCATGAGAAATGTCCAAACTGCGTAGTTACTTTGTCCACCAAGGTACCAAGGTGGACTCAGCTGAAGAATATGACTAAGATACCGTCACTCCCCACAGAATAAAATAGTAATGGTAGCTCTCCCCACTGAGACTTGCAACTATAAATGAATCAGCAATGCTCTCCCCAAGCAGAGTTAACTTACCATCAGCCCTAAAAAGGTTCGGTATCCCCAGAAGGTCTTAATATTCCTCAGCAGAGTATAAAGACATTCCCCAGCAAGTATAAGAGCATCCCCGGTAATCTTAATATTCCTCAACAGAATATAAGAATGTTCCCCGGTGGAATACAAGATACCCCAGTGGAGTCATTTCCCCAACGCAGTCTAAAAAAGGCTTCCCCGCCAGAGTTGAATCATCTTCCCCAGTAGATTCTGGAAGCTTATCCCCTGCAGAGCGCAAATAAATCTCCCTAGCCAAATTCAGAAGGTTATCCTCACAAGAGTCTAACTGGTTTATCCTCGGCAAGTTGCAACTGAAGGATCATCCCCAGCGAAGTTCTTTCTATCCCCAAAGGAGTTCATCATTAAAATCCCCAACAGAGATTATCAACAGAATCCCCAGCGGAGTTCATCATTAAAATCCCCAACGGAGCTTATCAACAGAATCCCCAGCGGAGTTATCGGTAAAATCTTCAGTAGAACATCTCTCCCCCACAGAGTAGTCCCCTCGGAGTAATCTCTTCATCAGTTTATTCCCCCAACGAAGTTCTTCTCTCCTGCAGGCTTCTTCTCACAATTATCTTTGTTCATCATCCCCAGTGGAAACGAAGAACTCTACTCTATTCTCCAGCAGCTCCGGGATTTATTTTCCCCAGCTAAAACATCACATTTCCATACATCATGATACATGCATATACGCATCATACCATACAATCTCATTTATGTTGATAACATCATTGCTTGACCCATATCATGCATTGCATATGACTGACCTTTACCTTTCAGGAAAGATGCAGTTAAGTTCCCAGCTTAGTCGAAGATCTGACCAGTACTTAAATCTCAATTGAATTATCCTTGGTTGAATTTCAGATAAGGTTCTCAATCTCGACAGTTTCTCTACGTCATAGTGTGGACGAGTACTATAACCTCAACGGTATACTCTCGGTGAGCACGAGTCAATTCCTAGATCTTGATGTTTTCCTCCGTCATAGTGTGGACAAATTCTATAACCTCAACGGTATACTCCCGGTGAGCACGAGACAGTTCTTAGATCTTGATGAAGATGCTTCCCTACGTCATAGTGTGGATGAGTACTATAACCTCAACGGTATACTCCCGGTGAGCACAAGTCAGTTCCCAGATCTTTATGTTTTCCTCCATCATAGTATGGACAAGTTCTATAACCTCAACGGTATACTCCTGGTGAGCACGAGACAGTTCCTAGATCTTGATGAAGATGCTTCCCTACGTCATAGTGTGTACGAGTACTATAACCTCAACGGTATACTCCAGTGAGCACGAGTCAGTTCCTAGATCTTGATGTTTTCCTCCGTCATAGTGTGGACAAGTTTTATAACCTCAACGGTATACTCCCGATGAGCACGAGACAGTTCCTAGATCTTGATGAAGATTCTTCCCTACGTCATAGTGTGGACGAGTACTATAACCTCAACGGTATACTCCGGTGAGCACGAGTCAGTTCCTAGATCTTGATGTTTTCCTCCGTCATAGTATGGACAAGTTCTATAACCTCAACGGTATACTCCCGGTGAGCACGAGACAGTTCCTAGATCTTGATGAAGATGCTTCCCTACGTCATAGTGTGGACGAGTACTATAACCTCAACGGTATACTCCCAGTGAGCACGAGTCAGTTCCTAGATCTTAATGTTTTCCTCCGTCATAGTGTGGACAAGTTCTATAACCTCAATGGTATACTCCCAGTGAGCACGAGATAGTTCCTAGATCTTGATGAAGATGCTTCCCTACATCATAGTGTGGACGAGTACTATAACCTCAACGGTATACTCCCGGTGAGCACGAGTCAGTTCCTAGATCTTGATGTTTCCCTCCGTCATAGTATGGACAAGTTCTATAACCTCAACGATATACTCCCATTGAGCACGAGACAGTTCCTAGATATTGATGAAGATTACCCCCCAGTTGAATTATGGACAGGTTATTAATACTCAGCCGTGACATTCTCTCAGTTTAAGTACAGGCAAGTTCCTAAATCTCAACAAAAGTTAGACTTCCCCAGCGGAATCTTCTACAACAACAAGTATGCAAATTCTCGCAAAGGAATCTCTTATGTGATCGACAGTCCTGCAGATGGTATCTATAAGCCCATCCTCCTACCAACGATCTCCAAATAGCATCTGTAAGCCCATTCCCGACATCACAATGCTGATACTACACCATGCGAGTGCAAATTTCTGGGCACTCTAGTGTTCAATTATCTTCCACCTTCGGATCACGAAAGGCTCGAAAGCCAATCTATATCCTCAAGTTTAAGAAAATTGAACAGGGGCAACTGTTGTACCCCAAAATTTGCCCTCCCATATTCCTCAATATTTTCCTTCAAATTGCTCAAGATGGCTCAAGGGTTGGACAGTCAAATCACCTCCTAAGGCAGTCAAGTCAAAATTAGGGTTTTGTGTTGCACTAAGGTCCTCATATCAAAATGGCCCCAAGTTATTACCAATGTATTAATATGTTCTTAAGTTCATCCATGTCAAATTTCAAGCCTTGCAGAGAAAGTTTGGTCAATCAATTGCTCAAGAGGCCCAAAAATCGACTGTGCTAGGGCAAAAGTCAACTGTGACCTATAACCAGTCAAACTTCAAGATTTTTTGTCAACATTCTCATTTGGAAGGTTAATTCATCATTTTATCAAGGGTTTATCATGATTCATCAAGGATTGCTCAAGATTCATCAAGATTCAAAAGTTGCTAAATTAGGGTTTTGTAGGAAAAGTCAACCCAACTTTGACCAAGCATAACTTTCTCATACTTTATGAGAAATGACCCATCCAAAGCTCATTTTGAAAAGGATGAAATTTCCTACAATCTATCTTCACACCCCAAGACCAAGAAATGCTCTCATAAAAAGTTACAAATTTGGACATTATAGGTCATTTTTGAAAGTCAACAAAAACACCTTTTTTGCCAAAGCTTATAACTTGAGCATGGAAGATCAAAATGAAATGAGACAAAACGGGTTTATTATAGGACATCTCAAGGTTTCTAAAAATTCAAAGAACACCTCCAAAAGTTCAAAATTGAAGAAGTTATGCATTGTTGAAGTTGGGAATTTTTCCAAAATTGCCAAAAGTCAACTATCCTCAAAACTCCAATTTTTGACAAAAGGGCCCACTTTTTTCCACTTGATTTGGTCTTGTCATGCCACACACGTGTCCCATATTTAATTTCATGACCAAACATTTATTTTTCTATTTTATTTAATTTTTATTGATTTAATTCATTTTAAATCTATATTAATTCAAATAAAATCCAAAAATTAATGAAATGGTATCTTTGTGATTTGTACAACTTTCACATATCATATAACACCTAATCAAACTCGTATATTGGCTTTTTGTGCACAAAAAATCAGATCTTGCCTATATTTGGAAACATGGTTATGGTGATCAAGATCAAATCCTAATTCTTCAATGCACAAGGATATTGGCCCAACTTTTGACCTAGAATCATTCCATTATATGCATACAAGGGAGACAGACCTAAAAGAGGCACAAAACTCTGTGGAAACGGCCAGAACAAGTTTGCAAAAAACCTTGAAAAAATGGTGATCGAATTTTGATTTAGAGGCGAATTTAGACCAAAAGCAAAATGTAGCTCTCTTCCTTGACATCCAGTGGAGCTATACCAATCAAAAGGAAGCCTTTTCATCGCCCATAACGCACTGTAAGTCTCCATGAACATTGCTCTGTACATGGAATCGTAACTCAGTTTTCCTGCATCCTTGTGCCAAATTTCTTGCATATTCATACTGACCATTAAATTTCTAAGCAAACTACATTGTTTGATTTTATTTTCGTGACCTCTAACCCCATATCCAGAACCTAGGGTTCTTGTTCTTGTTTTTGGGCATTCTTCATACAGGTTAAATTAAGGCCAATAATGGCCATGGATGAGTTCAGAGGAGAGAGACGAATCCAATGATGGTCATAGCTTGTATTGTTGTGACCTAGGATGGATTTTTGAGAGATGCTACGAATCTTCCTGCGGAACAAAATCCGCAGGTAAACGAACCAGGGTGATATGAAGAAGACGATCACGTGGCTGGGCGTGATTGGCCAATTTGAATCATAGCGCGTTTTTTTTTATTTTTTGCAGGGAATAATTGTTGGTTTTGAATATATTATTTGCGTCTCATTCCACTAACAGGTTAACATCATGGCTCAGTTGGTAGCGCGCTAGTTGAATTGTCCCTTGGGACCTGGGTTTGAATCCCAGGTCCCCCAAAACCTTGTTATATTTTTTCTCCATATATTCAGGTGTAGCATTCCAAACATGGACCATCAAACGCCTCTGGATCTAAACTTCCAAGTGGCCCCCCCAGGCAGATCCAATGAACCAAATTGAAGGACCACCATACTCCCTAGTCAACAAGCACGCAATGGATCCAAAAAGTCCAACAGGCTGGGATGAAATTGGGCCAAATTTGCTGATCATACAACCTCTTCAGGCCCATACCCCCTCTTTGAGTTTGTTCTTTTTTTAATTTCTTTTCATTATTTTTCCTATTTTTATTTTATTATTATTATTATCTTAATTAATTAATTAACAAACTAACTTTTTTTCATAAAATCAGAAACAACAAAAAATATTTTTTAATTCCACTAATTTATTATTTATTTTTGTAAATAAATCACTAATTAATTTATATAGGTTAAATAGGTTTAATAACAATATATTTTGCAATAAATTAAAATTGATTTAGAATTAGGTTTTTTTAATGTTTTTAACCATTCTTATTTTATTTCCTTAATTAAAATAAAACTCAAAAAATATTTTCATTTAATTTATTTATTAACTTAGACTTAATTCTTAATTCAAAAAATAACAAAAATATGCTTTATTGAATAAAAAGGGTCAAAACCCTAAAGGACATTCCGATTCAATTTTTCTCGCGCGAATTATATTTGATCCATATAATTGTAATTGCTCCGAGGATGTAATAATTTTTAACTTAGGATTTTATTTACCGCTTTTATTTACTTTCCGTAATTTAATTTTCAAGGGTTTGTTTTTGGCGATGTAAATACCCGACGCCTTGTAATAGCTTAGATTTATTTTCCGCGATTTAATTTCCGCAACCATTAACTGTTAGATGTTTGAATAATAGGCTATGCATGACAAGATCTATCTTAACTTAAAAACAACAGTAGCTCACCATGACATGCAAAGATAATGTAACTGAAAAACAATACACTCGCACATGCCACTCCTAGGGTATACCTCACTTGGTTGCCTCGAACGTGGTCATTGAGTATAGGAAGTTTTAGAGGTCGCCCTCTTGTCCAAAGATCATAAGTTGCCTTGAAACGGTTGCCTCGGATAAAAATGATCTAAGACATTAGGGTTACCGCTAAGGCATCCTAACATTTCTTTAGTGACCACACGTCCCTTAATCGAATTGACCCAAAAACTTCAACGACGGTGCTACATACTCATCCATAGTGGGCTAGCATTGTCTAAAGGACATTTGCACAACTTAATTTCTTTTTTTTTTCGAGTAGGTAGATGTTCTTAAGTACTTTCTCCTTTTAAAACAAAACAAACTTTTCGCACTTACACCCCTTTCAAAACAAAAACTCTTTTCAAACCCACATACACAAAGAAAAGCAAACTTTTGAAAACACTTTTAGCAAGTACCTAAGAGCCCGTGGATAACCACGGATAGAAAGGGTGCTAACACCTTCCCTTTCTATAATCTACCTCCTGAACCCGAGAAACATCTCGAAAAAGGAATTTTTTTGTGCTTTTGTCCTTTCCTTATTGGATAAAATAAAAGACGGTGGCGACTCTTACTTACCGCGACATTTTGCGAAAACAAACGCAAACGCGAACCAGCATTCCAAAACAGTCAATTCTATTCCCACCGATCACAGTGAGCATTTGGGACCCCTTGTATTCAAACATCTTGATGCAAACTGAAACCCTAATTTGAGGTAGACTGCCTTAGGAGAGAGTTTGTCTGGTCAACCCTTGGACTTCCTTGAGCAATTTAAGGACCTCACTTGAAATGTATTGAGAAATATGGGAGGGAATATTTTGGGGTACAACAGGTACGTTGCACCAGCGTTCTTCAACCCGAAGGGCATCACTCTGTAACAGAATGTTCCCCAGGGTGTGATAAACTTTTTTTTCATGTCCTCAGGAGCCATTCTTATTTGATTATACCAGGAAAATTTGTCCATGAATGAGAAAACCTTGAATTTTGTTGTGCTATCCACTAACATATCAATGTGTGGCAATGGAAAATCATCTTTTGGACTAACTTTATTTAGATCTTTATAACCTACGCACATGCGAAATTTTTCGTCTTTCTTCGGTACTGGGACAATATTGGTAATCCATTGAGGGTACATTGATGTCATAAGAAAACCGGCTTTAACCTGCTTTAGAATATCCTCTTTGATCTTCACTTCCATATCTGGGTGAGTTCTTCGCAACTTTTGTTTGATTGGCAGGCACTCTGGCTTCAGTGGCAAGTGGTGTTCTACAATATTTGTATCTAGACCAGGCATATCTTGGTAGGACCAAGCAAAAATATCCACATACTCTTTCAACAACTCAATCAATCGGCTCTTCACATCAGGATGCAGCAATGCTCCGATCTTGACTTCTTTCGGATCTTCTTCTGAACCAAAATTGATTACTTCCAATGGCTCTTTATATGGCTGAATGGAATTCTCCTTGCACTCAAGCAACCGTGAGACCTCTTCTAGAATATCATCATAGTCTTCTTCTTCGGCCCCATACACAGGACATTCAAAGTTGGGAGAGGATGCAGGGTCATTGTATTCAACGGGTTTTTTAATTAATCTGCACATATGATTTATGATTGTTTTTAGAAACTGACACATATAACAAGTTATCATGCAGATTGAATTTCAATTTTTATTTATTTTGAAAAAAAAATTCTGATTATAATTTCCCAAGAAAAAGAAAAAAATAAAAACACAATTTGGGACACAGAGACAACTTTTATTATTGATTTTAAAAGTCACAGCAAACCGATAAGCCCATACAATATCAATACTTTTACCTTAGGCAGAGTGAAAGTTTTTTCAAAAAGATTAACAAAACAAATTACTTTGAAACATGTATGCAAGAGGGAACATCAATGGTAATCCAGTTCTGAACCCTAACTTTGTGCTTCACATAATTTGTCATTTCTTGCTCTGCTTCATCTTCCACAATGGTATTAATCCAGGAAATAGTTGGATGAAGATAACCCCCCTACGGAAGATGTCTTGATACTTGCCTGCAGCAGACTTTGGCTTCATGCCCTTACCTTTATCATTCTTCACAGAGAACCTCAAGCCAGCTCTATTCTTGTTTACAGGTGGATCCACAATCTGTCCCCAAACTTCACTATGGCTATTACGCACAACCTGTTGCGCATCCTTAAGCAAAACCATAGAATTCTCATTTCCTCTTATGTTGTCAATGGATAAAGCTTGGAATTGGGTTCCAACAGCAACTACACCCGCCTCCACAATGCTAAAAGAGGACAAATGAGATATCAATAATTCATGTTCTCCATTTATAATTACCACTTTTCCTTCACGTACAAACTTCAACTTCTGGTGTAAAGTCAAAGTGACAGCCCCTGCCTCATGTATCCACGGTCGTCCCAGCAAGCAACTATAAGCGGGTACAATATCCATGACCTAGAAAGTAATCTAAAACAAATGTGGGCCTATATGAATAGGCAAGTCCACTTCACCAATAACAGATTTCCTTGATCCATCAAACGCTTTCACAATAAAGCCACTTGGGCACATGGGCGTTCCTTGATATTTCAACTTCATAAGTGTGCTCCTTGGTATAACATTCAATGCAGATCCATTATCAATCAGCACATTGGATAATGAGTCATTTTTACATTTCATAGAGATGTGGAGGGCCACGTTGTGATTCCTCCCTTCATCGGGAAATTCATCATCGCAGAAACTCAAGTTATTAAATGATGTAATGTTCCCTACTACACTGTTGAATTGGTCTACTGGTATATCACTCTCCACAAAAGCTTGGTCTAATACCCTCATCAACGATTCTCAGTGAGCAGAGGAGTTCATCAATAAAGCCAAGATAGATATTTTTGAAGGAGTCTGCAGTAGTTGATCCACAATTCTGTAGTAGCTCATCTTGATTATCTTCAAAATATCATCCACCTCCTTCTCTAGTGTAGCTCAACTAGATTCACCCACTGCCTTCTTGGGTTCAACATTTTCAACAATTTTCTTTCCAATACTAATATCCCCATGAATAACTGGTGCAAATACACGACCACTACGGGTCACTCTGCTAGTCTCAGCAATATTTTCAACATCAGGCATCAGCTGGATGGGAACTTCCACACCATCCTCTAAGATTGTAGCATTATATTTGTAGGGTACATCCTTATTTGACTTGTAGGGGACAGGACTCGGCAAACTAATCACCAATGGAGTAATAGTTGGCTTGTTATGATACTCAACTTCAAAATGGGCAGGTGCACCAAAACAAGGCACAATAACGTTTACCCCTTCTTCAACACAATCAGTTATTATGGAGTTATCTCTGGAAAACAAATCCTCATCTGAGGGGAAATACTCATCTGCAGAGGCATACTCATTATCCGACTCTTCTTCAGCCAAATAGACCTCAATCACATCAACTTCATGGTAATTATTCCTTTGACCTGTAACCTTGATGGTTCCATTGTCTAACAACAATTGAACACCTTTTCTCACAATTGAACATCCTCGGGAGTCTTGGCAGCAAATTCGGCAAGATCCATACTGATGTTTTACCTGACCAGCCATGTGGCAGAAAGTAGCATGCAACTGTACAAGGTCCTCATTCATATACTCCACATCAAAAACTTTGAACTCTCCAGGACATCCAGAAACCATGTTTACTTCCTCTTCATACTCTGCCATAGGCCTGATTATGTGGATGAGGCCCTCATCCATCATCTCTTGCAAACCAGCCTTTATCTTGTCGCAACCCTGTATGTCTGTACTGCAAATAGCACAACCGGCATGGTCATGCGTATAGTAGCTAAATTCAGAGGTCGGCATGAATTTTCACCAAATCTCCCCTAACCAGATTAACATCAAAAATCTGGAAGTCGCCTGGATAATTGGCCACCATGTTCACATCATTTGCTCCTCCATGCTTGGGCAGAGGATTGTCTTTCACATTAGGGCCCACATATTTGAAATACATAATCCTGGACTTCACCAATTTTTGTACCTCAGTCTTCAAAAGATAGCAGTTCTCAACATTATGCCGTGGTGCTCCCTGATGAAAAACACATGTTTGGTCTGTTTTATAGTACCAAGGCAACGGTGATGGTACAGTGGGAGGTGGTCAGGTCTGAACCAACTTCTTCTAAATTAATGCTGGTAGTAACTCTGTATAACTCATAGGGATAGGGCCATAGCTCTCCCTTCTCTGATTATAACCTTGATTCCCATGCTGGGATGGTCTCTGATAAGCAGCGGTGGTTGGAGCTACACCAACAACTGGAGTAACTAAGGCGACTTGCTAATGACACTGATAATTTTTTCTAGGAGGATTAACCCTCCTCTCTTGCATAACAGCATTTATATCTCCTTCCTTCTTTTTGGAAAACCCATAGGATGGCTTCTTCGTATTTCCAGAACTTTCACCCTTCGCTAGACGACCTTCTCTTACAGCCTCTTCTAAGCGGATACCCATGCCTACCATTTCAGTAAAGTCACTTGGCGCACTTGCTACCATCCTCTCATAGTAGAAATCACCCAGAGTCTTTAAGAAAATCTCAGTCATCTCTTTCTCTTCCATGGGAAGAATCACTTGGGCAGCTACCTCACGCCATCTATGTGCATATTCTTTGAATAATTCCCTGTCTTTCTGGATCATGGCCCTGAGTTGATCACGGTCAGGTGCCATGTCCATGTTGTATTTGTATTGTCTGATAAATGCTTCTCCCAAGTCATTGAAAGCATGGATATTGACGCTATCCAAACTCATATACCACTTCAGCGCAGCATCGGTCAAACTATCCTGAAAAAAGTGAATCAGCAGACACGGATCATCAGTATGGGTATACATTCTCCTTACATACATAACAAGATGAGCACGAGGGCAAGTGTTACCCTTATACTTCCCGAATTCCGGGACCTTAAACTTTGCAGGTATCTTAACATTCGGGACCAAGCATAAATCATTCACATTCTGCCCAAATAATTCCTTTCCCCTGAGGGCCTTCATCTCCCTCTGCATCTTGTCAAACTACTCTTGAAAATCATCCATTATGTTATAAAGACCCAAGTCTTCACTTGGTGGAGGAAAAGGACGACACATATCATCATTAACAAATGGAACCATATTCACCGAAGGAGGTACAGCAGGAGCAACATGCACCACAAGAGGTGCGGGAGTAACAGTAGTCTGAATAACTGGAGCTTCCTGAGGAGCAAGATTGAAATTTCCAGGCACAAAGTTCTCTGGAATTCCCTATGGATAACCTTGAGGCATGCGATTCTGAACAACATTTGGAGGAGCAGACACAGGAATAGTCGGAGCTTTAATAGTAACCCTTATTGGTTGAGGTTGAACACTCGGTGGCTGATTTTGAGCAGACACCATAGATTCCATCAAAGCAGTAAGATTAGCTATGCCGGACTTCAAAGCAGAAACCTCCTCGCGCAGCTCGCGATTCTCTTGTTCTAAGTTGTCCATCTTCCTTCTGAAATTAGCTCGAGTGTTGTAGTGGTGAGACAGCTTGCTGAACAAAGTAAATAATATTGGTAAGACACCTGGATATGCATAACAAATGCAAGAAATATGTGCAATATGATGCATGATGTGCAATGCACGTGATTTATTTTTATTATTATTATTTCAAGGGACTTAAAGATTTATGGACACATTGCAAATATCAAAGTAATAACACATTTAAAATACTGAAAATTTTTATTATAATAACTTCAAAATGGATTACAAGTTTCAATAATCCCAAGTACAAGATGAAAATAGATTCTAAAACCCTAAGAAGTAAAGTTGATGGAGATTACTCTATACACTGGCGCTTTCCTGTAAGCCTGGAAATTTGAGCCTTCAACCTCTGGTTTTCTTCCGCATATCTGGTGGCAACCTTCTTCCAATTGCCTGAATCAGGAAATAAGCGACTATCAACCGAGTGAGGCTTAGGAGAAAATAAACCCCCTTGTCTCTCCATCATCTCTACATCCCGACTCTCAAGAATCTCAATCAAGTCGTCTTTCTCCTTCAAATCTGCTCAATAGGAAATCTCTAAAGTTTGGCACTTATTCTTCCAAGCATCCTTTTTCTGCTGCATCCTGACCAAAGCAAGTTGTAGCTCTTCCACATCATCCAATAGGGGAGGAGTGGTCTTCACAAACAAATCAGGCATAGGTGTTTCCCGGGAATACGGCATCTTCAACTGAATAGCTCTCGTTTAGATCTACTGAAGATATGGCTCCAAAGAAACAGCCCCTCTTTGTTCCAAATCTTCCCTACTCTTCTTATGAATGTGACGCCAAGCCTTCGCAATCTGCTCCCTAGCTTCCCTATGGTCTTCTCCCTCCTTCAGAAAGAAACTACTCAAATGAATACTATTTGGTTTATCCCTCATCGGATAACCAAGTTGTCGTCGTACAAAAACAGGGTTGTAGTTAATTCCTCCCTTCATACAAAGAAGAGGTACATTGGGGAAACTACCACAACTGTCAACAATCTCTATATCCTGGTAAGCTCGATAATACCAATCAATATCTGAGTGAGTAAGTGCCATGATATTAGGAGCCCAACAGGGTTCCTTCCTGACATCCCAAAAAGCATCAGACTGAGGCATATGAGAGATAAGCAACCGGTACAACAGAGGCGTGCAACAGATAATCATCCCCCCATGATAAGAATTTCGAAGATGAGTAGAGTAATAAGCATCTCCCGACAATGTAGGAACTGGGTTTCCAATCATGAAGATCCTGATAGCATTAATGTCGACAAACTTGTCCACATTAGGAAATAAGAACAACTCGTAAGCAAGTAGAGAAAAGATGGCCTCAAAAGAGACTGTACTCTTCATCCTGGCAAAGTAACGAGCTTTCTCCAATAAGAACTGAGTTGGTAATCCTCTAATCCCTCCTTTAGTAGTCATATGCGCTTCAACCTTGAACTTCCCCAGATGAATCAAAGCAGCAATCTCATGTGATTTTGGCTCACCCTCCAAACCAGTGAAAGGAACATGATCGATAATAGGTAAATCTAACATATAAGAATACTCCTCCAGTGTAGGCATCAACTGATACTCAGGGAAAGCAAATAAATGATACATCGGATCATAGAACTGGACCAAGGTCGAGAGAATACCCTCTTTCATCCTGAGCTTCAGGAGAGGAATGATGGATCCATACTTCTTCTGAAAATCTGCAGAACACTTAATCTCATGAATTAGACTGGTCAACTCATCTATCTTGGGATCTTTGAAACTGTATTTTCTGGTCTTTCTTTTTCCAGAATCCATGGCCAAAGGGTACCTGAGATATTCACAAATGGTCAACTTTTTAAGTCCCTTGAAATGAAATTCCTTCAAAAGATGCTTATGGGTGCATGGATGCATGATGCAACAATCACACACAAGATCACAAAATATAGGGTTCATGGGTTCAACGTCACGAGCATGAGGTTGAAGGTACTATCCATAAGGTATGGTCTAAAAGTTATCACCTACCGAACAAGGTTCTAGACGTTCCCAGAGTCTACATCCTTCCTTTGGATATTACCAACTTCTCGATTAACTCGGTAATTAGTAATATTCTTAAGAAAAACTCATTCGAGCGTAGTATCGCGTGACAGCTATTTTCGGATTACTCTGTCATAGCTTCCGCACTACACCTAAAAGGCCAAGATGGGTTAGGTATTCTACGGTCCTCAACTTCAGCAGGCTCCCAGGTCAAAAGTAGTATGTCTTCCCGATTACTCAATAAACGATACTACAGTCAAAGGGGCCTCCACTGAGTGGGGGATCTCATGCCTCCTTTTTTGGGATTACTCCCTCAAAGTTAACATGACTATACCGTCTGTCCTATCTTAAATTTTTCCCAAGTCCAGGTATAAGACTTATAAGTAATCACCAAGCACCCTGAAAACCAAGAAAATCCATACAAACATATATACAACATATAAAACATAAACAATAATAGCACATATACAGATATAAACAAAGATAGACTCAACCCGCTTAGGGATGGACCAGCAAGAGGTCAATATTTCCCCAGTGAAGTCGCCATTTTTTCTATATCGATAGAAATGTTTTAAGACTATGCCATTAGATTGACTAGACTTATACAGATCAAAATAAAAATCGCCACTGCACTTTATTATTTCTAAAGTAATGGAAAAGGAGAAAATAACCCAAAAGAGGGGGAAAGATTCTAGGTAAGGGGGTTGGTTATGCCAAGGGAAGGTATTAGCACCCTAAACATTTATGGTAATCCACAGGAACCTCTTTGAAAAATCTGTATATTTTGGCTATAAAATGTTGTATGTAAAATAGATGGCGGAGGTGAGAAAAGAAGTATTTTTATGATTTTTTTCACCCGTCGCGGTTGCGAACCTTTAGTGCCTACGTACCACCTTCCATGCAATAGGGGATCAGGGTATACGTAGTTCATCTTTTAAAAAATTTAAAACACAAGTGTGTTGATTAATTTTATGAGATAAGACATCATCATCATTGTCCATGTGGAAAACATACTTACTACCCACAATCATGAGA
Organism: Vicia faba; assembly: GCA_948472305.1. Taxonomy (NCBI): domain Eukaryota; kingdom Viridiplantae; phylum Streptophyta; class Magnoliopsida; order Fabales; family Fabaceae; genus Vicia; species Vicia faba. The sequence goes on from OX451740.1 coordinate 673,390,490, forward strand.
AAGGAGAATTTGCATCATCTCAAAGTGGAGGATATGGCTTGGATTTTAAAATCAACAATGCCTCACTAAACACCCAAGTGGAAAATACCTCACTTCACTGCATATTGTAGAAGTATAGTTGTTTGCATCACTACAAGGATTGATAAGAGTCTAATATTTTGAGAAAGGTTTTAAAATAAAAAGCCAAAGTGGAAAAATAGTTTAAAATGAGATTGATTGACTTTTAGTCTTCTCACAAAAAAATGTCAAAGTATTATTAAGTTGATTGAAGTTTGTTTATGAAAAGGTTTTAAAAATGGATGGACCTAAGTCCAAGTTTATTATGAAGGTGGTTCAAGTTTAAAAACAAGAAGAGTTTTCAAGAAGGAGGAAGAAGATTTTTGAAATTAAAGAAGATGGGAGGAGAAGGAGAGACTATCCTAAAGCATAAGGTAAGAGCTAAGGATAAGAACCATCTAACTAACAAGAAGCCAATACTTGACATTATGAGTCAAGATAGAATTCTCATTCCCTGGATTGGAACCAAGCAAGCAAAGATACTAGATCTCTAGAAAGAACTAAACTTCAAGTGTATTAAGTCTTCACAAAAATTGGGCATAGTAGCGGTTGTATACGGGTGAATTCCATATTACAAACAAAGTATGTAATCATAATAACCTGCACACAAAAACAAACAAAAAACCTAATGTCTTGAGGTAAACCTCAAGAACTCCAGACAAAATATCAATTAGGTCTCAAGGTCTCCAACATAGGCCAAGGTTTCTAATCCTAAGTCCAAGAAGTCCAATACTCCATAATGCCAAGGATAGTAACCTAATAGTCCAAGTATCATTAAAGTTTTTTATGGGTTCATTTTGATTATTAGGTGTCTTGAAAAAGAAAAGAAATGCTCAAGTGAGCAAAGATAAAATGACAAGAAAGTAAATGCTCAAGTGAGCAAAGATGAAAATAGCATGAAATGTAAATGCTAAAGTAAATGGTGCATAAAATGAAAAGCATAAAAATAAAAGCACAAAATAAAGTTAATTATCAATAATTAGTGGTTATTGGATGATCATCTTGAAACTTGCATTTGGAACTCATTGGAGGATTGGTAGAACCAAAGCCTCCACACAACAAGTTGCATTTGCTTTTTGTCAAGTATATCATCCATTTGGAATCCTCACAAGTACTATTTAATGATCAACGATGTTTAAGTAATCCGTGTTGACCAAAAGTGTTATAGATCCATTAGAGGATTGGTAGAACCAAAGCCTCCACACAATGAATCTCGAAGTTATTGGATCAAAGGGATCAAATTAACATACTTGGGCTTGCAAACATAGGTTTGGACCACGAATGATCATTTTTTCGAATCGGGACAAAATTTAGCGCTATGTTAAGCAATCGTAAGTGGACTTATATAGAATTCACACCTATTTTGAGGTCGGTCAAAAGCAATCTATGCACCATTTGTTTTGAGACATGATATAGATATCATGCTCCAATAACACTTAGTACAACAAGAAAGGAATGAGATGAAGAGGGGTGGGAAAGAATACAAACATATTTGAATTAAATTTTAATTAAACTATTATTAAAACCATTCATCCATTTTTATGGAGTTAAACTCAACGCCATAGATCCAATGATGTTAACAAAGTTCATAATCAAAAATTCAACCCAAGATCAGCCAGAAAATAATCACAAAATAATATTGCATTTAATATATATATTAAAAAGGTTTTAAAATGTTTTAAAATAGAAATAAAAGAGAAAAACTATCAACTATGTTCAAATTAATCAAGAAATAAAAAGTAAGACCATAAAAAATCAGAAAAGGACTCAAATATTTTTACAAAAAATTTTGGTAATTTTTTAAAGTCAGAAACTATTTTTAAAATTAAAAGAAATAGGTAAAATATACCAAAAATGATTATAAAAACAACAAAGTCAGAAATAAAAAATAAATGAGGTCACCAATATTTGTCACAATATCATTGGATCAATCCATAATTTTTTCAGAATTTAAAAATGCATAAAAGTATTTTTAAACATTTAAAACAATTCAAATAAAGTGGAAATTTATAAAAAAATATCAAAACACAAAATAAAATTATGAAAAAATGAAAATCAGAAAGAGAAAAATCAAAAATATTTTACATAATTTTTTCAAATTTTTTGGACTAAAAATGAATTTGCTGTGATTTTTTAAAATTTAAAGCAATTAAATATAAAAATTAGAAATAAAAAATAAAGTCAAAAATATGTGAACCATTGGATGAGAGTCAAAACACATTAGTAATCAAATCCAAGTTATCTGGCGCGTTGTGTATATCATGGTCATTAGTGAATAAATCACTGGGTCACTTATTAAATCAGAAATTCAAAAAAAAACAAGTGGCGCACCATCATTGGTTGGAAGATGACACGTTGGTCATCTTCAACTTCCAGCCAACGTGAATTGTAGGTCTCTCAAACTTTAAAATCAGAAGCTCAAACCTATGTCATTCGCTTCGTCTCTTCAAGACGAAGACAACCACACATTTGCGACAAATTTATATAAACTGTAGCTCAAGCAATTTGGAAGGAAAGTTTTGAAAAGGGATTTGAAATTTCATGGTCAAAATGTGTTTCCAGATAAAAGTAAGTGTTGCAACTAGAACCAGGGCAAATAGAGCATCACAATGATATCAAAGTTTTGAAGAATTGATGGAGAAATCTACCTATTGAAGTTGAGTTACAGAGCTCTGAAACTGGACTTCTAGGGAGCAATATAGGGCATGATTCTTGAAGGTACTTGTATGGTTAGCTTCAGGGAAGATCAAGGAAGGTGAATTGATAAAAAAAATGGATTGAAAAAGGCTTGAACGCTGATTACAAAGTTACAGAAAATTGTGTTATGGAGCAAGTTTGGCAGGGTGATTCTGGCAATTCAAGCTTGAGAAAATGAATGGGATAGTTCATGTATTTATAGGAGAAGCAAATGGGATCAAAAGGAAGAGTGAATGATGCATTTTGGAGGGAATTCGTATGAACCTGATTCACGAGTGAAGTGTGATCTCATTTTTACCAAAACGCATCCAATCTTTGTGTTTTGAGGTGCTAAACACTTCTGGAAAGTTTGTTAATCAAGTTTAAATCAAAAACACGCATAACTCTTATGATTAGAGGCCACATTATGGATTTCAAAATTCTGACTTGGTGAGAAATTCAGTTCCAAGTTACCAATTTCAAAATAATGGCAATTTCAACTCAAGGGGTCTTAGGGCATGATTCTTGATGCTTAAGAAATATAAGATTACAAGCTTTGTAGTGGAAAAAGAATGGAATAGAATGGATGCTTGAGCTGAAAGTTGCATTGAGTCAAAGTTGGGGGGGAAAGGTTGACTTTCCATACTTAGAAATATTTCAAATTTTTCTTCAAAAGTGACATATAATGTTTTGGATCCAAACATGGCCTTCCACTTGGAATTTGCTCTTGACCCAAAAATATGGTATGAAATAGACCTTTTGAATGACATTTTGAAACTTGAACCATTCAAAATATCCAAAAATTGAGAGAGTTATGAATTGTTGAAGTTGGCAAAAAATCATGAAATGACCTATAATCTTTTGTATCCTTAGGGCATCTTCCATCCATTTTCTCACTTTGCACATAAAAGGTGGCATAAATTTCACATCCTCAAGATCATTATGGAAAAATAATTGGTTAAAGGTGATAAAAATTGACCAAGTTATGATCATTTGAATCTACACCTGAGGAATTGGGGGTTCATCTAGAGGACTTGTAATCTTTCTTCAACATTAAGTTTCTTCCACATGAAAACTCCTTGAAACTTTTGAAGTGATTTGTTGATAACCCTTTGAAGAGAAAGATTTATTTGGAATCACTCAAAAATACCAAAATATGAGCAAGATATACTTCTTTGAAGTTCAAAACCCTAGCTCCTAGATCAAGAAAATGCTTTGAGGAACTTTGACAATTTTGAACAACCTTCTTGTACTAACACTCTTGCTTTGTAAATAGAAGTTGTTGAATATGATAATGAGAACTCATAGCTACCAAAACCACTTCCATATCTTGAGAATTGATATAAATATGCATTTGTGACCTAATGGTAACAAAGCCTTATCCAAACATGACAACTTCTTCAATCAACCCCTTGTACTTTCGAATCAATCTTGATAACTTTGAAAGGTGGTGAACCAAGATAAACCTTGCCATTTCATTTCTTCCTAAACAACTTCAATGGTGAGGTTTGAATTTCTCAAGCTTTATTGACTAGGGAATGGAAATAAACTCATGAACCCATGGAGCAACTTGCTAAACCTCATTGCATTTACCTACATTATTAGCAAGTAAGATAAAACAACATTGAATTTTATTAATTAGAAGGAAAATCAAGACAAAATATTCATGATCACAAAGGAAAACAAGTCAAGGTGCTTTGGGATTCCTCAAAGAGAAAAGCTAAAGATAGGGAGAAGAACCAAAAGCCCTAATGTGATCTTGTTGTGATTCATTCAACATGGTATGATGAAGGGATCTTAGGGGAAAAATTAGGATACAACAAATGGGAACAAGTTAGAACATCATCAGTAGCCCTCCAGTATTTGACGGTGAAAATTTTGACTACTGGAAAGATATGATCAGAAGTTTCTTCCTAACCTATGACGTTGACCTCTGGGATATGGTAACTGATGGATACATACACCCTGTTGATGAAAGCGGTCAGAAGATTGACAGAAAAAGGATGACAGGTCATCAAAAGCAAGACTTCAGAAATCATCACAAGGCCAGAACTATTCTCCTGGGTGCCATCTCATATTCAGATTATGAGAAGATCACAAACAGAGAGACTGCTAAGAACATGTTTGATTCTCTGAGAATGACGCATGAAGGCAACACACAAGTAAAAGAAACCAAAGCCCTTGCGCTCATTCAGAAGTATGAAGCCTTCAAAATGGAAGAAGATGAAACCATTGAAACGATGTTCTCTAGATTTCCAATTCTGGTGGCTGGGCTAAAGGTGCTGGACAAAGGCTAATCAACTGCTGATCATGTAAAGAAGATCGTTAGAAGTTTACCAAAACAATGGAGACCCATGGTCACTGCTCTCAAACTGGCAAAAGATCTTAACAGAATATCTCTAGAAGAACTTGTCATCTCTCTCAGAAGCCATGAGATAGAGTTAGAAGATGATGAGCCTCAGAAGCAAGGTAAGTCTCTCGCTCTGAAATCTAATAAATATGAAACCAAATTTTTGTAGGCAAAAGCAGAAGCAACAAACTCTAGAGAATCCTCGTCAGAAGAAGACGAATTGTTCTTTCTATCCAGAAGAATCAATCAACTGTGGAAGCACAGGCAGAAGAACTTCAGAAACTCCAGAAGAACAGGAAATGACTCTAAACAATCTTCTGGATACAGAAAATCCAATAACATAAACATTACCTGCTACGAATGCAATAAACAAGGTCACTACAAAAGTGACTGTCCAAGGCTTCAGAAGGAGAAACCTAAAAGGATGTTCGTTAAGGAGAAGAAGAAACGTCTTATGGAAACATGAGATGACTCTGAATCTTCTGAAGATGGAACAAAATCAGAAGATGAACAAGCCAATATAGCTCAAACAGACAACTTATCAGATGTCTTTGAATCCTCTGAATTAGGGTCAGAATCAGAATCAGACACTGAAGAGGTATTTCCTGACTTTACTGTAAACTTTACTAAAGTTGAATTAGGAGAAAGTCTGAGTGAGATTCTTGAAAGATATCAGCAGCTTCAAGTCAAATTCAAGAACCTGAAAAAGGATCTAGTTTCTGACTCTGAAAAAACTGAGAATCTGAGATTAGAAAATTCTGAGCTAAAAGAAAAAATTTCAAAACTTGAAAACGATTTACAAAACACTTAGAAGGAAAAAATCTCAGAGGTTCCCAGAAACTATGATAAGATCATAAAGGAATATGATCATAGCTTTCAGAAGTTCCTTTCTAAAAACATAGATAGAAGCAAGATGGCTTCAATGATCTATGGAGTTAGCAGAAATGGCATAAAATGTATAGGATACAAAGGTAAAGTATCCCAACCTAATAAAGTCATGGACTTAGTTATTAAACGCACTCCTCTTTATTCTCACTTCACTACTGGGCAAACACATGATATAAAACATACTGGTAAGGCATTTTATGCTAAACCAAAATTCAAACGGAATTTTGGAAACTCTAATAGTCATGGACCCAAAAAGATATGGGTACCAAAAGACAAAATCATCTATGTTGCAGATATTTTTAACAACATGGTTGAAACACCAGTATTAACACCTGGACTCTGGGTGCAATCTAGACATGGAGGAAAGAAAGCATATGTTCCAAAGCCTGGAATTTAAAGGATTCGCAAGCTTCAGAGGAAATTAGAAACAATAGGCTATTGGCTCTGAAACTATTGGAAAATGGAATGAAAATACAACATCAGAAGCTCTCTATAGAATCTTAGATGTATCCAGAAGAGGATGTCACAGATTTTCAAGCAACTTCTGTCAGAGCGAGCCAAATAGAGTCTTTACCACTTTTTGATTCTTGACAAAAAGGGGGAGAATGAAGAATATTTTGACTCCTGTCAGAAGCTAGATCAGAAGATCTTCAGGGAAGTATCTTTTTCTCGATAACTGATTATTTTACTCAGGGAGAGTTTGTTAATTTGTGTTCTTTATATTCCTTCAAAATATACTAGTTTTTGTCATCATCAAAAGGGGGGAGATTGTTAGAACATAATTTGGTTCTACGTCCCAGTTAGAGTTTTAATGATTACAAACACATGATATACTTATATAAAGAACAACAATTCTCACTAATAAAGTATCCTTATATGCAGGAAGTTCTGATGTGAAGAAGATCTGCTAGATCATCTGAAAGTTCTGATGTGAAGAAGATCTGCTAGATCATCTGGAAGTTCTGATGTGAAGAAGATATGCTAGATCATCTGGAAGTTCTGATGTGAAGAAGATCTGCTAGATCATCTGGAAGTTCTGATGTGAAGAAGATCTACTAGATCATCTGAGAAGTTCTGATATAAGAAGATTTGTTCAGACACAACATAAGCAAATATGTGTAACACGCTGAATGAATAAGTTCTATGATACAACTTTTGAATGTACCAACGCTGTGTAAACAGGATCTCTGATACTCTGATCTATAAAGTTATGAACAAGAAGTAAGGGACTCTCAACGGTAATATTCATCCTCTAATGTGAGAAGCTCTGAAGCGTTACTATTCCATCAATGAAATATCATAAGTAACGGCTACAAACAGACAAGGATCTCCTGGTTTGGAAAGTTCATTAACTCGTGTTATGACATACCAAAAGTATCTTCTTATGTCACTATTGCATGGCCTATATAAAGCAGACAAAAAGAAGATTTCAGGTGATGAACTACTGCGCACAAAAAGAAGAACTCACGTGAAAAGTCAGTAACGCAACAATTATTCTTCATCCTCAACGTTCAATATTAAACTGTGTAAAACATCACTGTTAGTGATATTGTTTATTAGAAACACCGTTGTACACATTTATTCAATTAACTATTTAGTGAATTTCCTTGAGAAAATTGAGTTGTAGTTTTGGACTCAAGAAGACTTTGGCAGTTGTCAAAGTAGATTTGTAATCAAGTTTGATTAGTGAATTAAGACCTTGTTGGAGAGAGGCGAAATCACCTTGGCGGGTGGACTGGAGTAGTTTGAGTTCAAACGAACCAGGATAAAAATCAAAGTGTTCTTTCCATTACATTTTCATGATTCCAATTCAACCCCCCCCCCCCCCCTCTTGTGTTTTTCACTTCTTCACTTAAGACCTATTTCTATTTAATGCATGTATATAATTCTATTCATTTTGTTATACCCCAAAATTTGCCCTCCCATATTCCTCAAGAAATTGCCAAGCCAAGCTAGAAAATTCCCCAAGGGTTGTGCAGTGCAACAGTCTCCCATACAGTCAAAATTAGGGTTTTGAGTCTGATCAAGAAAAGGAAGTGTTCAAAGGCCCAATCAAGTCTCATATGCTTACAAACATGGTCAATCATCCTCATATCAAGTTTCAAGGCATTCAGCTCAAAATTGCACAGTCAAAACCCTAAATTGCACTACAGTCAACTGTAGGGGCAAAATGGTCATTTGACAGTCAAAAGTTCAAATTTTTGGTCAACATATCATTTTGAAGCCACAAACATCATTTGATCAATGCTTGATCATGATTCTCAAAATTTGGCTCAGAAATCATCAAAGATGCAAAAGTTACTATATTTGGACAGCTGAAAAAGTCAACTGAAATTGACCAGGGCATAACTTTCACATGGATTATCATAAAAATTCCATCCAAAGCTCATTTTGAAGAGAAAGACATTTCCTACAACTCATCTTCATACTTCAAGTCCAAGAAATGCTCTCACAAAAAGTTATCAATTTCAACATTATGGGTCATTTTCAAAAGTCAACAAAAAGGGACTTTAAGTCAAAGACCATAACTTGAGATTGGTAAATCAAAATGACATGGGACCAAAGGCATTGGTTAGAGGACTCAAAGACCTTTCCAAAATGTCCAAGAACATGTGAAAAGCTTAAAAATTGAGCAAGTTATGCCTTGTAGAAGTTGGGAAATTTTTGTGAAATGGCAAAAGTCAACTATCCTCGAAACTTCAATTTTTGACAAAAGGGCCCACTTTCTTCCACTTGATTCATCCTTGTCATGCCACACACGTGTCCCATGATTAATTTCAAGATCAAACATTGATTTTTCTATTTTATTTAATTTTTGATAATTTAATTCATTTTAAATCTTTAAAAATTCAAATAAAATTCAAAAACCAATGGAATAGTGTCATTTGAATTTGGACAACTTCCATATATCATGGGCCAACTCAAAAACTCAGGCTAGGGTTAAATTGCACACCAAGTCTTGGTTTGCTTAAAAAAAGGGAAAATTGGTTAATGGTGAAAACCCTAGGACTAGTTCTCTCATGAGCATGAATCAAGGTCAAATAACAAGCTAATTCTCTTCCCTCATAAGTGCCAAGTCAAACCCTAACCATAACACACCATAAGCTGCGCTCAGAAGCCATACACAACATTGAAAATTTTCCATAAAAACACAAAAACTGATTTCAAGGTTAGAGGAAAATTCAAGGCTCCAAACTTGGTTCAATAGTTTCCTCAAGCCCTCCTGATCACATTGCAATCCCTAACATCCATCAATACGCGAAGAATTGGTACATAGAACCCTCCCTGTACAGCAAGAATGTGTGAATCGTGTTTTCAATTTTAGACATCCCCATGGCATTTTAATTGTACATTCATGTTCCTTGTCAAGTTTCCAAGCTAACCAATACATTCAATTACATTTTTGTGCCACATATGCGATTCTACCATTTTTGAATATTAGGGTTACAGGTTTTTAAAATTAGGGCTTTTGCAAAGAAGAAAAATCAAAGCTTCAGACCATGGCCATTGAATTCAGTGCATTGAGACGGACATAAACCACCATTCGCGAACAATTTATGTAGCTTATATTGCTATTCGCTATTTTTCCAAAAGTCCCCTAAGAAAACACAACGAAAACCGTTGCCTTCGTTCTTTATGTTTCAGGAAAACGAAAGAGATGATGTGTTGTCCGTTAGTGATAGGCTGGTTTGAAAACTGGCGCGTAAACCACTAATGCGTTTATTCTATTCTTTTGTTATTTGTTTATTATTAATATACCAAATGCGTTAATTGGCTCAGTGGTGCAGGTATTGCTTGGTGATGTTAGTGACCTGGGTTCGAACCCCAGGTCTACCTTATTTCCTATAATATTTTGCAAACTATGTTCCCATGTAATCCAGGCATTAAGACGTACCATGTTCCATCCAGATCAGACCCTACACGCATCCAAGAACATCAGATCTAAAGGCCAAGATTCAAGGAGCGTATTATGTCTTAGTCAACGCACCATATGGAATCTGGAAAAGTCCACAAGGCCAATGCTCAATGGGCCAGAATGCTAGGCCTTACCTCCAATTTTGGGGCTACCCCCCCCCCCTGGTTTGATTTTCTTTTTATATTTTATTTTCTCAATTGTTATGTTATTATTTTTTTATTTGTTTTATTTAGTTAATTATTTTTTAACAAAATACAAAAACATCATAAAATCAGAAAAGGCAAAAAAAATATAATATTTATTTATTTTAATTACTTTTATAAATAAATTAATGTATAATGAATTTAGTTTTAATTAGGATGTTTGCAATTTTAATTCTTTTCATATTAAATAAAAAATAATTAGAATTAGGTTAATTAATAATTTCCACTCCTTTTAATTTTTTCCTTTTTTTCCATAATATTATTATTTATTTATTTTATTTTTTTTATAATTAAATGTATATAAATAACTTAGATTTAAATTAGGTTAAAAATTCAATCTTTTTCTTAATAACTTAAAAAACATTAGAATTAGGGTTTACATCCAATTTTTTTTGTTTTAATTAATTCTTTCTCTTTTAAATCTTAAAAAACACAAAAATACCAAAACATTTAATTTTAATTTTAATTCTCCATTAATTTTAATTTATTGCAAAAGGGTCCAACGCCCATGTTCATAATTTATTTAATTTCGCACATTTATTTTATTTCGTTTAATTCATTATGTATCTCTCCCAAAGCGTTGTAACTTAAATTTTTCGCACTTTTATTTAATTTCTTTATTTTCTCGTCAAATCGGGTCCGGTTTAATTTTGGCGATGTGGACCCGCGCCATTTGTAATAGTCTTAGATTTACTCTTCCCGCAACTTTTAACTGTTAACAAAAGCATGAAAGAATGTATGGACTTAAAATAAAATCAAGCGTAGAACACCAATAAACATGACAAGACAAATATCAATGAAAACGACACATGAATCGCACACACCACCCCTAGGGTACGCCTCACTGTTGCCTTGCCTCGAAAGGTGATCGTCGAGTAGAGGACGTCTTAGTAAGTCCTCATGATCCGGGAACCTGGCATGAGGGTAGCTTCTAAGGTGTCTTCCCATTGCTCTGGTGATCACCATGTCCCTACAAACTCGAATTGACCCGAACACCTCCAACGGTGGTGCTACCTACCTCTCAATGGTGGGATGGCACTACTTTAAAGGACATCTACGCAGACGAATTCCTTAGGGTAGGTAGGTTCTCAAGGATACTTGCTCTAATCTCAAAACGAAACAAAACTCTTTTCACACCGACACTTTTCAAAAGCTTTCAAAGCAAATTTTTCAAACACTCTGACGTACGAGTCGAACTGAAATTTTTCAAAGAAACTTTTTAAACCCACATTGAAAAGCAAACAAACAATTTTGAAAACACATTGAGCAAGTATCTAAGAGCCCATGGATAACCATGGATAGAAAGGGTGCTAACACCTTCCCTTTCTATAATCTACCTCCCGAACCGAGAGCCATCTCTTTAAGGAATTTTTCTGTGCTTTTGTCCTTTCCATTTGGAGAAAATAAAAGACGGTGGCGACTCTTGCTTCCGCGACATTTTCGCGAACCAGCGTTAAACAGTCAGTTCCAGATCCACCGATCACAGAACTGGCGACTCTGCTGGGGAAAAACTTAAAGTGAGATGTACCTTAGGGCTAGTTCATAACTGTGTTTTCAATTGTTTTCCTTGTGTGCTTTATTATTGTGGGTTGCTTGGGAGTTCTATAGATCCTAACCCGGATCTGGGGGATACCTTCTTAGAAAGTAGCAACAAGGCTGTGAGGGAACTGTGCGGGGTATACCGACATGGTTGAAGCAGTCTGCTACGTTGATGTGGCACTTTGGTGTGTACCGGTAACCCTTGAGTTCAGTCAAGGAGAGTACGGGGCCTCCATGTGGTGTCATGAAGCATCAACAGACCTTAGGAACCTTAATTGAACCATCTTGGCCTCTTTAGGGTAGTGAGATAACTGACTTTGGTGCAGTCCGAGGTTGGTTGATACTCGATACTACACTCAATTGAGGGTTGCTTTCCTGGAATATTTCGGTCGCCAGTTCAGTGGCTAAATCGAAACGATGAACAATGAAAGCAATCCCGTGATATTGGGAACCTTAGAACCCGGTTACTTTGATTAGGACAGGTTGAACCCACCAACTTCAATAGGGTAATACCTAGACCTCATGCTGGCCTAAACTCTAAGGGCTCTTTTGTGTGACTTGTGTGCCTTCGTACTTGACTATCTGCGTGCTTGTTACCTGACACTTGTTTCTTGCAGGTCTTGTTTATAGTCCTTAATTAGGACTCATGACAGGGTACTAAGTTTTTTCAGGTCTTGTTTATAGTCCTTAATTGGGACTCATAACGGAGTACTAAATTTCTTGCAGGGTTGTTTATAGTCCTTAATTGGGATTCATAACAAAGTATACTAAATTTCTTGCAGGGTTTGTTTATAGTCCTTAACTGGGACTCATAACAGGGTTTACCTACATCACCCCATGCATAGCATGACATCATATCATTGCATACATCCTAACCCATTTCAAGGATCTCAAGGGCTTGTGATGCAGGTCATGGTGAATCAATTATCCCAGCAAGGGGCAAAGAGGATTTATTTTCCTCTAGCCAAGGTTGTCAGGGGCTATGACCCACTTGATATGGTGAGCTCTGACTCCTGAAGAAGGTTCCCTTAACCAAGGTTGCTGGGAAATCAAAATTAGACCTGATGACTAAAGTCAGAGGCTATGACCCACTGGATATGGTGAGCCTTTGACCCTTGAAGAAGAGTTCTCAACAACATGGGTGTCCTTCAATCAAGCTATAAATTCCAATGCTAACAAATTTTCTTGTTTACTCCGCGAGGTCCTTGAAAACATTGCATACATGTCATACTCATCATTGCATTACAGGTATCCCTTTTGCAGGTCACTCACCATCTTCGCTGTTTATTTCAGCAATGGCTTTCCAACCAGACAACCAAGATCTCCGTGCTCAGAACGCCCAACTGCGAGAAATGTTCTTGAACCTATCCCAGGGGAAAGAAGAAATAAAGACTCTCCTCACCAGGAACTTGACCTTAGGGAATGCAGGGGGCATCAGGAACGATCAGCTGGAAGGGCTACAAATTGAGTTGGCAACCATGAAGATCCAAATGATGGGGCAGTTGGTGGGCCAAATGACTCTCATTCAGGACTTAGCTCAAAAACAAGAAGAGCTCCGGGTCCTCGTCACCAAGCTGCTTCAAAATAATCCAGTAGGGCAAACAGCCAAGGTGGAAGCTCCAGCCATCATTCAACCACATGCGGGGCAAGAAGACAAAGGAAAATCTCCTCAGCTTGCTTCAGGGTCACGAGCCCAGCCTCAACGGGGTAGTCAACGTAAACGAAATGCGCCCGGAAGACATTTCTCGGAGACTGATATACCCTCATCCTTTATACTGAAGCGCTTGCTGGAGGTCAATCTGATCACTCTAAAGGACCCTCCCAAAAATCCCAACAGGACAGCTTCGAGGTATAACCCCGACACCCACTGCGCTTATCATTCAGACAGCCCGGGGCATGCTACAGACGACTGTTGGACCTTGAAGAACAAAATTCAGGATTTGATTGACGAAGGGGTGATAGAGTTCATGTCGGATGGCGAGATGAAAATCTTCCGCTGAGAATTCTCCATCTGAGATGGCTGTCTCAAACTAGAAATTTTTGTTCATTAGGATTTTTCAAGTTGTAATTCCCTTTTGATTATTCAAACGTTTACTCATTGTTAAACATTGTTATTTCATTAGTGCATCGCATATGTCTGTTTTGAAGCAATATATTCGTATTCACTATACGCAAATTATTTTCATATTTTTTCTGATGATCAACTCTCATTAATTCTAAGCCTCTTGAGGGAGGATGACGAAAACGATACCACGATCTTTACAGTATGCTTTTGAACAGACCCCGCTGATGAGGTACAGGCATTGTTTCAATCCCTAAACACTGGAGTTATAAGGAAGATAATCCCTCGTCAACCCCTCTGAGCCAAAGAAGTAGGAGTTTTTCTTTTCGAAATATAAAACCCTTTATCATAACCCGGGGCAGGGTAGTCTTCTCAGTTGATCCGAGTGCACAATGAATGGCACCAAATGAGTTTTTCCAAAGACAAAAGACAGTGATGGTTCAGAACAATCATAAGGACAGGCAGTCATTATCAAAAACAAAATCATAAATGAAAGGCCCAAAAAGTCTAAACCTGCAAAGGGGACTTATGAAACTGGGGAATCCCGCTGACTGTAATTCCAAAAAAGGAAACAGTTCAGGCAAAAAAAAAGAAAGGGATAACGAAATCAAAAAGAAAAGAGGTCTTACAAACCCTCAACAAAAAAGAAATGACTGCCCATTCAAAATAAATCATCAATATCCGAACCATTATTGGAACATCAAAGCAAAGACTCAAGCAAGGTCTAACGCACGATCAACTGTGTTTAGGTTTGGAGGACATCACGAAGAGCGGGTGGGTACAAATAAAATTTAAGCCTTTATCCTTTGTTTCTTAAACCGTGAACCAAGCCACGTTACAACCCTTAAAAGTCCTAGCTGAAGCATGGGTTAGTTCGAAAGCATACTGTTACGAAAGGTATCCTGACTCCTTAAGGCCTACGGTAAATACGGAGTTGACCTCACGTTTTACAAACAATCATTTGTTTTATGAAAGAAAATACATTTTCAAAATCTTTGAGACAGACATAAGCTTTGCATTTTTAACATAACTTTGTTTGCATATGACTTTTTGTTTGAACAGCATAGAAATTCGCATGACGAAAGTCTAATGAACAAGAGTATCTTCAATCAAGGGGCACGGCATGATCATGGTCTACCATCTGGGGCAGTTAAGTCAAGATCCAGAGAATCTCTCAAAAGGCCAAAAAGCCTGGGGCAAATCTCTGCCTGAGTCACTTGGGGCACTCCAGCAACGAATCTTGCCTGATCAAATATCTTCTGGTAGCAGGGCAACCAAACACTTCTAACAGGGGCAACTCCCTATATTCTGAGAGAGTGGACATAGTCGAAAAAATACTACGCATAATCAAAGACCCGCTAGGTTGACACACCTAGGCAAAAATAAGGGCTTCCCGGCGAACCAAAAGGGTTCGGGCAAAATGAAGGGATGACATGAAAAATCTGTACACCCGGCAAGTCGAAAACCTGAAAAGGCGGCTGGGGCAAAAATGGGTATCCCGGTGGACTGAAAACCCGAAAGGGCGGTCCAGGCAAAAGTTAGGGATTAAAGCGTACGACTATGTCCCGCCATCTGTCTACCAGAAGAAGGTTTGTCCGCCAACAACTATCAGCACCCCACAAGAAACAGGGGCAATAAAGGTTGGTCTGAGCAGTCTGATTGCTCTATCCTCCAAGGTATCAGGGTAGGTCCTGTTGAAGAACACAACCAGGTATCTTAATTCCCCAGAGAGCGAGCCAGCAAGCAGTATACTCTCCTCAAGCAAAATTATCAAATCTCAAGGAAATTGGGTATCCTCCAGTAGATCCCAATATTCCCCAGCAGCATATATTCTTAACAAGCATCCCCGGCAGTCTTGGTCTACAGATTGTTCCCCGGCGGCATACATCAACATTCAAAGGGATCACTTCCCCAGCATATCAAAACTTCCCCAGGAGAGTCCCATCCAAGTTCCCCAGGAAAGATGGAATTCATCTCCCCAAGCAGTAAGCTTATCCCCAGTAAATTCTGGAAGCTTATCCTTCGCAGAACACGAACGCGTCGTCTGGCTTGATTTAAAGAGTTATTTCCTCAACAGGATATAACTGGGTTATCCTCAGCCAAAAGCCACAGAAAGAGCGTCCTCGACGAAGTCTTCTCACCCCAGCGAAGTCCATTAACACTTCCAACAACAAAGACATCCTCAGCAAATTACTGCTATCAACACTCAGCAAAGCATCTCTATCCCCACAGAGTATTGCTTCCCAGCATGATCGCTAGAGTATCTTTTCTCCCCGCAGAATCTTCCATTCGCCAAGTTTATTCCGCAACGGAGTCATCTTCTCCTACCAGTATCCTTGCAGTTATCATCCCCAGCGGAAGCAAAATCTATTCTTCGACATCAGCCCAGGATACGACTTCCCGGCACCCGTCAAGGATTCACTTTCCTAGACAAAAACATACAAGTCATAAAATATCACATACATCATTATAGCATGCATAACACACTGCATCATACAAATCTCATTTATGTTGAGAACATCATTGCTTGATCCATATCATGCATTGCATATGACTGACTTTTACCTTTCAGGAAAGATCCAGTTAAGTTCTCAAGCTACATTTCAAGACCTAGACCGGTTCAGTTAAATCGACCCCAAGATTTTCCTGATGCTTATCCAGTCAAAGGCCTTCTCTGGTTCAGTCAGATCGACCCTAAGATCTCCCTGATGCTTATCCAGTTGAAGACATTTCAAGACCTAGACCGGTTCAGTTAAATCGTCCCAAGATTTTCCTGATGCTTATCCAGTCAAAGGCCTTCTCTGGTTCAGTCAGATCGACCCTAAGATCTCCCTGATGCTTATCCAGTTGAAGACATTTCAAGACCTAGACCGGTTCAGTTAAATCGTCCCAAGATTTTCCTGATGCTTATCCAGTCAAAGGCCTTCTCTGGTTCAGTCAGATCGACCCTAAGATCTCCCTGATGCTTATCCAGTTGAAGATATTTCAAGACCTAGACCGGTTCAGTTAAATCGACCCTAAGATTTTCCTGATTCTTATCCAGTCAAAAGCCCTCTCTGGTTCAGTCAGATCGACCCTAAGATCTCCCTGATGCTTATCCAGTTGAAGACATTTCAAGACCTAGACCGGTTCAGTTAAATCGACCCTAAGATTTTCCTGATTCTTACCCAGTCAAAGGCCTCTCTGGTTCAGTCAGATCGACCCTAAGATCTCCCTGATTCTTATCCCAGTAGAAGACACCCCAGATTTTTCTCAACGAGCGTTGTCGAAGTTAAAATCCCCCAGATTTTTCTCAACGAGCGTTGTTGAAGTTAAAATCCCCCAGATTTTTCTCAACGAGCGTTGTTGAAGTCAAAATCACCCAGATTTTTCTCAACGAGCGTTGTTGAAGTTAAAATCCCCCAGATTTTTCTCAACGAGCGTTGTTGAAGTTAAAATCCCCCAGATTTTTCTCAACGAGCGTCGTTGAAGTTAAAGTCACCAAGATTTTTCTCAACAAGCGTTGTTGAAGTTAAAGTCGCCCAAGGTTCTCTTACCATTCATGCTAAGGTAGTAATCATCCATGGTTCTTTCATCGCCGTTTGAAGCTCCAGACTCAGCTCCTGTAACCAGTCAGGACACATCTATACCAGGCATCTAAACATCAGCTCCTGCAACGTGTCAGGTACTCATTTTCTGTTTTGCAGGTATGCAGGTTCTCGCCAAGGAATCTCTTACGCAATCAAACATCCAGATGGCATCTATAAGCCCATTCCCCCATCGTTGCTAACATGTGAGCGCAAATTTCTGGGCACTCTAGTGTCCAATCATCTTTTACCCTCGGATTACGAAAGGCACGTCAGCCAATCTGCATCCTCAGGTCTAAGAAGATTGAACAGGGGCAACTGTTATACCCCAAAATTTGCCCTCCCATATTCCTCAAGAAATTGCCAAGCCAAGCTAGAAAATTCCCCAAGGGTTGTGCAGTGCAACAGTCTCCCATACAGTCAAAATTAGGGTTTTGAGTCTGATCAAGAAAAGGAAGGGTTCAAAGGCCCAATCAAGTCTCATATGCTTACAAACATGGTCAATCATCCTCATATCAAGTTTCAAGGCATTCAGCTCAAAATTGCACAGTCAAAACCCTAAATTGCACTACAGTCAACTGTAGGGGCAAAATGGTCATTTGACAGTCAAAAGTTCAAATTTTTGGTCAACATATCATTTTGAAGCCACAAACATCATTTGATCAATGCTTGATCATGATTCTCAAAATTTGGCTCAGAAATCATCAAAGATGCAAAAGTTACTATATTTGGACAGCTGAAAAAGTCAACTGAAATTGACCAGGGCATAACTTTCACATGGATTATCATAAAAATTCCATCCAAAGCTCATTTTGAAGAGAAAGACATTTCCTACAACTCATCTTCATACTTCAAGTCCAAGAAATGCTCTCACAAAAAGTTATCAATTTCAACATTATGGGTCATTTTCAAAAGTCAACAAAAAGGGACTTTAAGTCAAAGACCATAACTTGAGATTGGTAAATCAAAATGACATGGGACCAAAGGCATTGGTTAGAGGACTCAAAGACCTTTCCAAAATGTCCAAGAACATGTGAAAAGCTTAAAAATTGAGCAAGTTATGCCTTGTAGAAGTTGGGAAATGTTTGTGAAATGGCAAAAGTCAACTATCCTCGAAACTTCAATTTTTGACAAAAGGGCCCACTTTCTTCCACTTGATTCATCCTTGTCATGCCACACACGTGTCCCATGATTAATTTCAAGATCAAACATTGATTTTTCTATTTTATTTAATTTTTGATAATTTAATTCATTTTAAATCTTTAAAAATTCAAATAAAATTCAAAAACCAATGGAATAGTGTCATTTGAATTTGGACAACTTCCATATATCATGGGCCAACTCAAAAACTCAGGCTAGGGTTAAATTGCACAGCAAGTCTTGGTTTGCTTAAAAAAAGGGAAAATTGGTTAATGGTGAAAACCCTAGGACTAGTTCTCTCATGAGCATGAATCAAGGTCAAATAACAAGCTAATTCTCTTCCCTCATAAGTGCCAAGTCAAACCCTAACCATAACACACCATAAGCTGCGCTCAGAAGCCATACACAACATTGAAAATTTTCCATAAAAACACAAAAACTGATTTCAAGGTTAGAGGAAAATTCAAGGCTCCAAACTTGGTTCAATAGTTTCCTCAAGCCCTCCTGATCACATTGCAATCCCTAACATCCATCAATACGCGAAGAATTGGTACATAGAACCCTCCCTGTACAGCAAGAAAGTGTGAATCGTGTTTTCAATTTTAGACATCCCCATGGCATTTTAATTGTACATTCATGTTCCTTGTCAAGTTTCCAAGCTAACCAATACATTCAATTACATTTTTGTGCCACATATGCGATTCTACCATTTTTGAATATTAGGGTTACAGGTTTTTAAAATTAGGGCTTTTGCAAAGAAGAAAAATCAAAGCTTCAGACCATGGCCATTGAATTCAGTGCATTGAGACGGACATAAACCACCATTCGCGAACAATTTATGTAGCTTATATTGCTATTCGCTATTTTTCCAAAAGTCCCCTAAGAAAACACAACGAAAACCGTTGCCTTCGTTCTTTATGTTTCAGGAAAACGAAAGAGATGATGTGTTGTCCGTTAGTGATAGGCTGGTTTGAAAACTGGCGCGTAAACCACTAATGCGTTTATTCTATTCTTTTGTTATTTGTTTATTATTAATATACCAAATGCGTTAATTGGCTCAGTGGTGCAGGTATTGCTTGGTGATGTTAGTGACCTGGGTTCGAACCCCAGGTCTACCTTATTTCCTATAATATTTTGCAAACTATGTTCCCATGTAATCCAGGCATTAAGACGTACCATGTTCCATCCAGATCAGACCCTACACGCATCCAAGAACATCAGATCTAAAGGCCAAGATTCAAGGAGCGTATTATGTCTTAGTCAACGCACCATATGGAATCTGGAAAAGTCCACAAGGCCAATGCTCAATGGGCCAGAATGCTAGGCCTTACCTCCAATTTTGGGGCTACCCCCCCCCCCCCCCCCTGGTTTGATTTTCTTTTTATATTTTATTTTCTCAATTGTTATGTTATTATTTTTTATTTGTTTTATTTAGTTAATTATTTTTTAACAAAATACAAAAACATCATAAAATCAGAAAAGGCAAAAAAAATATAATATTTATTTATTTTAATTACTTTTATAAATAAATTAATGTATAATGAATTTAGTTTTAATTAGGATGTTTGCAATTTTAATTCTTTTCATATTAAATAAAAAATAATTAGAATTAGGTTAATTAATAATTTCCACTCCTTTTAATTTTTTCCTTTTTTTCCATAATATTATTATTTATTTATTTATTTTATTTTTTTATAATTAAATGTATATAAATAACTTAGATTTAAATTAGGTTAAAAATTCAATCTTTTTCTTAATAACTTAAAAAACATTAGAATTAGGGTTTACATCCAATTTTTTTTGTTTTAATTAATTCTTTCTCTTTTAAATCTTAAAAAACACAAAAATACCAAAACATTTAATTTTAATTTTAATTCTCCATTAATTTTAATTTATTGCAAAAGGGTCCAACGCCCATGTTCATAATTTATTTAATTTCGCACATTTATTTTATTTCGTTTAATTCATTATGTATCTCTCCCAAAGCGTTGTAACTTAAATTTTTCGCACTTTTATTTAATTTCTTTATTTTCTCGTCAAATCGGGTCCGGTTTAATTTTGGCGATGTGGACCCGCGCCATTTGTAATAGTCTTAGATTTACTCTTCCCGCAACTTTTAACTGTTAACAAAAGCATGAAAGAATGTATGGACTTAAAATAAAATCAAGCGTAGAACACCAATAAACATGACAAGACAAATATCAATGAAAACGACACATGAATCGCACACACCACCCCTAGGGTACGCCTCACTGTTGCCTTGCCTCGAAAGGTGATCGTCGAGTAGAGGACGTCTTAGTAAGTCCTCATGATCCGGGAACCTGGCATGAGGGTAGCTTCTAAGGTGTCTTCCCATTGCTCTGGTGATCACCATGTCCCTACAAACTCGAATTGACCCGAACACCTCCAACGGTGGTGCTACCTACCTCTCAATGGTGGGATGGCACTACTTTAAAGGACATCTACGCAGACGAATTCCTTAGGGTAGGTAGGTTCTCAAGGATACTTGCTCTAATCTCAAAACGAAACAAAACTCTTTTCACACCGACACTTTTCAAAAGCTTTCAAAGCAAATTTTTCAAACACTCTGACGTACGAGTCGAACTGAAATTTTTCAAAGAAACTTTTTAAACCCACATTGAAAAGCAAACAAACAATTTTGAAAACACATTGAGCAAGTATCTAAGAGCCCATGGATAACCATGGATAGAAAGGGTGCTAACACCTTCCCTTTCTATAATCTACCTCCCGAACCGAGAGCCATCTCTTTAAGGAATTTTTCTGTGCTTTTGTCCTTTCCATTTGGAGAAAATAAAAGACGGTGGCGACTCTTGCTTCCGCGACATTTTCGCGAACCAGCGTTAAACAGTCAGTTCCAGATCCACCGATCACACATTTCTAATCACACCCCTTGTTTTACTTCATCAACTATAATTCAAACCCCTTTGTAATTTGGGTCTAAATCTAATATCTGGATTTAGGCCCTGTTAATTGCACCCCCAGCCTTTTACTTATAAACTGAAAATACGCCCCCCTGCATAATTAATTAAAATTATTTTTTTTTACATTTTCTTTTATCTATTTATTTATTTATTTATTTTCTTATATTTTCATAATTAATATTTACTTTTATAATAAATTCTAAATCTATTTATTTATTAATTCAAATATTTATTTTTACTAACTCATTCAAATATTTCTTTAATTGCAATAAAATTATTTTTTTCTCATGTATTATAAAAAAATTTCTTCATATATTAATATATTTTAAAAACCATCTAACCAATCAAATATTAACCACTTTTTTTACTAACTTAATAAACTCAAGATTTTTTTCAAAAAGAATTATGGAAATGCCTTTAATGGACTGCGAACTTCGTCTACAAATTCCGCTATTCACACATACAGACTTGGTTCAAGGAGAATTCGAGATATTTTCATAATCCATAAAAAACACTAACCAAACAAATACGAACTACGAATTGGGACTCTGGTTTCTCATAAGAGGATATGTAGGCATACGACTAAAATCGTGGCGAGTTCCCCTAATTAAAATAAAAACCCTATTTCCTAAAAAATGAAAATCTTAACCCTAGTATCCTTGGGAACAAGGTAGATGACGGGTGCCTAACACCTTCTCTTCGTCTAAAACGAGTTAACAACTTATAATCTCTGACCAAATTAGGGTTATCATTTATATTATGTCTTTTTTAGTCTAGATAGTTTTTACTTTGTCATTTTATCAGGTGTAGCTTGAATCACAAGTTAGAACTCTTAAATCTGGATTTTTAGTCATTTGATTCGAATCAAGTGTGATATATGATTTAAATCAGAAGTTGTGTGAACAATTGGATTTTTATATGGAGCATTTAATTTAAATCATAAATCAAACATGATTTAATCACAACCTCATGTGATTTGAATCAAGTGCAAAAATTGATTTAAATCAACTTATTCTATAAAGCTATTTTTTAGCTCTGCTCAAATTGATTTGAATCAAGGTTTTCACTTGATCTAAATTAAAGCTTCAAGACCCTTTTTTATCCTTGATTTAAATAGTTGTTTCTTTTATGAAAGAAACAAGTAAGTTAAACATGTGGGAGAAACCCACAGAGACAAAGAGTGATTTTTTATTTTATTCTTAGTGTGTATATACCCATCACCATGATTCTTTCTCCTCTTCACTATGAACAATTTCTTGATTGTGAATTCTTGTCAGATTCATTATCCTTTTTGTTTTATCTTGTTCCGGTGTAATTTGTTGTTATGTTGAGTGAATTAGAGAGGGGGTTGATTAATCTTGATGTGTTATTCATGATTAATAAATCTCTTGATAACAGCCAACTGAAACCCTTGATTAACACCTTGTGTTTTTAGAGTGATTGTGAGATACTCTGGAACTCTTCATCATCTTCATCCTTAGTCTTGTTCCATTATTGGGAACCTTCATCTCTAAAGATTAAATTTTGAGGGATACTAGTGGTACATTATATTTAATATTTTGTGTGAAGTTTGTTGTTTGTAACAGGTGAATATATCATTTCTTGAATGACGTTTGGTGTTTGATATTATCTATCAAGAATAGAGTTTTCATTATACTTCAACGAAGACTTTGGTGAGATCTAGTATGAACTACCTGTAAGGCGGAGATGGAAGTTGTCCATCTTTGGAGGGGTTGGAGAAATATTACTCACTGATAAAGTTGGGAGTTGTCCAATCAACACTTGTCTATGGAAATCGCACATACAAGAGATCGGTGAGATCAAGTAGATTGCCACATACAAATACTTGGAGCATAATTATTATGGATACCAAGGTTATTGGATCAAGATCTTTAAGAGATCTTGTTTTTTTAGCAGTTGAGTATATGCATCAATAGAGGGAATTATCATTTGATAGTTCGTTGTAACCAAAATGATTGTAATCAAACTTATCAAAATAATGTAAGGTTGTGACTATTTTTCATGATTTTCAACACCATTGAAGAGTGGAGTAGGAAATACGAGGATGAATGTTGAACCACGATATGTCTCTATGTATCTTTTCTTCTTTTCTTATTTCCTTTTAATTTTATAGTATTCATCATTTTTCTATTGCATTAGTGCATCATTGCATTGATTGTATGCCATATAAGTTATATTTTGCTTATAGAGATTTAATGTATAAGCTTAGGTATGTGGTATCAATCTTATTAAAGTATCATGAATCCAATTGTATCTTGATAGAATATCTATGCTAAGAGTTTTGAAATAGCCTTATTTAAAGCTACTTTGGTTGTCTAGTGATTGACTTGCATTAGGAGCTATCATGTGCATAATGAGCATCATGTATCATTTCATATGGTTTGATTCATTGAGATGCTTTCAAACTCTCTTGTTTTTATGTTTTGCTTCCATGCTTCTTAAAATATCTGATTTCGTATATGAGATATAAAATGATTTTTGAAATTATTTGAAAGGGAAAAAGGTTTATTCAACACCACCCCCCCCCCCCCCCCCCCCCTCATATAGACCCTTTTGTATCCATATTCTCACCCAATAATATATATATATATATATATATATATATATATATATATATATATATATAAAGTAATGCGCTTTTTATAATTCATTATTAAATTAATTAACTTCAAATAATTTATTTTAAAATAATATTTATTTATGAAATTCTGGTATGCATATTACAAATTTCCTAACACATGTTGAAACATTGATCTCTGCAAAATAACGCATGCACATAACAAAAGCATACTGGTAAAAAACATATCAGTCATGATTCATAACAGATGTTCCAACATCTTATGCGATATGTTAATCAATTAAAAACAAAAACTGAATAGAACATAAAGATACACACAAATATGATAACCCGATTCGGTGTATAATAACACTTACTCTGGAGGATACCAAGCCAGGAAGGAAGTCCATTATCATCGATATTAGTTCAAAGCTAAACTCCCCCGTTTACAACTTCTAACCTAATCTCTACCCAATGCAACTTCTACATAGGTTCTCCCTAAATATGAGAAATCAACAACTCACTTCCCAAATCACCTTAGTGATATTTCTACCAATTACAATTTGCAACCAGTTCAGTCAAGACTCTTGACTAACCAACACACTTGGATTTTCTTCAAAGCTTCATCCAAGAAAAATAATCGACTTTATGCTTAAAATCTTAAGAGAAATTGACACACAAACATTCAATGCTTACAAGCTTATGAATGAATGACGGAACCTTACAAATCAAGGAGCAATCCTACTCTTCTATCAACATGATAGTCAAGAGGCTCACAAATAACACAGACCAACTCTCCTAGAGAGTGGCACACAAACTCGGCCCTAATAATCTAAACTTTCCATCTTCGACTGGTACCTTTTCTAGGTTAAAATCCTTCTATTTATAACCTTTTTTTTTCAACTGGTTTTGGGCTTCGAATCACAATATATCAGCTGCTACAAGTCTACAGAATCTTTTGCATAAATATAGGTCTTCAATCATGACTTTCCTAATTTATCTCCATAATTAGAAAGTCAATATTCTTCTTGATTTCAGCTTAAATCTTCCAGACCTTAAAATCAGAACCACATAGGTGTTGTACCCCAATTTTTTCCCCTAAGATCCCTTCATCATACCATATTGATTCAATCATAACAAGATCACATTAGGGCTTTTAGTTCTCCTCCCTATCTTTAGCTTTACTCTTTGAGGAATCACCAAGCACCTTGACTTGTTTTTCTTTTGTGATCATGCATGTTTTGTTTTGACTTTCCTTTTAATTAATAAAATGCAATATTGATTTGTCTTACTTATTAATAATGTAGGTAAAGGCAATGTAGCTTAGCAAGTTGATTCATGGGTTCATGAGTTTATTTCTATGCCTTAGTCAATAAAGCTTGAGAAATTGAAACCTAACCATTGAATTTGTTTTGGAAGAAATGGCATGGAAAGGTTTATTTTAGTTCACCACATTTCAAAGTCATCAAGATTGATTCAAAAGTACAAGGGGTTGATTGAAGAAGTTGTCATGGTTGGACAAGGCCTTGTTCCCATTGGTCACAAGTGCATATTTCTCTCAATTATCAATATATGGAAGTGTTTTTTGTTGCTATGAGTTCTCATTATCATCCTCAACAAATTCTATCTACAAAGCAAAAGTGTTGGTACAAGAAGGTTTTTTAAAATTGTCAAAGTTCCTCAAAGCATTTTATTAATCTAGGAGCTAGGGTTTTGAACTTCAAAGAAGTATATCTTGCTCATATTTTGGTATTTTTGAGTTATTCCAAAAACAACCTTCTCTTAAAAGGTTTATTAACAAATCACTTCAAAAGTTTCAAGCAGTTTTCATGTGGAAGAAACTTGATGATGAAGAAAGATTACAAGTCCTCCAGATGAACCCCCAATTTCCCATGTGTGACTTCAAATGATCATAACTTGGTCAATTTTTATCACCTTGAGCCCACTCTTTTTCCATGATGATTTGGAGGATGTGAACTTTATTCCTTCTTTTATGTGCAAAGTGAGAAAATGGATGGAGGATTCCTTAAGGATACAAAATATTATAGTTCATTTCATGATTTTTTTTCCAACTTCAACAATTCATAAATCTCTCAATTTTTGGAGAATTTGAATGGTTAAAGTTTCAAAATTTCATTCAAGAGGTCTATTTCATGCCATCTTTTTTGGTCAAGAGCAAATTCAAAGAGGAAGGCCATGTTTGGATGCAAAACATTATAGGTCACTTTTGAAGAAAAACTTGAAATATTTATAAGTATGGAAAGTCAACCTATTTTTCCGAACTTTGACTCATTGCAACTTTCAGCTCAAATATCCATTTGATTCCATTCTTTTCCCATTGCAAAGCTTGTAATCTCATCTTTCTAAAGCATCAAGAACCATGCCTTAATACCCCTTGAGCTGAGAATGTCATTATTTTAAAAATGGTAACTTGGAATTGAAGTTTCATCGCAGGTCAGAATTTGAATTTCATGTTACAACTTCTAACTCTCAAATTAGCACGCATTTTGGGTCTAAATATGATTAGCCAGCTTTCCCAAGTGGATTAGTGCATTAAAACGTGCGTTTTGGATGAGTTTTGACAAAAGATTAGTCACACTTTATTCATGATGCAGACCCACGTGAATTTCCTCCAAATTGCATCATTCACCCTTCCTTTTGATCCTATTTGCTTCTCCTATAAATACATGAGCTATCCCATTCATTTTTTCAAGCTTGAACAGCCAAAATCACCCAGCCAAACTCGCTCCATAACTCAGTTTTCTGCAACTTCAAAAGCATTGTTCAAGCCTTTTTCAATCCATTTTTTCTATCAATTCACCTTCCTTGATCTTCCCTGAAGCTAACAGAAGAAGAATTGAGCCTTGAAACCTTCTGAATTGATCTGACCAAGTCCATTTACAGAGCTCTGCAACTGAATTTCAATAGGTAGATTTCTCCATCAATTCTTCCAAACTTTGATATCATTGTGAAGCTCTCATTGTCCTGATTCTTGTGCTTCTTACAATTTTTAAATCTATTGAGAATTGAGAGAGAAATCTCAAATTGAAGGTGCTCGCTATTTTCTGGGTTTTTGATTCATATCTCTATGCATACCTTATATAAATTTGGCGCGATGGTGATGTTAGGATCGTCTTGAAGAGACGAATCCAATGATACTAGTCTGGGATCCTAATTTTTCCATTTGAAGGATCTCATAAAATCTCCATTGTTGGACGTCTGGAGGTTGAAGATGATGACATGTCTCGTCTCAGCCAATGATAGCGTACCAAACGTTTTAATTTCATTGGTTGCCCTTTTTCTGATCTTATATGTATCTCACTAAGGTCCATATCAAGCACAACGCGTCTGGTCCATTGGATCAGCTTACTAATGTGTTTTGACTATGATCTAATGGCCCACATCTTTTTGGTTTTATTTTATTTTTTGATTTTATATTTTAATTGATTTAATTTTCAAAAATCCATAACTCTTTTATTTTTTATCAAAAATTATAAAAAAATTCACAAAAATACTTTGAATTATTTCTGATCTTATGACTATTTTTTCAAATTTTTATTTTGAAATTTGATTTTTTTTTCATTATTTGCTTTCTTTTATTACTTTAAAAATACTTTCTGACATTTTTTAATTCTAAAAAAAATCATAAATATCATTTTACATATTCCTGACTTTTTGAAAATTTTATGGAATTTTATATTGTTGTTTACTATTTTTTTTTATCTATTTTCTATTTGTTTGAGCAATTTTAATTAGTTTAAAAGTAGTTTCTGACTTTAAAAAATTACCAAAAATTTTATAAAAATGTTTGAGTCTATTTTTGATTTTTTCTATGACCTTATTTATTTTTTATGAATCAATTTGAATATAGTTGACATTTTTTCCTTTATTTTCATGTTTATTCATTTTTAAACTCTTTTCAACATATATATTAAATGTAATATTATTTTGTGATTATTTTCTGACTGATCTTGGGTTGAATTTTTGATCATGAACTTTGTTAACATCATTAGATCCATGGTGTTGAGTCTAACTACATAAAAATGGATGAATGATTTTAATAATAGTTTGATTAAATTTTAATTCAAATGTGGTTTATATATTCTTTTCCACTCTTCTTCATCCCATCCCTTTCTTATTGCACCAAGTGTTATTGGAGCATGATCTCTATATCATGTCTCAAAACAAATGGTGCATAGATTGCTAATGACCGGCCTCAAAATAGGTGCGACTTCTATATAAGTCCACTTACGATTGCTTAACATAGCGCTAAATTTTGTCCCAATTCGAATAAATGATCATTCGTGGCTCAAACCTATGTTTGCAAGCCCAAGTATGTTAATTTGATCTCTTTGATCCAATAACCTTGAGATTCATTGTGTGGAGGCTTTGGTTCTACCAATCCTCTAATGGATCTTCATCAATTTTGGTCAACGCGGATCACTTAAACATCGTTGATCATTAAATGTTACTTTTGAGGATTCCAAATGGATGATATACTTGACAAAAAGCAAATGCAACTTGTTGTATGGAGACTTTGGTTCTACCAATCCTCTAATGAGTTCCAAATGTAAGTTTCAATATGGTCATCCAACTAACCACTAATAATTGACTTTATTTTGTGTTTTTATTTTATGCACCATTTCCTTTAGCATTTACATTTTATGCTATTTTTCATCTTTGCTCATTTGAGCATTTACTTTCTTGTCATTTTTATTTTGCTCACTTGAGCTTTTCTTTTTCTTTTTTTAAGATACTTAATAATCAACATGAACCATAAAAAACTTTAATGATACTTGGACTATTTGGTTACTATCCTTGGCATTATGGAGTATTGGACTTCTTAGACTTAGGAATAGAAACCTTGGCATATGTTGGAGACCTTTGTGACCTTAATTGATATTTTATCTGGAGTTCTTGAGGTTTACCTCAAGACATTTGGTTGTTTGTTTGTTTTGTGTGCATGTTATCATGAATACATACTTTGTTTGTAATCTGGAATTCACCCGTATACAGCCGTTACTCTGCCCAATTTTTGTGAAGACTTAATACACTTGAAGTTTGGTTCTCTCAAGAGGTCTAGTATCTTTGCTTGCTTGGTTCCAATCCAAAGAATGGGAATTCTATCTTGACTCATAATATCAAGTATTTGCTTCTTGTTGGTTAAATGATTCTTCTCCTTAGCTTTTACCTTATGCTTTAGGATAGTCTCTTCTTCTCCTCCCATCTTCTTTAATTTCAAAAATCTTCTTTCTCCTTTTGAAAACTCTTCTTGTTTTTAAACTTAAACTACTTTCATAATAAACTTGGACCTAGGTCCATGCATTTTCAAACCCTTTTTATAAATAAACTTCAATCAACTTAAATAATACCTTGACATTTTTTTGTGAGAAGACTAAAAGTCAATCAATCTCATTTCAAACCATTTTTCTACTTTGACTTTTTACTTTAAACTTTTCTCAAAAGATTAGACTCTTGTCAATCCTTGTAGTGATACAAACAACTATACTTCTATAATATATAGTGAAGTCAGATATTTTCCACTTGGGTGTTGAGTAAGGCATTGTTGATTTTAAAAATCCAAGCCATATCCTCCACTTTGAGATGATGCATATTCTCCTTTCTCATGATTGTGGGTAGTAAGTATGTTTTCTACACGGACAATAACGATGATGTTTTATCTCATAAAATTAACCAACACACTTGTGTTTTAAAAAAATTTAAAGAGGAACTACGTGTACCCTGATCCCCTATTGCATGAAAGGTGGTACGTAGGCACTAAAGGTTCACAACCGTGGCGGGTGCAAAAATCATAAAAAATACTTCTTTTCTCACATCCACCATCTATTTTATAGCCAAAATATACAGATTTTTCAAAGAGGTTCTTGTAGAGTATCGTAGATGTTTAGGGTACTAATACATTCTTTTTTCATAACCAACCCCCTTACCTTGAATCTTTCCCCCTCTTTTTGGGTTACTCTCTCTTTTCCCATTCCTTTGGAAACAATAAAGCGCTATGGTAATTTTTATTTTGATATGTATAAGTCTAGTCAATCCAATGGCTTAGTCTTAAACATTTCTACCGCTACAATAGGATAATATAATATTCCCATAATATTTTACATCTGTTAAATCTTAAACCGATCTAACATCCCAGCCCAAACCAGTCACGATGTTGAATGACTCTGCATGGGACATCTTGTCCGACATTTTACTCCAGATGATGAAACATTTCATCTCAACATGTTTCTCCATAAAATAAGACTTCTTATTCAACCTGTACTTCTAAACAAGTTAATACATCTTATTTAACATATTGCTATTATATTTGTTTTACTAAAATTAATGTCAATCCTAAAAACAAAGAACTAACAATCTCCCCCTTTGGTAAATTTTGGATAAAACAAATATACAATTACAACTCAAATTACAACAATAAAAATAACAATCACAACTTTAATCTTCAGTCTTCAGAAGCTACTGAACACAATAATTTGTTGTCATACCCCAAATTTGTCCGCCTCAGTGCTACAATCAAAATTATTTTCAAAATTAAGCTTTAAAATTCTTTTGGTTCGTTTACACTAACATTCTTTAGTTTTTATAAATATTCATTTTTAAATTATTTTTCTTATTTAAAAATATACATAATAATTTATTTGTATTTTTTAATAACAAATACTTGTTCGTCTTTATACTTTCAATTGGGTAGTTATTTCAAATAAGCAACATAGCAGCACAATTGGTATGAAATAAAACTTACAAACATAAGGTCATGGGTTTGAATCTTACTTGGTGTATTTTGAATACTTTTTCGGTCTATATGTTACTAATTTTATTTCCATTTATATTCAAAAAAATTACAAAAAAATTATTTTTTATTATTTAAATATTATTTTCGTAATTTTAAAATTAATGTATTTTTATAATTAAAAAAATTTATTTATTTGATTTTATGCACTTTTTACCAAAATTGAGTGCAAAAATTATAATAAATACCAAAAATATTTCCTTTTATGTTTAATTGTTTTTTATTGGTCAATCAGTGTCAATTTGTGTCATACTCATCTTATAATTGGTTAGCTTGGTGACCAAGGAAAATTTGATTTGTCATTTAACTTTATTTCCTAATTCGTTGACCTAATTATCACTATAAATAGGTCACTCTTTCACACTATTTTTCATGCACAATTTCACAATCTCAGTCTTATCTTATTTTTGGTTTATTTCAAGGTTTCTGAACAGAAACTGTGAGAAACAGATCTAAAAATTTCCAACAATCCTTCAACCCTTCTGATCCAACATCCTCAATTGCCGCCTCGCCGCCGTTCACGCCTCCCTCTTCGTACAGGTTTGTTTTTTATTTCTTTTTTTATATATTATTATTATCACTAACAAGTATTTTAAGAAAAAATAGATTTTTTTTCTTGGGGGCCTTAAGACCTATTTCTATTTAATGCATATATATAATTCTGTCCATTTCTAATCACACCCCTTATTTTACTTCATCAACTATAATTCACACTCCTTTGTGATTTGGGCCTAAATTCAATATTTGGATTTAGGGTCCTGTTAATTGTACCCCCAACCTTTTACTTATAAACGGAAAATACACCCCCTATGTAATTAATTAAAATTATATTTTTTTTACATTTTCTTTTATCTATCTATTTATTTATTTATTTTCTTATATTTTCATAATTAATATTTACTTTTATAAAAAATTCTAAATCTATTTATTTATTAATTCAAATCTTTATTTTTACTTACCCATTCAAATATTTTTTTAATTGCATTTAAATTATTTTTTTTCATGCATTATAAAATATTTTCTTCATATATTAATATATTTTTAAAAACATATAACCAATCAAATATTAACCACTTTTTTTACTAACTTAATAAACTCAAGATTATTTTCAAAAAGGATTATGGAAATACCTTTAATCGAATGCAAACTTCGTCTACAAATTCCACTATTCACACACCTAGACTTGGTCCAAGGAGAATTCGAGATGTTTTCATCCATAAAAAACACTAACCAAACAATTATGAACTACGAATTGGGACTCTGATTCCTCATAAGAGGATACGTAGGCATACGGCTAAAATTGTGACAAGTTTTCCTAATTAAAATAAAAACTCTATTTCCTAAGAATTATAAATCTAAACCCTAGTATCCTTGTGAACAAGATAGATGAGGGGTTCCTAACACATTCCCTTCATCTAAAACGAGTCAACAACTTAGAACCTCTGACCAAATTAGGGTTATCCTTTATATTCCCTTCCTAAAGATAAAAATTAAGAGTGGCGACTCTCAATTTAAAACCTGTTATAACACATGTCTTCAGTCTAATTGATGTCTCAATATCACGTTTGACATCTTCTTCAACACAATCTGAATGAGCTTCATTGCAGCAGAAAACCTCAATGCCAAAGAACAGGAACCTCAGGATAAAGGAGTAGAAAGATCTGAAGTCATTTAGTGTACATGAGGAAGAAGATAACTTGTACTCCCCCTCAACATGGAAACCTTCAGTTACCATTGCAAGATAACTCTTTCTCTTGGGGGCATAAGAGAAACATTAAGTTGTATAGTAGAACCTCAAATGGCAGCTATCAGTCAACCTGAGGCATAAGAGGAAACTTAAGAGCAAATCAGCCACCACCCCTAATAACTCAGAACACAGGTCAAAATTATGTTCATAACTCATATCACAAGTCACAAATCAATCCCAAACAGACATATGATCGAACATTCTATCCAACGTCTTTGTGACAAATCTGGAAAAACAAACTCCAGATTAAACAACTGGACAAATCCTTTCTCCCCCCTTTTTAGACAAAACTTGACATAGAAACCCCTCACAAAACCATATCCAATAGGTGCTCACCCATACCCAAATAAAAGTCATATGTCCTAAACAAAGTTCTAACATCCAGTCAGACATTGTCTGCTTGTTCTTGTAGCCAAAATACCAAAAATGCTTCACAGAAATATCCAAATATCCCAAAGCATATTCTCAACATATTCCACTGGATTCTACTTCTTTTGGCCAGTATATAGCATCATTGTGTGACATCTCTCATTCATCACCCGGGACATCCATTTTGTCCCACCAAAAGTCTACAGAGAAAGATAAATACTCCCAGTCACAAACACAGCCTTCCAGAGAGACATATGTACTCCACAAGCCTAAATAATCCCATTGCAGCAACAATTTAGAGATAAGTATTTAACTCCCCCTATCAATGATAACCAATACTCCATCTGAACATGTTTACACCCTTGTTAAGATGATCATGAACTAGATACCCTAAATCCTTGAGAGAACAACTAAGCCTTCTGACTTCTTCACATTATCTGATATCATTACTATGTCCTTACATGCAATTGTTGGATAGAGATGTGAATTCTGCAAGCATACTACTTTAGATAAGACTAGAGACTTCTCATTATAGTCAGAAATTCCTCTTTTCATAATAATGTTGAGCATAGACCCATACAAATTCTATAAAAATGATGTTACAACATCATTTAGGACATCAGCTTCCCATTACAGAACCCAATTACACTAGTTCTTGATACACCATCCAAAGGACTCATCATGCTTAGATGTCCTTCTTTCAAGCTATACAAGAAACACACAACTTTAGCAACTAGCACACACCAGAGAACCAATGAGAAAAATAAACTCTCATACACTTTTTGAATTAAAGTGATCAGATTACAGACTTACATAGATACGTCAGACAAATACATAGCTTCGATCAATATATTTACCATCAGTCACATCCACACCTGGATTACAGTTTCTCTTAGAGGTCCAAGCAACTAATAGGATTACCTCTTCTCAAGTGTAGAGCATACAAATCATCACAAACACTTGAATAAACTATCATATACTCTCTGAACCTAAGAGTTCAGATTGCAGACTTGCACATAAACATCTAACAAATGTTCAGCTCCCGTCAAAGTATTTGTCATCAATTAAATGCACAACATAATCAGGCAAAAAAATTCTCAAGCTCCTTACTTCACAGCTTCTTCTGAAAAATATAGACAGTAGATAATACTACCTTCTCACACTAGGTAGAACATTTGATCTGACATCCTTCTTCTTCACACCACTTAGCATAAGTGGATTCTTCATCAAACCAAGCAGTTATGATATATAAACAACCCACATACCACTCCAGAATAGATCAGTTACTTAACCTTACACTCCACCTTGAATAAGACAACCTTCTTTGGCTGAAGAAGCAACCAACTGAAATAATGTTCCAATATCAGTTCATACATCAAGGACTTAATCATTTACTATGGCTTTAAAGACACCACCCATAACTTTTGTAGGAACCCCAAGGAAACCACACTTGTACTCATCCACAAACCAGGTCAAGAAGCACCAGAAAATATATTCTCATATACTTTCTGCATCAACACATCAGAAAAATACCTAGCTCCCGTCAGAGTATTTGCCATCAATCAGATGCATACATTTATCAGAGAAACATTTCCCTACACAAAAATACCAGATGATCATGTCCTCTTCACAATTAGAGGAACACTTTGGTCATGGAGACAAAAATCAACCACTTTGGATGGTACACACCACAATTGAGAGTTAATCTCCCTTAACTCAGGTTGACACATCTCTATTGCATACACCCCCTTGAATGTATCTTCTAATTCAGCAGAATAAGAGTTCCATGTTCTCACAAACTTGATGAGTGATATCCAGTTAGATTAAACAACCTTCGTCCTGCTTAAGAGAAACACCACCCAGACATTTCAGAAAAGTAAATTCTCAACACAAGGTTGTCGAGACATTATATCTGACATTTCTTCAAGGTATACAAACTCTAGATTAGAGACCCCTTAAGCAAAATGAGTTTAACGTCCACATATAAAGAATCTGGTTGAGATGATAAATCTCCTTTTTGATCTCAACTTCTGCACTCTTATATCCTTTGATCAGAAATAAACTGACCCAATAAGATGGTGATCAACTCTTGACCAACACACATATCTAAGACCTACTTCTAGGGAGGAAACTTCTTAGACACACAACCAAGATACCTCATCTTCCAGATCAGGAGAAGGTTCTAAACATGCGTGATCAATACACATTTGTTTAGCACCCAAAGCATCTGTAATGCCAGTCCTTTTGCCAACAAAGTTCTGCACAACTTGCTGATGTAATGTTCTAATATCTGATAGGACATCATTCCCAAGAACACACCAAGAGATCCTTTGATAAAGACTGGAGATTGACCTTTTAGGGTTGAAAGCAAAAATAAATTGCTTCTAACTTTCTTCAGATCTCTTTTCAACAAACTCATATAAAAGTGCCCATATGAGTGGACTTGGAATAAACCTCGAGTATCTTTGGCCACTTTGATAGGCTTGTTGAAACTATCATACACAAACACACCATCACATGATAGACTTTCAAAGGAGAACGGATAAAACAGAATACAAATTCAAAACTCCTCAACAACCTTCAGGCACGACTTAAACATCCTTACACATAAGCACCACAATCCATGTACCAACATTACAACATAGGTTTGAAAATAAATCAAATCCAACATACAACTCACCACCAAAGCTACAAATAACACTTTGTTTCTTCAAGTCCGTGAACCAGAAAGTATCTTCCCTGGTCTCACCTAGAACAGAACAGGATGCCTGCTCTGATACCAATTGAAATTCTAGTATACATATTACAAATCTGCTAACACATGTTGAGACATTGATCTCTGTAAAATAACGTATGACAGAACAAAAGCATAGTGATACAAAATATATCAGTCTTGAGTCGTAGTAGATGTTCCAACGACATGTTAATTAATCAAAAACAAAAATTGAATAGAACATAAAGATAGTAACACACATATTTGATGACCCAGTTCTATGTACAATAACACCTACTCTGGGGGCTACCAAGTCAGGAATGAAGTCCACTATCAACAATATTAGTTCAAAGCTAAACTCCCCATTTATAACTTCTCGCTTAATCCTTACCCAATGCAACTTCTATCTAGGTTCTCCCTAAATATGAGAAATCAATATCTCACTTCCTAAATCACCTCAGTGATATTTCTATCAATTACAACCAGTTCAGTCAAGACTCTTGACTAACCAACACACTTGGATTTGCTTCAAAGCTTCATCCAAAAACAATAATCGACTATATTCTTAAAAGCTTAAGAGAGATTGACACACAAACATTCAATGCTTATAAGCTTATGAATGAATGACAAAACCTTATAACTCAAGGAACAATTCTACTCTTCCATCAACATGATAATCGAGAGGCTCACAAATAACACAGACCAACTCTCCTAGAGAGTGGCACACATATTCAATCCTAATAATCTAAACTTTTCATCTTCGGCTGGTACCTTTTCTAGGTTAATATCCTTCCATTTATAACTTTTTTCCAACTTGATTTGGGCTTCAATCACAGCATATCAGTTGCTACAAATCTACATAATCTTTTGCGTAAAAATAGGTCTTCAATCATGACTCTTTCCTAATTTATTTCCATAACTAGAAAGTCAATATTCTTCTTGGTTTTAGCTTAAATCTTCCAGACCTTAAAACCAGCGCCACATAGGATAACATAATATTTCCATAATATTTTGCATTTGTTAAATCTTAAACCGATCCAACAACCCAATCTAAACCAGTCACAATATCGAATGACTCTACATGGGACATCTTGCCCGACATGTTGCTCCAGATGATGAAACATTTCATCTCAACATATTTCTCCATAAAATAAGATTTCTTGTTCAACATGTTCTTCTCAACAAGTTAATACATCATATTTAACATATTACTGCTATATTTATTTTACTAAAATTAATATTAATCCTAAAATCAGAGAACTAACTATTTATTATAATAATTTTAATTTATCATGTAATATATACATTTAAATGAAACACGTTAACAAAACAAAAGGCTTGTCCTAATTGTAAAGCGCTCCCACTATGGAGGAGAAGTCTTCGGTTTAAGTTCCATAGAATATAATATTGTGATATTTTCACCTTTTAAAGTTTTAAAATTAAAAAAAAAATACGTGGATTTTTTTAATAAGCAAATCTAGATTAAAATAAAAAGTGAAGAACAAACACTAAGGGGACATGAACCAAAACCTAATGTAACAGAAAGAACAAAACAACTTAGATGGGTGATACAAATCAACCATTCAAAGATAGAGTAAACAAAATCCTAATCCAGAATAAATAATCTCACATCACGTACACAATCCAGCGAACTCACGTAGGGGATCGAAACTGAATTGCAAAAAAAAGGAGCGTATATTGCCTGAACCAAGACTAAGATCTTATAATATGGATAATGAAATTGACCGCCAACGCGGTAAAAAATTCATAAAAAATTCACTGCAATAACCACAACAAAATTAAGGTCATTTCTAGCCAATATGTCATGTTCAATTACGTAGGATTTAGGCAGATCAAAACATCCCAAAATCTTTGGATGGATGCAAAATCGAACAGAATTGAACGTTTAGAACGTAACAAATTATATAACAAACATGCAACATATCCACAGATCCAGACGATCCATAATGCAAAAACCACCGTGAACTGTAAATATGAAAACAACTTTAGAGCTCCGAAAAGATCAAGGGTTAGAAGTAAACATACATGTTTGTGGTCGAGGACCCAAACCCATTAAAGAAGAACCTCCGTCCACCAGTTATGGCTTATCGCTATCTGCAAATTTCAAGCTTCCACAATTATAATTGAAATATTGAAAAATAAAATAAAATTGTTATTGATCAGGATACGTGGGCATTTAGAGAGTTCATGTGGCAATGTTGGAATCTGAAATATGGCAAGTGTAAAATGATAATTAATATTGATTATTGACTGAATTTACCTTGCCTTTCTCGTTAACCCTAATTGCTAACCGGTTTTCCCTTGTTTTCCATATTTCCTTGCTGACCAAGTTCCCTGACAACTAGTTTTTGGTCGGATCTGATCTATTCTCAATGTTTTCTCCCATTCAAGTCAATTTTTTTCTTATAAATAGATGCATTCCCATTTCATTATCTTTACTCCATATTTCCACATTCGGAAATCTTTCTCTGCTCCCTCATCTCCACTTCATTTATAATTTTCTTTTCTGTTTTTATTTTCGAGTGCCTTCATCCTGCCATCTACGAATGATATAAATGATAATCAGATACTAAGAGTGGTATCTATCATATTCTATTGGTTATAGTGTCATTAGAGGGTGTAATTCTAGATCGATTATCTCCTTTGCAAGTAGTAATTCTATAATATAAAATTTGAGTATTTTATCTTGGAGACATCGTGATTGAATGATTGTTTTGTATAATTTTAAACAATGTCATAAAACATTTTAAAGAGAGTAATTTAGTCCTCAATTTGATTCGATATTTTCTTCGATGGTAATATTTTCAAATTGTAAATTAACATTTGTATTAGAACAATTATCCACAAATCTTTTACCGGAAAAATGTTGTTAAGGAAAAGTATTTTCTTAGTACGCTTGAATTTGAAGTAACAAAAATTTATTAAAGGTAATATTTGAAAGAGAACACTTACCAAGGAGTCCTAGTATATGTGATGTGTAGCAATATTGTGATCCACATATCACATCATATTTTCATAATGGATAAGTTGCACAGTGACTCAATCAACATATTCAAACCTTGTCCCTTCCTTCCTTCACACATTCCACTGATCAGGAAAAAAATGGCAACATCTCTATTCACCTCTCTTCTCCCCTTCACTTCATCAACTACATCACATTCAAACCGCTCACCTTTCCGTGCATGCAGAGCCTCGGCCTCTCCCTCAGTTCCTGAAAATCACTTCCAACACACACCCCGAAGAGATTTCTTAAAGGGTGTTGCTCTTTCGCTCCCACTTATTGTTCTCGCTGAGCCACCTCACTCACAAGCTAGAGATGTTGCAGTTGGCTCTTTCCTCCCTCCTTCATCATCAGACCCTTCTTTTGTTCTCTTTAAAGCTTCTTCTAAAGATACTCCTGCCCTTCGAGCAGGTACATTCATCTTTCAGTTCAAGACTTTTGTTTTGCTGAAAATTAAATATATATGATTTGGCTCATTATTTGATGACTAGGTTTTAGGAAGTTTTGATTTTGTAGCACTAACTGTCTTATTTGGGTTGCATTTGAATTGTGTTAGAATAGACATAAAAAACACTAATAATGAAACACAAGATGTTTGGTAACAAAGTTTGGTTGTCTTCTACTGTTCTTTGCAATTGATAGTTTAGATTTAGTTCTTTGCAGGTAATGTACAGCCATACCAATTCATCCTTCCCCCGACATGGAAACAGCTTCGTATAGCTAACATACTATCAGGAAATTACTGTCAACCAAAATGTGCAGAGCCATGGGTGGAGGTTAAATTTGAAGATGAAAAACAAGGAAAAATTCAGGTTGTTGCTTCACCTTTGATACGTCTAACCAACAAACCAAATGCAACAATTGAGGACATCGGTAGCCCAGAAAAGGTGATCGCTTCTCTCGGCCCATTTGTCACCGGAAACACTTTTGATCCAGATGAACTCCTCGAGATGTCAGTTGAAAAAGTTGATGATCAGACGGTATGTTTGCTTTCTATAGCCTATGTTGTCTAAACATTACGGCAACTATTAGTGACTAACATTGCTGAAAATTGTGTCTGCAGTACTACAAGTATGTGCTTGAAACTCCATTTGCTCTTACTGGTTCACACAATCTTGCAAAAGCAACAGCTAAGGGAAACACTGTTGTTTTATTTGTGGCTAGTGCCAATGACAAACAGTGGCAAACTTCTGAGAAGATTCTGAAGACCATGCTTGATTCCTTTAAAGTGTAGTTTTCTGTTGTTAAAGGTAAAGAAGATAATTATACCATTGGTTTATTTCCTTGTAGTTTTTGTTTATATACACGATTATTAAGCAAGAGTTGTATTAATCCCCATTTGAAATTTGTTTATCTTGAGTTGAAATAAAATTTTACTTGTTTTAACAGAACAGCATTGTCTTTGTAAATATCTGATCAAGCCAATGTCTTATATTTTTAGTCTAAAAATTTATTTACTCCTTGTATGTCTTCTCTTTCCACACTTCAATGAACCTTACCTTCTATGACCGTGGCCACTTCTCCAGCATCTTGAGTCGACAGCCACACCATCTTTGAAATGTGGATCCACCTCCTGCATTTCGATACATTGACCTGCACTCATACCTACTTTTACCGATATGTGTGGTTAAAGCTTGCTTGGAAGTTCAAGCATTTGATATACTATTGGAATTAATTTATATTTTAGGAATATCTTATTGATTAAGTTTGTTAGAGAGTATTTTAGTAGAATGTCCAGAAGAGAAAGGAGAAGTCTGACAAGAAGAATGTTTAGTGTTACTGTTGCAAGAACTTTGGTCACTATGCCAAAGATTGTTGGTCAAACAAAGAAAGGAAGTAAGAAGAAGCAAATATAGCCAGAGGAGAGTTTGATGATGAACTTATGCTATTTATGGCTTATGAATCTGATGAGGAATCGGTGAAATTGTCATTTTCTGATTCTGAAGGGGAAGATGACTCTGAATATTCTAACTCTGAAGGAGTGTTTGAATATGAGTCAGAATCAGAAGATGACGCTGAAGATTCTGAAGATGAGTCAGAAGATGATGACTCTGGAAACTCCGAAGATGAGTCAGATGGTGAATCTAATTTTGATCTAGATTTTGATGTTGATCCAAAATCTAGTGGTGATCATGCTTCTAGAAGGGAAAACTCTAAAGACGTAGGTTCTGGAGGACAAACTTCTAAAGATGATTGTGTTTCTGGTGGAAATCATGACCCTAAGGATGGACCTTG
Organism: Vicia faba; assembly: GCA_948472305.1. NCBI lineage: Eukaryota > Viridiplantae > Streptophyta > Magnoliopsida > Fabales > Fabaceae > Vicia > Vicia faba. The sequence goes on from OX451740.1 coordinate 673,431,304, forward strand.
TGAATGAGAGGCTTCTGAAGGAAATTTAGCCTTTGACGGTGATCATAATTCTGAAAGTAGAACTTCAGAAGGTAATATGATTTTGGTATGTTTGTATGTGGATCACATATTGCTCACGGGAAACTCTAAACAAGAAATAGCTGAGTTTAAGAAGGCTCTGATGAATGAGTTTGAAATGACAGATCTTGGGAAAATGAGTTTCTTTCTAGGGATGGAGTTTATGTACTCTAAGAAAGGAATCATTTTGCATCAGATGAAGTATGAATTTGAACTTCTGAAGAGATTTGAATTAGAAAATTGCAAAGTTGCTATCACACCTGCTGATACGAATCAGAAGTTGGACTCTAATTCTAATGGAGAGGATGTGGATGCTACAACCTTCAAACAAATGGTTGATTCTCTGAGGTATTTGTGTAATACCATACCTGATATTTTCCATGCAGTTGGAATGGTTAGCAGATTTATGAGTAAACCAAAGTGGTCTCATTACCAAGTTGTTGTCAGGATTCTGAGGTATGTGAAGGGAACTCTGAAGTATGGAGTGTTATTTCCTTCTGGAAGGAAGATCGAATCAGAACTTGAGTTATTCAGACTCTGATTGGTGTGGAGACAGAGTTGACAGAAGAAGTACTTTTGGGTACTTATTCAAATTTCTGGGAGGTTCTATTTCTTGGTGTTCCAAGAAGCAACATGTTGTTGCGCTGTCAACCTATGAAGCTAAATATATTGCAGGAGCTCTGACTACATGCCAAACTGTGTGGATTCTGAACTTGCTGCAAGATCTGAAGATTGAGGTAGACAAACCTCTGAAGCTGATGATTGATAACAAGTCTGCAAACAATCTTGCCAAGAACTCAGTGTTGCATGGAAGAAGCAAGCATAGTGAAATCAAGTATCACTTTCTGAGGAATCTGGTTCAGAGTGGAATATTAGAATTTGTACACTGTAGCACCCAGAAGCAGTTGGCAGACGTTCTAACAAAGGCTATCAAGACTGATCAATTTCTTCGTTTGAGAGATGGAATTGATGTTGTCAGTTTTGTGTAAATATAAATTAAGGGATGGTGTTGAAATTAATTTATATTTTAGGAATATCTTATTGATTAAGTTTGTTAGAGGATATTTTAATATTTTATTATACCATAATTTTGTGTATAAATAGCCTAATAATAAATAGGTAAATGTAATTCATTATTCCTTATTTTGTAACCGTCATACAATATATTTCTCTTGTCTTTTATCTCTCATTTATGCACTAACAATAACTAATCGGACTTATGCCTAATCGACGGAACTTTGTGTTGAAACACATGAATTGAACCATATACAATTAAAATGGACATGACATACACAAGTAATTGGTGAAGAAAGTTGCTTTTTCAGAAATTCAATCATGGCTTTATTTCTCAACACCACTATTTTGTTTTCATGAAATATATAACTCGGTCACTATTTCGAGTGCTGGAAATGTATCTCAATGGCACATTGGTTCCTAAATGTATTGAAAATTAAAATAAAGAACACTACTACAACTATCTCATTGGGTAGTAACAACATCTCACTATTCAGAGCAAAAATAGTTTGCTCAAAAACAAAGAATGCTCTTCGACTATAAAAATGTGATCTCATTCTCTCCATTGATCTCCCTGGAGATCTCTCCCTTTGTTCAAAACCACGTTCAAACTTTAAACACCACAATATAAATTGAATAACAAATGAAACAACTTGTAAATTATAAGCGGGCATTTATTATTTCAAGTCTCTAAGAAAAGTCTCAACTCCATACATTAACGGTTGATCAACGCCAGCTTTTCTAAAGTACAACTCGTTTATGTTTACACAAGGCCTGCTATTTTAAATATCTTGTTATGTACAAAACCGGAGCCTCATTTCTTTCCCTCCCAAAGTAGCCCACGTCCCTTGTAAATAAACTATAACTCTAGGGTTAGATAAGCTTGTATCAAAATGGGGACGGTGGTCAAACATAAGCAGCCACCAAAGAAGAAGCTCGGGGAAGACCACATGAGTAAGTCACATACTTGACACTGTCGAGTAGCACAACAACAAAAATCCGAGAGAGTGACTTTGGAGCCATCATGCCATCAACATCACCATCTCCAACCTCTTTAGGATCAACAAGAACCGAAACCACCATCGAAGATTTATTACCAGGGAGATGGTCTTTTGGCAAATTTCTTGCATGTTCTTCAGTTATGTTCAGTTTGGATCCAGGGAGTGGATCTGGGAGCCCGTGGAGGATTCTTCTGTTTCTGCTCATGTTGATAGTGGTAGCATTGTGACGGCTTTCAGTAGAAATCTTAGTCACTGTTGTTGCTGGAACTATAGCTCCAGGAGCTGGAGAGACATCAAACTGAAAAACTTCAGTACACATGCCAGAACTTAGCATTGGACCTGCATCATGGAGCCAGAAATTTTGGTAAAACTTCAATGTTTATGTGCTTCAAAATCAGCAAGCAGGTCCTTAGTTGGGCATATAAAGCTTGTACAACCAGTAAAGGATATTTGCTTAAGCATGATTGGGAGGTGGACAACATAAAGGTGTTGTTTTCAGTTCTTATACCGAGAAAGACACCTTAGATAATGACAGTTACTATGGCAAAAGAGAAGCTATATTACAAATACAACAACGAACCGAAAATGCAACAGTTAGGGGAGGTATTATTAAATAAGCACTATTAAAACTAAGTTAGCGATAGAATTAGAGAATACTAAGAAGTTCAAGAAATCTATCTATAACCAGGTTTGGAAGACATCTCAAACAACCAAGGAACAACCAAACAACCAAGGAACAACCAAACACTAAACGTATGAGCTTAATATTAGAAGGCGTCTCATATACTCAAACACTGCCAAAATTGAAAACATTGAACCTATAATATGTGCTACCCAGTGGCCAAAATATGATTAGTGATTTTTTACAGCACCCAAGAAAACACACGCAGAAGAGTGTACCAAGCCTGCCTACCTAGGAATCTTTAGTGTTAAAATCAGACAGAAACATTAAGTAAAACCTGAAATATGTGCTACAAATTGGAAAATTCTGATTAGAGATTTTATAGAGCATCCAAGAAGACAAGTCAGCAGAAGAGACTGCATTATTTCTATCTAATAATCTATGAAGTGAAATTAAGACAGCGACATAATAAACCTGTAATATGTGCTACAGTTTGGCAAATTCAGATTAGACAGCAACAAGAAAAACATATATAAATCAGCAGAAGAGAATGTATCATTTCCACCAAGCCACCAATAGAATAAAATTAGAGGACAGACATAATTAAAGGATTCACCTGCAACTCCTTCACGGAACCACTGCTGCATTTTACCATCAGTTGCAGAAGACTTCATATGGTCCTTCAAAGTTTTGGCTGAACCAGAGCCAATAGCCCTTCTCTGTTCGGCAGAAACCCTATACACATTTGGATGTTGACCTCTGTTTCTTCCAACTTCAGGAATAGCCAATGCAGAATCCCTAGGAATGGCCAAACCAGTTTTACTCTTCTCCTTATTTCCTTGAGAATCTTGAGATGCCATGGCTTTCTCACTGGCCATAATCGAATGGATTATCAAGTTTCCATCAATCTTCACCAACTTATCATTCCTAGGAACATACAAAGAAGCAAGAAGTGGCTCGCTGGCGTTGTCTCGATGACCAAAACAACTCGAGTTTTTGAGTTCATTCATATCTTCACCTAGTTTTCGGCCTCTCTCATAATTGTTCCTATCAGAAACACTGAACCTTCCATTGGATAACCCCACATCCGCATCCCTTCCAGATTCTTTCATATGATCATTTACAGTCCAAACCCTACTTCCACCCTGACCATACAACCATCTATCACTAACATAACTAGACCTACCAGAAAGATTGTCAACTAAACCTCCAAACTTAAAATCTACCAAAGGAACAAGTCCGCCAAAAAGCATGATGCAGAAAAACAAACCCAACAAACTAATACTAGCAACCTTCTTAGTTTTCACCTCAGTCTTCTTCGTCTCAGTCTTCTTGCTCTCGTTCTTTTTACTCTTAGAAGACACAGCTGGTTGCTGAGGTTTCAACCTTGGAATTGGAACCAAAGGAACCTGAGACCCTTGAGGTCTAACAACATAAGGTGCACAAGGCATCCAAGGATAAGGCATATGTGCCATTGGAGGATGAGGGTACATCCCAGAACCTGGTGGTGGAGGTGGACACATCACACCACCACTCAATTGTTGTCTAAGTGTAGCATTCTCCGCCATGACATAAGTGATCTTACTACTCAAATCAGCAATTGTCGAATGCATTGATCTCACCTTCTCCTCAAGCTCCTCCACATAATGCTTCTTCCTCTGCCTAGAAAGCTGTGCACTTTCTCTATTCCTTATCAACCTAGCCTTCCTCTTCTCATCATCATCTTCAATTCCATCAAAACCAGATTGAGACTGCTGCTGTGGTTGGATCTTGTTTTCCATTGAGGAGGACCTTCTACTGCATTTTGGGGTTCTATTCTCCGCACTCTCATGGCTGTTATCTTTCTTCCTCTTCAGATCAGAGCCTTTAACAACTCCCTCCACTTTTACACCCTCTTCCACAGCTGCATGTTCATGAGAAGATGAAATATCCCTCTCATAACTTCCAAAATCATCCGAGGGCGAGTTCATGGCTTCATATACACCAGATCCACCGTTACCTGATCCGTGAGAAGAAACCGGTCCATTCGTAGACTCTTCCCGGTCGCTATTTTCAGTCTCCGGCAAAGGAATGCTCGAAACTTTAACATCAACATCAACCGAATCAACCGAGTTATCAGCAGCATAAATCGATTCTGAATTAAGAAACCTAGAAACACCGGGGCTTTGATCACCAGAAACCACAGAAGCACCTGATCCCGGCGAATTGAAATTCTCTGGAGAACAATTACCATCACCATTAATGCAATCACCTCTCATAGGCGAAATCGGAATGCCGTTAGTATTCGGGTTCCATCCTTCCGGAAGAAGAAAACCATCCGTAACAGGGAGGTTATCAATATCGTCAAAGGTAATCTCGAAATCTCCAAACGGAAATTCCAGATCGGAAGTTAAAGCCTCTGAATCAAGAGCGGCGCCGTTGAAGAAATCCTCTAATGAGGGGATAGGGATGTTGTTGAACTGGCCGGCGATATCATCGAAATCCAGATCGGACGACAGTTGCTCCGGCGGTTGCGCGGCGAGGATAGGATCTGACATGGATCGGGGTTTTGGAGAATGAAGAAGGTTTCAGCAATTTCAGAATCAAGGGTTTGAGTCGTTATTTGAAGTCGTGCGCGTGGAATCACGCGTTTCAGAACCGGGTTCTCGGTAGTTTCTACAAACTACTGCTACTGTTTTTGTTTGATTGTTTCACAGATAAGAGAAGATAAGACACAGACATATTAATAACTGTGTATGACAATGGTTAATTCTCACCATAAATTTTATAAAATAATATAATAATATTATTTTGTTTCTTCTTCAAAGAAAACATTTAAAAATATTTATTACAAAAATAAAGGTGTCAATAAAGTAAAGATAACGTGGTATTTCCAAAAGCAATAACTAAAATAAAATAAAAACAGTCAAAAAAAGCATATGTTTGATTTTCTATTAATTTGTGACATTTAAGGAATGTATCATTTTATGTCAAAAAAAAATAAAGGAATGTATCATTTTATGTCAAAAAATAAAAATAAAGGAATGTATGGTAAAGAGAATATTATTTTATTTTATTTTTTTCATATTAATCATGCTCACTTTAAATTAAGAAATGAATTTGTTATGAATTGAATATTAAACTCATTTATATTTTAATTAATGAATATCAATTGAATAATAAATGACTTTTTTATTTTGTTAAAAAATTATTAAAAATCAAATCTATAATTTATTATTTTTATGGATTGTATAGATTTTATAAAATAGTATAATAATATTATTTTACTATTAATCAAAATAGTTTTAGTCTTTCGAAGAATGGGGAAAGGACGTGGGCGGCTGAAAAAGTCGATGTCTCCGTCTCCGAATATTTGTACTACTCCGATGAAGACACCAGATACGAGAACTCCGGTGAAGACATCATATACGGAAATTCATGACGGAAAGGAAAGTCTCACAGAAAAAGCAAGTTCTAGTTCGATTGGAGAGAAAATTGGGAAGGAAAAAGATGTAGATGCATAAACCTTAAGGTCACCAAACAAAGAAGATGCACAGGAAAATCGAAAGTTATAGGTAGATGTCCTGAATGAAAACAGGAATCCAGTTAGGGGAAGGGCGATGGAATTCGTAGAACCATCCATCGTTAATGGAGAAGTAGAAGTTGAGATTGAACCGGAAGACATAGTATCAGAAATCAGGTTTTGGGAGTCATCCTTGATAATGTATGTCTTAGGGGGAGACTTAAGCATGAACATGGTGAAACAATTTATGACGAAGATGTGGAATTTTGTACAATTGTCTGATATGTTCTACAATGAGAAGGGGTACTTCCTTTTAAAGTCCAAATCCTTCAGAGAAAGAGATGAAGTCTTGATGAATGAATTGTATACCATAAGAAACATGTCAATGCTCCTATGAGAATGGCGCCCATATTTCAACCTGAAGAATGACATGCTTCACATGCTCCCTATTTAGGTGAAACTTCCGCAGATGCCCCTGTATCTGTGGGGTGAAAAGAGTCTCAACAAGATAGGGAGTGCGTCGGAAACCCTGTGGTAACTGATGAATGTACTGCTAATCGTCTGCGAATATCTTATGCTAGGATATTAGTGGAAGTTGATATTACAAAAGAGTTGCCTAAAGAGATAATAATTAGGGACAATGAAGGCATGAAGATGAAACAGATGGTGGACTATGAATAGAAGCTAGCTTATTGTGAAAAGTTCCAGAAAGTTGGACACAAATGTGATGTTATAAATCCAAAAGAGAAGTAATGGAAACCAAAGCCAAAACCCCCAGAAAATAGAGAACCAGATGTTATTACCACTAATGCTACCTCTTCTGATTCAGCAAAGAGCCAGCGGGAGGATGTTCAACCAACAAATAAGGGTTGGAAAACCATCAATAAAAGTGGTCGTGACAGGGGGAAGGGAGAATTCTTGATAGTCCACCAAAGGATTTGCTATGTGAGAATGGTTTTGACGTCCTAGGGGTTTTGAATGACCTCCTAGTGCTACAAAACATTGGCCAATGATTGTTTCTTGGAATACCAGGGGGCTCAATAAATCAGGTAAGCTCTGGGAGATTAGTTCTCGTCTCCTAGGGCTTAAGTCTAATATAAACATCCTAATAGAAACTAGAGTTAAAAGTGGAAAAGCTATGGCAATTAGGAATAAATTGAACTTATGTGGCAATTATGTTGATAACTACAGTTGGCATGAGAATGATAGAATTTGGATTCAATGGAACCCCCCTTTTATTATTCTCAAAGTCATCAAATGTACCATTCAAATGGTGCAATGTGGGTATTTATGATATCCATGGGCAATTTAAATTTTGGATGACTGCCATATATGCTCATAATAAGCTAGAGCATGGAAGATTGCTTTGGAAATACATAGGGAATATTCAACAACAAGGGGCTTGGTGTCTTATCGGGGACTTTAATAAAAGCCCAAGATATTTGGTGGCTCTGTAGTTTCTGAATCTGAATACATAGATATTTAAGGATGATAGATTGCAAAGGGTTGTTTGAGATGGACAACATTGGAGAGTATTATACTTGGTCAAATAAATAATCTGAGGGCACAATTTATCGAGGATAGGCAGGGTGTTGGGTAATGTAGACTAGTTTCAGAGTCAGCTAAATACTATTTTGAAAGTCCTTCCTCCAAATGTCTCAGACCATGCCTTGCTTTTAGTCATAGATCAGGTGCAAAATTACAAGAAGACTTAATTCAAATTCATCAATTGTGCTACTGGTATTTAGGGGTACTCAACATCGTTGTCAAGCAGCTGGAATGAACCTATTAGGGGAAGGCCCATGTATGTTTTGTGGAGAAAGTTGAAGAGATTGCAACCTATTGTGAGAAATATGTGTAAATTCTTGGTTTATGCTAAACAGCATATAGCTCAAGCTAGGGATGCCTTGGATAAAGCTCAAAATGATTATCCAATGATAGAACGAACAAGCAGATTATCTTAGACGTTCAAAGATGCACTGCTAAGCTGGTTAAGTTGAATGGGATTGATGAGGATATCTTAAGGCAAAGAGCTAAGCTGGAGTGGTTAAAATTGGAAGATGGAAACAATTATCTTTTCCATGCATCAGTTAAAGCCAAGAAGAATGCAAACAACATGATGGATATATGCAGAGAGGATGTCACCGGTATCAATACTAATGAGGAGGTAGAGGGGGAAATTCTGCAGTATTATAGTAGCCTAATGGGAAAGAAGGAGAACAACTTGAAGTGTATTGATATAGGAGCAATGAGAAAAGGAGCTTAAATTAACAGGGTGCAAAAAGAGAATCCGGTTAGACCTATTATTGAGGATCAGATATATATAATGCTCTTAAAGGCATTAATGATTTAAAGGCTTGGATGGATATGGGGCGTGGTTCTTCAAATATAGTTGTGACATTGTCAAAGGTGATGTAACTGTAGCCGTTCAAGAATTCTTTGAGCAAGGCAGGTTATTCAAAGCTTTCAACTATACGATTGATTCCCTCATCCCCAAGCATGATACAGCTAAGCACATGAGGGGTTATAAGCCAATTTCGGTTTGTTCTACAGTTTACAAGATTATATCCAAAATCTTGACTACTAGATCGAGTATTGTTATGGGTAACATCATTAGCTCCAACCAAGTTGCCTTCATTCCAGATCAAAATATCCATCACCATACACTTTTGGCTTATGAGTTAATTAAGGGTTACACTAGGAAGGGGGACCCCTAGATGTATGACTCAAATCGATCTTCAAAAAGCATATGATATGGTAGATTGGCATGCTTTATAGTGCATCTTGCGGGAAGTTGGAATGCCTTCTAAATTCATAAATTGGATTATGATTATTGTAACTTCAGTTTCCTATAGATTCAATTTAAATGGGGAGCTCACTAAAGTGTTGGAAGCCAAGAGAGGAATTAGACAAGGAGACTCAATTTCCCCTACTTTTTTGTCCTTGTTATGGAATACCTTCATAGATGTTTACATCAAAATGCATAAAAATCCTAATTTCAACCACCATGCTCAGTGTGAAAAATTGGAGATTACCAATCTGGCTTTTGTAGATGATGTCTTGCTTTTCTCCAGAGGGGATTATAAGTCTATGGAGCTTATGATGGAAGTTTTCCAAGTGTTCACTAACTCAACTGGTATGAAGATAAACCCTAACAAGTGCAACATCTATTTTGGGAGTGTTGAGGCGGATACAAAAGAGAAAATTTTGAAGCTGACAACTTTCAAGGAGGGGTCCATTCCATTCAGATATTTGGGAGTCCCTCTTACTTGTAAAATATTATCCATCAATCACTATATCGTTCTGGTGGAAAAAATAATTGGGAAGATAAAGCATTGGAGTTATGCCTTGTTGAGTTATGCTGGGAGATTACATTTGATAAATAGCATTTCCTTTGCAATGACAAACTATTGGATGATGAGCTTTTCCATGCCAAAGTTTGTCATAAAGAAAATAGAGGCTATCTGCAGATCCTTCTTGTGGACTAGTAAGGAGATTATTAGTAGGAAGGGTGTTGTACCCCAAAATTTTCCCTCCCATATTCTTCAAATTTTTGACAAGCATCATCTCAATTTGCTCAAGTCTACTCAAGAGCTACACAGTCAAGCACTCTCCTAAGCCAATCAAATTAGGGTTTTGGTTCCTGCAAGGAAGTTGAGGTTTTCAAGGGCTCAATCAAGTCCCATATTCCTATACACATTGTCAAGCATCCATATGCCAAGTTTCAAGGCTCACAAGGTCAAGTTGCACAGTCAAAAGCCCTAATTGCTTCACAATCAACTGTAGGGGTAAAATGGTCATTTGGCAGTCAAAAGTCAAAAATTTTGGTCAACATCTTATTTTGAGGCCACAATCATCATTTGATCAAGTCTTGATCATGATTCCACAAGCATGGCTCAAAAATCATCAAGATGCAAAAGTTTCCATTTTTGGACAGTTGAAAAAGTCAACTGTAACTTGACCAAGGCATAACTTTTTCATAGTTCATCAGAAAAATCCCATCCAATGCTCATTTTGAAGGGGAGGACATTTCCTACAACTCATCTTCACATTCTAAGTCCAAGAAATTCTCTCACAAAAAGTTACCAATTTCAACATTATAGGTCATTTTCAAAAGTCAACAAAAAGGCATTTTAAGTCAAAGACCATAACTTGATATTGGTAAATCAAAATTACATGGGACCAAAGGCATTGGTTAGATTACTTCAATACCTTTCCAAAATGTCCAAGAACATGTTCATATGATCAAAATTGAGCAAGATATGCATTGGAGAAGTTGGGAAATTTTTGTGAAATGGCAAAAGTCAACTATCCTTGAAACTTCAATTTTTGACAAAAGGGCCCACCTTTTTCCACTTGATTCAGCCTTGTCATGCCACCCACGTATCCCATGATCAATCTCAAGACCAAATAATTATTTTTCTATTTTTATTTAATTTTTATGGATTTAATTCATTTTAATCCATAATAATTCAAGTAAAATCAAAAAAATTGATTAAATGGTATCTTTTGGTTTGATTAGCCTTCATGAAGCATATTCCACATACCAATTTCGTGCTAGAGCCATTTTAAGCATAAAAATTCAAATTTTGAACAAGCTTTGAAAGGCCTTTAATGGTGGTTAAGACAAAATCCAAAGCTTAATTGCAATGGTTAAAGGCTCCTAAATGTGACTTATTCTCATTAATTACTACATATGCAAGCCTTGCAAGCCTCATTCACGGCCTAGAGTGTGCACAAACGTCCAGAGCAAAATCCAAAAAGTGTCAAAAAAAGTGTGAGATCAAAATGAGTGTTGCAAGCATTTTCAGGCCAAAAGGAGAACGTGACTCTCTTCTTTGCCATACTCTGAAGCTAAAGCAACCCTTGCCACGTCCTAAGGTCCATCATACCGCGCTGTAAGTTTTCCCAGGTCCCCCCAAGTCTCAATATTATTTTTTCTAACAAATTCCCATGCAGCTTCCTAGACGCGTTCCACCATAGGCCTCATACAGATGCGCGCCAAGTGTCTCAAAAGATCAATCCAAAGGCCAAAGGGTGCTCCACACCATGCTCCCTGGTCAACGCGCCTCTGGACGATTCAAAAGTCAAAAAGGCTTGAGACAATGGGCCTAAATTCCTGATTCACCTCCCTAAGGGTCCAACACCCCCTGGGTTCTTATTTTCTTTTCTTTTTTCTCTTTTTATTTTCTTTTCTTTTATAATTTCCCTTTTATTAATTATTAGTTTTATTAATTGTTTAATTAACCCAAACTAATTTTCCCCATAAAATTCAGAAAAACCAAAAAAAAAACATTTTATTATTTATTAACTTATTTTGTAAATAAATGTAAATTAAATTAAATTAAATTAGCTTAATTAATTAACTTTAATACTTTTTACAATAAATAAAAACAATTTAGAATTAGGTTTTTGCTAACTTTTAATTTCTATTTATTTTCTCTTTATTTTCATTAAAAACACAAAAATAAAAATAAAAAACATTTTCTTAATTAATTAATTAATTAATTAGTTATTAGTTTTAATTTCATTAATTACAAAAAAGGACAAAAATTCAATTCTTTCTTAAAAAAGGGTCAAAACCCTTAGGACGTCCCGATTCATTCTTTCGCGCGCAATTTATTTTAATTTATTATATTTATGTAACTGCTTCCGGAAATGTAATAGTTAATTAGGTTTATCTCTTTATTTGCTATTTCTCGCATTCTTATTTCAAAACGGGTTTTTGTTTTTTGGCGATGTATAGACCCGCGCCTTGTAATAGCTAGATTTACATTTCTGCAATTTATTTTCCGCACTCCTAACTGTTAAAAAATGCATGAAAGAATGTATGAAAAATAAAACCAATCCGTAGCTCACAAATAACATACAAGATAACCTTAACTGAAAAACAACACACAAAGCACATGCCACTTCTTAGGGTACGCCTCACTGGTTGCCTCGAACGTGGTTATCAAGTATAGGATGTCTTAGAGGTCGCCCTTTGTCTAAAGATCCGGTTGCCTCGAAACGGTTGCCTCGGATAAAAGGATCTAGGACATTAGGATTACTTCTAAGGTGTCCTACTATTGCTTCGGTGACCACACATGTCCCTTAATTGAATAGACCCGAATACCTCCAACGATGGTGCTACCTACCTCTCAATGGTGGGATAGCACTATCTAAAGGACTCTTACACAGCTTAATTCCTTAGAGTAGGTAGATTCTCATGGGTACTTGCTCTTTCAAACAAACAAAAACAACTTTTCGCACCTACACTTTCAAAAGGTTTTCAAACAAATTTTTCATACACTCTTGAGGACAGATACAAGAGTTACCTAGAAATTTTTCAAACGAAACTTTTTCAAAACCCACACACATTTGAAAAGCAAACAAATTTTGAAAACATAAGAGCAAGTACCTAAGAGCCTGTGGATAACCACGGATAGAAAGGGTGCTAACACCTTCCCTTTCTATAATCTACCTCCCGAACCGAGAAATATTCTCAAAGAAGGAATTTTGCTGTGCTTTTGTCCTCTCCATGTTGGAGAATATAAAAGACGGTGGCGACTCTTGCTTACCGCGACATTTCGCGAAACCAGCTAAAAAACAGTCAGTTCTATTTCCACCGATCATAGAACTGACGACTCTGCTGGGGAATCTTATAAAGTGAGGTGTACCTTAGGAATAGTTAATCATCATGTTTTCAATTGCTTACTTTGCTTGATTTAATATTGTGGGCCTGTTTTGGGAGTTTCATAGATCCTAACCCAGATCTGGGGGATACCTCTTAGAAAGTAGCAACAAACTGTGAGGGAACTGTGCGGGGTATACCGACACGGTTGAAGCAGTTTGCTACGTTGATGTGGCACTTTGGTGAGTACCGGTAACCCTTGAGTCAAGTCAAGGAGAGTACGGGGCCGTCGCGTGGTGTCGTGAAGCATCAACTGACCTTAGGAACCTTACTTGACCATCCTGGCCTCTTTAGGGGTAGTGAGATGACTGACTTTGGTGCAGTCCGAAGTTGGTTGATACTCGATACTACACTCATTGAGGGTTGTTTTCTTGGAATATTTTGATCGCCAGTTCAGTGGCTAAATCAAAACAATGAACATAGAAAACAACCCTATGATATTGAGCTCCTTAGAACCCGGTTACTTTTGATAGGACAGGTTTTGAGCCCACCAACTTCAAGAGGGTAGTATCCCAAACTTCATGCTGGCTTAAGCTCTAAGGGCTCTTTGTGTGACTTGTGTGCCTTCAAACTTGACTACTTGCATACTTGTTATCTGACACTTGAGTTTCTTGCAGGTTTCGTTTACAGTCCTTAATCTGGACTCATAACAGGGTTTACCTACATTACTCCACGCATAGCATAACATCATACCATCATACCATTGCATGCATCCTACATAAGGACTGATCCATTTCAAGGACCTCAAGGGTTTTGTGATGCAGGTCATGATGAATCAAATGTCCAGCAAGGGGTAAAGGGGATTTATTTTCCTCTAGCCAAGGTTAATGACTTGAGTCAGGGGCTATGACCCACTCGATATGGTGAGCCTTGACTCTTGAAGAAGGACTCTCATCAACATGAAGTCCCTTCCATCAAGCTACAAAATTCAAATTCTAACAATTTTCTTGTTTACCCTGCGAGATCCTTGAAAATATTGCATGCATACATACATATCACGACATTACAGGTACTCCTTTGACAGGTCACTTACCATCTTCGCTGTTTATTTCAGCAATGGCTTCCCAACAAAACAACAAGGATCTTCATGCTCAAGAGACTCGGTTCGGGGAGATCCTCCTAAATCTATCCAAGGGGCAGGAAGAGCTGAGAACACTCCTGTTGTACCCCAAAATTTGCCCTCGCGTTTTTTCCCAAGAAATCTCAGCTTCAAGCCTTTCCTGATTTTTCAAACTGACTCAAGAATCGGACAAACGGACTTTTCTTGACAGTCGAGCAAAATTAGGGTTTTTACTGATTTTCAGAGCTCTGGATTGTTTCACAGTTGGCTTAGGGTTTTGGATGATTTTTTGGTTCAATTTTGATCAGGCGAGCGTTATTTGGCATTTAATCAAGAATTAAGGGTTTTATGGGCACATTCTCAGAAAGATTAAAATTCTACAGCGCGTCGCAGTTTATTCCGAGATTCGGGTTAAATTCGCATTATCTTGATTTAATCAGTGAAAGAGACAGTGGTTTGAATTCATGTTGTTTGAGCCAGTCAAAGAAGGTGTGCAGTTTTGATTTACAGTACTTGATAAGAATCAATAAAAAGGATTGCGTCTGATTAAGTTTTTGTGTTCGACTGTGCGTTGCTTTGAATAATGGAGACGTCCAGTTCATTTATTTTGATCAGCAAGGTTTAGTTGATTATTTATGGTTCTAAAAATTAAATACTTGAAATTTAACTTTCATTTTATTTAATTTAAGGAATTATAAATAACAAGTAAATAAAGAAAAGGAATTGAAAAGAATTAAATGTCAATGGAATTTTTATTTCATATTTAATAGTTGTTACAATTGTTATTATTTGGATACAAGTATTTATTACAAAGTATTTAAAATAATAATAGTGTACAAAAATTAAATTGAAAATAAAAATTCTATCCTATTTCTAATTCTTCATTCTTCACTTCGCTCCGGTGCTCCATTTTTTATCTGCAAAAAGAAAAGAGAAAAGTCAGAAAGCAGTTGAATTAAAAAGGACAGTTAAAATTTGCTCATCATTAGGGGCCACTGACTGGGATCAGTTGACCCTCTCTGCAAATCACGGGATTTCTCCCGGTTCACAAAGAGGGAAGAATTCCATTTTTTATTCATGAATGTCAAAATGCATAATTTTTAAAAGTTCAAACTGCATAGTTCAAATCCAAGTCAAACTGAAAAATCCAATTCCACTTTCTATCAAAAGCCAAAAGTATCAAACTTACTGTCAAAATGCCAAAATCTACTCAAAGATATCAAAAAAAAAGCAAGAAGTACAATTGCTGTCAAAAGTGCCAAGACTGTCATAAAGGATTTGGAAAAGATATCAAAGAAAAGATAAAGTGTAGCAAGCTGTCAAAGCTGGATAAAGTATGCAGAAATAATGTGTTATGCAAGCAATCTAAGTCATCATTCCCAGCATAAAGGGGCCCCTTCAGAACCAAGAAGGTACAGCATAAAATCATATTATAATGTCCTACTGTCCCATAGAGAGAAAAGAAGAAAGATAAGAGTTCAGGCTTTAGGCTTAGGCAGAAGAACAAGACAGAAAATATACAAAAAGAACAAAGACAGTTCACAGAAGAGGGCAGATTTTCTCACAAAAGCAAAGACAGAAAATATACAAGCTGTCAAACAATAACTTGCAAACTGATAAGGCCAAACCTCACAAAATCTGAAGCTCTGCCTCCAAAACCAAAAAAGATGCAAAATTGCTAAGCCTCAACAGAACCACCATACTGTCCAACAACATAACCTACTGTAAGTTCAAGCCTGAACCCAAGTAGAATCCTGCTGAACCACCACCATTAACCTGTCAAAGCTTATACCATCAAACAACAATAATCTGCAAAGCCCAAAACTTACTGTCATAACCTCACAAACGCATAAACTGAACATACAAACACATAAACAAAACTACCAAAGTCCCTGTCAAACCATAACATCCTGTCAAGCCTTAACCACCAAAAACCTGATAAACAACTAAAAGCCAAGAAACCATATCAGTATACCAGCACCAAAACCTGCTAATGCCCTAACCTGCCTGTCATAAAACTGTACAAATCAAACCATCAAACACAACCTAAAAAGCCTAACAAGTTACAAATTGCCTGAAACCATACATAAAAAAACCCTCAAGAGGTAAAGCCTGCATAAGTTCAAACCTTAAAACCAACCATGCTGTCAAAAAACCATCACAGTCTGCCTAATCCAAAGGGCCATGTACCAGTCACAAACGTAAACTAGCATATGCTAAACCTACAGAAGCAATAGCCATAAACCTGTCCAACTCCTAAGCCTCAGAGTTTCTTTCCTCATCATAGGCGATACATAGCATCCAACATAAACAAGCATACAACAACACGAGAGAAGAAGAAGAAAGAAGCAATTCAAGGGCCTCAGAAGCAAGCTTCATCATAGGCAAGGCAACGATTCAAAGGCATACAAATGCTCAAGGGAGACATGTAGTAGAAGAAAAAAGATAAAGAGATGAATATATTTCAAGATAGGGTTTTTCAGAACATCATCATCAAAACCATAGGCAAGAACAAAGCAACCAGATAAAAGATACCAGGGTCACCAAGAGCAATCGTCACGTTTCCCTCACTGTCCCGGCCTCCTAAGCGCCACAGCCCCTCTTCTCTCCTCCTCCTCCAAGGTCAGGTAGTGAGCTTTCTCCCTCTTTTTTCTCCTTCACCTCATAATAATGTAAGATCAAGTTTTAGATTCAAATTAACACAACACACGCAAATTCATAAGAACATAAAAACTGAAAGCAAACCTTGTATCAAGAGGACGCTGAGTACACGCCATGGAGGGAAGAGAGGTTTGAGGGTGACACTGGTGTCCGGAGGGTTGAGTTGCTCAGGAAGCTTGCAAGGATGAAGAAGAACGATGAACGAAACTCCATGAACGGCGCGCTCAAACCCTAAAACCTTGCTTCCCAAATGAAAACGCCAAACAACCCTAAACTCGTTCTGGTCCCCAAGCAGGCCTTGCCCGTTCCGTTTTGCCCAAAGCCCATTTAGAATCTCAAACCTTTTTTATATAAAACAAATTGTTTTCTCTTTTGTTAACTAACTTAAACTTTCTTTTACAAATACTTGATTTATACTAAACTTTTTCTTTTTACAAACCATATATTATCTTTAATCTATCATATTGCAAATACCATACATAAAAAAGAAAAAAAAACATATTTTATCTAATTAAAACTTTCTTTTCTATACTTGATTCAATAAATATTAAAAAAAAACACTTCTCCTTTAATTTGTACATATTATACATTTTTTTTCATATAATTAAAATTGAAAACTTTTTAATTAACATACATATTTGTACATAATAATAAAAATACATTTTTTCTCTAATATTAAAATTCACAAACATTTGATTAAAATACTTTTTGTACATACTAAAATAAAGATACATTTCTTAATTAAAACTTGAACATTTTCTTTTGTATATATTAAAACAAATCAAAGATTCATTAAAACGCATATTTAGGCCAAAAACCCTAATACGCTTCAATTTCACATTTCGCACCTGTAAATAATTACACATACCCATATACATGTACACTTACACAAAATACATTCACATTGCCCTATACACATTTGTTTATCTTATATTTGTATATTCGATATTTACATTTGATCGCACATTCGATTTGGTTGTAACTTATTGGATACTATAAGTCTCATCCCCTTTTGTACATTTATACCCCCACTCCCAGACACTATTTTGTAATAGCGTAGATTTTACATTTCCGCAATTTACAGTTTTCTAATTATACCATGGTTAGACCTAGGGTTTGTATGTACATAAAATCAAACGCTAGATAACCTAATACAAGACAGATACATGTAATCAATACACAATCACACTTGCACCCTCTAGGGTAATCCCACATGTTGCCTTCCAAAATGGGCCATGCTTACACGTCGAGTATCTTTGGCAAAATAAAAATCAAATGATCATAAGTCTCAAAAGTGTTGCCTAAACGGAATGATCATAGTCCCTTCAAAACAAATTGCCAAAGACACTTGGCATCATTGCATTCATGGTCCATACGATGACCCGCGCCCGTCCCGAATAAACTTCCTAAACGCAAGATTGTCCACCAAATTCAATGGTGGAACAAAATTGTTAAAAGGGGTTAAAACATAACAAAAAACCTTTGAGTACAATAGGGTAGACAAAACTCTTAGTTACTTGAGATCAAACTTGCAAAAACACTTGCCTTCTTTTCAAAAACCACAATCCACAACACTTTCAAACAAACTCTCAAAAACATTTGAAACATCTTTTCGAAAAGATCCACACTTTTGTAAAACACTCAATCACGAGTCAAATACATTAGTTGCCTAAGACAAGGCATCTTTTTCCAAAACATTTTCAAAAAGCACCCACACACACACCATTTTCAAAGCAATCGAAAAACAAGGCAAGTGATCTGAAAAACCAAGTAACTAAGAGCCCATGGATAACCATGGATGAAAAGGGTGCTAATACCTTCCCTTTTCATAATCTACCCCCCGAACCCACGAAATATCTCAAAAGGTTTTTTGCTGTGCTTTTTTAACCTTTCCTTTAGGATAAAATAAAAAGTCGGTGGCGACTCTTGCTCAACCGCACAAGTGCGAATACGAACGCAAAACACTAGTCAGTTCTCCCACCGAACCACAGAACTGGCGACTCTGCTGGGGATTATTTTAAAAGTGGGGTTACCTTAGGGTTTAGATCACCTTTACTTTCAATTGATTGCTTTGTTTGCTTTACATTTTGTGGGCTTTGTATCGGAGTTTTTATAGATCCTAACCCGGATCTGGGGAAACCCTTTTATGTAGCAACAAGGCTGTGAGGGAACTGTGCGGGGTATACCGACATGGTTGAAGCAGTCTGCTACGTTGATGTGGCACTTTGGTGTGTACCGGTAACCCTTGAGTTCAGTCAAGGAGAGTACGGGGCCGCCGCGTGGTGTCGTGAAGCATCAACTGACCTTAGGAACCTTAATTGAACCATCTTGGCCTATTTAGGGTAGTGAGATAACTGACTTTGGTGCAGTCCGAGGTTGGTTGATACTCGATACTACACTCAATTGAGGGTTGCTTTCCTGGGATATTTCGGTCGCCAGTTCAGTGGCTAAATCGAAACGATGAACAATGAAAGCAATCCAGTGATATTGGGACCTTTAGAACCCGGTTACTTTTGATAGGACAGGTTTTAACCAACAAACTGAAAGAGGGTAGTACTTGAACCTCATGCAAGCCTAAACCTAAGGCCTTGTGTGCTTTGTGTGAATATGTTTGCCTGTATATACACTTGCCTGCTTTTCGCATACATGCACATAACATCATGACATCATACCATAGCATTTTCAATAACCATTTCAAGGATCTCGAGGGTTCTTTTGATGCAGGGTTACGTTGAACCAGACGTCTATCAAGGGGCAAGGGGTTTCTCCTCTAACCAATGCAATCAAAAAAATCAAGTGCAACAACTTGAATCAGTGGCTATGACCCACTCGACATGGTGAGCTTGATTCTAGTGGAAAGACATCCACCGATGCAAAACTCTCCAGTCAAATTTCAAGTACAACAACTTGAATCAGTGGCTATGACCCACTCGACATGGTGAGCTTGATTCTAGTGGAAAGACATCCACCGATGCAAAACTCTCCAGTCAAATTTCAAGTACAACAACTTGAATCAGTGGCTATGACCCACTCGACATGGTGAGCTTGATTCTAGTGGAAAGACATCCACCGATGCAAAACTCTCCAGTCAAATTTCAAGTACAACAACTTGAATCAGTGGCTATGACCCACTCGACATGGTAAGCTTGATTCTCGTGGAAGGATGTCCACCGGTGCAGAGATCTCCAATCCAAGAGCAGAGTTCAACCTCTAACATTTTCTTGTGTTTACCCCAAGAGATCCTTGAAAGCATGCATCCACATATCATGCATTGCATTTTGACAATCTTTCCTTTTTCAGGTTTCCTTACTCTCCTGCTGTTTATTTCAGCAAGAGATGGCTCTAGAAAGGTCTGTCAAAGACATCCAAGACCAGACTGCTCAGCTGCAGGAGATGTTCCTGAACTTGTCTCTGGGGCAAGAAGAGATGAAAGATCTCCTCACCAAAGGCTTGGGGAGTTCCAACAATGCCAGGAGTGATCAGATTGCGGAGCTGCAGTTTGATCTGACAACACTGAGGACCCAAATGATGGGGCAGTTGGTGGGCCAGATGGCTCTCATCCAAGACCTATCTCAAAGACAAGAGGAACTCAGAGTTCTTGTCCGCCAACTGCTTCCAAACAACCAACTGGGGCAAACATCTGAGGTAGAAGAGCAAGTCACCGCTCAGCCTCCATCCACTCAAGAAGACAAAGGGAAAGCTCCTTTGCTAGCTTCAGGGTCACAAACCCATCAACAACCTCGCCAGCGTCAACGGGGCAATCGGCGTAAACAAGAAAAGTCGGGAAGACAGTTTACGGAGACTGAAATACCATCATTCTTCATACTGAAGCGCCTGTTGGAGGTCAATTTGCTCACTGTAAAGGACCCTCCTCAGAAGCTCAATATCTCCTCTCCTCACTTTAATCCCGACGCATTCTGTGTTTACCACTCCTACAGCCCGGGACACGGCACCAACGACTGTTGGGCCTTGAAGAACAAGATTCAAGATCTGATCGACATTGGGGTGCTGGAATTCATGCCAGACGGCGAGATGAAAATCTTCTGTTAAAGGGTTCTCCGCTTGAAGTGACGAAGCTCAAACTGAAAGACTTTTGCTTCTTTTTGAATTTTCAAAGTTGTAATTTCTTTTGCTGTCAAACAATTATCTGTTGATGTTAAACTCTGTTTTCATTAATGCATTGTGTTGTACCCCAAAATTTGCCCTCCCATATTCTTCAAGAAATTGCCAAATCAAGTCTCAAGATTCCTCAAGGGTTGCACAGTGCAAAGGTCTCCTATACAGTCAAGATTAGGGTTTGTGTACTGATCAAGAAAATGAAGTTTTCAAAGGCCCAATCAAGTCTCACATGCCTACAAATATGGTCAAGCATCCTCATATCAAGTTTCAAGGCTTTCAGCACAAAATTGCACAGTCAAAAACCCTAATTGCACTACAGTCAACTGTAGGGGCAAAATGGTCATTTGGCAGTCAAAAGTTCAAATTTTTGGTCAACATATCATTTTGAAGCCACAAACATAATTTGATCAATGCTTTATCATGATTCTCAAAATTTGGCTCAGAAATCATCAAGATGCAAAAGTTTCCTTATTTGGACAGTTGAAAAAGTCAACTGAAATTGACCAAGGCATAACTTTCACATGGATTATCAGAAAAATTCCATCCAAAGCTAATTTTGAAGAGAAATACATTTCCTACAACTCATCTTCATACTTCAAGTCCAAGAAATGCTCCCACAAAAAGTTATCAATTTCAACATTATAGGTCATTTTCAAAAGTCAACAAAAAGGGACTTTAAGTCAAAGGCCATAACTTTAGATTGGTAAATCAAAATGACATGGGACCAAAGACATTGGTTAGAGGACTCAAAGACCTTTCCAAAATGTCCATGAACATGAGAAAATCTTAAAAATTGAGCAAGTTATGCCTTGTGGAAGTTGGGAAATTTTTGGATATTTTGAAAAGTCAACATTGGTTCAAATGACCTAAAAATGCTAATGGGCCCATTTTTCTTCCATAATTCATCATCCATGACATATGCACGACCACTTGGCCCAAAGGGAAGTATTTTCTCATTTTTTATTTATTTATTTGAATTTTTATTTATATTAATTCATTTAAATCATTTAAATATATGAAAAATACTTAATTTAATTTAACAAATCTTTTTGCACATGTTTTAGACTCAATAATTCGTGCACATTCAAATATGGGAAGATTTGGTTTGATTGGATCCTAATTAACACAAAATTGCATGGAAAAAGATATGAAAAAGATCCTTAAAATCAAATTTTCAAAAGCCATGAATGCATTGGATTTGTGCTATTTTTCTTGACCCAATGCACTCACTACATATGCTAGAACACAACCCTAATCAGAATAGAGGCTAAGCTGCGCAAAAGAGCAAAAAGAAAACTTGGAATTTTTGTCTAAAAAATCAATTCTGAAATCATCTTTACAGGTCGATTCAAAGCACCATTCTTGTTCCATTAGCTTCCTTGAAGGTCACTGAACGTATTCCAATCAAAATCATCCATCACAACGCCAAGAATTGGTAAAACGAACATGAACTGTACAGAGAAAAATTCATAATCGTGCATCATGATTTACGC
Organism: Vicia faba; assembly: GCA_948472305.1. Classification (NCBI taxonomy): domain Eukaryota; kingdom Viridiplantae; phylum Streptophyta; class Magnoliopsida; order Fabales; family Fabaceae; genus Vicia; species Vicia faba. Next base: position 673,453,506 of record OX451740.1, read on the forward strand.
ATCCTTTGTGATTTTTAATACTTGATTTACATTCCTTGTGAAGTTCTGAAGCTAACCAATATATTTGATTGTATTATTATGCGTTGTGTACGATTTCACCATGTTTGATTTCTAGGGTTCACAGGATTCCAAATTGGGGCTTTTCACCCAAGGAAAAATTGAGACTTATGACCACCACCATTAGAATCAGTGCATCTAGACGATCACAAACCACCCATCGCGCCTAATTTATGAACACCATAGGCCTAATCGCTATTTTCCCAAAAGCCACCTAACAAAACGCGTATAAAACCGTGGCCAATGAGTTCTTGTTTCAGAAAAATAAAAACACACGAAGAAGATGGAGTCGTGGCAAGAGGTGATAGGCCGGTTTGAAATTCGCGCGCAGGATCCACTAACGCCTTTGTTTTTCTTTTTATTATTTATTCGTTATAATATGTTAACATGCGTTGTTTGGTTCAGTTGGCAAGCGAGGAGTGTATTAACGTCCAAGACCTGGGTTCGAGCCCCAGGTCTGTATAATTTCCCATATTATTTTGCTATATATGTTCACATGCAGTTTCAAAGGTGGAGCGCACCATACATCCTCCAGATCAAACCGCCCACGTGCTTAGTGGAATCAAACCAAAGGTTGAGATTGGGAGAGCACCATAAACCCTAGTCAAAGTGCTAACACGCTACTCAAAAAAGTCAAATGGACCCAGGTTTTTGGGCCAGAATTTCACAACCATACCTCCTATTTGGGGACTACCACCCCCCCTGGTTTGCAATTTTCTTTATATTTTATTTTCAATTATTATTTTATTTTCTTTATTGTTTTAATTTAATTAACTATTTTTACAAAAATAACAAAAACATCATAAAAAACAGAAAAGACAAAAAATATAATAAATATTTTATTTTAATTATTTTCATAAACAAATTGTATATAATTGAATTTAGTATAAATTAGGGTTTAATTTTAATACTTTTAATAAAAAAATCTAAAAAGAAGTAGAATTAGGTTTAATTAATGTTTTTATCCCTTTTTAATTTTTCTTTCTTATAATAATATTTATTTATTTTATTTATTTTCATAATTAAATTTGTATACAAAAATTAGGTTTAATTTAGGTTAAAAACTTCAATATTTTTCTTAATAACTTAAAAATAATTAGAATTAGGTTTAGCATTTTATTTTAATTTTAATTAATTCTTTCTTTTTTCTATTAAATCTTAAAATACATAAAAATACCAAAAAAAACAAAAACAATTTCTTTTCTTAATTAATTAATTCATGTAATTTTAATATTTTGCAAAAGGGTCCAACGCCCTCGTTTCGATTTAATTTCGCATATCTATTTTATTTCGCTTAAATAATTATGTACCTCTCCCGAAGCCTTGTAATTACTTCTCGCACTTTTTATTCTTTTAATTTCTTTATTTTCCGTCAAATCGGGTCCTGGTTAATTTTGGCGATGTGGACCCGCGCCATTTGTAATAGCTTTAGATTTACTTTCCTCGCAACTTTTAACTGTTAAACAAAGCATGCAAGAATGAATGGCCTTAAATAAAATCAAGCGTAGAACACCAATAATATGACAAGATAAATGCAAATGAAAATGACACACGAATCGCACACACCACCTCTAGGGTACGCCTCACTGTTGCCTTGCCTCGAAAGGTGATCGTCGAGTAGAGGATGTCTTAGTAAGTCCTCATGATCCGGGAACCTGGCATGAGGGTAGCTTCTAAGGTGTCTTCCCATTGCTCTGGTGATCACCATGTCCCGAACCTCGAATTGACCCGAACACCTCCAACGGTGGTGCTACCTACCTCTCAATGGTGGGATGTCACTACTTTAAAGGACATCTACACAGACGAATTCCTTAGGGTAGGTAGACGACTCTAGATACTTGCTCTAATTTCAAAACAAATTCAAAAATACTTTTCACACCGACACCTTTTCAAAAAGCTTTCGAAAGCAATTTTTCAAACACTCTTGAGGACTGATACAAGATTCGAACTGAAATTTTCAAAGAAACTTTTTTAAAACCCACCGTCGAAAAGCAAACAAACCATTTTTGAAAACACAATGAGCAAGTATCTAAGAGCCCATGGATAACCATGGATAGAAAGGGTGCTAACACCTTCCCTTTCTATAATCTACCTCCCGAACCGAGAGCAATCTCTTTAAGGAATTTTTCTGTGCTTTTGTCCTTTCCATTTGGAGAAAATAAAAGACGGTGGCGACTCTTGCTTCCGCGACATTTCGCGAACCAGCGTTAAACAGTCAGTTCCAGATCCACCGATCACAGAACTGGCGACTCTGCTGGGGACTTAACTTAAAGTGAGGTGTACCTTAGGGATAGTTAATAACTGTGTTTTCAATTGTATTGACTTGTCTGCTTTAAATTTGTGGGTTGCATGGGAGTTACATAGATCCTAACCCGGATCTGGGAATACCCTGTTTAGGTAGCATAAGCTGTGAGGGACCTGTCCGGCGTATACCGACATGGGTGAAGCAGTGGCTACATTGGTGTGGCACCTTGGTCTGTACCGATATCCCTTGTGTCGCAACGAGGAGAATATGGGTCTTCTAAGGAGTCATTAAGCACCAACAACCTTAGAACCTTAATTGACATAACTTGGCCTTTAGAATTATAGCAGTATGCTACGCCCATTGAGGCTAAACTCTCGTGATGGTTCTGGCTGCAAGAAAAGATTGCGATGCTGGAGTTATGACCGATTGAGGGTAGTCAATGATATTGGGATCCTCTAAGAACCCGGTTACTTTTGATTAGGACAGGTATGAACTAACAAACTGAAAGAGGGTAGTACCTAGACCTCATGCTGGCCTAAACTTTAGGGGCTTGCCTTGTGTGACTTGTGTGCCTTACCATGTTTGCCTTTGTATCTATTTGTGGTGTGCTTTATCATAACATCATAGCATCATGAGCATTGCATGCATCCTGCATAAGGACTGACCATTTCAAAGACAAGAGGGTTTCACCTTTGCTCTGTTTTGTAGGACATTATGATGCCTGTGCGAAGGAATACTATCCGGTTCAACTTTGTTCGTTCACCTGAGTTGCTTGATGAGTTGGTTAGCAGAATTCCAAATACCACTTCCTTCATTCAGAGGCATGGTTCCCTTCTCAGTTTAGTCACTGCAAAGCGGGATCAACAGTTGATGAGTGTTCTGACCCAGTTCTATGACCCTCTGTACCAGTGCTTCACCTTTCAAGACTTCCAGCTGGTCCCTACCCTGGAAGAGTTCTCTGATTTGCTTGGTATCCCTATCTTGGATCAGACTCCCTTTACCGGTTGGGAAAAGACCCTCGGGCTTGAGGATGTTGCTGCAGCTCTTCCTTTGACCCATCAAGAGGTAACAGACAACTGGGTAACTAGAAGCGGAGTTAAGGGTTTCTTGGCCAAGTTTCTGATTGGTAAAGCTAACAGTTTCTGGAATGACCTGGACTTTAGGGCATATGAAGACATCTTGGCTCTCCTAATCTATGGGTTAGTCCTGTTTCCTAATCCTGATAACTTCATCAATGTCACTGCCATAAGGATCTTTATGTCTCAGAACCCTGTGCCCACTCTCTTGGGTGACATCTTGCAACAACTTCATGCCCGTACCACCCGAAGACGAGGAACCCTATGGTGTTGTATCCCTTTGTTGGTGAGGTGGTTTATTTCGCACCTCCCTAAGTTCGTACTGAAGAACCAAGAAGGAAGAGGTTGGGCTCATAGGTTAATGTCTCTCACCGATAAAGACATCATTTGGACTTGCAGAGGTTTGGATGAGATAGCTATTATTGATCGATGCGGGGAATACCCTAATGTTCCTCTGATTGGTACCCAAGGAGGGATCTCTTACAACCCATGTCTAGCACTCCGTCAGTTTGGAAGAGCAAGAAGAGCAGGCCCCCATGAGATGTTGGTGCCTCACATCAGTTTCGAGTTTCAGGTGGATAGTGACGAGCTACGTCGTAGGTTCATTAAGGCTTGGGACAAAGTTCATAAAACTGATCCACAAGAGTTAGGGCCAAAGACTTCTTTACCTATGGAAGCCTACTACAAATGGGTTCGCATCCGTGCTCAGAAGTTAGGTATGCCGTATGAAGCTGTTAGACCCGTCATCCTTGAGTGTCCTGACAAAGATGGTGTTACCCCAACTGTCCTTCCTCCTCAGATACCTACTGATTATGAGACATTGAAGAGATCTTGGTTGCAACTGCAAGAAGAGCGGGATTCTTACCGGGAAAAGTTCAACGAGCAGGAATCAAAGATCCAGAAGCTGACCAAGCAGTTGGAGAATGAGAGAGCTCTGAATGCCTACATCCGTACTGAGAAGAGGAGACCATGGGATCAATAATGAGCTCCAGATGTGCTTTTACAGTCTTATTTCCTTTTCAGTATTTCCTTTCATGTAACGCATAAGGGCAACTTGTTGAATAATTTCAGTTGCAAAGTTGAAACTAATAAAGTGTGTTCCTTTTTGTTTACAAAGTTGATTCCCGATTGTCTTTGAAAACATAAATCATACGCATTTCATACATCATGTGCATAGCAGGTTTTTCCTCTTTTCAGGTTGCTTACAGTTCTTCGCTGTTTATTTCAGCATCATGAATCACGAATCTTCATCAACTGAGACTTCCATCAAGGCTCTTCAAGTGCAGAATGCACAATTCCAGGAATTAATCAAGGGTCTGGCTCAAGGCCAAGAAGAACTGAAGGCTATGCTCCTGAAGAAGGAGAAGAAGAAGAAGAGAAGAACTGTTCTGTTCAACTCGGGCCGAAGGTTTAACAATACTCTGCAACAGGAAGAGGCTGGTTCTTCTGTTGACAAGAATTCTCCTCAGGCAGAAGCAAGGGTTCCTAGTCCGGTAGTCTCCGACAACGAGACAGATTTTGATGAAGAGCAGTACCCTCCTGCAGAAGACAGATATAAGCAACTGGAGGACAGATTGAAGGCTATGCAGATTCAACAGGTACCTGGGCTGGATTTCGGAGATCTGGGTTTGTCAACTGGTGTGATCATCCCTCACAAGTTCAAAGCACCATCCTTCTCTAAGTATGACGGGGCGTCTTGTCCCAAGCTGCACCTAAGGTCCTATGTTCGGAAAATTCAACCGTACTCTGCGGATAAGAATTTATGGATCCACTTCTTCCAGGAGAGTCTTTCAGGGACTCATCTCGATAGGTTCTACCAGCTGGATGGGACCAAAGTTCGTAACTGGGAGGAGTTGGCTACTGCTTTCTATAAGCAGTATCAATATAATGCCGACCTTGCCCCCACACATACCCAACTCCAGGGTATGTCGTTAGGTGCAAGCGAAGGTTTTAAGGAGTACGCTCAGAAGTGGAGAGACCTGGCTGGTAGGGTGCAGCCACCATTGACTGATCGGGAGTTGGTAGACATGTTCTTGGGGACCCTATCTGGGCCATTTTTCAACCATCTCATTGGGAATTCTTCTGCTGGGTTCACTGATTTGATTCTAACTGGAGAGAGAATTGAAGCTGGGTTGAAGTCTGGAAAGATTGCGAAGGGTGCATCGTCTAGTTCGGAAAAGAAACCATTCAAGAAGGAATCTAGTGCCGTATATGGTTCCCGGAAATCAGAGAGACCTGAGCGCCGCCAATCTGTCGGTGCGGTAATGATTGCTAAGCCTGCTGCCGCTCCTCGACCAACTAATCCTCAAAAGGTTGAAAGACCCCGGAGAGAGTTCACCCGCTTAAGCATGACCTTATCACAGATCCTGCCACAGTTGCTATCCACTAACTTAGTGACTGTCAGAGAGGCGCCAAAGTTCCCCAATACTGCATCTCCTAAGTACAACCCGAATGCTCGTTGTGCTTACCATTCAGATAGCCCAGGGCACTCTACAGATGACTGTTGGGCGTTAAGGAGTAAGGTGCAAGACCTTATCGACGCGAAAGAGATACAGTTCGAAGCGCCTGAGAGGCCGAATGTCGTTACTGCTCCTATGCCTTAGCATGGGGTAAATGCTGTGGATGAAGATGTTTATGCTATTTTTGTGGATGATCTAGCCACTCCTCTGAAGACTGTCAAAAAGAACCTGCTGCTGGCCGGTTTATTTCCGGGTTGCAGTGAGGGTTGCCTGTTCTGTGCTGTGTCCCCATCCGGTTGTCCCTTGCTGAGGTTAGGCATCCAAAGCCTAATGGATAGCAAGGAGATTTTGTTTAAAAAGTCTGCTATTCGGTTGGTTCCAGTGGAAGAAGTTTCTGTGGTGACTATCTTCAATAATCCGATCCCGGCTCTCCCGAAGAAGCCCGTTCAAATCATGACCGTTGCACCTGTTATTATCACTGTTCCAGGGCCCTTGCCCTATGTATTTGATAAAGTTGTCCCCTGGCATTATGGGGCAGATGTATATGTAAACGGGATCAAACAAGAGTTCAACGCTGGCGCCAGCATTTGTGACATCACTGGCCCAGCCAAGGTTACCCGCAGTGGCAGGCTCTTCTCGCCTGACATTGCACCGCCTGCTGCCCGAAGACCACTTCTCATAACCCCTGCAAGTGTACCTGTTCCTGCTGCTGATCCAATTGTTTCTCCTGCTGCCGAGTCATCCAATGCTCGGGGCAAAGGAGTGGAAGTTGAGCCTGCCCAGATGGAGGCACCTGTACCGATAACTGCTAAGGCCTCCCAACAAGAGATGGAGGAGATTCTAAAAATTATAAAAAAGAGCGATTTTAATGTTGTGGAACAGCTGGGGAACACGCCCTCCAAGATCTCCATGCTCTCTTTATTGCTGTGCTCCGAGGCCCATGCTAAGGCCCTAATCTCATTCCTCAAGACGGCCCATGTGCCACATGAAACCTCTGCAGTCCAGTTCACTGATTGCGTAGCAAATCTGACGGAAGACAATGGCTTGGGTTTCTCAGATGCTGACTTGACCGCAAAGGGGAGAGACCATAATGATGCTCTGCATGTCTCTATTGAATGCAGGGGCACTACCTTGGCACATGTGTTGGTAGATACTGGTTCATCTTTGAATGTGCTACCCAAGAAGGCTTTGGACCGTCTAGATTGCGAAGGCCTGGAATTAAAACCCAGCAATATCATCGTCAGGGCCTTTGATGGTTCAAAGAGGATGGTTCATGGAGAGGTCGACATTCCGATTCGTGTGGGCTCTCAGGTGTTCGACTCCATATTTTATGTGATGGATATCCGTCCATCTTACTCTTGTCTATTGGGTCGACCTTGGATACATAAGGCTGGGGCAGTGACCTCTACCTTGCATCAGAAGCTGAAGTACCCCGTCAGAGGGAAGATCGTCACTGTGCAGGGAGAGGAGGAATATATGGTGAGCCACCTGAACTCCTTCAGATACATTGAGATGGATGGGGAGTTTATTGAAACCTCCTTTCAGCATTTCGAGGAGGTGCTTCCAATTACAGCAGCGTCAGAAACAGCAGAAGAAATTGTTCCTTTGAAGATGGCTTCCCTAAAGGATGCCCGGGCTGTGGTTCAGAAAAGTGAAAGTACCAACTGGGGCAGACTTCCAGACTTTACTCAGAAGACTGATAAATTTGGGCTGGGTTTTACCACAGAAGGTCAGAAAGCTATGAGGAAAGCGAAGATCAGAAGACCTCCGGTATTCATTACAAGTTCAGGAGTGAATGCTGTTGGGGAAGACAATGAAGTGGATGAGGCTGAATTCAACAGCTGGATCTATCCGACGGCCGAAAGCGGATTGAACAACTGGATTGCTAAAGACCATACCCCTGTTACCTTTGTGACACAGTAATATATTTCTTTGTTTCGTTATTTTGTAATAAACAATAAATAAACTCTATGGCCCGGTGTCTTACCCGAGGCACCGTGGTATCATTTGTGAGGGCATATAAATTGTCATTTCATATATCATGAATGAAAATCTTGGACGTATTTTCGCATTACAAATATTGTGCTCCTTTTCTGTCTTTCTTTCCTTTACATATACTTCAAAACAGCTGTATTTACACACACACTCACTCATACAGGTTCCAATCCACTATGGATCTTACTGATAACAACTCTGCTACTGCCACTTATGACTTCGAAAATCCGATCAACTTAGCCGAAGACGAAGGTGAAGATGATTGCGAAGTGCCTGGCGAGCTTGCAAGACTGTTACTTCAGGAAGAGCGGGCAATTCAACCCCATGAAGAGCCAGTGGAAACAATAAACCTGGGTACCGAGGCAGACAGGAAAGAGGTAAAGATTGGTGCCAACCTAGAGTTCAGCGTGAAGCAACGGTTAACCAAGATGCTGCATGATTATATGGAGATCTTTGCCTGGTCCTACGAAGACATGCCCGGGTTGGATACCGATATTGTGGTCCATCACTTGCCAACTAAGGAAGACTGCCCTCCAGTTAAGCAAAAAGTCCGTCGGATGCGTCCAGAGATGTCTGAAAAGATTAAGGCTGAGGTTATGAAACAGTTTGATGCTGGGTTCCTTGCAGTAACTTCTTACCCTCAGTGGGTTGCTAATGTGGTGCCGGTACCTAAGAAGGACGGTAAGGTCAGAATGTGTGTCGATTACAGGGATCTGAACAGGGCCAGCCCCAAGGATGACTTCCCTTTACCTCACATTGATGTCCTTGTTGATAATACAGCACAGCACAAGGTATTCTCTTTCATGGATGGCTTTTCAGGTTACAATCAGATTAAGATGGCACCTGAAGACATGGAAAAGACTACATTTGTTACTCAGTGGGGCACCTTCTGTTACAAGGTCATGCCATTCGGGTTGAAGAACGCTGGGGCAACCTACCAACGTGCCATGGTTTCTTTATTTCATGACATGATCCATCATGAGATAGAAGTGTATGTGGACGACATGATCGCTAGGTCCCAGACTGAGGAAGAACATCTAGATCATCTGCAAAAGTTGTTTGACCGGTTGAAACTGTACAAGCTGAGATTGAACCCGAACAAGTGCACCTTCGGGGTAAGATCTGGGAAGTTACTAGGCTTCGTGGTCAGTGATAAAGGTATTCAAGTGGACCCTGCTAAGGTCAAAGCTATTCAAGAGATGCCAGTCCCTAAGACAGAGAAGGAGGTCAGAGGATTTTTAGGACGCCTGAATTACATTGCTCGCTTCATCTCACATCTGACTGCTACCTGTGAGCCAATCTTCAAGCTGCTGAAGAAAGATCAGGTAGTACGTTGGAACGATGAATGTCAGGCTGCTTTTGACAAAATCAAAGAGTATCTCCAAGAACCACCTATCCTTATGCCACCGATTGAAGGGAGACCTCTGATACTATACCTGACAGTACTCGACAACTCAATGGGGTGTGTGCTGGGGCAGCATGACGAGTCTGGCCGAAAAGAGCATGCCATTTATTACCTTAGCAAAAAGTTTACCGACTGTGAGACCCGATACTCACTGCTTGAGAAAACTTGCTGCGCTTTGGTATGGGCTGCTCGCCGGCTGAGACAGTATATGCTGACTCACACTACTTTGTTGATCTCAAAAATGGATCCTATAAAGTATATATTCGAAAAGCCTGCTCCGTCTGGGAGAATTGCAAGATGGCAAATGATCTTGACAGAATACGACATTCAGTACACAACCCAGAAAGCCATCAAGGGAAGTGTATTGGCAGACCACTTGGCACATCAGGCCGTAGATGATTATCAGTCAATGAACTTCGAGTTTCCGGATGAAAGCATCATGATAGTGACTGATTGTGAAGTACCTGGACCGGATGAAGGACCTGAACCAGGATCCCGATGGTCTATGCACTTTGATGGAGCATCCAACGCTTTGGGAAATGGTATCGGCGCCATAATCATATCTCCTCAAGGTACTCATACTCCACTCACTGCCCGACTATGTTTCAACTGTACCAACAACATGGCAGAGTATGAGGCGTGCATCATGGGTATTCAAGCTGCGATCGACCTAAGGATCAAATTTCTAAGTGTCTTCGGAGATTCCGCTCTTGTGATCAATCAGATCAAAGGAGAGTGGGATACGAAACATCCAAACCTGATTCCTTACAGAGAATGTGTGTTGACCCTAATTCCCCACTTTACAGAGATAACCTTTGAGCACTTTCCAAGAGAAGAGAATCAGTTAGCGGACGCGTTAGCTACAATGTCTTCTATGTTTAAGGTCAAATGGGATAATGAGGCTCCCCGAATCATCATTTGGAAACTGGACGAACCGGCATACTGTTGTGATCTCGAAACTGAATTGGTGACTGAGAAGCCTTGGTATCATGAGGTGAAGAGATATCTGGAAACTCAGGAATATCCTGAAGGTGCATCTGTCAATGATAAGAAGTTCCTGAGAAGGTTTGCAGCCAAATTCTTCCTTAGCAACAACATCTTGTACAAGCGAAACCATGATTCAACCTTACTGCGTTGTGTAGACAAGACTGAAGCAGAAAGAATCATGGAAGAGCTACATGAAGGGACCTTTGGTACATATTCCAGTGGACACACTATGGCTAAGAAGATCCTACGGGCAGGATACTACTGGTCCACAATGGAAGCTGACTGCTACCAACATTCTAGGACATGCCATAAGTGCCAGATTTATGCAGACAAGGTGCATGTTCCTCCGGTTCCCCTGAATGTTCTGAACGCGCCTTGGCCGTTTGCAATGTGGGGCATAGACATGATCGGCGAGATTAAACCTACGGCATCCAATGGACATCGCTTCATCCTAGTGGCGATTGATTATTTTACGAAGTGGGTCGAGGCAGCATCCTATGCTACGGTAACCAAGACTGTTGTGGCACGGTTCATTCGGCACAACCTGATATGTCGGTACGGCGTCCCTGAGCGGATTATTACAGACAACAGTACCAATCTGAACAATAAGACGATTGCTGAGCTCTGCGAACAGTTCAAAATACAGCACCACAATTCTTCTCCTTACAGACCGAAGATGAATGGGGCTGTAGAAGCAGCAAATAAGAACATCAAGAAAATCGTGCAGAAGATGACAGTGACTTACAAAGATTGGCACGAGATGTTACCGTTCGCTCTACATGGGTACCGTACCTCAGCTAGGACGTCAACCGGGGCAACTCCTTTCTCTCTGGTTTATGGTATGGAGGCAGTCTTGCCGATTGAAGTGCAAATACCCTCTCTCCGGATAATGAAGGATGCAAATCTGAACGAAGATGATTGGATCCAGACACGACTTGATCAGCTCAATCTCATTGATGAAAAAAGACTTACTGCTATCTGCCATGGTCAGACGTATCAGAAACGGATGATCAGGGCATTTAACAAAAAGGTCAGACCACAGGAATATCGAGTTGGGGATTTGGTAATCAAGAGAATCATCCTTCCTCAGAGTAATCCAAGGGGCAAATGGACCCCTACATACGAAGGGCCATTTGTGGTTAAGCATGTGTTCTCAGGAGGAGCCATGATATTGACCAACATGGATGGTGACGACCTTCCTCACCCCGCCAATGCAGACATAGTAAAAAAATACTACGCATGAAAAAAGACCCGCTAGGCTGACATGCCTAGGCAAAAATTAGGGCTTCCCGTCGAACCAAAAGGGTTCGGGCAAAATGAAGGGATGAAAATGAAAAAAATCTGTACACCCGGCAAGTCGAAAACCTGAAAAGGCGGCTTGGGCAGAAATGGGTATCCCGGTGGACCGAAAACCCGAAAGGGCGGTCCAGGCAAAAATTAGGGATAAAGCGTAATACTATGTCTCATTGGAGCACTTTGCATCCAGAATCCGGTATCTATATCAAGTTCAGACGGCATCGATCAGTCAGCTTCACCTTCAACCAAGGTCATCAAGTGATGAGACGCTCGGAGTTATAAAGGCAATAGCAGAGTTGAAACCCAGTGGGATCATTCATTTCACACAGCTGTTTTATTTTCTTTTGTACAAAATTTGTATAAACTCTCTTGTTCGGCGGCGTTCCTCTTACTAGGACGTCAGCCTCTTGTATACAAAACGCCTATTTTCAGGCCATTCAAAATCAATACAAATATATTTTCAGTTAAACGTGCCAAGTGTTTTTCTTTTTCTGTTTTGTTTTGCGAAGAACGTCCAAGGTTCAATTTGTGATATATGCATTGACAATAACTTGCTAACTCATAAATATTTGCGTACGAAACAAAGGATTTTATTACAGGTGATACTAGAAACAGGGGCAATAAAGAGTTGTCTAAACAATCCAATTGTTCTGTCCTCCAAGGTACCAAGGTAGTTTCCGCTAAAGAACATTACCAGTATATCTTAATTCCCCAGAGAGTGATTCAGCAGCCAGTACACTCTTCTCCAAGCAGAGTTATCAAATCTCAAGAAAGTTGGGTATCCTCTAGCAGATATCAACACTCCCCAGCAATACACATATTCTTAACAAGCATCCCCGGCAGTCTTAGTCTAAAGACTGTTCCCCGGCGGTATATCAATGTTCAAAAGAGTCACTTCCCCAGCATATCAAAACTTCCCCAGGAAAAGTCCAATCCAGTTTCCCCAGGAAAGTTAGGAATCCATCTCCCCAAGCAGTAAGCTTATCCCCAGTAGATTCTGGAAGCTTACCCTCGCAGAGCGCGAACGCGTCGTCCGGCTTTATTTAAAGAGTTATTTCCTTAACAGGATATAACTGGGTTATCCTCAGCCAAAAGCCACGGAAAGAGCGTCCTCGACGAAGTCTTCTTACCCCAGCGAAGTCTGTCAACACTTCCTATACAACAAAGATATCCTCAGCAAATTATCATCTACACTCAGCAAGGCACCTCTCTCCCCACAGAGTATTGCTCCCCAGCATGGTCGTTAGAGTATCTTTTCTCCCCGCAGAATCTTCCATTTTCCAAGTTTATTCCTCAACGGAGTCATCTTCTCCTACCGGTATTCTTGCAATTATCATCCCCAGCGGAAGCAAAAGCTTATTCTTCAATAGCATCCCAGGAGTGACTCCCCGGCACCCGTCAAGGATTTACTTTCCTAGACGAAAACATACATTCATAAAACATCACATACATCATTATAGCATGTATAGACGCATTATATCATACAAATCTCATTTATGTTGAGAACATCATTGCTTGATCCATATCATGCATTGCATATGACTGACCTTTACCTTTCAGGAAAGATGCAGTTGAAGTTCTCAATCATATTTCAAGACCTAGACCGGTTCAGTTAATCGACCCCAAAGATTTCTTATCCAGTCCCAGGCCTTCTCTAGTCCAGCTAAATCGACTCCCAACAGATTTTCCTGATGAAGACTCAGTAGAAGTTATCAGACTATAATGGTTCTCTCTCCGACGGTGCATGAGATTTCCATTTTAGGTTTTTCTTTGAGATTATAATGTCCTATTGGTTCTCTCTCCGACGGTGCATGAGATTTCCATTTTAGGTTTTTCTTTAAGATTATAAGTTCCTATTGGTTCTCTCTCCGACGGTGCATGAGATTTCCATTTTAGGTTTTTCTTTCAGATTATATTTTCCTATTGGTTCTCTCTCCGACAGTGCATGAGATTACCATTTTAGGTTTTTCTTTGAGATTATAATTCCATTTTGCTTTTCTCTCCGACGGTGCATGAGATTTCCATTTTAGGTTTTTCTTTCAGATTATATTTTCCTATTGGTTCTCTCTCCGACGGTGCCTGAGATTATCATTTTAGGTTTTTCTTTGAGATTATAATTCCATTTTGGTTCTCTCTCCGACGGTGCATGAGATTTCCATTTTAGGTTTTTCTTTCAGATTATATTTTCCTATTGGTTCTCTCTCCGACGGTGCATGAGATTTCCATTTTAGGTTTTTTCTTTGAGATTATAATTCCATTTTGGTCCTCTCTCCGACTGTGCATGAGATTTCCATTTTAGGTTTTTCTTTCAGATTATGTTTTCCTATTGGTTCTCTCTCCGACGGTGCATGAGATTTCCATTTTTAAGGTTTTTCTTTGAGATTATATTTTCCTGTTTGGTTCTCTCTCCGACGGTGCATGAGATGATTCCATTTTAGGTTTTTCTTTAAGATTATAAGTTCCTATTGGCTCTCTCTCCGACGGTGCATGAGATTTCCATTTTAGGTTTTTCTTTAAGATTATATTTTCCTGTTTGGTTCTCTCTCCGACGGCGCATGAGGTTTCCATTTTTAGGTTTTTGCTTTCAGGTTATAAGTTCCTATGGTTCCCTCCCCGACGGTGCGTGAGATGTAATTCCCTTTCAGACTATGATTGCCTATGGTTCTCTTCCCGATACTGCGAAAATGGTAATTCCCACCAAGATTTTCTCAACGAGCGTTGTTGAAGTTAAAATCACTCAAGGTTCTCTCACCATTCACGCTAAGGTAGTAACCATCCCTGGTTTGTTCATCATCTTTTGAAGCTCCAGACTCAGCTCCTGTAACCAGTCAGGACATATCTATATCAAGCATCTGAAATCAACTCCTGCAACGTGTCAGGTACTCATTCTTCTTTTGCAGGTATGCAGGTTCTCGCTAAGGAATCTCTTACGCGATCAACATCCAGATGGCATCTATAAGCCCATCATCCTATTCATCGACCTCTAAATGGCATCTATAAGCCCATCCACCACACTGCTACGATGTGAGCGCAAATTTTTGGGCACTCTAGTGTTCAATCATCTTTTACCCTCGGATTACGAAAGGCACGTCTGCCAATCTGCATCCTCAGGTCTAAGAAGATTGAACAGGGGCAACTGTTGTACCCCAAAATTTGCCCTCCCATATTCTTTAAGAAATTGCCAAATCAAGTCTCAAGATTCCTCAAGGGTTGCACAGTGCAAAGGTCTCCTATACAGTCAAGATTAGGGTTTGTGTACTGATCAAGAAAATGAAGTTTTCAAAGGCCCAATCAAGTCTCACATGCCTAAAAATATGGTCAAGCATCCTCATATCAAGTTTCAAGGCTTTCAGCACAAAATTGCACAGTCAAAAACCCTAATTGCACTACAGTCAACTGTAGGGGCAAAATGGTCATTTGGCAGTCAAAAGTTCAAATTTTTGGTCAACATATCATTTTGAAGCCACAAACATCATTTGATCAATGCTTGATCATGATTCTCAAAATTTGGCTCAGAAATCATCAAGATGCAAAAGTTTCCTTATTTGGACAGCTGAAAAAGTCAACTGAAATTGACCAAGGCATAACTTTCACATGGATTATCAGAAAAATTCCATCCAAAGCTCATTTTGAAGAGAAAGACATTTCCTACAACTCATCTTCATACTTCAAGTCCAAGAAATGCTCCCACAAAAAGTTATCAATTTCAACATTATAGGTCATTTTCAAAAGTCAACAAAAAGGGACTTTAAGTCAAAGGCCATAACTTGATATTGGTAAATAAAAATGACATGGGACCAAAGACATTGGTTAGAGGACTCAAAGAACTTTCCAAAATGTCAAAGAACATGAGAAAAGATTAAAAATTGAGCAAGTTATGCCTTGTGGAAGTTGGGAAATTTTTGGATATTTTGAAAAGTCAACATTGGTTCAAATGACCTAAAAATGCTAATGGGCCCATTTTTCTTCCATAATTCATCATCCATGACATATGCACGACCACTTGGCCCAAAGGGAAGTATTTTCTCATTTTTTATTTATTTATTTGAATTTTTATTTATATTAATTCATTTAAATCATTTAAATATATGAAAAATACTTAATTTAATTTAACAAATCTTTTTGCACATGTTTTAGACTCAATAATTCGTGCACATTCAAATATGGGAAGATTTGGTTTGATTGGATCCTAATTAACACAAAATTGCATGGAAAAAGATATGAAAAAGATCCTTAAAATCAAATTTTCAAAAGCCATGAATGCATTGGATTTGTGCTATTTTTCTTGACCCAATGCACTCACTACATATGCTAGAACACAACCCTAATCAGAATAGAGGCTAAGCTGCGCAAAAGAGAAAAAAGAAAACTTGGAATTTTTGTCTAAAAAATCAATTCTGAAATCATCTTTACAGGTCGATTCAAAGCACCATTCTTGTTCCATTAGCTTCCTTGAAGGTCACTGAACGTATTCCAATCAAAATCATCCATCACAACGCCAAGAATTGGTAAAACGAACATGAACTGTACAGAGAAAAATTCATAATCGTGCATCATGATTTACGCATCCTTTGTGATTTTTAATACTTGATTTACATTCCTTGTGAAGTTCTGAAGCTAACCAATATATTTGATTGTATTATTATGCGTTGTGTACGATTTCACCATGTTTGATTTCTAGGGTTCACAGGATTCCAAATTGGGGCTTTTCACCCAAGGAAAAATTGAGACTTATGACCACCACCATTAGAATCAGTGCATCTGGACGATCACAAACCACCCATCGCGCCTAATTTATGAACACCATAGGCCTAATCGCTATTTTCCCAAAAGCCACCTAACAAAACGCGTATAAAACCGTGGCCAATGAGTTCTTGTTTCAGAAAAATAAAAACACACGAAGAAGATGGAGTCGTGGCAAGAGGTGATAGGCCGGTTTGAAATTCGCGCGTAGGATCCACTAACGCCTTTGTTTTTCTTTTTATTATTTATTCGTTATAATATGTTAACATGCGTTGTTTGGTTCAGTTGGCAAGCGAGGAGTGTATTAACGTCCAAGACCTGGGTTCGAGCCCCAGGTCTGTATAATTTCCCATATTATTTTGCTATATATGTTCACATGCAGTTTCAAAGGTGGAGCGCACCATACATCCTCCAGATCAAACCGCCCACGTGCTTAGTGGAATCAAACCAAAGGTTGAGATTGGGAGAGCACCATAAACCCTAGTCAAAGTGCTAACACGCTACTCAAAAAAGTCAAATGGACCCAGGTTTTTGGGCCAGAATTTCACAACCATACCTCCTATTTGGGGACTACCACCCCCCCTGGTTTGCAATTTTCTTTATATTTTATTTTCAATTATTATTTTATTTTCTTTATTGTTTTAATTTAATTAACTATTTTTACAAAAATAACAAAAACATCATAAAAAACAGAAAAGACAAAAAATATAATAAATATTTTATTTTAATTATTTTCATAAACAAATTGTATATAATTGAATTTAGTATAAATTAGGGTTTAATTTTAATACTTTTAATAAAAAAATCTAAAAAGAAGTAGAATTAGGTTTAATTAATGTTTTTATCCCTTTTTAATTTTTCTTTCTTATAATAATATTTATTTATTTTATTTATTTTCATAATTAAATTTGTATACAAAAATTAGGTTTAATTTAGGTTAAAAACTTCAATATTTTTCTTAATAACTTAAAAATAATTAGAATTAGGTTTAGCATTTTATTTTAATTTTAATTAATTCTTTCTTTTTTCTATTAAATCTTAAAATACATAAAAATACCAAAAAAAAAACAAAAACAATTTCTTTTCTTAATTAATTAATTCATGTAATTTTAATATTTTGCAAAAGGGTCCAACGCCCTCGTTTCGATTTAATTTCGCATATCTATTTTATTTCGCTTAAATAATTATGTACCTCTCCCGAAGCCTTGTAATTACTTCTCGCACTTTTTATTCTATTAATTTCTTTATTTTCCGTCAAATCGGGTCCTGGTTAATTTTGGCGATGTGGACCCGCGCCATTTGTAATAGCTTTAGATTTACTTTCCTCGCAACTTTTAACTGTTAAACAAAGCATGCAAGAATGAATGGCCTTAAATAAAATCAAGCGTAGAACACCAATAATATGAAAAGATAAATGCAAATGAAAACGACACACGAATCGCACACACCACCCCTAGGGTACGCCTCACTGTTGCCTTGCCTCGAAAGGTGATCGTCGAGTAGAGGATGTCTTAGTAAGTCCTCATGATCCGGGAACCTGGCATGAGGGTAGCTTCTAAGGTGTCTTCCCATTGCTCTGGTGATCACCATGTCCCGAACCTCGAATTGACCCGAACACCTCCAACGGTGGTGCTACCTACCTCTCAATGGTGGGATGGCACTACTTTAAAGGACATCTACACAGACGAATTCCTTAGGGTAGGTAGACGACTCTAGATACTTGCTCTAATTTCAAAACAAATTCAAAAATACTTTTCACACCGACACCTTTTCAAAAAGCTTTCGAAAGCAATTTTTCAAACACTCTTGAGGACTGATACAAGAGTCGAACTGAAATTTTCAAAGAAACTTTTTTAAAACCCACCGTCGAAAAGCAAACAAACCATTTTTGAAAACACAATGAGCAAGTATCTAAGAGCCCATGGATAACCATGGATAGAAAGGGTGCTAACACCTTCCCTTTCTATAATCTACCTCCCGAACCGAGAGCAATCTCTTTAAGGAATTTTTCTGTGCTTTTGTCCTTTCCATTTGGAGAAAATAAAAGACGGTGGCGACTCTTGCTTCCGCGACATTTCGCGAACCAGCGTTAAACAGTCAGTTCCAGATCCACCGATCACACATTGCATATGTTTGTCTTGAATTCATCCATTCGTTTCACTACTCTTATGCTTTTCTTTATGATATTTGACTCCTGATAAAAAGCTGTAAGCCTTTAGAGGGAGGATGACGAAACAATACCATAATCTCATACAGTATGCTTTTGAACAGACCTTGCTGATGATGTACAGGCATTTCTTTCAATTCCCAAACACTGGAGTTATAAGGAAGTTAATCCCTAGTCAACCCCTTCGAGCCAAAGAAGTAGGAGTTTTCTGTTCTAAACAATCAAAATCCTTGATATAAACCTGGGGCAGGGTAGTGTCTCAGTTAACTCAAAAGAAAACGTGCATTGAAGTCGCAAACTCTCGGTTCGTAATACAACGAACGACGTCAAAAAAGAGAAAGCATTCCTTTGGAATCAAAAGACAAGGGTGGTTCCCTATCACATAGACAGTCAATCTCTCAAAAGAGAAAAGCCCACTGAGCCAAAACCTATAAAGGAGGCTTAAGAAAGCTGGGGCATCCCGCTGACAATAATCCCGGAAAACGGTAATAGTAAGGCAAAAGTTAGGGATAACAAATCAAAATCAAAATAGTGAGGTCATTACAAAATCCTCAACAAACATGAAAAGTGTTGTAAAAGAAAGAGGAGATGATGACTGTCTCCCCCAAAATTCAACTGGTGAACCATCGCCCAAAAGTCGTTCCAAACTCAAAACAGAGTGCGACGCACAATTAACTGAGCTTAGGTTGAAGAACATCACGAAGAGCGGGTGGGTACAAATATACTTTGAGCCTTTATCCTTTGTTTCTTAAACCGTGAACCAGGCCACGTTACAACCCTTCAAAAGTCCTAATTGAAGCATGGGTTAGTTCGAAAACATACTGTTATAAAAGGTATCCTGACTCCTGTAAGGCTTTACTCTAAATCTTGTGTTGACTAGTCTTATGAAAAGTTTTCTGCTAAAAACGCATTTTTAAAACTTCGAGACAAACATAAACTTTGCATTATTCGAATATCACTGTCTGCATTTGACCTTTTTGTTTGACAGCGAAGAAATTCATACAGCGAATGTTCGGAGGAACGAAAACTCTCTCAGTAAGTCAAAATCACTTCGAAAGGATAACACTTCCATCAAATCTCCTATCAACAAGGGGCATGACATGTCACAATTCAATTAACCTGGGGCAGTCCAGTCAAGGTCCAATAGATCTTTCAAAGTTCAGTTAACCTGGGGTAGTCCAGTCAAGGTCCAACAGATCTTTCAAAGTTCAGTTAACCTGGGGCAGTCCAGTCAAGGTCCAACAGATCTTTCAAAGTTCAGTTAACCTGGGGCAGTCCAGTCAAGATTTCAAGAAATCTCTCAATATGCAGAGTAATCCGATTCAAGATTCCTTCATCACCACTTGGGGCATTCGAATGTCAAAAGTGTTCAACAAATCAATTACAACATTTCCAGACTCGATTCCTGTATCTAGCCAGGGCACGTCTGAAGAGTTTGAAGATTCGATTCCTGTATCCAGCCAGGGCATATCTGTTGACGACTATTTCCAGATTCGACTCCTGTATCCAGCCAGGGCATATCTGTTGACCACATTTCCAGATTCGACTCCTGTATCCAGCCAGGGCATATCTGTTGACCACATTTCCAGACTCGATTCCTGTATCTAGCCAGGGCACGTCTGAAGAGTTTGAAGATTCGATTCCTGTATCCAGCCAGGGCACATCTATCAACTATCACCTTTCCAGATTCGATTCCTGTATCCAGCCAGGGCATGTCTGAAGAATTCCAGATCAACACCTGCAACAACCCAGGAAACATCTGTGAACGACCAATTGTAGACCAACACCTGTAATAAGCCAGGAATTTATCTACATCACCACTTGGGGCATTCGAATGTCAAAAGTGTTCAAAACCGATGCAATTTTACACAAGCTCATCATCAGGAAGCCCTACACCGGTTCCTCTTCAAGACTTCTGAAACAAGTTTACGGATTCTTCCCAACAACGGATGTTAATCTACCAACTTGTTCAGACTCTTCTCAACCGTTGAAAACAGTTTACGGATGCTTCCCAACAACGGATGCGGCTCTATCGCTAATTCAACTTCAAGATTTCTGAAAATAGTTCACGGGTTCTCCAAGTAACGGATGTTAACCTATCGCTTGTTCAGATTCTTCTCAAGCTAACAACCACGGGAGATCGCGCTCGCCAAAATTTTTCCTATCCCCAGCGGAGTTCATCACAATTCCCCAGCAGTAACTTATCTTTGCAAATCCCCAGCCAGAGAATCCTCCGGAATTCAATTCCCCTCAGAGTTTAAGCTTCAGTATCCCCAGCGGAGCCAGACCTTTGAACCTTCTCCCCACAGAGTTTTGGGAGGGCAAATCTTGAGTTCCCCAGTGAAGTTGCCAGAGTTACTTCCCATCAAGCTGAAGATTCTCAATCTGGCCTCCCCAGCATGAGTCTACTAGTTTGGAACCCCCCAGTAGAGGTCATCAGGAATTCTCTTCCCCAGCAACAGCCAAGGATTTATTTTCCCCGGCAGCAGTCAAGATGCTTTTATCTTCAGCCATCTCGGATTCATGTATCCTCGGCAAGATTAGCTCATCAGCTTACACGCGCATTCATCGCATTCATGTCATAAACATTGATGTCACGTACGTTGCATCATGCATCATAACATTGCATACAACTAACCCTTTGCCTTTTCAGGTAAGATCAGTCGACAGACAAAGATCAACTCCCAAGATTCATCCAGAAATAGTTCAGATGTGACCCGGACACGGCGACTTTCTGATACTTATTCCAGATTCATTCAGACGCATCGTCAAGAAACCCTACAACGGTTCCTCTTCAACTTCAAGATTCCTGAAAACAGTTTACGGATTCTTCCCCACAACGGATGTCAATCTACCAACTGATTCAGACTCTTCTCAACTTTTGAAAATAGTTTACAGATTCTTCCCAACAACGGATGTCAATCTACCGACTTGTTCAGACTCTTCACAATTTTTGAAAATAGTTTACGGACATGTCCCAACAACGGATACTGCTCTATTGCTTGTTCAATCCCAGATAGTTTACAGATTCTCCAGACATGGACGTCAATCTGTTGCTTGTTCAGACCCCTAATTCAGAGATGTTCCAAAACAGGGATGCCTTTCTGACACTTATCCACTCACTTCTGACATACATTTCAACATTTCCAGATGGCATCTATAAGCCCATCCTCCTACCAGCAGTCGCCGAATGGCATCTATAAGCCCATCCCCCGACAAAATTCTCTCGCACCAGATGGCATCTTTAAGCCCATCACCAAATGGCATCTTTAAGCCCATTCACATCTACCATCACATCGCCGAGTGCAAATTTTCTGGGCACATTAGTGTCCAATCTCCTTTTACCTTCAAGTCGCGAAAGGCAAACTTGCCAATCTAACTCTTCGGGTCCAAGAAGATTGAACAGGGGCAACTGTTGTACCCCAAAATTTGCCCTCGCGTTTTTCCCCAAGAAATCTCAGCTTCAAGCCTTTCCTGATTTTTCGAACTGACTCAAGAATCGGACAAACGGACTTTTCTTGACAGTCGAGCAAAATTAGGGTTTTTACTGATTTTCAGAGCTCTGGATTGTTTCACAGTTGGCTTAGGGTTTTGGATGATTTTTTGGTTCAATTTTGATCAGGCGAGCGTTATTTGGCATTTAATCAAGAATTAAGGGTTTTATGGGCACATTCTCAGAAAGATTAAAATTCTACAGCGCGTCGCAGTTTATTCCGAGATTCGGGTTAAATTCGCATTATCTTGATTTAATCAGTGAAAGAGACAGTGGTTTGAATTCATGTTGTTTGAGCCAGTCAAAGAAGGTGTGCAGTTTTGATTTACAGTACTTGATAAGAATCAATAAAAA
This sequence comes from Vicia faba, assembly GCA_948472305.1. Taxonomy (NCBI): domain Eukaryota; kingdom Viridiplantae; phylum Streptophyta; class Magnoliopsida; order Fabales; family Fabaceae; genus Vicia; species Vicia faba. The sequence goes on from OX451740.1 coordinate 673,475,783, forward strand.
GGATTGCGTCTGATTAAGTTTTTGTGTTCGACTGTGCGTTGCTTTGAATAATGGAGACGTCCAGTTCATTTATTTTGATCAGCAAGGTTTAGTTGATTATTTATGGTTCTAAAAATTAAATACTTGAAATTTAACTTTCATTTTATTTAATTTAAGGAATTATAAATAACAAGTAAATAAAGAAAAGGAATTGAAAAGAATTAAATGTCAATGGAATTTTTATTTCATATTTAATAGTTGTTACAATTGTTATTATTTGGATACAAGTATTTATTACAAAGTATTTAAAATAATAATAGTGTACAAAAATTAAATTGAAAATAAAAATTCTATCCTATTTCTAATTCTTCATTCTTCACTTCGCTCCGGTGCTCCATTTTTTATCTGCAAAAAGAAAAGAGAAAAGTCAGAAAGCAGTTGAATTAAAAAGGACAGTTAAAATTTGCTCATCATTAGGGGCCACTGACTGGGATCAGTTGACCCTCTCTGCAAATCACGGGATTTCTCCCGGTTCATAAAGAGGGAAGAATTCCATTTTTTATTCATGAATGTCAAAATGCATAATTTTTAAAAGTTCAAACTGCATAGATCAAATCCAAGTCAAACTGAAAAATCCAATTCCACTTTCTATCAAAAGCCAAAAGTATCAAACTTACTGTCAAAATGCCAAAATCTACTCAAAGATATCAAAAAAAAAGCAAGAAGTACAATTGCTGTCAAAAGTGCCAAGACTGTCATAAAGGATTTGGAAAAGATATCAAAGAAAAGATAAAGTGTAGCAAGCTGTCAAAGCTGGATAAAGTATGCAGAAATAATGTGTTATGCAAGCAATCTAAGTCATCATTCCCAGCATAAAGGGGCCCCTTCAGAACCAAGAAGGTACAACATAAAATCATATTATAATGTCCTACTGTCCCATAGAGAGAAAAGAAGAAAGATAAGAGTTCAGGCTTTAGGCTTAGGCAGAAGAACAAGACAGAAAATATACAAAAAGAACAAAGACAGTTCACAGAAGAGGGCAGATTTTCTCACAAAAGCAAAGACAGAAAATATACAAGCTGTCAAACAATAACTTGCAAACTGATAAGGCCAAACCTCACAAAATCTGAAGCTCTGCCTCCAAAACCAAAAAAGATGCAAAATTGCTAAGCCTCAACAGAACCACCATACTGTCCAACAACATAACCTACTGTAAGTTCAAGCCTGAACCCAAGTAGAATCCTGCTGAACCACCACCATTAACCTGTCAAAGCTTATACCATCAAACAACAATAATCTGCAAAGCCCAAAACTTACTGTCATAACCTCACAAACGCATAAACTGAACATACAAACACATAAACAAAACTACCAAAGTCCCTGTCAAACCATAGCATCCTGTCAAGCCTTAACCACCAAAAACCTGATAAACAACTAAAAGCCAAGAAACCATATCAGTATACCAGCACCAAAACCTGCTAATGCCCTAACCTGCCTGTCATAAAACTGTACAAATCAAACCATCAAACACAACCTAAAAAGCCTAACAAGTTACAAATTGCCTGAAACCATACATCAAAAAACCCTCAAGAGGTAAAGCCTGCATAAGTTCAAACCTTAAAACCAACCATGCTGTCAAAAAACCATCACAGTCTGCCTAATCCAAAGGGCCATGTACCAGTCACAAACGTAAACTAGCATATGCTAAACCTACAGAAGCAATAGCCATAAACCTGTCCAACTCCTAAGCCTCAGAGTTTCTTTCCTCATCATAGGCGATACATAGCATCCAACATAAACAAGCATACAACAACACGAGAGAAGAAGAAGAAAGAAGCAATTCAAGGGCCTCAGAAGCAAGCTTCATCATAGGCAAGGCAACGATTCAAAGGCATACAAATGCTCAAGGGCGACATGTAGTAGAAGAAAAAAGATAAAGAGATGAATATATTTCAAGATAGGGTTTTTCAGAACATCATCATCAAAACCATAGGCAAGAACAAAGCAACCAGATAAAAGATACCAGGGTCACCAAGAGCAATCGTCACGTTTCCCTCACTGTCCCGGCCTCCTAAGTGCCACATCCCCTCTTCTCTCCTCCTCCTCCAAGGTCAGGTAGTGAGCTTTCTCCCTCTTTTTTCTCCTTCACCTCATAATAATGTAAGATCAAGTTTTAGATTCAAATTAACACAACACACGCAAATTCATAAGAACATAAAAACTGAAAGCAAACCTTGTATCAAGAGGACGCTGAGTACACGCCATGGAGGGAAGAGAGGTTTGAGGGTGACACTGGTGGCCGGAGGGTTGAGTTGCTCAGGAAGCTTGCAAGGATGAAGAAGAACGATGAACGAAACTCCATGAACGGCGCGCTCAAACCCTAAAACCTTGCTTCCCAAATGAAAACGCCAAACAACCCTAAACTCGTTCTGGTCCCCAAGCAGGCCTTGCCCGTTCCGTTTTGCCCAAAGCCCATTTAGAATCTCAAACCTTTTTTATATAAAACAAATTGTTTTCTCTTTTGTTAACTAACTTAACCTTTCTTTTACAAATACTTGATTTATACTAAACTTTTTCTTTTTACAAACCATATATTATCTTTAATCTATCATATTGCAAATACCATACATAAAAAAGAAAAAAAACATATTTTATCTAATTAAAACTTTCTTTTCTATACTTGATTCAATAAATATTAAAAAAAAACACTTCTCCTTTAATTTGTACATATTATACATTTTTTTTCATATAATTAAAATTGAAAACTTTTTAATTAACATACATATTTGTACATAATAATAAAAATACATTTTTTCTCTAATATTAAAATTCACAAACATTTGATTAAAATACTTTTTGTACATACTAAAATAAAGATACATTTCTTAATTAAAACTTGAATATTTTCTTTTGTATATATTAAAACAAATCAAAGATTCATTAAAACGCATATCTAGGCCAAAAACCCTAATACGCTTCAATTTCACATTTCGCACCTGTAAATAATTACACATACCCATATACATGTACACTTACACAAAATACATTCACATTGCCCTATACACATTTGTTTATCTTATATTTGTATATTCGATATTTACATTTGATCGCACATTCGATTTGGTTGTAACTTATTGGATACTATAAGTCTCATCCCCTTTTGTACATTTATACCCCCACTCTCGGACACTATTTTGTAATAGCGTAGATTTTACATTTCCGCAATTTACAGTTTTCTAATTATACCATGGTTAGACCTAGGGTTTGTATGTACATAAAATCAAACGCTAGATAACCTAATACAAGACAGATACATGTAATCAATACACAATCACACTTGCACCCTCTAGGGTAATCCCACATGTTGCCTTCCAAAATGGGCCATGCTTACACGTCGAGTATCTTTGGCAAAATAAAAATCAAATGATCATAAGTCTCAAAAGTGTTGCCTAAACGGAATGATCATAGTCCCTTCAAAACAAATTGCCAAAGACACTTGGCATCATTGCATTCATGGTCCATACGATGACCCGCGCCCGTCCCGAATAAACTTCCTAAACGCAAGATTGTCCACCAAATTCAATGGTGGAACAAAATTGTTAAAAGGGGTTAAAACATAACAAAAAACCTTTGAGTACAATAGGGTAGACAAAACTCTTAGTTACTTGAGATCAAACTTGCAAAAACACTTGCCTTCTTTTCAAAAACCACAATCCACAACACTTTCAAACAAACTCTCAAAAACATTTGAAACATCTTTTCGAAAAGATCCACACTTTTGTAAAACACTCAATCACGAGTCAAATACATTAGTTGCCTAAGACAAGGCATCTTTTTCCAAAACATTTTCAAAAAGCACCCACACACACACCATTTTCAAAGCAATCGAAAAACAAGGCAAGTGATCTGAAAAACCAAGTAACTAAGAGCCCATGGATAACCATGGATGAAAAGGGTGCTAATACCTTCCCTTTTCATAATCTACCCCCCGAACCCACGAAATATCTCAAAAGGTTTTTTGCTGTGCTTTTTTAACCTTTCCTTTAGGATAAAATAAAAAGTCGGTGGCGACTCTTGCTCAACCGCACAAGTGCGAATACGAACGCAAAACACTAGTCAGTTCTCCCACCGAACCACAGAACTGGCGACTCTGCTGGGGATTATTTTAAAAGTGGGGTTACCTTAGGGTTTAGATCACCTTTACTTTCAATTGATTGCTTTGTTTGCTTTACATTTTGTGGGCTTTGTATCAGAGTTTTTATAGATCCTAACCCGGATCTGGGGAAACCCTTTTATGTAGCAACAAGGCTGTGAGGGAACTGTGCGGGGTATACCGACATGGTTGAAGCAGTTTGCTACGTTGATGTGGCACTTTGGTGTGTACCGGTAACCCTTGAGTTCAGTCAAGGAGAGTACGGGGCCGCCGCGTGGTGTCGTGAAGCATCAACTGACCTTAGGAACCTTAATTGAACCATCTTGGCCTATTTAGGGTAGTGAGATAACTGACTTTGGTGCAGTCCGAGGTTGGTTGATACTCGATACTACACTCAATTGAGGGTTGCTTTCCTGGGATATTTCGGTCGCCAGTTCAGTGGCTAAATCGAAACGATGAACAATGAAAGCAATCCAGTGATATTGGGACCTTTAGAACCCGGTTACTTTTGATAGGACAGGTTTTAACCAACAAACTGAAAGAGGGTAGTACTTGAACCTCATGCAAGCCTAAACCTAAGGCCTTGTGTGCTTTGTGTGAATATGTTTGCCTGTATATACACTTGCCTGCTTTTCGCATACATGCACATAACATCATGACATCATACCATAGCTTGTTGGAGGTCAAGCTGATTGCTTTAAAGGATCCTCATAAGAAGCTCAACATAACCTCCCTAAAGTACAATCCTGATGAAAGGTGTGCCTACCATTCTGACAGTCCTGGACATGACACTGACGACTGTTGGAGCCTGAGGAACAAGATCCAAGACTTGATCGACGGAAGGGTGCTGGAGTTCATGCCGGGAGGGAAAATGAAAATCTTCTGCTGAGAATCTTCCATCTGAAATGACTGGTGCAAACTAAGAAGCTTGTGTTCATTCGAATGTTCAAGTTGTATTTTTCTCTGATTATTCAAACATTTGTTCATGTTAAACTCTTTTACTTTATCAATGCATCGCATATGTCTGTTTTGAATCAATATATTCTCATTCGCTATATTCAAACTGCTTTCATTTTTTGATGTCAACTCTCAATTAATAATTCTAAGCCTCTTGAGGGAGGATGACGAAAACGATACCACAATCTACAGTATGCTTTTGAACAGACCCCGTTGATGAGGTACAGGCATTGTTTCAATTCCTAAACACTGGAGTTATAAGGAAGATAATCCCTCGTCAACCCCCTTCGAGCCAAAGAAGTAGGAGTTCCTTTATTTTCAAAAAATTAAAACCCTTAATCATAACCTGGGGCAGGGTAGTCTTCTCAGTTGATCCAGGTGCACAACGAATGGCATCAAAAGAAGTCCTTCTGAAACAAAAGACATTGATGGTTCTGAATAATCATAAAGATAGACAGTCGTTGTCTATCAAAACAAAAGCCTAATAAGTCAAAACCTATGAAGGAGACTTACAAAACTGGGGTATCCCGCGGACTGTAATCACAAAAGAAACAGTTCAGGCAAAAATAGGGATAATAAAAACGAAAAGAAAGAGGTCATCCGAACCCTCAACAAAAAAAGAAATGACTGCCTATTCAAAATAAACTGTCAACATCCGAACCATCACTGGTATATCAAAGAAAAGACTCAAACAAGGTCTAAAGCACGATCAGCTGAGTTTAGGTTTGAAGAACATCACGAAGAGCGGGTGGGTACAGATAAATTTGAGCCTTTATCCTTTGTTTCTTAAACCGTGAACCAGGCCATGTTATAACCCTCAAAAGTCCTAGCTGAAGCAGGGGTTAATTCGAAAGCATATTGTTACAAAGGTATCCTGACTCCTTAAGGCTTGCGGTAAAATAACGAGTTGACATCACAGTTTACAAAAAATTCACTTGTTTTTACTGAAAAACTGCATTTTCAAAAACTTCAAGACAGACATAAGCTTTGCATTTTTAATATAACATTGTTTGCATATGACCTTTTGTTCGAACAACAGAGAAATTCGCGCGAAGAATATCTAATGAACAAAAGCACTTCCAATCAAGGGGCATGGCATGATCATCGTCCATCATCTGGGGCAGTTAAGTCAAGATTCGGAGAATCTCTCAAAAGGCTAACCAACTTGGGGCAAATCTCCATCTGGATCACTTGGGGGCATTGGACGATCAAACGAAGATCTTCTGGTGGTAATACGACACTACTGACAGTGACAAATCCCTACATTCTGAGAGCATGGACATAGTCGAAAAAATACTACGCACAACCAAAGACCCGCTAGGTTGACATACCTAGGAAAAAATAAGGGCTTCCCGGCGAACCAAAAGGGTTCGAGCAAAATAAGGGATGAAAATGAAAAATCTGTAGACCCGGCAAGTCGAAAACCTGAAAAGGCGGCTTGGGCAAAAATGGGTATCCCGGTGGACTGAAAACCCGAAAGGGCGGTCCAGGAAAAAACTAGGGATCAAAGCGTACGACTATGTCCGGCATCTCGTCACCTTCCTACCAGAAGAAGATTTGTCAATCAGCAGTTATCAAGCACCTCCTAGGTCTTTTTCTTCCGCAGAAACAGGGGCAATAATGAGTTGTCCAAGCGATCTGGTTGCTCTGTCCGCCAAGGTACCAAGGTAGGTTCGGCTGAAGAATGTAACCAAGATATCTCCACTCCCCGTAAAGTAAGATAAGATTCAGCAATACTCTCCCCCGAGCAGAGTTGGTCTCCCGTCAGCCCTGACAAGGTACAGTATCTCCAGCAAGTCAACAACACTCTCCCCAAGCAGAGTTAGTCTACTGTCAGCCTTAAGGAAGTTGGGTACCCCCAGAAGATCTCAATATTCCCCAGCGGAGTATACAGATATTCCTAAGCAAGCATCCCCAGCAGTCTTAATATAAGATTATTCCCCGGCGGAATACAGACATCCAGTGGAGCCACTTCCCAGTGCAGTCCAAAGTCTCCCCAGAAGAGTTGAATCAATCTCCCCAGTAGATTCTTGAAGCTTATCCCCAGTAGATTCTGGAAGCTTATCCCCTGCAGAGTACGAACGCGTCTCCCCGGCTCTATTCAGAAGGTTATTCCCCACCAGGGCTTATAACTGGGTTATCCTCAGCTAATTACCACGGAAAGGTCGTCCTCGGCGAAGTTCTTCCTATCCCTCCAGCGGAGTTCATCAAATCTCCCAACAAAACACATCAACAGTATCCCCAGCGGAGTTATCATTAAAACCTCAGCGAAGTATCTCTTCCCACAGAGTAATTCCCCGCAGAGTAATCTCTTCGACAAGTTTATTCCCCAACTGAGTCATCTTCTCCTACCGGTTTGTTCTTGCAATCGTCATCCCCAGCGGAAACGAAGAACTCTACTCTTCAACATTAGCCCAGGATTCAACAAACTCCCAACATTTGTCAAGGATTTATTTTCCCAGACGAGAATACATTCATAAACATCACATCTTCATACATTATAGCATGCATACGCATCATACAACACAAATCTCATTTATTTTTTAGAACATCTTAAAATCATGCAGTTCATGCATCATGACATTGCATACGACTAATACTTTGCCTTTTCAGAAAAAAGTCAATCAAAAGATGATTACCATCTACCTTTATAGTTCCAGATCAACACCGATAACAAGCCAGGAAAATTCTGTGGACGACTGATCGTGGGTTAATATCCGAAACCAAACAGGACAATTATCTACTTGATCATCCTCAGGCAACCCTACACCGGTTCCTTTTCTTTCAGAAGAAGTCTTACACGAGCTCATCAACAGGCAACCCTACACAGGTTCCTTCTCAACCTCAGATGTAGTTTTACACGAACTCATCATCAGGCAACCCTACACCGGTTCCTTCTCAATTTTCAGACGAAGTCTTACACGGACTTATCATCAAAGTAACCCTACGTCGGTTCCTTTTCTTTCAGAAGAAGTCTTACGCGGACTTATCTCAAGATGACCTTACCCCGGTTCATCCAGAAGTTTTACACGAACTTATCCTGCAGTAACCTTACCCCGGTTCCTCCAGAAGTCTTACACGGACTTATCTCAAGATGACCTTACCCCGGTTCATCAAGAAGTTTTACACGAACTTATCCTGCAGTAACCTTACCCCGGTTCCTCCAGAAGTCTTACACGGACTTATCTCAAGATGACCTTACCCCGGTTCATCAAGAAGTTTTACACGAACTTATCCTGCAGTAACCTTACCCTGGTTCCTCCAGAAGTCTTACACGGACTTATCTCAAGATGACCTTACCCCGGTTTATCCAGAAGTTTTACACGAACTTATCCCGCAGTAACCCTCCAGAAGTCTTACACTGACTTATCTCAAGATGACCTTACCCCGGTTCATCCAGAAGTTTTACACGAACTTATCCTGCAGTAACCTTACCCCGGTTCCTCCAGAAGTCTTACACGGACTTATCCCGAAGTAACCTTACCCCGGTTCCTCTGGAAGTTTTACACGAACTTATCCCGAAGAAACCCTACACAGGTTCTCTCTCTCCAGACGTAGTTTTACACGGGCTCGTCGTCAAAGAAACCCTACACATGTTCTCTCTTTCCAAAGATGCAGTTTTACACGGACTCGTCATCAAAAACCCTACCCAGGTTTTACTTCTTCCAGGATGCAGTTTTACACGGGCTCATCATCAAAGTAACCCCACACAGGTTCCCTTCTCAAACTCCAGACGTAGTTTTACACGGACTCGTCATCAGTAAACCCTACACAGGTTTCCTTCTCAACTCTAGATGCAGTTTTACACGGACTCGTCATCAAAGTAACCCTACACAGGCTCCTTCTCCATTTCAGATGCAGTCTTATACGGACTCATTATCAGTAAATCCTACACAGGTTTCCTTCCTTCAAAGATGCAGTTTTACACGAGCTTATGATCAGTCAACCCTACACAGGTGTCCTTCTTTCCAAGATGCAGTTTTACACGAGTTCATCATCAGGCAACCCTACACAAGTTCCCTCTTTCAACTTACAAAAATTACAATTCAACAGACAACCTCCAGATGGCATCTATAAGCCCATCCACCTACCAACAGTCTCCAAATGGCATCTATAAGCCCATTCCCGACAAGGTTCTGTCACATCTCCAGATGGCATCTATAAGCCCATCCTCCCATACCATCTTTCCAAATGGCATCTATAAGCCCATTCCCGACAAGGTTCTGTCACATCTCCAGATGGCATCTATAAGCCCATCCTCCTATCCATCATCTCTCCAAATGGCATCTATAAGCCCATTCCCACCATCACACTGCTGATATTCTACTATGTGAGTGCAAATTTCTGGGCACTCTAGTGTTCAATCATCTTCCACCTTCGGATCACGAAAGGCACGCAAGCCAATCTACATCCTTAGGTTTAAGAAGATTGAACAGGGGCAACTGTTGTACCCCAAAATTTTCCCTTCCATATTCTTCAAAGTTTTGACAAGCATCATCTCAATTTGCTCAAGTCTACTGAAGAGCTACACAGTCAAGCACCCTCCTAAGCCAATCAAATTAGGGTTTTGGTTCCTGCAAGGAAGTTGAGGTTTTCAAGGGCTCAATCAAGTCCCATATGCCTATACACATTGTCAAGCATCCATATGCCAAGTTTCAAGGCTCACAAGGTCAAGTTGCACAGTCAAAAGCCCTAATTGCTTCACAATCAACTGTAGGGATAAAATGGTCATTTGGCAGTCAAAAGTCAAAATTTTTGGTCAACATCTTATTTTGAGGCCACAATCATCATTTGATCAAGTCTTGATCATGATTCCACAAGCATGGCTCAAAAATCATCAAGATGCAAAAGTTTCCATTTTTGGACAGTTGAAAAAGTCAACTGTAACTTGACCAAGGCATAACTTTTTCATGGTTCATCAGAAAAATCCCATCCAATGCTCATTTTGAAGGGGAGGACATTTCCTACAACTCATATTCACATTCCAAGTCCAAGAAATGCTCTCACAAAAAGTTACCAATTTCAACATTATAGGTCATTTTCAAAAGTCAACAAAAAGGCATTTTAAGTCAAAGACCATAACTTGAGATTGGTAAATCAAAATGACATGGGACCAAAGGCATTGGTTAGATGACTTCAAGACCTTTCCAAAATATCCAAGAACATATTCATATGATCAAAATTGAGCAAGATATGCATTTGAGAAGTTGGGAAATTTTTGTGAAATGGCAAAAGTCAACTATCCTTGAAACTTCAATTTTTGACAAAAGGACCCACCTTTTTCCACTTGATTCAGCCTTGTCACTCCACCCACGTGTCCCATGATCAATCTCAAGACCAAATAATTATTTTTCTATTTTTATTTAATTTTTATGGATTTAATTCATTTTAATCCATAATAATTCAAGTAAAATCAAAAAAATTGATTAAATGGTATCTTTTGGTTTGATTAGCCTTCATGAAGCATATTCCACATACCAATTTCGTGCTAGAGCCATTTTAAGCATAAAAATTCAAATTTTGAACAAGCTTTGAAAGGCCTTTAATGGTGGTTAAGACAAAATCCAAAGCTTAATTGCAATGGTTAAAGGCTCCTAAATGTGACTTATTCTCATTCATTACTACATATGCAAGCCTTGCAAGCCTCATTCACGACCTAGAGTGTGCACAAACGGCCAAAGCAAAATCCAAAAAGTGTCAAAAAAAGTGTGAGATCAAAAGGAGTGTTACAAGTATTTTCAGGCCAAAAGGAGAACGTGACTCTCTTCTTTGCCATACTCTGAAGCTAAAACAACCCTTGCCACGTCCTAAGGTCCATCATACCGCGCTGTAAGTTTTCCCAGGTCCCCCCAAGTCTCAATATTATTTTTTCTAACAAATTCCCATGCAGCTTCCTAGACGCGTTCCACCATAGGCCTCATACAGATGTGCGCCAAGTGTCTCAAAAGATCAATCCAAAGGCCAAAGGGTGCTCCACACCATGCTCTCTGGTCAACGCGCCTCTGGACGATTCAAAAGTCAAAAAGACTTGAGACAATGGGCCTAAATTTCTGATTCACCTCCCTAAGGGTCCAACACCCCCTGGGTTCTTATTTTCTTTTCTTTTTTCTCTTTTTATTTTCTTTTCTTTTATAATTTCCCTTTTATTAATTATTAGTTTTATTAATTGTTTAATTAACCCAAACTAATTTTTCCCATAAAATTCAGAAAAACAAAAAAAAACATTTTATTATTTATTAACTTATTTTGTAAATAAATGTAAATTAAATTAAATTAGCTTAATTAATTAACTTTAATGCTTTTTACAATAAATAAAAACAATTTAGAATTAGGTTTTTGCTAACTTTTAATTTCTATTTATTTTCTCTTTATTTTCATTAAAAACACAAAAATACAAAAAAAAAAACATTTTCTTAATTAATTAATTAATTAGTTATTAGTTTTAATTTCATTAATTACAAAAAAGGACAAAAATTCAATTCTTTCTTTAAAAAGGGTCAAAACCCTTAGGACGTCCCGATTCATTCTTTCGCGCGCAATTTATTTTAATTCATTATATTTATGTAACTGCTTCCGGAAATGTAATAGTTAATTAGGTTTATCTCTTTATTTGCTATTTCTCGCATTCTTATTTCAAAACAGGTTTTTGTTTTTTGGCGATGTATAGACCCGCGCCTTGTAATAGCTAGATTTACATTTCTGCAATTTATTTTCCGCACTCCTAACTGTTAAAAAATGCATGAAAGAATGTATGAAAAATAAAACCAATCCGTAGCTCACAAATAACATACAAGATAACCTTAACTGAAAACAACACACAAAGCACATGCCACTTCTTAGGGTACGCCTCACTGGTTGCCTCGAACGTGGTTATCAAGTATAGGATGTCTTAGAGGTCGCCCTTTGTCTAAAGATCCAGTTGCCTCGAAACGGTTGCCTCGGATAAAAGGATCTAGGACATTAGGGTTACTTCTAAGGTGTCCTACTATTGCTTCGGTGACCACACATGTCCCTTAATCGAATAGACCCGAATACCTCCAACGATGGTGCTACCTACCTCTCAATGGTGGGATAGCACTATCTAAAGGACTCTTACACAGCTTAATTCCTTAGAGTAGGTAGATTCTCATGGGTACTTGCTCTTTCAAACAAACAAAAACAACTTTTCGCACCTACACTTTCAAAAGGTTTTCAAACAAATTTTTCATACACTCTTGAGGACAGATACAAGAGTTACCTAGAAATTTTTCAAACGAAACTTTTTCAAAACCCACACACATTTGAAAAGCAAACAAATTTTGAAAACATAAGAGCAAGTACCTAAGAGCCTGTGGATAACCACGGATAGAAAGGGTGCTAACACCTTCCCTTTCTATAATCTACCTCCCGAACCGAGAAATATTCTCAAAGAAGGAATTTTGTTGTGCTTTTGTCCTTTCCATGTTGGAGAACATAAAAGACGGTGGCGACTCTTGCTTACCGCGACATTTCGCGAAACCAGCTAAAAAACAGTCAGTTCTATTTCCACCGATCACAAAGGGTCCAGTGGCCTGGTAGAAAGTTTGCAGTCCTATAAACTATAGTGGATTGGGAGTTATAGACCTTACTATTTGGAACAAAGTTGTCGTGTTAAAGATGCTTTGGAACATTAGGAATATGGCAGTCAGTCTTTGGGTTAAATGTGTGCATACCTATTATCTCAAGCATAACGATATTATGGATGTGAAGGTTAAAACCAATAGCACGTGGATTATGACTCAGATTCTACAACAGATAAATTCTATTGACAACATTCAAGGACTTTGGGATCAAATAACTCAAAACGGGAAATTTCAAATAAAAAAAGTCTACATTAGCTTGAGGAAAGATGATCAACCAGTTGAGTGGAAGACTCTGATGTTTAATAATGTAGTCAGACCTAGAGTAGTGATAACTCTTTGGTTAGCTTGCCATAGGAGGTTAGCCACAAAATATAGGATGTTAAGGTTTGGTCTTCTCAAAAATGACAGTTGCAACCTCCGTAATAGGAAAAAATAATAGACCATTTATTATTTGATTGTCAAGAGACTCAATCTGTTTGGAACTTTGTCTTAAATTGGATATAGGTGGCTCATGTGCTAACAACATGGAATGATGAAATTAGGAGGATTATGACCGAGAGCCAATGAAAGGGGTGGCGAGCTTTTTTGTTTAAGCTTGTAATCACTGAAACTGTTTATGGGGTTTGGTCATACAAGAACAAGGTTTGTTTTAGTTTGAATGTTGACAAGGATAGATAACATAACTCATAGTATCATTGATAAAAATGTTTATAGGACTTGGTTTATCAAGAGTATAAGACCGCATATAGTGAGCTTGATGTTGAAATAGTTTAGTTTTGTTCTTTTTATGGACTGGATCCTAGTGATCACTTTGTATTATTGACTTTTTTGAATTAATCAAATTTTGAATTGTTCAAAAAAAAATTATTTTACTATTATTTTGTTTCTTCTTCAAAGAAAATATTTAAAAATATTAATAAAAAATAGAGATGTCAACAAAGTAAAACATAACGTTGTAAGAACAAGATTGGTTCTGACCTATCTCAGAGTTTTGATGATAACAGTAAATCATATTTGAGATAATTTATACTCTGATGAATGTGTTTGAATGTTTCAGTTTAATGTTCTAACAAAAGAAACATTCTAAAGTGCTAAGCAAAAATTATGAAGAAGTTCTTTGATAAAAGAACCTTTTCTTCAAGCGCATTTGCTGACTCTGGTAAGACACTTTATTTGTTAAATATATCTTCTAACTTTTAGCAGGTTCCTTGCTCAGAAGATTACTTGAAAGCAAGCGTTGACCAAGTTCTTAGCAAGCAACGCACTGCCTAGAAGATAAGTGAAACATGTTCTGATTTAAAGACATTGGAAGCAAATTCTGAAACGTTTAAACCAACTTGTCTTGTCAAAGCAAAGGAAACATGTTCTTACATTCTGACGTTTGCTCATTAATGCAAAGACGGCTGAAAGCACTCAAGTGCCTCCAACTAGTTTCTTGGAAAATGGAATATTGCATGGAAACACGCAAGCATTTAATGCTCTCTGTTGTACCCCAAAATTTTCCCTCTTATATTTCTCAAAACATTGCAAGAAAAATCTCCAAGTTGCTCAAGTTTGCTCAAGAGTTGGACAGACAAACTATCTCCTAAGGCAGTCAACCCCAAATTAGGGTTTTGTGTTGCATCAATATCCTTGAGTCCAAATGACCTTAAATCCTACCCAATGTCCTAATATGTTCTCAAGATCATCCATGTCAAATTTCAAGCCTTGCAGAGGAAGTTTGCTCAGTCAATTGCTCAAAGGGTCCAAAAATCGACTATGCTAGGGCAAAAGTCAACTGTGACCTACATACAGTCAAACTTCAAGATTTTTTTGTCAACATTCTCATTTTTAAGGATATTTCATCATTTTATCAAGGGTTGATCATGATTCATCAAGGATTGCTCAAAATTCATCAAGACTCAAAAGTTGCTAAATTAGGGTTTTACAGGAAAAGTCAACTCAACTTTGACCAAGCATAACTTTCTCATACTTTATGAGAAATGACCCATACAAATCTCATTTTGCAGAGGATGAAATTTCCTACAATCCATCTTCATACCCCAAGATCAAAAAATGCACTCACAAGAAGTTATAAATTTGGACATTATAGGTCATTTTTGAAAGTCAACAAAAACACCTTTTTTGCCAAAGCTTATAACTTGAGCATGGAATATCAAAATGAGATGAGACCAAAAGGGTTGGTTAGAGGACATCTCAATCTTTCTAAAAAGTCTAAGAACACATCCAAAAGTTAAAATTGAAGAAGTTATGCATTGTTGAAGTTGGGCATTTTTGTAAAATTGCCAAAAGTCAACTATCCCCAAAACTTCAAATTTTGTCAAATGGGCCCATTCTTTTCCACTTGATTTGAGCTTGCATAATTTCACACGTGTCCTAGCTTCAGCCATGAGCCCATATTTTATTTTTATTATTTAATTTGATTTTTATTGAATTTATTCATTTTAAATCAAAATTAAATCATATAAAATCTAAAACCTTGATAACATGAGATTTTTTTGCTATTTCAGGATTTGATTCTCATCATTATCATCATCAAACTCGAATCTCACCAATTCATGTGAAAAAGATTGAGATTTGGGCAAATTTGGCAAGTTGTAAAGAGGAGATCAAATCAAATCCCAAGGCATTGATATGGGAAGATTCAAGCCATAATTCTTACCCTAATACACTCCATAGTACATAAGCAATCAAAACAGATCGAAACCAGGGTTGGAAAGTGCAAGCATAGGCAGAACAAAGTTTGAAAAAAGTGGTAAAAAGCTTGAGATCGAAATCGTGCTTAGAGGTGTTTTCAGAAGCCAAGACCTATCTCAATCGCTTCCTGGACGTTCACTGATGCTAAACCAATCCAAAGCAAGCTTCCTCACACACCACAACACGCTGTAAGTATCATGAAATACACCTCTGTTCTTGATTTCACAACTCAAAATTTATGCATTTTTTTCATGAATTAGCACCATATTTTGAATCTACATGACATTTGCAAACGTTTGGCATTATCCAATTGCTTTTATCTGGCCTGAACGAAGAAACACCATAGCTAGGGTTCTTCGTTTGTTTTTGGGGGTTTCCTATTTCAGGTAAAATCAGGACTCAAGAAGGGCATAGTGTTGATCAAGGAGCCAAGACGAACCCAACCATGCTCTGGGAATTGATTTATGTGACCTAGGGAAGATTTTAGAACAGGTTTTCGCATTTAGCCGCGAATTCAAATCCGCAGGTAAATGTTTTACAGGTTTCAGGACAGGGACGATGAAGTGTCCCCTGCCCATTGGTTCGTTCAAATGGCGCATGCTTTTTATAATTTTTCTGGCCATTGACTTGTTTTCTTTTATTATATATTATTTGTATATTATTAACAAACAAATCAATTCAGCGTAGTGGCAAGGCAAGCGTCCAATATCCATCAGGACCTGGGTTTGAATACCAGGTCCCCCACTTTCCTTCATAATTTTATTTTTCAGGTAATTCAGTGCATGTGCCTTGCTATAACGTATCATGCACCATCAAGCATCCAATGGCCAGATGGCCAAAGGTCAAATCTGAAGGTCCAAGATGAAGGACCACCATGAGCATTGGTCAATGCGTGCACACCAGATTCCAGAAGTCAAACAGGGCCAGCGTTTTTAGGCCACATATTTGCTTCTCAAACTCCCATATTCAGGCCCATACCCCCTCTCTCTTTTATTTTATTTATTTTTCTTTATTAATTTATTTTTATTATTTATTAACCAATCACAAAAAAATTCTTTTTCTCATAAAATAAAAACCACAAAAATATTTTCTTTATCAAATCAAATTTTTATTTTTATTTTATTAATAAACACTAATTAAATTAACTTAGGTTTTAATTAGAATAACTTTAACATATTTTTATAAATAATTAAAATTAAATTAGATTTAATTAGGTTTTTACTAATCTAATTATTTTATTTCTCTTTCTTAAAATAACAAAAACCCAAAAATAATTTTTTCATTTAATTAATTTATTTATTAATTTAGGTTAATTTCTTTCCTAAAATAAAAACAACAAAAAAAGACATTTTCTTTCAAAAAAGGGTCAAAACCCTAAACTCGCATTCGATCTAATTTCCCGCGCGCGTAATTTATTTTTATCATATTAATGTACTTGCTCCCGGATTGTAATAGTTAATAGGACTTTTATTTTTTTTATCGCTTTATAAATTTTTAAAGGGTTTGTCTTTGGCGATGTAAAGACCCGACGCCTTGTAATTTAATTTCAGCACTTTTATTTTCACAAATTATAACTGCTAGATGTTTGATAATAGGATGGCATGACAAGACTAAATGTTTTAACCTAAAATCAACTTAGATCACCCTTAACATGTACAAAGACAAAAATAACTGAAAACGACACACTCGCACATGTGCACTCTTAGGGTACACCCCACTTGGTTGCCTTCGTACACGGTCATTGAGTATAGGTTGTTTTAGAGGTCGCCCTCTTGTCTAAAAGATCATAGTCGCCTCGAAATGGTTGCCTCGGATATTGTTGCCTCAAAACAAATGATCTAAGACATTAGGGTTTCCGCTAAGGCGTCCTAACGTTGCTTTGGTGACCGTAATTCCCGCATTCGAATTGACCCTCAAACTCCAACGACGGTGCTACCTACTCATTCATAGTGGGATAGCATTGTCTAAAGGAAATTAGCATAGAACGATTCCTTTTTCGAGTAGGTAGACGGTTCTTAGATACTTGCTCTTTCAAAAACAAAATATTTTTCACACTTACACTCCTTTTTCGAACAAAGTTTTCAAAAACACTTCATACGCTCTTGAGGACAGAAGCAAGAGTTAAATCAAAGTTTTCAAAACAAAAACTTTTTCAAACCCACAAGCACAAAGAAAGCAATTTTGAAAACAATTGAGTAAGTACCTAAGATCCCGTGGATAACCACGGATAGAAAGGGTGCTAATACCTTCCCTTTCTATAATCTACCCCCCGAACCCGAGAAATGTCTCGAAAAAGGAATTTTTCTGTGCTTTTTTCCTTTCCTTGTTGGATAAAATAAAATTCGGTGGCGACTCTTGCTTACCGCAACATTTTGCAAAAACAAACGCAAAACACAAACCAGCATTCCAAAAAATAGTCAGTTCTTTCCACCGTATCACAGAACTGGCGACTCTGCTGGGGAGTTAATAAGTGGGGTGTACCTTAGGAATAGTTCATAATGTTTTCAATTGTTTGATTTGTAAGCTTTATATTTGTGGGTTTGAAATGGAGTTACTATAGATCCTAACCCGGATCTGGGGGATACCCTTTAGGTAAGTAGTAATAAACTGTGAGGGAACTGCACGGTGTAGACCGATACGGTTGAAGCAGTAGCTACGTTGGTGTGGCACTTTAGTATGTACCAATATCCCTTGTGGCGCAACGAGGAGAATATGGGTCTGCTAAGGGGTCATTAAGCACCAACTGACCTTAGAACCTTTAAATTGACCAACTTGGCCATAGAACAGTAGCAGTATGCTACACTCATTGAGACTAAACTCTCGTGATGATTCCGGCCGCAAGAAAAGGTTGCTAAACTAGAATTATGACCGATCGAGGGTAGTCAATGATATTGAGATCCTCTAGAACCCGGTTACTATTTTTAGGACAGGTTTGAACCAACTGAACTGAAAGAGGGTAGTACCTAAGCTCCTTGTCAGCCTGAAACCTAAGGGCTATTTGTGTGACTTGTTTTCCCTTACCATGTTTGCTGTTTATGGATACTTGTGGTGTGTTTTCTATCATGACATCATGACATCATGACATTGCATGCATTTTGCATTGGACTAACCTATTTCAAAGACAGGAGGGATTCATCTTTATTCTGTTTTGTAGGTCATTGCACCCATGCGTAGGAATACCATTCAGATCAACTTTGTCCAGGTTCCCACTCAGCATAAGGAATTGGTTGCAAAGATTTCAGATACTACCTCCTTTATCAGAAGACATGGTCACCTCCTGGGTTTGGTCACTTCTAAATTGGACAAGCAGATGATGAATGTCTTAGTCCAGTTCTTTGATCCACTGTACCATTGCTTTACTTTTCCGGACTACCAGTTGGTCCCCACCTTGGAAGAGTTCTCTGATTTTCTTGGTATCTCTATTCTGGAGAAGACCCCGTTCACAAGTTGGGAGAAGATCCTTAGGCCAGAAGAGATTGCTTCAGCCCTCCATCTGACAAAGGCTGAGGTAATGTCTAATTGGGAAACTCGTAGTGGAGCAAAGGGTTTCTTGACTAAATTCTTGGTTGGTAAAGCTAATCAGTTCTGGGACAGTCTAGACTTCCAGGCATTCGAAGACATTTTGTCTCTTCTCATATATGGTTTGGTGTTGTTTCCTAACTCAGATGCTTTCGTCGACGTGAATACAGTGAAGATTTTCATATCCGGTAATCCTGTACCCACTCTCTTGGGTGACATTCTTCACTCTCTTTATGCCCGTACTGCTCGGAAGAGGGGAACCCTAATGTGCTGTGCTCTATTGCTGGCAAGGTGGTTTATTTCGCACCTCCCCAAATCAGTTTTGAAGAACAAGAAAGGCATGGGTTGGGCCTATAGGATTATGTCTATCTCCCATAATGACATCATTTGGACTATTAAGGGTATGGAGGATGTGGCTATTATTGATTGTTGTGGGGAATACCCTAATGTCCCACTGATAGGAACCAATGGAGGAGTCACTTATAATATGTGCTTGGCCTTACGTCAGTTTGGGCGAGCTAGGAGGGAAGGACCTCATGAGTTGCTGATGCCTAGTATTGTCTTTGACTTCCAAGGGGATAGCGACGAGCAACGCCGCAGATTCATAAGAGCTTGGGATAGGGTACACAGGTCTGATTCGCACAAGCTGGGTGCGAAGACATCTCTTCCAATGGAGCCATATCTCTGATGGGTTCGAATTCATGCCCAAAATTTGGGAATGTCGTACGAAGCTGTCTTGCCTATCATTGTTGAGGTTGCTGATGAAGAAGGGGTTCCTCCTACCATCCTTCATCCATACATGCCTATTGACGTTGGGGCATTAAAGAGATCTTGGATGCAGCTGAGAGAAGAGCGGGACACTTACAGAGAAAAGTATCACGAGCAAGAGCAGGAGATTCAAAAGTTGACAAGGCAATTGGAGAATGAGAAGATCCTCAACGACTATGTCCGCATTGACGGGAAACGACCATGAGATCGCTGATTGTCTTTTGTTATTTCTAGTTTTGATTTACTTTTCAGTTTTTATTTCTTGTAACGCCTTAAAGGCATCTGTTGAACAATTAATTTCAAAGTTTATCTAATAAAAGTGTGTTTCATTTTGTGGTTTACGAATTTGAATCCCTAAAGTCTTTGAAATCATATCATGCGTATATCATTCCCATGCACCTCATCACAGGTACCCTTATAGGTTTCTCATCTTCTTCGCTGTTTATTTCAGCATCATGTCTTCTGAACCTTCAACTGAACAAGCAATCAAGGCTCTACAAGCCCAGAATGCCCAATTCCAGGAATTGTTCATGAGTTTGGCTAAGGGTCAGCAAGATCTGAAGACCCTTATCTTGAAAGAGAAGAAGAAGAAGAAGAAGAAGAAGAAGACGGTCCTGTTTAATATGGGTCGCAGATTCGGAAACGACTTGCGAGAAGAGGTTAATTTGACCCCCTCATCTGGAGGGAAAGATAATCAGGAAGAAAGGAGGGCTCCTAGCCCTGTAGTTTCAGACAACGAGACGGACTTCAATGAAGACCAGTATCCTCCGGCTGAGGATAGATATAAGCAACTGGAAGACCGGTTGAGTATGATGGAAGTTCAGAAGGCGCCTGGTCTGGACTTTGGTGATCTGGGTCTGTCATCTGGGGTGGTGATTCCCCACAAGTTCAAAGCACCGATCTTTGCTAAATACGACAGGGTTTCTTGCCCGAAACTGTACCTCCATTCGTATGTTAGGAAGATTCAGCCATACACCACCGACAAGAATCTATGGATCCACTTCTTTCAAGACAGTCTCTCAGGGACTCAGCTTGAATGGTTTTACCAGTTGGAAGGAACTAGCATCCGTAATTGGGAGGATTTGGCTGCTGCTTTCTACAAGCAGTACCAATATAATGCCGACCTCTCTCCCACGTGTACCCAACTTTAGGGTATGTCAATGGGTGCGAGCGAAGGTTTCAAAGATTATGCTCAAAAGTGGAGGGACCTTGATGGAAGAGTGCAACCACCCTTGGCTGATAGGGATCTAGTGGATATGTTTCTGGGGACCTTGTCTGGTCCGTACTTCAACCATCTGATTAGAAGCTCATCATCCGGGTTTACAGAGCTGATTATGACCAGGGAAAGAATTGAGGTCGGTATCAAGGCTGGTAAAATACAGAAGGGGGCTTCATCAAGCACCGATGTGATCGGTGGTGATGAGAACTAACTGTTTTGGAATGCTGGTTTGCATCTGCGTTTGTTTTTGCAAAATGTCGCGGTAAGCAAGAGTCGCCACCGTCTTTTATTTTATCCAACAAGGAAAGGACAAAAGCACAGAAAAATTCCTTTTTGAGATGTTTCTCGGGTTCGGGAGGTATATTATAGAAAGGGAAGGTGTTAGCACCCTTTCTATCTGTGGTTATCCACGGGCTCTTAGGTACTTGCTCATTGTGTTTTCAAAAGTTTGCTTTTCTTTGTGTTTGTGGGTTTGAAAATAGTTTTGTTTTTGAAGAGAGTGTAAGTGCGAAAAGTTTTGTTTTGTTTTAAAAAGAGCAAGTACTTAAGAACCATCTACCTACTCAAAAAGGAATTAAATTGTACAAGTGTCCTTTAGACAATGCTATCCCACTATTGAGGAGTAGGTAGCATCGTCGTTAGAGTTTTCGAGTCAATTCGATTAAGGGACGTGTGGTCACTAAAGCAATGTTAGAACGCCTTAGTGGTAACCCTAATGTCTTAGATCATTTTATCCGAGGCAACCGTTTCGAGGCAACTTATGATCTTTGGACAAGAGGGTGACCTCTAAAACTTCCTATACTCAATGACCACGTTCGAGGCAACCAAGTGAGGTGTACCCTAAGAGTGGCATGTGCGAGTGTATTGTTTTTCAGTTATATTATCTTTGTACATGTTATGGTGAGCTACTGTTGATTTTAAGTTTAAAAATTTGGTCTTGTCATGCATTGCCTATTTATCAAACATCTAACAGTTAATATTGTGTGGGAATTAAATTGCGGAAAATAAATCTAAGCTATTACAAGGCGTCGGGTATTTACATCACCAAAGACAAACCCTTTAAAATTAAATTGCGAAAAGTAAATAAAAGCGATAAATAAATAAATAAATAAAGTCCTAAGTTAAAAGACTATTACATTCCCGAAGCAGTTACAATATTGAAATATGGATAAAAAATAATTCGCGCGCGAGAAAATTAAATCGAAGTGTCTTAGGGTTTTGACCCTTTTTATTAAATAAAGCATATTTTTTGTTATTTTTGAATTAAAAATTAGTCTAAATTAATAATTGAATTAATTAATTAAATGAAAAGATTTTTGGTTTTTTTTATTATTTAAGGAAATAAAATAAGAATGGTTAAAAATATTAAAAGCCTAATTCTAAATTAATTTTAATTTATTGCAAAAAAAATATTAATGTTAAACCTATTTAAACTAAATAAATAAATTAATTGTTATTTACAAAATATAAATAATAAAATTAATGGAATTAATAAAAATATTATTTTTTATGTTTTCTGGTTTTTTTGTTATTGGGAAAATAAATAATTTGTTAGTGAAATAAATAATAATTAACTAAATAATTAAAATAAAAGAAATATGGAGAGAAAAAGAAATAAACTAAAATGGGGGGTGTGGGCTTAATTTGATGGTGGAGTCAACAATATCCAGGCCCAAATTCAATCAGCCTGCTTTGACTTTCCCATTCCAATACGCGCTGGTTGACTTTAGTCCATGGTGGATCTGCAACTCTGGCCTTTGGATCTTGGCCTGAAGCCACTTGGCATTTGATGGGATGAGAAACATGATGGTCTACGCTTTGGGCGCTGCACATGAGTACCTGAGGAAAAATCAAATAAAGTGTTTTGGGGGACCTGGGATTCGAACCCAGTTCCCAAGGGGTTTTGCAATAGCACGCTCACCAACCAACCAGCTTGTTCAATTGTTATTGGAATAGAACATAAATATTATATTCAAAACAACTAATTATGCCCTGCAAAAAAATAAAAAATGCGCTAATAATTCAAACAGGCCAATAGACGCAAGCCACGTTATCATCTTCCTCAAATACCCTGGTTATTTACCTGTGGATTTTTATCCGCAGGAAGATTCGTAGGGCATCTCAAAAACCTTCTCCAGGCCATGTAAACGAAACCTAAGAGTACCAATGCACTCGTCTCTTCCTTCTGGTCATCCCTGTAACCATTATTTGGCCCAATTTTCTTTGTAATTCAAATGCCTAAAAACAACACTTGTAAACCCTAGATTCGGGCATCGTTATACAGGCCATGAAAATCAAATTGGATAATGCCAAAACGTTCTAAATCAAATAATAAACACAAATATGCCAAGATTTTAAAGAAAAGATGCAAGAATTGGAGATTTGGATTCCATGTTCATAGCCTATTTCGTGATGACTTACAGTGAGTTTCAGATGGTCTCAAGGCTGGATTTTGATTGGTATGGCTTCACTGGATGTCAGGGAAGAGAGCTATGTCAAGCTTTTTGATTGAATCGAGCTCCAATGTTGTTTTTGATCTCCCACTTTTCAAGCTTTTTCACAAACTTCTTCTGGCCGTTTCAGCAGTGCTTTGTGTGTCCTCTTGCTTTGTGTGGCTTATGTGAGTGTTATAGAATGAATTAGGTTTGATCTTTTGGTCTGAAATCAAGTGTATTGAAGATTCATGATTTGATTTTGATCTCCATTATCAAACTTCCAAAAATAGGCCAAATCTGATTTTTTATGCTTGAATGAGCCTTGATATGAATTGATTTGATGAATCATGCCAATTGAAAGTTGTATCAATCACAAAGATATGATTTCATCAATTTTTAGATTTTATTTGATTTAATATTGATTAAAAATGAATTAAATCAATAAAAATTAAATAAAATAGAAAAATACATGAATGGCCATGAAATCAAGTATGGGACACGTGTGTGGCATAACAAGACCATATCAAGTGGAAAAAAGTGGGCCCTTTTGTCAAAAATTGGAGTTTTGAGGATAGTTGACTTTTGGCAAATTTGGAAAAATGCCCAACTTCAACAATGCATAACTTCTTCAATTTTGAACATTTAGAGGTGTTCTTGGACTTTTTAGAAACCTTGAGATGTCCTCTAATCAACCCTTTTGGTATCATATCATTTTGATATTCCATGCTCAAGTTATAAGCTTTGGAAAAAAAGGTGTTTTGTTGACTTTCAAAAATGACCTATAATATCCAAATTCATAACTTCTTGTGAGTGCATTTCTTGATCTTGGGGTGTGAAGATGTATTGTAGGAAATTTCATCCTCTTCAAAGTGAGCTTTGGATGGGTCATTTCTCATAAAGTATGAGAAAGTTATTCTTGGTCAAAGTTGAGTTGACTTTTCCTGCAAAACCCTAATTTAACAACTTTTGAATCTTGATGAATCTTGAGCAATTCTTGATGAATCATGATCAAACCTTGACCAAATGATGAATTATCCTTCAAAATGAGAATGTTGACAAAAAATCCTGAGGTTTGACTGTATTTGGGACACAATTGACTTTTGCCCTAGCACAGTCGATTTTTGGGCCTCTTGAGCAATTGACTGACCAAACTTTCTCGCAAGGCTTGAAATTTGACATGGATGAACTTGATAACATATTAGGACATTGGGGAGAATTTGAGGCCATTTTGATGTAAGGACCTTGATGTAACACAAAACCCTAATTTTGAATTGACTGCCTTAGGATGTGATTTGACTGTCCAACTCTTGAGTCATTTTGAGCAACTTGAAGATTATTCTTGACAAATCTTGAGGAATATGGGAGGGAAAATTTTGGGGTACAACAGTTGCCCCTGTTCAATTTTCTTAAACCTGAGGATATAGATTGGCTTTCGAGCCTTTCGTGATCCGAAGGTGGAAGATAATTGAACACTAGAGTGCCCAGAAATTTGCACTCGCATGGTGTAGTATCAGCATTGTGATGTCGGGAATGGGCTTACAAATTCCATTTGGAGATTGTTGGTAGGAGGATGGGCTTACAGATGCCATCTGCAGGAGTGTCGATCGCCTAAGAGATTCCTTAGCGAGAACTTGCATACCTGTTGTTGTAAAAGATTCCGCTGGGGAAGTCTAACCTTTGTTGAGATTTAGGAACTTGCTTGTACTTCAACTGAGAGAATGCTTCAGCTGAGTTTTAAGAACCTATTCATAATTCAATTGGGGGGAAACATCTTCATCAAGATCTAGGAACTGTCTCGTGCTCAACGTAGTATACCGTCGAGGTTATAGCACTTGTCCACACTATGACGGAGGAAAACATCAAGATCTAGGAACTGACTCGTGCTCAATGGAGTATACCGTTGAGGTTATAGTACTCGTCCATACTATAACATAGTGAAACATCTTCATCGAGATCTAGGAACTGTCTCGTGCTCAACGTAGTATACCGCCGAGGTTATAGAACTCGTCCACACTATGACGTAGGGAAACATCTTCATCAAGATCTAGGAACTGTCTCGTGCTCAATGTAGTATACCACTGAGGTTATAGAACTTGTCCACACTATGACGGAGGAAAACATCAAGATCTAGGAACTGACTCGTGCTCATCGGAGTATACCGTTGAGGTTATAGTACTCGTCCACACTATGACGTAGGGAAACATCTTCATCAAGATCTAGGAACTGTCTCGTGCTCAACGTAGTATACCGCTGAGGTTATAGAACTTGTCCATACTATGACGGAGGAAAACATCAAGATCTAGGAACTGACTCGTGCTCAATGGAGTATACCGTTGAGTTTATAGTACTCGTCCACACTATGACATAGGGAAACATCTTCATCAAGATCTAGGAACTATCTCGTGCTCAACTCAGTATACCGCTGAGGTTATAAAACTTGTCCACACTATGACGGAGGAAAACATCAAGATCTAGGAACTGACTCGTGCTCAATGGAGTATACCATTGAGGTTATAGTACTCGTCCACACTATGACGTAGGGAAACATCTTCATCAAGATCTAGGAACTGTCTCGTGCTCAACGTAGTATACCGCTGAGGTTATAGAACTTGTCCACACTATGACGGAGGAAAACATCAAGATCTAGGAACTGACTCGTGCTCAACGGAGTATATTGTTGAGGTTATAGTACTCGTCCATACTATGACGTATGGAAATTGTCGAGATTGAGAACCTTATCTGAAATTCAACCGAGGATAATTCAATTTGAGATTTAAGAACCGGTCACGTCTTCGACGTAACTGAGAACTTTAATTGTATCTTTCCTGAAAGGTGAAGGTCAGTCATATGCAATGCATGATATGGATCGGGCAATGATGTTCTCAAAATAAATGAGATTGTATGGTATGATGCGTATATGCATGTATCATGATGTATGGAAATATGATGTTTTAGCTGGGGAAAATAAATCCCGGAGCTGCTGGAGAATAAAGTTGAGTTCTTTGTTTCCGCTGGGGATGATGAACGAAGATGATAAACCTGTAGGAGAGAAAAACTCCGTTGGGGGAATAAACTGATGAAGAGATTACTCCGAGGGGAATTACTCAATGGGGAAGAGACGTTCTGCTGAAGATTTTAACGATAACTCCACTGGGGATTCTGTTGATAAGCTCTGTTGGGGATTTTAATGATGAACTCTGCTGGGGATAGAAAGAACTTCGTTGGGGATGATCTTTCAGTTGCAACTTGCTGAGGATAACCCAGTTAGACTCTTGCGAGGGTAACCTTCTGAATTTGGCTGGGGAGATTTATTTGTGCTCTGCAGGGGATAAGCTTCCAGAATCTACTAGGTAAGATGATTCAACTCTGGCGGGGAAGCCCTTTTTTAGACTGCGCTGGGGAAATGGCTCCACTAGGGGTATCTTGTATTCCGCCAGGGAACATTCTTATACTCTGTTGAAGAATATTAAGACTGTCGGGGATGCTCTTATACTTGCTAGAGGATATCTTTATACTCCGCTAGGGAAGATTAAGACCTTCTGGGGATACCCAACCTTTTTCAGGGCTGATGGTAGATTAACTCTGCTTGGGGGAGAGTATTGATGATTCGTTCATAGTTGCAAGTCTCAGCTGGGAAATCTACCCTTACTGTTTTACTCTGCGGGGAGTGACGATATCTTGGTCATATTCTTCAGCTGAACCTACCTTGGTACCTTGGTGGACAGAACAACTAGACCGCTCAGACAATTCTTATTGCCCCTACTTCTGATATCACCCGTAATTCGTCCTTTGTTTCGCATGTAAATATTTATGAGCAGCAACTAATGTCAAATGCATATATCAAAAATGAACATTGGACGTTCTTTGCAAAACAAAATGGATAAAGGAAAAACAGTTTGAAATTTGTCTGAAAATGAATTTGTATTGATTTTGAAGTTTTTCCTGTAAATAGGCATTTTTGTACAAGAGGCTGACGTCCTAGTAAGAGAACGCCGCCGAACAAATAGAATTTATACAATTTGTGAAAAGAAAACAAAACAGCTATGTGAATAATCCCACTGGGTTCCAACTCTGCTATTGCCTTTATATCTTCAAGCGTCTCATCACTTTGCTGCTTAGTTGAAGATGAATCTGTTTGATTGGTGCCGTCCGAGCTTGATAGTTGATACTGAAGTCTGGATGCAGGGTGATCCAATGAGACATAGTTTTACGTTTATCCCTAACTTTTGCCTGGACCTCCCTTTCGGGTTTTCAGTCCATCGGGATACCCATTTTTGCCCAAGCCGCCTTTTTAGGTTTTCGACTTGCGGGTGTACAGATTTTTCATTTTCATCCCTTATTTTTTCCCAAACCCTTTTGGTTCGCCGGGAAGCCTTTATTTTTTACCTAGGCCAGTCAACCTAGCGGGTCTTTTATTATGCGTAGTATCTTTTCACTATGTCTGCATTGACGGGGTGAGGAAGGTCGTCACCATCCATGGTGGTTAGAATCATAGCTCCTCCTGAGAAAATATTCTTAACCATAAATGGCCCTTCGTAAGTAGGAGTCCATTTTCCCCTGGGATCACCTTGAGGTAAGATAATGCGCTTGATTACCAGGTCCCCAACTTGATACTCTTATCGTCTAACTTTCTTGTTAAATGCCTTGATCATCCGCTTTTGGTACGTCTGACCATGACAAATAGCAGTAAGTCTATTTTCGTCGATTAGATTTAGTTGATCAAGTCGGGTCTAAATCCAGTCATCTTCGCTCAAACCTGCATCCTTCATGATCTAGAGAGAGGGTATCTTAACTTCAATAGGCAAGACTGCCTCCATGCCATAAACCAAGGAATAGGGTGTGGCCCCTGTTGACGTCCGTGCTGAGGTACGGTACCCATGAAGAGCAAATGGTAACATCTCGTGCCAGTCTTTGTATGTCACTGTCATCTTCTGCACAATCTTCTTAATGTTCTTATTTGCCGCTTCGACAACCCCATTCATCTTCGGCTGGTAGGGAGAAGAGTTATGATGCTGTATCTTAAATTGCTCGCAGAGCTCAGTGATCATTTTGTTATTAAGATTGGTACCATTGTCCATAATGATCCTCTCTGGTACACCGTATCGATATATTAGGTTGTGCCGAATGAACCGTGCCACAACGTTCTTGGTTACGGTAGCAAAGGAAGCTGCTTCAACCCACTTGGTAAAGTAATCAATCGCTACCAGGATGAAACGATGCCCGTTGGATGTCGTAGGTCTGATCTCGCCGATCATATCAATGCCCCACATTGCAAAAGGCCAAGGTGCTGTCAGAACATTCAGAGGAACTGGAGGAATGTGCACCTTATCAGCATAGACCTGGAACTTGTGACATGTCCGAGAATGCTGATAACAGTCAGCTTCCATTGTGGACCAGTAATATCCTGCCCGAAGGATTTTCTTTGCCATGGTGTGTCCACTGGAATGAGTTCCGAAAGTACCTTCATGCAGCCCTGCCATGATCCTTTCTGCTTCAGTCTTATCCACACATCGCAGCAAGGTTGAATCATGGTTACACTTGTAAAGAATGCCATTGCTGATGAAGAACTTTGCTGCAAACCTCCTCAGAAACTTCTTGTCATTAACAGATGCACCCTCGGGGTATTCTTGAGCTTCAAGGTACCTCTTCACCTCATGATACCAGGGCTTTTCTGTTATCTCTTCAGTCTCAAGATCACAGCAATGTGCAGGTTCGTCCAATCTTTCAATAATGATCCGGGGAGCCTCGTTGTCCCAATTTACTTTGAACATAGAAGACATCGTAGCTAGCGCGTCCGCCAACTGATTCTCCTCTCTTGGGAAGTGTTCAAAGGTTATCTCCTCGAAATGGGGAAACAACGTCAATACATACTCCTTGTAAGGAATAAGATTAGGGTGTTTCGTATCCCACTCACCCTTGATCTTAATGATCACGAGAGCGGAATCTCCGAAGACACTTAGAAGCTTAATCCTTAGGTCAATTGCAGCTCGAAGACCCATGATGCACGCTTCATACTCCGCCATGTTGTTGGTGCAGTTGAAACATAGTCGGGCGATAAACGGAGTATGAGAGCCTTTAGGAGATATGATCACAGCGCCAATGCCATTACCCAAAGCGTTCGAAGCTCCATCAAAGTACATAGACCATCGGGATCCTTCCTCGGGTCCTTCATCCGGTCCAGGTGTCTCACAATCTATTATCAGCATGATATTCTCGTCCGGGAATTCAAAGTTCATAGACTGGTAATCATCCACTGCTTGATGTGCCAAATGGTCTGCCAATACACTTCCCTTAATTGCTTTTTGAGTTGTGTACTGGATGTCATACTCAGTCAAGATCATCTGCCATCTTGCTATTCTTCTGGACAGGGCAGGCTTTTTGAAGATATACTTGATGGGATCCATCTTTGATATCAACAGAGTAGTGTGAGTCAGCATATACTGTCTCAGCCGGTGAGGAGCCCATGCCAAAGCGCAACAAGTTTTCTCAAGCAGTGAGTATCGGGTATCACACTCGGTAAACTTTTTGCTAAGGTAATAAATAGCATGCTCTTTTCGGCCAGACTCGTCATGCTGCCCCAGCACACACCCCATTGAGTTGTCAAGTACTGTCAAGTATAAGATCAGGGGTCTCCCTTCAACTGGTGGCATCAGAATGGGTGTCTCTTGGAGATACTCTTTGATTCTTTCGAAAGCGGCCTGACATTCATCATTCCAGCGTACCACTTGATCTTTCTTCAGCAGCTTGAAGATTGGCTCACAAGTAGCAGTTAGGTGCGATATGAATCAGGCAATGTAGTTCAATCGTCCTAGAAAGCCTCTGACCTCCTTCTCTGTCTTGGGAGCTGGCATCTCTTGTATGGCTTTCACTTTGGCAGGGTCCACTTGAATACCTTTGTCGCTCATGCCGAAACTCAGTAGCTTACCAGACCTCACCGCGAAGGTGCATTTGTTCGGGTTCAATCTCAGCTTGTACAACTTCAACCTGTCAAACAACTTCTGTAGATGGTCAAGGTGTTCCTCCTCAGTCTGGGACCTCGCAATCATATCATCGACGTATACTTCAATCTCATGATGGATCATATCATGAAACAAAGCAACCATGGCACGCTGATACGTTGCCCCAGCATTTTTCAACCCAAAAGGCATGACCTTGTAGCAAAAGGTACCCCACTGAGTAACAAAAATGGTCTTCTCCATGTCTTCGGGAGCCATCTTTATCTGATTATAACCGGAGAAACCGTCCATGAAGGAGAATACCTTGTGCTGAGCAGTATTATCAACCAGAACGTTGATGTGAGGTAGAGGGAAGTCATCCTTAGGGCTTGCCCTGTTCAAATCCCTGTAGTCAACATACATTCGAACCTTACCATCCTTTTTCGGCACAGGAACCACATTGGCGACCCACTGAGGGTAAGAAGTAACTGCTAGAAAACCGGCGTCAAACTGTTTCATAACTTCAGCCTTGATTTTCTCGGACATCTCTGGGTGCATACGGCGAACCTTCTATTTTACGGGAGAGAAGTCTTCCTTGGTAGGCAGGCGATGAACCACAATGTCAATATCCAACCCAGGCATATCTTCGTAGGACCAGGCAAAGATCTCAACATAGTCATGCAGCATCTGAATCAACCGCTGCTTCACACTAAGCTCCAGATTTGTACCGATCTTGACTTCCTTCTTGTCTGACTCAATACCCAGATTCACTGTTTCCACTGTGTTGTACCCCAAAATTTTCCCTCCCATATTCTTCAAGATTTTCCAAAAGCATGCTTCAAAATCTCCCCAAGGGTTGCACAGTTCAAGGGCCTCCTAACAGTCAAAAACTAGGGTTTTGGTTCTGACAAAGAAATTGAAGTTTCCAAGGGTCTAATCAAGTCCCACATGCCTATAAACATGGTCAAGCATCCTCATGCCAAGTTTCAAGACTTACAGTACAAAATTGCACAGTCAAAAACCCTAATTGCTCAACAGTCAACTGTAGGGGCAAAATGGTCATTTGACAGTCAAAAGTTCAAATTTTTGGTCAACATATTATTTTGAAGCCACAAACATCATTTGATCAATTCTTGATCATGATTCTCAAAGCATGGCTCAAAAAGTCTCAAGATGCAAAAGTTTCCATATTTGGACAGTTGAAAAAGTCAATTGTAACTTGACCAGGGCATAACTTCCACATGGTTTATCAGAAAAATTACATTCAAAGCTCATTTTGAAGAGAAAGACATTTCCTACAACTCCTCTTCACACTTCAAGTCCAAGAAATGCTCTCACAAAAAGTTATCAATTTCAACATTATAGGTCATTTTCAAAAGTCAACAAAAAGGGACTTTAAGTCAAAGGCCATAACTTCATATTGGTAAATCAAAATGACATGGGACAAAAGGAATTGGTTAGAGGACTTCAAGACCTTTCCAAAATGTCCAAGAACATGATCAAAGCTTAAAAATTGAGCAAGATATGCCTTGTGGAAGTTGGGAAATTTTTGGGAATTTTGAAAAGTCAACTTCACTTCAAATGCCTCAAAATTGCTAATGGGCCACATTTTCTTCCAAGATTCATCATCCAAAGGCTATGCACGACCATTTGGCCCAAAGGGGATTTATTTCATCATTTTTATTATTTATTTGAATTTTTAATCACAATTAATTCATTTAATTAAATAAAATATGAAAAAATACTAAAACAAATGTATGTGAATCTTTTTTTGCAGCATTTGCTCTCATTGGTCATTGAAGATTCATGCACATCAAAAAGGAAAGGATTTGGCCATGATTGATATCAAAACACATGGAAAAGATTTGAAAAAATATGCCATTAAAATCAAATATTTGATTCATGATTACAAGGGTTTTTAGACTTGATTCTTACCCTAATTCATTCCCATACATAAACAGATGCAAACCCTAAAGCTCAAAACCTTCAAGCTGCGCCAAAAACCATAGACAAACTTTGCACTTTTTCAAGAATATTTCAAAACTGCTTTCCTAGTTTCAGCGTGTTTCAGAGCAAAACAACAATCCCATTACATTCCTGAGGCCTCAAGGAACGTTTCTGGATCAAAACCACTGCTTCTAACGCAAAGAACTGGTAGAACCATGTCTCACTTTTCATGAAAATACTCATAATCGCATTTTGAATTCCCTGCATTTTTCATGTGTTTTTGATGTTGGTTTATGCTAATTGAATCATTCTGAAGCTAACCATGATAGTTAATTGAATTTTTATGCCCTGTATGAGAACCTACCATTAACGTCCTCTAGGTTTTCAGAGGTTCAAATTTGGGGCTTCCTTATTTTGGAAAAATTGAGACACGAGACCAGGGCCATTAGAATCAGAAGCTTGGCACGAACTCAATCCATAGGTCGCGCTCAATTTATGAGCAACTAGGGCCTATTCGCTATTTTCATGTTTATCACTTAGTGGGGGTTTAAAACCCCCGCTATCCTTTTTCTTTTTTTCAGGCAAATGCAGAACAATTGGAGAAGAAGGTGAGGTGTAAGCCAGCGGTTGGTGCGTTTGAATTTCGCGCGAAAAAACACCACTAACCATTGTTTTGCATTATATTATTTATTTGTCATATTATGTTACAAACGTGCAAATGGCACAGTTGGTGGACAAAGCACTTGGTAAGTATTGGGACCTGGGTTCGATTCCCAGGTCCCCTCCTTTCTCCATATTATTTTTCTGTCCATGTTTGCATGTAGCGCTCCCTCCAGAAGTTCACCATACGTCCACAATCCAAGCGTGCCACATGTCTCAGAACCTCAATCTAAGGGCCATGATCTGATGAACACCATACTCGTTGGTCAACCAGGCCACACGCGCGCTGAGAAAGTCAAAAGAGGCCTCCCACAAATGGGCCAGATTGCTGACAGTTTGCCTCCAAATTGGAGTCAACACCCCCCCAAATGTTTGTATTTCTTTTCTTTTCCTATTTTTTTTTATTATTATTTGTTTTAATTATTTTCTTTTAATTCATAAATTAATATTTTCCTAATATAAAAAATACCCAAAAAATTCAGAAACTATAAAAAATATAAATATATTTTATTTAAATATTTTCTTTGTAAATAAATTGTATTAATTAATTTAGTTAATTCTAGGTTTAAATCTTAATATTTTTTGTAATAAACTAAAAAAATGTAGAATTAGATTTTTATACTTTTATCCTTTTTTCTTTTTCACCATATTTAATTATTAGTTATTATTTTGTAAATAAAATTTGCCATGTAAATATTTAATTAAAATTAGGTCAAACTAAAAACACTTTTCTTAATAAATTAAAAACAATTTAAAATTAGGGTTAATTGACTTTTCTTTTTAATTTCATTTAATTCTCTTACTAAAAATCCATAAACACGAAAACTCAAAAAAATAACTTCTCTTTTCTCATTAAATTTAATTAATTTCATAACTTTAATTCAATTTCTTTAAAAGGGTCCAACGCCCTCGCATTCCCAATTTTAATTCTCTTCGCATTTTATTTTTATTTCTTCTTTTTGTGAATTTCATGTAATTCTCCCAAAGCTATGTAATAGATCAATTAGGATATTTATTTTTTCGCACTTTATTTTATTCAAATCGGGTCTTGGATTAATTTGGCGATGTAGACCCGCGCCTTTGTAATAGCGTAGGACTTTTAATTCCGCATCTTTTTAACTGTTAATAATTTGCATGAAAGAATGAATGTCAAAATAAAAGCAACGCGTAGATCACCAATGCATGAACAAGATAAACATAAATGAACCTGACACACAAATCACACACACCACCCCTAGGGTACGCCTCATTGTTGCCTTGCCCCTCGAAAGGTGGTCGTCGAGTAGAGGATGTTTTAGTAAGTCCTCATGTCCATGAACATGGCATGAGGGTAGCTTCTAAGGTGTCTTCCTATTGCTCTGATGATCACCATGTCCCGAACCCTCGAATTGACCCGAACACCTCCAACGGTGGTGCTACCTACCCCTCAATGGTGGGATGGCACTACTTTAAGGACATTTACACAGACGAATTCCTTAGGGTAGGTAGAGAACTCTAGATACTTGCTCTAATTTCAAAACAAATCAAAAACTCTTTTCACACCGACACCTTTTCAAAAAGGTTTCGAAAGCAACTTTTCAAACACTCTTGAGGACCGATACAAGAGTCGAACTGAAATTTTCAAAGAAACTTTTTTTTAACCCACAGTTGAAAAGCAAACAAACCATTTTTGAAAACACAAATGAGCAAGTATCTAAGAGCCCATGGATAACCATGGATAGAAAGGGTGCTAACACCTTCCCTTTCTATAATCTACCTCCCGAACCGAGAGCAATCTCTATAAGGAATTTTTCTGTGCTTTTGTCCTTTCCAATTGGAGAAAATAAAAGACGGTGGCGACTCTTGCTTCCGCGACATTTCGCGAACCAGCGTTAAACAGTCAGTTCCAGATCCACCGATCACAGAACTGGCGACTCTGCTGGGGATTGTACTTAAAGTGAGGTGTACCTTAGGATTAAGATCACTATGTTTTCAATTGTATTGACTTGTTTGCTTTAAAATTGTGGGTTGCATGGGAGTTACATAGATCCTAACCCGGATCTGGGGATACCTTCTTAGAAAGTAGCAACAAGGCTGTGAGGGAACTGTGCGGGGTATACCGACATGGTTGAAACAGTCTGCTACGTTGATGTGGCACTTTGGTGTATACCGATAACCCTTGAGTTCAGTCAAGGAGAGTACGGGGCCTCCACGTGGTGTCGTGAAGCATCAACTGACCTTAGGAACCTTAATTGAACTATCTTGGCCTCTTTAGGGTAGTGAGATAACTGACTTTGGTGCAGTCCGAGGTTGGTTGATACTCGATACTACACTCAATTGAGGGTTGCTTTCCTGGAATATTTCAGTTGCCAGTTCAGTGGCTAAATCGAAACGATGAACAATGAAAGCAATCCAGTGATATTGGGACCCTTAGAACCCGGTTACTTTTAATAGGACAGGTTGAACCAACTTCAAGAGGGTAATACCCAGACCCCATGCTGGCCTAAACTCTAAGGGCTTGTCTTGTGTGACTTGTGTGACTTACATGTTTGCCTTTGTAAATATCTATGGTGTGTTTAATCATAGCATCATGACATCATCCAGCATCATATGCATTGACTAACTATTTCAGGGGTTCGAATTTTCATCTTTGTTCTTGTTTTGTAGGACATGGAAACTGTTCGCAGAAAGACAATTCAAATCAGCCTTGTAAGGATCCCTCCTCAGCTTAAGGAGCTTATATCCAGGATTCCCGAGAGCTCTTCATTTAGTGAAAGACATGGAAGACTCATCAGCTTGGTCAATACCAACATTGAGGAAGATATGATAAAGGTCCTGTTCCAGTTCTTTGACCCTCTGCATCACTGTTTCACTTTCCTGGATTATCAGCCGGTACCTATATTGGAGGAGTTCTCCCGGCTTCTGAAGATCCCTATCCTTGATCAACTACCCTACAACGGTACGGAAAAGGAACCCAAGCTCGAAGAGATTGCTAAAGCCTTACACCTACAATCATCTGACCTCAAGGGACATTGGGAAGTTAGAAGTGGTATCAAAGGGTTCTTAGCCAGGTTTTTGTTTGAAAAGGCCCATGAATGTTGGAACTCCCTTGACTTACAAGCTTTTGAAGAAGTTGTGGCCCTCCTTGTCTATGGTTTGGTGTTGTTCCCTAACCCAGATCAGCTTATAGATATCAGTGCTGTCCAGATCTTCATGTCTAGGAATCCTATACCTACGTTGCTGGGGGACATCCTTCACTCATGTTACACTCGAACCATGAGAAAAAGAGGTGTCCTTATGTGCTGCACTCCTCTCCTGGGAAGGTGGTTTATTTCGCACCTTCCACAATCAGTTTTGAAGAACGAGCGGGGTTTGAGATGGTCACAACGGTTGATGACTCTTACACATGCAGATATACATTGGTGCCCTCGGTTTAGAGAGGATGTCACTATCATTGATCGTTGCGGGGAGTACCCTAATGTTCCTTTACTTGGAATCAGAGGAGGTATTACTTACAACCCATGCCTGGCTTGGAGACAGTTTGGTTATGCTCGGAGGGATGGCCCTCATGACATGTTAATTCCTGACATAGTTTTTGACTTCGACAACGATGCACAAGGACTTCGCCAGAGATTTATCAGAGCTTGGAGGATGCCCAGTAAGATAGACAGCAAGACACTGGGGCACAAGAATTCCATCCCATTGGAACCTTATCTCAAGTGGGTACGAGCCCGCTCCCAGAAGTTAGTGATGCCATATCCTCATATGCTCCCTGTGATCAAAGAGCCAGTATTGGAAGGAGAAGTGTCCTACACTATTCAACATCCTGACATGCCCACGTCCTGGGAAGAGATGCAGAAGAGCTGGATCCAGCTTAAGGAAGAACGGAATTCTCTTGAGGCCAGTCTACATGCTAGTGAAAAGAAGGTCTTGGAGCTCACCCGCCTATTGCACGAGGAGAGGAATCTCAACACCTACATAGCTCCAAAGAGGATGTGTAGTGTCTTTTGGGATTGATTTGCTTTGTAATATGTGCCCATGAGGCTTTGATGTACTGAACAATTATTTCCTTAATGATAACGTGTGTTCCTTTTTGTCTACAACAAATTTGAACTTTCGAACCCTTGAATGCATTGCATAAACACATATCATTCATCATGTGCATAGCAGGTTTTCTTCTTTTCAGGTTGCTTACTGTTCTTCGCTGTTTATTTCAGCATCATGAACCCTGACTCATCATCAACCGATATGTCTATCAAGGCCCTTCAGGTGCAGAACGCGCAATTTCAGGAGCTGATCATGGGTTTGGCTCAAGGCCAAGAAGAGCTGAAGGCTTTACTCCTGAAGAAGGAGAAGAAGAAGAAGAAGAGAATTGTTCTTTTCAACTCGGGCCGAAGGTTTGGCAACACTCTGCAGAATGAAGAGGCTGGTTCTTCTATAGGCAAGAGCAGTCCCCAAGGGGGAAAAGGTCCTAGTCCAGTAGTCTCTGACAACGAGACTGACTTCAACGAGGAACAGTATCCTCCTGCTGAAGACAGATACAAGCAGTTGGAAGACAGACTGAATGCTATGGAGATCCAACAAGTGCCTGGGCTGGATTTTGGAGACTTGGGCTTATCTACTGGTGTGATCATTCCTCACAAGTTTAAGGTACCATCTTTCACCAAATATGACGGGGCGTCTTGCCCTAAGCTACACCTCAGATCTTATGTGCGGAAGATTCAACCGTACTCAGTGGACAAGAACTTGTGGATCCACTTCTTCCAGGAGAGTCTTTCAGGGACTCATCTCGAATGGTTCTATCAGCTGGATGTGACCAAGGTTCGTAACTGGAAGGAGTTGGCTACTGCTTTTTACAAGCAGTATCAATATAATGCCGACCTTGCTCCTACACGTACCCAACTCCAGGGTATGTCGCTAGGGTCAAGCGAAGGTTTTAAAGAGTATGCACAGAAGTGGAGGGATCTGGCAGGCAGGGTGCAGCCTCCGTTAACTGACCGGGAGTTAGTAGACATGTTCTTGGGGACCCTATATGGGCCATTTTTCAATCATCTTATCGGTAACTCATCTGCAGGGTTTACTGATCTTATTCTGACTGGAGAGAGAATAGAGGCTGGAATGAAGTCTGGTAAAATTCAGAAGGGTACATCTGCAAGCTCTGAGAAGAAACC
The DNA here is from genome assembly GCA_948472305.1 of Vicia faba. Taxonomy (NCBI): domain Eukaryota; kingdom Viridiplantae; phylum Streptophyta; class Magnoliopsida; order Fabales; family Fabaceae; genus Vicia; species Vicia faba. The sequence goes on from OX451740.1 coordinate 673,513,803, forward strand.
CTTTAAGAAGGAGGCCAGTGCTGTATATGGGTCTAGAAGACAAGAGAAACCTGAGCGCCGCCAATCTGTCAATGCGGTGATGATTGCTAAACCTGTTGCCGCTCCTCGGCAAACCAATCCTCAAAGGGCTGAAAGACCCAGAAGAGAGTTTACCCGGCTGAGTATGACTCTATCACAAATCTTGCCGCAGTTGCTATCCACCAATTTGGTGACTGTTAGAGAGGCCCTAAAGGTTGTGAATATGGCTTCTCCCAAGTACAATCCAAATGCCCGCTGTGCTTATCACTCTGATAGCCCGGGGCATTCCACTGATGACTGCTGGGCCTTAAGGAATAAGGTGCAAGACCTTATTGACGCAAAAGAGATACAGTTTGAAGCGCCTGAGAGGCCAAATGTGGTGACTGCTCCTATGCCCCAGCATGGAGTGAATGCCGTTGATGAAGAGGTATATGCCGTTTCTGTGAATGATGTAGCTACTCCCTTAATGACTGTTAAAAGGAACCTACTGCTTGCCGGTTTATTTTCGGGTTGTAGTGAAGGTTGCCTTTTCTGCGCTGTTTCCCTTTCTGGATGTCCTTTGCTGAAGTTGGGCATCCAAAGCCTGATGGACATCAAAGAGATTCTGTTCAAGAAGACTGTTGTTCAGCTTGTTCTGGTGGAAGAAGTTTCTGTTGTTACAATCTTTAATAATCCGATCAAGGCTATCCCGAGGAAGCCGGTTAAAATCATGGTTGTCGCACCCGTTGTTATTACTGTTCCGGGGCCTCTCCCCTATGACTCTGATAAGGCTGTCCCCTGGCACTACGGGGCAGACGTGTATGTGCATGGAATTAAGCAAGAGTTCAACACTGGCACCAGCATCAGCAATATCACTGGTCCAGCAAAAGTAACCCGCAGTGGTAGGCTCTTCTCGCCTGACATTGCACCACCAGCTATTCGAAGACCCCTCACTATAACACCTGCAAGTGTACCTGTTCCTGTTTCTGATCAAGTTGTTTCCCCTGCTGCCGAGTCATCCAATGCTCGGGGCAAAGGGATTGAAGATGAGCCTGCCCGGATGGAGGCACCAAAATCTGTGAATGCTGAGGCCTCCCAACAAGAGATGGAGGAAATTCTGAAAATAATTAAGAAGAATGACTTTAATGTTGTCGAGCAGCTGGGGCACACCCCCTCCAAGATCTCCATGCTCTCCTTGCTGCTGTGCTCAGAGGCCCATGCTAAGGCCCTGATTTCATTTCTCAAGACAGCTCATGTGCCACAGGAGACATCTGCTGTCCAGTTTACTGATTGCGTAGCCAATCTGACAGCGGACAATGGTTTGGGTTTCTCGGATGCTGACCTTACTGCTAAGGGAAAGGACCACAATGACGCCCTGCATGTCTCTATTGAATGCAGGGGCACTACTCTTGCGCACGTGTTGGTGGACACCGGTTCTTCCCTAAATGTGCTACCCAAGAAGGCCTTAGACCGTTTGGATTGTGAGGGCTTGGAGCTGAAACCTAGCAATATCATCGTCAGAGCCTTTGACGGTTCTAAGAGGATGGTCCATGGAGAGGTAGACATTCCTATTCGTGTGGGTTCTCAAGTATTCGACTCCACTTTCTATGTGATGGATATCCGTCCATCATATTCTTGTCTACTGGGTCGACCTTGGATCCACAAAGCTGGGGCAGTGACCTCTACCTTGCACCAGAAGCTCAAGTACCCCGTCAGAGGGAAGATTGTCACTGTGCAGGGAGAGGAGGAGTATATGGTGAGCCATTTGAATTCCTTCAGGTATATTGAGATGGACGGGGAGTTTATTGAAACCCCCTTTCAGCATTTCGAAGAGGTACCTCCAACATTGGCAGCAGCGGAAACAGTGGTCGAAGAGGATGTTCCTTTGAAGATGGCTTCCTTGAAGGATGCTCGGGCTGTGATCAAGAAAGGTGAATGTGCTAACTGGGGCAGGCTCCCTGATTTTACACCTAAAATTGACAAGTTTGGACTGAGTTTTACTGCAGAGGGTCAGAAGGTTGTGCGCAAGGCAAAGACCAGAAAACCTCCTGTGCTCATTACCAATCCAGGAGTGAATGCTGTTGGGGACGAGGATGAAGTGGAAGAGTCAGAGTTTGAAAGCTGGATCTACCCGACGACTGATGGGGGATTGACCAATTGGACTGCTAAGGATCATACTCCTATTACTTTTGTTACGCAGTAATAAACTTCTTTGTTTCGTTATTTGTAATAAACAATTAAAACTCTATGGCCCGGTGTCTTACCCGAGGCGCCGTGGCTCCATTTGTGAGGGTATATTAAATTGTCATTTCATATATCATGAATAAAGATCTTGGACGTTTTCTCGCATTTCAAATCTTATGCTCCTTTTCTTTCTTTCCTTTCTTTATATATTGCAAAACAGCTGTATTTACACACACTCACTCATACAGGTTCCAATCCACTCTGGATCTCACTGGTAACGACTCTGCTACTGCCAGTTATGACTTCGAAAATCCGATCAACTTAGCCGAAGACGAAGGTGAAGATGATTGCGAAGTGCCTGGCGAGCTTGCAAGACTGTTACTCCAGGAAGAGAGGGCAATTCAACCACATGAAGAGCCCGTGGAAACAATAAATCTGGGTACTGAGACGGACAGGAAGGAGGTAAAGATTGGTGCCAACCTAGAGCTCAGCGTGAAGCAACGGTTGACTCATATGCTACATGATTACATGGAAATCTTTGCCTGGTCCTACGAAGACATGCCCGGGTTGGATACCGACATTGTGGTCCATCATTTGCCTACCAAGGAAGACTGCCCTCCGGTTAAGCAAAAGGTCCGCCGTATGCGTCCAGAGATGTCTGAGAAGATCAAAGTCGAGGTTATGAAGCAGTTTGACGCCGGGTTTCTTGTAGTTACTTCTTACCTCAGTGGGTTGCTAATGTGGTGCCGGTACCAAAGAAAGACGGAAAGGTCAGAATGTGTGTTGACTACAGGGATCTGAACAGGGCTAGCCCCAAGGATGACTTCCCCCTACCTCACATTGATGTCCTTGTTGACAATACTACTCAGCATAAGGTGTTTTCTTTCATGGATGGTTTCTCAGGTTATAATCAGATCAAGATGGCACCTGAAGACATGGAAAAGACTACCTTTGTTACTCAGTAGGGCACCTTCTGCTACAAGGTCATGCCTTTTGGACTGAAAAATGCTGGGGCAACCTACCAACGTGCCATGGTTGCCTTATTTCATGACATGATCCATCATGAGATAGAAGTGTATGTTGACGACATGATTGCAAGGTCCCAAACTGAGGAAGAGCACTTAGATCATCTGCAGAAACTGTTTGACCGTCTGAAGTTGTACAAGCTGAGGTTGAACCCGAACAAGTGCACCTTCGGGGTAAGGTCTGGAAAGTTGCTAGGTTTCGTTGTAAGTGATAAGGGTATTCAAGTGGACCCTGCCAAGGTTAAAGCTATTCAAGAGATGCCAGTTCCTAAGACAGAGAAAGAGGTCAGAGGCTTTTTAGGACGCCTGAATTACATTGCTCGGTTCATCTCACACCTAACTGTTACCTGTGAACCAATCTTCAAGCTGCTGAAGAAAGATCAGGTAGTACGTTGGAACGATAAATGCCAAGCCGCTTTTGACAGAATCAAGGAGTATCTCCAAGAACCACCCATCCTTATGCCACCGGTTGAGGGGAGACCTCTGATACTATACCTGACAGTGCTTGACAGCTCAATGGGGTGTGTGCTGGGGCAGCATGACGAGTCTGGCCGAAAAGAGCATGCCATTTATTACCTTAGCAAAAAGTTTACCGACTGTGAGACCCGATACTCACTGCTTGAGAAAACTTGCTGCGCTTTGGTATGGGCTGCTCGCCGGCTGAGGCAGTATATGCTGACTCACACTACCTTGTTGATCTCAAAGATGGATCCTATAAAGTACATATTTGAAAAGCCTGCTCTGTCTGGGAGAATAGCAAGATAGAAAATGATCTTAACAGAATACGACATCCAGTACACGACTCAGAAAGCCATCAAGGGAAGTGTATTGGCAGACCACTTGGCACATCAGGCAGTAGACGACTATCAGTCAATGAACTTCGAATTTCCAGACGAGAGCATCATGATAGTGACTGATTGTGAAGTACCTGGACCGGATGAAGGACCTGAGGAAGGATCCCGATGGTCTATGCACTTTGACGGAGCCTCTAATGCTTTGGGTAACGGTATCGGCGCTGTGATCATATCCCCTCAAGGCACTCATACTCCACTCACTGCTCGGCTATGTTTCAACTGCACCAACAACATGGCGGAGTATGAGGCGTGCATCATGGGTCTCCAAGTTGCGATCGACTTAAGGATCAAGTTTCTGAGTGTCTTTGGAGATTCTGCTCTCGTAATCAATCAGATCAAAGGAGAGTGGGATACGAAACATCCGAATCTTATTCCTTATAGAGAATGAGTGTTGACATCGATCCCTCACTTCACAAAGATAACCTTTGAACACTTTCCGAGAGAGGAGAATCAGCTGGCGGACGCGTTAGCTACAATGTCTTCCATGTTCAAGGTCAAATGGGACAATGAGGCTCCCCGGATCATCATCTGGAAACTGGACGAACCGGCATACTGTTGTGATCTTGAGACCGAACTGGTGACTGAGAAGCCTTGGTACCATGAGGTGAAGAGATATTTGGAAGCTCAGGAATACCCTGAAGGTGCGTCTGTCAACGATAAGAAGTTTTTGAGAAGGTTCGCAGCGAATTTCTTCCTTAGCAACGGCATCCTGTACAAGCGAAACCATGATTCGACCTTACTGCGTTGTGTGGATAAAACTGAAGCAGAAAGGATCATGGAAGAGCTACATGAAGGGACTTTCGGAACATATTCCAGTGGACACATTATGGCAAAGAAAATCCTTCGGGCAGGGTATTTCTGGTCCACAATGGAAGCTGACTGCTACCAACATTCTCGGACATGCCATAAATGCCAGATTTATGCAGACAAGGTGCACGTTCCTCCAGTTCCTCTAAATGTTCTAACTGCGCCATGGCCATTTGCAATGTGGGGCATAGATATGATCGGTGAGATTAAACCTACGGCATCCAACGTGCATCACTTCATCCTGGTAGCGATTGATTACTTCACGAAGTGGGTTGAAGCAGCTTCCTATGCTACGGTAACCAAGACTGTTGTGGCACAGTTCATTCGGCATAATCTGATCTGTCGATACGGCGTCCCAAAAAGAATCATTACAGACAACGGTACCAATCTCAATAACAAGATGATCACTGAGCTCTACGAGCAGTTTAAGATACAACACCACAACTCTTCTCCTTACAGACCGAAGATGAATGGGGTTGTAGAAGCAGCAAATAAGAACATTAAGAAAATCGTGCAGAAGATGACAGTGACTTATAAAGATTGGCACGAGATGTTACCGTTCGCTCTACATGGGTACCGTACCTCAGCCAGGACGTCAACCGGGGCAACTCCTTTCTCATTGGTCTACGGTATGGAGGCAGTCTTACCGATCGAAGTGCAGATACCCTCTCTCCGGATAATGAAGGATGCAGATCTGAGTGAAGAGGATTGGATCCAGACACGACTTAATCAATTAAATCTAATTGACGAAAAGAGACTTGCTGCTATTTGTCATGGTCAAACGTATCAAAAATGGATGACTAGGGCATTTAACAAAAAGGTCAGACCACAAGAATATCAAGTTGGGGATCTGGTAATCAAACGTATCATCCTTCCTCAGAGTGATCCAAGGGGAAAATGGACCCCTACGTACGAAGGGCCATTTGTGGTTAAACATGTGTTCTCAGGAGGAGCCATGATTCTAACCAACATGGATGGTGACGACCTTCCTCACCCCGCCAATGCAGACATAGTAAAAAGATACTACGCCTAATAAAGACCCGCTAGGTTGACATACCTAGGCAAAAATTAGGGCTTCCCGGCGAACCAAAAGGGTTCGGGCAAAATGAAGGGATGAAATGAAAAAATTTGTACACCCGGCAAGTCGAAAACCTGAAAAGGCGGCTTGGGCAAAAAAGGGTATCCCGGTGGACTGAAAACCCGAAAGGGCGGTCCAGGCAAAAGTTAGGGATAAAGCGTAATACTATGTCTCATTAGATCACTTTGCATCCAGAATCCGGTATCTACATCAAGTTCAGACGGCATCGATCAATCAGCTTCATCGTCGACTAGGTCATCAAGTGATGAGACGCTCGGAGATATAAAGGCAATAGCAGAGTTGAAATCCAGTGGATCATTCATTTCACACAGCTGTTTTATTTTCTTTTGTACAAATTGTATAAACTCTTTTGTTCGGCGGCATTCTCTTACTAGGACGTCAGCCTCTTGTACATAAACGCCTCTTTTTCAGGCAAATTCAAAAATCAATACAAAAAATCACTTTTCAGCTCAAATTGCCATTTGTTTTTCTTTTCTGTTTTGTTTTGCGAAGAACGTCCAAGGTTCAATTTGTGATATATGCATTGACAATAATTTGCTAACTCATGAATATTTGCATACGAAACAAAGGATTAATTACAGGTAACATTAGAAACAGGGGCAATAAAGAGTTGTCTAAGCAATCTAATTGTTCTATCCTCCAAGGCACCAAGGTAGATTCAGCTGAAGAACACAACCAGATATCTTAATTCCCCAGAGAGTGTGTCAGCAAGTCAATACGCTCTCCCCAAGCAAAGTTATAATATCAGCCTTAAGGAAGTTGGGTGTCCTCCCGCAGATCTCAACATTCCCCAGCAATATACATACATTCTTAGCAAGCATCCCCGGCAGTCTTGGCCTAAAGATTGTTCCCCGGCGGTACATCTAACATTCAGTGGAGTTACTTCTAGTACAGTTCAAAATTTCCCCAGGAGAGTCCAATCCAGTTTCTCCAGGAAAGTTGGGATCCATCTTCCCAAGCAGTAAGCTTATCCCCAGTAGATTCTGGAAGCTTATCCCTCGCAGAGCACGAACGCTCCCCCGACTTTATTCAAAGAGTTATTTCCCTACCAGGATATAACTGGGTTATCCTCAGCCAAAAGCCACAGAGAAGATCGTCCTCGGCAAAGTCTTCTTATCCCCAGCGAAGTCTATCAACCTTCCAACAGTACCTCTCTCCCCACAGAGTATTGTTTCCCAGCAAGATCGTTAGAGTACTTTTCTCCCCGCAGAGTAATCCATTTGCCAAGTTTATTCCCCAACGGAGTTATCTTCTCCTACCGGTATTCTTGCAACTATCATCCCCAGCGGAAGCAAAGATCCGTTCTCCAACATCAGCCCAGGAGTGACTTCCCGGCACCCGTCAAGGATTTATTTTCCTAAGACGAAAAGATACACTCATAAGCATCACATTTTCATACATTATAGCATGCATATACGCATCATATCTTACAAATCTCATTCATGTTGAGAACATCATCGCTCGATTCATATCATGCCTTGCATATGACTGACCTTTACCTTTCAGGAAAGATCCAGTTAAGTTCTCAGCTATATTCCAAGACCTAGACCGGTTCAGTTAAATCAACCCTAAGATTTTCCTGATTCTTATCCAGTCAAAGGCCTTCTCTGGTTCAGTCAAATCGACCCTAAGATCTCCCTGATTCTTATCCAGTTGAAGATTTCACGACCTTGTCCGGTTCAGTTAAATCGACCCTAAGATTTTACTGTTTCTTATCCAGTCAAAGGCCTTCTCTGGTTCAGTCATATCGACCCTAAGATCTCCCTGTTTCTTATCCAGTTGAAGATTTCAAGACCTTGCCCGGTTCAGTTAAATCGACCCTAAGATTTTCCTGATTCTTATCCAGTCAAAGGCCTTCTCTGGTTCAGTCAGATCGACCCTAAGATCTCCCTGATTCTTATCCAGTTGAAGATTCCAAGACCTTGACCGGTTCAGTTAAATCGACCCTAAGATTTTCCTGTTTCTTATCCAGTCAAAGGCCTTCTCTGATTCAGTCAGATCGACCCTAAGATCTCCCTGTTTCTTATCCAGTTGAAGATATCCAAGATTCTCTCAGCGTTACTGTTGAGGTTAAAGTCGTCCAAGATTCTCTCAGCGTTACTGTTGAGGTAGTAATCGTCCCCAGATTCTCTCAGCGTTCCTGTTGAGGTAGTAATCGACCAAGGTTCTCTCAACGTTCCTATTGAGGTAGTAATCGTCCAAGGTTCTCTCAGCATTCCTGTTGAGGTAGTAATCGTCCAAGGTTCTCTCAGCGTTCCTGTTGAGGTAGTAATCGTTCAAGGTTCTCTCACCGTCCCGTTGAGGTAGTAACCATCTCTGGTTCATTCATCACCTTTTTGAAGCTCCAGATTCAATTCCTGTAACCAGTTAGGGCACATCTACACAAAGAGTTTGAAGACCAGCTCCTGTCACAGGCCAGGTGTTGTACCCCAAAATTTTCCCTCCCATATTCTTCAAGAAATTGCCAAGTCATGCTTCAAAATTCCCCAAGGGTTACACAGTGCAAGAGCCTCCTGAACAGTCAAAATTAGGGTTTTGATTATGATCAAGAAAATGAAGTTTTCAAAGGTCCAATCAAGTCTCACATGCCTATAAATATGGTCAAGCATCCTCATACCAAGTTTCAAGACTTTCAGCACAAAATTGCACAGTCAAAAACCCTAATTGCACTACAGTCAACTGTAGGGGCAAAATGGTCATTTGACAGTCAAAAGTTCAAATTTTTGGTCAACATCTCATTTTGAAGCCACAAACATCATTTGATCAATGCTTGATCATGATTCTCAAAGCTTGGCTCAAAAATCATCAAGATGCAAAAGTTTCCTTATTTGGACAGCTGAAAAAGTCAACTGTAAATTGACCAGGGCATAAATTTCACATGGATTATCAGAAAAATCCTATCCAAAGCTCATTTTGAAGAGAAAGACATTTACTACAACTCCTCTTCATACTTCAAGTCCAAGAAATGCTCTCACAAAAAGTTATCAATTTCAACATTATAGGTCATTTTCAAAAGTCAACAAAAAGAGACTTTAAGTCAAAGGACATAACGTGCGATTGGTGAATCAAAATGACATGGGACCAAAGACATTGGTTATAGGACTCAAAGACCTTTCCAAAATGTCCAAGAACATGAGCAAAGCTTAAAAATTGAGCAAGTTATGCCTTGTGGAAGTTGGGAAATTTTTGGATATTTTGAAAAGTCAACATTGCTTCAAATGACCTAAAATTGCTAATGGGCCTATTTTTCTTCCACAATTCATTATCCAAGGCATGTGCACGACTACTTGGCCCAAAGGGAAGTTTTTCTTCATTATTTATTTATTTATTTGGATTTTTATTATTAATAATTCATTTAAATTAATTAAACACATGGAAAATACTAAACCTAATTTATCAAATCTTTTTGTACATGTAATAGGTTCAAAAATTCGTGCATAATCAAATATGGAAAGATTTGAAGAGAATTGGTCATGATTGATACAAAATAGCATGGAAAATATTGAAAAAAGATCTTAAGAAATCAAATCTTCCAAACCATGAATGCCAAGGATTTTGATTGTTTTCTTTGACCTAATTCACTCATACATAAGTATAGAACACAACCCTAATGCCAAGAACCACTCAGCTGCGCAAAAACCCCATTATCAAACTCAAGCTTTTTTGGCAAAAATTCCAATTCTGAAAACCTAGTTCTAGGGCGATTCAAGGCAAGATTTTGATCTCATTAGCTTGCTAAGGCTTCATAGAAGGGATTTGCATCAAAAACTTCAAGTTTTCGTGCCCAGAAACGTGAGAACGATCTCACCTGTACACAAAAAAATTCATAATCGTGCATCTCAATTCATGCATCCTTTGTAACTTTTAATGCTTGATTCATGTTCATTATAAGATTCTGAAGCTAACCATACAAATTAATTGCGTTTTTGTGCGATATATATGATTCTACCATTGATGCAGGCTAGGTTTTCTTGAAATCCAAATTAGGGGTTTCTTGATACTGTAAAATTAAGAGACCTCACCGCCATAACCATGTTTAGCTCGCTTAAACGAAAAGAATGGCATGCTCGCGCTTAATTTATATACCAAGGGGGCCTAATCGCTATTATCAGAATATGCATGTTTTGAGGGGGTTCAAAACCCCCGTTAAATGTTTGCTATTTTTTTTCAGGAAATCACCAACGAGGAAGATGATTATGTGGAAGACGCTGATTGGAACATTCAAATTCTTCGCGCGTTTTTGAACCATTGACTATTTTTCTTTTATAATGTTTGTTAGTTATTATATGTTAAACGCGCTTGGGATGGCTTAGTGGTATACGTATGTGCTGGTAACGTTCATGACCTGGGTTCGAGCCCCAGGTCCTCACTATTGTCATATTATTTTTCAATAAATGTTTCCATGTAGTTTCATATGCTGAAGACCATCATACGTCCTTCCATCAAGCCGTCCATGCGTTCAATTTCATCAATCCAAGGGCGCAGATTTGAGGAACATGGTACGCGTGAGTCAACGCTAGAGTATGTGATTGGAAAAGTCAGCTAGGCCTGAAGCTCATTGGGCCAGATTGCTAAAGAGTTCACCTCCACTTTGGGGACAGATACCCCCCTAGGTTTGCCATTTATTTTTACATTCTTTCTTTTTATTATTTCTATTTTTTCTTTTAATTATTGTTTTTGATTAAATTATTATTTTCGTAAAAAACACAAAACACCATAAAAAAAATCAGAAAAGATGAAAAATAGTAAATATTTTATTATTTTCATGAGTAAATTGCATTAATTAACTTAGTTTTAATTTAGGTTAATCGTAATTTTTTTTAATGAAAATCTAAAAAATATAGAATTAGGGTTTATGATAATTTTTATTCCTTTTTCTTTTTATTCCATAATAATTAAATATTAAATATTTATTTTTATAATTAAATTGCATGTAAATTAATTAGGGTTAATTTTAGGTTAAAATTCAATCTTTTCTTGATAAATTAAAAACAACTAGAATTAGGTTTAATTTTAATTAATTCTTTTTTTCATTAAAAATCATAAAATACAAAAATACCAAAAACAAATTTCTTTTCCTTTTCATTTTATTAATTTAATAATTGTTTAATTTAATTTTGCAAAAAGGGTCCAACGCCCTCGTTTAATTCTTATTCAATTCGCATATTTATTTTTTATTATTTATAATATTTATGTATCTCTCCCAAGGCCTTGTAAATTATTTGTCGCACTTTTAATTCTTTATTTTTCTGTCAAATCGGGTTCAAGAAATTTTGGCGATGTGGACCCGCGCTTTTGTAATAGCTTAGAATCTTTTACTTTTTCGCAATTTTTAAACTGTTAATTAAGGCATGCAAGAATGAATGGACGAAATAAAAAACAAACGCTAGATCACCAATAACATGACAAGATAAATACAAATGAACATGACACACAAATCACACACCACCCCTAGGGTACGCCTCACTGTTGCCTTGCCTCGAAAGGTGATCGTCGAGTAGAGGATGTCTTAGTAAGTCCTCATGATCCAGGAACCTGGCATGAGGGTAGCTTCTAAGGTGTCTTCCCATTGCTCTGGTGATCACCATGTCCCGAACCTCGAATTGACCCGAACACCTCCAACGGTGGTGCTACCTACCTCTCAATGGTGGGATGGCACTATTTCAAAGGACATTTACACAGACGAATTCCTTAGGGTAGGTAGACGACTCTAGATACTTGCTCTAAATTTCAAAACAAATTCAAAAATACTTTTCACACCAACACATTTTCAAAAAGCTTTCGAAAGCAATTTTTCAAACACTCTTGAGGACCGATACAAGAGTCGAACTGGAATTTTCAAAGAAACTTTTTTAAAACCCACAGTTGAAAAGCAAACAAACCATTTTTGAAAACACACTGAGCAAGTATCTAAGAGCCCATGGATAACCATGGATAGAAAGGGTGCTAACACCTTCCCTTTCTATAATCTACCTCCCGAACCGAGAGAAATCTCTTTAAGGAATTTTTCTGTGCTTTTGTCCTTTCCATTTGGAGAAAATAAAAGACGGTGGCGACTCTTGCTTCCGCGACATTTTGCGAACCAGCGTTAAACAGTCAGTTCCAGATCCACCGATCACAGAACTGGCGACTCTGCTGGGGAATAAACTTATAAAGTGAGGTGTACCTTAGGGCTAGTTCATAACTGTGTTTTCAATTGTTTTCCTTGTGTGCTTTAAATTGTGGGTTGCTTGGGAGTTCTATAGATCCTAACTCGGATCTGGGGGATACCTTCTTAGAAAGTAGCAACAAGACTGTGAGGGAACTGTGCGGGGTATACCGACATGGTTGAAACAGTCTGCTACGTTGATGTGGCACTTTGGTGCGTACCGGTAACCCTTGAGTTCAGTCAAGGAGAGTACGGGGCCTCCGCGTGGTGTCGTGAAGCATCAACAGACCTTAGGAACCTTAATTGAACTATCTTGGCCTCTTTAGGGTAGTGAGATAACTGACTTTGGTGCAGTCCGAGGTTGGTTGATACTCGATACTACACTCAATTGAGGGTTGCTTTCCTGGAATATTTCGGTCGCCAGTTCAGTGGCTGAATCGAAACGATGAACAATGAAAGCAATCCCGTGATATTGGGACCCTTAGAACCCGGTTACTTTGATAGGACAGGTTGAACCCACCAACTTCAAGAGGGTACTACCCAGACCCCATGCTGGCCTTAAACCCTAAGGGCTTGCCTTGTGTGCCTTGTGTGCCTTACGTGTTTGTCTTTGTAAATATCTGTGGTGTGTTTAATCATAGCATCATGACATCATCCAGCATCATATGCATTGACTAACCATTTCAGGGGTTCGAATTTTCATCTTTGTTCTTGGTTTGTAGGACATGGAAACTGTTCGTAGAAAGACAATTCAAATCAGTCTTGTAAGGGTCCCCCCTCAGCTTAAGGAACTTATATCCAGGATTCCCGAGAACTCTTCATTCAGTGAAAGACATGGAAGTCTCATCAGCTTGGTCAATACCAACATTGAGGAAGATATGATAAAGGTCCTGTTCCAATTCTTTGACCCTCTGCATCACTGTTTCACCTTCTTGGATTATCAGTTGGTACCTACATTGGAGGAGTTCTTCCGACTCCTGAAGATCCCTATCCTTGATCAACTACCCTTCAACGGTACGGAAAAGGAACCCAAGCTTGAAGAGATTGCTAAAGCCTTGCACCTACAGTCATCTGACCTCAAGGAACATTGGGAAGTTAGAAGTGGTATCAAAGGGTTCTTAGCCAGGTTTCTGTTTGAAAAGGCCCATGAATGTTGGAACTCCCTTGACCTACAAGCTTTTGAAGAAGTTGTGGCCCTCCTTGTCTATGGTTTGGTGTTGTTCCCTAACCCAGATCAGCTTATTGATATCAGTGCTGTCCAGATCTTTATGTCCAGGAATCCTATACCTACGTTACTGGGGGACATCCTTCACTCATGTTACACTCGAACCATGAGAAAAAGAGGTGTCCTAATGTGTTGCACTCCTCTCCTGGGAAGGTGGTTTATTTCGCACCTTCCACAATCAGTTTTGAAGAATGAGCGGGGTTTGAGATGGTCACAACGGTTGATGACTCTTACACATGCAGATATACATTGGTGCCCTAGGTCTAGAGAAGATGTCACTATCATTGATCGTTGCGGGGAGTACCCTAATGTTCCTTTACTTGGAATCAGAGGAGGTATTACTTACAGCCCGTGCCTGGCTTAGAGACAGTTTGGTTATGCTCGGAGGGATGGTCCTCATGACATGTTAATTCCTGACATAGTTTTTGACTTCGACAACGATACTCAAGGACTTCGCCAGAGATTTATCAGAGCCTGGAGGATGCCAAGTAGGATAGACAACAAGACACTGGGGCACAGGAACTCCATCCCGTTGGAACCTTATCTCAAGTGGATACGCGCCCGCTCCCAGAAGTTAGTGATGCCCTATCCTCACGTGCTCCCAGTAATCAAAGAACCGGTCTGGGAAGGAGAAGTGTCCTACACTATTCAGCACCCTGATATGCCCACATCTTGGGAAGAGATGCAGAAGAGCTGGATCCAGCTTAAGGAAGAACAGAATTCTCTTGAGACCAGTCTACATGCCAGTGAAAAGAAGGTCATGGAGCTCACCCGCCTGTTGCATTAGGAGAGGAATCTCAAACACTTACATAGCTCCAAAGAGGATGCGCAGTATATTTTGGTATTGATTTGCTTTTGTATTATTTTGCCCATGAGGCTTTGATGTATCGAACAATTATTTCCTTAATGATAACGTGTGTTCCTTTTTGTCTACAACAAATTTGAACTTTCGAACCCTTGAATGCATTGCATAAACACATATCATTCATCATGTGCATAGCAGGTTTTTCCTCTTTTCAGGTTGCTTACTGTTCTTCGCTGTTTATTTCAGCATCATGAATCCCGACTCGTCATCAACTGAGACATCCATCAAGGCTCTTCAGGCGCAGAATGCGCAATTTCAGGAATTAATCAAGGGTTTGGCTCAAGGCCAAGAAGAGTTGAAAGCTCTACTCCTGAAGAAGGAGAAGAAGAAGAAGAGAAGAATTATTCTGTTCAACTCGAGCCGAAGGTTTGTCAATACTCTACAGAATGAAGAGGCTGGTTCTTCTGTTGGCAAGAGTACTCCTCAAGCAGAAAAAGGTCCTAGTCCGGTAGTCTCCGACAACGAGACTGATTTTGATGAAGAGCAGTATCCTCCGGCAGAAGACCGTTACAAGCAGTTGGAAGACAGGTTGAATGCTATGGAAATACAACAGGTACCTAGGCTGGATTTTGGAGATCTGGGTTTGTCTACTGGTGTGATCATTCCTCGGAAGTTCAAAGCACCATCTTTCACTAAATATGACGGGGCGTCTTGTCCCAAGCTACATCTCATGTCCTATGTTCGGAAAATCCAACCGTACTCAGCGGATAAGAATTTGTGGATCCACTTCTTCCAGGAGAGTCTTTCAGGGACTCACCTCGAATGGTTCTATCAGCTGGATGGGACCAAGGTTCGTAACTGGGAGGAGTTGGCTACTGCTTTCTATAAGCAGTATCAATATAATGCCGACCTTGCCCCTACACGTACCCAACTCCAGGGTATGTCGTTAGGTTCAAGTGAAGGTTTTAAGGAGTACGCTCAAAAGTGGAGAGACCTGGATGGCAGGGTGCAGCCTCCGTTGACTGATCGGGAGTTGGTAGACATGTTCTTGGGGACTCTATCGGGGCCGTTTTTCAACCATCTTATCGGGAATTCGTCTGCATGGTTCACTAATTTGATTCTGACTGGAGAAAGAATTGAGGCTGGGTTGAAGTCTGGAAAGATTCCGAAGGGTGCATCGTCTAGTTCTGAGAAGAAACCCTTCAAGAAGGAGGCTAGTGCTGTATACGGTTCCAAGAGAACAGAGAGATCTGAGCGCCGCCAATCTGTCAGTGCGGTAATGATTGCTAAGCCTGCTGCCGCTCCTCGGCCAACCAATCCTCAAAGGGCTGAAAGACCCCGGAGAGAGTTTACCCGTTTGAGCATGACCTTGTCGCAGATCTTGCCACAGTTGCTGTCCACCAACCTAGTGACTGTTAGAGAGGCTCCGAAGTTCCCAAATACTACCTCTCCTAAGTACAATCCGAATGCCCGCTGTGCTTATCACTCCGATAGCCCGGGGCATTCCACTGATGACTGTTGGGCACTAAGGAGTAAGGTGCAAGACCTTATTGACGCGAAGGAAATACAGTTCGAAGCGCCTGAGAGGCTGAATGTGGTTACTGCTCCTATGCCCCAGCATGGAGTAAATGCTGTTGATAAAGATGTTTACGCTGTTTCTGTGGATGATCTGGCCACTCCTCTGAAGACCGTCAAGAGGAACCTACTGCTGGCCGGTTTATTTCCGAGTTGCAGTGAGGGTTGCCTGTTCTGTGTTGTTTCCCTATCTGGTTGTCCCTTGCTGAAGATAGGCATCCAAAGCCTAATGGATAGCAAGGAGATTCTGTTTAAGAAGTCTGCTGTTCAGTTGGTTCCGGTGGAAGAAGTTTCTGTGGTTACCATCTTCAATAATCCAATCAAGGCTCTCCCGAAGAAGCCTATTCAAATCATGACTGTTGCACCTGTGGTTATCACTGTTCCGGGGCCTCTTCCCTATGTATCTGATAAAGCTGTCCCCTGGCATTATGGGGCCGATGTGTATGTAAACGGGATTAAACAAGAGTTCAACACTGGCGCCAGCATCTGTGATATCACTGGCCCAGCCAAGGTTACCCGCAGTGGCAGGCTCTTCTCGCCTGACATTGCACCGCCTGCTGCTCGAAGACCACTCCTTATAACTCCTACAAGTGTACCTGTTCCTGTTGCTGATCAAGTTGTTTCTCCTGCTGCCGAGGCATCCAATGCTCGGGGCAAAGGAATTGAAGTTGAGCCTGCCCAGATGGATGCACCTATACCTATAACTACTGAGGCCTCCCAACAAGAGATGGAGGAAATCTTGAAAATTATAAAGAAGAGTGACTTCAATGTTGTGGAACAGCTGGGGCACATGCCCTCCAAAATCTCCATGCTCTCTTTATTGCTGTGCTCCGAGGCCCATGCTAAAGCCTTGATCTCGTTCCTCAAGACGGCCCATGTGCCACAGGAGACTTCTGCAGTCCAGTTCACTGATTGCGTAGCAAATCTGACAATAGACAATGGTTTGGGTTTCTCAGATGCTGACCTGACTGCAAAGGGAAGAGACCATAATGATGCCCTGCATATCTCTATCGAATGAAGGGGCACTACTTTGGCACATGTATTGGTGGATACTGGTTCGTCCTTGAATGTGCTACCCAAGAAGGCTTTAGACCGTTTAGATTGTGAAGGCCTGGAACTGAAACCCAGCAATATCATCGTCAGGGCCTTTGACGGTTCAAAAAGAATGGTTCATGGAGAGGTTGACATTCCGATTCGTGTGGGCTCTCAGGTGTTTGACTCTACTTTTTATGTGATAGATATCCGTCCATCTTACTCTTGTCTACTGGGTCGACCTTGGATCCATAAAGCTGGGGCAGTGACCTCTACCTTGCACCAGAAGCTGAAGTACCCTGTCAGAGGGAAGATCGTCACTGTACAGGGAGAGGAGGAGTATATGGTGAGCCATCTGAATTCCTTCAGATACATTGAGATGGATGGGGAGTTTATTGAAACCCCCTTTCAACATTTCGAGGAGGTGCTTCCAATTTCAGCGGCAGCAGAGACAGCGGTAGAAGAGAATGTTCCTTTGAAGATGGCTTCCCTGAAGGATGCCCGGGCTGTGGTTCAGAAAGGTGAATGTGCTAACTGGGGCAGGCTTCCAGACTTTACACAGAAAACTGACAAATTTGGGCTGGGTTTTACTACAGAGGGTCAGAAAGCTATGCGGAAAGCGAAGACCGGAAGACCTCCTGTGTTCATTACAAATCCAGGAGTGAATGCTGTTGGGGAAGACAACGAAGTGGATGAAGCAGAATTCAATAGCTGGATCTACCCGACAATCGAAGGCGGATTGACCAATTGGATTGCCAAAGACCATACTCCTGTTACCTTTGTGACGCAGTAATAAATTTCTTTGTTTCGTTATTTGTAATAAACAATAAATAAACTCTATGGCCCGGTGTCTTACCCGAGGCACCGTGGTTTCATTTGTGAGGGCATATAAATTGTCATTTCATATATCATAAATGAAAATCTTGGACGTTTTCTCGCATTACAAATCTTATGCTCCTTTTCTGTCTTTCTTTCCTTTACATATTTTTCAAAACAGCTGTATTTACACATACACTCACTCATACAGGTTTCAATCCACCCTGGATCTCACTGATAACGACTCTGCTACTGCCAGTTATGACTTCGAAAATCCGATCAACTTAGCCGAAGACGAAGGTGAAGATGATTGCGAAGTGCCTGGCAAGCTTGCAAGACTGTTACTTCAGGAGGAGAGGGCAATTCAACCCCATGAAGAGCCAGTGGAAACAATAAACTTGGGTACTGAGGCAGACAGGAAAGAGGTAAAGATTGGTGCCAACCTAGAGCTCAGCGTGAAGCAACGGTTGACTCAGATGCTGCATGATTATATGGAGATATTTGCCTGGTCCTACGAAGACATGCCCGGGTTGGATACCGACATTGTGGTCCATCATTTGCCAACTAAGGAAGATTGCCCTCCAGTTAAGCAAAAGGTCCGCCGTATGCGTCCAGAAATGTCTGAGAAGATCAAGGCCGAGGTTATGAAACAGTTTGATGCTGGGTTCCTTGCAGTGACTTCTTACCCTCAGTGGGTTACTAATGTGGTGCCGGTACCAAAGAAGGACGGTAAGGTCAGAATGTGTGTCGACTACAGGGATCTGAACAGGGCCAGCCCCAAAGATGACTTCCCTCTACCTCACATTGACGTCCTTGTGGATAATACAGCTCAGCATAAGGTGTTTTCTTTCATGGATGGCTTTTCAGGTTACAATCAGATCAAGATGGCACCTGAAGACATGGAAAAGACTACATTTGTTACTCAGTGGGGCACCTTCTGCTACAAGGTCATGCCTTTCGGACTAAAGAACGCTGGGGCAACCTACCAACATGCCATGGTTGCTTTATTTCATGACATGATCCATCATGAGATAAAAGTGTATGTTGACGACATGATTGCAAGGTCCCAGACTGAGGAAGAGCACCTAGATCATCTGCAGAAGTTGTTTGACCGGTTGAAACTGTACAAGCTGAGATTGAACCCGAACAAGTGCACCTTCGGGGTAAGATCTGGGAAGTTGCTAGGCTTCGTTGTGAGCGACAAGGGCATTCAAGTGGACCCTGCTAAGGTCAAAGCTATTCAAGAGATGCCAGTTCCTAGGACAGAGAAAGAGGTCAGAGGATTTCTAGGACGCCTGAATTACATTGCTCGCTTCATCTCACATCTGACTGCTACCTGTGAGCCAATCTTCAAGCTGCTGAAGAAAGAGCAGGTAGTACGTTGGAATGATGAATGTCAGGCTGCTTTCGACAGAATCAAAGAGTATCTCCAAGAACCACCTATCCTTATGCCACCGGTTGAAGGGAGACCTTTGATACTATATCTAGCAGTGCTTGACAACTCAATGGGGTGTGTGCTGGGGCAGCATGACGAGTCTGGCCGAAAAGAGCATGCCATTTATTACCTTAGCAAAAAGTTTACCGACTGTGAGACCCGATACTCACTGCTTGAGAAAACTTGCTGCGCTCTGGTATGGGCTGCTCGCCGGCTGAGACAGTATATGCTGACTCACACTACTTTGTTGATCTCAAAGATGGATCCTATAAAGTACATATTCGAAAAGCCTGCTCTGTCTGGGAGAATTGCAAGATGGCAAATGATCTTGACGGAATACGACATTCAGTACACGACCCAGAAAGCCATCAAGGGAAGTGTATTGGCAGACCACTTGGCACATCAGGCCGTAGATGACTATCAGTCAATGAACTTCGAGTTTCCGGATGAAAGCATAATGATAGTAACTGACTGTGAAGTACCTGGACCGGATGAAGGACCTGAACCAGGATCCCGATGGTCTATGCACTTTGACGGAGCCTCCAACGCTTTGGGAAACGGCATCGGCGCCATAATCATATCTCCTCAAGGCACTCATACTCCGCTAACTGCCCGGCTATGTTTGAACTGTACCAACAACATGGCAGAGTATGAGGCGTGCATCATGGGTCTTCAAGCTGCAATCGATCTAAGGATTAAGTTTCTGAGTGTCTTCGGAGATTCCGCTCTTGTGATCAATCAGATCAAAGGAGAGTGGGATACGAAACATCCAAATCTGATTCCTTACAGAGAATGTGTGTTGACTTTGATCCCCCACTTC
The DNA here is from genome assembly GCA_948472305.1 of Vicia faba. NCBI lineage: Eukaryota > Viridiplantae > Streptophyta > Magnoliopsida > Fabales > Fabaceae > Vicia > Vicia faba. Next base: position 673,533,625 of record OX451740.1, read on the forward strand.
ACAGAAATAACCTTTGAACACTTCCCGAGAGAAGAGAATCAGTTGGCGGACGCGTTAGCTACAATGTCTTCTATGTTCAAAGTTAAATGGGATAATGAGGCTCCCCGGATCATCATTTGGAAACTGGACGAACCGGCATACTGTTGCGATCTCGAGACTGAATTGGTGACTGAGAAGCCTTGGTACCATGAGGTGAAGAGATATTTGGAAGCTCAGGAATACCCTGAAGGTGCATCTGTCAACGATAAGAAGTTTCTGAGAAGGTTCGCGGCAAAGTTCTTCCTTAGCAACGACATCTTGTATAAGCGAAACCATGATTCAACCTTACTGCGTTGTATGGATAAGACTGAAGCAGAAAGGATTATGGAAGAGCTACATGAAGGGACCTTTGGTACACATTCCAGTGGACACACTGTTGTACCCCAAAATTTGCCCTCCCATATTCTTCAAAGATTTGCCAAGTCAAGCTTCAAAATTCCCCAAGGGTTGCACAGTGTAAGAGCCTCCTAAGACAGTCAAAATTAGGGTTTGGTCTCTGATCAAGAAAATGAAGTTTCCAAAGGTCCAATCAAGTCTCACATGCCTACAAATATGGTCAAGCATCCTCATATCAAGTTTCAAGACTTTCAGCACAAAATTGCACAGTCAAAAACCCTAATTGCACTACAGTCAACTGTAGGGGTAAAATGGTCATTTGACAGTCAAAAGTTCAAATTTTTGGTCAACATCTCATTTTTAAGCCTTAAACATCATTTGATCAATACTTGATCATGATTCTCAAAGTTTGGCTCAAAAATCATCAAGATGCAAAAGTTTCCTTATTTGGACAGCTGAAAAAGTCAACTGTAAATTGACCAGGGCATAACTTTCACATGGATTATCAGAAAAATTCCATCCAAAGCTCATTTTGAAGAGAAAAACATTTCCTACAACTCTTCTTCATACTTCAAGTCCAAGAAATGCTCTCACAAAAAGTTATCAATTTCAACATTATAGGTCATTTTCAAAAGTCAACAAAAAGGGACTTTAAGTCAAAGGCCATAACTTGAGATTGGTAAATCAAAATGACATGGGACCAAATACATTGGTTAGAGGACTCAAAGACCTTTCCAAAATGTCCAAGAACATGAGAAAAGCTTAAAAATTGAGCAAGTTATGCCTTGTGGAAGTTGGGAAATTTTTGGATATTTTGAAAAGTCAACATTGGTTCAAATGACCTAAAATTGCTAATGGGCCGATTTTTCTTCCATAATTCATTATCCAAGGCATGTGCACGACCACTTGGCCGAAAGGGAAGTTTTATTCATTTTTTATTTATTTATTTGGATTTTTATTAATAATAATTCATTTAAATTAAAATAAATACATGAAAAATGCTAACCTAAGTTTTTCAATCTTTTTGTGCATATTTTATCCTCAAGATTTCGTGCCTAGCTAAATAAGGAAAGAACCAATGCAATTGGATGTGATTTGGTAGAAAAAGCACAAGGAAAAAGATTGAAAAAGATCTTTGAAAATCAAATTTCAAAAACCATGAATGCAAAAGATTTAGATGGTTTTCTTTGACCTAATTCATTCTTACATAAGTAGAGAACACAACCCTAATGAAAGAGACCACGCAGCTGCTCAAAAATCTGGAAAGCAAAACTTGAAATTTGTCAAAAAATTCCAATTCTGAAAACACTTTTGCAGGGTGATTCAAGGCATAATAGTTGTTCAAACATCTTCCTGGAGGATCACAGAACGATTTCCAATCAAAATCATCCATCAAAACATCAGGAATTGGTAATACGAACAGGACCTGTACCGAAAAATTTTCATACTCTTGCATCTCAATTCATGCGCTTTTTGCACTTTTTAACATATGATTTACATTCCTTATGCAATTCTGATGCTAACCATGTGGTTTAATTTTGTTTTCATGCCTTATATGGAGATTTGCCATTAGAGACATTTAGGGTTTTCAGGTTTTCAAATTAGGCATTTTCTATCCCTGTAAAATTGAGACACATCAATGCCATGAACAAAATCAGCTCGTTTAGACGAAGACAATGGCATGCTCGCGCTGAATTTATATGCCAAGGGGACCTAATCGCTATTATTCAAAGAAGCATGTTTTGAGGGGGTTCAAAACCCCCGTTAAATGTTTGTTAATTTGTTTCAGGAAATCACCAACGAAGAGGACGATGAGGTGGAAGGCGTTGGTTGGGTCATTCAAATTCTGCGCGCGTTTTTTAAGCTACTGACTAATTTTCCTTTATAATATTTGTTAGTTATTATATATTAAACGCTTATGAGTTGATTCAGTGGCAAGCATAGTTGTTGGTAACATTCGAGACCTGGGTTCGAGCCCCAGGTATTCACTATCTCAATATTATTTTCCAATTAATCTTCACATGCAGTTTCACGTACTGGAGATCATCATACACCTTCATAATCAAGTGTCCACGCGTCCAAGGGAACTCAATCAAAGGCCAAGATCCAAGGAACATGGTAGGTCCTAGTCAACACGCCAGCACGCTGCCTGGAAAAAGTCAAAAGGGCCAAGGTAAATGGGCCAGATTTACTAAGAGAAAACCTCCTATTTGGGGTCTGAACCCCCAGGTTTGCAAACTCTTTTATTATTCTTTATTTCTTCTTTATTTTTTTTTTACTTTCAATTATTATTTTTAATTAATTCTGTTAATTTAATTATATTTTCATAAAATCACAAAATACCATAAAAATCAGAAAAGACCAAAAATTAAATATATTTAATTAGTTAATATTTTGTAAATAAGTTCATAAATTAATTAGTTAAATTAGGTTTAATTTTAATTCTTTTAATAAAAATCTAAAAAAACATAGAATTAGGGTTTAATTAATTTTTATCTTTTTTTATTTTTTATTCCATAATAATTAAACATTAGATATTTATTTTTATAATTAAATTTGCATGTAAATTAATTAGGGTTAATATTAGGTTTTAATCTTCTTGTCTTAATAAATTAAAAAACAAATAGAATTAGGGTTAGCATTTAGTTTCAATTAATTCTTTTTCATTTAAATCCTAAAATACTAAAAAATACTAAAAACATCTCCTTTTCTTTTTTTTTTCTTTATTAATTAATTCCATTTAAGTTAATTTTGCAAAAAAGGGTCCAACGCCCTCGTTTTTTTATTCTTATTAATTCGCATATTTATTTTATTTCGTTTAAATATCTATGTATCTCTCCCAAAGCCTTCTAATTAACTTTCTCGCACTCTTTATTTCTTTCTTTATTTTTCTGTCAAATCGGGTTCAAGAAATTTTGGCGATGTGGACCCGCGCCTTTTGTAATAGCTTAGAATTTTTATTTCTCGCAAATATTTTAACTGTTAAATAATGGCATGAAAGAATGTATGGACAAAAATAAAAACAAACGTTAGATCACCAATAACATGACAAAAGACAAAAATACTTGAAAACGACACACAAATCGCACACACCACCCCTAGGGTACGCCTCACTGTTGCCTTGCCTCGAAAGGTGATCGTCGAGTAGAGGATGTCTTAGTAAGTCCTCATGATCCGGGAACCTGGCATGAGGGTAGCTTCTAAGGTATCTTCCTATTGCTCTGGTGATCACCATGTCCCGAACCTCGAATTGACCCGAACACCTCCAACGGTGGTGCTACCTACCTCTCAATGGTGGGATGGCACTACTTTAAAGGACACTTACACAGACGAATTCCTTAGGGTAGGTAGACAACTCTAAGATACTTGCTCTAATTCAAAACAAAACAAATCAAAAATACTTTTCACACCAACACATTTTCAAAAGCTTTCGAAAGCAATTTTTCAAACACTCTTGAGGACCGATACAAGAGTCGAACTAGAATTTTCAAAGAAACTTTTTTAAAAACCCACATTGAAAAGCAAACAAACCATTTTGAAAACACAAATGAGCAAGTATCTAAGAGCCCATGGATAACCATGGATAGAAAGGGTGCTAGCACCTTCCCTTTCTATAACCTACCTCCCGAACCGAGAGCAATCTCTTTAAGGAATTTTTCTGTGCTTTTGTCCTTTCCATTTGGAGAAAATAAAAGACGGTGGCGACTCTTGCTTCCGCGACATTTCGCGAACCAGCGTTAAACAGTCAGTTCCAGATCCACCGATCACAGAACTGGCGACTCTGCTGGGGATATCTTATAAAGTGAGGTGTACCTTAGGGCTAGTTCATAACTGTGTTTTCAATTGTTTTCCTTGTGTGCTTTAAATTGTGGGTTGCTTGGGAGTTCTATAGATCCTAACCCGGATCTGGGGGATATCTTTCTTAGAAAGTAGCAACAAGGCTGTGAGGGAACTGTGCGGGGTATACCGACATGGTTGAAACAGTCTGCTATGTTGATGTGGCACTTTGGTGTGTACCGGTAACCCTTGAGTTCAGTCAAGGAGAGTACGGGGCCTCCGCGTGGTGTCATGAAGCATCAACAGACCTTAGGAACCTTAATTGAACTATCTTGGCCTCTTTAGGGTAGTGAGATAACTGACTTTGGTGCAGTCCGAGGTTGGTTGATACTCGATACTACACTCAATTGAGGGTTGCTTTCCTGGAATATTTCGGTCGCTAGTTCAGTGGCTAAATCGAAACGATGAACAATGAAAGCAATCCCGTGATATTGGGAACCTTAGAACCCGGTTACTTTGATAGGACAGGTTGAGCCCACCAACTTCAAGAGGGTACTACCCAGACCCCATGCTGGCCTTAAACCCTAAGGGCTTGTCTTGTGTGCCTTGTGTGCCTTACATGTTTGTCTTTGTAAATATCTGTGGTGTGTTTAATCATAGCATCATGACATCATCCAGCATCATATGCATTGACTAACCATTTCAGAGGTTCGAATTTTCATCTTTGTTCTTGTTTTGTAGGACATGGAAACCGTTCGTAGAAAGACAATTCAAATCAGTCTTGCAAGGATCCCTCCTCAGCTTAAGGAGCTTATATCCAGGATTCCCGAGAACTCTTCATTCAGTGAAAGACATGGAAGTCTCATCAGCTTGGTCAATACCAACATTGAGGAAGATATGATCAAGGTCCTGTTCCAATTCTTTGACCCTCTGCATCACTGTTTCACCTTCTTGGATTATCAGTTGGTACCTACATTGGAGGAGTTCTCCCGGCTCCTGAAGATCCCTATTCTTGATCAGCTACCCTTCAACGGTACGGAAAAGGAACCTAAGCTTGAAGAGATTGCTAAAGCCTTGCACCTACAGTCATCTGACCTCAAGGGATATTGGGAAGTTAGAAGTGGTATCAAAGGGTTCTTAGCCAGGTTTCTGTTTGAAAAGGCCCATGAATGTTGGAACTCCCTTAACTTGCAAGCTTTTGAAGAAGTTGTGGCCCTCCTTGTCTATGGTTTGGTGTTGTTCCCTAACCCAGATCAGCTTATAGATATCAGTGCTGTCCAGATCTTTATGTCCAGGAATCCTATACCTACGTTGCTGGGGGACATCCTTCACTCATGTTACACTCGAACCATGAGAAAAAGAGGTGTCCTTATGTGTTGCACTCCTCTCCTGGGAAGGTGGTTTATTTCGCACCTTCCACAATCAGTCCTGAAGAATGAGCGGGGTTTGAGATGGTCACAACGATTGATGACTCTTACACATGCAGATATACATTGGTGCCCTAGGTCCAGAGAAGATGTCACTATCATTGATCGTTGCGGGGAGTACCCCAATGTTCCTTTACTTGGAATCAGAGGAGGTATTACTTACAGCCCATGCCTGGCTTGGAGACAGTTTGGTTATGCTCGGAGGGATGGCCCTCATGACATGTTAATTCCTGACATAGTTTTTGACTTCGACAACGATACTCAAGGACTTCGCCAGAGATTTATCAGAGCCTGGAGGATGCCCAGTAGGATAGACATCAAGACACTGGGGCACAGGAACTCCATCCCGTTGGAACCTTATCTCAAGTGGGTACGAGCCCGCTCCCAGAAGTTGATAATGCCTTATCCTCATATGCTCCCTGTGATCAAAGAGCCAGTCTTGGAAGGAGAAGTGCCCTACACTATTCAACACCCTGATATGCCCACATCCTGGGAAGAGATGCAAAAAAGCTGGATCCAGCTTAAGGAAGAACGGAATTCTCTTGAGACCAGTCTACATGCTAGCGAAAAGAAGGTCTTGGAGCTCACCCGCCTGTTGCATGAGGAGAGGAACCTAAACACTTACATAGCTCCGAAGAGGATGCGCAGTGTATTTTGGGATTGATTTACTTTTGTATTATTTTGCCCATGAGGCTTTGATGTACTAAACAGTTATTTCCTTAATGATAACGTGTGTTCCTTTTTGTCTACAACAAATTTGAACTTTCGAACCCTTGAATGCATTGCATAAACACATATCATTCATCATGTGCATAGCAGGTTTTTCCCTTTTCAGGTTGCTTACAGTTCTTCGCTGTTTATTTCAGCATCATGAATCCTGACTCTTCATCAACTGAGACATCCATCAAAGCTCTTCAGGCGCAGAATGCGCAATTTCAGGAATTAATCAAGGGTTTGGCTCAGGGCCAAGAAGAGTTGAAGGCTCTGCTCCTGAAGAAGGAGAAGAAGAAGAAGAGAAGGACTGTTCTGTTCAACTCGGGCCGAAGGTTCGGCAATACTCTGCAGCATGAAGAGGCTGGTTCTTCTGTTGGCAAGGGTACTCCTCAAGAGGCAAGGGTTCCTAGTCCGGTAGTCTCCGACAACGAGACTGATTTTGATGAAGAGCAATATCCTCCTGCTGAAGACCGTTACAAGCAGCTGGAGGATAGGTTGAATGCTATGGAAATACAACAGGTACCTGGGCTAGATTTCGGAGATCTGGGTTTGTCTACTGGTGTGATCATTCCTCGGAAGTTCAAAGCACCATCTTTCACTAAATATGACGGGGCGTCTTGTCCCAAGCTACATCTCAGGTCCTATGTTCGGAAGATCCAACCGTACTCGGCGGATAAGAATTTGTGGATCCACTTCTTCCAGGAGAGTCTTTCAGGGACTCATCTCGAATGGTTCTATCAGCTGGATGGGACCAAGGTTCGTAACTGGGAGGAGTTGGCTACTGCTTTCTATAAGCAGTATCAATATAATGCCGACCTTGCCCCTACACGTACCCAACTCCAGGGTATGTCGTTAGGTTCAAGTGAAGGTTTTAAAGAGTACGCTCAGAAGTGGAGAGACCTGGCTGGCAGGGTGCAGCCTCCGTTGACTGATCGGGAGTTGGTAGACATGTTCTTAGGGACCCTATCTGGGCCGTTTTTCAACCATCTTATCGGGAATTCATCTGCAGGGTTCACTGATCTGATTCTGACTGGAGAGAGAATTGAGGCTGGGTTGAAGTCTGGAAAAATTCCAAAGGGTGCATCATCTAGTTCTGAGAAGAAACCCTTCAAGAAGGAGGCTAGTGCCGTATATGGTTCCAGGAGACCAGAGAGACCTGAGCGCCGCCAATCTGTCAGTGCGGTAATGATTGCTAAGCCTGCTGCCGCTCCTCGGCCGACCAATCCTCAAAGGGCCGAAAGACCCCGGAGAGAGTTCACCCGCTTGAGTATGACCTTGTCGCAGATCTTGCCACAGTTGCTCTCAACCAACTTAGTGACTGTCAGAGAGGCGCCGAAGTTCCCAAATACTGCATCTCCTAAGTACAACCCGAATGCTCGTTGTGCTTACCATTCTGATAGCCCGGGGCATTCTACTGATGACTGTTGGGCGTTAAGGAGCAAGCTGTAGGACCTTATTGACGCCAAGGAAGTACAGTTTGAGGCATCTGAGAAGCCTAATGTAGTGACAACTCCCCTGCCTGCTCATGGAGTGAATGCTATCGGGGATGAAGACGAAGTGGATGAAGCTGAGTTTGATAGCTGGATCTACCCGGCAACCGACAGTGGACTTAACAATTGGAGTGAGAAGGACAATCTACCTGTTTCTCTTGTTACTAAGTAATGAATTCCTATGTTTTTGGTATTTGTAATAAACAATAAATAAATTCTATGGCCCAGTGTCTTACCCGAGGCACCGTGGTTTCATTTGTGAGGGCATATAAATTGTCATTTCATATATCATAAATGAAAATCTTGGACGTTTTCTCGCATTACAAATCTTGTGCTCCTTTTCTGTCTTTCTTTCCTTTACATCTTTTTCAAAACAGCTGTATTTACACACACACACTCACTCATACAGGTTTCAATCCACCCTGGATCTCACTGATAACGACTCTGCTACTGCCAGTTATGACTTCGAAAATCCGATCAACTTAGCCGAAGACGAAGGTGAAGATGATTGCGAAGTGTCTGGCGAGCTTGCAAGACTATTACTTCAGGAAGAGAGGGCAATTCAACCCCATGAAGAGCCAGTGGAAACAATAAACTTGGGTACTGAGGCAGACAGGAAAGAGGTAAAGATTGGTGCCAACCTAGAGCTCAGCGTGAAGCAACGGTTGACTAAGATGCTGCATGATTATATGGAGATCTTTGCTTGGTCCTACGAAGACATGCCCGGGTTGGATACCGATATTGTGGTCCATCACTTGCCAACTAAGGAAGACTGCCCTCCGGTTAAGCAAAAGGTCCGCCGTATGCGTCCAGAGATGTCTGAAAAGATTAAAGCCGAGGTTATGAAGCAGTTTGATGCTGGGTTCCTTGCAGTGACTTCTTACCCTCAGTGGGTTGCTAATGTGGTGCTGGTACCTAAGAAGGATGGAAAGGTCAGAATGTGTGTCGACTACAGGGATCTGAACAGGGCCAGCCCCAAAGATGACTTCCCCTTACCTCACATTGATGTCCTTGTTGATAATACAGCTCAGCATAAGGTGTTCTCTTTCATGGATGGCTTCTCAGGTTACAATCAGATTAAGATGGCACCTGAAGACATGGAAAAGACTACATTTGTTACTCAGTGGGGCACCTTCTGCTACAAGGTCATGCCATTCGGGTTGAAGAACGCTGGGGCAACCTACCAACGTGCCATGGTTGCTTTGTTTCATGACATGATCCATCATGAGATAAAAGTGTATGTTGACGACATGATTGCAAGGTCCTAAACTAAGGAAGAGCACCTAGATCATCTGCAGAAGTTGTTTGACCGGTTGAAACTGTACAAGCTGAGACTGAACCCGAACAAGTGCATCTTCGGGGTAAGATCGGGAAAGTTGCTAGGCTTCGTGGTAAGTGATAAGGGTATTCAAGTGGATCCTGCTAAGGTTAAAGCTATTCAAGAGATGCCAGTTCCTAGGACAGAGAAGGAAGTCAGAGGCTTTTTAGGACGCCTGAATTACATTGCTCGCTTCATCTCACATCTGACCGCTACCTGTGAGCCAATCTTCAAGCTGCTGAAGAAAGATCAGGTAGTACGTTGGAACGATGAATGTCAGGCTGCTTTTGACATAATCAAAGAGTATCTCCAAGAACCACCTATCCTTATGCCACCGGTTGAAGGGAGACCTCTGATACTATATCTAACAGTGCTTGACAACTCAATGGGGTGTGTGCTGGGGCAGCATGACGAGTCTGGCCGAAAAGAGCATGCCATTTATTACCTTAGCAAAAAGTTTACCGACTGTGAGACCCGATACTCACTGCTTGAGAAAACTTGCTGCGCTTTGGTATGGGCTGCTCGCCGGCTGAGACAGTATATGCTGACTCACACTACCTTATTGATCTCAAAGATGGATCCTATAAAGTACATATTCGAAAAGCCTGCTCTGTCTGGAAGAATTGCAAGATGGCAGATGATCTTGACGGAATACGACATTCAGTACACGACCCAGAAAGCCATCAAGGGAAGTGTATTGGCAGACCACTTGGCACATCAGGCCGTAGATGACTATCAGTCAATGAACTTTGAGTTTCCAGATGAAAGCATCATGATAGTAACTGATTGTGAAGTACCTGGACCGGATGAAGGACCTGAACCGGGATCTCGATGGTCTATGCACTTTGACGGAGCCTCCAATGCTTTGGGTAACGGTATCGGCGCCATCATCATATCTCCTCAAGGTACTCATACTCCGCTCACTGCCCGGCTATGTTTCAACTGTACCAACAACATGGCGGAGTATGAGGCGTGCATCATGGGTCTTCAAGCTGCGATCGACCTAAGGATCAAGTTTCTGAGTGTCTTCGGAGATTCCGCTCTTGTGATCAATCAGATCAAAGGAGAGTGGGATACGAAACATCCAAACCTGATTCCTTACAGAGAATGTGTGTTGACCCTGATCCCCCACTTCACAGAGATAACCTTTGAGCACTTTCCAAGAGAGGAGAATCAGTTGGCGGACGCGTTAGCTACAATGTCTTCCATGTTCAAGGTCAAATGGGATAATGAGGCTCCCCGGATCATCATCTGGAAATTGGACGAACCGGCATACTGTTGCGATCTCGAGACTGAATTGGTGACTGAGAAGCCTTGGTACCATGAGGTGAAGAGATATCTGGAAGCCCAGGAGTACCCTGAAGGTGCCTCTATCAATGATAAGAAGTTCCTGAGAAGGTTCGCAGCCAAGTTCTTCCTTAGCAACGGCATCTTGTACAAGCGAAACCATGATTCAACCTTACTGCACTGTGTGGATAAGACTGAAGCAGAAAGGATCATGGAAGAGCTACATGAAGGGACCTTTGGTACACATTCCAGTGGGCACACTATGGCTAAGAAGATCCTTCGGGCAGGGTATTACTGGTCCAGAATGGAAGCTGACTTTTACCAACATTCCAGGACATGCCATAAGTGCCAGATTTATGCAGACAAGGTGCATGTTCCTCCAGTTCCCCTGAATGTTCTGACTGCGCCTTGGCCGTTTTCAATGTGGGGCATAGACATGATCGGCGAGATTAAACCTACGGCATCTAATGGGCATCGCTTCATCCTAGTGGCGATTGATTATTTTACAAAGTGGGTTGAAGCAGCATCATATGCTACGGTAACCAAGACTGTTGTGGCACGGTTCATTCGGCATAACCTGATCTGTCGATACGGCGTCCCTGAGAGAATTATTACAGACAACAGTACCAATCTGAACAATAAGATGATCGCTGAGCTCTGCGAGCAGTTCAAGATACAACACCACAATTCTTCTCCTTACAGACCAAAGATGAATGGGGCTGTAGAAGCAGCAAATAAGAACATCAAGAAAATCGTGCAGAAAATGACAGTGACTTATAAGGATTGGCACGAGATGTTACCGTTCGCTCTACATGGGTACCGTACCTCAGCCAGGACGTCAACCGGGGCAACTCCCTTCTCTTTGGTCTATGGTATGGAGGCAGTCTTGCCGATCGAAGTACAAATACCCTCTCTCCGGATAATGAAGGATGCAAATCTGAACGAAGATGATTGGATCCAGACACGACTTGATCAACTCAACCTCATTGATGAAAAGAGACTTGCTGCTATCTGTCATGGTCAGACGTATCAGAAACGGATGATCAGGGCATTTAACAAAAAAGTCAGACCACAGGAATATCAAGTTGGGGATCTGGTAATCAAGCGAATCATCCTTCCTCAGAGTGATCCAAGGGGAAAGTGGACCCCTACGTACGAAGGGCCATTTGTGGTTAAGCATGTGTTCTCAGGAGGGGCCATGATTCTAACCAACATGGATGGTGACGACCTTCCTCACCCCGCCAATGCAGACATAGTAAAAAGATACTACGCATGAAAAAAGACCCGCTAGGCTGACATGCCTAGGCAAAAATTAGGGCTTCCCGGCGAACCAAAAGTGTTCGGGCAAAATGAAGGGATGAAATGGAAAAATCTATACACCCGGCAAGTCGAAAACCTGAAAAGGCGGCTTGGGCAAAAATGGGTATCCCGGTGGACTGAAAACCCGAAAGAGCGGTCCAGGCAAAAATTAGGGATAAAAGCGTAATACTATGTCTCATTGGATCACTTTGCATCCAGAATCCGGTATCTACATCAAGTTCAGACGGCACCGATCAGTCAGCTTCACTTTCAACCAAGGTCATCAAGTGATGAGACGCTCGGAGTTATAAAGGCAATAGCAGAGTTGAAACCCAGTGGGATCATTCATATTTCACACAACTGTTTTATTTTCTTTTGTACAAAATTTGTATAAACTCTTTTGTTCGGCGGCGTTCTCTTACTAGGACGTCAGCCTCTTGTACACAAAATGCCTATTTTCAGGCCATTCAAAATCAATACAAATATACTTTCAGTTAAACGTGCCAATTGTTTTTCTTTTTCTGTTTTGTTTTGCGAAGAACGTCCAAGGTTCAATTTGTGATATATGCATTGACAATAATTTGCTAACTCATGAATATTTACATACGAAACAAAGAAATAATTACAGGTAACATTAGAAACAGGGGCAATAAAGAGTTGTCTAAGCAATCTAATTGTTCTGTCCTCCAAGGTACCAAGGTAGATTCAACTAAAGAACATAACCGGCATATCTTAATTCCCCAGAGAGTAAGTCAGCAGTCAGTGCACTCTTCCGCAAGCAAAGTTATCAAATCTTAAGGAAGTTGGGTATCCTCCAGCAGATATCAACATTCCCCAGCATATATACATATATTCTTAACAAGCACCCCCGGCAGTTTTGGTCTAAAGATTGTTCCCCGGCGGCATATCAAATATTCAAAAGAATCACTTTCCCCAGCATAGCAAAACTTCCCCAGGAGAGTCCAATCTAGTTCCCCAGGAAAGTTGGAATTTATCTCCCCAAGCAGTAAGCTTATCCCCAGTAGATTTTGGAAGCTTATCCCCACAAAAGCACGAACGCGTCGCCCGGCTTTATTTAAAGAGTTATTTCCTTAATAGGATATAACTGGGTTATCCTCAGCCAAAAGCCATGGAAAGATCGTCGTCGACACAGTTCTTTCTTATCCCCAGCGAAGTCTATCAATACTTCCAACACAATAAGAGTATCCTCAGCAAGTTATTATCGACACTCAACAAAGTACCTCTCTCCCCACAGAGTATCGCTCCCCAGCAAGATCGTCAGAGTATCTTTTCTCCCCGCAGAGTATTCCATTCGCCAAGTTTATTCCCCAACGGAGTTACCTTCTCCTACCGGTATTCTTGCAGTTATCATCCCCGGCAGGAGTAAAAGCTTATTCTTCAATATCAGCCCAGGAGTGACTTCCCGGCGCCCGTCAAGGATTTACTTTCCTAGATGAAAAACACATTCATAAAACATCACATACATCATTATAGCATGCATAGACGCATCATATCATACAAATCTCATTTATGTTGAGAACATCATTGCTTGATCCATATCATGCATTGCATATGACTGACCTTTACCTTTCAGGAAAGATGCAGTTGAATTCTCAATCATATTTCAAGACCTAGACCGGTTCAGTTAATCAACTCCAAAGATTTCTTATACAGTCCAAGGCCTTCTCTAGTCCAGCTAAATCGACTCCCAACAGATTTTTTTGATGAAGACTCAGTAGAAGTTATCAGGTTTTTCTCAAACGTCCGCTTTTGAGATTATGATTTCCTATGGTTCCCTCCCCGACGGTGCGTGAGGTGATAATTCCAGCCCAGGTTTTTCTCAAACGTCCGCTTTTGAGATTATAAATTCCTATGGTTCCCTCCCCGACGGTGCGTGAGGTGATAATTCCAGCCCAGGTTTTTCTCAAACGTCCGCTTTTGAGATTATAATTTCCTATGGTTCTCTCCCCGACGGTGCGTGAGATGATAATTCCAGCCCAGGTTTTTCTCAAACGTCCGCTTTTGAGATTATAATTTCCTATGGTTCCCTCCCCGACGGTGCGTGAGGTGATAATTCCAGCCCAGGTTTTTCTCAAAACGTCCGCTTTTGAGATTATAATTTCCTATGGTTCTCTCCCCGACGGTGCGTGAGATGATAATTCCAGCCCAGGTTTTTCTCAAACGTCCGCTTTTGAGATTATAATTTCCTATGGTTCTCTCCCCGACGGTGCGTGAGATGATAATCCCATTCCAGGTTTTTCTCAAACGTCCGCTTTTGAGATTATAATTTCCTATGGTTCTCTCCCCGACGGTGCGTGAGATGATAATTCCAGCCCAGGTTTTTCTCAAACGTCCGCTTTTGAGATTATAATCTCCTATGGTTCTCTCCTCGACGGTGCGTGAGATGATAATTCCATCCCAGGTTTTTCTCAAACGTCCGCTTTTGAGATTATAATTTCCTATGGTTCTCTCCCCGACGGTGCGTGAGATGATAATTCCATTCCAGGTTTTTCTCAAACGTCCACTTTTGAGATTATAATTTCCTATGGTTCTCTCCCCGACGGTGTGTGAGATGATAATTCCATTCCAGGTTTTTCTCAAACGTCCGCTTTTGAGGTTATAATTGCCTATTGGTTCTCTTCCCGATACTGCGAAGATGGTAATTTCCACCAAGATTTTCTCAACGAGCGTTGTTGAAGTTAAAGTCACCCAAGGTTCTCTCACCGTTCATGCTGAGGTAGTAACCACCCCTGGTTCATTCATCACCGTTTGAAGCTCCAGATCCAACTCCTGTAACCAGTCAGGACACATCTATACCAAGCATCTGAAAACCAGCTCCTGCAACGTGTCAGGTACTCATTTTTCTTTTGCAGGTATGCAGGTTCTCGCTAAGGAATCTCTTACGCGATCAACATCCAGATGGCATCTATAAGCCCATCATCCTATTCATCAACCTCTAAATGGCATCTGTAAGCCCATTCCCATCATCACCCTGCTACTATGTGAGCGCAAATTTCTGGGCACTCTAGTGTTCAATCATCTTCTACCCTCGGATTACGAGAGGCACGTCAGCCAATCTGCATCCTCAGGTCTAAGAAGATTGAACAGGGGCAACTGTTGTACCCCAAAATTTGCCCTCCCATATTCTTCAAAGATTTGCCAAGTCAAGCTTCAAAATTCCCCAAGGGTTGCACAGTGTAAGAGCCTCCTAAGACAGTCAAAATTAGGGTTTGGTCTCTGATCAAGAAAATGAAGTTTCCAAAGGTCTAATCAAGTCTCACATGCCTACAAATATGGTCAAGCATCCTCATATCAAGTTTCAAGACTTTCAGCACAAAATTGCACAGTCAAAAACCCTAATTGCACTACAGTCAACTGTAGGGGTAAAATGGTCATTTGACAGTCAAAAGTTCAAATTTTTGGTCAACATCTCATTTTGAAGCCTTAAACATCATTTGATCAATACTTGATCATGATTCTCAAAGTTTGGCTCAAAAATCATCAAGATGCAAAAGTTTCCTTATTTGGACAGTTGAAAAAGTCAACTGTAAATTGACCAGGGCATAACTTTCACATGGATTATCAGAAAAATTCCATCCAAAGCTCATTTTGAAGAGAAAAACATTTCCTACAACTCCTCTTCATACTTCAAGTCCAAGAAATGCTCTCACAAAAAGTTATCAATTTCAACATTATAGGTCATTTTCAAAAGTCAACAAAAAGGGACTTTAAGTCAAAGGCCATAACTTGAGATTGGTAAATCAAAATGACATGGGACCAAAAACATTGGTTAGAGGACTCAAAGACCTTTCCAAAATATCCAAGAACATGAGAAAAGCTTAAAAATTGAGCAAGTTATGCCTTGTGGAAGTTGGGAAATGTTTGGATATTTTGAAAAGTCAACATTGGTTCAAATGACCTAAAATTGCTAATGGGCCTATTTTTCTTCCATAATTCATTATCCAAGGCATGTGCACGACCACTTGGCCCAAAGGGAAGTTTTATTCATTTTTTATTTATTTATTTGGATTTTTATTAATAATAATTCATTTAAATTAAAATAAATACATGAAAAATGCTAACCTAAGTTTTTCAATCTTTTTGTGCATATTTTATCCTCAAGATTTCGTGCCTAGCTAAATAAGGAAAGAACCAATGCAATTGGATGTGATTTGGTAGCAAAAGCACATGGAAAAAGATTGAAAAAGATCTTTGAAAATCAAATTTCAAAAACCATGAATGCAAAAGATTTAGATGGTTTTATTTGACCTAATTCATTCTTACATAAGTAGAGAACACAACCCTAATGAAAGAGACCACGCAGCTGCTCAAAAATCTGGAAAGCAAAACTTGAAATTTGTCAAAAAATTCCAATTCTGAAAACACTTTTGCAGGGTGATTCAAGGCATAATAGTTGTTCAAACATCTTCCTGGAGGATCACAGAACGATTTCCAATCAAAATCATCCATCAAAACATCAGGAATTGGTAATACGAACAGGACCTGTACCGAAAAATTTTCATACTCTTGCATCTCAATTCATGCGCTTTTTGCACTTTTTAACATATGATTTACATTCCTTATGCAATTCTGATGCTAACCATGTGGTTTAATTTTGTTTTCATGCCTTATATGGAGATTTGCCATTAGAGACTTTGAGGGTTTTCAGGTTTTCAAATTAGGCATTTTCTATCCCTGTAAAATTGAGACACATCAATACCATGAACAAAATCAGCTCGCTTAGACGAAGACAATGGCATGCTCGCGCTGAATTTATATGCCAAGGGGACCTAATCGCTATTATTCAAAGAAGCATGTTTTGAGGGGGTTCAAAACCCCCGTTAAATGTTTGTTAATTTGTTTCAGGAAATCACCAACGAAGAGGACGATGAGGTGGAAGGCGTTGGTTGGGTCATTCAAATTCTGCGCGCGTTTTTTAAGCTACTGACTAATTTTCCTTTATAATATTTGTTAGTTATTATATATTAAACGCGTATGAGTTGATTCAGTGGCAAGCATAGTTGTTGGTAACATTCGAGACCTGGGTTCGAGCCCCAGGTCTTCACTATCTCAATATTATTTTCCAATTAATCTTCACATGCAGTTTCACGTACTGGAGACCATCATACACCTTCATAATCAAGTGTCCACGCGTCCAAGGGAACTCAATCAAAGGCCAAGATCCAAGGAACATGGTAGGTCCTAGTCAACACGCCAGCATGCTGCCTGGAAAAAGTCAAAAGGGCCAAGGTAAATGGGCCAGATTTACTAAGAGAAAACCTCCTATTTGGGGTCTGAACCCCCAGGTTTGCAAACTCTTTTATTATTCTTTATTTCTTCTTTATTTTTTTTTACTTTCAATTATTATTTTTAATTAATTCTGTTAATTTAATTATATTTTCATAAAATCACAAAATACCATAAAAATCAGAAAAGACCAAAAATTAAATATATTTAATTAGTTAATATTTTGTAAATAAGTTCATAAATTAATTAGTTAAATTAGGTTTAATTTTAATTCTTTTAATAAAAATCTAAAAAAACATAGAATTAGGGTTTAATTAATTTTTATCTTTTTTTATTTTTTATTCCATAATAATTAAACATTAGATATTTATTTTTATAATTAAATTTGCATGTAAATTAATTAGGGTTAATATTAGGTTTTAATCTTCTTGTCTTAATAAATTAAAAAACAAATAGAATTAGGGTTAGCATTTAGTTTCAATTAATTCTTTTTCATTTAAATCCTAAAATACTAAAAAATACTAAAAACATCTCCTTTTCTTTTTTTTTCTTTATTAATTAATTCCATTTAAGTTAATTTTGCAAAAAAGGGTCCAACGCCCTCGTTTTTTTATTCTTATTAATTCGCATATTTATTTTATTTCGTTTAAATATCTATGTATCTCTCCCAAAGCCTTCTAATTAACTTTCTCACACTCTTTATTTCTTTCTTTATTTTTCTGTCAAATCGGGTTCAAGAAATTTTGGCGATGTGGACCCGCGCCTTTTGTAATAGCTTAGAATTTTTATTTCTCGCAAATATTTTAACTGTTAAATAATGGCATGAAAGAATGTATGGACAAAAATAAAAACAAACGTTAGATCACCAATAACATGACAAAAGACAAAAATACTTGAAAACGACACACAAATCGCACACACCACCCCTAGGGTACGCCTCACTGTTGCCTTGCCTCGAAAGGTGATCGTCGAGTAGAGGATGTCTTAGTAAGTCCTCATGATCCGGGAATCTGGCATGAGGGTAGCTTCTAAGGTATCTTCCTATTGCTCTGGTGATCACCATGTCCCGAACCTCGAATTGACCCGAACACCTCCAACGGTGGTGCTACCTACCTCTCAATGGTGGGATGGCACTACTTTAAAGGACACTTACACAGACGAATTCCTTAGGGTAGGTAGACAACTCTAAGATACTTGCTCTAATTCAAAACAAAACAAATCAAAAATACTTTTCACACCAACACATTTTCAAAAGCTTTCGAAAGCAATTTTTCAAACACTCTTGAGGACCGATACAAGAGTCGAACTGGAATTTTCAAAGAAACTTTTTTAAAAACCCACATTGAAAAGCAAACAAACCATTTTGAAAACACAAATGAGCAAGTATCTAAGAGCCCATGGATAACCATGGATAGAAAGGGTGCTAGCACCTTCCCTTTCTATAACCTACCTCCCGAACCGAGAGCAATCTCTTTAAGGAATTTTTCTGTGCTTTTGTCCTTTCCATTTGGAGAAAATAAAAGACGGTGGCGACTCTTGCTTCCGCGACATTTCGCGAACCAGCGTTAAACAGTCAGTTCCAGATCCACCGATAACACACACTATGGCTAAGAAAATCCTTCGGGCAGGGTATTACTGGTCCACAATGGAAGCTGACTGTTACCGACATTCCAGGACATGCCATAAGTGCCAGATTTATGCAGACAAAGTGCATGTTCCTCCAGTTCCCCTGAATGTTCTGACTGCGCCTTGGCCGTTTGCAATGTGGGGCATAGACATGATCGGTGAGATTAAACCTACGGCATCTAATGGGTATCGCTTCATCCTGGTAGCGATTGATTATTTTACAAAGTGGGTTGAAGCATCTTCCTACGCTACGGTAACCAAGACTGTTGTGGCACGGTTCATTCGGCATAACCTGATCTGTCGGTATGGCGTCCCAGAAAGAATTATTACGGATAACGGTACCAATCTGAATAACAAGATGATCGCTGAGCTCTGCGAGCAGTTCAAGATACAACACCATAATTCTTCTCCTTACAGACCGAAGATGAATGAGGCTGTAGAAGCAGCAAATAAGAACATCAAGAAAATCGTGCAGAAGATGACAGTGACTTATAAAGATTGGCACGAGATGTTACCGTTCGCTCTACATGGGTACCGTACCTCAGCTAGGACGTCAACCGGGGCAACTCCTTTCTCTTTGGTTTACGGTATGGAGGCAGTCTTACCGATCGAAGTACAAATACCCTCTCTCCGGATAATGAAGGATGCAAATCTGAACGAGGATGATTGGATCCAGACACGACTTGATCAACTCAATCTTATTGATGAAAATAGACTTGCTGCTATCTGCCATGGTCAGACGTATCAGAAACGAATGATCAGGGCATTTAACAAAAAGGTCAGACCACAGGAATATCAAGTTGGGGATCTGGTAATCAAGCGAATCATCCTTCCTCAGAGTGATCCAAGGGGCAAATGGACCCCTACATACGAAGGGCCATTTGTGGTTAAACATGTGTTCTCAGGAGGAGCAATGATATTGACCAACATGGACAGTGACGACCTTCCTCACCCCGCCAATGCAGACATGGTAAAAAGATACTACGCATGAAAAAAGACCCGCTAGGCTGACATGCCTAGGCAAAAGTTAGGGCTTCCCGTCGAACCAAAAGGGTTCGGGCAAAATGAAGGGATGAAATGAAAAAAATCTGTACACCCGGCAAGTCGAAAACCTGAAAAGGCGGCTTGGGCAAAAATGGGTATCCCGGTGGACTGAAAACCCGAAAGGGCGGTCCAGGCAAAAGTTAGGGATAAAAGCGTAATACTATGTCTCATTGGATCACTTTGCATCCAGAATCCGGTATCTACATCAAGTTCAGACGGCATCGATCAGTCAGCTTCATCTTCGTTTAGGTCATCAAGTGATGAGACGCTCAGAGTTATAAAAGCAATAGCAGAGTCGAAACCCTGTGGATCATTCATATTTCACACAGCTGTTTTATCTTCTTTTGTACATAATTTGTATAAACTCTTTTGTTCGGCGGCATTCTCTTACTAGGACGTCAGCCTCTTGTACACAAAACGCCTATTTACAGGCCATTCAAAAAATCAATACAAATATATTTTTCAGTTAAAAGTGCCAATTGTTTTTCTTTTCCTGTTTTGTTTTGCGAAGAACGTCCAAGGTTCAATTTGTGATATATGCATTGACAATAATTTGCTAACTCATGAATATTTGCATACGAAACAAAGGATTAATTACAGGTAACATTAGAAACAGGGGCAATAAAGAGTTGTCTGCGCAATCTAATTGTTCTGTCCCCCAAGGTACCAAGGTAGGTTCAGCTAAAGAACATAACCAGACATCTTAATTCCCCAGAGAGTAAGCAAGACAGTACACTCTCTCCAAGCTATATCATCAAACCTTAAGGAAGTTGAGTATCCTCCAGCAGATCTCAACATTCTCCAACAGCAATATACATATTCATAACAAGCATCCCCGGCAGTCTTGATCTAAAGACTGTTCCCCGGCAGCGTACCAATATTCAAAGGAATCACTTCCCCCGCAATTCAAAACTTCCCCAAGAGAGTCCAATTCAGTTTCCCCAAGAAAGTTGAAATCCATCTCTCCAAGCAGTAAGCTTATCCCCAGTAGATTCTGGAAGCTTATCCTCACAGAACACGAACGTGTCGTCCGGCTTTATTCAAAGAGTTATTTCCTTAACAGGATATAACTGGGTTATCCTCAGCCAAAAGCCACAGAAAGGTCATCGTCAACACAGTTCTTTCTTACCCCCAGCGAAGTCTATCAGCACTTCCAACACAACAAGGGTATCCTCAGCAAGTTACTATCAACAATTCAACAGAGTATCTCTCTCCCCACAGAATATTGCTCCCCAGCAAGATTGTTAGAGTGCTTTCCTCCCCGCAGAGTCATTCCATTCGCCAAGTTTATTCCCCAACGGAGTTATCTTCTCCTACCGGTATTCTTGCAACTATCATCTCCAACGGAAGCAAAAATCTACTCTTCAACATCAGCCCAGGAGTGACTTCCCGGCACCCGTCAAGGATTTATTTTCCTAGACGAAAAACATACATTCCTAAACATCACATACATCATTATAGCATGCATATACGCATCATATCTTACAAATCTCATTTATGTTGAGAACATCATCGCTTGATCCATATCATGCATTGCATATGACTGACCGTTACCTTTCAGGAAAGATTCAGCTAAATTCTCAATCATATTTCAAGACCTAGACCGGTTCAGTTAAATCGACTCCAAAGATTTCTTATCCAGTCCAAGGCATTCTCTAGTCCAGCTAAATCGACCCCAAACAGATTTTTCTGATGAAGACTCAGTAGAAGTTATCAAAGGTTTTTCTCAAACGCCCGCTTTTGAGATTATAATTTCCTATGGTTCTCTCCCCAATGTTGCGGAGGTGATAATTCCATTCCAGGTTTTTCTCAAACGTCCGCTTTTGAGATTATAATTTCCTATGGTTCTCTCCCCAATGTTGCGGAGATGATAATTCCATCCCAGGTTTTTCTCAAACGCCCGCTTTTGAGATTATAATTTCCTATGGTTCTCTCCCCAATGTTGCGGAGATGATAATTCCATTCCAGGTTTTTCTCAAACGTCCGCTTTTGAGATTATAATTTCCTATGGTTCTCTCCCCAATGTTGCGGAGACGATAATTCCATTCCAGGTTTTTCTCAAACGTCCGCTTTTGAGATTATAATTGCCTATGGTTCTATCCCCGATACTGCGGAGACGGTAATTCCCAAGTTTTTCTCAACGATTGCTGTTGAAGTTAAAGTCATCCAAGGTTCTCTCACCGTTCCTGCTGAGGTAGTAACCACCCCTGGTTCATTCATCATCTTTTGAAACTCCAGATCCAGCTCCTGTAACCAGTCAGGACACATCTATACAAAGCATCCAAAAACCAGATCCTGCAACATGTCAGGTACTCTTTTTTCTTTTGCAGGTACGCAAGTTCTCGCTAAGGAATCTCTTACGCGATCAACCTCCAGATGGCATCTATAAGCCCATCATTCTATTCACCAATCTCTAAATGGCATCTATAAGCCCATTTCCATCACACTGCTACTATGTGAGCGCAAATTTCTGGGCACTCTAGTGTTCAATCATCTTCTACCCTCGGATTACGAAAGGCACATCAGCCAATCTGCATCCTCAGGTCTAAGAAGATTGAACAGGGGCAACTGTTGTACCCCAAAATTTGCCCTCCCATATTCTTCAAGAAATTGCCAAGTCATGCTTCAAAATTCCCCAAGGGTTACATAGTGCAAGAGCCTCTTGAACAGTCAAAATTAGGGTTTTGATTCTGATCAAGAAAATGAAGTTTTCAAAGGTCCAATCAAGTCTCACATGCCTATAAATATGGTCAAGCATCCTCATACCAAGTTTCAAGACTTTCAGCATAAAATTGCACAGTCAAAAACCCTAATTGCACTACAGTCAACTGTAGGGGCAAAATGGTCATTTGACAGTCAAAAGTTCAAATTTTTGGTCAACATCTCATTTTGAAGCCACAAACATCATTTGATCAATGCTTGATCATGATTCTCAAAGCTTGGCTCAAAAATCATCAAGATGCAAAAGTTTCCTTATTTGGACAATTGAAAAAGTCAACTGTAAATTGACCAGGGCATAACTTTCACATGGATTATCAGAAAAATCCTATCCAAAGCTCATTTTGAAGAGAAAGACATTTACTACAACTCCTCTTCATACTTCAAGTCCAAGAAATGCTCTCACAAAAAGTTATCAATTTCAACATTATAGGTCATTTTCAAAAGTCAACAAAAAGAGACTTTAAGTCAAAGGCCATAACTTGCGATTGGTGAATCAAAATGACATGGGAACAAAGAAATTGGTTAGAGGACTCAAAGACCTTTCCAAAATGTCCAAGAACATGAGCAAATCTTAAGAATTGAGCAAGTTATGCCTTGTGGAAGTTGGGAAATTTTTGGATATTTTGAAAAGTCAACATTGCTTCAAATGACCTAAAATTGCTAATGGGCCTATTTTTCTTCCACAATTCATTATCCAAGGCATGTGCACGACTACTTGGCCCAAAGGGAAGTTTTTCTTCATTATTTATTTATTTATTTGGATTTTTATTATTAATAATTCATTTAAATTAATTAAACACATGGAAAATACTAAACCTAATTTATCAAATCTTTTTGTACATGTAATAGGTTCAAAAATTCGTGCATAATCAAATATGGAAAGATTTGAAGAGAATTGGTCATGATTGATACAAAATAGCATGGAAAATATTGAAAAAAGATCTTAAGAAATCAAATCTTCCAAACCATGAATGCCAAGGATTTTGATTGTTTTCTTTGACCTAATTCACTCATACATAAGTATAGAACACAACCCTAATGCCAAGAACCACTCAGCTGCGCAAAAACCCCATTATCAAACTCAAGCTTTTTTGGCAAAAATTCCAATTCTGAAAACCTAGTTCTAGGGCGATTCAAGGCAAGATTTTGATCTCATTAGCTTGCTAAGGCTTCATAGAAGGGATTTGCATCAAAAACTTCAAGTTTTCGTGCCCAGAAACGTGAGAACGATCTCACCTGTACACAAAAAAATTCATAATCGTGCATCTCAATTCATGCATTCTTTGTAACTTTTAATGCTTGATTCATGTTCATTATAAGATTCTGAAGCTAACCATACAAATTAATTGCGTTTTTGTGCGATATATATGATTCTACCATTGATGCAGGCTAGGTTTTCTTGAAATCCAAATTAGGGGTTTCTTGATACTGTAAAATTAAGAGACCTCACCGCCATAACCATGTTCAGCTCGCTTAGACAAAAAGAATGGCATGCTCGCGCTTAATTTATATACCAAGGGGGCCTAATCGCTATTATCAGAATAGGCATGTTTTGAGGGGGTTCAAAACCCCCGTTAAATGTTTGCTATTTTTTTTCAGGAAATCACCAATGAGGAAGATGATTATGTGGAAGGCGCTGATTGGAACATTCAAATTCTTCGCGCGTTTTTGAACCATTGACTATTTTTCTTTTATAATGTTTGTTAGTTATTATATGTTAAACGCGCTTGGGATGGCTTAGTGGTATACGTATGTGCTGGTAACGTTCATGACCTGGGTTCGAGCCCCAGGTCCTCACTATTGTCATATTATTTTTCAATAAATGTTTCCATGTAGTTTCATATGCTGAAGACCATCATACGTCCTTCCATCAAGCCGTCCATGCGTTCAATTTCATCAATCCAAGGGCGCAGATTTGAGGAACATGGTACGCGTGAGTCAACGCTAGAGTATGTGATTGGAAAAGTCAGCTAGGCCTGAAGCTCATTGGGCCAGATTGCTAAAGAGTTCACCTCCACTTTGGGGACAGATACCCCCCTAGGTTTGCCATTTATTTTTACATTCTTTCTTTTTATTATTTCTATTTTTTCTTTTAATTATTGTTTTTGATTAATTTATTATTTTCGTAAAAAACACAAAACACCATAAAAAAATCAGAAAAGATGAAAAATAGTAAATATTTTATTATTTTCATGAGTAAATTGCATTAATTAATTTAGTTTTAATTTAGGTTAATCGTAATTTTTTTTAATGAAAATCTAAAAAATATAGAATTAGGGTTTATGATAATTTTTATTCCTTTTTCTTTTTATTCCATAATAATTAAATATTAAATATTTATTTTTATAATTAAATTGCATGTAAATTAATTAGGGTTAATTTTAGGTTAAAATTCAATCTTTTCTTGATAAATTAAAAACAACTAGAATTAGGTTTAATTTTAATTAATTCTTTTTTTCATTAAAAATCATAAAATACAAAAATACCAAAAACAAATTTCTCTTCCTTTTCATTTTATTAATTTAATAATTGTTTAATTTAATTTTGCAAAAAGGGTCCAACGCCCTCGTTTAATTCTTATTCAATTCGCATATTTATTTTTTATTATTTATAATATTTATGTATCTCTCCCAAGGCCTTGTAAATTATTTGTCGCACTTTTAATTCTTTATTTTTCTGTCAAATCGGGTTCAAGAAATTTTGGCGATGTGGACCCGCGCTTTTGTAATAGCTTAGAATCTTTTACTTTTTCGCAATTTTTAAACTGTTAATCAAGGCATGCAAGAATGAATGGACGAAATAAAAAACAAACGCTAGATCACCAATAACATGACAAGATAAATACAAATGAACATGACACACAAATCACACACCACCCCTAGGGTACGCCTCACTGTTGCCTTGCCTCGAAAGGTGATCGTCGAGTAGAGGATGTCTTAGTAAGTCCTCATGATCCAGGAACCTGGCATGAGGGTAGCTTCTAAGGTGTCTTCCCATTGCTCTGGTGATCACCATGTCCCGAACCTCGAATTGACCCGAACACCTCCAACGGTGGTGCTACCTACCTCTCAATGGTGGGATGGCACTATTTCAAAGGACATTTACACAGACGAATTCCTTAGGGTAGGTAGACGACTCTAAATACTTGCTCTAAATTTCAAAACAAATTCAAAAATACTTTTCACACCAACACATTTTCAAAAAGCTTTCGAAAGCAATTTTTCAAACACTCTTGAGGACCGATACAAGAGTCGAACTGGAATTTTCAAAGAAACTTTTTTAAAACCCACAGTTGAAAAGCAAACAAACCATTTTTGAAAACACACTGAGCAAGTATCTAAGAGCCCATGGATAACCATGGATAGAAAGGGTGCTAACACCTTCCCTTTCTATAATCTACCTCCCGAACCGAGAGCAATCTCTTTAAGGAATTTTTCTGTGCTTTTGTCCTTTCCATTTGGAGAAAATAAAAGACGATGGCGACTCTTGCTTCCGCGACATTTCGCAAACCAGCGTTAAACAGTCAGTTCCAGATCCACCGATCACACCAGGTAATCATTTTCTTTTTCAGGTACGCAAACTCTCGCTAAGGAATCTCTTACGTGATCGACACCCAGATGGCATCTATAAGCCCATCCACCTCCCATCATCTCTTAGCATGGCATATATAATCCCATCATCCTATCCATCAATCGCCAAATGGCATCCATAAGCCCATTCCTACCATCACACTGCTAACATGTGAGCGCAAATTTCTGGGCACTCTAGTGTTCAATCATCTTCCACCTTCGGATTACGAAAGGCACGTCAGCCAATCTGCATCCTCAGGTTTAAGAAGATTGAACAGGGGCAACTGTTGTACCCCAAAATTTGCCCTCCCATATTCTTCAAGATTTGCCAAAAGCATGCTTCAAAATCTCCCCAAGGGTTGCACAATTCAAGGGCCTCCTAACAGTCAAAAACTAGGGTTTTGGTTCTGACAAAGAAATTGAAGTTTCCAAGGGTCTAATCAAGTCCCACATGCCTATAAACATGGTCAAGTATCCTCATGCCAAGTTTCAAGACTTACAGTACAAAATTGCACAGTCAAAAACCCTAATTGCTCAACAGTCAACTGTAGGGGCAAAATGGTCATTTGACAGTCAAAAGTTCAAATTTTTGGTCAACATATTATTTTGAAGCCACAAACATCATTTGATCAATTCTTGATCATGATTCTCAAAGCATGGCTCAAAAAGTCTCAAGATGCAAAAGTTTCCATATTTGGACAGTTGAAAAAGTCAACTGTAACTTGACCAGGGCATAACTTCCACATGGTTTATTATAAAAATTCCATTAAAAGCTCATTTTGAAGATAAATACATTTCCTACAACTCCTCTTCACACTTCAAGTCCAAGAAATGCTCTCACAAAAAGTTATCAATTTCAACATTATAGGTCATTTTCAAAAGTCAACAAAAAGGGACTTTAAGTCAAAGGCCATAACTTGATATTGGTAAATCAAAATGACATGGGACCAAAGGCATTGGTTAGAGGACTTCAAGACCTTTCCAAAATTTCCAAGAACATGATCAAAGCTTAAAAATTGAGCAAGATATGCCTTGTGGAAGTTGGGAAATTTTGGGGAATTTTGAAAAGTCAACTTCACTTCAAATGCCTCAAAATTGCTAATGGGCCACATTTTCTTCCAAGATTCATCATCCAAAGGCTATGCACGACCATTTGGCCCAAAGGGGATTTATTTCATCATTTTTATTATTTATTTGAATTTTTAATCACAATTAATTCATTTAATTAAATAAAATATGAAAAAAATACTAAAACAAATGTATGTGAATCTTTTTATGCAGCATTTGCTCTCATTGGTCATTGAAGATTCGTGCACATCAAAAAGGGAAGGATTTGGCCATGATTGATATCAAAACACATGGAAAAGATTTGAAAAAATATGCCATTAAAATCAAATATTTGATTCATGATTACAAGGGTTTTTGGACTTGATTCTTACCCTAATTCATTCCCATACATAAACAGATGCAAACCCTAAAGCTCAAAACCTTCAAGCTGCGCCAAAAACCATAGACAAACTTTGCACTTTTTCAAGAAAATTTCAAAACTGCTTTCCTAGTTTTAGCGTGTTTTAGAGCAAAACAACAATCCCATTACATTCCTGAGGCCTCAAGGAACGTTTCTGGATCAAAACCTTTGCTTCTAACGCAAAGAACTGGTAGAACCATGTCTCACTTTTCATGAAAATACTCATAATCGCATTTTGAATTCCCTGCATTTTTCATGTGTTTTTGATGTTGGTTTATGCTAATTGAATCATTCTGAAGCTAACCATGATAGTTAATTGAATTTTTATGCCCTGTATGAGAACCTACCATTAACGTCCTCTAGGTTTTCAGAGGTTCAAATTTGGGGCTTCCTTATTCTGGAAAAATTGAGACACGAGACCAGGGCCATTAGAATCAGAAGCTTGGCACGAACTCAATCCATAGGTCGCGCTCAATTTATGAGCAACCAGGGCCTATTCGCTATTTTCATGTTTATCACTTAGTGGGGGTTTAAAACCCCCGCTATCCTTTTTCTTTTTTTCAGGCAAATGCAGAACAATTGGAGAAGAAGGTGAGGTGTAAGCCAGCGGTTGGTGCGTTTGAATTTCGCGCGAAAAAACACCACTAACCATTGTTTTGCATTATATTATTTATTTGTCATATTATGTTACAAACGCGCAAATGGCACAGTTGGTGGACAAAGCACTTGGTAAGTATTGGGACCTGGGTTCGATTCCCAGGTCCCCTCCTTTCTCCATATTATTTTTCTGTCCATGTTTGCATGTAGCGCTCCCTCCAGAAGTTCACCATACGTCCACAATCCAAGCGTGCCACATGTCTCAGAACCTCAATCCAAGGGCCATGATCTGATGAACACCATACTCGTTGGTCAACCAGGCCACACGCGCGCTGAGAAAGTCAAAAGAGGCCTCCCACAAATGGGCCAGATTGCTGACAGTTTGCCTCCAAATTGGGGTCAACACCCCCCCAAATGTTTGTATTTCTTTTCTTTTCCTATTTTTTTTATTATTATTTGTTTTAATTATTTTCTTTTAATTCATAAATTAATATTTTCCTAATATAAAAAATACCCAAAAAATTCAGAAACTATAAAAAATATAAATATATTTTATTTAAATATTTTCTTTGTAAATAAATTGTATTAATTAATTTAGTTAATTCTAGGTTTAAATCTTAATATTTTTTGTAATAAACTAAAAAAATGTAGAATTAGGTTTTTATACTTTTATCCTTTTTTTTATTTTTCACCATATTTAATTATTAGTTATTATTTTGTAAATAAAATTTGCCATGTAAATATTTAATTAAAATTAGGTCAAACTAAAAACACTTTTCTTAATAAATTAAAAACAATTTAAAATTAGGGTTAATTGACTTTTCTTTTTAATTTCATTTAATTCTCTTACTAAAAATCCATAAACACGAAAACTCAAAAAAATAACTTCTCTTTTCTCATTAAATTTAATTAATTTCATAACTTTAATTCAATTTCTTTAAAAGGGTCCAACGCCCTCGCATTCCCGATTTTAATTCTCTTCGCATTTTATTTTTATTTCTTCTTTTTGTGAATTTCATGTAATTCTCCCAAAGCTATGTAATAGATCAATTAAGATATTTATTTTTTCGCACTTTATTTTATTCAAATCGGGTCTTGGATTAATTTGGCGATGTAGACCCGCGCCTTTGTAATAGCGTAGGACTTTTAATTCCGCATCTTTTTAACTGTTAATAATTTGCATGAAAGAATGAATGTCAAAATAAAAGCAACGCGTAGATCACCAATGCATGAACAAGATAAACATAAATGAACCTGACACACAAATCACACACACCACCCCTAGGGTACGCCTCATTTTTGCCTTGCCCCTCGAAAGGTGGTCGTCGAGTAGAGGATGTTTTAGTAAGTCCTCATGTCCATGAACATGGCATGAGGGTAGCTTCTAAGGTGTCTTCCTATTGCTCCAATGATCACCATGTCCCGAACCCTCGAATTGACCCGAACACCTCCAACGGTGGTGCTACCTACCCCTCAATGGTGGGATGGCACTACTTTAAGGACATTTACACAGATGAATTCCTTAGGGTAGGTAGAGAACTCTAGATACTTGCTCTAATTTCAAAACAAATCAAAAACTCTTTTCACACCGACACCTTTTCAAAAAGCTTTCGAAAGCAACTTTTCAAACACTCTTGAGGACCGATACAAGAGTCGAACTGAAATTTTCAAAGAAACTTTTTTTAACCCACAGTTGAAAAGCAAACAAACCATTTTTGAAAACACAAATGAGCAAGTATCTAAGAGCCCATGGATAACCATGGATAGAAAGGGTGCTAACACCTTCCCTTTCTATAATCTACCTCCCGAACCGAGAGCAATCTCTATAAGGAATTTTTCTGTGCTTTTGTCCTTTCCATTTGGAGAAAATAAAAGACGGTGGCGACTCTTGCTTCCGTGACATTTCGCAAACCAGCGTTAAACAGTCAGTTCCAGATCCACCGATCACACACTGGCTCTTCGTGTGGCTGAATGGCCCTCTCTTCCTGGAGTAGCAGTCTTGCAAGTTCACCTGGCACTTCGCAATCATCTTCACCTTCGTCTTCGGCTAAGTTGATCGGATTTTCGAAGTCATAACTGGCAGTAGCAGAGTCGTTACAAGTGAGATCTAGAGTGGATTGAGACCTGTATATGTGAGTGTGTGTAAAATAGCTGTTTTACAACATATAATAAAGAAAAACAAGCAGCGCAAAATTTGAAATGCAAAAGACGTCCAATGCTTTTATTAATGATATATGAAAATGGCACACAAAAGCCCTCACAAATGAAGCCACGGTGCCCCGGGTAAGACACCAGGCCATAAAGTTTCAAAACATTGTCTGTTACAAATTCAAAACAAAGAGTTCATTACTGGGTAACAAAAGTAATAGGGATGAAGTCCTTTGTTGTCTAGTTGCTTGGTCCACCGTTGGTCGTAGGATAAATCCAGCTATCGAATTCCGACTCTTCCACATCATCCTCAATGGCATTCACTCCCGAGTTGCTGATGAACACGGAAGGTCTTCCAATCCTTGCACTTAGAACAGCCCTTTGAGCTTCTGCAGTGAAACCCAAACCAAACTTGTTAGTCTTCTGAGTAAAATCAGGGAGTCGGCCCCAATTTGCACACTCACCCTTCTCAATAACAGCCCAGGCATCCTTTAAGGAAGCCATCTTCATAGGAGAATCTTCAACCACAGTCTCAGCTGATGCCAGTGTCTGAGGAACCTCTTCAAAATGCTGAAATGGGGTCTAATGAACTCCCCATCCATCTCTACGTATCGGAACGAGTTGAGGTGGCTGACCATATACTCTTCCTCCCCTTGTACTGTCACAATCTTCCCTCTGACCGGGTACTTCAGCTTCTGGTGGAGCGTTGATGTTACAGCTCCAGCTTTGTGGATCCATGGACGACCCAGCAAACAAGAATAGGATGGCCGAATGTCCATCACGTAGAATGTAGAATTGAAGACCTGAGAACCAACTTTAATTGGAATATCAACTTCACCATGCACCATCCTTTTAGACCTGTCAAAGGCCCTGACAATGATATTACTTGGCTTTAGCTCTAACCCTTCGCAATCCAACCGGTCTAGAGCCTTCTTGGGTAAGACTTTCAATGAGGAACCAGTGTAAACCAATACATGTGCAAGAGTAGTGCCCCTGCATTCAATGGAGACATGCAGGGCATCATTGTGGTTCTTCCCTTTAACAGTCAGATCAGCGTCGGAGAAACCCAAACCATTATCAGCAGTTAAATTGGCCACACAATCGGTAAACTGATCAGCTGATGTCTCTTGTGGCACGTGGGCAGTCTCCAGGAAGGTAATCAGAGCCTTGGTATGGGCCTCTGAACACAAAAACAGTGACAACATAGAAATCTTGGATGGGGTTTTCCCCAGCTGCTCAACTACGTTATAATCACTGTTCTTAATAATCTTCAGAATCTCTTCCATCTCCTGTTTAGAAGCTTCAACAGTAATAGTCTTCGGTGCCTCCGTCTGGGCAGGCATATCAGTGGTGATCCCTTTGCCCCGAGCGTTAGATGACTCGGAGACAGGGGTAAGGATAGGAACTTGATCAGGAATCGTGATAGGTACACTTGCAGGTGTAATGACAACAGGTCTTCAGACAGCTGGTGGAGCAATATCAGGTGAGAAAAGTCTACCGCTACGGGTGACTTTAGCAGGTCCAGTAATGTTGCTGACGCCGGTATCAACATCCAACTCTTGCTTAACTCCAAGAACATAAACATCATCCCCATAGTGCCAGGGGACAGCTTTGTCAGAGGTGTAGGTGATGGGTCCCGGAACAGTGATAATCACAGGTGCGATCCTCGGAGTAGATGTAATTCTAACAGGCTTCCTCGAGAGAGCCTTGGAAGAATTATTGAAAATGGTAATGATGGCAACTTCTTCAGTAGGAATGGAAGGAACAACAATCTTCTCAAACAGGATCTCCTTATTATCCATCAGGTTTTGGATACCTGACTTCAAAAACGGGCAACTAGTAAGTAAAACAGAACACATATGGCAACCTTCGCCACAGCCCGGAAATAAATCGGCTAGCAACAGGTTCTTCTTGACAGTCATCAAAGGGGTAACAATATCAATCACGGAAACTACAAACAAGTCTTCCTCTACAGCATTTACTCCATGTTTGGGCATGGGAGCAGTCACAACATTAGGCCTCTCGGGCGCCTCAAACTCAATCTCCTTTGCATCAATTAGGTCTTGCACCCTGTTCCTCAGAACCCAACAATCATCTGTATTATGCCCCAGGCTATCAGAGTGAAAAGCGCAACGGGCATTAGGGTTATACTTTGGTGACGTGGTACTTGGATTCTTCGGAGCTTCTTTTAGAATCACCAGATTGGTCTTCAGCAACTGTGGCAGAATCTGAGACAAAGTCATGCTGAGACGAGTGAACTGCTTTCGAGGTCTCTCGTCCTTTTGTTAATTGTGATGCTGAGGAGCACCAGCAGGTTTTGAAATAACAACCGCATTGACAGCTTGGCGGTGTTCAGGTGTATTCTGTCTTCTCGAACTGTAGACAACACTGGACTCTTTCTTAAACGGCTTCTTCTCAGTGCTTGATGAGGCACCCTTCTGTATCTTCCCAACCTTAATACCAGCTTCAATCCTCTCACCAGTCAAAATAAGATCTGTAAACCCGGCTGAAGAGCTTCCAATTAGATGGTTAAAGAATGGACCAGACAGGGTCCCCAGAAACATATCCATAAGCTCACGATCAGCCAAAGGTGGTTGCACCCTTCCAGCAAGGTCTCTCCATTTTTGAGCATACTCTTTGAATCCTTCACCCGTTCTTATTGACATACCCTGGAGTTGGGTACATGTAGGAGCTAGGTCGGAGTTGTACTGATACTGCCTGTAGAATGCAGTAGCCAAATCTTCCCAGCTGCGGATACTGGCTCCGTCCAACTGATAAAACCACTCAAGCTGAGTCCCTGAGAGATTGTCTTGAAAGAAATGGATCCATAAGTTCTTATCAGCAGTGTAAGGTTGGATCTTCCGCACATATGACCAGAGGTGCATCTTTGGACAGGAAACTCTGTCATACTTGGCAAAGGCAGGTGCCTTGAATTTGTGAGGAATCACCACCCCAGACGATAGACCCAGATCTCTGAAGTCCAGACTGGGCACCTTCTGAATTTCCATAGCACTTAAACGGTCTTCCAGCTGTTTGTACTTATCCTCAGCAGGAGGATATTGTTCTTCATCATAGTCTGTTTCGTTGTCGGAGACCATAGGGATAGGAGCCCTCCTTTCTTGTGGACTATATTTCCCTCCAGATGAGGTGGTCAGATCAACTTCATTCTGCAACCCGTTTCCAAACCTGCATCCAGTATTGAACAGGATGGTCCTCTTCTTCTTCTTCTTCTTCTTCTTCTTTTTCTCCTTCAGAATCAAGGTCTTCAAGTCCTGCTGACCCTTAGCTAGATTCATGAACAGTTCCTGAAATTGGGCATTCTGGGCCTGAAGGGCCTTGATAGCTTGCTCAGTTGAAGGTTCAGTAGACATGATGATTGCTGAAATAAACAACGAAGAAGATAAGAGACCTGTAAAGGGTACCTGTTTATGAAGTGCATGGGATGAAATGCGTATGATTTATGATTTCAAAGACAATCGGGATTCAAATTTGTAAACAAGAAAGGAAACACACTTTATTAGATTTAAACTTCAAAATTTAAATTGTTCAACAAGCTGCCCTTAGGCGTTACAAGAATGGAAATACTAAAAAGTAAATAAAAACTGTAAAAGAAATCAACAAAGGTCCATCAATGCTCCCATGGTCTCTTCTTCTCAGTGCGGACATAATCATTCAGAATCCGCTCATTCTCCAACTGCCTAGTCAGCTTCTGGATCTTCTGCTCTTGTTCATTGAACCTCTCCCGATAAGAATCCCGTTCTTCCCGCAGTTGCATCCAAGATATCTTCAGTGTCCTAATATCAGTGGGCATGTAAGGGTGGAGAATGGTTGGAAGAACCCCCTCTTCATTAGCAACTTCAAGAGTAACAGGCCTGACAGCTTCATATGGCATACCTAACTTCTGGGAACGGATGCGGACCCATCCGAGATATGGCTCCATTAGCAGAGAAGTCTTTGGACCCAATTCATGTGGATCAGATTGGTGAACTCTGTCCTAAGCCCTTATGAATCTACGACGCAGCTCGTCGCTATCTCCCTGAAAATCAAAGATGATATGAGGCATCAACATCTCATGAGGCCCTTCTCTTCTGGATCTTCCAAACTGACGGAGAGCTAAACATGGGTTGTAATAAATCCCTCCATGGGTTCCGATCAATGGAACATTAGGATACTCTCCACAGTGATCAATGACAGTCACCTCATCCATACCTTTGAGAGTCCAGATAATGTCATTATTAGAAAGAGACATCACCCTATAAGCCCAACCCATTCCTTCTTTGTTCTTCAGCACGGACTTAGGGAGGTGCGAAATAAACCACCTCGACAATAAAGGAGCACAGCACATCAAAGTTCTCCGCTTTCGGGTAGTACGAGCATAGAGCTGATGAAGGATGTCACCCAAGAGAGTGGGTACAGGGTTCTGAGAGATGAAGATCTTTATGGCATTAATATCAACAAAAGTATCAGGATTCGGAAACAATACCAGACCATAAATCAAAAGAGCCAGAATGTCCTCGTACGCCTTGAAGTCTAAGCTGTCCCAGAAGTAATTAGCTTTGTCAACCAAAAACTTAGTTAGAAAACCCTTAGCTCCACTTCTAGTCTCCCGGTTAGCCATTACCTCTTCCTTGGTCAAGTGAAGGGCTGCAACAATTTCTTCGGGCTTAAGAGTCTTTTCCAAACCAGTAAACAAAGTCTGTTCCAGGACGGAGATACCGAGCAGCTCAGAGAACTCTTCTAGGGTAGGAACCAGCTGGAAGTCCTGGAAAGTAAAACAATGGTACAACGGATCATAGAATTGGACCAGAACACTCATCATTTGTTCATCCAATTTTGAGGTGACCAAACTGAGGAGAGAACCATGCCTTCTGATGAAGGAAGTAGTGTCTGGAATCCTGACAACCAAATCTTTAAGCAGGGTAGGTACTTGGACAAAGTTGATCCGGATAGTATTCCTACGCATGGGCATCATGGTGACCTACAAAATAGAGCAAAGATGAAACCCTCTTGTCTTTGAAATAGATTAGTCCTTATGCAAAATGTATGCAATGTTATGATGTCATGATGTCATGGTAAAGGCACACCACAAGTATCCACAAAAGGCAAACATGGTAAAGGCACACAAGTCACACAAAAGAGCCCTTAGATTTCAGGCTGGCATGAAGCTTAGGTACTACCCTCTTTCAGTTCAGTTGGTTTGAACCTGTCCTAAAAATAGTAATCGGGTTCTAGAGGATCTCAATATCACTGACTACCCTCAATCGGTCATAATTCCAGTTTAGCAACCTTTTCTTGTGACCAGAATCATCGCGAGAGTTTAGTCTCAATGAGTGTAGCATACTGCTACTGTTCTATGGCCAAGTTGGTCAATTTAAGGTTCTAAGGTCAGTTGGTGCTTAATGACTCCTTAGAAGACCCATATTCTCCTCGTTCCAACACAAGGGATATCGGTATGGACCAAGGTGCCACACCAACGTAGCTACTGCTTCATCCGTATCGGTCTACGTCGTACAGATCCCTCACAGTTTATTGCTACTTACCTAAAGGGTATCCCCAGATCCGGGTTAGGATCTATAGAACTCGGATACAAGCCCACAAAATTAAAGCATACAAAGCATACAATTGAAAACACAAGTGATTTAATCCTAAGGTACACCTCACTTATAAAGTTGTCCCCAGCAGAGTCGCCAGTTCTGTGATCGGTGGTGATGAGAACTGACTGTTTTGGAATGCTGGTTCGCGTTTGAGTTTATTTTTGCAAAATGTCGCGGTAAGCAAGAGTCGCCGCCGTCTTTTATTTTATCCAACAAGGAAAGGACAAAAGCACCGAAAAATTCCTTTTTGAGATGTTTCTCGGGTTCGGGAGGTAGATTATAGAAAGGGAAGGTGTTAGCACCCTTTCTATCCATGGTTATCCACGGGCTCTTAGGTACTTGCTCATTGTGTTTTCAAAAGTTTGCTTTTCTTTGTGTTTGTGGGTTTGAAAAGAGTTTTGTTTTTGAAGAGAGTGTAAGTGCGAAAAGTTTTGTTTTGTTTTAAAAAGAGCAAGTACTTAAGAACCATCTACCTACTCAAAAAGGAATTAAACTGTACAAGTGTCCTTTAGACAATGCTATCCCACTATTGAGGAGTAGGTAGCATCTTCGTTGGAGTTTTCGGGTCAATTCGATTAAGGGACGTGTGGTCACTAAAGCAATGTTAGGACGCTTTAGTGGTAACCCTAATGTCTTAGATCATTTTATTCGAGGCAACCGTTTCGATGAAACTTATGATCTTTGGACAAGAGGGTGACCTCTAAAACTTCCTATACTCAATGACCACGTTCGAGGCAACCAAGTGAGGTGTACCCTAAGAGTGGCATGTGCGAGTGTATTGTTTTTCAGTTATATTATCTTTGTACATGTTATGGTGAGCTACGGTTGATTTTAAGTTTAAAAATTTGGTCTTGTCATGCATTGCCTATTTATCAAACATCTAACAGTTAATATTGTGCGGGAATTAAATTGCGGAAAATAAATCTAAGCTATTACAAGGCGTCGGGTGTTTACATCGCCAAAGACAAACCCTTTAAAATTAAATTGCGAAAAGTAAATAAAAGCGATAAATAAATAAATAAAGTCCTAAGTTAAAAGACTATTACATTCCCGAAGCAGTTACAATATTGAAATATGTATAAAATATAATTCGCGCGCGAGAAAATTAAATCGAAGTGTCTTAGGGTTTTGACCCTTTTTATTAAATAAAGCATATTTTTTTGTTATTTTTGAATTAAAAATTAGTCTAAATTAATAATTGAATTAATTAATTAAATGAAAAGATTTTTGTTTTTTTTATTATTTAAGGAAATAAAATAAGAATGGTTAAAAATATTAAAAGCCTAATTCTAAATTAATTTTAATTTATTGCAAAAAAAAATATTAATGTTAAACCTATTTAAACTAAATTAATTAATTAATTGTTATTTACAAAAAATAAATAATAAAATTAATGGAATTAATAAAAATATTATTTTTTATGTTTTCTGGTTTTTTTGTTATTGGGAAAATAAATAATTTGTTAGTGAAATAAATAATAATTAACTAAATAATTAAAATAAAAGAAATATGCAGAGAAAAAGAAATAAACCAAAATGGGGGGGTGTGGGCTTAATTTGATGGTGGAGTCAGCAATATCCAGGCCCAAATTCAATCAGCCTGCTTTGACTTTCCCATTCCAATATGCGCTGGTTGACTTTAGTCCATGGTGGATCTGCAACTCTGGCCTTTGGATCTTGGCCTGAAGCCACTTGGCATTTGATGGGATGAGAAACATGATGGTCTACGCTTTGGGCGTTGCACATGAGTACCTGAGGAAAAATCAAATAAAGTGTTTTGGGGGACCTGGGATTCGAACCCAAGTCCCAAGGGGTTTTGCAATAGCACGCTCACCAACCAACCAGCTTGTTCAATTGTTATTGGAATAGAACACATATATTACATTCAAAACAACTAATTATGCCCTGCAAAAAAATAAAAAAACGCACTAATAATTCAAACAGGCCAATGGACGCAAGACACGTTATCATCTTCCTCAAATACCCTGGTTATTTACCTGCGGATTTTTATACGCAGGAAGATTCGTAGGGCATCTCAAAAACCTTCTCCAGGCCATGTAAACAAAACCTAAGAGTACCAATGCACTCGTCTCTTCCTCCTGGTCATCCCTGTAACCATTATTTGGCCCAATTTTCTCTGTAATTCAAATGCCTAAAAATAACACTTGTAAACCCTAGGTTCGGGCATCGTTATACAGGCCATGAAAATCAAATTGGATAATGCCAAAACGTTCTAAATCAAATAATAAACACAAATATGCCAATATTTTAAAGAAAAGATGCAAGAATTGGAGATTTGGATTCCATGTTCATAGCCTGTTTCGTGATGACTTACAGTGAGTTTCAGATGGTCTCAAGGCTGGATTTTGATTGGTATGGCTTCACTGGATGTTAGGGAAGAGAGCTATGTCAAGCTTTTTGATTGAATCGAGCTCCAATGTTGTTTTTGATCTCCCACTTTTCAAGCTTTTTCACAAACTTCTTCTGGCCGTTTCAGTAGTGCTTTGTGCGTCCTCTTGCTTTGTGTGGCTTGTGTGAGTGTTATAGAATGAATTAGGTTTGATCTTTTGGTCTGAAATCAAGTGTATTGAAGATTCATGATTTGATTTTGATCTCCATTATCAAACTTCCAAAAATAGGCCAAATCTGTTTTTTTTATGCTTGAATGAGCCTTGATACGAATTGATTTGATGAATCATGCCAATTGAAAGTTGTACCAATCACAAAGATATGATTTCATCAATTTTTAGATTTTATTTGATTTAATATTGATTAAAAATGAATTAAATCAATAAAAATTAAATAAAATAGAAAAATAAATGAATGGACTTGAAATCAAGTATGGGACACGTGTGTGGCATAACAAGACCATATCAAGTGGAAAAAAGTGGGCCCTTTTGTCAAAAATTGGAGTTTTGAGGATAGTTGACTTTTGGCAAATTTGGAAAAATGCCCAACTTCAACAATGCATAACTTCTTCAATTTTGAACTTTTGGAGGTGTTCTTGGACTTTTTAGAAACCTTGAGATGTCCTATAATCAACCCTTTTGGTCTCAACTCATTTTGATATTCCATGCTCAAGTTATAAGCTTTGGAAAAAAAGGTGTTTTTGTTGACTTTCAAAAATGACCTATAATATCCAAATTCATAACTTCTTGTGAGTGCATTTATTGATCTTTGGGTGTGAAGATGGATTGTAGGAAATTGCATCCTATTCAAAATGAGCTTTGGATGGGTCATTTCTCATAAAGTATGAGAAAGTTATGCTTGGTCAAAGTTGAGTTGACTTTTCCTACAAAACCTTAATTTAGCAACTTTTGAATCTTGATGAATCTTGAGCAATCCTTGATGAATCATGATCAACCCTTGATCAAATGATGAATTATCCTTCAAAATGAGAATGTTGACAAAAAATCCAGAGGTTTGACTGTATTTGGGACACAATTGACTTTTGCCTTAGCACAGTCGATTTTTGGGTCTCTTGAGCAATTGACTGACCAAACTTTCTCTGCAAGGCTTGAAATTTGACATGGATGAACTTGAGAACATATTAGGACATTGGGGAGAATTTGAGTCCATTTGGATGTAAGGACCTTGATGTAACACAAAACCCTAATTTTGAATTGACTGCCTTAGGAGGTGATTTGACTGTCCAACTCTTGAGTCATTTTGAGAAACTTGAAGATTATTCTTGACAAATCTTGAGGAATATGGGAGGGAAAATTTTGGGGTACAACAACCGAGAAGAAGCCTCTTAAGAAAGAGTTCAGTGCTGTTTACAGTTCAAAAAGTCAGAATAAACCTGAACGCCGCCAAGTTGTTAATGCAGTGGTTATATCAAGACCTGCTGGTGCTCCTCAGTGCAACAATCATACAAGGGCCGAGAGGCCGCAAAGACAATTCACTCAGCTCAACATGACTTTATCCCAGATTCTGCCGAAGTTATTAAAGACCAATCTAGTGATTCCAAGGGAGGCCCCGAAGAATCCAAATACAACATCACCAAAGTACGATCTGAATGCCCGTTGTGCTTTTCACTCTGATAGCCCGGAGCATGATACGGATGACTGCTGGGTCTTGAAGAATAAGGTACAGGACCTGATTGATGCCAAGGAGATCGAGTTCGGAGCACCAGAAAAGCCTAAACATGACGCATGGGTAAATGCTCTCAAGGATGACGATGATGAAGAGTTTGATATTGACAGCTGGATATACCTAACTGCCGATGGTGGATTAAGCAACTGGACAGCGAAGGATTCTATGCCCGTCTCTGTTATCACCCAGTAATGAAACTTTTTGTTTTGTGTTTGTAACAGACAAAGTTTTAAACTTTACGACCCGGTGTCTTACCCGGGGCACCGTGGCTTCATTTGTGAGGGCTTTATGTGTGTCATCTACATATATCATTAATAAAAGCATTGGACGTTTCTTGCATTTCAAATTTTGCGCTCCTTGTTTTTCTTTTATTATATATTGCAAAACAGCTATTTTACACACACACTCACATATACAGGTCTACATCCACTCTGGATCTCACTGGTAACGACTATGCTACTGCTAGTTATGACTTCGAAAGTCCGATCAACTTAGCCGAAGACGAAGGTGAAGATGATTGTGAAGTGCCTGTTGAACTTGCTAGACTGCTACTCCAGGAAGAGAGGGTCATTCAGCCGCATGAAGAACCTGTGGAAACAATGAATCTGGGTAGATAGGTAGACAAGAAAGAGGTCAAGATCGGTGCAAATCTGGAGCCTAGTGTGAAGCAACGGTTGATTCAGATGCTGCAGGACTATGTTGAGATCTTCGCCTGGTCTTATGAAGATATTCCTGGGTTGGATATCGACATTGTGGTTCACCGATTGCCTACCAAGGAAGACTGTCCTCCAGTGAAACAGAAAGTCCGCCGAATGCGCCCGGAGATGTCTGAGAAAATCAAGGCTGAAGTGATGAAGCAGTTTGACGCCGGTTTTCTAGCAGTTACTTCTTACCCACAGTGGGTGGCCAATGTGGTTCATGTGCCAAAGAAGGATGGTAAGGTTCGAATATGTGTTGACTATAGGGATCTGAACAGGGCAAGCCCCAAGGATTATTTCCCTCTGCCTCATATCGAAATTTTAGTTGACAACACCGCACAGCATAATGTCTTCTCCTTCATGGATGGTTTCTCTGGTTATAATCAGATTAAGATGGCTCCCGAAGACATGGAGAACACAACCTTTGTTACTCAATGGGGTACCTTCTGCTACAAGGTCATGCCTTTTGGATTGAAGAATGTTGGGGCAACGTATCAGCGTGCCATGGTCGCCTTGTTCCACGACATGATCCATCATGATATTGAGGTATACGTTGACGACATGATTGCAAGATCCCATACTGAGGAAGAACATCTTGACCACCTTCAGAAGTTATTTGACAGGTTAAAGTTGTACAAGTTGAGGTTAAACCCAAACAAGTGCACCTTCGGGGTGAGATCTGGTAAGCTGATGGGTTTCGTCGTAAGCGATAAAGGTATTCAAGTGGATCCTGCAAAGGTGAAAGCTATACAGGAGATGCCAGCTCCCCGAACAGAGAAAGAAGTCAAAGGCTTTCTGGGACGACTGAACTACATAGCCCGATTCAACTCGCACCTGACTGTTACTTGTGAGCCAATCTTCAAGTTACTGAAGAAAGATCAGGTAGTACGTTGGAACGATGAATGCCAGGCCGCTTTCGAAAGGATCAAAGAGTATCTCCAAGAGCCTCCTATTCTGATGCCTCCAGTTGAAGGGAGACCTTTGATCTAATACTTGACAGTACTCGATAACTCAATGAGGTGTGTGCTGGGCCAACATGACGAGTCTGGCCGAAAAGAGCATGCTATTTATTACCTTAGCAAAAAGTTTACCAACTGCGAGACCCGATACTCATTTCTCAAGAAAACTTGTTGCGCTTTGGCATGGGCTGCTCGCCGACTGAGACA
This sequence comes from Vicia faba, assembly GCA_948472305.1. Classification (NCBI taxonomy): domain Eukaryota; kingdom Viridiplantae; phylum Streptophyta; class Magnoliopsida; order Fabales; family Fabaceae; genus Vicia; species Vicia faba. The sequence goes on from OX451740.1 coordinate 673,575,284, forward strand.
GTATATGCTGACTCACACTACTCTATTGATATCAAAGATGGATCCAATCAAGTATATCTTTGAGAAGCCTGCCTTATCCAGAAGAATAGCAAGATGGAAGATGATCTTGACTGAGTATGACATCCAGTATACGACCCAAAAAGCAATTAAGGGAAGTGTGTTGGCAGACCATTTGGCACATCAAGCAGTGGATGATTACCAGTCTATGAACTTCGAGTTTCCGGATGAGAATATCATGATAATAACCGACTGCGAAGAACCTGGACCGGATGAAGGACCTGAGGAAGGATCCCGATGGTCTATGTACTTTGATGGAGCTTCAAACGCTTTGGGAAATGGCATTGGCGCCGTGATCATATCTCCTAAAGGCTCTAATGCTCTGTTCATCGCCCGACTATGTTTCAACTGCACCAACAATATGGCGGAGTATGAGGCGTGCATCATGGGTCTTCGAGCAGCAATTGACCTAAGGATTAAGTTTCTAAGTGTTTTCGGAGATTCCGCTCTCGTGATCAGTCAGATCAAAGGCGAGTGGGATACGAAACACCCTAATCTTATTCCTTACAAGGAGTATATATTGACGTTGCTTCCCCACTTCTAAGAGATAACCTTTGAACACTTCCCTAGAGAGGAGAATCAGTTGGCGGTCGCGTTGGCTACGATGTCTTCTATGTTCAAAGTCAATTGGGACAACGAAGCTCCCCGGATTATCATTGAAAGATTGGACGAACCTGCACATTGTTGTGACATTGAGACTAAAGAGGTAGCAGGTAAACCCTGATTTCATGAGGTGAAGAGGTATCTTGAGGCTCAAGAGTACCCCGAGGGTGCATCTGTTAATGACAAGAAGTTTTTGAGGAGGTTCGTGGCGAATTTCTTCATCAGCAATGGTATCCTTTACAAGCGTAACCATGATTCGACCTTACTGCGTTGTGTGGATAAGAACGAAGCAGAAAGGATTATGGTAGACTTACACGAAGGTACTTTCGGGACCCATTCCAGTGGACACACCATGGCAAAGAAAATCCTACGGGCAGGATATTATTGGTCTACAATGGAAGCCGACTATTATCAGCATTCTCGGACCTGTCACAAGTGCCAAGTCTATGCTGATAAGGTGCACATACCTCCAGTACCTCTAAACATCTTGACGGCACATTGGCCTTTTGTAATGTGGGGCATTGACATGATTGGCGAGATCAGACCTACAACATCCAACGGGCATCGTTTCATCCTGGTAGCAATTGATTACTTTACAAAGTGGGTTGAAGCAGCTTCCTTTGCTACAGTGACCAAGAACGTCGTGGCACGTTTCATTCGGCACAATCTAATTTGTCGATATGGTGTACCAGAGAGGATCATTACGGACAATGGTACTAATCTCAAAAACAAGATGATCGCTGAGCTCTGCAAGCAGTTCAAGATACAACATCATAACTTTTCTCCCTACCGGCTGAAGATGAATGGGGCTGTTGAAGCGGCTAATAAGAACATCAAGAAGATTGTGCAGAAGATGATAGTGACATACAAAGACTGGCACAAGATGTTACCATTTTCTCTCCATGGATACCGTACCTCAGCGCGGACGTCAACCGGGGCAACACCCTATTCCTTGGTATATGGCATAGAGGCCGTATTGCCCATTGAAGTTCAGGTACCCTCTCTTCGGATTATGAAGGATGCAGGTTTAAGCGAGGAGGACTGGATTCAGACCCGACTTGATCAGTTGAATTTAATCAACAAAAAGAGACTTACTGCTATTTGTCATGGTCAAACGTATTAAAAACGGATGATCAAGGCATTTAACAAGAAAGTTAGAAGACAAGAGTATCAAGTTGGGGACCTGGTTATCAAGCGTATTATCTTACCTCAAGGTGATCCCAGGGGCAAATGGACCCCTACTTACGAAGGGCCATTTGTGGTTAAGAATATTTTCTCAGGAGGAGCTATGATTCTAACCACCATGGATGGTGACGACCTTCCTCACCCCGTCAATGCATACATAGTGAAAAGATACTACGCATAATCAAAGACCCGCTAGGTTGACTGGCCTAGGCAAAAATAAGGGCTTTCCGACGAACTAAAAGGGTTCGGGCAAAAATAAGGGATGAAAATAAAAAATCTATACACCCGGCAAGTCAAAAACCTGAAAAGGAAGCTTGGGCAAAAAAGGGTATCCCGGTGGACTGAAAACCTAAAAGGGCGGTCCAGGCAAAAATTAGGGATCAAAGCCTAACACTATGTCTCATTGGATCACCTTGCGACCAGACTTCGGTATCAACTATCAAGCTCAGACGACACTAATCAATCTGATCTACCTTCAACCAAGTAGCAAAGTGATGAGATGCTCAAGACATAAAGGCGATAGCAGAGTTGGAACCCAGTGGGATTGTTCACATAGCTGTTTTGTTTAGTTTTTCACAAATTGTGTAAATTCTGTTTACTCGGCGATGTTCTCCTACTAGGACGTCATCCTCTTGTACAGAAACGCCTATTTACAGGCCAAACCTCAAATCAATACAATTCATTTTCAAAGAAATTTCAAACTGTTTTTCCTTTATCTGTTTTGTTTTACAAAGAACGTCCAATATTCATTTTTGATATATGCATTTGACATTAATTGCTGCTCATAAATATTTACATGCGAAACAGAAAACGATTACTGGTAATATTAGAAACAGGGGGCAATGAGAAATGTCCAAACTGTACAGTTGCTCTATCCACCAGGTACGACGGTAAATTCAGCTGAAGAATATGGCCAAGGTACTTTCACTCCCCGCAGAGTAAGACAGTAATGATAGCTCTCCCCAGCTGACACTTGCAACTGTAAATGAATCGGTAATATTCTCCCCAAGAAGAGTTTATCTACCATCAGTACTGAAAAGGCTTAATATCCCCGACAGTCTTAATATTCCCCAACGGAGTGTAAGGATATTCCCCGGCAGGATACAAAAATCCCCAATGGAGTTTGAAATTCTTTCTAGCGCAGTCTGGAAAAGCTTCCCCAGTGGAGTTTGGAGAGTCATCCCCAGTAGACTTTGGAAGATTATCCCCAACAGAACTCAAAGGATTATCCCCATTAGAGTCTAAAAGGTTATCCCCAATGAAGTCGCAACTGAAAGATCATCCCCAGCAGAGTTCTTTCCTTTCACAAACAGGAATTCAATCCCCAACAGGATTCAGTATCACCAGCAACGGTAATTCATCCCCAGCGGAACCTATCGGTGGAATCCTCAGCAGAGCGTCTATTCTCCACAGAGTAATCTCCTCATCAGTTTTATGCCCCAACAGAGTTATACTCTCCTGCAGGTTTATTCTCGCAATCATCTTTGCTCGCCATCCCCAGCAGAAACGAAGAATTCAACTTTTTTCTCCAGCAGCTATCCGGGATTTATTTTCCCAAGCTAAAAACATTACATTTCCATACATCATGACACATGCATATACGCATCATACAACACAATCTCATTTATTTTGAGAACATCATTGCTTGATATATATATCATGCATTGCATACGACTGACCTTTACCTTTCAGGAAGGATGCAGTTAAGTTCTCGGCTATGTCGAAGTACTGACCGGTTCTTAAATCTCAACTGAATTATTCTCAGTTGAATTACAGATAAGGTTCTAAATCTCGACAATTTTCCTCCATCGAAGTGTGGACGAGTTCTTAAATCTCAACAAAATTATTCTCCGTTGAAGTAACAGACAGTCCTAGATCTTGATGAAGATGTTTCCCTCAGTCGAAGAACTGACCGGTTCTTAAATCTCAACTAAATTAGTCTCGGTTGAATTACAGATAAGGTTCTAAATCTCGACAATTTTCCTCCGTCGAAGTGTGGACGAGTTCTTAAATCTCAACAGAATTATCCTCCGTTGAAGTAACAAACAGTCCTAGATCTTGATGAAGATGTTTCCCTTAGTCGAAGAACTGACCGGTTCTTAAATCTCAACTGAATTATCCTCGGTTGAATTACAGATAAGGTTCTAAATCTCGACAATTTTCCTCCGTCGAAGTGTGGACGAGTTCTTAAATCTCAACAGAATTATCCTCCGTTGAAGTAACAGACAGTCCTAGATCTTGATGAAGATGTTTCCCTCAGTCGAAGTACTGACCGGTTCTTAAATCTCAACTGAATTATTCTCGGTTGAATTACAGATAAGGTTCTAAATCTCGACAATTTTCTTCCGTCGAAGTATGGACGAGTTCTTAAATCTCAACAGAATTATCCTCCGTTGAAGTAACAGACAGTCCTAGATCTTGATGAAGATGTTTCCCTCAATCGAAGAACTGACCGGTTCTTAAATCTCAACTGAATTAGTCTCGGTTGAATTACAAATAAGGTTCTAAATATCGGTAATTTTCCTCCATCGAAGTGTGGACGAGTTCTTAAATCTCAACAGAATTATCCTCCGTTGAAGTAACAGACTATCCTAGATCTTGATGAAGATGTTTCCCTCAATCGAAGTACTGACCGGTTCTTAAATCTCAACTGAATTATTCTCGATTGAATTATAGATAAGGTTCTAAATCTCAACAATTTTCCTCCGTCGAAGTGTGGACGAGTTCTTAAATCTCAACAGAATTATACTCCGTTGAAGTAACAGACAGTCCTAGATCTTGATGAAGATGTTTCCCTCAGTCGAAGTACTGACCGGTTCTTAAATCTCAACTGAATTATTCTCGGTTGAATTACAGATAAGGTTCTAAATCTCGACAATCCTCCTCAGTCGAAGTACTGACCGGTTCTTAAATCTCAACTGAATTAGTCTCGGTTGAATTATAGATAAGGTTCTAAATCTCGACAGATTTCCCCCAGTTGAATTACGGACAAGTTCTTAAAACTCAGCAGAGATGTTCTCTTACCTGAGCTACATGCAAGTTCCTAAATCTCAACAAAAATCAGGCTTCCCCAGCGGAATCTTCCACAACGACAGATATGCAAGTTCTCACTAAGGAATCTCTTATGCGATAGACACTCCTGTAGATGGCATCTTTAAGCCCATCCTCCCGTCAGCAATCTCCAAATGGAATCTGTAAGCCCATTCCCGACATCACCAGGCTGATACCACTTCATGCGGGTGCAAATTTCTGGGCACTCTAGTGTTTAATCATCTTCTACCTTCGGATCACGAAAGGCACGAAAGCCAATCTACATCCTCAGGTTTAAGAAGTTTGAACAGGGGAAGTTGTTGTACCCCAAAATTTTACCTCTCATATTTCTCAAAACATTGCAAGAAAAATCTCCAAGTTGCTCAAGTTTGCTCAAGAGTTGGACATACAAACTATCTCCTAAGGCAGTCAACCCCAAATTAGGGTTTTGTGTTGCATCAAGATCCTTGAGTCCAAATGACCTCAAGTGCTCCCCAATGTCCTAATATGTTCTCAAGATCATCCATGTCAAATTTCAAGCCTTGCAGAGGAAGTTTGCTCAGTCAATTGCTCAAAGGGTCCAAAAATCGACTATGCTAGGGCAAAAGTCAATTGTGACCTACATACAATCAAACTTCAATATTTTTTGTCAACATTCTCATTTTGAAGGATATTTCATCATTTGATCAATGTTTGATCATGATTCATCAAGGATTGCTCAAAATTCATCAAGACTCAAAAGTTGCTAAATTAGGGTTTTGTAGGAAAAGTCAACTCAACTTTGACCAAGCATAACTTTCTCATACTTTATGATAAATGACCCATCAAAATCTCATTTCTAAGAGGATGCAATTTCCAACAATCCATATTCATACCCAAAGATAAAAAAATGCACTCACAAGAAGTTATAAATTTGGACATTATAGATCATTTTTGAAAGTCAACAAAAACACCTTTTTTTCCAAAGCTTATAACTTGAGCATGGAATATCAAAATGAGATGAGACAAAAAGGGTTGGTTATAGGACATCTCAAGATTTCTAAAAAGTCTAAGAACACCTCCAAAAGTTCAAAATTGAAGAAGTTAGGCATTGTTGAAGTTGGGCATTTTTGCAAAATTGCCAAAAGTCAACTATCCCCAAAACATCAAATTTTGTCAAATGGGCCCATTCTTTTCCACTTGATTTGAGCTTGCATCATTTCACACGTGTCCTAGCTTCATCCATGAGCCCATATTTTATTTTTATTATTTAATTTGATTTTTATTGAATTTATTCATTTTAAATCAAAATTAAATCATATAAAATCTAAAACCTTGATAACATGAGATTTTTGGCTATTTCAGGATTTGATTCTCATCATTATCATCATCAAACTCGAATCTCACCAATTCATGTGAAAAAGATTGAGATTTGGGCAAATTTGGCAAGTTGTAAAGAGAAGATCAAATCAAATCCCAAGGCATTGATATGGGAAGATTCAAGCCATGATTCTTACCCTAATACACTCCATAGTACATAAGCAAGCAAAACAGATCGAAACCAGGGTTGGAAAGTGCAAGCATAGGCAGAACAAAGTTTGAAAAAAGTGGTAAAAAGCTTGAGATCGAAATCGTGCTTAGAGGTATTTTCAGAAGCCAAGACCTATCCCAATCGCTTCCTGGACGTTCACTGAAGCTAAACCAATCCAAAGCAAGCTTCCTCACACACCACAACACGCTGTAAGTATCACGAAATACACCTCTGTTCTTGATTTCACAACTTAGAATTTATGCATCTTTTTCATGAATTAGCACCATATTTTGAATCTACATGACATTTGCAAACGTTTGGCATTATCCAATTGCTTTTATCTGGCCTGAACGAAGAACCACCATAGCTAGGGTTCTTCGTTTTTTTTTGTTTCTTATTTCAGGTAAAATCAGGACTTAAGAAGGGCATAGTGTTGATCAGGAAGCCAAGACGAACCAAACCATGCTCTGGGAATTGATTTATGTGACCTAGGGAAGATTTTAGAACAGGCTTGCGCATTTAGCTGCGGATTTAAATCCGCAGGTAAATGTTTTACAGGTTTCAAGACAGGGACGATGAAATGTCTCCTGCCCATTGGTCCGTTCAAATGGCGCGTGCTTTTTATAATTTTTCTAGCCATTGACTTGTTTTCTTTTATTATATATTATTTGTATATTATTAACAAACAAATCAATTCAGCGTAGTGGCAAGGCAAGCGTCCAATATCCATCAGGACCTGGGTTCGAATCCCAGGTCCCCCACTTTCCTTCATAATTTTATTTTTCAGGTAATTCAGTGCATGTGCCTTGCTACAACATACTATACACCATCAAGCATCCAATGGCCAGATGGCCAAAGGCCAAATCTGAAGGTCCAAGCTGAAGGACCACCATGAGCATTGGTCAACGCGTGCACACCAGATTCCATGAGTCAAACAGGGCCAGCATTTTTGGGCCACAGATTTGCTTCTCAAACTCCCATATTCAGGCCCATACCCCCTCTCTCTTTTATTTTATTTATTTTTGCTTTATTAATTTATTTTTATTATTTATTAACCAATCACAAAAAAATTCTTTTTCTCATAAAATAAAAACCACAAAAATATTTTCTTTATCAAATCAAAATTTTATTTTTATTTTATTAATAAACACTAATTAAATTAACTTAGGTTTTAATTAGAATAACTTGAACATATTTTTGTAAATAATTAAAATTAAATTAGATTTAATTAGGTTTTTACTAATCTAATTATTTTATTTTTCTTTCTTAAAATAACAAAAACCCAAAAATAATTTTTTTCATTTAATTAATTAATTTATTAATTTAGGTTAATTTCTTTCCTAAAATAAAAACAACAAAAAAAGATATTTTCTTTCAAAAAAGGGTCAAAACCCTACACTCGCATTCGATCTAATTTCCCGCGCGCGTAATTTATTTTTATCATATTAATGTACTTGCTCCCGGATTGTAATAGTTAATAGGACTTTTATTTATTTTTTTATCGCTTTATTTATTTTTAAAGGGTTTGTCTTTGGCGATGTAAAGACCCGACGCCTTGTAATATAATTTCCGCACTTTTATTTTCGCAAATTATAACTGCTAGATGTTTGATAATAGGATGGCATGACAAGACTGAATGTTTTAACCTAAAATCAACTTAGATCACCCTTAACATGTACAAAGACAAAAATAACTGAAAATGACACACTCGCACATGTGCACTCTTAGGGTACACCCCACTTGGTTGCCTTCGTACACGGTCATTGAGTATAGGTTGTTTTAGAGGTCGCCCTCTTGTCTAAAAGATCATAGTCGCCACGAAATGGTTGCCTCGGATATTGTTGCCTCAAAACAAATGATCTAAGACATTAGGGTTACCGCTAAGGCGTCCTAACATTGCTTTGGTGACCGTAAATCCCACATTCGAATTGACCCTCAAACTCCAACGACGGTGCTACCTACTCATTCATAGTGGGATAGCATTGTCTAAAGGAAATTAGCATAGAACGATTCCTTTTTCGAGTAGGTAGATGGTTCTTAGATACTTGCTCTTTCAAAAACAAAATCTTTTTCACACTTACACTCCTTTTTCGAACAAAGTTTTCAAAAACACTTCATACTCTCTTGAGGATAGAAGCAAGAGTTAAATCAAAGTTTTCAAAACAAAAACTTTTTCAAACCCACAAGCACAAAGAAACCCATTTTGAAAACAATTGAGCAAGTACCTAAGAGCCCGTGGATAACCACGGATACAAAGGGTGTTAATACCTTCCTTTTCTAAAATCTACCCCCCGAACCCGAGAAATGTCTCGAAAAAGGAATTTTTTTGTGCTTTTTTCCTTTCCTTGTTGGATAAAATAAAAGTTGGTGGCGACTCTTGCTTACCACGACATTTTGCGAAAACAAACACAAAACGCAAACCAGCATTCCAAAAAACAGTCAGTTCTTCTGACCGTATCACACTCTTTAACTTTTCTGAAGGCAACAACAGTCTTATTGTTCCTACTATAAATAGAAGGACATTTGTTGCAAGCCAACAACCAAGTGAACTAATCAATTTTTAAATTAGAAGCAAGAAACTACGTGAAAGATTCTAAGCTCACAAAGTCTTTGTTCATACAATTTGTGCATTATATTCTAAGTGAAAAATCACAGTTGTGATATAGCTTGATTAGAAGAAAACTCTATTTCATTATCTGTAAAGATTAAACTCCTATATTTTGTTCCTTGAGAGACCAAGTTTGGTCAGATTTCTCAAGCAGACTAGGACTAGATTTAAGTCTTAGTGGTGTTAGTCACTTGTAAGATTACTTGTGCATTGTTAGTCACAACAGTTGTTGTGTGTTTGTAATCTATTGATTATAGTGGATTAAGTCCTTGTTGAGAAAGGAGAAATCACCTTGGCGGGTGGACTGGAGTAGTTTGAGTTCAAACGAACCAGGATAAAAATAAATGTGTTCTTCCATTATTGTTTGAGCTTTGTTTTGAGAACAAAAAGAGTCACTTATTCAACCCCCCCCCCCCCCCCTTATAAGTATTTTCTTACCCCTTCAATTGGTATCAGAGCCTGGTTCTAAGAACAACACTTAACCGTGTCAGGAAAAGATCCAGAAGAAAACACAATGGCCGTTGAACAAAACAATAATAGTTACAACAAACCTCCGGTGTTTGATGGAGAAGATTTTGAGTACTGGAAAGATAGACTAGAAAGTTCCTTTCTAGGTCATGATAATGATATTTGGGATATAGTCTTGGATGGTTAAAAACATCCTACAGATTCAGAAGGAAACAAAGTGGATAGAAAAAATATGGATAGACAACAAAAAGCTGATTTTAAAAATCATCATAGAGCTAGAAATATTTTTCTAAATGCTATCTCTAAAGTAGAATATGAAAAAATCACTAATAGAGATACAACGCATGATATGTTTGAGTCTCTCAAAATGACTCATGAAGGAAACGCTCAAGTTAAGGAGTCTAAAGCTATGGATTTAGTTCAGAAGTATGAAGCCTTTAAAGTTGAAGAGAGTGAGTCTATAGAAGCAATGTTCTCTAGGTTTCAAACTCTGATCGCTGGTCTGAGAGTTTTGAACAAAGGGTACACCAAAGCAGATCATGTGAAAAAGATCATCAGAAGCTTACCCGGAAGATGGGCACCAATGGTCACTGCTTTCAAAGTGTCAAAAGATCTGAACAATGTATCTCTGGAGGAACTCATCAGCGCTCTCAGAAGTCATGAGATTGAACTGGATGAGCATGAGCCTCAGAAGAAAGGTAAGTCTCTAGCCCTTAAATCAATTAATAAATTTGATACTAACGCTTTTCAGGCTGAAGAGGAAACTCTGAAGAATCAACGTCAAAAGAAGACAAACTATCCTTACTCTCCAGAGGGATCAATATCTGTGGAAGCACAGACAAAAGAAGTTCAGGAACTTCAAGAAGTCAGAAGATAAAGCAGAATCTTCTGGACACAAAAATTCAAACAGAAGAGAGATCATCTGTTATGAATGCAAAGAACCTGGTCACTACAAAAGTGATTGTCCAAAGCTTCAAAAGGAAAAACCAAAGAAGAGATTTGGTAAGAAGAAAGGAATGATGGAAACCTGGGATGACTCAGATTCTTCTGAAGATGAATCTGGTTCTGAAGATGAAAATGCCAACCTAGCTCTGATGGCTATCACAAAAGATGACTCAGACTGTGAGTCAGAACAAAGAGAGGTATTTTCTGAATTTTCTAGAGAAGAACTTGCTGATAGTTTATCAGAACTTCTGGAAAACTGTAGTAAGCTCAAAATCAAATACAAGAAACTCAAGAAGAGTCTTGCATCTGATCTTGAGAAACTTGAAACAGAAAAATCTAAACTTTTAGAAAACAATTTTAAACTTAAAAAGGAAGTTCAAAATGTTCAAAAGAATTTTAGTTCAGAGTCTGTGTCTAGTTCTAAAGATATTCTGAAAGAATATGACTATAGCTTTCAATCTTTTCTTGCTAAAGGCATAGACAGAAGCAAAATGGCTTCAATGATCTATGGAGTTAGTGGGAAAAACAGAAGAGGAATCGGATATGAACCTCCCAAAGAGAAGGAGACATATATTCCAAAACCTGTTGCTAAAATGACCTTCACTTACAAACCTCTGAACAAGAAATTCAAGTTTGGACACTCACATGATATAAAATATACATCACATTCTGGAAACTCTTATGCTAACCCAAAAGGACCCAAAAAGATATGGTTACCTAAGGATAAAATAATATTTGTTGCAGATGTCCTTAACAGCTCAATTGAAACACCAGTCATGGTACCTGGACTCTGGGTGCTCACAACACATGACGGGAAAAAGGTCTATGTTCGAAAGCCTGGAACTTAAAGTTGGAGAAGATGTGAAGTTTGGAGGTAATCAGAAAGGGAAGATTATTGGTTCTGGAACCATTGGAAACGGTAACCTTCCTTCTATCTCAAATGTTTTATTAGTAGAAGGATTAACTCATAATCTATTGTCCATAAGTCAATTAAGTGACAATGGCTATGACATTATCTTCAATCAAAACTCCTGTAAAGCTGTAAGTCAAAAAGATGGATCAATCCTCTTTTCTGGCAAGAGAAAGAACACTGTTGTACCCCAAAATTTTCCCTCTCATTTCATCAACATTTTCTCATCACAAGACCCTTGGAGCTCAAGATCAAGTTAGGGTTTACTCTGCTCAAGACTCCTCCTTGCACTGTTGACCCAAATTAGGGTTTGAATTTGCACAAAGATGTTTTGACCTAAAAATTCCCAAAATGACTTTCATGATTCATGTTGGACTCACAAGTTTATCCATAACAAGTTTCAAGCTTTGATTCCAATCTTTGCCCAGTCAATTGGACAGTTGACCTAGAAATCAGCTGTATTGGGGAAAAAGTCAACTGTGGTTAATTGACAGTCAAACCTCGTGAAATTTGACCCTCATCAACATTATGAACTCATATGAACCATTTGGTCAAGTTTGGATCTCAATTCCACAAGAAATTTGATCAGATCACCAAAAGGGCAAAATGGTCATTTTTAGGGTTTTGACTGCACAAAGGCAATTTTTGACTGTTTGACCTAGCCAATGGCAAACTAAGCTCACATATGGACTCAAGGTTTCAATGACATGGTCTTGACATATTCAACAAGTTCAAAAGGTCCCAAATGCACAGGATTGACAGATGAATTTCCCAATCAACTGATCAAATTTGACTGTATATTGAAAAGTCAAACTTTGACTTTTTGGTCAAAATCAAGTGCCAAGATCCATTTTTCATCAAGACATGTCAAATTATGAAACTTGTTCATCAAGAAACCAAAAATTACAAATTAGGGTTTAAAATGAAGAAATTTCATAACTTAGAAATTTTCTAAGTTATGAAATTCCCTTATTTTTTCCTAACTTTGTCCCATCTTTTCATCAAGATATTTTTGGATTCAAAAAAAACTCAAAACATGAAAGTTATAGTCCATTGCAAAATCTACAACTTTTATTCACAAAGTTTCCTCAAAAGAATCTTGTAGCTCAAGTTATGATTTTTGGAATAGGGTTGCAAAACATTCTTAACTTAGAATTTTTTTGACCTATTTTTAGGCAGGATTTTTGCCCAACTTCATGACCACTTTTCACATGCTTTCACTTGGAATTTTAACTTGCATTCAAAATATGGATTGTAGTACACATTCCAAGCTTTCCAAATTGTCCAAGAACTTCTCAAACACCCTTGTGGTTAGGGAGAATCGAATTTGTGAAGATGGGCAAAAGTCACTTTGTTCATAAGCCAATTACATGTTCATAACTTTGCATTTTCAAACTCAGCTTGCACAAACTAGATTACAGGCCTTTTATCTCATCCACACTCAATAATTTAATGCCAATCCTTTGTGTTCAAGCCTTATATTGTGTGTTTAACCATTACTTGCAAGATTAAGCCATATTTGGAAAAAGCATTTTAGCCATTTTTTGAAAAGATCAACTTTATGTCAAAGTCCATATCTTTGAAGTACAAAGAAATCTCTGAGGCACAAGATTATGGACATATTCCACTGATCAAGGAGAGAAAGTGCAGCATGCTTGAGGGGCATGTATGAGCCTATAACTCAACTTGACAACTTTTGCTTAAGGGGGAAGAAACATTGCAAAAAAGGTCCAACATGGAGTTCCTGTCAAGACAAGCCTAAAAAAACTCCATGAGCACTTCCCAAACATCAAACCAAGTTTGAAACACGACCAAACCATCTCTCAAACCTCCATATACAGAAAATCACCATTTTTCTGCAAGAAACAGGACATTCTGCATTTTGACTTGGCCAGTCCATTCCTATCGTGCGTTTTCATCCAAACCAGTTCAAATACATTCCCTAACATCCATACAAACTATCCCAAGCCTTGGAAACAGACTGTAACAGCCATAGCCAAGTGTGCCATTTTCACTTTTCTCTCTTGCAGGTTGACTTCCATGGAGTGATTCAGAAGAATTCAAGGCACACCAAGCATAGAGGAAGTATCCTTGGACCTCAGGCAAGTTGTACAAATCCTCAAATTTCATTGAAAGTGCCTCCATTGTTGCACACGATTCAAGCTGAACAGGTAAAAGTTTAAACTTCTATCTCTCTATCCAAGCATATCTAGGCTTAGGTTTGTGAAGAAAGTATGTCCTATTCATGGCCCTGAAGCTACCCATGTCCTCACTTTTCATTTATGTGGCGTGTGCTGAGAGAATTTTGAACCTGAATATGTGAAAAAAGTTAGGTCAGAAATTGGGGGAGGAGAAATTCTCTCTCATTTCTGAGAGTTAGATCAAGTTCTTGATATGTACGAATTCGTGATTTGATGCTTTACATTTTTTGTGTTATAAGTTTGTGCTAAAAATCAAAGAATCAGGATGTTTGAATCAAGCAAAGAAACGCGCGTTTTGTTGTTCAAGGTTGCTGGAGGTTGAAGACAACTCCTCTTGGGCTGGGCCTGAGATTGTTTTTCTGTTTGCACCTTCATTTTTCACTTACACCCCCTGTGATCGGTGGATCTGGAACTGACTGTTTAACGCTGGTTCGCGAAATGTCGCGGAAGCAAGAGTCGCCACCGTCTTTTATTTTCTCCAAATGGAAAGGACAAAAGCACAGAAAAATTCCTTAAAGAGATTGCTCTCGGTTCGGGAGGTAGGTTATAGAAAGGGAAGGTGTTAGCACCCTTTCTATCCATGGTTATCCATGGGCTCTTAGATACTTGCTCAATGTGTTTTCAAAATGTTTGCTTGCTTTTCAATGTGGGTTTAAAAAAGTTTCTTCGAAAAAATTTCAGATCGACTCGTACGTCAGAGTGTTTGAAAAGTTTGCTTTGAAAGCTTTTGAAAATGTGTTGGTGAAAAGATGTTTTGATTTGTTTGAAATTAGAGCAAGTATCCTTGAGAACCTACCTACCCTAAGGAATTCGTCTGGGTAAATGTCCTTTGAAGTAGTGCCATCCCACCATTGAGAGGTAGGTAGTACCACCGTTGGAGGTGTTCGGGTCAATTCGATGTTCGGGACGTGGTGATCACCAGAGCAATGGGAAGACACCTTAGAAGCTACCCTCATGCCAGGTTCCCGGATCATGAGGACTTACTAAGACATCCTCTACTCGACGATCACCTTTCGAAAGGCAACAGTGAGGCGTACCCTAGAGGTGGTGTGTGCGAATTGTGTGTCATGTTTCAGTTATTTGTCTTGTCATGTTTGTTGTGTTCTACGCTTAATTTTAATTAGAGCCATTCATTCTTGCATGCATATTTAACAGTTATAAAGTTTGCGAAAAAATAAATCTAAGGCTATTACAAATGGCGCGGGTCCACATCGCCAAAATTAAACCGGACCCGATTTAGCGGAAAATAAATAAAGCGAATAAATAAAAGTGCGAGAAATTTAAATTACAGTGCTTTGGGAGAGATACAAAATTATAATAAGCAATATAAAATAAATGCGCAAATTAAATAATTAAAAACAATGGGCGTTGGACCCTTTTGCAAAATATTTAAAGTTAATGAGAATTAAAATTAAAATTAAATGTTTTTTAGTATTTTTGTATTTTTTAGATTAAATAAGAAAAAGGATTAATTATAATTAAAGTAAAATGTCCAAACCCTAATTCTAATGTTTTCTTTATTTATTATGAAAGAATTAAATTAAAACCTAAATTAAACCCTAAATTATTTATGTACAATTTTTAATTTATGAAAATAAATAACTAATATTATTATTCTGAAAAAAAGGAAAAATTAAAAAGAAAATAAAAGTTATTAAACCTAAACTCTATTTTTTGGATTTTAGTTATTAAAAAGAATTAAATTTGTAACCTAATTAAAACTAATTAATTACAAGCTTTTATTTAGGAAAATAATCATAATCTAAATATTTATTAATTTTTTGTCTTTTCTGAATTTTAATGTCTTTATGTTTTTTTGTAAAAATAAATTAATTAAATTAAACAATCAAGAAAACAAAATAATAATTTAAATAAAATATAAGAAAAATAAAAGGAGGGCAAACCAGGGGGGGGTAGCCCCAATTTAGGAGGTTCAGGCCTGGAATTTTGGCCCAATTAGTTATGAATCTGTTGACTTTTCTGGATCGTGTGTCAACGTATTGACCTGGTGTATGCTGCGCCTTGAATCTTGGCCATTGATCTGATTATTTTGGACGCGTGTATGGTCCAATTTGAAGACGTATGGTGAGTCCTCGTATTATGCCTGCATGAGAATATGCGTTGAAAAATAATATTGAAACTTTGCCAGACCTGGGACTTGAACCCAGGTCATGAGAGTCACATGCACGTATCCCTGCCCACTGAGCCACTTATATTTCATTTAACAAATAATAAACAACAAATATTATAAGAAGAAAACGTTAATGACTTTGGAAATTCGCGCGAAATTTGAATGGATCAATCATTGTTTGACACGCCTTCTTCTTCCTCACCCTCCCTGCAAAATAGAACAAATAGGCAACGGTTTTCCAGGTGTGGTTTTAGGCTACTTTAGAGAAAATAGCGACTAGCGCTATACGATCCATAAATTAATCGCGACCGGTGTTTCTTCTTCGTCTCCATGCGCTGAATGCAACTATGGTGGTCGTGAGGGCTAATTTTACCTCTATGCAAAAGCCCCAATTCTGAAGGCCTGTAACCCTAGAATCTTAAGCATGGCATAATCTCATATGGTCAATAAAAACGCAATTAAAAGTAATGGTTAGCTTGGAAACTTCAATATGAACAAGAATCAATCAACAAAAATGCAAAAAGACGCATGATTTATGATATGCGATTTCAAAAGTTTCTCTTCACAGTTTGAGTTCTAACTACCGATTCTTTGCGTTTTGGTGGTTGATATCGATTGGAATCTATTCAGGAGTGCCTCAGGAAGCTATTGGTATCAGAATTAGGGCTTAAAACCACTTGTAACCTTGAAATCAGTTTTGTGTTTTATGGAAAAAAAGTCAAGTTTGCAAAGTAGTTTTCAGCGCAGCTTTGTGTGTTTTTTCATTAGGTTTACATTCCTGAATATGTATAGAGGCTTTTAGGTTAAAAATATTGCACAAAATCCATGGTATTCAATGTTTTCAATCTTTGATTTTGTAAGATCTTTTCCAAATCTTTTCCATGTGCATTTTGTGTTCAATCAGCTCAAATCACACCAAAACTTTCCATAATCAAACAAGCACGAGATATTGAGATTAGAATGTGCACAAAAAGATTTTTTTAGGTCAAATTTATATTTTCTACCTATTTAAATGATTTAAATGAATGAATATTAATATAAATTCAAATAAATAATTAAAAAATAAGAAAATACTTCCCTTTGGGCCTAATGGTCGTGCATAGGCTTGGCATGAAGAAACTTGGAAGAAAAATGGGCCCATTTGCATTTTTAGGTCATTTGAACCATTGTTGACTTTTCAAAATTCCCAAAAATTTCCCAACTTCCACAAGGCATAACTTGCTCAATTTTTAAGCTTTTCACATGTTTTTGGACATTTTGGAAAGGTCTTTGAGTCCTCTAACCAATGCCTTTGGTCCCATGTCATTTTGATTTACCAATCTCAAGTTATGGCCTTTGACTTAAAGTCCCTTTTTGTTGACTTTTGAAAATGACCTATAATGTTGAAATTGATAACTTTTTGTGAGAGCATTTCTTGGACTTGGAATATGAAGATGAGTTGTAGGAAATGTCTTTCTCTTCAAAATGAGCTTTGGATGGAAATTTTCTGATAATCCATGTGAAAGTTATGCCCTGGTCAATTTCAGTTGACTTTTTCAGCTGTCCAAATATAGCAACTTTTGCATCTTTGATGATTTCTGAGCCAAATTTTGAGAATCATGATCAAGCATTGATCAAATGATGTTTGTGGCTTCAAAATTATATATTGACCAAAATTTTGATCTTTTGACTGTCAAATGACCATTTTGCCCCTACAGTTGACTGTAGTGCAATTTAGGGTTTTGACTGTGCAATTTTGAGCTGAATGCCTTGAAACTTGATATGAAGTTGCTTGACCATCTTTGTAGGCATATGAGACTTGATTGGGCCTTTGAAAACTTTCAATTCTTGATCAGAACACAAACCCTAGTTTTGACTGTATAGGGGACAGTTAAGCTGCACAACCCTTGGGGAATTTTGTGACCTTGACTTGACAAATCTTGGAGAATATGGGAGGGCAAATTTTGGGGTACAACAGTTGCCCCTGTTCAATCTTCTTAGACCTGAGGGTGTAGATTGGCTGACGTGCCTTTCGTAATCCGAGGGTAGAAGATGATTGGACACTAGAGTGCCCAGAAATTTGCGCTCGCATAGTGGCAGTGATGGGGGAATGGGCTTATAGATGCCATTCAGAGATTGCTGGATAGGATGATGGGCTTATAGATGTCATCTGGATGTTGATTGCGCAGGAGATTCCTGAGCGAGACCCTGCATACCTGCAAAAGAGAAAATGAGTACCTGACACGTTGCAGGAGCTGATTTTAGATGCTTGGTATAGATGTGTCCTGACTGGTTACAGGAGCTGAGTCTGGAGCTTCAAACGCTGATGAATGAACCAGGGATGGTTACTGCCTTAGCATGAATGGTAAGGGAACCTTGGGCGATTTTAACTTCAACAACGCTCGTTGAGAAAAAGTCTTGGGTGTCTTTAACTTCAACAACGCGTGTTGAGAAAAATCTTGGGTGTCTTCTACTGGAATAAGAATCAGGGAGATCTTAGGGTCGATCTGACTGAACCAGAGAGGCCTTGGACTGGGTAAGAATCAGGGAAATCTTAGGGTCGATTTAACTGAACTGGTCTAGGTCTTGAAATATCTTCAACTGGATAAGCATCAGGGAGATCTTAGGGTCGATCTGACTGAACCAGAGAAGGCCTTTGACTGGATAAGCATCAGAAAAATCTTGGGGTCGATTTAACTGAACCAGACCAGGTCTTGGAATATCTTCAACTGGATAAGCATCAGGGAGATCTTAGGGTCGATCTGACTGAACCAGAGAAGGCCTTTGACTGGATAAGCATCAGGAAAATCTTAGGGTCGATTTAACTGAACCGGACAAGGTCTTGGAATATCTTCAACTGGATAAGCATCAGGGAGATCTTAGGGTCGATTTGACTGATCCAGAGAAGGCCTTTGACTGGATAAGCATCAGGAAAATCTTAGGGTCGATTTAACTGAACCGGTGTAGGTCTTGAAATGTGATTGAGACTTTAAACTGCATCTTTCCCGAAAGGTAAAAGTCAGTCATATGTAATGCATGATATGGATCAAGCAATGATGTTCTCAACATAAAGGAGACTTGTATGATGCAGTGCGTTATGCATGCTATGATGATGTATGTGAAGTTTTATGTATGTTTTCGTCTAGGAAAGTGAATCCTTGACGGGTGCCGGGAAGTTGTATCCTGGGCTGACGTTGAAGAATAGATTTTGCTTCCGCTGGGGATGATAACTGCAAGAATACCGGTAGGAGAAGATGACTCCGTTGCGGAATAAACTTGGCAAATGGAAGGTTCTGCGGGGAGAAAAGATATTCTAGCGACCATGCTGGGAATCAATACTCTGTGGGGATAGAGATGCTTTGCTGAATGTTGATATCTTGTTGAGGATACCCTTGTTGTTGGAAATGTTGATGGACTTCGCTGGGGTAAGAAGACTTTGTCGACGACGCTCTTTCCATGGCTTTTGGCTGAGGATAACCCAGTTATATCCTGTTAAGGAAATAGCTCTTTAAATCAAGCTGGACGACGCGTTCGTGCTCTGCGAGGATAAGCTTCCAGAATCTACTGGGGGTAAGCTTACTGCTTGGGGAAGATGGACTCCAACTTTCCTTGGGAGCTTGGGTTGGACTCTTCTGGGGAAGCTTGGATTGCCGGGGAAGTGATTCCTTTGAATGTTGATGTACCGCCAGGGAACAATCTTTAGACCAAGACTGCCGGGGATGCTTGTTAAGAATATATGTATTGCTGCTGGGGAATGTTGATATCTGCTGGAGGATACCCAACTTCCTTGAGATTTGATGATTCTGCTTGGAGAGAGTGTACTGACTTGCTTACTCTCTGGGGAATTCAGGTATACTGGTCATGTTCTTTAGCTGAACTTATCTTGGTACCTTGGAGGATAGAACAATTGGATTGTTTAGACAACTCTTTATTGCCCTTGTTTCTAGTGTCACCTGCAATTAATTCCTTTGTTTCGTATGCAAATATTTATGAGTTAGCAAATTATTGTCAATGCATACATCACAAATTGAACCTTGGGCGTTCTTCGCAAAACAAAACAAAAAAAAGAAAAACACTTGGCACGTTTTAACTGAAAATATATTTGTATTGATTTTGAATGGCCTGTGAATAGGCGTTTTGTATACAAGAGGCTGATGTCCTAGTAAGAGGTACGTCGCCGATCAAAAGAGTTTATACAAGTTTGTACAAAAGAAAATAAAACAGCTGTGTGAAAGATGAATGATCCACTGGGTTTCAACTCTGCTATTGCCTTTATAACTCCGAGCGTCTCATCACTTGATGACCTTGGTTGAAGGTGAAGCTGACTGGTCGACGCCGTCTGAACTTGATGTATATACCGGATTCCGGATGCAAAGTGATCCAATGAGACATAGTATTACGCTTTTATCCCTAACTTTTGCCTGGACCGCCCTTTCGGGTTTTCAGTCCACCGGGATACCCATTTTTGCCCAAGCCGCCTTTTCAGGTTTTCAACTTGCCGGGTGTACAGATTTTTTTCATTTTCATCCCTTCATTTTGCCCGAACCCTTTTGGTTCGACGGGAAGCCCTAATTTTTGCCTAGGCCTGTCAGCCTAGCGGGTCTTTTTTATGCGTAGTATTTTTTAACTATGTCTGCATTGGCGGGGTGAGGAAGGTCGTCACCATCCATGTTGGTTAATATCATTGCTCCTCCTGAGAACACATGCTTAACCACAAATGGCCCTTCGTATGTAGGGGTCCATTTGCCCCTTGGATCACTCTGAGGAAGGATGATTCTCTTGATAACCAGATCCCCAACTTGATATTCCTGTGGTCTGACCTTTTTGTTAAATGCCCTGATCATCCGTTTCTGATACGTCTGACCATGACAGATAGCAGCGAGTCTCTTTTCGTCAATGAGGTTGAGTTGATCAAGTCGTGTCTGGATCCAATCATCTTCATTCAGATTTGCATCCATCATTATCCGGAGAGAGGGAATTTGCACTTCGATCGGCAAGACTGCCTCCATGCCATAAACCAGAGAGAATGGTGTTGCCCCGGTTGACGTCATGGCTGAGGTACGGTACCGATGCAGAGCGAACGGTAACATCTCGTGCCAATCTTTGTAAGTTACTGTCATTTTTTGCACGATCTTCTTGATGTTCTTATTTGCTGCTTCTACAGCCCCATTCATCTTCGGTCTGTAAGGAGAAGAATTGTGGTGCTGTATCTTGAATTGTTCGCAAAGCTCAGCGATCATCTTATTGTTCAGATTGGTACCGTTGTCCGTAATAATCCGCTCAGGGACGCCGTATCGACAGATCAGGTTATGCCGAATGAACCGTGCCATAACAGTCTTGGTTACCGTAGCATAGGATGCTGCCTCAACCCACTTCGTGAAATAATCAATCGCCACTAGGATGAAGCGATGTCCATTGGATGCTGTAGGTTTTATCTCGCCGATCATCTCTATGCCCCACATTGCAAACGGCCAAGGCGCAGTCAGAACATTCAGTGGAACTGGAGGAACATGCACCTTATCTGCATAGATCTGGCACTTGTGGCATGTCCTAGAATGTTGGTAGCAGTCAGCTTCCATTGTGGACCAGTAGTATCCTTCTCGTAGGATCTTCTTAGCCATAGTATGCCCACTGGAATGCGTACCAAAGGTCCCTTCATGCAGCTCTTCCATGATTCTTTCTGCTTCCATCTTGTCCACACAACGCAGTAAGGTTGAATCATGGTTTCTCTTGTACAAGATGCCGTTGCTTAGGAAGAACTTGGCTGCGAACCTCCTCAGGAATTTCTTATCATTGACAGAGGCACCTTCAGGGTATTCCTGAGCTTCCAGATATCTCTTCACTTCATGGTACCAAGGCTTCTCGGTTACCAATTCAGTTTCGAGATCACAACAGTATGCCGGTTCGTCCAGTTTCCAGATGATGATCCGGGGAGCTTCATTATCCCATTTGACCTTGAACATTGAAGACATTGTAGCTAACGCGTCCGCTAACTGATTCTCTTCTCTTGGAAAGTGCTCAAAGGTTATCTCTGTGAAGTGGGGAATCAGGGTCAGCACACATTCTCTGTAAGGAATCAAGTTTGGATGTTTCGTATCCCACTCTCCTTTGATCTGATTGATCACAAGAGCGGAATCTCCGAAGACACTTAGAAATTTGATCCTTAGATCGATCGCAGCTTGAAGACCCATGATGCACGCCTCATACTCCGCCATGTTGTTGGTACAGTTGAAACATAGCCGGGCAGTGAGTGGAGTATGAGTACCTTGTGGAGATATGATTATGGCGCCGATACCATTTCCCAAAGCATTGGAAGCTCCGTCAAAGTGCATAGACCATCGGGATCCTGGCTCAGGTCCTTCATCCGGTCCAGGTACTTCACAATCAGTTACAATCATGATGCTTTCATCTGGAAACTCGAAGTTCATTGATTGGTAGTCATCTACAGCTTGACGAGCTAAGTGGTCTGCCAATACACTTCCCTTGATGGCTTTCTGGGTTGTATACTGAATGTCGTATTCCGTCAAGATCATTTGCCATCTTGCAATTCTCCCAGACAGAGCAGGCTTTTCGAATATGTACTTTATATGATCCATCTTTGAGATCAACAAGGTAGTGTGAGTCAGCATATACTGTCTCAGCCGGCGAGCAGCCCATACCAAAGCGCAGCAAGTTTTCTCAAGCAGTGAGTATCGGGTCTCACAGTCGGTAAACTTTTTGCTAAGGTAATAAATGGCATGCTCTTTTCGGCCAGACTCGTCATGCTGCCCCAGCACACACCCCATTGAGTTGTCTAACACTGTCAGGTATAGTATCAGAGGTCTCCCTTCAACCGGAGGCATAAGGATAGGTGGTTCTTGGAGATACTCTTTGATTTTGTCGAAGGCGGCCTGACATTCATCGTTCCAACGTACTACCTGATCTTTCTTCAACAGCTTGAAGATTGGCTCACAAGTAGCAGTCAGATGAGAGATGAATCGAGCAATGTAATTCAGGCGTCCTAAAAAGCCTCTGACTTCCTTCTCTGTCTTGGGAACTGGCATCTCTTGAATAGCTTTGACCTTAGCAGGGTCCACTTGAATTCCCTTGTCACTGACCACGAATCCTAGCAACTTCCCAGATCTTACCCCGAAGGTGCACTTGTTCGGGTTCAATCTCAGCTTGTACAGTTTCAACCGGTCAAACAACTTCTGCAGATGATCTAGGTGCTCTTCCTCAGTCTGGGACCTAGCGATCATGTCGTCCACATACACTTCTATTTCGTGGTGGATCATGTCATGAAACAAGGCAACCATGGCACGTTGGTAGGTTGCCCCAGCATTCTTCAATCCGAACGGCATGACCTTGTAACAGAAGGTGCCCCACTGAGTGACAAATGTAGTCTTTTCCATGTCTTCAGGTGCCATCTTTATCTGATTGTAACCTGAAAAGCCATCCATGAAAGAGAATACTTTGTGTTGAGCTGTATTATCAACGAGGACATCAATGTGAGGTAAGGGGAAGTCATCCTTGGGGCTGGCCCTGTTCAGATCCCTGTAATCAACACACATTCTGACCTTACCGTCCTTTTTAGGTACCGGCACCACATTAGCAACCCACTGAGGGTAAGAAGTTACTGCAAGGAAACCAGCATCAAACTGTTTCATGACTTCGGCTTTAATCTTCTCGGACATCTCTGGACGCATCCGACGAACCTTTTGTTTAACTGGAGGGCAGTCTTCCCTAGTCGGTAAATGATGGACGACAATATCGGTATCCAACCCTGGCATGTCTTCGTAGGACCAGGCAAAGATCTCCATATAGTCATGTAACATCTTGGTTAACCGTTGCTTCACGCTGAGCTCTAGGTTGGCACCAATCTTTACCTCTTTTCTGTCTGCCTCAGTACCCAGGTTTATGATTTCCACTGGCTCTTCATGGGGTTGAATTGCCCTCTCTTCCTGAAGCAACAGTCTTGCAAGCTCGCCAGGCACTTCGCAATCATCTTCACCTTCGTCTTCGGCTAAGTTGATCGGATTTTCGAAGTCATAATTGGCAGTAGCAGAGCTGTTATCAGTGAGATCCAGAGTGGATTGGAACCTGTATGAGTGAGTGTGTGTGTAAATACAGCTATTTTGAAAATTATGTAAAGGAAAAGAAAGACAGGAAAGGAGCACAATATTTGCAATGCGAAAAATACGTCCAAGATTTTCATTCATGATATATGAAATGACAGTTTGTATGCCCTCACAAATAGAACCGCGGTGCCTCGGGTAAGACACCGGGCCATAGAGTTTATCATTGTTTATTACAAAATAACAAAACATAGGAATTCATTACTCAGTAACAAAAGAAACAGGGAGATTGTCCTTTGCGCTCCAATTGTTGAGTCCACCGTCAGCAGTCGGGTAGATCCAGCTATCAAACTCAGCATCATCAACTTCCTCTTCATCCCCAACAGCATTAACTCCATGAGCAGGCAGGGGAGCTGTCACCACATTAGGCTTGTCAGATGCCTCAAACTGTACCTCCTTAGCGTCAATGAGGTCCTGCAGCTTGTTCTTTAGTGCCCAACAGTCATCAGTAGAGTGCCCCGGGCTTTCTGAATGATAAGTACAACGAGCATTCGGGTTGTACTTGGGGGATGCAGTATTTGGAAACTTCGGCGCCTCCCTGACAGTCACTAAATTAGTTGAGAGCAACTGTGGCAGGATCTGCGACAAGGTCATGTTTAAACGGGAGAATTCTCTCCGGGGTCTTTCCACCTTCTGAGTATTGTTTGGCCGGGGAGCGGCAGCAGGCTTAGCAATCATTACCGCACTGACAGATTGGCGGTGTTCATTTCTCTCTGATCTCCTGGAACCATATACGGCGCTAGACTCCTTCTTGAAGGGTTTCTTCTCAGCACTGGATGATGATGCACCCTTGGCAATCTTCCCAGACTTCAACCCAGCTTCAATTCTCTCTCCAGTCAAGATTAAATCAGTGAAACCAGCAGAAGATTTCCCAATGAGATGGTTGAAAAATGGCCCAGATAGGGTCCCCAAGAACATGTCAACCAGCTCCCGATCAGTCAATGGTGGCTGCACCCTGCCAGCCAGGTCTCTCCACTTCTGAGCGTACTCCTTAAAACCTTCGCTTGCACCTAACGCCATACCCTGGAGTTGGGTACGCGTAGGGGCAAGGTCGGCATTATACTGATACTGCTTGTAGAAAGCAGTAGCCAGCTCCTCCCAGTTACGAACTTTGGTCCCATCCAGCTGATAGAACCATTCGAGATGAGTCCCTGAAAGACTCTCCTGGAAGAAGTGGATCCATAAATTCTTATCCGCGGTATACGGCTGAATTTTCCGAACATAGGACCTTAAGTGCAGCTTGGGACAAGACGCCCCGTCATACTTTGAGAAGGATGGTGCTTTGAATTTATGCGGGATAATCACACCAGTTGACAAACCCAGATCTCCGAAATCCAGCCCAGGTGTCTGTTGCACCTCCATAGCCTTCAACCTGTCCTCCAGTTGTTTGTACCTGTCATCTGCAGGAGGGTACTACTCTTCATCAAAATCTGTCTCGTTGTCGGAGACCACTGGAGTAGGAACCTTTACTTCTGCCTGAGAAGGACTCCTGCCAACAGAAGAACCAGCCTCTTCATGCTGCAGAGTATTACCCAACCTTCGGCCCGAGTTGAACAGAACAGTTCTTCTCTTCTTCTTCTTCTCCTTCTTCAGGAGCATAGTCTTCAGTTCTTCTTGGCCTTTAGCTAGACCCATGATTAGTTCCTGGAACTGCGCATTCTGCGCCTGGAGAGCCTTGATTGATGTCTCTGTTGATTCAGATCCGGGATTCATGATGCTAAAATAAACAGCGAAGAACTGTAAGCAACCTGAAAAGAGAAAAACCTGCTATGCACATGATGTATGAAATGCGTATGCAATGCATTCAAGGGTTCGAGAGTTCAAATTTGTTGTAGACAAGAAAAGAACACACGTTATCATTAAAGAAATCATTGTTTAATACATCAAGGCCTCATGGGCAAAAAGTACAAAAATCAAATCAATCCCAAAATACACTGCGCATCCTCTTCGGAGCTATGTAGGTGTTGAGATTCCTCTCCTCATGCAACAGACGGGTGAGCTCCAAGACTTTCTTTTCACTGGCATGCAGACTAGTCTCAAGAGAATTCCTTTCCTCCTTAAGCTGGATCCAGCTCTTCTGCATCTCTTCCCAGGATGTGGGCATATCAGGGTGCTGAATAACATGAGACACTTCCCCTTCCAGGACTGGTTCTTTGATTACCGGGAGCATGTGAGGATACGGCATGACTAACTTCTGAGAGCGGGCTCGTACCCACTTGAGATAAGGCTCCAAAGGGATGGAGTTCCTATGCCCCAGTGTCTTGCTGTCTATCCTACTAGGCATCCTCCAGGCTCTGATAAATCTCTGACGAAGTCCTTGAGTATCATTGTCGAAGTCAAAAACTATGTCGGGAATTAACATGTCATGAGGACCGTCCCTCCGAGCATAACCAAACTGTCTCCAAGCCAGGCATGGGCTATAAGTAATACCTCCTCTGATTCCAAGTAAAGGAACATTAGGGTACTCCCCACAACGATCAATGATAGTGACATCTCCTCTGGATCTAGGACACCAATGTATATCTGCATGTGTAAGAGTCATCAACCGTTGTGACCATCTCAAACCCCGCTCATTCTTCAGGACTGATTGGGGAAGGTGCGAAATAAACCACCTTCCCAGGAGAGGAGTGCAACACATAAGGACACCTCTTTTTCTCATGGTTCGAGTGTAACATGAGTGAAGGATGTCCCCCAGCAACGTAGGTGTTGTACCCCAAAATTTGCCCTCCCATATTCATCAAGAAATTGCCAAGTCAAGGTCACAAAATCCCCCCAGGGTTGTGCAGCTCAACTGTCTCCTATACAGTCAAAACTAGGGTTTGAGTTCTGGTCAAGCAAATGAACTTTCCAAAGGCCCAATCAAGTCTCATATGCCTACAAAGATGGTCAAGTATCCTCATGTCAAGTTTCAAGGCATTCAGCTCAAAATTGCACAGTCAAAACCCTAGATTGCACTACAGTCAACTGTAGGGGCAAAATGGTCATTTGACAGTCAAAAGTTCAAATTTTTGGTCAACATATCATTTTGAAGCCATAAACATCATTTGATCAATGCTTGATCATGATTCTCAAAATTTGGCTCAGAAATCATCAAAGATGCAAAAGTTGCTATATTTGGACAGCTGAAAAAGTCAACTGAAATTGACCAGGGCATAACTTTCACATGGATTATCAGAAAAATTCCATCCAAAGCTCATTTTGAAGAGAAAGACATTTCCTACAATTCATCTTCATGTTCCAAGTCCAAGAAATTCTCTCACAAAAAGTTATCAATTTCAACATTATAGGTCATTTTCAAAAGTCAACAAAAAGTGACTTTAAGTCAAAGGCCATAACTTGAGATTGGTAAATCAAAATGACATGGGACCAAAGGCATTGGTTAAAGGACTCAAAGACCTTTCCAAAATGTCCAAGAACATGTGAAAAGCTTGAAAATTGACCAAGTTATGCCTTGTGTAAGTTGGGAAATTTTTGGAAATTTTTGAAAGTCAACATTGATGCAAAAGGCCTAAAAATGCAAATGGGCCCATTTTTCTTCCAAGTTTCTTCATGCCAAGCCTATGCACGACCACTAGGCCCAAAGGGAAGTATTCTCATATTTTTTAATTATTTATTTGAATTAATATTAATTTATATTCATTTAAATGATTTTAATATATGAAAAATATCAAACTTAACCTAAAAAAATCTTTTCATGCATGTTTATTCTTAATATTTCGTGCATATCTTAAATAGGCAAGATTTGGTGCTAATTGATCATGATTGAACCAAAATGCATGAGAAAAAGATTAGAAAAGATCCTTAACAAATCAAAGATTGAAATCATCATGGCAAAGGATTTTGTGCAATGTTTTTAACCTAATAGCCTCTATACATATCCAAGATCAGAACCCTAATGCTCCTAGACTGCAAGCTGCGCCCAAAACAAGCATTGCATATTGAAATTTTTCACAAAAAAACTCAAATCTGAAAAGTGCCTTAGAGGTCGTTCCAAGCTTCAATCTTGATTCCATTAGCATCCTGAGGCATCCTTGGACGTTTCCCAATCATTAGCATCAACAAAAACATCCTGAATCGGTACCTCTAAGTCAAACCGTACAACAAAATTCTTGAAATCGCACAGCATGATTCCATCATCTTTTTGCATTTTTCTTTGTTGATTCATGTTCATATTAATGTTCTAAAGCTAACTGAAGCGTTTGATTGCATTTTTATGCCATATATATGAATCTGCCATGAGTGTCCTCTAGGGTTTGCAGGTTTCAAATTTGGGGGTTTTTGCCCAAGGAAAAATTATGCTTCCAGACCAATACCAATAGCTTAAGCAGGTTGAGACGAAGAATATGACACCCTCGCGCTCAATTTATGAGCAACGAGGGGCTATTCGCTATTTTTTGCTAGAGGCCCTAAAGCAACGATCAAAAAACCGTTGCCATCGTCCTTCATGTTTCAGAAAACGAAAGAGACGATGAGTTGTCACACGGAGACAGGCCAGTTTGAATTTACGCGCGTTTTAACAATTATGCGTTGATCTTGCTTTTTCTTATTTACACGCTATTATATATTAAATGAAACGCGTTTGGTTCAGTGGTAACGTGTTAGGCATATGACCTCAAAGACCTGGGTTCAAGTCCCAGGTCTGGCAAAATCCCATACTATTTTTCTATAATTGATCCCATGCAGGCCTAACATGAAAGTTCACCATACACACTCAATATTCATCGCCCACGTGTCCTGGAGATTTAATCAAAGGGTCAGAGTGAAGGCATACCATGGAGGCTGGTCAACGTGCCATACAAGATCAAGGAAAGTCAGCGAAATCAAGCTTAATGGGCCTTAAATTACCAGGCCTTACCTCCTAATTTGGGGCTACCCCCCCTGGTTTGCTTTATCATTTTTATTTTTTATTCTTTCTTTAATTGTTCTTTTTATTACTTTTATTCAATTATGTTTATTTAATTAATTATTTTTAACAAAATATAAAAATACTCAAAAAATCAGAAAAGGCCAAAAATTAATATAATTTTTATTTTAATTATTTTTTAAATAAATGCATGTAAATATTTAGTTTAATTAGGTTATAGTTTTAATCTTTTTTTTAATAAAAAAAACACCAAAAATAGAATTTAGGTTTAATATCTTTTTTTGATTTCTCTTTTAATTTTTCCTTTTTTCAGAATAATATTATTTATTTATTTATTTTCTTATTTAAATTGTACATAAACGAATTAGGTTTAATTTAGGTTTTATTTTAATTCTTTCATAATAAACTTAAAAAACATTAGAATTAGGGTTTAGCATTTTAACTTTAATTAATTTTTTTCTTTTCCTTATTAAATCTAAAAAACACAAAAAATACAAAAACATTTAATTTTCATTTTTTTATTCCTTATTAATTTTAATCATTTGCAAAAGGGTCTAACGCCCGTCGTTTCAATTATTAATTTTGCGCATTTATCTTATGTCGTTTAATTATAATTATGTAATTGTCCCTAAGCCATGTAAGTTTACTTTTCGCACTTTATTTCTTCGCATTATTTATTTTTCCGCTAAATCGGGTCCGGTTTAATTTTGGCGATGTGGACCCGCGCCTTTGTAATAGCCTTAGATTTATTTCCCGCAACTTTATAACTGTTAAATATGCATGCAAGAATGAATGGCCCTAATTAAAATCAAGCGTAGAACACGGCAAACATGACAAGACAAATAACTGAAACATGACACACAATTCGCACACACCACCCATAGGGTACGCCTCACTGTTGCCTTTCGAAAGGTGATCGTCGAGTAGAGGATGTTTTAGTAAGTCCTCATGATCCGGGAACCTGGCATGAGGGTAGCTTCTAAGGTGTCTTCCCATTGCTCTGGTGATCACCATGTCCCGAACCTCGAATTGACCCGAACACCTCCAACGGTGGTGCTACATACCTCTCAATGGTGGGATCGCACTACTTTTAAGGACATCTACACAGACGAATTCCTTAGGGTAGGTAGGTTCTCAAGGATACTTGCTCTAATTTCAAAAACAAATCAAAACATCTTTTCACCAATACTTTTCAAAAGCTTTCAAAGCAAACTTTTCAAACACTCTGACGTACGAGTCGATCTGAAATTTTTCAAAGAAACTTTTTAAAACCCACATTGAAAAGCAAACAAACCTTTTTGAAAACACAAATGAGCAAGTATCTAAGAGCCCATGGATAACCATGGATAGAAAGGGTGCTAACACCTTCCCTTTCTATAACCTACCTCCCGAACCGAGAGCAATCTCTTTAAGGAATTTTTCTGTGCTTTTGTCCTTTCCATTTGGAGAAAATAAAAGACGGTGGCGACTCTTGCTTCCGCGACATTTCGCGAACCAGCGTTAAACAGTCAGTTCCAGATCCACCGATCACAGAACTGGCGACTCTGCTGGGGATACTTATAAAGTGAGGTGTACCTTAGGGCTAGCTCATAACTATGTTTTCAATTGTTTTTCTTGTGTGCTTTATTATTGTGGGTTGCTTGGGAGTTCTATAGATCCTACACCCGGATCTGGGGGATACCTTTCTTAGAAAGTAGCAACAAGGCTGTGAGGGAACTGTGCGGGGTATACCGACACGGTTGAAACAGTCTGCTACGTTGATGTGGCACTTTGGTGTGTACCGGTAACCCTTGAGTTCAGTCAAGGAGAGTACGGGGCCTCCGCGTGGTGTCGTGAAACATCAACAGACCTTAGGAACCTTAATTGAACTATCTTGGCCTCTTTAGGGTAGTGAGATAACTGACTTTGGTGCAGTCCGAGGTTGGTTGATACTCGATACTACGCTCAATTGAGGGTTGCTTTCCTGGAATATTTCGGTCGCCAGTTCAGTGGCTAAATCGAAACGATGAACAATGAAAGCAATCCCGTGATATTGGGAACCTTAGAACCCGGTTACTTTGATTAGGACAGGTATGAACTCACCAACTTCAAGAGGGTACTACCCAGACCCCATGCTGGCCTTAAACCTTAAGGGCTTGTCTTGTGTGCCTTGTTTGCCCTACATGTTTGTAAATATCTGTGTTGTGTTTAATCATAGCATCATGACATCATCCAGCATCATATGCATTGACTAACCATTTCAGGGGTTCGAATTTTCATCTTTGTTCTTGTTTTGTAGGACATGGAAACGGCTCGTAGAAAGACAATTCAGGTCAATCTTGTAAGGGTCCCTCCTCAGCTTAAGGAGCTTATATCCAGGATTCCTGAGAACTCTTCATTCAGTGAAAGGCATGGAAGCCTCATCAGCTTGGTCAACACCAACATTGAGGAAGATATGATCAAGGTCCTGTTCCAATTCTTTGACCCTCTGCATCACTGCTTTACCTTCTTGGACTATCAGTTGGTACCTACATTGGAGGAGTTCTCCCGGCTCCTGAAGATCCCTATCCTTGATCAGCTACCTTTCAACGGTACAGACAAGGAACCTAAGCTGGAAGAGATTGCTAAAACCTTGCACCTACAGTCATCTGATCTCAAGGGACATTGGGAAGTTAGAAGTGGTATCAAAGGGTTCCTAGCCAGGTTTCTGTTTGAGAAAGCTCATGAATGTTGGAACTCCCTTGACTTGCAAGCTTTTGAAGAGGTTGTGGCCCTCCTTGTTTATGGTTTGGTGTTGTTTCCTAACCCAGATCAGCTCATTGATATCAGTGCCGTTCAGATCTTTATGTCCAGGAATCCTATACCTACATTGCTGGGGGACATCCTTCACTCATGTTACACTCGAACCATGAGAAAAAGAGGTGTCCTTATGTGTTGCACTCCTCTCCTGGGAAGGTGGTTTATTTCGCACCTTCCCCAATCAGTCCTGAAGAATGAGCGATGTTTGAGATGGTCACAACGGTTGATGACTCTTACACATGCAGATATACATTGGTGTCCTAGATCCAGAGGAGATGTCACTATCATTGATCGTTGCGGGGAGTACCCTAATGTTCCTTTACTTGGAATCAGAGGAGGTATTACTTATAGCCCATGCTTGGCCTGGAGACAGTTTGGTTATGCTCGGAGGGACGGTCCTCATGACATGTTGATTCCTGACATAGTTTTTGACTTCGACAATGATACTCAAGGACTTCGTCAGAGATTTATCAGAGCCTGGAGGATGCCTAGTAGGATAGACAGCAAGACACTGGGGCACAGGAACTCCATCCCTTTGGAGCCTTATCTCAAGTGGGTACGCGCCCGCTCCCAGAAGTTAGTGATGCCTTATCCTCACATGCTTCCGGTAATCAAAGAACCTGTCTTGGAAGGGGAAGTGTCTCATGTTATTCAGCACCCTGATATGCCCACATCCTGGGAAGAGATGCAGAAGAGCTGGATCCAGCTTAAGGAGGAAAGGAATTCTCTTGAGACTAGTCTGCATGCCAGTGAAAAGAAAGTCTTGGAGCTCACCCGTCTGTTGCATGAGGAGAGGAATCTCAACACCTACATAGCTCCGAAGAGGATGCGCAGTGTATTTTGGGATTGACTTGGTTTTTGTACCTTTTGCCCATGAGGCCTTGATGTATTAAACAATGGTTTTCTTTAATGATAACGTGTGTTCTTTTCTTGTCTACAACGAATTTGAACTTTCGAATCCTTGAATGCATTGCATACGCATTTCATACATCATGTGCATAGCAGGTTTTTCCCTTTTCAGGTTGCTTACAGTTCTTCGCTGTTTATTTCAGCATCATGAATCCCGGATCTGAATCAACTGAGACTTCAATCAAGGCTCTCCAGGCGCAGAATGCGCAGTTTCAAGAACTAATCATGGGTCTAGCTAAGGGCCAAGAGGAATTAAAGACCATGCTCCTGAAAAAGAAGAAGAAGAGAAGAATTGTGCTGTTCAACTCGGGCCGAAGGTTGGGTAACACTCTGCAACATGAAGAGGCTGGTTCTTCTGTTGGCAGGAGTCCTTCTCAGGCAGAAGTCAAGGTTCCTACTCCAGTGGTCTCCGACAACGAGACGGATTTTGATGAAGAGCAGTACCCTCCTGAAGACAACAGATACAAACAACTGGAGGACAGGTTGAAGGCTATGGAGGTGCAACAGGCACCTGGGCTGGATTTCGGAGATCTGGGTTTGTCGACTGGTATAATTATTCCACATAAATTCAAAGCTCCCACCTTCTCCAAGTATGACGGGGCATCCTGTCCCAAGCTGCACTTAAGGTCCTATGTTCGAAAAATTCAGCCGTACTCTGCGGACAAGAATCTATGGATCCACTTCTTCCAGGAGAGTCTTTCAGGGACTCATCTCGAATGGTTCTATCAGCTGGATGGGACCAAAGTTCGTAACTGGGAGGAGCTGGCTACTGCTTTCTACAAGCAGTATCAGTATAATGCCGACCTTGCCCCCACACGTACCCAACTCCAGGGTATGTCGTTAGGTGCAAGTGAAGGTTTTAAAGAGTACGCGCAGAAATGGAGAGATCTGGCTGGAAGGGTGCAGCCACCTTTGACTGATCGAGAGTTAGTGGACATGTTCTTGGGGACCCTATCTGGGCCGTTTTTTAACCATCTCATTGGGAATTCTTCTGCTGGTTTCACTGATTTGATCTTAACTGGAGAGAGAATTGAAGCCGGGTTGAAATCTGGGAAGATCGCAAAGGGGGCATCATCCTTTAGTTCAGAAAAGAAGCCGTTTAAAAAGGAGTCTAGTGCTGTGTATGGCTCCAGGAAATCCGAAAGACCTGATCACCGCCAATCTGTCAGCGCGGTAATGATCGCTAAGCCTGCTGCCGCTCCCCGGCCAAACAATCCTCAAAGGGCTGATATACCCCGGAGAGAGTTCACCCGGTTAAGCATGACCCTATCGCAAATCCTGCCACAGTTGCTATCCACCAATTTGGTGACTGTCAAGGAGGCGCCAAAGTTCTCAAACACTACCTCTCCTAAGTACAACCCGAATGCCCGTTGTGCTTACCATTCAGACAGCCCGGGGCATACTACTGATGACTGTTGGGCACTAAGGAACAAGCTGCAGGACCTCATTGACGCTAAGGAGGTTCAGTTTGAGGCATCTGACAAGCCTAATGTGGTGACAACTCCCCTGCCTGCTCATGGAGTTAATGCTATCGGGGACGAAGAGGAAGTTGATGAAGCTGAGTTCGATAGCTGGATCTATCCGGCTGCTGATGGTGGACTTAACAATTGGAGCGCCAAGGACAATCTCTCTGTTTCTTTTGACACTAAGTAATAAATTTCTTTGTTTTGTTATTTTGTAATAAACAATGATAAACTCTATGGCCCGGTGTCTTACCCGAGGCACCGTGGTTCTATTTGTGAGGGCATACGAACTGTCATTTTATACATCATGAATGAAAATCTTGGACGTCTTTCGCATTACAAATATTGTGTTCCTTTTTTGGCTTTCTTTTCTTTTACATAATTTTCAAAAACAGCTGTATTTACACACACACTCACTCATACAGGTTCCAATCCACTCTGGATCTCACTGATAACAGCTCTGCTAATGCCAATTATAACTTCGAATATCCGATCAACTTAGCCGAAGACGAAGGTGAAGATGATTGCGAAGTGCCTGGCGAGCTTGCTAGACTGTTGCTTCAGGAAGAAAGGGCAATTCAACCCCATGAAGAGCCAGTGGAAACTATAAACTTGGGTACTGAAGCAGACAGAAGAGAGGTAAAGATTGGTGCTAACCTAGAGCTCAGCGTGAAGCAACGGTTAACCAAGATGCTACATGACTATATGGAGATCTTTGCCTGGTCCTACGAAGACATGCCAGGGTTGGATACCGATATTGTTGTCCATCATTTGCCGACTAGGGAAGACTGCCCTCCAGTTAAACAAAAGGTTCGTCGGATGCGTCCAGAGATGTCCGAGAAGATTAAGGCCGAGGTCATGAAACAGTTTGATGCCGGGTTCCTTGCAGTGACTTCTTACCCTCAGTGGGTTGCTAACGTGGTGCCGGTACCTAAAAAGGACGGCAAGGTCAGAATGTGTGTCGATTACAGGGATCTAAACAGGGCCAGCCCCAAGGATGACTTCCCCTTACCTCACATTGATGTCCTTGTGGATAATACAGCCCAGCACAAGGTATTCTCTTTCATGGATGGCTTTTCAGGCTACAATCAGATCAAGATGGCACCTGAAGACATGGAAAAGACTACATTTGTTACTCAGTGGGGCACCTTCTGTTACAAGGTCATGCCGTTCGGATTAAAGAATGCTGGGGCAACCTACCAGCGTGCCATGGTTGCCTTATTTCATGATATGATCCATCATGAGATCGAAGTGTATGTGGACGACATGATCGCTAGGTCCCAGACCGAGGAAGAGCACCTAGACCATCTGCAGAAGTTGTTTGACCGGTTGAAACTATACAAGTTGAGATTGAACCCGAACAAGTGCACCTTCGGGGTAAGATCTGGGAAGTTGCTAGGCTTCGTGGTCAGTGATAAAGGTATTCAAGTGGACCCTGCTAAGGTCAAAGCTATTCAAGAGATGCCAGTTCCTAAGACAGAGAAGGAAGTCAGAGGCTTTTTAGGACGCCTGAATTACATTGCTCGATTCATCTCTCATCTGACTGCTACCTGTGAGCCAATCTTCAAGCTGCTGAAGAAAGATCAGGTAGTACGTTGGAACGATGAATGTCAGGCTGCTTTCGACAAAATCAAAGAGTATCTCCAAGAACCACCCATCCTTATGCCACCGGTTGAAGGGAGACCTCTGATCCTATATCTGACAGTACTTGACAACTCAATGGGGTGTGTGCTGGGGCAGCATGACGAGTCTGGCCGAAAAGAGCACGCCATTTATTACCTTAGCAAAAAGTTTACCGACTGTGAGACCCGATACTCACTGCTTGAGAAAACTTGCTGCGCTTTGGTATGGGCTGCTCGCCGGCTGAGACAGTATATGCTGACTCACACTACCTTGTTGATCTCAAAAATGGATCCTATTAAATACATATTCGAAAAACCTGCTCTGTCTGGGAGAATTGCAAGATGGCAAATGATCTTGACGGAATACGACATTCAGTACACAACCCAGAAAGCCATCAAAGGGAGTGTATTGGCAGACCACTTAGCTCATCAAGCTGTAGATGACTACCAATCAATGAACTTCGAGTTTCCAGATGAAAGCATTATGATAGTAACAGATTGTGAAGTACCTGGACCGGATGAAGGACCTGAGCCAGGATCCCGATGGTCTATGCACTTTGACGGAGCTTCCAATGCTTTGGGAAATGGTATCGGTGCCATCATCATATCTCCTCAAGGTACTCATACTCCACTCACTGCCCGGCTGTGTTTCAACTGTACCAACAACATGGCGGAGTATGAGGCGTGTATCATGGGTCTTCAAACTGCGATTGACCTAAGGATCAAATTTCTAAGTGTCTTCGGAGATTCCGCTCTGGTGATCAATCAGATCAACGGAGAGTGGGATACGAAACACCCAAACTTGATTCCTTACAAAGAATGTGTGTTGACCATGATTCCCCACTTTACAGAGATAACCTTCGAGCACTTTCCAAGAGAAGAGAATCAGTTAGCGGACGCGTTAGCTACAATGTCTTCAATGTTCAAGGTTAAATGGGATAATGAAGCTCCCCGGATCATCATCTGGAAACTGGACGAACCGGCATACTGTTGTGATCTCGAAACTGAATTGGTAACTGAGAAGCCTTGGTACCACGAAGTGAAGAGATATCTGGAAGCTCAGGAATACCCTGAAGGTGCCTCTATCAATGATAAGAAATTCCTGAGGCGATTCGCAGCCAAGTTCTTCCTAAGCAACGGCATCTTGTACAAGAGAAACCATGATTCAACCTTACTGCGTTGTGTGGATAAGATCGAAGCGGAAAGAATCATGGAAGAGCTACACGAAGGGACCTTTGGTACGCATTCCAGTGGGCACACTATGGCTAAGAAAATCCTACGGGCAGGATATTATTGGTCCACAATGGAAGCTGACTGCTACCAACACTCCAGGACATGCCACAAGTGCCAGATCTATGCAGACAAGGTGCATGTTCCTCCGGTTCCCCTGAATGTTCTGACTGCGCCTTGGCCGTTTGCGATGTGGGGCATAGACATGATCGGCGAGATAAAACCTACGGCATCCAATGGACATCGCTTCATCCTAGTGGCGATTGATTATTTCACGAAGTGGGTTGAGGCAGCATCCTATGCTACAGTAACCAAGACTGTTGTGGCACGGTTTATTCGGCACAATCTGATCTGTCGGTACGGCGTCCCTGAGCGAATAATTACAGACAACGGTACCAATCTGAACAATAAGATGATCGCTGAGCTCTGCGAACAGTTCAAAATACAGCACCACAATTCTTCTCCTTACAGACCGAAGATGAATGGGGCTGTAGAAGCAGCGAATAAGAACATCAAGAAGATCGTGCAAAAGATGACAGTAACGTACAAAGATTGGCACGAGATGTTACCGTTCGCTCTGCATGGGTACCGTACTTCAGCTAGGACGTCAACCGGGGCAACTCCCTTCTCTCTGGTTTATGGCATGGAGGCAGTCTTGCCGATCGAAGTGCAAATTCCCTCTCTCCGGATAATGAAGGATGCAAATCTGAACGAAGATGATTGGATCCAGACACGACTTGACCAACTCAATCTCATTGACGAAAAGAGACTTGCTGCTATCTGTCATGGTCAGATGTATCAGAAACGGATGATCAGGGCATTTAACAAAAAGGTCAGGCCACAGGAATATCAAGTTGGGGATCTGGTTATCAAGAGAATCATCCTTCCTCAGGGTGATCCAAGGGGCAAATGGACCCCTACATATGAAGGGCCATTTGTGGTTAAGCATGTGTTCTCAGGAGGAGCAATGATCTTGACCAACATGGATGGTGACGACCTTCCTCACCCCGCCAATGCAGACATAGTTAAAAAATACTACGCATGAAAAAAGACCCGCTAGGCTGACATGCCTAGGCAAAAGTTAGGGCTTCCCGTCGAACCAAAAGGGTTCGGGCAAAATGTAGGGATGAAAATGAAAAAATCTGTACACCCGGCAAGTCGAAAACCTGAAAAGGCGGCTTGGGCAAAAATGGGTATCCCGGTGGACTGAAAACCCGAAAGGGCGGTCCAGGCAAAAATTAGGGATAAAAGCGTAATACTATGTCTCATTGATCACTTTGCATCCAGAATCCGGTATCTGCATCAAGTTCAAAACGGCATCAATCAGTCAGCTTCACCTTCAACCAAGGTCATCAAGTGATGAGACGCTCAGAGTTATAAAGGCAATAGCAGAGTTGAAACCCAGTGGATCATTCATCTTTCACACAGCTGCTTTATTTTCTTTTGTACAAAACTTGTATAAACTCTTTTGATCGGCGACGTACCTCTTACTAGGACGTCAGCCTCTTGTATACAAAACGCCTATTTCAGGCCATTCAAAAATCAATAAAAATATATTTTCAGTTAAACGTGCCAAGTATTTTTCCTTTCTCTGTTTTGTTTTGCGAAGAACGTCCAAGGTTCAATTTGTGATGTATGCATTGACAATAATTTGCTAACTCATGAATATTTGCATACGAAACAAAGGAATTAATTGCAGGTGACACTGGAAACAGGGGCAATAAAGAGTTGTCTGAGCAGTCTAATTGTTCTATCCTCCAAGGTACCAAGGTAGGTTCAGCCAAAGAACATGACCGAGTATCTTAATTCCCCAGAGAGTAGTTCAGTAAAACAGTACATCTCTCTCCAAGCAAAATT
Source organism: Vicia faba (assembly GCA_948472305.1). NCBI lineage: Eukaryota > Viridiplantae > Streptophyta > Magnoliopsida > Fabales > Fabaceae > Vicia > Vicia faba. The sequence continues at coordinate 673,613,748 of OX451740.1, forward strand.
GTCAAAAATCAAGGGAATTGAGTATCCTCCAGCCGATCTCAAACATTCCTCAGCAGCAATACATATATTCTTAACAAGTATCCCCGGCAGTCTTGGTCTAAAGATTGTTCCCCGGCGGTATACCACCATTCAAAGGAATCACTTCCCCGCAGTCTAAAACTTCCCCAAGAAAGTCCAATCCAGTTCCCCAGGAAAGATGGAAATCATATCCCCAAGCATTGAGCTTATCCCCAGTAGATTCTGGAAGCTTATCCCCTCGCAGAGCACGAACGCGTCGTCCCGGCTTGATTTAAAGAGTTATTTCCGTAATAGGATATAACTGGGTTATCCTCAGCCAAAAGCCACGGAAAGAGCGTCCTCGGCAAAGTATCTTCCTACCCCCAGCATAACTCATCAACGGTATCCCCAGCGGAGTTATCTTCATCAACTCAGCAAAGCATCGCTATCCCCACAGAGTAGCACTCCCCAGCATGATCGCTAGAGTATCTTTTCTCCCGCAGAGTTATTTCATTTGCCAAATTTATTCCGCAACGGAGTTATCTTCTCCTACCGGTATTCTCGCAACAATCATCCACAGCGGAAGCAAAATCTCTTCCTCAACATCAACCCAGGATATGACTTCCCGGCACCCGTCAAGGATTTATTTTCCTAGACGAAAACATACATGAATCATCATATACATCATTATAGCATGCATGTACACATCATATCATATAAACCGTATCCATATTTGCTTGACCCATATCATGCATTGCATATAACTGACCTTTACCTTGCAGGAAAGATGCAGTTGAAATTCTCAAACATATTTCAAGGACTTCTCTAGTCCAGTTAAATCGACTCCAAACAGATTTTTCTGATAAAGACTCAGTAGAAGTTCTCTTATGGTCCCCTCTCCAACGGCGTGTGAGGTGGTAATTCCTTCTTCAGATGTTCCCCTCTCCGGCATGAGCGTGAGGTGATATTCTCTTATGGTCCCCTCTCCAACGGCGTGTGAGGTGGTAATTCCTTCTTCAGATGTTCCCCTCTCCGGCATGAGCGTGAGGTGATATTCTCTTATGGTCCCCTCTCCAACGGCGTGTGAGGTGGTAATTCCTTTTTCAGATGTTCCCCTCTCCGGCATGAGCGTGAGGTGATATTCTCTTATGGTCCCCTCTCCAACGGCGAGTGAGGTGGTAATTCCTTTTTCAGATGTTCCCCTCTCCGGCATGAGCGTGAGGTGATATTCTCTTATAGTCCCCTCTCCAACGGCGTGTGAGGTGGTGATTCCTTTTTCAGATGTTCCCCTCTCCGGCATGAGCGTGAGGTGATATTCTCTTATGGTCCCCTCTCCAACGGCGAGTGAGGTGGTAATTCCCTTTCAAGATGTTTCCCTCTCCGGCATGAGCGTGAGGTGATATTTCCTTTCAGATTATAATTTCCTATAGTTCCCTCCCCAACGGTGAGTGAGGTGACTCCCTTTGAGATTATATTGTCCTTTGGTTCTCTTCCTGACACTACGAAGATGGTAATCCTCACCAAGATTTTCTCAACGAGCGTTGTTGAGGTTGAAATCATTCAGGATTCTCTTCCCATCCATGCTAAGGCAGTAACCATCCCTGGTTCATTCATCAGCGCTTGAAGCTCCAGATTCAGCTCCTGTAACCAGTCAGGATACATCTATGTCAAGCATCCAAAATCAACTCCTGCAACGTGTCAGGTACTCATTTTTCTGTTTTGCAGGTATGCAGGTTCTCGCTAAAGAATCTCCTACGCGATCAACATCCAGATGGCATCTATAAGCCCATCATCCTATCCAGCAATCTCCAAATGGCATCTATAAGCCCATTCCCCCATCACTGCCACTATGTGAGCGCAAATTTCTGGGCACTCTAGTGTCCAATCATCTTCTACCCTCGGATTACGAAAGGCACGTCAGCCAATCTGCATCCTCAGGTCTAAGAAGATTGAACAGGGGCAACTGTTGTACCCCAAAATTTGCCCTCCCATATTCATCAAGAAATTGCCAAGTCAAGGTCACAAAATCCCCCCAGGGTTGTGCAGCTCAACTGTCTCCTATACAGTCAAAACTAGGGTTTGAGTTCTGGTCAAGCAAATGAACTTTCCAAAGGCCCAATCAAGTCTCATATGCCTACAAAGATGGTCAAGTATCCTCATGTCAAGTTTCAAGGCATTCAGCTCAAAATTGCACAGTCAAAACCCTAGATTGCACTACAGTCAACTGTAGGGGCAAAATGGTCATTTGACAGTCAAAAGTTCAAATTTTTGGTCAACATATCATTTTGAAGCCATAAACATCATTTGATCAATGCTTGATCATGATTCTCAAAATTTGGCTCAGAAATCATCAAAGATGCAAAAGTTGCTATATTTGGACAGCTGAAAAAGTCAACTGAAATTGACCAGGGCATAACTTTCACATGGATTATCAGAAAAATTCCATCCAAAGCTCATTTTGAAGAGAAAGACATTTCCTACAATTCATCTTCATGTTCCAAGTCCAAGAAATGCTCTCACAAAAAGTTATCAATTTCAACATTATAGGTCATTTTCAAAAGTCAACAAAAAGTGACTTTAAGTCAAAGGCCATAACTTGAGATTGGTAAATCAAAATGACATGGGACCAAAGGCATTGGTTAAAGGACTCAAAGACCTTTCCAAAATGTCCACGAACATGTGAAAAGCTTGAAAATTGACCAAGTTATGCCTTGTGTAAGTTGGGAAATTTTTGGAAATTTTTGAAAGTCAACATTGATGCAAAAGGCCTAAAAATGCAAATGGGCCCATTTTTCTTCCAAGTTTCTTCATGCCAAGCCTATGCACGACCACTAGGCCCAAAGGGAAGTATTCTCATATTTTTTAATTATTTATTTGAATTAATATTAATTTATATTCATTTAAATGATTTTAATATATGAAAAATATCAAACTTAACCTAAAAAAATCTTTTCATGCATGTTTATTCTTAATATTTCGTGCATATCTTAAATAGGCAAGATTTGGTGCTAATTGATCATGATTGAACCAAAATGCATGAGAAAAAGATTAGAAAAGATCCTTAACAAATCAAAGATTGAAATCATCATGGCAAAGGATTTTGTGCAATGTTTTTAACCTAATAGCCTCTATACATATCCAAGATCAGAACCCTAATGCTCCTAGACTGCAAGCTGCGCCCAAAACAAGCATTGCATATTGAAATTTTTCACAAAAAAACTCAAATCTGAAAAGTGCCTTAGAGGTCGTTCCAAGCTTCAATCTTGATTCCATTAGCATCCTGAGGCATCCTTGGACGTTTCCCAATCATTAGCATCAACAAAAACATCCTGAATCGGTACCTCTAAGTCAAACCGTACAACAAAATTCTTGAAATCGCACAGCATGATTCCATCATCTTTTTGCATTTTTCTTTGTTGATTCATGTTCATATTAATGTTCTAAAGCTAACTGAAGCGTTTGATTGCATTTTTATGCCATATATATGAATCTGCCATGAGTGTCCTCTAGGGTTTGCAGGTTTCAAATTTGGGGGTTTTTGCCCAAGGAAAAATTATGCTTCCAGACCAATACCAATAGCTTAAGCAGGTTGAGACGAAGAATATGACACCCTCGCGCTCAATTTATGAGCAACGAGGGGCTATTCGCTATTTTTTGCTAGAGGCCCTAAAGCAACGATCAAAAAACCGTTGCCATCGTCCTTCATGTTTCAGAAAACGAAAGAGACGATGAGTTGTCACACGGAGACAGGCCAGTTTGAATTTACGCGCGTTTTAACAATTATGCGTTGATCTTGCTTTTTCTTATTTACACGCTATTATATATTAAATGAAACGCGTTTGGTTCAGTGGTAACGTGTTAGGCATATGACCTCAAAGACCTGGGTTCAAGTCCCAGGTCTGGCAAAATCCCATACTATTTTTCTATAATTGATCCCATGCAGGCCTAACATGAAAGTTCACCATACACACTCAATATTCATCGCCCACGTGTCCTGGAGATTTAATCAAAGGGTCAGAGTGAAGGCATACCATGGAGGCTGGTCAACGTGCCATACAAGATCAAGGAAAGTCAGCGAAATCAAGCTTAATGGGCCTTAAATTACCAGGCCTTACCTCCTAATTTGGGGCTACCCCCCCTGGTTTGCTTTATCATTTTTATTTTTTATTCTTTCTTTAATTGTTCTTTTTATTACTTTTATTCAATTATGTTTATTTAATTAATTATTTTTAACAAAATATAAAAATACTCAAAAAATCAGAAAAGGCCAAAAATTAATATAATTTTTATTTTAATTATTTTTTAAATAAATGCATGTAAATATTTAGTTTAATTAGGTTATAGTTTTAATCTTTTTTTTAATAAAAAAAACACCAAAAATAGAATTTAGGTTTAATATCTTTTTTTGATTTCTCTTTTAATTTTTCCTTTTTTCAGAATAATATTATTTATTTATTTATTTTCTTATTTAAATTGTACATAAACGAATTAGGTTTAATTTAGGTTTTATTTTAATTCTTTCATAATAAACTTAAAAAACATTAGAATTAGGGTTTAGCATTTTAACTTTAATTAATTTTTTTCTTTTCCTTATTAAATCTAAAAAACACAAAAAATACAAAAACATTTAATTTTCATTTTTTTATTCCTTATTAATTTTAATCATTTGCAAAAGGGTCTAACGCCCGTCGTTTCAATTATTAATTTTGCGCATTTATCTTATGTCGTTTAATTATAATTATGTAATTGTCCCTAAGCCATGTAAGTTTACTTTTCGCACTTTATTTCTTCGCATTATTTATTTTTCCGCTAAATCGGGTCCGGTTTAATTTTGGCGATGTGGACCCGCGCCTTTGTAATAGCCTTAGATTTATTTCCCGCAACTTTATAACTGTTAAATATGCATGCAAGAATGAATGGCCCTAATTAAAATCAAGCGTAGAACACGGCAAACATGACAAGACAAATAACTGAAACATGACACACAATTCGCACACACCACCCATAGGGTACGCCTCACTGTTGCCTTTCGAAAGGTGATCGTCGAGTAGAGGATGTTTTAGTAAGTCCTCATGATCCGGGAACCTGGCATGAGGGTAGCTTCTAAGGTGTCTTCCCATTGCTCTGGTGATCACCATGTCCCGAACCTCGAATTGACCCGAACACCTCCAACGGTGGTGCTACATACCTCTCAATGGTGGGATGGCACTACTTTTAAGGACATCTACACAGACGAATTCCTTAGGGTAGGTAGGTTCTCAAGGATACTTGCTCTAATTTCAAAAACAAATCAAAACATCTTTTCACCAATACTTTTCAAAAGCTTTCAAAGCAAACTTTTCAAACACTCTGACGTACGAGTCGATCTGAAATTTTTCAAAGAAACTTTTTAAAACCCACATTGAAAAGCAAACAAACCTTTTTGAAAACACAAATGAGCAAGTATCTAAGAGCCCATGGATAACCATGGATAGAAAGGGTGCTAACACCTTCCCTTTCTATAACCTACCTCCCGAACCGAGAGCAATCTCTTTAAGGAATTTTTCTGTGCTTTTGTCCTTTCCATTTGGAGAAAATAAAAGACGGTGGCGACTCTTGCTTCCGCGACATTTCGCGAACCAGCGTTAAACAGTCAGTTCCAGATCCACCGATCACAGTAGGTATAGGATTCCTGGACATAAAGATCTGAACGGCACTGATATCAATGAGCTGATCTGGGTTAGGGAACAACACCAAACCATAAACAAGGAGGGCCACAACTTCTTCAAAAGCTTGCAAGTCAAGGGAGTTCCAACATTCATGGGCCTTCTCAAACAGAAACCTGGCTAAGAACCCTTTGATACCACTTCTGACTTCCCAATGTCCCTTGAGGTCAGATGACTGTAGGTGCAAGGCTTTAGCAATCTCCTCAAGCTTAGGTTCCTTTTCTGTACCGTTGAAGGGTAGCTGATCAAGGATAGGGATCTTCAGGAGCCGGGAGAACTCCTCCAATGTAGGTACCAACTGATAGTCCAAGAAGGTAAAGCAGTGATGCAGAGGGTCAAAGAATTGGAACAAGACCTTTATCATATCTTCCTCAATGTTGGTGTTGACCAAGCTGATGAGGCTTCCATGCCTTTCACTGAATGATGAGTTCTCGGGAATCCTAGATATAAGCTCCTTAAGCTGAGGAGGGATCCTTACAAGATTGACCTGAATTGTCTTTCTACGAACAGTTTCCATGTCCTACAAAACAAGAACAAAGATGAAAATTCGAACCCCTGAAATGGTTAGTCAATGCATATGATGCTGGATGATGTCATGATGCTATGAGTAAACACACCACAGATATTTACAAAGACAAACATGTAAGGCACACAAGGCACACAAGACAAGTCCTTAAGGTTTAAGGCCAGCATGGGGTCTGGGTAGTACCCTCTTGAAGTTGGTGGGTTCAACCTGTCCTAATCAAAGTAACCGGGTTCTAAGGTTCCCAATATCACGGGATTGCTTTCATTGTTCATCGTTTCGATTTAGCCACTGAACTGGCGACCGAAATATTCCAGGAAAGCAACCCTCAATTGAGCGTAGTATCGAGTATCAACCAACCTCGGACTGCACCAAAGTCAGTTATCTCACTACCCTAAAGAGGCCAAGATTGTTCAATTAAGGTTCCTAAGGTCTGTTGATGCTTCACGACACCACGCGGAGGCCCCGTACTCTCCTTGACTGAACTCAAGGGTTACCGGTACACACCAAAGTGCCACATCAACGTAGCAGACTGTTTCAACCATGTCGGTATACCCCGCACAGTTCCCTCACAGCCTTGTTGCTACTTTCTAAGAAAGGTATCCCCCAGATCCGGGTTTAGGATCTATAGAACTCCCAAGCAACCCACAATAATAAAGCAAGCAAGGAAAACAATTGAAAACATAGTTATAAGCTAGCCCTAAGGTACACCTCACTTTAAGTTTATGTCCCCAGCAGAGTCGCCAGTTCTGTGATCGGTGGATCTGGAACTGACTGTTTAACGCTGGTTCGCGAAATGTCGCGGAAGCAAGAGTCGCCACCGTCTTTTATTTTCTCCAAATGGAAAGGACAAAAGCACAGAAAAATTCCTTAAAGAGATTGCTCTCGGTTCGGGAGGTAGGTTATAGAAAGGGAAGGTGTTAGCACCCTTTCTATCCATGGTTATCCATGGGCTCTTAGATACTTGCTCAATGTGTTTTCAAAATGTTTGCTTGCTTTTCAATGTGGGTTTAAAAAAGTTTCTTCGAAAAAATTTCAGATCGACTCGTACGTCAGAGTGTTTGAAAAGTTTGCTTTGAAAGCTTTTGAAAATGTGTTGGTGAAAAGATGTTTTGATTTGTTTGAAATTAGAGCAAGTATCCTTGAGAACCTACCTACCCTAAGGAATTCGTCTGGGTAAATGTCCTTTGAAGTAGTGCCATCCCACCATTGAGAGGTAGGTAGTACCACCGTTGGAGGTGTTCGGGTCAATTCGATGTTCGGGACGTGGTGATCACCAGAGCAATGGGAAGACACCTTAGAAGCTACCCTCATGCCAGGTTCCCGGATCATGAGGACTTACTAAGACATCCTCTACTCGACGATCACCTTTCGAAAGGCAACAGTGAGGCGTACCCTAGAGGTGGTGTGTGCGAATTGTGTGTCATGTTTCAGTTATTTGTCTTGTCATGTTTGTTGTGTTCTACACTTAATTTTAATTAGAGCCATTCATTCTTGCATGCATATTTAACAGTTATAAAGTTTGCGAAAAAATAAATCTAAGGCTATTACAAATGGCGCGGGTCCACATCGCCAAAATTAAACCGGACCCGATTTAGCGGAAAATAAATAAAGCGAATAAATAAAAGTGCGAGAAATTTAAATTACAGTGCTTTGGGAGAGATACAAAATTATAATAAGCAATATAAAATAAATGCGCAAATTAAATAATTAAAAACAATGGGCGTTGGACCCTTTTGCAAAATATTTAAAGTTAATGAGAATTAAAATTAAAATTAAATGTTTTTTAGTATTTTTGTATTTTTTAGATTAAATAAGAAAAAGGATTAATTATAATTAAAGTAAAATGTCCAAACCCTAATTCTAATGTTTTCTTTATTTATTATGAAAGAATTAAATTAAAACCTAAATTAAACCCTAAATTATTTATGTACAATTTTTAATTTATGAAAATAAATAACTAATATTATTATTCTGAAAAAAAGGAAAAATTAAAAAGAAAATAAAAGTTATTAAACCTAAACTCTATTTTTTGGATTTTAGTTATTAAAAAGAATTAAATTTGTAACCTAATTAAAACTAATTAATTACAAGCTTTTATTTAGGAAAATAATCATAATCTAAATATTTATTAATTTTTTGTCTTTTCTGAATTTTAATGTCTTTATGTTTTTTTGTAAAAATAAATTAATTAAATTAAACAATCAAGAAAACAAAATAATAATTTAAATAAAATATAAGAAAAATAAAAGGAGGGCAAACCAGGGGGGGGGGGGGGGGTAGCCCCAATTTAGGAGGTTCAGGCCTGGAATTTTGGCCCAATTAGTTATGAATCTGTTGACTTTTCTGGATCGTGTGTCAACGTATTGACCTGGTGTATGCTGCGCCTTGAATCTTGGCCATTGATCTGATTATTTTGGACGCGTGTATGGTCCAATTTGAAGACGTATGGTGTGTCCTCGTATTATGCCTGCATGAGAATATGCGTTGAAAAATAATATTGAAACTTTGCCAGACCTGGGACTTGAACCCAGGTCATGAGAGTCACATGCACGTATCCCTGCCCACTGAGCCACTTATATTTCATTTAACAAATAATAAACAACAAATATTATAAGAAGAAAACGTTAATGACTTTGGAAATTCGCGCGAAATTTGAATGGATCAATCATTGTTTGACACGCCTTCTTCTTCCTCACCCTCCCTGCAAAATAGAACAAATAGGCAACGGTTTTCCAGGTGTGGTTTTAGGCTACTTTAGATAAAATAGCGACTAGCGCTATACGATCCATAAATTAATCGCGACCGGTGTTTCTTCTTCGTCTCCATGCGCTGAATGCAACTATGGTGGTCGTGAGGGCTAATTTTACCTCTATGCAAAAGCCCCAATTCTGAAGGCCTGTAACCCTAGAATCTTAAGCATGGCATAATCTCATATGGTCAATAAAAACGCAATTAAAAGTAATGGTTAGCTTGGAAACTTCAATATGAACAAGAATCAATCAACAAAAATGCAAAAAGACGCATGATTTATGATATGCGATTTCAAAAGTTTCTCTTCACAGTTTGAGTTCTAACTACCGATTCTTTGCGTTTTGGTGGTTGATATCGATTGGAATCTATTCAGGAGTGCCTCAGGAAGCTATTGGTATCAGAATTAGGGCTTAAAACCACTTGTAACCTTGAAATCAGTTTTGTGTTTTATGGAAAAAAAGTCAAGTTTGCAAAGTAGTTTTCAGCGCAGCTTTGTGTGTTTTTTCATTAGGTTTACATTCCTGAATATGTATAGAGGCTTTTAGGTTAAAAATATTGCACAAAATCCATGGTATTCAATGTTTTCAATCTTTGATTTTGTAAGATCTTTTCCAAATCTTTTCCATGTGCATTTTGTGTTCAATCAGCTCAAATCACACCAAAACTTTCCATAATCAAACAAGCACGAGATATTGAGATTAGAATGTGCACAAAAAGATTTTTTTAGGTCAAATTTATATTTTCTACCTATTTAAATGATTTAAATGAATGAATATTAATATAAATTCAAATAAATAATTAAAAAATAAGAAAATACTTCCCTTTGGGCCTAATGGTCGTGCATAGGCTTGGCATGAAGAAACTTGGAAGAAAAATGGGCCCATTTGCATTTTTAGGTCATTTGAACCATTGTTGACTTTTCAAAATTCCCAAAAATTTCCCAACTTCCACAAGGCATAACTTGCTCAATTTTTAAGCTTTTCACATGTTTTTGGACATTTTGGAAAGGTCTTTGAGTCCTCTAACCAATGCCTTTGGTCCCATGTCATTTTGATTTACCAATCTCAAGTTATGGCCTTTGACTTAAAGTCCCTTTTTGTTGACTTTTGAAAATGACCTATAATGTTGAAATTGATAACTTTTTGTGAGAGCATTTCTTGGACTTGGAATATGAAGATGAGTTGTAGGAAATGTCTTTCTCTTCAAAATGAGCTTTGGATGGAAATTTTCTGATAATCCATGTGAAAGTTATGCCCTGGTCAATTTCAGTTGACTTTTTCAGCTGTCCAAATATAGCAACTTTTGCATCTTTGATGATTTCTGAGCCAAATTTTGAGAATCATGATCAAGCATTGATCAAATGATGTTTGTGGCTTCAAAATGATATATTGACCAAAAATTTGATCTTTTGACTGTCAAATGACCATTTTGCCCCTACAGTTGACTGTAGTGCAATTTAGGGTTTTGACTGTGCAATTTTGAGCTGAATGCCTTGAAACTTGATATGAAGTTGCTTGACCATCTTTGTAGGCATATGAGACTTGATTGGGCCTTTGAAAACTTTCAATTCTTGATCAGAACACAAACCCTAGTTTTGACTGTATAGGGGACAGTTAAGCTGCACAACCCTTGGGGAATTTTGTGACCTTGACTTGACAAATCTTGGAGAATATGGGAGGGAAAATTTTGGGGTACAACACCCCCCTTGGCCCATTGTGTGTTATTTTTATCATTTTTTATTTTTTCTTTTTGATTCTGACTTGTTATTTTTTGCCAAAATATAAAAAATATTTTTTCAACCATTTTTGCATTTATTTTGAATTTATTTGCTTTATTTACACTTGTATATACAAATAAATATAATACTTTTATTTAAGATACTAAAAAATAATACAAATACATTTATTTTATGTTATTATTTTATTTTACCTTTTGAAAACATTTTTCTTAAAATATACTTTTTTTTGTAAATAATAAATATTTTATTTTTTGTATATATTTAGTATATTTAATACATAATATAAATACTTATATATTTATTAGAATATTTAGGATAAAAACATAAAAATAATACATTTTTATTTTTATTAATATTTGACCTCAAAAATCACTTTTTTACAATATACTTCTCTTTTATTTATTTTTGTACATAATTAATAAATATTGTATATGATAAGTAATAAATACTATTTATTTACAAAATTAGGATTTTGCCCTAAACCATGAAAATATCCAAAAATTAACCTTTTTTATTATTTTTATTTCACTTGCAAATAAATCATACACTTACACAAATACATTGATACACTTACATTATACATTTGCTTATTCTTGTACATTTGATGCATTTTACATTGCGATCGATTCGATTTGGTTGTAAATTATTTGGACACTACTCTCCCATTAAAGTCTCATCCCCATTTGTAAATATTTGTACCCCCGCTCCCGGATACTTATTTGTAATAGCGTAGACTTTAAATTCCCGCAATTTATCGCTTTCAAATATACCATGGTTAGACCTAGGGTTTGTATGTACATAAAATCAAACGCTAGATAACCTAATACAAAACAAATACATGAAATCAATACACAATCACACTTGCACCCCTAGGGTAATCCCGCTTGTTGCCTTCCAAAATGGGCCATGCTTGCACGTTGAGTATCTTTGGCAAAACAAAACAAATCAAAATGATCATAGCCCCTCGATGACGCTTTCGAAAGTTGCCTATCAAAATGATCATAGTCCCTTCAAGCAAATTGCCAAAGACACTTGGCACCATTGCATTCATGGTCCATACGATGACCCGCGCCCGTCTCGTTAACATCCTAACGCAAGATTGCCCACCAAATACAATGGTGGAACAAAATTGTTAAAAGGGTTAAAACATAGAAAAAAAAACCTTTGAGTACAATAGGGTAGACAAACTCTTAGTTACTTGATCAAACTTGCAAAAACACTTGCCTACTTTTCAAAACCACACTCCACAAACACAATTTCCAAACAAACTTTCAAAAACATTTGAAACATCTTTTCGAAAAGATACACACCTTTGTATATACTCAAACACGAGTCATTACAATGGTTGCCTAGACAAGGCCTCTTTTTCAAAACATTTTCAAAACACACACATACACCACCATTTCAAACAATTGAAAATCAAAGGCAAGTGATCTAAAACAAGTAACTAAGAGCCCATGGATAACCATGGATAGAAAGGGTGCCAATACCTTCCCTTTCTATAATCTACCCCCCGAACCCACGAAACATCTCAAAGGTTTTTGCTATGCTTTTTAACCTTTCCTTAGGATAAAATAAAAAGTCGGTGGAGACTCTTGCTCAACCGAAACATTTGCGGAAACAGACGCAAAACTCAAGTCAGTTCTCCCACCGTATCACAGAACTGGCGACTCTTCTGGGGAGTAATCTAAAAGTGGGGTTACCTTAGGGTTTAGATCACCTTTACATACTTGCTTTGATTTCTTGATTGCTTTACTTTTTGGGTCCTTGTTTGGGTTTGTTGTAAATCCTACACCCGGATTTGGGGCACCTTTTTAGGTAAATAGCAATAAAACTGTGAGGGAACTGTACGGGGTATATCGACATGGTTGAAGCAGTAAGCTATGTTAGTGTGACATATTTGTGAGTACCGGTAACCCTTGAGTTCAATCAAGGAGAGTACGGGGCCGCTGAGTGATGTCATGAAGCACTAACGAACTCTTAGAACCTTAATTGACCATCTTAGCCTTTTTAGGGGTAGAGAGATGACCGACTTTGATGCAGTCCGAAGTTGGTAGATACTCGATACTACACTCATTGAGGGTTGTTTTCTTGGAATATTTTGGTCGTCAGTTAAGTGGCTAAACCAAAACAATAAACACAGAAAACAATCCAATGATATTGAGCTCCTTAGAACCCGATTTCTATTTCTAGGACAGGATGAGCCAACTAACTTCAAGAGGGTACTTACCTACAACCCCATGCAAGCCTAAACCTAAGGACTTGTTTGCTTTGTGTGAATATGATTGTCTGTATATACACTTACTTGCTTTTGCATACATGTACATAACATCATAACATCATACCATAGCATTTTCGATAAACCATTTCAAGGATCTCGAGGGTTCTTTTGATGCAGGGTTACGTTGAACCAGACGTCTACCAAAGGGAAAGAGGTTTCTCCTCTAAGCAAATGCCATCAAAGATCAAGTGCAACAACTTGAATCAGGGGCTATGACCCACTTGACATGGTGAGCTTGATTCTCGTGGAAAGACATCCACCAGTGCAAAGTTCTCCAATCAAAGATCAAAGTTCAACCTCTAACACTCTCTTGTGTTTACCCTAAGAGATCCTTGAAAACATTGCATATATATCACACATATCATTGCATAGCAGGGTTCTCCTTTTTTTAGGTTTCCTTATTCTTCATACTGTTTATTTCAGTAAGATGGATATGGAACAAACGGTGAAAGATCTCCAGGCTCAAAATGCTCAATTCCAACAAATGCTGCTGGCTATGGGTAAAGGGCAAGAGGATCTGACAGCTCTTCTTCTCAAAGGCAAGAAGAAGAAGTCCAAGAAGGCAGCTCGCATCCTGAACTTGAGAAGAAGACCTAAAACCCTAGACCTTGCAACTCCATCCAACATAGGGGGTAGTCTTGAAGAAGACCACAATGTGGAGATTGTTGAAGAGGAAGCTGACTACTCCGAAGAGAAATATCCTCTCGCTGATGACAAGTACAAACAGTTGGAGGATCGCCTCAATGCTGTGGAGGTCCAACAAATATCTGGCTTGGATTTGGGAGACATGGGTTTAGTTCCTGGATTGGTCATCCCGCCAAAGTTCAAAGTCCCTACCTTTGCCTTGTACGATGGAGTTTCTTGCCCTAATATGCACATAACGTCTTATGTCCGCAAGATTCAACCATACGCAACTGATCGAAAGCTTTGGATCCATTTCTTCCAAGAAAGTTTGGTAGGGGCTCAACTTGAGTGGTTCTATCAATTGAAGAGTTCTCGCATCCACACATGGAAGGAATTAGCTTTTGCTTTCTATGAGCAGTATCAGTACAATGCTGATCTTGCACCAACTCGAGTACAATTGCAGAGTATGACCATGGGTTCTGACGAGAGCTTCAAAGGATACGCTCAAAAATGGAGAGATCTAGCTGGTAGGGTGCAACCCCCTTTAACTGATAGGGAGCTGATTGACCTCTTCATGGGAACTTTGACTGGGCCTTTCTTCAATCACTTAATTGGAAGCTCCTCAGCTGGGTTCACCGAGCTAATACTGACCGGCGAAAGAGTTGAGGCTGGCATCAAAAGTGGAAAGATCCAAGGAACTACATCCTCGGATACTCAAATAATTCCCTACAGCGGAAAGAAAGAGTCCAATGCTGCGAACAGTCAAAAGGGTCGTTATGACCAACACGTAGGGTCAATCTTGATCTCTAATCCTACGCCTGCTCAACAAAGACAGGGGCATCAGCGTAAGGAAGTCGCACCTAAGAGGCAGTTCACCAACATCAACATGCCACTGTCTCAAGCACTGCAACACCTGTTGAAGAGGGATCTGATTTCATTGAGGGCTCCTCTCCGGCACCCAAATACTTCTGCTCCTACCTATCATCCCAATGAAAGGTGTGCATACCACTCTGACAGTCTGGGGCATGACACCAACAACTGTTGGCCTCTGAAGAACAAGATCCAAGACATGATTGATGCCAAGGAGATCGAGTTTGATCCTCCAGAGACTCTAGCATGATCACTGCTCCTATGCCAGCTCATTGAGATTGTGTTTGTTTTATTTTGAATTTTCAAAGTTGTAATCTTTTGTTATTCAAACAATTATCTTTTAATGTCAAACTCTGTTTCATTAATGCATTGCATATGTTTGTCTTTAATTCATACATTCGTTTTCACTACTCTTATGCTTTCTTTATGATATTTAACTCTTGATAAAAAGCTGCAAGCCTTTAGAGGGAGGATGACGAAACAATACCATAATCTCATACAGTATGCTTTTGAATAGACCTTGCTGATGATGTACATGCATTTATTTCAATTCCCAAACACTGGAGTTATAAGGAAGATAATCCCTAGTCAACCCCTTAGAGCCAAATAAGTAGGAGTTCTCTGTTCTAAACAATCAAAACCTTTGATATAAACCTGGGGCAGGATAGTATCTCAGTTAATTCAAAAGAAAATGCGCATTGAAGTCGCAAGCTCTCAGTTCGTAACACAACGAATGAAATCAAAAGCATTTCTTTGGAATCAAAAGACAAGGGTGGTTCCCTATCACATAGGCAGTCAATCTCTCAAAAGAAAAAAGCCCACTAAGCTAAAACCTATAAAGGAGGCTTAAGAAAGCTGGGGCATCTCGCTGACCGTAATCTCGAAAACAGAGACAGTCAGGCAAAAGTTAGGGATAACAAATCAAAATCAAAATAAAAACGTCATTACAAATCCTCAACAACATGAAAAATGTTGCAAAAGAAAAAGGAGATGATGACTGTCTTCCAAAATTCAATTGGTGAACCATCACCCAAAAAGTCATTCCAAACTCAAATAGAGTGCGGCGCACAATTAACTGAGCTTAGGATTGAAGAACATCACGAAGAGCAGGTGGGTACAAATATACTTTGAGCCTATATCCTTTGTTTCTTAAACCGTGAACCAAGCCACGTTACAACCCTTCAAAAGTCCTAATTGAAGCATGGGTTAGTTCGAAAGCATACTGTTACAAAAGGTATCCTGACTCCTGTAAGGCTTTGCTCTAAAGTCTTGTGTTGAATTTGCCTTACAAAACGTTTTCTGCTAAAAAACGCATTTTTCAAAACTTTGAGACAAACATAAACTTTTCATTGCTTGAATATCACTGTTTGCATTTGGCTATTTGTTTGACAGCGAAGAAATTCATACAGCGAATGTTCGGAGGAACGAAAACTCTCTCAGTGAACAAAAATCACTTCAATAGGATGACACTTCCATTACAAAAATCTCCTATCAACAAGAGGACATGACATGTCACCCTCCAGCACGCCTGGGGAAGTCCAGTCAAGGTTTCAACAGATCTTTCAAAGTTCAGTTAACCTGGGGCAGTCCAGTCAAGATTTCAAGAAATCTCTCCATTCGCAGAGTAATCTGATTCAAGACTCCTTCATCATCACTTGGGGCATTCGAATGTCAAAAGTGTTCAACAATTCCTTCATCACCTGATGGAAGTTACAACCACCAACAAAATAATGGACAATTGAAGCTCCTAAAAATTTGTTTCCTTCAAAGCATGAAGATTCTCATCAACTCAGAAGATTGGTATACTCCCAATTTCTGACCCTTAACAAAATCAAGATCTAGAAATAGTTCAAGATGTGACCCAAGATTTGGCGACATTCTATAACTTATTCAAGATTTCCTTCCAGAAATAGTTCAGATGTGACCCAGAGATGGCGACATTCTATAACTTATTCAGATTTGCTTCCAGAAATAGTTCAAGATGTGACCCAAGATTTGGCGACATTCCGTAACTTATTCAAGATTTGCTTCTAGAGATAGTTCAGATGTGACCCTGATTTGGCGACATTCAGTAACTTATTCCATATTTACTTCTAGATATAGTTCAGATGTGACCCTGATTTGGCGATATTCAATAACTTATTCCAGATTTCCTTCCAGAAATAGTTCCAGATGTGACCCAAGATTTGGCGACATTCAGTAACTTATTCCAGATTTCCTTCCAGAAATAGTTCAGATGTGACCCTGATTTGGCGACATTCCGTAACTTATTCCAGACTTCCTTCTAGATATAGTTCAGATGTGACCCAGGTGTGGCGACATTCCGTAACTTATTCAAGATTTGCTTCTAGATATAGTTCAAGATGTGACCCAGGTTTGGCGACATTCTGATACTTATTCCAGAATTTCCTTCCAGAAATAGTTCAAGATGTGACCGAAGATTTGGCGACATTCCGTAACTTATTCATATTTGCTTCCAGAAATAGTTCAATATGTGACCCAAAGTTTGGCGATATTCCGTAACTTATTCGGATTTGCTTCCAGAAATAGTTCAGATGTGACCCAAGATTTGGCGATATTCCGTAACTTATTCAGATTTACTTCTAGAAATAGTTCAAGATGTGACCCAGAGATGGCGACATTCTATAACTTATTCAGATTTGCTTCCAGAAATAGTTCAGATGTGACCCAGATTTGGCGACATTCCGTAACTTATTCAATATTTCCTTCTAGATATAGTTCAAGATGTGACCCAAGATTTGGCGACATTCCGATACTTATTCCAAATTTGCTTCTAGAGATAGTTCAAGATGTGACCCAGAGATCGCGACATTTCGTAACTTATTCCAGATCAACACCTGCAGCAATCAGAAGATTCTCGATTTCCCCAGCCAGAGAGTCTTCCAGAAGCTAACTCCCCTCAAAGTCGAGTTTCAAGATCCCCAGTGGAGCCAAAACTGTCAATCCCTAGCGGAGCTAAAACTTCCAACTATCAATCTCCAAGCAGAGTGAAGACTCTCATTCTCAGTTCCTCACAGGATATTAGAATATTCTCCAGTGAAGATCTCCTCAAGACAGGAATCCCCAGTAGATTGGCATACAACCCAAGCTTCTGATTCCCCAACAGTGGTCCCAGGACTTCTCATCTGCAGCAATCAAAGGATTCTTGCCCTCCCCAGCAGCAGCCAAGGAATTATTCTCCCCGGCAGCAGTCAAGATTCTTTTGTCTCCCGCTATCCAGGATTCATCTATCCTCAGCAAGACAGCTCATCAGCTTACATGCGCATTCATCACATTCATATCATAAACATTGATGTAACATACATTGCATCACGCATCATGACATTGCATACAACTAACTCTTTACCTTTTCAGGTAAGATCAGTCGACAGACAAAGATCATCATCTTTTGAAAGTCTCTCTAGAAATAGTTCAGATGTGACCCAGACATGGCGACATTCTGATATTTATTCAGATTCACCCAGAGATAGTTCAGATGTGACCCAGACACGGCGACATTCTGATACTTATTCCAGATTCATCCAGATGCAGTTTTACACGGACTCATCATCAGGAAACCCTACACCGGTTCCTTCTCAACCTCAAAACTTCTGAAAACAGTTTACGGGTTCGCCAGTAACGGATGTTAATCTATCGCTTGTTCAGATGTAACTTTTGAAAACAGTTTACGGACGCTCCCCCATCAACGGATGCTGCTCTATTGCTGATTCAACTTCAAGACTTCTGAAAACAGTTTACGGATTCTCCAAACATGGATGTCAATCTATTGCTTGTTCAGACCCCCAGTTCAGAGATGTTCCAAAACATGGATACCTTTCTGATACTCGTCTACACCAATGACATACAGTTCAACAATCACCTTCAGATGGCATCTATAAGCCCATCCTCCTGCCAGCAACTTCCAAATGGCATCTTTAAGCCCATTTCCAGATGGCATCTCTAAGCCCATCCCCCGACAAGATTCTGTCACATCCCTAGATGGCATCTTTAAGCCCATCACCAAATGGCATCTGTAATCCCATTCCCTCTACCATTACATCACCGAGTGCAAATTTTCTGGGCACTCTAGTGTCCAATCTCCTTTTACCCTCGAGTCGCGAAAGACAAACTTGCCAATCTAACTCTTCAGGTTCAAGAAGATTGAACAGGGGCAACTGTTGTACCCCAAAATTTTCCCTCTCATTTCATCAACATTTTCTCATCACAAGACCCTTGGAGCTCAAGATCAAGTTAGGGTTTACTCTGCTCAAGACTCCTCCTTGCACTGTTGACCCAAATTAGGGTTTGAATTTGCACAAAGATGTTTTGACCTAAAAATGCCCAAAATGACTTTCATGCTTCATGTTGGACTCACAAGTTTATCCATACCAAGTTTCAAGCTTTGATTCCAATCTTTGCCCAGTCAATTGGACAGTTGACCTAGAAATCAGCTGTATTGGGGAAAAAGTCAACTGTGGTCAATTGACAGTCAAACCTCATGAAATTTGACCCTCATCAAAATTATGAACTCATATGAACCATTTGGTCAAGTTTGAATCTCAATTCCACAAGAAATTTGATCAGATCACCAAAAGGGCAAAATGGTCATTTTTAGGGTTTTGACTGCACAAAGGCAATTTTTGACTGTTTGACCTAGCCAATGTCAAACTAAGCTCACATATGGACTAAAGGTTTCAATGACATGGTCTTGACATATTCAAAAAGTTCAAAAGGTCCCAAATGCATAGGATTGACAAATGAATTTCCCAATCAACTGATCAATTTTGATTGTATACTGAAAAGTCAAACTTTGACTTTTTGGTCAAAATCAAGTGCCAAGATCCATTTTTCATTAAGACATGTCAAATTATGAAACTTGTTCATCAAGAAACCAAAAATTACAAATTAGGGTTTAAAATGAAGAAATTTCATAACTTAGAAATTTTCTAAGTTATGAAATTCCCTTATTTTTTCCTAACTTTGTCCCATCTTTTCATCAAGATATTTTTGGATTCAAACAAAACTCAAAACATGAAAGTTATAGTCCATTGCAAAATCTACAACTTTGATTCACAAAGTTTCCTCAAAAGAATCTTGTAGCTCAAGTTATGATTTTTGGAATAGGGTTGCAAAACATTCTTAACTTAGAATTTTTTTGACCTATTTTTAGGCAGGATTTTTGCCCAACTTCATGACCACTTTTCACATGCTTCCACTTGGAATTTCAACTTGCATTACAAAGATGGATTGTAGTACACATTCCAAGATTTCCAAATTGTTCAAGAACTTCTCAAACACCCTTGTGGTTAGGGAGAATCGAATTTGTGAAGATGGGCAAAAGTCACTTTGTTCATAAGCCAATTACATGTTCATAACTTTGCATTTTCAAACTCAGCTTGCACAAACTAGATTACAGGCCTTTTATCTCATCCACACTCAATAATTTAATGCTAATCCTTTGTGTTCAAGCCTTATCTTGTGTGTTTAACCATTACTTGCAAGATTAAGCCATATTTGGAAAAAGCATTTTAGCCATTTTTTGAAAAGATCAACTTTATGTCAAAGTCCATATCTTTGAAGTACAAAGAAATCTGAGGCACAAGATTATGGACATATTCCACTGATCAAGGAGAGAAAGTGCAGCATGCTTGAGGGGCCTGTATGAGCCTATAACTCAACTTGACAACTTTTGCTTAAGGGGGAAGAAACATTGCAAAAAAGGTCCAACATGGAGTTCCTGTCAAGACAAGCCTAAACAAACTCCATGAGCACTTCCCAAACATCAAACCAAGTTTGAAACACGACCAAACCATCTCTCAAACCTCCATATACAGAAAATCACCATTTTTCTGCAAGAAACAGGGCATTCTGCATTTTGACTTGGCCAGTCCATTCCTATCGTGCGTTTTCATCCAAACCAGTTCAAATACATTCCCTAACATCCATACAAACTATCCCAAGCCTTGGAAACAGACTGTAACAACCATAGCCAAGTGTGCCATTTCCACTTTTCTCTCTTGCAGGTTGACTTCCATGGAGTGATTCAGAAGGATTCAAGGCACACCAAGCATAGAGGAAGTATCCTTGGACCTCAGGCAAGCTGTACAAATCCTCAAATTTCATTGAAAGTGCCTCCATTGTTGCACACGATTCAAGCCGAACAGGTAAAAGTTTGAACTTCTATCTCTCTATCCAAGCATATCTAGGCTTAGGTTTGTGAAGAAAGTATGTCCTATTCATGGCCCTGAAGCTACCCATGTCCTCACTTTTCATTTATGTGGCGTGTGCTGAGAGAATTTTGAACCTGAATATGTGAAAAAAGTTAGGTCAGGAATTGGGGGAGGAGAAATTCTCTCTCATTTCTGAGAGTTAGATCAAGTTCTTGATATGTATGAATTCGTGATTTGATGCTTTACATTTTTTGTGTTATAAGTTTGTGCTAAAAATCAAAGAATCAGGATGTTTGAATCAAGCAAAGAAACGCGCGTTTTGTTGTTCAAGGTTGCTGGAGGTTGAAGACAACTCCTCTTGGGCTGGGCCTGAGATTGTTTTTCTGTTTGCACCTTCATTTTTCACTTACACCCCCCTTGGCCCATTGTGTGTTATTTTTATCATTTTTGATTTTTTTTCTTTTTGATTCTGACTTGTTATTTTTTGTCAAAATATAAAAAATATAAAAAATATTTTTTCAACCATTTTTGCATTTATTTTGAATTTATTTGCTTTATTTACACTTGTATATACAAATAAATATAATACTTTTATTTAAGATACTAAAAAATAATACAAATACATTTATTTTCTGTTATTATTTTATTTTACCGTTTGAAAACATTTTTCCTTAAAATATACTCTTTTTTTTGTAAATAATAAATATTTTATTTTTTGTATATATTTAGTATATTTAATACATAATATAAATACTTATATATTTATTAGAATATTTAGGATAAAAACATAAAAATAATACATTTTTATTTTTATTAATATTTGACCTCAAAAATCACTTTTTTACAATATACTTCTCTTTTATTTATTTTTGTACATAATTAATAAATATTGTATATGATAACTAATAAATACTATTTATTTAAAAAATTAGGATTTTGCCCTAAACCATGAAAATATCCAAAAATTAACCTTTTTTATTATTTTTATTTCACTTGCAAATAAATCATACACTTACACAAATACATTGATACATTTACATTATACATTTGCTTATTCTTGTACATTTGATGCATTTTACATTGCGATCGATTCGATTTGGTTGTAAATTATTTGGACACTACTCTCCCATTAAAGTCTCATCCCCATTTGTAAATATTTGTACCCCCGCTCCCGGATACTTATTTGTAATAGCGTAGAGTTTAAATTCCCGCAATTTATCGCTTTCAAATATACCATGGTTAGACCTAGGGTTTGTATGTACATAAAATCAAACGCTAGATAACCTAATACAAAACAAATACATGAAATCAATACACAATCACACTTGCACCCCTAGGGTAATCCCGCTTGTTGCCTTCCAAAATGGGCCATGCTTGCACGTTGAGTATCTTTGGCAAAACAAAACAAATAAAAATGATCATAGTCCCTCGATGACGCTTTCGAAAGTTGCCTATCAAAATGATCATAGTCCCTTTAAGCAAATTGCCAAAGACACTTGGCACCATTGCATTCATGGTCCATACGATGATCCGCGCCCGTCCTGTTAACATCCTAACGCAAGATTGCCCACCAAATACAATGGTGGAACAAAATTGTTAAAAGGTTTAAAACATAGAAAAAAAACCTTTGAGTACAATAGGGTAGACAAACTCTTAGTTACTTGATCAAACTTGCAAAAACACTTGCCTACTTTTCAAAACCACACTCCACAAATACAATTTCCAAACAAACTTTCAAAAACATTTGAAACATATTTTCGAAAAGATACACACCTTTGTATATACTCAAACACGAGTCATTACAATGGTTGCCTAGACAAGGCCTCTTTTTCAAAACATTTTCAAAACACACACATACACCACCATTTCAAACAATTGAAAATCAAAGGCAAGTGATCTAAAACAAGTAACTAAGAGCCCATGGATAACCATGGATAGAAAGGGTGATAATACCTTCCCTTTCTATAATCTACCCCCCGAACCCACGAAACATCTCAAAGGTTTTTGCTGTGCTTTTTAACCTTTCCTTAGGATAAAATAAAAAGTCGGTGGCGACTCTTGCTCAACCGAAACATTTGCGGAAACAAACGCAAAACTCAAGTCAGTTCTCCCACCGTATCACAAACACCATTTACAAAATTGATTTATCAGATCTTAAATCTCAAAATATCAAATGCCTTTTGTCTGTTAGCAATGAGCAATGGGTATGGCACAGAAGATTGGGACATGTCAGTTTTAGAAAAATCTCTCAACTAAATAAATTAAATTTAGTCAGAGGACTTCCCAATCTGAAGTACAACTCAGAAGCTCTGTGCGAAGCATGCCAAAAGGGAAAATTTTCAAAACCTTCCTTTAAATCTAAAAATGTTGTCTCTTCCTCTAAGCCATTAGAGTTACTTCATATTGATCTGTTTGGTCCAGTTAAAACTGCATCCATCAGAGGTAAGAAGTATGGATTGGTCATCGTTAATGACTTCAGCAGATGGACATGGGTAAAGTTTTTAAAATACAAGGATGAGTCACATTCTGTATTCATTGATTTCTGTACTCAAGTACAAAATGAAAAAGATTTTAAAATCACAAAAGTCAGAAGTGATCATGGTGTCGAATTTGTAAATAATTATTTTGAAAAATATTTTAAAGAAAATGGTATTGTTCATAATTTTTCTTGTCCTAGAACTCCCCAGAAAAATGAAGTTGTAGAAAGAAAGAATAGAACATTACAAGAAATGGCCAGAACCATGATCGATGAAACAAATATGGCTAAGAACTTTTGGGCAGAAGCTGTGAACACAACGTGTTACATTCATAATAGAATCTCTATAAGACCTATTCTTGAAAAGACTCCCTATGAATTGTGGAAAAACAGAAAACCTAACATTTCTTATTTCCATCCTTTTGGATGTACTTGTTTTATTCTAAACACCAAAGAAACTCTGAACAAGTTTGATTCCAAAGCACAAAAGTGTTTCCTGCTTGGATACTCTGAACTCTCAAAAGGCTATAGAGTATACAACATAGAAACTTTGATTGTTGAAGAATCAATCAAAGTCAGGTTTGATGATAAGCTTGGCCAGCAACAGCCAAAGCAAATTGATTTTTCTGTAGGTACAGAAGATCATCCCTCAAACTCTGAAAGTTCAGAAGTAAAAGGAGATTCAGAAGCAAAAGAAGACTCAGCAGATCATCCTCTTGACAATGCTCTGAACAATCTCAGAATCTCTGACCAACCCACTCAGAAGAGGCTTCCTAGAATATCTTCAGCTCACAAAGAAGAAGTAATCATTGGAAGAAAAGAAGATCCCATCAGAACAAGATCCTCTCTCAGAATTAATGAAGAATCTTTGTTTGGTTTGGTCTCTCTGATTGAGCCAACTACCATTGATGAAGCTATGGAAGATAATGATTGGATCTTAGCAATGCAAGAAGAACTCAACCAATTCTCCAGAAATGATGTATGGAATCTAGTTCCAAGACCCAAAGGATTCAATGTTATAGGAACCAAATAGGTTTTCAGAAACAAATTGAATGAACAAGGAGAAGTAATCAGAAACAAAGCACGACTGGTTGCACATGATTATAGTCAACAAGAAGGAATTGATTATAATGAAACCTTTTCCCCAGTCGCCAGGTTAGAATTTATAAGATTATTAATTTCTTTTGTTGTACAAAATAACATTTCATTATATCAAATGGATGTTAAAAGTGAATTTCTAAATGGCTATATTGAAGAAGAAGTATATGTCCATCAACCTCCTGGATTTAATGATTCAAAACATCCAGAACATGTTTTTAAATTAAAAAAGTCTTTGTACGGTTTAAAACAAGCTCCCAGAGCTTGGTATGATCGTCTGAGTAATTTTCTATTAGAAAAAGATTTTACCAGAGGAAAAGTGGACACAACTCTTTTTAGAAAGACATTTAAAAATGATATTTTAATTTGTCAAATTTATGTTGATGATATAATTTTTGGAACCTCTAATATCTCCCTTGGAAAAGAATTTGCTAAGACCATGCATGCAGAATTTGAAATGAGCATGATGGGAGAATTGAAATTATTTTTGGGAATTCAAATCAACCAGACTCCAGAAGGTACTTTCATACATCAGACGAAGTATGTTAAAGAACTTCTGAAGAAATTTCAAATGTCAGAAAACAAAGATGCCAAGACACCTATGCATCCAACCTGCATTCTAGGTAAGGATGAGGTAAGTATGAAAGTATATCAGAAGCTCTACAGAGGTATGATTGGATCCCTTCTCTATCTGACTGCATCTAGACCTGATATACTATTCAGCATGTGCTTGTGTGCTAGATTCCAATCAAATCCTAGAGAATATCACTTAACAGCTGTTAAGAGAATTCTTAGGTATCTGAAAGGTACTACTAATCTGGGTCTATGTTACAGAAGATCACAAGATTACAAACTAGTAGGTTATTGTGATGCTGACTTTGCTAGAGATAGAATTGAAAGAAAGAGCACCTCTGGAAGCTGTCAATTTCTGGGTGACAATCATATCTCGTGGTACAGCAAGAAGCAAGCAATAACTGCACTATCAACCATAGAAGCTGAATATATATTTGCTGCTGGATATAGCTCTCAGATGATTTGGATGAAAAGTCAACTAGAAGATTTCAACCTTTATGAAAGTAAGATTCCTATCTTCTGTGACAATACTTCTGCTATTTGTCTTTCTAAGAATCCAATCTTACATTCTAAAGCCAAACATATTGAAATTAAATATCATTTCATAAGGGACTATATTCAGAAGGGAATTTTAAACTTAATTTTTGTAAAAACAGACCATCAATGGGCTGACATTTTTACCAAACCCCTTTTAGAAGATAGATTTAATTTCATTCTGAAAAATATTTGTATAGAATTATGTCCTGAATAAAATAATATTTATTTTCTGTGATTGACTTCAGAATATTCTGAAATGAATTCTCTGATCAACAACTCTTCAGAAGTTAGAAGAGAAGTTGTAACAGAAGCTATATGAAAAGTTATGAAATGTTCTAACGCTTCATGTCCAAGTATAGTTCAGAAATTCATTAGAACAGACAATTGTTACATGCATCCTTCAGGAGAAGAACACGTGGTGTGTTTCTGAAAGGTCACGCGTGCAAAAGCTATTTATGACGTTCTAGGTAACTGTTGATGATTAGCCATAATCTCACGTTTTCCCTTATTTTTAGCAAATCATTAAATGCACGTAATGATGAGATTCGTTTTTAAATCCATTTTAAAATTTATTTTAAACTTGTCTTAAATAAATTTAATTTAATTTCTAAAACCTTCTTCTGAAATCTTTATCTATAAATACTTTTTGAAAAACCCTTTTTCAGTTTTTACTGTCTCTTTCAAACTCAAGCGTTTTCTGTACTTTTTCTCTTAAAACCCTTTTCTTCAAATTCTCTTTTCTAAAAGAACTTCAATGGCTTCTTCTTCTTCTACCCACTCTGAGCAATAAATTGTGCCTGAAAGGACAACTCTCATTCCAGTAGACAGTTTGGAAGTTGTGAGTGAGTTAATGATAGATTTTGAGAACCTCGGAGAATGGTTTTGATTTATTCCCTGCTGTGAAGTTTCAAGGTTGGGAAAGATTCTTTGATCGTCTTATTGGTCCAGTCTTTCCACATCTAGTGAAGGAATTCTTGATTCATGTTATTGCAACCCCCAAGGTTATTCTCTCTTTCGTAATGGGCAAGGAAATATCGATTACAGAAAATCAAATCAGAAAGTTACTGGGATTTAAAGAACTTGGAGTTACAGGAATGCCTAGTGGAAGAATGGAGATGTCTAAGGTATATTCAGAGATTTTAACAAACGGTTAAGGTTCCTCAAAAGTCAGGGACTTGAAAGACAAATACAAGATTTGGGCAAGGATTATTCATGGATGTATTCACCACAGGAAAGACACCAGTTATCCTGATTACATCAACGCTGATCAACAATATTTATTGTTTTGCCTTGGAACCAATATCAAAATTGATTTGCCCTACTTGCTATTTGAACATCTCTGGAACCATGTAAAAGAAACCAGAGAAGCTGAAAGGATGAAGAACCCCAAATCCAAGAGGAATTGGATTCCTATGGGGAGGTTAATATCAGACATTCTGACTGAGAATGGTCTAATTGCTCACCTAAAAGAAGCCAATCTTCTGGGGGAGCTAGAACCTATCTGTGGTAAGACTATGACTGGGAAGAACTTACTGAAAAGGGAAATTATTGACAAACTGCTGGTGGAACCCACTCCATGTGTGTCAGCTGTTGTGAAGAGGAGAAGGATTCATATTGCCGACTTTCTTATGTATAACTCAGGAGATCATTCTCGTATCATCTCGCACTATCTTGAAATCTACAAAGAAACAGGATCACCCATTGATCCAGCTTGGCTTCAAGGTAGAAATATAGCTGCTCCTAATGTTGTTCTCCAAGAATCTATGAAGAGAAAAGTTGTAGAAGGACCTTCTGACACTCCTCGGAAGAAGAAAAAGAAGACAGGTAAACATGCTGAAACTATATATGTTTATGATTCTGTCAATATATCTACATTTGCTGAACCCTCCCAAACCTTAGGAGACTTAGATGTTGACATTGACCTAACCTTACCATCTGAACCCCTTGCTGACAACCCTCATAAAAATCAGGTTTTATCAGATTTGAGTGATTTTGACTCTGATGAACATTCTGACAGCCAATCAGAACCCTCTCAATCAGAACCCCCTGAACCATATGGTTTTCAACCTATTCCTGCTAAACGTTTTTCAAGACCTCCTCCCAGACCTCTATCACCCAGACCCACTAGATGGTATGATGCTGACTCTTGAAGAATTCCAGGGATTAATGAACCTCTGGCCACTTTAAAGCCTCCTTTCAACCTACCATCTGGAAAAAAAATTGCTATAAATCAACCACAGCCTCAGAATCCCATTCCCACTCCTGATTATACAATAATAATTTCACCTGATGTCACTCCACCTACTTCACCACAACATACAACACCAATCTCACCTACACACTCACCCCCTCAAATTCCAGAATAACAACTTTTTGAACAAACTGAAACTGCTGAACCATCTGAACTTCATGTAATATCAGAACCTCCTATTTTTGTTGACCAACCTGAACCTACAAATAATCCTGAACCCAATAGATTTTTAAGAACTGTAGTAAATTTTCAATCTCTACAATTCTTGAAAAACAAAACTTACAAGAAGGTTGTCCCTAAACCTATTCAGCCAGATGTAAATACTTTGTTTCAGAATTTTATAACAAATGTTCAAGCATGGTTAAAACCGCAGAAGGAAGATTGCTCCAGAAGCGTGAACACAGCTGCAATAGATCTTCTATGGGAAACCTTCAGAAAAACTTTGGATGCTGAATCACGGAAGTTACAGGACTTATGCCACTTTCAGGTGCTGGACAACTTTTCCAAACTTCTGCATGCTTTCAAGACAGAAGCTGCTGACATTTGGAATAAGAAGTCTTTATTGATGATTGCTGCTACACCCTCTGTTAAGGCTGGACCTGAACCAGTGCCAACTCTTGCAATGGATCTGGGCACTCTGCTTTCCACCTTCCTGAATTCTGACTCAACGGTTGCTGCTTCTAAGCCTGTTTCTATTGAAGCTTCGTCATCCTCTGCTCCTACCTCACTCATTATGGACACTCTGAAAGAGCTTAAGAAGGAGAATGAAGTCATAAATGAACGCTTGGATAAGCAAGACCAAACAAATCAAGAAATCAAGAACTGGATGGTGAAACAAGAAGAATCTGCCTCTGAGATTAAGAATCTTCTGATGGCTCTTGTTACTAAGAGATCCTAGTTTCTTTTTGTCTCTTGTTTGGATGTTTTGTTTGTACTTCTGGATATTTTTCTCTTAACTTTTTTATGAAAAAATTTCTCATTTATTTTTTATACTTTTTGATTATGCCAAAAAGGGGGAGAAAATGTGCATTCTTGAACTAATCATTGTTTAACAGTTATGGGACTAAGTCTCAGACATTCTAACAAATTGCAAGAATTCCTTCTGTGCAAAAGAATTTTTTTTTGCAGGTATCACTTTAACTCTGAAAGAATATTTCAGCTGAACATCATCTTCTTGAAGAAGCTCTGAAGAAATCCAAGAAGAATGTGTATTGCTCTGATAAAATAATCATAGGATGTTTTATACATAAATATTCATTTCAGGGGGAGATTCTTATCTCTTATCTTTTTTCTTTTCTTTATCTAAAAATAATTTTTGCCATCATCAAAAAGGGGAAGATTGTAAGAACAAGATTAGTTCTGACCTATCTCAGAGTTTTGATGATAACAGTAAATTATATTTAAGATAATTTATACTCTGATGAATGTGTTTGAATGTTTCAGTTTAATGTTCTAACAAAAGAAACATTCTAAAGTGCTAAGCAAAAATTATGAAGAAGTTCTTTGATAAAAGAACCTTTTCTTCAAGCGCATCTGCTGACTCTGGTAAGACACTTTATTTATTAAATATATCTTCTAACTTTTAGCAGGTTCCTTTCTCAGAAGATTACTTGAAAGCAAGCGCTGACCAAGTTCTTAGCAAGCAACGCACTGCCTAGAAGATAAGTGAAACATGTTCTGACTTAAAGACATTGGAAGCAAATTCTGAAACAACGTTTAAACCAACTTGTCTTATCAAAGCAAAGGAAACATGTTCTTACATTCTGACGTTTTCTCATTAATGCAAAGACGGCTGAAAGCACTCAAGTGCCTACAACTAGTTTTTTGGAAAATAGAATATTGCAAGGAAACACGCAAACATTTAATGCTCTCCAACTTTTCTGAAGGCAGCAACGGTCTTATTGTTCCTACTATAAATAGAAGGACATTTATTGCAAGCCAACAACCAAGTGAACTAATCAATTTTCAAATTAGAAGCAAGAAACTACGTGAAAGATTATAAGCTCACAAAGTCTTTGTTCATACAATTTGTGCATTATATTCGAAGTGAAAAATCACAGTTGTGATATAGCTTGATTAGAAGCAAACTCTATTTCATTATCTGTAAAGATTAAACTCCTGTATTTTGTTCCTTGAGAGACCAAGTTTGGTCAGATTTCTCAAGCAGACTAGGACTAGATTTAAGTCTTAGTGGTGTTAGTCACTTGTAAGATTACTTGTGCATTGTTAGTCACAATAATTATTGTGTGTTTGTAATCTATTGATTATATTGGATTAAGTCCTTGTTGTGAAAGGCGAAATCACCTTGGCGGGTGGACTGGAGTAGTTTGAGTTCAAACGAACCAGGATAAAAAAAACTGTGTTCTTCCATTATTGTTTGAGCTTTGTTTTGAGAACGAAAAGAGTCACTTATTCAACCCCCCTTCTAAGTGTTTTCTTACCCCCTTCAAACGTGGTATTTCCAAGAGCAATAAATAAAATAAAATAAAAACAGTAAAAAAAAAGGCATATGTTTGATTTCTATTAACTTTATTGTTATCTCTCTCTTATTGAATGGTACAAAGAAATTAGACTAATATCTTAAATGATAAATATATAGAATGATTTATAAATAATATAAATAAATAAATTGTCAAAAAAAAACTATGTATCACATATATATTAGATTATTTAAATTAATGAAAATAATATTTTAAAAGATAAATATATAGAATTGTTTATAGAAATTATATAAATAAATAAATTTTGTCAAAAAAAAATATTTACCATAGATAAATTAGATTATTTAAATTAATTAAAATGATTTTTAGCATTAAAAAATCAGTAATATATCAAAAATATTATTTAATCATATAAAAAAATTATAAATGATTTTTTTTAATATTAAGTGGTGACATTTAAATATTAATTAATAAATATTTTTTCCATGTTTAATGATTAAAATATGATAAAGATGATAATGTAAAAGAATTGAATAAAGATAAGATATGATTTGAACAAGGTAAATTATTATTTTAGCATTTTTATATGCATATTTATTACAAACTTAATAACATTAAATTATCATTTTTGTAAAACTATATTATTCATGTACATAATTAGATATTTTTATTTAAAATTACTTGAGAAAAATGAATATATATTGACAATATAAATTATCTTTACACTGTCAACTAATATAACTATGTATTCAATTAAATATATTTTTATTTTTAAAATACTGATATGACATGGCAAGTATATGAATTTTGATTGATTGTATTATAATATTAGTTTAACTAATAGTGTACTACTATTAAGCTCAAATTATTTTCTTAATTATATCTCTAATTTAAATTTTAATTGATTTAATTACAATTTTATTCTTCTTATTTTAGCATTTTATAATATTGATTTCTTTTTTTTTAATTCAAAAGAAACCACTCTTTCATATTGCTGTATTGAAAATTAATGATATGTATTTTTTAATGATGTGTAACTTATTTTTTAACCCTATCAAAAAAAAAAGGAAACTTAAAGAAAAATATGTCCAATTTATTCTTTAAAAAATCATTCATAATATCAATAGCGATGGAATAAAAAAAGACGGTGGAACTTGTGTTGAAAGTTATATTTGCAATAAAAAATCAGCTTAAGAGTTTCTTTTCACATATATGTGATTGATCATGATATTAGTGTTGTTAGTTGGATCCAGGCACAAATGCCATCTGTTTTGAAGCCTCCAAGAAATCAAAAGAGGGTTGAAGAAAGCTTTGACTACCATGAATATAGAATTTGTTTTTATCTAAAGCTTGAGCCAACCATTATTTTTGCCAATTTCTATAGCTTTTAAAACAGCAGAGAATTCGACATAAATAGATGAACCAAACATTAAGTTTCATGTAAAGGCTGACAAAAAATATCTCTTACTTTCCTAAGAACCATGATGAATATGAATGTTTTCCTTTCTCCTTAGCAAAAGCCAGAGCCCCTTAGCAAAGTTGCATCGGAAAAAAAAATATTTGTGCTCTCCACTTTAGAGTTGCAAAGATAGCATTTGGAAGCCATTAAGATGCCTCTTTTCATTAGCATTACATTAGATGGGATTATATCATGCATTAGATGGGAATTCATAGAAGTGTTAACTTATTTGGAGGGATATCCTTGCTCCAAATAGCTTTAGCATAAACATTGTAAGGAAATGATTGGACTCGAATATGTAAGCATCTTTTAGTGTAAACACACCAGATTTAGTTGTGTTCCAAATTAGGAAGTCTCTATGAAGATCATTGCAGGTTGGAATGTGTGGGATCATATGTGATAGAAAAGGAAACCATTCATTCCATATAGAAGGGAGATCCTAGTGACCCTCATGGATGAATTCAAAGATGACATCATTAGCTATGATGCCTTTAAGATGAAGAAAATCCATAATAGTGTTTAGAATTAAGGGATGGCCACACCAAGATTCCATACAAAACCTTATTAGTTTCTACGAACCAAGAGACCAACTTGTATTATTGTTAATAACAAGAAATTTTGCCTTCGTTCCAGTCTAGATTAATGAGAAAATATGATACTTGATAATATCATAAGCTCTTAGAATTCTATTCTTGAAGAGTGTAGCCCAAGACTCAATGTTGTTCATCATATCCCATCCTAGCTTGATATTTATGGCCTCATTCCAACAGACTAATGATCTTAAAACCAAGGTCACCACTATCATAAGGTTCACATGTTTTCTTCAGTGCCACCATTAACAATTTCTTGTTGTTGGTATCTCCGAACCATATAAAGTTCCTGCAAGCCTTTTCAATTCTTTTGAGAAGAGTCACATATCAAGAATAGATTTTACTAGCATATTATCATGCTTTGCATGATGGATTTATCCAAAGTTAATCTCATTTCCATAAATACTAGAGATCCTTTCCAGGCTGACATTTTGGCCAATATTATGTTAGTTATAGGAAGCAGATGAGTGGATTTGACTCTCCCTTTGAAGATATGGACTCCAAGGTAGTTGAAATGGAAAGCTCGTATGCTAAAACCAGTGAGAGCCAATTTACCTCATATGTTCTTGTTATCTAACACATTTATTTCCTTTGAAGCTAAACAAGTGTAGTCTTTTATGTTTATGCCCTAGATAAAACCTATTTGCTCCTTAGAAATGAGAACATGCATGATAGAAGCAAGCCTATCATATTGGATTTTGGTTATTATCATAAACTTAAAATTGGAAATGGATATTATTCTAAACATTTCCATAGTCTGAGCATCTTTGGTTTTAGGGATAAGGATGACACTATTAGCATTGCATGGAGTATCCATCTTGTCTTGAAAAATTGAATGACAATTTCACTAACATCCTTTTCAATGATGTCTCAGTAAGTGTGATAAAAGATTCCACCAAATCCATCTAGGCATGGGGTATTGAATGTGTTAAGACTAAGCACTACATTAAATATCCATCCTTTTTAAAAGAGGATGGTTAGGAGATTGTTCATGTTGGAATCCACCAAAAAAGGGTATAACCTTGTACTAGTAAAAAAGTATAAGTGTGCATGGTATCCATACGAGGGTAAAGGATACACATAGGTCTTAATATGTTTGTAATAATTTAGGGTTGTTAAGGCTTATACACGGTGATGAGAAGCCTTATATGATGATGTTACAGTGGTTTTAGATTACCTTCTCACATGAGATGAGAAACTATGTTTATTAGCATCATGCTTTGGGTTTTATGCGTATGTTACGATTTATCCTTCTCCCGTTTGGGGGAGAAGTATTTATAAAGACCTTGGGCCTAGATTTTTCTTGGGAAGGTTCATCGCTCACTTAGTTAATGATGGGCTTTTGCATCCCTATTTCCTAGATATACGCGTACCAGCTACTGACCCTAACGTCTCTCTACCCAAGAAACTTATTTTCACTTGTTCCCCATACTTGAGCGAAAGGAATGTATTGGGGGAAAGGTGATACCTCATATAAGGAGACATGTGGCCATCGTCCTTCCTGCGGGCTGCCCAGCTCCTGCCTTTGCCATGTCTTTTACAAATATAACACTACACAAACCCTCAAGCACGATGGCTTTGATAAAGGACAAAGTTTTTTAGACCATAAAACAATGGAGTATCCTGAAGCCCTAAGTTTCCTGATGATATGTGTAATGAAATAAATCAATTGAGATTTGGGTTCTTATGAGAGATTACATTGAGCTTGACTGACAAGACTATAAGTCTCTCAGGTGAAGTTATATGTAGCTTGGTTGGGGAGGCTACAATTTCATTGGGCGAGGCGTTGGACCTCTCGAATGGGACTTCTATAAAGCCCTTGGACAAGACTTAGAACTAAGTCTCTTAGGCTAGACTTTGTTTGCGCCTATTGAGCGATATTTAAATGCTTGGTCCCTCTCTAGGAAACTCCAAGTCTCTCAGAGGTGGAGTCTAGATAGCATGGGAAATCTCAATCCCTTTGGCAAAGTAATATGGATTCTAGATGATGAGACTACAAGTCCCTCAAGAGAGGCGTTGAACCTCTCGGGCAAGACTTCTATCAAGCCCTCAGATAAAACTTAAGAATAAGCATCGTACTTTATTCACGCCACTTGGGTGAGATTTGTATGTTTGGTCTCGCTCGAGGAAACTCCAAGTCTCTTAGGAAGAGATTCTATATAGCTTGGGAAATATTAGTCTCTTAGGAAAAGTTATATGGAGCCTAGATGATGAGACTACAAGTCCCTCAGGAGAGGCGTTGGACCTCTCAAGAGGGACTTTTATCAAGCCCTCAAATAAGACTTAAGACTAAGTCTCTTAGGCGAGACTTCAGTCTCACCTCTTGGGCGAGATTTATATGTTTGGTCCTGCCCGAGGAAACTCCAATTCTCTTACGTGGGGTGTATAAATATTTTATTTGTATTAACCTGAAGGGCGGAAAAGATCTCTTCTAGGAAGTTCAACATACAAAATATTTCCTTAAGATGTGGCAAGGATCTTCGTCATGAAGTCCATCTGTTGTACCCCAAAATTTGCCCTCCTATTCTTCCACAAGAAATCACAGCTTCGGGTTTTCCCTGACTTTTCAGATTGGCGTAAGAATCAGTCCAACAGACTTTTTCTTATCAGTCTATCCAAATTAAGGTTTTCATGGACTATGGAACAGTTCAAGCAGATTATTAGGGTTTGATTAAGTTTGGCTCAGGGTTTGATCAGGCAGGCGCTTCCTTGACAATAAATCAAGAACTAGGGTTTGTGCATGCATTCTCAGAAAGAATTAATTCTATAGTTCTTTTCAAGTTACTCTGGGATAAAAGCTGAGGCATTTGAATTGAGAATTTGCAGTGTTTGATTTAATCAGTAAAGAGATAAGCATATGGACGTTGGTTTGATTAACTGTGCAATGCTCATGGCTAATTAGAACGCCGGGTTTATTATTGATTGATTCTAAGTGGCAAGACCACAATGTTTATTAATTATTTATTTATTCTAAGTTAGAATAGTTGGGATTTACTTCCAGTTATTTTAATTTAAGAAACTTAAATAATTAAATGGACAGTGAATTGAAAAAAAGAATTAACTGACAAAGAAGGATTTTTATTCATCTTTAATTGTTTGTTACAAATTATTATTGGAACACTGTAAATTTATTTACATTTTGTTTACAATAATAATATTACAAATAATTAAAATGAAATAAAACTGTATCCTAATTATCCTAAGTCTTCATCTTCTACTGATGCTCCCCTGTGCTCAACTGATTTTTACCTGCAAAAAGAAAAGAAAGAAGTCAAATGCAGAAGAAATAAAAAGGCAGACAGTTAATCATAAAAAAGGCTCATCATTAAAAGTGACTGGCCGGAATCAGTTATTCACCCTCTCTGCAAATCACAAGAATACTCTTGGTTCACAAAGAGGGAAAGAGAAATATGCTTGCAAAAAAGATATGAATTGCACAAATTCAAGTTGTCAAACAGGCTGCATAGTTTCAATTTGCAAAATGCCAAACAAACAGCATGTGCAAAATGTCAACAAAGCTGTAACTTCAAAACATGCCTAACCAAGCCCAAAAGGCAAACTGAACTGCACAAAGCTACAATACTGCATAAATCCAAATTGTCAACCAAAGAGGCAAATTGAACAAGCAGCATAATTGCAAACCAACCAAATTACAAAGGCAAACTGAACTGCACATGGCAAACCAAGTCCAATGTCAACCAACTGTCCAAAAGCTATCAAAAGGCTGTCAAAAAGATATCAAGAAGTACACAATATGCAGGAAATCTGGAATGTGCAAAGGAAAGATACAAATGCAAGAAAACATTTCAAATATTGTTCATCATTTTCAAGGCCAGCACTTTTTCAGAGTAAATAGTACAATAAGCAATAAACAAATGCTTTTTCTGATAGAGAGAGAGAAGAGGCTTACAGGCTTGAGGCTTAGAAAAAGATATAACAAGATACACCAGAACAAAAAAAGGGAGAGGCATAACCACATAACAAAAAGAACACAAAAGCTTGTAACCTCACAACTGTGTTAAAATTCAAGCCCATAAACACTAACACAAGTTGCCTTCAACCTGTTTCAGACCAACAAAGCCATAAGCTTTAACCTGCATAAACCTCCTGCCTTCTAACTTACAGCGCCAAGCCAATAAGCCTGTAATCTACAAACTCAACATAAAAACCTGTGTTCCCAAACAAGCCAGAACACCACAAGCCAAAGGCAGAACAACCTGTTTCAACTCAGTATCAAAACAAGCTTCAAGCCTTAACCTGCTTCAAACAAGCCAAAGCCTAAAAATCCATACTCAAGCCTTAACCTTCATAAGTTATAAACTACAACCAAAGCTTCCTAAAAGCCAGACATGTTTCAACCAATACATCAAACCAGAAAAATCCATACAAACTGAAACAAACCTCTACACAAGCCTGAAGCCTGCCTATACTGATAAGCCTGTCAAAACAACCATCATCCAAATACCCAAACCAACATCAAAATCAAAACACAAGCCTTGAAGCATCAAAACCAACAAAGCCCTCAGAGCAACCTCATCATTGGGCCAACAATAGCATAAACATACTCAGATATCAAAAATCATCAAGAGTATCAGTATCAGAACTACAAGGTTCAACAACATCAACATTTCTCAGATTCAGAGGCAAACAGAAGAAGAGGAAAAGAAGCAAATAGGCAAAGGTTTTCAGAGAAGTTCATCACAAAACCATCAAAAAGTAAATAATACCAGGAATACCAGCAAAGCCCACAACATCATATTCTTCCGCCTGGCCGCCTGAGACACGCCTCCAAGTCCACCTCTCCTCCTCTCCAAGCAACGAACCCCAAAGGTAGTATCTCTTCCTTTTTATTTTCACACCTCACAAGAAGCAAATAATAATCAAAGAATCAAGACATGAAAAAGTTATTAATCATGCAAATCCGAAAACCCTAAGAATGGTTAGAAGCAGAAATCATACCTATTGTGTCATCACTGCCTGAGTAATCCATGGAGGGAGGAAGAGATGGACGGTGGAGCCTGGTGACCACAGACGAAGATGAGAGCGTCGTTTGTCCACACAAACCCTAGTTCTGAGGCAAAACCCATTGAACCCTAAAACAATTGTTAAAACGCGTTTGGGCCTCAATCCCATTAACATGCCTAAGCCCAACTGTTTCTAGCGCCAGACCCCTCCTTTCAGCGTGCATACACCCCTTTTTGTTTCTCTTTCAAATTTTATTTTGGGCCCAGCTTTCCTCTTAAGCCCATTTTAATTCCTTTTTTAAACTATTACTCTTTTTTATCACACTACATCCTTTTTTATAACTTACTTTGTTAAATAACTTAATATACTAATTTTTTACATTAAATTTTATTAACAATACCTTTTTTTATTACACTCAAAATATGTAGATATTAGATTTCATTAAGTTTAAACATTTTTTTATTAAAACCTTTTTTTGTTTAAATTTAAAACCTTGTATAAGACATTTATAGAGAATACATAAAAAATAGCATTCTTTTTAAGGTTAAATATTTCCTTTTTTTATTTTATTAAAGCTTTTGATTATACATGATCAACAAAAATCCAAAAAAAGAATGAATACTTACTTAATTTAGCATTAAGTTAAACATCTTAGCCACTTGTAAATAATCATATACACTTACACAAATACTTTTGATACATTTGCTTTCATTCTTATACATTGCTATACTTTACATTAAGAATGCGATTCGATTTGGTTGTAAATTATTTGGACATTACTATCCTGATATGACTCATCCCCATTTGTAAATATTTGTACCCCCCCCCCCCCCCATTCCCGGATACTTATTTGTAATAGCGTAGACTTTAAATTCCCGCAATTTATCGCTTTCAATTATACCATGTTTAGACCTAGGGTTTGTATGTAAATAAAATCAACCGCTAGATAACCTAACACAAAACAAATGCATGACAATCAATACACAATTCACACTTGCACCCCTAGGGTAATCCCGCTTGTTGCCTTCAAAAATGGGCCATGTTGCATGTTGAGTTTCTTTGGCAAAACAAAAACAAATCAAATGATCATAGTCCCTCGATGACGCTTTCGAAGTTGCCTAAAAAATGATCATAGTCCCTTCAAGCAAAATTGCCAAAGACACTTGGCACCATTGCATTCATGGTCTAAACGATGACCCGTGCCCGTCCCGTTAACATCCTAACACAAGATTGTCCATTGTGATCGGTGGATCTGGAACTGACTGTTTAACGCTGGATCGCGAAATATCGCGGAAGCAAGAGTCGCCACCGTCTTTTATTTTCTCCAAATGGAAAGGACAAAAGCACAGAAAAATTCCTTAAAGAGATTGCTCTCGGTTCGGGAGGTAGGTTATAGAAAGGGAAGGTGTTAGCACCCTTTCTATCCATGGTTATCCATGGGCTCTTAGATACTTGCTCATTTGTGTTTTCAAAAATGGTTTGTTTGCTTTTCAACTGTGGGTTTTAAAAAGTTTCTTTTGAAAATTCCAGTTCGACTCTTGTATCAGTCCTCAAGAGTGTTTGAAAAATTGCTTTCGAAAGCTTTTTGAAAAGGTGTCGGTGTGAAAAGTATTTTGATTTGTTTTGAAATTAGAGCAAGTATCTAGAGTCGTCTACCTACCCTAAGGAATTCGTCTGTGTAAATGTCCTTTAAAGTAGTGCCATCCCACCATTGAGAGGTAGGTAGCACCACCGTTGGAGGTGTTCGGGTCAATTCGAGGTTCGGGACATGGTGATCACCAGAGCAATAGAAAGATACCTTAGAAGCTACCCTCATGCCAGGTTCCCGGATCATGAGGACTTACTAAGACATCCTCTACTCGACGATCACCTTTCGAGGCAAGGCAACAGTGAGGCGTACCCTAGGGGTGGTGTGTGATTTGTGTGTCATGTTCATTTGCATTTATCTTGTTCATGTCAAAGTGATCTATGCGTTCGTTTTTATTTTTGTCATTTATTCTTGCATGCATTTTATTAGCAGTTAAAAAAAGATGCGGAAAGATAAAATTCCTAAACTATTACAAAGGCGCGGGTCCACATCGCCAAAATTAAAGTCCAGGGCCCGATTTGACAGAAAGTAAATAAGGTGCGAGAAATAAAATGTCCGAGTTTACAAGGCTTTGGGAGAATTACATTAATATTATAAGAAATAAAATAAAATGCGCGAATTGGAATTAAAGTTGGAAGCGAGGCGTTGGACCCTTTTTAATGAAATTAAATTAAATTATTAAAATGAAAAAGAAATTATTTTGAGATTTTTTGGATTTGTGAATTTTTAATGAGAAGATTAGCTTGAAATTAAAATTAAATTAACCCTAATTCTATAATTTTTATTTATTAAGAAAAAATATTAAAGTTAAACCTAAATTAACCTAATTAATTAAAGCAATTTGATTTATAAAAATAAATAATTAATTATTAGTGAGGAAAAAATAAAATAAAAAAGTAATTAAAATAATTAAAACCTAATTCTACAATTTTTTATTTATTAAGAAAAGATATTAAAATTAAACCTAGAACTAAATTAAATGATATAATTTATTTACAAAGAAAAAAAATAACATTTAAATATTTATTTTTTGTCTCTTTCTGATTTTTGTATTATTTTTATATTTTATGAAAATAATTAATTTAAGGAATATATAAAAAAAAGAAATAATTGAAAATAGATAAAAATAAGAAAGAAAAGAATGGTAAAACCTAGGGGGGTTCTGTCCCCAATTGGAGGTATGCCTTAGCAATTCAGGCCCAATTGATTTCTGGCCTGGTTGACTTTTATGATGGCGTGTGTTTCGTTGACTGAGGTACACCATATGCTCTGAATCCTGGCCTTGGGTTTGACGTAGTGGGACGGGTGGCACACTTGAGTGATGAGCGTATGGTGGACGCTTTGGACTGAAGCTACATGAGAATACAATTAGAAGAAAAATATAAGGAAAGGGAGGGGGACCTGGGATCGAACCCAGGTCCTAGAGGTTACCTATGCATATGCCTGCCAACCGCGCTGCTGTGTTCCTTTGTATATTATATAATCAATAAACGTTATAAGA
Organism: Vicia faba; assembly: GCA_948472305.1. NCBI lineage: Eukaryota > Viridiplantae > Streptophyta > Magnoliopsida > Fabales > Fabaceae > Vicia > Vicia faba. The sequence goes on from OX451740.1 coordinate 673,653,889, forward strand.
TAAAACAAACGTTAGTTCCTTTTTTCCGCGCGAATTTCAAATGAACCAACCAACGCCTTACACCTCATCTTCTTCTTCCTCGTTTGCCTTTTTACCTGAAACATAAAAGAATTAGCGGGGGTTTTAAACCCCCCCAAAATACCATCTTTTCAATAATAGCGAATAGGCCATATGGCCACATAAATTAGGCGCGAGGGGTGTTTTCAAATCGTCCAAGCTCCCTGATTTCAACCATGGTATTAAGGTGCTCTAATTTTGCAGTATTTAGAAACGCCCAATTTCAAGTTTGAAGAACCCTTATAATCGTCCATGGTAGTTTCGCGTATGGGTGATGAAAACTCAATCAAACAACTGGGTTAGCTTCAGAATGACAAGAGCAATACAAAACAAGCATTAAATTTGAAAATTATGGCATGAATGATCAGATGCGATTATGCAAAAAAAAATGATACAGTCTGACTTATAACTACCAATTCTTGATGTTTCAAGCTATGATTTTGATTCAGACTCCTTCCTTGAAGCTTCAGGAACACAATGGAATAAGTATTTGGCCTTGAATCGCACTGTAACCTAGTTTTCAGTTTTGGAATTTCTTGTCAAAAACTCAAAATTGGTTATGGATGTATGGCGCAGCTTGGAGGTTATGGACACTAGGGTTAGGTTTGCACATGTATAGAGAACGAATTTGATCAATAATCCAAGCCCATAGCCTTGCTTTTAATGATTTTCAAGATTTGATTTTCAAGAATCTTTTCCAATATTTCTTCATGCATATTTGATACAAATCATGGCCAATCACTTTAATTCCTTCCATATCTGATCATGCACGAAATCTTGAGCTTATTCCATGCATAAAAAGATTTAAAAAGTTAGGTTTAGTATTTTCCACATATTTATTTTAATTAAATGAATTATTAGTCATTAAAAATCCAAATAAATAAATAAAAATGATGAAAAACTTCCCTTTGGGCCAAATGGTCGTGCACATGCCTTGGATGATGGATTTTGGAAGAAAAAGAGGCCCATTAGCATTTTTAAGACTTTTGAAGCAATGTTGACTTTTCAAAATATCCAAACATTTCCCAACTTCCACAAGGCATAACTTGCTCAATTTTTAAGCTTTGCTCATGTTCTTGGACATTTTGGAAAGTTCTTTGAGTCCTCTAACCAATTTCTTTGGTACCATGTCATTTTGATTTACCAATCTCAAGTTATGGTCTTTGACTTAAAGTCCCTTTTTGTTGACTTTTGAAAATGACCTATAATGTTGAAATTGATAACTTTTTGTGAGAGCATTTATTGGAATTGAAGTATGAAGAGGGGTTGTAAGAAATGTCTTTCTCTTCAAAATGAGCTTTTGATGGAATTTTTCTGATAATCCATGTGGAAGTTATGCCTTGGTCAAGTTACAGTTGACTTTTTCAACTGTCCAAATATGGAAACTTTTGCATCTTGAGACTTTTTGAGCCAAGCTTTGAGAATCATGATCAAGCATTGATCAAATGATGTTTGTGGCTTCAAAATGAGATGTTGACCAAAAATTTGAACTTTTGACTGTCAAATGACCATTTTGCCCCTACAGTTGACTGTAGTGCAATTAGGGTTTTTGACTGTGCAATTTTGTGCTGTAAGTCTTGAAACTTGGTATGAGGATGCTTGACCATGTTTATAAGCATGTGGGACTTGATTGGACCCTTGGAAACTTCATTTTCCTTGTCAGAACCAAAACCCTAATTTTTGACTGTTAAGAGGCCCTTGAATTGTGCAACCCTTGGGGAATTTTGAAGCTTGCTCTTTGCAATTCTTGAAGAATATGGGAGGGCAAATTTTGGGGTACAACAGTTGCCCCTGTTCAATCTTCTTAGACCTGAGGATGCAGATTGGCTGACATGCCTTTCGTAATCCGAAGGTGGAAGATGATTGAACACTAGAGTGCCCAGAAATTTGCGCTCACATAGTAGTGTGATGGGGGGGAATGGGCTTATAGATGCCATTTAGAGATTGATGGATAGGATGATGGGCTTATAGATGCCATGCTAAGAGGTGATGGAAGGTGGATGGGCTTATAGATGCCATCTGGGTGTCGATCGCGTAAGAGATTCCTTAGCGAGAACTTGCGTACCTGCAAAAGAAAAGGATTACCTGACCTGTTACAGGAGCTGGTCTTCGGATTCTTTGTATAGATGTGTCCTGACTGGTTACAGGAGCTGGATCTGGATCTTCCAAAGGTGATGAATGAACCAGGGATGGTTACTACCTCAACAGGAACGGTGAGAGAACCTTGGACGATTACTACCTCAACAGGAACGCTGAGAGAACCTTGGGACGATTACTACCTCAACAGGAACGCTGAGAGAATCTTGGATGATTACTACCTCAACAATAATCATTGAGAGAATCTTGGGCGACTTCAACCTCAACAGTAATCATTGAGAGAATCTTGGGCGACTTCAACCTCAACAGTAACGCTGAGAGAATCTGGGGATGATTACTACCTCCGCAGTAACGCTGAGAGAATCTGGGGATGATTACTACCTCCGCAGTAACGCTGAGAGAATCTGGGGATGATTACTACCTCCGCAGTAACGGGGAGAGAACCATAGGCGACTACAACCTCAACAGTAACGCTGAGAGAATCTTGGATGATTACTACCTCAACAGTATCATTGAGAGAATCTTGGGATATCTTCTACTGAGTCTTCATCAGGAAAATCTGTTAGGGGTCGATTTAGCTGGACTAGAGAAGGCCTTTGACTGGATAAGAAACAGAAAAATCTTAGGGTCGATTTAACTGAACCGGTCTAGGTCTTGAAATCTTCAACTGGATAAGAAACAGGGAGATCTTAGGGTCGATCTGACTGAACCAGAGAAGGCCTTGGACTGGATAAGAAACAGAAAAACCTTAGGGTCGATTTAACTGAACCGGTCTAGGTCTTGAAATCTTCAACTGGATAAGAAACAGGGAGATCTTAGGGTCGATCTGACTGAACCAGAGAAGGCCTTGGACTGGATAAGAAACAGAAAAATCTTAGGGTCGATTTAACTGAACCGGTCTAGGTCTTGAAATCTTCAACTGGATAAGAAACAGGGAGATCTTAGGGTCGATCTGACTGAACCAGAGAAGGCCTTGGACGGGATAAGAAATAGAAAAATCTTAGGGTCGATTTAACTGAACCGGTCTAGGTCTTGAAATCTTCAACTGGATAAGAAACAGGGAGATCTTAGGGTCGATCTGACTGAACCAGAGAAGGCCTTGGACGGGATAAGAAACAGAAAAATCTTAGGGTCGATTTAACTGAACCGGTCTAGGTCTTGAAATCTTCAACTGGATAAGAAACAGGGAGATCTTAGGGTCGATCTGACTGAACCAAAGAAGGCCTTTGACTGGATAAGAAACAGAAAAATCTTAGGGTCGATTTAACTGAACCGGTCTAGGTCTTGAAATCTTCAACTGGATAAGAAACAGGGAGATCTTAGGGTCGATCTGACTGAACCAGAGAAGGCCTTGGACGGGATAAGAAACAGAAAAATCTTAGGGTCGATTTAACTGAACCGGTCTAGGTCTTGAAATCTTCAACTGGATAAGAAACAGGGAGATCTTAGGGTCGATCTGACTGAACCAGAGAAGGCCTTTGACTGGATAAGAAACAGAAAAATCTTAGGGTCGATTTAACTGAACCGGTCTAGGTCTTGAAATCTTCAACTGGATAAGAAACAGGGAGATCTTAGGGTCGATCTGACTGAACCAGAGAAGGCCTTGGACGGGATAAGAAACAGAAAAATCTTAGGGTCGATTTAACTGAACCGGTCTAGGTCTTGAAATCTTCAACTGGATAAGAAACAGGGAGATCTTAGGGTCGATCTGACTGAACCAGAGAAGGCCTTTGATATAGCTGAGAACCTAACTGAATTCTTCCTGAAAGGTAAAGGTCAGTTATATGCAATGCATGATATGGATCAAGCAATGATGTTCTCAACATAAATGAGATTTGTAAGATATGATGCGTATATGCATGTTGTAATGATGTATGTGATGTTTATGAATGTATTTTTTTCGTCTAGGAAAGTAAATCCTTGACGGATGCCGGGAAGTAAAATCCTGGGCTGATGTTGGAGAATAGATTTTTTGCTTCCGCTGGGGATGATAGTTGCAAGAATACCGGTAGGAGGAGATGACTCCGTTGGGGAATAAACTTGGCGAATGGATTACTTTGTGGGGAGAGAAGTACTCTAACGGTCTTGCTGGGAAGCAATGCTCTCTGGGGAGAGAGATACTTTGTTGAGTTGTTGATAATAACTTGCTGGGGATACCCTTGTTATGTTGGAAGTGTTAATAGACTTTGCTGGGGAATAAGAAGGCTTCGTCGAGGACGATCTTTCCGTGGCTTTTGGGCTGAGGATAACCCAGTTATATCCTGGTAAGGAAATAACTCTTTGAATAAAGTCGGGAGACGCGTTCGTGCTCTGCGAGGATAAGCTTCCAGAATCTACTGGGGATAAGCTTACTGCTGGGGAGATGGTTCCAACTTTCCTGGGGAGACTAGATTGGACTCTCCTGGGGAAGTTTTGAGATGTATTAGAAGTAACTCCGCTGAGTGTTTGGTATACCGCCGGGGAACAATCTTTAGATCAAGACTGCCGGGGATGCTTGTTAAGAATGCATGTGTATTGCTGGGGAATGTTGAGATCTGCAGGAGGATACCCAACTTCCTTAAGGTTTGATAATATAGCTTCGCTTGGGGAGAGTGTACTGACTTGCTGGCTCACTCTCTGGGGAATTGGGATGTACTGGTTATGTTCTTCAGCTGAACCTACCTTGGTACCTTGGAGAACAGAACAATTAGATTGCTTAGACAACTCTTTATTGCCCCTGTTTCTAATGTTACCTGTAATTAATCCTTTGTTTCGTATGCAAATATTCATGAGTTAGCAAATTATTGTCAATGCATATATCACAAATTGAACCTTGGACGTTCTTCGCAAAACAAAACAGAAAAGGAAAGACAATTGGCAATTTTAACTGAAAAGTATATTTGTATTGATTTTTGAATGGCCTGTAAATAGGCGTTTTATGTACAAGAGGCTGGCGTCCTAGTAAGAGAACGCCGCCGAACAAAGAAATTTATACAAATTTGTACAAGAGAAAATAAAACAACTGTGTGAAATGAATGATCCCACTGGGTTTCAACTCTGCTATTGCCATTATATCTTCGAGCGTCTCATCACTTGATGACCTTAATTGAAAGTGAAGCTGACTGGTCGATGCCGTCTGAACTTGATGTAGATACCGGATTCTGGACGCAAAGTGATCCAATGAGACATAGTATTACGCTTTATCCCTAACTTTTGCCTGGACCGCCCTTTCGGGTTTTCAGTCCACCGGGATACCCATTTTTGCCCAAGCCGCCTTTTCAGGTTTTCGACTTGCCGGGTGTACAGATTTTTTCATTTCATCCCTTCATTTTGCCCGAACCCTTTTGGTTCGCCGGGAAGCCCTAATTTTTGCCTAGGCATGTCAACCTAGCGGGTCTTTTTTCATGCGTAGTATCTTTTTACTATGTCTGCATTGGCGGGGTGAGGAAGATCGTCACCATCCATGTTGGTTAAAATCATGGCTCCTCCTGAGAACACATGTTTAACCACAAATGGCCCTTCATACGTAGGGGTCCATTTGCCCCTTGGATCACTCTGAGGAAGGATGATTCGCTTGATTACCAGATCCCCAACTTGATATTCTTGTGGTCTGACCTTTTTGTTAAATGCCCTGATCATCCGTTTTTGGTACGTCTGACCATGACAGATAGCAGCAAGTCTCTTTTCAACAATAAGGTTTAATTGATCAAGTCGTGTCTGGATCCAATCATCTTCGTCCAGATTTGCATCCTTCATTATCCGGAGAGAGGGTATTTGCACTTCGATCGGTAAGACTGCCTCCATACCATAGACCAAGGAGAAAGGAGTTGCCCCGGTTGACGTCCCGGCTGAGGTACGGTACCCATGTAGAGCGAACGGTAACATCTCGTGCCAATCTTTATAAGTCACTGTCATCTTCTGCACGATTTTCTTGATGTTCTTATTTGCTGCTTCTACAGCCCCATTCATCTTCGGTCTGTAAGGAGAAGAGTTGTGGTGCTGTATCTTAAACTGTTCGCAGAGCTCAGTGATCATCTTGTTATTGAGATTGGTACCGTTGTCTGTAATGATCCTTTCTGGGACGCCGTATCGACAGATCAGATTATGCCGAATGAACCGTGCCACAACGGTCTTGGTTACCGTAGCATAAGAAGCTGCTTCGACCCACTTCGTGAAATAGTCAATCGCTACCAGGATGAAGCGATGCCCGTTAGAAGCTGTAGGTTTAATCTCACCGATCATGTCTATGCCCCACATTGCAAATGGCCAAGGCGCAGTCAGAACATTTAGAGGAACTGGAGGAACATGCACCTTGTCTGCATATATCTGGCATTTATGGCATGTCCGAGAATGTTGGTAGCAGTCAACTTCCATTGTGGACCAGAAATACCCTGCCCGAAGGATCTTCTTTGCCATTGTGTGCCCACTGGAATGTGTACCAAAGGTCCCTTCGTGTAGCTCTTCCATGATCCTTTCTGCTTCAGTCTTGTCCACACACCGCAGTAAGGTTGAATCATGGTTTCGCTTGTACAAGATGCCGTTGCTAAGGAAGAACTTTGCTGCGAACCTTCTCAGAAACTTCTTATCATTGACAGAGGCACCTTCAGGGTATTCCTGAGCTTCCAAGTATCTCTTCACCTCATGGTACCAAGGCTTCTCAGTCACCAATTTAGTCTCGAGATCACAACAGTATGCCGGTTCGTCCAGTTTCCAGATGATGATCCGGGGAGCCTCATTATCCCATTTGACTTTGAACATAGAAGACATTGTAGCTAACGCGTCCGCCAGCTGATTCTCCTCTCTCGGGAAGTGTTCAAAGGTTATCTCTGTGAAGTGGGGGATCAAGGTCAACACACATTCTCTGTAAGGAATAAGATTCGGATGTTTCGTATCCCACTCTCCTTTGATCTGATTGATCACGAGAGCGGAATCTCCGAAGACACTCAGAAACTTGATCCTTAAGTCGATCGCGGCTTGAAGACCCATGATGCACGCCTCATACTCCGCCATGTTGTTGGTACAGTTGAAACATAGTCGGGCAGTGAGTGGAGTATGAGTGCCTTGGGGGGATATTATCACAGCGTCGATACCGTTACCCAAAGCATTGGAGGCTCCGTCAAAGTGCATAGACCATCGGGATCCTTCCTCAGGTCCTTCATCCGGTCCAGGTACTTCACAATCAGTCACTATCATGATACTCTCGTCTGGAAACTCGAAGTTCATTGACTGATAGTCGTCTATGGCCTGATGTGCCAAGTGGTCTGCTAATACACTTCCTTTGATGGCTTTCTGAGTTGTGTACTGAATGTCGTATTCCGTCAAGATCATTTGCCATCTTGCTATTCTCCCAGACAGAGCAGGCTTTTCAAATATGTACTTTATAGGATCCATCTTTGAGATCAACAAGGTAGTGTGAGTCAGCATATACTGTCTCAGCCGGCGAGCAGCCCATACCAAAGCGCAGCAAGTTTTCTCAAGCAGTGAGTATCGGGTCTCACAGTCGGTAAACTTTTTGCTAAGGTAATAAATGGCATGCTCTTTTCGGCCAGACTCGTCATGCTGCCCCAGCACACACCCCATTGAGTTGTCGAGTACTGTCAGGTATAGTATCAGAGGTCTCCCTTCAACCGGTGGCATAAGAATGGGTGGTTCTTGGAGATACTCCTTGATTCTGTCAAAAGCAGCCTGACATTCATCATTCTAACGTACTACCTGATCTTTCTTCAGCAGCTTGAAGATTGGCTCACAGGTAGCAGTCAGGTGCGAGATGAAGCGAGCAATGTAATTCAGGCGTCCTAAAAAGCCTCTGACTTCTTTCTCTGTCTTAGGAACTGGCATCTCTTGAATAGCTTTAACCTTAGCAGGGTCCACTTGAATACCCTTATCACTGACAACGAAGCCTAGCAACTTTCCAGATCGTACTCCGAAGGTGCACTTGTTCGGGTTCAACCTTAACTTGTACAATTTCAGACGGTCAAACAACTTCTGCAGATGATCTAGGTGCTCTTCTTCAGTCTGGGACCTTGCGATCATGTCGTCAACATACACTTCTATCTCATTATGGATCATATCATGAAATAAAGCAACCATGGCATGTTGGTAGGTTGCCCCAGCATTCTTTAGTCCAAAAGGCATGACCTTGTAGCAGAAGGTGCCCCACTGAGTAACAAAGGTAGTCTTCTCCATGTCTTCAGGTGCCATCTTGATCTGATTGTAACCTGAAAAACCATCCATGAAAGAGAACACCTTATGCTGAGCTGTATTGTCAACAAGGACATCAATGTGAGGTAAAGGGAAGTCATCTTTGGGACTGGCCCTGTTCAGATCCCTGTAGTCGACACACATTCTGACCTTTCCATCTTTGTTTGGTACCGGCACCACATTAGCAACCCACTGAGGGTAAGAAGTCACTGCAAGGAACCCAGCATCAAACTGTTTCATAACCTCGGCTTTGATCTTCTCAGACATCTCTGGACGCATACGGCGGACCTTTTGCTTAACCGGTGGGCAGTCTTCCTTAGTAGGCAAATGATGGACCACAATGTCAGTATCCAACCCGGGCATGTCTTCGTATGACCAGGAAAAGATCTCCATATAATCATGTAGCATCTGAGTCAACCGTTGCTTCACGCTGAGCTCTAGGTTGGCACCAATCTTTACCTCTTTCCTGTCTGCCTCAGTACCCAAGTTTATTATTTCCACTGGCTCTTCGTGTGGTTGAATTGCCCTCTCTTCCTGAAGTAACAGTCTTGCAAGCTCGCCAGGCACTTCGCAATCATCTTCACCTTCGTCTTCGGCTAAGTTGATCGGATTTTCGAAGTCATAACTGGCAGTAGCAGAGTTGTTACCAGTGAGATCCAGAGTGGATTGGAACCTGTATGAGTGAGTGTGTGTAAATACAGCTGTTTTGAAATATATAAAGGAAGGAAAGACAGAAAGGGAGCATAATATTTGAAATGCGAGAAAACGTCCAACATCTTTATTTATGATATATGAAATGACAATTTATATGCCCTCACAAATGAAACCACGGTGCCTCGGGTAAGACACTGGGCCATAGAGTTTTAATTGTTTATTACAAATAACAAAACAAAGAAGTTTATTATTGCGTAACAAAAGTAACATGAGTATGGTCTTTGGCAATCCAATTGGTCAATCCGCCCTCAGTTGTCGGGTAGATCCAGCTATTGAACTCTGACTCTCCCACTTCATCTTCATCTCCCACAACATTCACTCCTGGGTTGGTAATAAGCACAGGAGGTCTTCTGGTTTTTGCCTTCCGCATAGCTTTCTGACCCTCTGCAGTAAAACCCAGTCCAAACTTGTCAGTTTTCTGTGTAAAATCAGGAAGCCTGCCCCAATTAGCACATTCACCTTTCTGAATCACAGCCCGGGCATCCTTCAAGGAAGCCATCTTCAAAGGAACATCCTCCTCAACCACTGTTTCCGCTGCTGCCAATGTTGGAGGTACCTCTTCGAAATGCTGAAAGGGGGTTTCAATAAACTCCTCATCCATCTCAATATACCTGAAGGAATTCAAATGGCTCACCATATACTCCTCCTCTCCCTGCACAGTGACGATCTTCCCTCTGACAAGGTATTTGAGCTTCTGGTGCAAGGTAGAGGTCACTGCCCCAGCTTTATGGATCCAAGGTCGACCCAGTAGACAAGAATAAGATGGACGGATATCCATCACATAAAAAGTAGAGTCGAATACTTGAGATCCCACACGGATAGGAATGTCAACCTCTCCATGAACCATCCTCTTGGAACCGTCAAAGGCTCTAACGATAATATTTCTAGGCTTCAGCTTCAGGCCTTCACAATCCAAACGGTCTAAAGCTTTCTTGGGTAGCACATTTAGGGAAGAACCAGTGTCCACCAACACATGCGCCAGAGTAGTGCCCCTGCATTCAATAGAGACATGCAGGGCATCATTGTGGTCCCTTCCCTTGGCAGTAAGGTCAGCATCTGAGAAACCCAAGCCATTGTCTGCTGTCAGATTTGCTACGCAATCAGTGAACTGGATGGCATATGTCTCCTGTGGCACATGGGCCGTCTTGAGAAATGAGATCAAGGCCTTAGCGTGGGCCTCTGAACATAGTAGTAAGGAGAGCATGGAGATTTTGGAGGGCGTATGCCCCAGCTGCTCGACAACATTAAAGTCACTCTTTTTGATTATTTTTAGAATCTCCTCCATTTCTTGTTGGGAGGCCTCAGCAGTTATAGGTCTTGGTGCCTCCATCTGGGCAGGCTCATCTTCAATCCCTTTGCCCCGAGCATTGGATGACTCGGCAGCAGGGGAAACAATTTGATCAGAAACAGGAACAGGTACACTTGTAGGTGTTATAAGGAGGGGTCTTCGAATAGCGGGTGGTGCAATGTCAGGCGAGAAGAGCCTGCCACTGCGGGTAACCTTGGCTGGACCAGTAATATTGCTGATACTGGTGCCAGTGTTGAACTCTTGCTTGATTCCATTCACATATACATCTGCCCCATAGTGCCAGGGGATAGCCTTATCAGATTCGTAGGGGAGAGGCCCCGGAACAGTAATAACGACAGGTGCGACAGTCATGATTTGAACAGGCTTCCTTGGGAGAGCCTTGATTGGATTATTGAAGATTGTAACAACAGCAACTTCTTCTACTGGAACCAACTGAACATCGGACTTCTTGAATAGAATCTCTTTGCTGTCCATTAGGCTTTGGATGCCCAACTTCAGCAAAGGACAACCAGAAAGGGAAACAGCACAGAACAGGCAACCCTCACTACAACCCGGAAATAAACCGGCCAGCAGTAGGTTCTTCTTGACAGTCTTTAAGGGAGTAGCTACATCATTCACAGAAACAGCGTAAACATCTTCATCAACAACATTTACTCCATGCTGGGGCATAGGAGCAGTTACCACATTTGGCCTCTCAGGCGCTTCAAACTGTATCTCTTTTGCGTCAATAAGGTCTTGCACCTTATTCCTTAATGCCCAACAGTCATCAGTGGAATACCCCGGGCTATCAGAGTGATAAGCACAGCGGGCATTTGGATTGTATTTGGGGGAGGCAGTGTTCACAACTTTTGGGGCCTCTCTGACAGTCACTAGGTTGGTGGATAGCAATTGTGGCAAGATCTGCGATAGGGTCATACTCAAACGGGTAAACTCTCTCCGGGGTCTTTCAGCCCTTTGAGGATTGGTTTGCCGAGGAGCGGCAACAGGCTTGGCAATCATCACCGCGTTAACAAATTGGCGGCGCTCAGGTTTCTCTTGTCGTCTGGAGCCATATACAGCACTAGCCTCCTTCTTGAAGGGTTTCTTCTCAGAACTTGTAGATGCACCCTTCGGAATCTTACCAGACTTCAACCCAGCCTCAATTCTCTCCCCAGTCAGAATAAGATCAGTAAACCCTGCAGATGAGTTACCAATAAGATGGTTGAAAAATGGCCCAGATAGGGTCCCCAAGAACATGTCTACCAACTCCCGGTCAGTCAACGGAGGCTGCACCCTGCCAGCCAGATCCCTCCACTTCTGTGCATACTCTTTAAAACCTTCACTTGATCCTAACGACATACCCTGGAGTTGGGTACGTGTAGGGGCAAGGTCGGCATTATATTGATACTGCTTATAGAACACAGTAGCCAACTCCTCCCAGTTACGAACCTTGGTCCCATCCAGCTGATAGAACCATTCGAGATGAGTCCCTGAAAGACTCTCCTGGAAGAAGTGGATCCACAAGTTCTTGTCCACTGAGTACGGTTGAATCTTCCGCACGTAGGATCTGAGGTGTAGTTTGGGGCAAGATGCCCCGTCATACTTGGTAAAGGATGGTGCTTTGAACTTATGAGGAATGATCACACCAGTAGACAAACCCAAGTCTCCGAAATCCAGCCCAGGCACTTGTTGGATCTCCATAGCATTCAGTTTGTCCTCCAACTGCTTGTATCTGTCTTCTGCAGGAGGATACTGCTCCTCATCAAAATCAGTCTCATTGTCGGAGACTACCGGGCTAGGACCTTTTTCCCCTTGAGGAGTACCCTTGCCTATAGAAGAACCAGCCTCTTCATTTTGCAGAGTGTTGCCAAACCTTCGGCCCGAGTTGAAAAGAACAGTTTTTCTCTTCTTCTTCTTTTCCTTCTTCAGGAGTAGAGCCTTCAGCTCTTCTTGGCCCTGAGCCAAACCCATGATTAGTTCCTGAAATTGCGCATTCTGCGCCTGAAGAGCCTTGATGGACATCTCAGTTGATGATGAGTCAGGATTCATGATGCTGAAATAAACAGCGAAGAACGGTAAGCAACCTGAAAAGAAGAAAACCTTCTATGCACATGATGAATGATATGTGTTTATGCAATGCATTCAAGGGTTCGAAAGTTCAAATTTGTTGTAGACAAAAAAAGAACACACGTTATCATTAAGGAAATAATTGTTCAGTACATCAAAGCCTCATAGGCACAAATTACAAAACAAATCAATCCCAAAAGACACTACGCATCCTCTTTGGAGCTATGTAGGTGTTGAGATTCCTCTCCTCATGCAATAGGCGGGTGAGCTCTAAGACCTTCTTTTCACTAGCATGTAGACTGGTCTCAAGAGAATTCTGTTCTTCCTTAAGATGGATCCAGCTCTTCTGCATCTCTTCCCAGGATGTGGGCATATCAGGGTGCTGAATGGTGTAGGACACTTCTCCTTCCAAGACTAGCTCTTTGATCACAGGGAGCATATGAGGATAAGGCATTACTAACTTCTGGGAGCGGGCGCGTACCCACTTGAGATAAGGTTCCAATGGGATGGAGTTCCTGTGCCCCAGTGTCTTACTGTCTATCCTACTTGGCATCCTCCAAGCTCTGATAAATCTCTGGCGAAGTCCTTGTGCATCGTTGTCGAAGTCAAAAACTATGTCAGGAATTAACATGTCATGAGGGCCATCCCTCCGAGCATAACCAAACTGTCTCCAAGCCAGGCATGGGCTGTAAGTAATACCTCCTCTGATTCCAAGTAAAGGAACATTAGGGTACTCCCCGCAACGATCAATGATAGTGACATCCTCTCTGGACCGAGGGCACCAATGTATATCTGCATGTGTAAGAGTCATCAACCGTTGTGACCATCTTAAACCCCGCTCGTTCTTCAAAACTGATTGTGGAAGGTGCGAAATAAACCACCTTCCCAGGAGAGGAGTGCAACACATAAGGACACCTCTTTTTCTCATGGTTCGAGTGTAACATGAGTGAAGGATGTCCCCCAGCAACGTAGGTATAGGATTCCTGGACATAAAGATCTGGACAGCACTGATATCTATAAGCTGATCTGGGTTAGGGAACAACACCAAACCATAGACAAGGAGGGCCACAACTTCTTCAAAAGCCTGTAAGTCAAGGGAGTTCCAACATTCATGGGCCTTTTCAAATAGAAACCTGGCTAAGAACCCTTTGATACCACTTCTAACTTCCCAATGTCCCTTGAGGTCAGATGACTGTAGGTGCAAGGCTTTAGCAATCTCTTCAAGCTTGGGTTCCTTTTCCGTACCGTTGTAGGGTAGTTGATCAAGGATAGGGATCTTCAGGAGCTGGGAGAACTCCTCCAATGTAGGTACCAGCTGATAGTCCAAGAAGGTGAAACAGTGATGCAGAGGGTCCAAGAACTGGAACAGGACCTTTATCATATCTTCCTCAATGTTGGTATTGACCAAGCTGATGAGTCTTCCATGTCTTTCACTGAATGAAGAGCTCTCGGGAATCCTGGATATAAGCTCCTTAAGCTTAGGAGGGACCCTTACAAGACTGATTTGAATTGTCTTTCTGCGAACAATTTCCATATCCTACAAAACAAGAACAAAGATGAAGATTCGAACCCCTGAAATGGTTAGTCAATGCATATGATGCTGGATGATGTCATGATGCTATGATTAAACACACCACATATATTTACAAAGACAAACATGTAAGGCACACAAGGCACACAAGACAAGCCCTTAGGGTTTAAGGCCAGCATGGGGTCTGGGTAGTACCCTCTTGAAGTTGGTGGGTTCAAACCTGTCCTATTAGAAGTAACCGGGTTCTAAGGGTCCCAATATCACAGGATTGCTTTCATTGTTCATCGTTTCGATTTAGCCACTGAACTGGCGACCGAAATATTCCAGGAAAGCAACCCTCAATTGAGTGTAGTATCGAGTATCAACCAACCTCGGACTGCACCAAAGTCAGTTATCTCACTACCCTAAAGAGGCCAAGATAGTTCAATTAAGGTTCCTAAGGTCTGTTGATGCTTCACGACACCACGCGGAGGCCCCGTACTCTCCTTGACTGAACTCAAGGGTTACCGGTACACACCAAAGTGCCACATCAACGTAGCAGACTGCTTCAACCATGTCGGTATACCCCACACAGTTCCCTCACAGCCTTGTTGCTACTTTCTAAGAAGGTATCCCCCAGATCCGGGTTAGGATCTATAGAACTCCCAAGACAGTCCCACAATTTAAAGCAAGCAAATCAATACAATTGAAAACACAGTTATGAACTAACCCTAAGGTACACCTCACTTTAAGTTTATGTCCCCAGCAGAGTCGCCAATTCTGTGATCGATGGATCTGGAACTGACTGTTTAACGCTGGATCGCGAAATGTCGCGGAAGCAAGAGTCGCCACCGTCTTTTATTTTCTCCAAATGGAAAGGACAAAAGCACAGAAAAATTCCTTAAAGAGATTGCTCTCGGTTCGGGAGGTAGGTTATAGAAAGGGAAGGTGTTAGCACCCTTTCTATCCATGGTTATCCATGGGCTCTTAGATACTTGCTCATTTGTGTTTTCAAAAATGGTTTGTTTGCTTTTCAACTGTGGGTTTTAAAAAGTTTCTTTTGAAAATTCCAGTTCGACTCTTGTATCAGTCCTCAAGAGTGTTTGAAAAATTGCTTTCGAAAGCTTTTTGAAAAGGTGTCGGTGTGAAAAGTATTTTGATTTGTTTTGAAATTAGAGCAAGTATCTAGAGTCGTCTACCTACCCTAAGGAATTCGTCTGTGTAAATGTCCTTTAAAGTAGTGCCATCCCACCATTGAGAGGTAGGTAGCACCACCGTTGGAGGTGTTCGGGTCAATTCGAGGTTCGGGACATGGTGATCACCAGAGCAATAGGAAGATACCTTAGAAGCTACCCTCATGCCAGGTTCCCGGATCATGAGGACTTACTAAGACATCCTCTACTCGACGATCACCTTTCGAGGCAAGGCAACAATGAGGCGTACCCTAGGGGTGGTGTGTGATTTGTGTGTCATGTTCATTTGCATTTATCTTGTTCATGTCAAAGTAATCTATGCGTTCGTTTTTATTTTTGTCATTTATTCTTGCATGCATTTTATTAGCAGTTAAAAAAAGATGCGGAAAGATAAAATTCCTAAACTATTACAAAGGCGCGGGTCCACATCGCCAAAATTAAAGTCCAGGGCCCGATTTGACAGAAAGTAAATAAGGTGCGAGAAATAAAATGTCCGAGTTTACAAGGCTTTGGGAGAATTACATTAATATTATAAGAAATAAAATAAAATGCGCGAATTGGAATTAAAGTTGGAAGCGAGGGCGTTGGACCCTTTTTAATGAAATTAAATTAAATTATTAAAATGAAAAAGAAATTATTTTGAGATTTTTTGGATTTGTGAATTTTTAATGAGAAGATTAGCTTGAAATTAAAATTAAATTAACTCTAATTCTATAATTTTTATTTATTAAGAAAAAATATTAAAGTTAAACCTAAATTAACCTAATTAATTAAAGCAATTTGATTTATAAAAATAAATAATTAATTATTAGTGAGGAAAAAATAAAAGAAAAAAGTAATTAAAATAATTAAAACCTAATTCTACAATTTTTTATTTATTAAGAAAAGATATTAAAATTAAACCTAGAACTAAATTAAATGATATAATTTATTTACAAAGAAAAAAAAATAACATTTAAATATTTATTTTTTGTCTCTTTCTGATTTTTGTATTATTTTTATATTTTATGAAAATAATTAATTTAAGGAATATATAAAAAAAAGAAATAATTGAAAATAGATAAAAATAAGAAAGAAAAGAATGGTAAAACCTAGGGGGGTTCTGTCCCCAATTGGAGGTATGCCTTAGCAATTCAGGCCCAATTGATTTCTGGCCTGGTTGACTTTTATGCTGGCGTGTGTTTCGTTGACTGAGGTACACCATATGCTCTGAATCCTGGCCTTGGGTTTGACGTAGTGGGACGGGTGGCACACTTGAGTGATGAGCGTATGGTGGACGCTTTGGACTGAAGCTGCATGAGAATACAATTAGAAGAAAAATATAAGGAAAGGGAGGGGGACCTGGGATCGAACCCAGGTCCTAGAGGTTACCTATGCATATGCCTGCCAACCGCGCTGCTGTGTTCCTTTGTATATTATATAATAAATAAACGTTATAAGATAAAACAAACATTAGTGCCTTTTTTCCGCGCGAATTTCAAATGAACCAACCAACGCCTTACACCTCATCTTCTTCTTCCTCGTTTGCCTTTTTACCTGAAACATAAAAGAATTAGCGGGGGTTTTAAACCCCCCCCCCCCCCAAAATACCATCTTTTCAATAATAGCGAATAGGCCATATGGCCACATAAGTTAGGCGCGAGGGGTGTTTTCAAATCGTCCAAGCTCCCTGATTTCAACCATGGTATTAAGGTGCTCTAATTTTGTAGTATTTAGAAACGCCCAATTTCAAGTTTGAAGAACCCTAATAATCGTCCATGGTAGTTTCGCGTATGGGTGATGAAAACTCAATCAAACAACTGGGTTAGCTTCAGAATGACAAGAGCAATACAAAACAAGCATTAAATTTGAAAATTATGGCATGAATGATCAGATGCGATTATGCAAAAAAAATGATACAGTCTGACTTATAACTACCAATTCTTGATGTTTCAAGCTATGATTTTGATTCAGACTCCTTCCTTGAAGCTTCAGGAACACAATGGAATAAGTATTTGGCCTTGAATCGCACTGTAACCTAGTTTTCAGTTTTGGAATTTCTTGTCAAAAACTCAAACTTGGTTATGGATGTATGGCGCAGCTTGGAGGTTATGGACACTAGGGTTAGGTTTGCACATGTATAGAGAACGAATTTGATCAATAATCCAAGCCCATAGCCTTGCTTTTAATGATTTTCAAGATTTGATTTTCAAGAATCTTTTCCAATATTTCTTCATGCATATTTGATACAAATCATGGCCAATCAATTTAATTCCTTCCATATCTGATCATGCACGAAATCTTGAGCTTATTCCATGCATAAAAAGATTTAAAAAGTTAGGTTTAGTATTTTCCACATATTTATTTTAATTAAATGAATTATTAGTCATTAAAAATCCAAATAAATAAATAAAAATGATGAAAAACTTCCCTTTGGGCCAAATGGTCGTGCACATGCCTTGGATGATGGATTTTGGAAGAAAAAGAGGCCCATTAGCATTTTTAAGACTTTTGAAGCAATGTTGACTTTTCAAAATATCCAAAAATTTCCCAACTTCCACAAGGCATAACTTGCTCAATTTTTAAGCTTTGCTCATGTTCTTGGACATTTTGGAAAGTTCTTTGAGTCCTCTAACCAATTTCTTTGGTACCATGTCATTTTGATTTACCAATCTCAAGTTATGGTCTTTGACTTAAAGTCCCTTTTTGTTGACTTTTGAAAATGACCTATAATGTTAAAATTGATAACTTTTTGTGAGAGCATTTCTTGGAATTGAAGTATGAAGAGGGGTTGTAGGAAATGTCTTTCTCTTCAAAATGAGCTTTTGATGGAATTTTTCTGATAATCCATGTGGAAGTTATGCCTTGGTCAAGTTACAGTTGACTTTTTCAACTGTCCAAATATGGAAACTTTTGCATCTTGAGACTTTTTGAGCCAAGCTTTGAGAATCATGATCAAGCATTGATCAAATGATGTTTGTGGCTTCAAAATGAGATGTTGACCAAAAATTTGAACTTTTGACTGTCAAATGACCATTTTGCCCCTACAGTTGACTGTAGTGCAATTAGGGTTTTTGACTGTGCAATTTTGTGCTGTAAGTCTTGAAACCTGGTATGAGGATGCTTGACCATGTTTATAAGCATGTGGGACTTGATTGGACCCTTGGAAACTTCATTTTCCTTGTCAGAACCAAAACCCTAATTTTTGACTGTTAGAAGGCCCTTGAACTGTGCAACCCTTGGGGAATTTTGAAGCTTGCTCTTTGCAATTCTTGAAGATTATGGGAGGGCAAATTTTGGGGTACAAAATCCACCAAATACAATGGTGGAACAATACTGTTAAAAGGGTTAAAACATGAGAAAAATCTTTGAGTAAATTTAGGGGTAGACAACTCTTAGTTACTTGATCAAACTTGCAAACACACTTGCCTACTTTTCAAAACACACTCCACAACACAACTTCCAAAAACAACTTTCAAAAACATTGAAATATCTTTTCTAAAAGACACACACCTTTGTAAAACATTCGAGTAAAGAATTGTTACAACGGTTGCCTAGACAAGGCATCTTTTTCAAAACATTTTCAAAACACACACACACCACCATTTCAAGCAATTGAAAATCAAAGGCAAGTGATCTAAAACAAGTAACTAAGAGCCCATGGATAACCATGGATAGAAAGGGTGATAATACCTTCCCTTTCTATAATCTACCCCCCCGAACCCACGAAACATCTCAAAGGTTTTTCCTGTGCTTTTTAACCTTTCCTTTAGGATAAAATAAAAAGTCGGTGGCGACTCTTGCTAAATCGAACAAGTGCGAAAACAAACGCAAAACCTAAGTCAGTTCTCCCACCGTATCACAGAACTGGCGACTCTGCTGGGGAGATCATTAAAAGTGGGGTTACCTTAGGGTTTTAGATCACCTTTACATACTTGCTTTGATTGCTTTGATTGCTTTACTTTTTGGGTCCTTGTTTGGGTTTGTTGTAAATCCTACACCCGGATTTTGGGGCACCTTTTTTAGGTAAATAGCAATAAAACTGTGAGGGAACTGTGCGGGGTATACCGACATGGTTGAAGCAGTAAGCTATGTTAGTGTGACATATATGTGAGTACCGGTAACCCTTGAGTTCAATCAAGGAGAGTACGGGGCCGCTGAGTGATGTCGTGAAGCACTAACGAACTCTTAGAACCTTAATTGACCATCTTAGCCTTTTTAGGGGTAGTGAGATGACCGACTTTGGTGCAGTCCGAAGTTGGTAGATACTCGATACTACACTCGTTGAGGGTTATTTTCTTGGAATATTTTGGTCGCCAGTTAAGTGGCTAAACCAAAACAATGAACATGGAAAACAATCCAATGATATTGAGCTCCTTAGAACCCGGTTTCTATTTTAGGACAGGATGAGCCAACTAACTTCAAGAGGGTACTTACCTACAAACCCCATGCAAGCCTAAACCTAAGGACTTGTTTGCTTTGTGTGAATATGATTACCTGTATATACACTTACTTGCTTTTGCATGCATGTACATAACATCATGACATCATACCATAGCATTTTTTCACTAACCACTTCAAGGATCTTGAGGGTCTTTTGATGCAGGGTCACGTTGAACCAGACATCTACCAAAGGGCAAGAGGTTTCTCCTCTAAACAAATGCCATCAAAGATCAAGTGCAACAACTTGAATCATGGGCTATGACCCACTTGACATGGTGAGCTTGATTCTCGTGGAAAGACATCCACCGGTGCAAAGTTCTCCAATCAAAGATCAAAGTTCAACCTCTAACATTATCTTGTGTTTACCCCAAGAGATCCTTGAAAACATGCATCCACATATCATGCATTGCATCATGACAGTTTTGCCTTTTCAGGTTTCCTTACTCTCCTACTGTTTATTTCAGTAAGAGATGGCTCTAGAGAGGACTGTCAAGGATATCCAGGACCAAAATGCTCAACTTTAAGAGATGTTCTTGAACCTGTCCTTGGGGCAAGAAGAAGTGAAAGCTCTCCTCACAAGGGGCATGGTCCAGGGGAATTCAAGCAATGCCAGAAGTGTTCAGTTGGAAGAACTTCAGTCTGAGCTGACAACAATGAGGATCCAAATGATGGGGCAACTGGTGGGCCAGATGGCTCTCATCCAGGACTTGTCTCAAAGACAAGAGGAGCTCAGAGTTCTCGTCAACCAACTGCTTCGGGACAACCAAGTGGGGCAAACCTCTGAGGTTGAAGAGCAAGTCACCACTCAACCCCCCTCCAGACAAGAAGACAAGGGAAAGGCTCCTCTACTTGCTTCAGGGTCACAAGCCCATCAACAACCTCGTTAGCATCAACAGGGTAATCGGCGTAAGCAAAATATGTCGGGAAGACAGTTCACTGAGACTGACATACCGTCATCTCTAATACTGGAGCGCTTGTTAGAGGTTAATCTGACCGCTTTGAGGGATCCTATTCGGAAGCCCAATACCTCCGCTCCTAGCTATCATCCCGATGCATTTTGTGTGTACCACTCCTATAGCCCGGGACATGACACCGACGAATGTTGGGCCTTGAAGAACAAGATTCAAGATCTGATTGACATTGGAGTGCTGAGGTTCATGCCAGATGGCGAGATGAAAATCTTCCGTTAAGGAGTTCTCCACCTGAATTGACAAGGCTCGAACTGAGAGGCTTTTGTTTCATTTGAATTTCCAAGTTGTAATCTCTTTGTTATTCAAACAATTATCTGTTGATGTCAAACTTTGTTTCATTAATGCATTGCATATGTTTGTCTTGAATTCATCCATTCGTTTTCACTACTCTTATGATTTCTTTATGATATTTAACTCTTGATAAAAATCTACAAGAATTTAGAGGGAGGATGACGAAACAATACCATATTCTCATACAGTATGCTTTTGACCAGACCTTGCTGATGATGTACAGACATTTCTTTCAATTCCCAAACACTGGAGTTATAAGGAAGATAACCCCTAGTCAACCCCTTCGAGCCAAAGAAGTAGGAGTTTTCTGTTCTAAACAAATCAACCTTTGATATAAACCTGGGGCAGGGTAGTATCTCAGTTAATTAAAAAAAACAAAAAAAGGATGCGCATTGAAGTCGCAAACTATCAGTTCATAATACAACGAACGACATCAACAAAAAAGCATTCCTCTGGAATCAAAAGACAGTGATGGTTCCTTATCTCATAGGCAGTCATTACCTCTCAAAAAGAGGAGAGCCCACTGAGCCAAAACCTATAAAGTGGGCTTAAGAAAGCTGGGGCATCCCGCTGACGGTAATCTCGAAAACAAGAACCGTCAGGCAAAAGTTAGGGATAACAAATCAAAAGAAAGAGGTCATTACAAATCCTCAACAACATGAAAAATGTTGCAAAAGAAAAAAGGAGAGAATGACTGCCCTCCAAATTCAATTGGTGAACCATCACCCAAAAAGTCGTTCCAAATTCGAATGGAGTTCGACACGCAATTAACTGAGTTTAGGATTGAAGAACATCACGAAGAGTGGGTGGGTACAAATATACTTTGAGCCTTTATCCTTTGTTTCTTAAAACCGTGAACCAAGCCACGTTACAACCCTTCAAAAGTCCTAATTGAAGCATGGGTTAGTTCGAAAGCATACTGTTACAAAAGGTATCCTGACTCCTGTAAGGCTTTGCTCTAAAATCTGGTGTTGAATTTGTCTTACAAAAAGTTTTCTGCTAAAAAACGCATTTTTCAAAACTTCGAGACAAACATAAACTTTGCATTGCTTGAATATCACTGTTTGCATTTGGCTATTTGTTTAATAGCAGAGAAATTCACAATGAATATCCGATGAACGAAAGCCCTCTCAGTGAGCAAAATCACTTCAAAAAGGATGACACCTCCATTAACAAATCTCCTATCAACAAGGGGGCTTGACATGTCACCATTCAGTTAACCTGGGGCAGTCCAGTCAAGGTTTCAACAGATCTTTCAAAGTTCAGTTAACCTGGGGAAGTCCAGTCAAGGTTTCAACAGATCTTTCAAAGTTCAGTTAACCTGGGGCAGTCCAGTCAAGGTTTCAACAGATCTTTCAAAGTTCAGTTAACCTGGGGCAGTCCAGTCAAGTTTTCAACAGATCTTTCAAAGTTCAGTTAACCTGGGGAAGTCCTGTCAAGGTTTCAACAGATCTTTCAAAGTTCAGTTAACCTGGGACAGTCCAGTCAAGATTTCAACAAATCTCTCAAAAGTTCAGTAAACTTGGGGCAAGTCTCCGTCATCATCACTTGGGGCATTCGAATGTCAATCACCAAGGTCATCAAAATTCCTTCATCACCTGTTGGAAGATACAGTTTCAGATACGCTCCAGACACGGTAGCCATTCTGTCACTCATTCACAATCACAATATCAGACCACCGCGAAGCCTGGATTACGACCA
Source organism: Vicia faba (assembly GCA_948472305.1). NCBI lineage: Eukaryota > Viridiplantae > Streptophyta > Magnoliopsida > Fabales > Fabaceae > Vicia > Vicia faba. The sequence continues at coordinate 673,676,380 of OX451740.1, forward strand.
GATAGTGGTGTCTCCTAAAAAGCAAGCTATGAAGCCCGGATTCGACCGGATAATAGTTTAATCCCCAACTAGTTATTGTGAAGCCTGGACTACGACCAGATAGCAATACAAGTTTCTGTGAAGCCTGGATTACGACCAGATAGCAGTCGAGAATACTACGAAGCCTAGAGTCGACCAGATAGTGGTATATCTTTAGCCCAAGCCGTGAAGCCCGGATTTGACCGGATAACAGTTTAGCAAGCTATTGTGAAGCCTGGACTACGACCAGATAGCAATACAAGTTTCTGTGAAGCCTGGATTACGACCAGATAGCAGTCAAGAATACTACGAAGCCTGGAGTCGACCAGATAGTGGTATATCTTTAGCCCAAGCCGTGAAGCCCGGATTTGACCGGATAACAGCTTAGCAAGCTATTGTGAAGCCTGGACCACGACCAGATAGCAATACAAATTTCTGTGAAGCCTGGATTACGACCAGATAACAGTTAACCCTCAAGAATGAAGACTCTCATCCTTAAAACCTTAGAAGATTGGTATACTCCCAGTTTCTGACCGTTAACAGCATGAAGATACTCATCATCTCAGAAGATTGGTATACTCCCAATTTCTGACACTCAAGAGTGAAGACTCTCATCCTTAAAACCTCAGAAGATTGGTATACTCCCAGTTTCTGACCGTTAACAGCATGAAGATTCTCATCATCTCAGAAGATTGGTATACTCCCAATTTCTGACACTCAAGAGTGAAGACTCTCATCCTTAAAACCTCAGAAGATTGGTATACTCCCAGTTTCTGACCGTTAATAGCATGAAGATTCTCATCATCTCAGAAGATTGGTATACTCCCAATTTCTGACACTCAAGAGTGAAGACTCTCATCCTTAAAACCTCAGAAGATTGGTATACTCCCAGTTTCTGACCGTTAACAGAATGAAGATTCTTATCACCCCAGAAGATTGGTATACTCCCAATTTCTGACCCCCAACAGAATGAAGATTCTCATTCTCAAAGTGGCGTATAACCCAAGTTCCAGATTAATACATGTAACAAGCCAGGAAAATATCTGTGGACGACTGATTGTGGATTAACACTTGAAACCAGCCAGGAAACCATCTACATGAAGAGATTGAAGATTAATACATGTAACAAGCCAGGAAAACCATCTTTCTTTCTCAAAGTCAGAGATTAATACCTGAAACCAGCCAGGACAACTATCTCACCGACCAACCTTTTCAAGATCCCAGATCAATACCTGCAGCAATCAAAATATTCTTGCAATCCCCGGCGGAGCTAAAACTTCCAACTATCAATCCCTAAGCAGAGTGAAGACTCTCATTCTCAGTTCCTCACAGAGTATTCAAATATTCTCCAGTGAAGATCTCCTCAAGACAGGAATCCCCAATAGATTACCATACAACCCAAGCTCCTGATTCCCCAACAGTGGTCCCAGGACTTCTCATTTTCAACGATCAAAGGACTTTCAATCCCCTGCAGCAGTCAAGGAATTACTTTCCCCGGCAGCAGTCAAGATTCTTTTATCTCCAGCCATCCAGGATTCATCTATCCTCAGCAAGATAGCTCATCAACTTACATGCGCATTCATCACATTCATATCATAAACATTGATATAACATACACTGCATCATGCATCATGACATTGCACACAACTAACTCTTTACCTTTTCAGGAAAGATCAGTCAACAGACAAAGATCATCATCTTCCGAGATTCACCCAGAAATAGTTCAGATGTGACCCAGACATGGCGACATTCTGATACTTATTCCAGATTCATTCAGATGCAATTTTACACGGACTCATCATCAGGAAACCCTACACCGGTTCCTTCTCCACTTCAAGACTTCTGAAAACAGTTTACGGGTTCTCCAGACACAGATGTTAATCTATCGCTTGTTCAGATTCTTCAACTTCTGAAAACAGTTTACGGGTTCTCCAGACACGGATGCTAATCTATCATTTGTTTAGATTCTTCAACTTCTGAAAACAGTTTACGAGTTCTCCAAACACGGATGTCAACCTATCGCTTGTTCAGATTCTTCAACTTTTGAAAATAGTTTATGGATGCTTCCCAACAACGGATGCTGCTCTATTGCTTATTCAACTTCAAGACTTCTGAAAACAGTTTACGGGTTCTCCAAACACGGATGTCAACCTATCGCTTGTTCAGATTCTTCAACTTTTGAAAACAGTTTACGGACGCTTCCCAACAACGGATGCTGCTCTATTGCTTATTCAACTTCAACTTTTGAAAACAGTTTACGGACGCTTCCCAACAACGGATGCTGCTCTATTGCTTATTCAACTTCAACCTTTGAAAACAGTTTACGGGTTCTCCAAACACGGATGTCAACCTATCTCTTGTTCAGATTCTTCAACTTTTGAAAACCGTTTACGGACGCTTCCCAACAACGGATGCTGATCTATTGCTTATTCAACTTCAAGACCTCTGAAAACAGTTTACGGATTCTCCAAACATGGATGTCAATCTATTGCTTATTCAGACCCCCAGTTCAGGGATGTTCCAAAACATGGATACCTTTCTGATACTCACCCACTCACCAATGACATACAGTTCAACAATCACCTTCAGATGGCATCTCTAAGCCCATCCTCCAACAAACATTTCCAGATGGCATCTCTAAGCCCATCCTCCTACCAGCATTCCAAATGGCATCTTTAAGCCCATCCCCGACAAGATCCTGTCACATCTCCAGATGGCATCTTTAAGCCCATCACCAAATGGCATCTTTAAGCCCATTCCCTCAAACTACGCTTTGACGAGTGCAAATTTTTTTGGGCACTCTAGTGTCCAATCTCCTTTTACCCTCGAGTCGCGAAAGGCAAACTTGCCAATCTAACTCTTCAGGTTCAAGAAGATTGAACAGGGGCAACTGTTGTACCCCAAAATTTGCCCTCCTATTCTTCCACAAGAAATCACAGCTTCGGGTTTTCCCTGACTTTTCAGATTGGCGTAAGAATCAGTCCAACAGACTTTTTCTTATCAGTCTATCCAAATTAAGGTTTTCATGGACTCTGGAACAGTTCAAGCAGATTATTAGGGTTTGATTGAGTTTGGCTCAGGGTTTGATCAGGCAGGCGCTTCCTTGACAATAAATCAAGAACTAGGGTTTGTGCGCGCATTCTCAGAAAGAATTAATTCTATAGTTCTTTTCAAGTTACTCTGGGATAAAAGCTGAGGCATTTGAATTGAGAATTTGCAGTGTTTTATTTAATCAGTAAAGAGATAAGCATATGGACGTTGGTTTGATTAACTGTGCAATGCTCATGGCTAATTAGAACGCCGGGTTTATTATTGATTGATGCTAAGTGGCAAGACCACAGTGTTTATTAATTATTTATTTATTCTAAGTTAGAATAGTTGGGATTTACTTCCAGTTATTTTAATTTAAGAAACTTAAATAATTAAATGGACACTGAATTGAAAAAAAGAATTAACTGACAAAGAAGGATTTTTATTCATCTTTAATTATTTGTTACAAATTATTATTGGAACACTGTAAATTTATTTACATTTTGTTTACAATAATAATATTACAAATAATTAAAATGAAATAAAATTGTATCCTAATTATCCTAAGTCTTCATCTTCTACTGATGCTCCCCTGTGCTCAACTGATTTTTACCTGCAAAAAGAAAAGAAAGAAGTCAAATGCAGAAGAAATAAAAAGGCAGACAATTAATCATAAAAAAGGCTCATCATTAAAAGTGACTGGCCGGAATCAGTTATTCACCCTCTCTGCAAATCACAAGAATACTCTTGGTTCACAAAGAGGGAAAGAGAAATATGCTTGCAAAAAAGATATGAATTGCACAAATTCAAGTTGTCAAACAGGCTGCATAGTTTCAATTTGCAAAATGCCAAACAAACAGCATGTGCAAAATGTCAACAAAGCTGTAACTTCAAAACATGCCTAACCAAGCCCAAAAGGAAAACTGAACTGCACAAAGCTACAATACTGCATAAATCCAAATTGTCAACCAAAGAGGCAAATTGAACAAGCAGCATAATTGCAAACCAACCAAATTACAAAGGCAAACTGAACTGCACATGGCAAACCAAGTCCAATGTCAACCAACTGTCCAAAAGCTGTCAAAAAGATATCAAGAAGTACACAATATGCAGGAAATCTGGAATGTGCAGAGGAAAGATACAAATGCAAGCAAACATTTCAAATATTGTTCATCATTTTCAAGGCCAGCACTTTTTCAGAGCAAATAGTACAATAAGCAATAAACAAATGCTTTTTCTGATAGAGAGAGAGAAGAGAGAGAGAAGAGGCTTACAGGCTTGAGGCTTAGAAAAGATATAACAAGATACACCAGAACAAAAAAAGGGAGAGGCAGAACCACATAACAAAAAGAACACAAAAGCTTGTAACCTCACAACTGTGTTAAAATTCAAGCCCACAAACACTAACACAAGTTGCCTTCAACCTGTTTCAGACCAACAAAGCCATAAGCTTTAACCTGCATAAACCTCCTGCCTTCCAACTTACAGCGCCAAGCCAATAAGCCTGTAATCTACAAACTCAGCATAAAAACATGTGTTCCCAAACAAGCCAGAACACCACAAGCCAAAGGCAGAACAACCTGTTTCAACTCAGTATCAAAACAAGCTTCAAGCCTTAACCTGCTTCAAACAAGCCAAAGCCTAAAAATCCATACTCAAGCCTTAACCTGCATAAGTTATAAACTACAACCAAAGCTTCCTAAAAGCCAGACCTGTTTCAACCAATACATCAAACCAGAAAAATCCATACAAACTGAAACAAACCTCTACACAAGCCTGAAGCCTGCCTATACTGATAAGCTTGTCAAAACAACCATCATCCAAATACCCAAACTAACATCAAAATCAAAACACAAGCCTTGAAGCATCAAAACCAACAAAGCCCTCAGAGCAACCTCATCATTGGGCCAACAATAGCATAAACATACTCAGATATCAAAAATCATCAAGAGTATCAGTATCAGAACTACAAGGTTCAACAACATCAACATTTCTCAGATTCAGAAGCAAACAGAAGAAGAGGAAAAGAAGCAAATAGGCAAAGGTTTTCAGAGAAGCTCATCACAAAACCATCAAAAAGTAAATAATACCAGGAATACCAGCAAAGCCCACAACATCATATTCTTCCGCCTGGCCGCCTGAGACACGCCTCCAAGTCCACCTCTCCTCCTCTCCAAGCAACGAACCCCAAAGGTAGTATCTCTTCCTTTTTATTTTCACACCTCACAAGAAGCAAATAATAATCAAAGAATCAAGACATGAAAAAGTTATTAATCATGCAAATCCGAAAACCCTAAGAATGGTTAGAAGCAGAAATCATACCTATTGTGTCATCACTGCCTGAGTAATCCACGGAGGGAGGAAGAGATGGACGGTGGCGCCTGGTGGCCACAGGCGGAGGCGTTCAGAAAGCTTGAAGAGGCGAAGAACAAAGACGAAGATGAGAGCGCCGTTTGTCCACACAAACCCTAGTTCTGAGGCAAAACCCATTGAACCCTAAAACAATTGTTAAAACGCGTTTGGGCCTCAATCCCATTAACATGCCTAAGCCCAACTGTTTCTAGCGCCAGACCCCTCCTTTCAGCGTGCATACACCCCTTTTTGTTTCTCTTTCAAATTTTATTTTGGGCCCAGCTTTCCTCTTAAGCCCATTTTAATTCCTTTTTTAAACTATTACTCTTTTTTATCACACTACATCCTTTTTTATAACTTACTTTGTTAAATAACTTAATATACTAATTTTTTACATTAAATTTTATTAACAATACCTTTTTTTATTACACTCAAAATATGTAGATATTAGATTTCATTAAGTTTAAATATTTTTTTATTAAAACCTTTTTTTGTTTAAATTTAAAACCTTGTATAAGACATTTATAGAGAATACATAAAAAATAGCTTTCTTTTTAAGGTTAAATATTTCCTTTTTTTATTTTATTAAAGCTTTTGATTATACATGATCAACAAAAATCCAAAAAAAGAATGAATACTTACTTAATTTCGCATTAAGTTAAACATCTTAGCCACTTGTAAATAATCATATACACTTACACAAATACTTTTGATACATTTGCTTTCATTCTTATACATTGCTATACTTTACATTAAGAATGCGATTCGATTTGGTTGTAAATTATTTGGACACTACTATCCTGATATGACTCATCCCCATTTGTAAATATTTGTACCCCCATTCCCGGATACTTATTTGTAATAGCGTAGACTTTAAATTCCTGCAATTTATCGCTTTCAATTATACCATGTTTAGACCTAGGGTTTGTATGTAAATAAAATCAACCGCTAGATAACCTAACACAAAACAAATGCATGACAATCAATACACAATTCACACTTGCACCCCTAGGGTAATCCCGCTTGTTGCCTTCAAAAATGGGCCATGTTGCATGTTGAGTTTCTTTGGCAAAACAAAAACAAATCAAATGATCATAGTCCCTCGATGACGCTTTCGAAGTTGCCTAAAAAATGATCATAGTCCCTTCAAGCAAAATTGCCAAAGACACTTGGCACCATTGCATTCATGGTCCAAACGATGACCCGTGCCCGTCCCGTTAACATCCTAACACAAGATTGTCCACCAAATACAATGGTGGAACAATACTGTTAAAAGGGTTAAAACATGAGAAAAATCTTTGAGTAAATTTAGGGGTAGACAACTCTTAGTTACTTGATCAAACTTGCAAACACACTTGCCTACTTTTCAAAACACACTCCAAAACACAACTTCCAAAAACAACTTTCAAAAAAATTGAAATATCTTTTCGAAAAGACACACACCTTTGTAAAACATTCGAGTAAAGAATTGTTACAACGGTTGCCTAGACAAGGCATCTTTTTCAAAACATTTTCAAAACACACACACACACACCACCATTTCAAGCAATTGAAAATCAAAGGCAAGTGATCTAAAACAAGTAACTAAGAGCCCATGGATAACCATGGATAGAAAGGGTGTTAATACCTTCCCTTTCTATAATCTACCCCCCGAACCCACGAAACATCTCAAAGGTTTTTCCTGTGCTTTTTAACCTTTCCTTTAGGATAAAATAAAAAGTCTGTGGCGACTCTTGCTAAACCGAACAAGTGCGAAAACAAATGCAAAACCTAAGTCAATTCTCCCACCGTATCACACCATCATACAAAATAATGCCTTATAAGTCGATAATGATCTTCACTATGAAGTCCAACATATGAAATATTGCCTTAAGAGGAGGCAAGTATCTTCTCCATGAAATACATCATACAAAGTATTTCCTTAAGAGGCGACAAGGATTTTTTCCCTAAAGTCCAGCAAGAAAAATATTTCCTTAAGAGATGGAAAAGATCTTCGCCATGAAGTCCAACATACAAAATATTGCCTTAAGAGACGACAAGAATCTTTACCATGAAGTCCAACATACAAAATATTGTCTTAAGAGGTGGCAAGAGTCTTCTCTATGAAATCCACCATACAAAATATTAGAAAATATCCTCGTTGGTTATAAATATTCACGCAATTGTTCATAGGTGAATGCTTATGTTTCTTAAGAAATTGTAAATAATCTTAGTTGTAATGATACTTAAGATGTGGAGTGTTCCAAGTTTTATAAAGGAGGTGTATGTATGATTTCTACAACTTGTACGCCTCATGAGGGACCTTGTGGAATATGCAATATGGCTCATCCTAGCTAGGTTGTAGTTTTCCTACTTTGTGGGATGAACCACTTACTTTAAGACCGGGTCACCTTCCCGTATCTCATTTGGCTTAACTTTGGAGTTGTATCTTCTGGTGGCTCTATGCTTGACAACAACTTCTCAAACATGGGAAACTTCTCTTAATTCATCAATCAGGGCTGTCACACATTCCAAGATTGCCATATTTACCTCTTAATCAAACTGGGAGCATCGACACGAGGGCATGGCAATATCTACTGACATCGTGGTGTCTGCTCCATACACCATATCGAATGGATTTTCCTTTATAGTAGAGTGATAGGTGGTGTGATATGACCATAAGATTCCAGAAGCAGTTTTATTATAAGCTTTTGGCATCATTAAGCTTCTTCTTGAGTCCCTTCATGATTACCTTGTTCATCGATTTAACTTGTCCATTGGCTTGGGGGTGCATAGTGGATACAAAATTTGTCTATACTCTTAAATCTCAGAAAAAGTTAGTGATAATACCGTTGACGAGTTGGGTCTCATTGCCGGCTTCGGGTAGCCTAAACCTGCACATAATTCTCTATCAATAAAAGAGGTGAATTATTTCTATTGTGATTTTGGCGAGGACTTATGTCTTTATCCATGTTGTGAATTAATCTACTCTTATTATCAGTAATTTAAGTTGACCTGATGTCAGAGAAAACAAACCTAATATGTGCACCTTCACTAGTAGAAAGGTCATGGTGATGTCATTGACTGAAGAAGCTCGATGGGAATGTGATGAAGGTGATCCTTCCTCAAAGTAGGCCAATAGTATCCTGCCCTTAACGGTTTATGGCGAGGTTTTTTTTTCATAAGAATAAATCACATATGTATCATCATCCTACAAGCAAATCCAAAACTTTGTAAATGTAATAGAAATCATAAACAACTAATATGAAGAAGACATGTACCTTCCAAATGGACTTATCTAGAAAAACTTTCCTTTATCAGGTTCGTTCTTGCAATAGTAGGATATTGTCAAGCTTGACACTCACATATCCTTCCTGGATGCCTTTTCAAAGACGTGGAAGATATGCACACGGTTTTTAGTTCTCATTGACTTGGAAGAAGACATTGAAACAAAATTGATTCGAATTGTTGAGGCGAAGAGATTAGATGAAGAAAATATTTGGTTCTTATATAATAATTTATTATATTTTACTAGTGACGCATCATTTAACAATGAACACATCAACAATTTTAATTGTAAAAATATTAGAGATGATCAGAACTGTTTAAATTTAAAATATGAGGACTAATTTAGTGAATTAGCCAAAATATAAATCAAAACTTAATTATCTACCTACATAGCCACCCATACTTGTATTCAACCTCATATCTATTGTTTGAAAAATATCTTTTTCCTCGAACTTACACCTACATTGTCATCCATATTTGTACTCAACCTCATCATATCTTTCGAGTATTAAGTATTTATTCGTCTCTCATACTCTCATACTTGTACTTGTTATTCGTATTTTTAATAAAAATAAATGATAAAATTCTAAAATATTATATATTTTCAACTTTTTAAGCACATATAAAATAAAAATAGAAATTATTATTAAATTATGAAATAAAAGAATATTTATATTAAAATACATAATAATTTATTAATGATATTTTTTAATTGATAAACAAACTTCTCTTAATTCATCTATCAGGGCTGTCACACATTCCAAGATTGCCATATTTACCTCTTAATCAAACTGGGAGCATCGACACGAGGGCATGCAATATCTACTGACAGCATGGTGTCTGCTCCATACACCATATCGAATGGATTTTACTTTATAGTAGAGTGAGAGGTGGTGTGATATGACCATAAGATTCCAGAAGCAATTTTCTTATAAGCTTTTGGCATCATCAAGCTTCTTCTTGAGTCCCTTCATGATTACCTTGTTCATCGATTTAACTTGTCCATTGGCTTGGGGGTGCATAGTGGATACAAAATTTGTCTATACTCTTAAATCTCGGGAAAAAGTTAGTGATAATACCGTTGACGAGTTGGGTCTCATTGCCGGCTTCGGGTAGCCTAAACCTGCACATAATTCTCTATCAATAAAAGAGGTGAATTATTTCTATTGTGATTTTGGCGAGGACTTATGTCTTTATCCATGTTGTGAATTAATCTACTCTTATTATCAGTAATTTAAGTTGACCTGATGTCAGAGAAAACAAACCTAATATGTGCACCTTCACTAGTAGAAAGGTCAAGGTGATGTCATTGACTGAAGAAGCTCGATTGGGATGTGATGAAGGTGATCCTTCCTCAAAGTAGGCCAATAGTATCCTGCCCTTAACGGTTTATGGGCGAGGGTTTTTTTCCATATGAATAAATCACATATGTATCATCATCCTACAAGTAAATCCAAAACTTTGTAAATGTAATAGAAATCATAAACAACTAATATGAAGAAGACATGTACCTTCCAAATGGACTTATCTAGAAAAACTTTCCTTTATCAGGTTCGTTCTTGCAATAGTAGGACATTGTCAAGCTTGACACTCACATATCCTTCCTGGACGCCTTTTCAGAGACGTGGAAGACATGCACACGATTTTTTGTTCTCATTGACTTAGAAGAAGACATTGAAACAAAATTGATTCGAATTATTGAGGCGAAGAGATTAGATGAAGAAAATATTTGATTCTTATATAATAATTTATTATGTTTTACTAGTGACGCATCATTTTACAATGAACACATCAACAATTTTAATTGTAAAAATATTAGAGATGATCAAAACTGTTTAAATTTAAAATATGAGGACTAATTTAGTGAATTAACCAAAATATAAATCAAAACTTAATTATCTACCTACATAGCCACCCATACTTGTATTCAACCTCATATCTATTGTTTGAAAAATATCTTTTTCCTCGAACTTACACCTACATTGTCATCCATATTTGTACTCAACCTCATCATATCTTTCGAGTATTAAGTATTTATTTGTCTCTCATACTCTCATACTTGTACTTGTTATTCGTATTTTTAATAAAAATAAATGATAAAATTCTAAAATATTATATATTTTCAACTTTTTAAGCACATAAAAAATAAAAATAGAAATTATAATTAAATTATGAAATAAAAGAATATTTATATTAAAATACATAATAATTTATTAATGATATTTTTTAATTGATAATCATACAATTTTATATAATAATATAAACTAAAATATATAAATATATATTGTACAAAGTATAGAGTGGGGTGAGTACTAAGATACTAATAGTCACACCGTCTTAATCACTTATAAAAGTAGATAATTAATTGTTTGTGACCGTATCAATTATGCAATTTTTACCTATCCAATAAGGATAATTATTTTTGGATATTCATTAATTACGTGTTTAACTATCATCCTAATTTTTTTTAATAAATCAAATATCCTTTATTCGCAAGTGCTAATTCATCGTGTTGGAAAGAACTATAATGAACGGTAAATTTTTTATTTTAATTAAACATTATTGTATGTTCAAGATTAGGTTCGAGTCCAAAAAACTCTAATTAAGTTAAAAGAGATTCCTTAATATCTTGTCCGAGTACTCTTAAGTTTTTAGTAATAAAAAATAGGTTTAAATATATTTTTGGTTCCTCTATTTTATCCGATTCACGAAATTAATCTTCTTATTTTAAATTTAAACAATTTTAACCATTTCTTATACTTTTCACTTAAAACTAACTATGTTTTCATTTTTTAAATGACAAGTTTAAATTTAAACAATTTTAACCATTTCTTATACTTTTTCACTTAAAACTAACTATGTTTTCATTTTTTAAATGACAAGTTTATTGTGAAATAAGATAAATCATCATATATAAATCTATTGTGAAATTTTATAAATAAAAATACAAGTTAAAAAACAAACGGTTAAATATAGATACCCCTTACCAATAGAGCGAGTTTTGATTTTTCTCCTCTGAAGTATTTTTTTTTGTGATTCTCCCTTGTAAAATAAAGATTCTGTTCCCAAACACCCCTATTCCATGTTTGACTGGGCATAGAGAATCTTCCTAGGTAGCACCCTAGACTTATATTGACTAGATTATTTCAAATCAAATGCCCAAAAATTGTCTCATATATCTCCTCTCCAAGGATTCAAACTCAAGATCCTTGGCTCATACACCAAATGCCTAACCACTGCGCCATCTATCTTAATGTTTCTATTAACCACCTCGTAATCAATTAATACAAAGTCATTTAATCTTCTTCTCCAATTTCAAATCCCTAATCTTCCTTCCATCTTCTTCTCCAACTCATCAGAAACAACAACATCTGAAATATCACTCTAATTTTCAGCCAGAGAGAACATGGATACAATTTGGAATATCACTACAGCTCAGTTTTAATCAAACAACCACTTCATTGATTCTCACAACAATGGAGATTGCTTATAAGCTTTTCCTGGATTTTATAATATTACTTCTGTGAGGATTGCTTATTAAATTTTTCTGTATTCTACAATATTACTTCATGTTTGGCCGATATTTTCTCATTCTCCATGATTTACATATAGCCTAAGATAAAAGTGGACATGTATTGAGCCATTTTTAGATTAGAAAGATCATAAACCAAAAGAGAATTACTAAACCAAAATCTCTATGCTAACAAGTGTTGGCGATTTTGTATCACCAATGTATTTTAGTAGTAATGTGATTTCTAAAGGCCGATGCAATTATGCGTTAAGTTCGGAGACGAGTTAGGGAAGTGCGGAGTGCACGCTCGTCGAGCCAATACATAATTGAATACGAATAATTGAAACGGGGTTCCAAGGGGCGAAGCCCCTGGCGGGGTGCGGGGCAGCGTCCCGCGGGGTCCAAGGGGCGGAAGATGAAAGTCGATGGTACAATTGACAAGTTTAAAGCTAGATTAGTTATCCAAGGCTTCAGACAAAAGGAAGGGATCGATTATTTCGATACCTATGCTCCAGTTGCTCGTATCACTACTATTAGACTGTTGATTACCTTGGCGGCTATTCATAATTTAGTGATTCATCAAATGGATGTCAAAACAGCATTTCTAAATGGTGATTTGGAAGAAGAAGTGTATATGAAGCAACCTGAAGGATTTGTTATGCCTGGTAATGAGCATAAAGTGTGTAAGCTAGTTAAGTCATTGTATGGGCTGAAACAAGCTCCGAAGCAGTGGCATCAAAAGTTTGATGAGGTTGTTTTGTCTAATGGTTTCATTCTAAACCAAGCTGACAAATGTGTATATAGCAAATTTGATACATCCGGTAAAGGAGTTTTCATTTGTCTATATGTTGATGACATGTTGATCTTTGGCACCGACCAAAATCAAATTGATAAAACAAAGAATTTTCTGTCATCAAAATTCTCCATGAAGGATATGGGAGAAGCGGACGTTATTCTTGGTATTAAGATTAAACGGGAGAATAAAGGGATTGTAATTACTCAATCCCATTACATTGAGAAAATACTCAAGAAGTTCAATTGTGAAAGTTGTTCTCCAGTAAGTACTCCCATGGATCCGGGAGAAAAACTCATGCCAAATACAGGTAAACCTGTGGATCAACTCGAATACTCAAGAGCTATAGGCTCTTTGATGTATGCTATGATTAGCACTAGACCGGATATTGCTTATGCGGTTAGAAAGTTGAGTAGATTTACTAGTAATCCTAGTAGACACCATTGGCATGCAATAACTAGGGTATTCAAGTACTTGAAGGGTACTATGAATTATGGATTGTCGTATATGGGATTTCCTTCGGTGTTAGAAGGTTACTCAGATGCTAGTTGGATAAACAATGCTGAAGATTCATCCTCAACAAGTGGATGGGTGTTCTTGCTTGGGGGAGGTGCCATTTCGTGGGCTTCCAAGAAGCAAACATGTATAACCAGTTCCACAATGGAATCTGAGTTTGTGGCATTAGCTGCTGCTGGTAAAGAAGCGGAATGGCTAAGGAACTTGGTATATGAGATTCCGATATGGCCTAAACCAATATCACCAATATCTATTCGTTGTGACAGTACTGCCACATTGGCTAAGGCTTATAGTCAAATATACAATGGGAAGTCTAGACATTTGGGTGTTAGACATAGTATGATTAGGGAATTAATCATGAATGGGGTGATATCTATTGATTTTGTTCGGTCGCAACAAAACTTAGCTGACCACTTGACGAAGGGGTTAGCTAGAGACTTAGTGAAGAAGTCAGTAATTGGGATGGGATTAAAGTCCATTTAAATCCGTTAGCTATGGTATACCCAATTCCCTTCTAATACAACGTTAGAAGCAAAATTCAATGTGGAAAGATCATAGTTAGGGATTGGAGCACTCGTGTTTATCTTCCCAAGGTATGTGCTCAGACCTGCAAGTAATGACTAGGTTGAAGTATATCTTCTTAATGGTTCTCTTTGAAAAATTGCAAATGCAGGTGCAAGATTAAAGGGATCACCTATGTGAGCATGAAGTTTTGCCGCTTCAAGAAGCTTGGACTTGGCTTTCTATATGCTTATTAATGGATAAGGACACATGGCTTGTAAAAGTGTCAAGAATGAATAGTTGAGTATTGTAAGAAACATATGTGTACTGTATCTTCAGATGTTCAAATGGATTGACGGGTTCAATCTTTATGACACCCCGATTTTTGAGTATTTGGAATGTGTATTTATACTAAGATGAAAATTCAATCGTAAGACATTTTTGTTTATGCATGTGTTTAATCGTTTTACCTGTAGATTGTACCCTTGTATATAACTATATATACTGAGTTAATCAAGGATTACACTAAAATGGGGGGATTTGTTGGCGATTTTGTATCACCAATGTATTTTAGTAGTAATGTGATTTCTAAAGGCCAATGCAATTATGCATTAAGTTCGGAGACGAGTTAGGGAAGTGCGGAGTGCACGCTCGTCGAGCCAATACATAATTGAATACGAATAATTGAAACGGGGTTCCAAGGGGCGAAGCCCCTGGCGGGGTGCGGGGCAGCGCCCCGTTGGGGTTCCAAGGGGCGAAGCCCCTGGCGGGGTGCGGGGCAGCGTCCCGCGGGGTCCAAGGGGCGGAAGCCCCTGGCTGGGGTCCCAACGGACATAACTGTTCCCCAACGGACATAACTGTTCCCCAACGGACGTAACTGTTTCCCAACGGACATAACTGTTTCCCAACGGACATATTCGTTTCGAACAAATGTGTCTCTTCGTTTCAATTACTGTTCTCCTATATAAGGAGTCGTTCGGCCTCGGTCTCGCATACAGAAAAAGGCATCCTTCTCTCTATAATTACAATTCGTTTCTTTTGTCGGAAACAGAATTTCTTCGAGAATTATCCCCACAAAGATTTCGTGAACCCAGACAAGAATAGGGTCGAAATACTTTGTTCGGAAAGTGTACGAACACGATTCATCGAAGTTATCCAGGATTATCACACCCTAAATTTCTAACAACAAGTACTAATAACTAAATTTCTTCCATCCAGTGTCAAAAGGCCAAATACTTGGATGCATTTCAACAAACACATGGAACACAATTTTGAAAAACAACCTTAAAAAACAACAAAGCAAAACAAAAACAAGTAGAACAAAAAAAAACAGCATAACACAAACAATTACAACATAATAAAGATAAAAAACACTAACTAAAACACTAGATCTTACGATAAATTGTTGAATCCACCTTGTGATAATTCAATGCCTTTCACTCAATCACATATGGTTTTGTTCATCAAATACCAAGCTATGATTACATAAGTTCTAATTATCGTGGAAATGATTTTATTATGGAACCTCACATATCAGAAACTTTAACATTTCATTCGAGTAACACCAACCGAAACTTCAATTTCGCTTCGGTTCTATCTACGCCTTCATCAAGTCCCAGACGGTTAAACTCGAATTCGACATATATTAATGAAACCAGCATTGAAGATGAGACAGAAAGCTACATCAACTGTTACAAAGATTTTCAAATTGAAGAAGAAGATATAATATATAACATTCATGAGCAAATATAACAAATGGATTAGCATGGCGCAGTGGTAAAGAGTTTTCCTATCGAGCGAAAAAACCTGTGCTACAAGGGGAAATTACAAAAAAATACTTCAAGGTAAAAATCAAAATCTGTGGGGCATGTATATTTAACTCAAAAACAAACATTTTATTGATTTTCTATGAAAAATACAAGGGGATGAAAGTTGTTTGAATTTAAAATATGGAAATTAATTTCGTTAAAAAAATACAATAGATCAAAGTTGTTTGAATTTAAAATATGAAAACTAATTTCATAATTAATTAGATCAAAGTTGTTTAAATTTAAAAATATGAAGACTAATTTCATAATTAATTTTTATGAAAAAATACAAGAGATCAAAGTTGTTTGAATTTAAAATATGAAGACTAATTTCATAATTAATTAGATCAAAGTTGTTTAAATTTAAAAATATGAAGACTAATTTCATAATTAATTTCTATGAAAAAATACAAGAGATCAAAGTTGTTTGAATTTAAAATAGGAAGACTAATTTCATAATTAATTAGATCAAAGTTGTTTAAATTTAAAAATATGAAGACTAATTTCATAATTAATTTCTATGAAAAAATACAAGAGATCAAAGTTGTTTGAATTTAAAATATGAAGACTAATTTCATAATTAATTAGATCAAAGTTGTTTAAATTTAAAAATATGAAGACTAATTTCATAATTAATTTCTATGAAAAAATACAAGAGATCAAAGTTGTTTGAATTTAAAATATGAAGACTAATTTCATAATTAATTAGATCAAAGTTGTTTAAATTTAAAAATATGAAGACTAATTTCATAATTAATTTCTATGAAAAAATACAAGAGATCAAAGTTGTTTGAATTTAAAATATGAAGACTAATTTCATAATTAATATGAAAAAATACAAGAGATCAAAGTTGTTTGAAGAGAATTTAAACTAAAAAATATTATATTAACTTTTTTTTTATTTCAAAATACAATGGATAACAATAATAACTTAATTTAAAATATCATGGACATTCTTAAAAATTTATTTCTAATGGTTAAAATTATCAGGTTATACTTAATTTCTCTTTAAGCTTTTAAAAGTACCATTTATTATAATCTTAAAAGATAGAAAAAACGAATTTATTAATTGTTAATAAAATTTAAATTAATTATGAATATTAAAATATATTAAATCCATAATTTAATCCTGCAATTATAAGTGAAAACTTTTAATAATTTATATTTTTTTACACATATCTATTTTTAAGGTTGCCATGATAGCAATACTAACCCGTGTATTCGTAATAACAACTTTCGACAAAAATTTTAATCTATTATTTACTAATTTGAACTTATATAATAATAAAAAATATAATAATAATAATAATAATAATAATAATAATAATAATAATATTCAATCACTAATAATAATAATAATAATAATAATAATAATAATAATAATAATAATAATAATAATAATAATAATAATAATAATAATAATAATATATATCCAACTACCATTATTATAAAAATTATTAATCTTAGATTTTCATACATAAAAAATATATTCTATAAATATTCACTATTTACTAAATATTATATATTTGTTCTCAAAATAAATAGTGATTTTTTTATTTATAAATGATTAAAATATTGATTATAATTACTTGAGATATTTCTTTAAATATAATAATAATAATCACCACTATTACTAATAATAATAATAATATAAATATAATACTATATTATTTAGCTAATAATAATAATAAAATAAAATATTATTAATAATAATATAATATTCAACTAACACTATTATAGAAATTATTAATCCAAAATTTTCATACGGAACAAAAATATATTCTATAAATATTCACTATTTAATAAAAGTGATATTTTTGTTCTCAAAATAAATAGTTACTTTTTTATTTATAATAATTAAAATATTGATTATAATTACCTGAAATATTTCCTTAATTAATTTAAATTTCAATATTTTATATTATTAAGTGTTATTCGGTACTAAAAAAATTTAATAAATTCTATTATAACAATGGAAAGAAAATAAAAAGAAAAATCCTATAAATCAGTATTTTTCTCATATTGATTATAATTATTTGAGATATTTTCTGGATTTATTTATATATAAATATTTTATATCATTTTTCAGTTTAACTTTGATCACCCATTTTATAAATAAAAAAACTATAACCCTTAACTCATTAATTTGTGTTAATAAAAAAATTTAAAAATTAAAACTATTAGTTACAATATTTATTGAATGTTATTATATTAAAAAATTTAATAAATCATTATGATAATCAAAAGAAATTAAAATTAAAAACACTATAAATAATTATTTTTCCCTTACTTCGTAGTATTTCAATTTTTTTCTAAAAAAAAAAGAAACAAATAAAGTGAACTAAAAAGAAAAATAAAAAACAAACAAATTGTTCTTAAAAAACCTTAGCTAGAAGAAGGCGTTAAAAAAGTTACACTCTTTTTTATAAATAAATATTTAAAGTTATATTTGATTTTAAAGAATTAAAATTTAATAATTTAATATGTAACATTATAAGCTCAAAAAAATTATAAGATTTTAAGAATTGTAGAATCAATACAATTGTCTCAATGATAAAAAATGATATTATTATTTTTTTAATAAATAGTGATTTTTTTATTTATTTTTAAGTAATTAAAATATTTATTGTAATTGCATTGTAATATTTCTTCAACATATGTTATTTATAATTCTATAAATTAAAACAAAGAGACTAAAACATATCCTATATTCACTATTTGCAACACTAAAAATTATTATAATTAAGAGAAAATCATTTTTGAAATTAATCATTTAATATAAATATCAATTTTATATTAATAATAATTTTTATTCTTTACTGCGCCAACTTTTAAATATATTTTTTTATATTTCATAACTACTCCATCATTCACTTAAAATAATATCAATGATAAATTTTAATTGGTAAAATTGTGAGTTACAATTTTTAATATCACTTAGAATTTTATTAATTAATGATAAATTTTAATTAGTAAAATTATGAGTTACAATTTTTAATAAGAGTTATTTTATTTTTAATAACCATTATTGTATATGTAAATACATATTTGGTTAAAGAGTTTTTCAAGATGCGAGAAATCCAAGAAATGGGGTTTGAATTGTGTTGCATTAAATATAATTTTTTTGCAACTCAAAACACAAAGATAACAAGTGAATAAAAAAATAGATGAACATAATTATTTTTATCCTGATTCATTGTTAACTAAGTTACTTCAGTCTACCCCGCAAGATGATTTATCTTATACACAAGGACTTAATTCATTCTAATCAACCAGAGACAACCACAATAAATACGACCAACCCTATTAAAAACCCCCCCATAAGTTCATTGATCCTTATTACAAACCACTATGACCGCAACCAAAGTCTTTTTGAGAATCCATACTACACATAGTCTCTCAAGG
The DNA here is from genome assembly GCA_948472305.1 of Vicia faba. NCBI lineage: Eukaryota > Viridiplantae > Streptophyta > Magnoliopsida > Fabales > Fabaceae > Vicia > Vicia faba. The sequence goes on from OX451740.1 coordinate 673,695,581, forward strand.
AATCTATGAACAACAGTTGGCTACAAAGATGTGTATACAAAGATGCTTTTACACAAACAGATTACACAATGTTTAAGTACAACAACCCAACAATGTTGATAGCAAGATACGAGCAACAACTCCTTGCTTATTTACAAAACTATACAAAATAAGATTTCTCTACAGAGTTTTTGTACAGTGGTTTAGTATAGATTTGTTGAATTGATTCGTTAATTTCAAATTCTTCCGAGTACTTCTTTTATAGCTGAAAAGAAGAGATTCGTTGGAGGGTAGAATAGAAAATACAAATACATATGTATTGTCCCCAACGGTCATGGTGAGATTGGTAGTCAATAGTACAAAAAAGTTTGTCTTTGCGCCTCTCTAGAGAGTAGAGGTCACAATATACTTTTGTACGTTTATACTCACCATCACACACAATTCCTTTAGTCTTGATCTTCGTATTCTATGTCTTTAGAGACTTCTAATATAATTATTGATGGATCATGTTGTAGAAGGACCAGAACTAGTATCTTCCAAAATCTAAGTCATTAGAACCTTTCAGGGCTTGTTTAGAGAACATTATCCTTCTCATATCTTCAACACTTGGTCATCAGAAGAATGTATTTAGATCTTCAGAACTTCATTTAGCAGAACCTTTGTCTTCAGCATCTTCAGAACTTGGAAAAACAGAAGTAAAGCTTTAGAAGGCCTCCAAAGCTTCCTTGAATAAGTCACGATCAAAAGCTCTTTTACTAATGTTTCTTAGAATCGTTTCATAAGACGCATTCCTTAATATTGACTTAACTTGTAACACACTAAAGGTGTTCTTCCAGAGTGTTGAGTTCAGAACCTAGTGACGTCACACGCCTACCTACATGACAAAATCTACACACTAGACAGAAACCTGTTAGAGTATACAATTGTTCTTAAAGATAACATGTGAAGTTATCATCAAAACATAAGGCCAGATATAGAACAAACTTTATTCTCACGGTTTTACATATTTACACTAGAGGTGACAAACGGGCATGCCCGCCCCATTTAGGCCCGCCCCACAAAAGCCTACAAAAAAAGGGGCGGGGCGGTCATAGTTATGAATGAGGGTGTAATACGGTGGGAGAATTGACTTTTGGTTTTTACGTTTTATCGCAAATATTGCAGATAGCAAGAGTCACTGCTGACTTTTCTTTTATCCAATAAGGAAAGGGTGAAAAGAACAGGAAAGACCTTTGAGAAGTTTTCTGAGTAAGGGGGTAGGTTATGAAAAGGGAAGGTGTTAGCATCCTTTTCATCTGTAGTTATCTACGGACTTTTAATCGCTAGCTCACTTTTGAAAATGCTTGGTGAATGTGTAAGTTTGAAAATATTTTGAAAAATTCCTAAGTTCATATAAAAATTCCTATGATCTTGTATTTTGGCTTGTTTTTTGCTAAGATACCTCACATGCATAATATGGTCATATTTGTAAGGCAACCAAGTGGATTTTACCCTAGGGGTGGTTATGTGCAAGTATATTAATTTTCATGCTTTGCTTAGTCTTTAATTAGGATTTGCTACTTGTTGATTTTATCTTTCCATACAATCCCTAATTACTAGCATTTATATAAAGCGATAAATTGCGGAATTTAAAGTTACTACGCTATTACAACATTTGTGGGAGGGGGGGGGGGGGGGTGTACAAATTGAATGTGGATTGCAAGAATGTAAACCTAGTTAGTCTATTACAACCATATTGAATTGGTATCAATTGTACAAAGATTTGAATAAATACAAAGTATAAAATGAATAAATGTACAAAAATGCAAAATGTAAAGTAAATGGATATATGTTTGATTTTTTTGGGAAAAAGGGATTTTGTCTTAATATAATTAACTTAATGAAAAATAATTAATAAAAAAGAATTTGTTCAAGAAAAGATTTTTAATAAAACCCTAGTTCTATTAATTAATCAAAAGAAAATAAGTTTAAGAAAAGTATTTTTTAGTATTTTTATGTTTTGAAAATATTTATAGTATTATAAAATATTTTTGGCCTTTTTTATAATAAAATAATATATTTTAGTTGGTGTAAAAGAAAATAAATAATAACCTAGTCTTAATTAAATTTACAAGATAATGGGCAAAAATAAATAAAGTATAGTTAATAAAAATATTTTTTGTGAGAAAAATAAAAATAAAAAAAGCCAAAATATAAACCTATCATTTTTTTGTATTTTTATGATTTTTTAGTATTTAGAAAATATATTAAGGAAATCAATAAAATATAAATAAGAAAAATAAAATAAATTGGACCAGGGGTGCAAACAGCCTGCAAGGGGGTTAGTAAGCAAAAAAACAAAAACAAAACAAAACAAAGCCCAATAAGGCCCAGGCGCTCAAAAAAAGTCAGGAATGCAAAATATGTAAAAAAATGCAAAAGGGTACCACTAGGGCTTGAACCCAGGTCCCAAAGGTTACATGCGCGCGCTTCTATCACTGGGGTGGCTATACATCCGTTAACATAAGCAAAACAATAAATATATAAGGCAAAACGCGCCCTGATGACTTCATTTTCAACCTCCAGCCAAACCAACTGTAACTTGCTCATTTCTCATCAAAAATGAAAACTGTAAACATGAAACTTGTAGCAAATTTTCTCACGGTTTCATAAATGTAAAGCATTAAAACTATAGATCAAAGATAAGCATGAATTTTAATGGTCCTAATCTGAACCCTAAAAATATCAAAAATTTCAGTTTCAAAATTCTCTAAGCTTAAGCAAAATTAATGGAAACTATGGACATTGTTAGCTTTAGGGAAATGATATCTACATGTTTTGTTCACAAATAAACTATTGATGATGCATGTATGAAGAGTTCAAAGTTGAGAAAACTTACCTCAAAATTGGAAATCGTGTTTTGAGTTTGAGCTTGTTTCAAGTGATGGTGATGATCAGGTTAGCTTCCTTGAGGTCCCAGGAAGCTAAAACAATGATTAGCTTGAGCAATGGATGGCTGAAATGATTTGGAGAAGTCAATGTGCAGAGCTCTGTTTTTGGAAATGGAGGATGGTGTTAATGGTGTTACAGTTCTATAACAGGGTGTGAGATTGATTCTATATGATGTTTAGAAACTTTAGAAACCAAAAGGCCAAGAAACACACGAGTAGATTATGAGTTTCAAGTTTTTGGTCAGTTTGTGGGAAAATGGATGTATGAAGTGTGATTCTGAGTTCTAGGTTCTTTCAAGGCTTGAGCATTCGTGTGTTTGTGTATAATGGTTTGTGTATGTATAAACAAAAGTGTTTGAGTGAATTGGCAACTCAGAAGTACAAGTTCTTAGCTTTTGGCTAAGTTACTTGATTTTGAAGAAAAGAAGGAAACAAGTTTCAAGAAGAGGTACAAGCATGGGATGGGTGAGTGTAAGTGTTTGAAACATTTCTCATGAGTTATAGGACCTGTTTGATCAGAATAGAACAAGTGCAAGGCTCAAGAACAAGTTTTGTACAAAAAGTCACTTTAACAAAATGGCAACGTAACCTTTCTTCCAAAAATGGATAAAAAGCATGTCCATGCATTGAATGCTTGAAGTGAGGCCTCTAACAGCTGTGTAAACCATTAATTATGGAGCGCCTAACAAGTTTGAGGCCTGCAAAGTAGAGTTAATGCAGCAAACCTTTGAATTTGAATTTTGTTCATCACTAAAATGACTTGTAATTAAAGTGATAAAACCCTAACTTCATCTCTTCGATTCTCCCTACTCAAGAATGATATCAAGGAGTTCTTGGACATTTTGGAAATCTTGCAATGTTCTCTATAATCCATCTTTGAATTGCTTTTAAATATTCCTCTTAGAACTATATGAAAAAGTGCCATGAAGTTGGGCCAAAATCCTGACCAAATTAAGGCAAAATTTCACTAAGTGTTTTGTTTCATGACCCCATGTTCATAAAATTATAACTTGAGATACAAGCACTTTTGGAAGAAGTTGTGTAAAGAAAAGTTGTAGATTTCATGGAGATCTACAACTTTCATGTTGTAAGTTTCTCTTGAATCATCTTTTATCATGGTGAAAAATTTGTTCAAAGTTATGAAAAAAATATGAAATTTCCAACACTTAGAAAAATTTCTAAGTTTAGAGTTTTTGACTTTTCAAAATGAAATCTTGAATTTTTGATTTCTTGATGAATAAGTTTCATATTTTGACATGTTTTGATGAATTATGATCTTTGGTACTTGAATTTGACCAAAAAGTCAAAGTTTGACTTTTCAGTATACAGTTGACTGAAAAACTCATTTGTCAATCCAATGGACTTGCAATGTTTTGAACCATGTCATTAGGTCAAAATGATGTAATTTGGCTCTTGAGATCATGCCTTAAACCAATTGACCATTTTCTAGGTCAAAAATCAGAAATTGCCCTTTCCTAGTCAAAACCCTAATTTTGACCATTTTGCCCTTTTGGAGATTTGATCAAATTCCTTGAGGAGTTGTGGTCCAAACTTGATAAAATGATACATATGAGTTTAAAATGTTGATGTGGATCAAAAAATATGAAGTTTGACTATAAATTGTCCATAGTTGACTTTTTCCCCAATACAACTAATTTTTAGGTCAACTGCTCAATTGACTGAGCAAAAGTGTGATCCAAAGCTTGAAACTTGACATGAGTAATCTTAGAGGTCCATAATGATCCATGAAAGTCATATGGGGAATATAAAGTTCAAAAATACTTGTGCAAACTCAAACCCTAATTTTGGTCATCAGTGCTTAAGGAGGTGTCTTGAGCTGATCAAACCCTGGTGCAATCTTGAGTCAAGGAGATCTTGTGAGCAAATTCTTGATAAGTGAGAGGGAAAATTTTGGGGTACAACAGACTGCTTTCGTAAAACCTGCGAAATATAAAGCATTAGTGATCTAAAAATGCCCTATACCCCTAAATCAAGGGTTGCAATTTCAATAATGGTGTTACTTTTGTTTGAATCATCCTATATTGTAAGATTTGAAGAAGGTGTTCTTGATTCCCTAACAATGGCATTCACTGATCCTGATGTTAGAGCTTGCATCTAATAGTCATAACATGTCTAAAGCCTTATCACAAACACATATGAACACACATAATCAGTTATATATGTGTAGATTAACATTTCAAGTTTCACAATTATACCTACGACCAATCTTCCTTGATAAACTCAAAACCCTAGTTGTAAACCCATTGCTTAGGAGGAGACTTGACTGGTCAACCCTTGAGTAGCCTTGAGTACTTGAGAGCATTAGAAGAATGTTTTGAAGAAAATGGGAGGGGAAATATTAGGGTACAATAGCTTCCTCTGTTCAATCTTCTTAAACCTGAAGAGTTAGATTGGCATGTCTACCATTTGTTACTTGAAGGTAGAAGATGATTTAACACTTAAGTGCCCAGAAATTTGCACTCGCGTGTGCAAGAAGTAACGATGTTTGTTGATTGTACCGGGAATGGGCTTATAGATGCCATTTAGATAGGTTACAGAGAGTCGTCGGAGATGGGATTATATATTCCATCTAAAGTGAATGTCGATAGAAGTATCAGAAGGAGTCTACACTTGACTGCATCTGAGGAATGTTTTTTCGGATGGACCTATTCGGTCCTGTCCGAAGGAGTTGCTTCTCATAATGGATTTCTGGAGGAAAGTGATATTCAGAATAAACAATCCGAAGGGGAGTGTTCGTCATATAGATAGTCTCCCCGTCCTGTTTTGAGAATTGATCTACAGTCCATTTATTGGTAAACTCGTCTTGTTTTGGGAATTCATACCGCTGGTGATAAAGGTAGTCGCCCCATATTGTTTCGGGAATTTATCTTTATTTGACCATAAAGAAAGAAATATAGTTTCCCCGTCCTGTTCGGGCGTTAATATTTGACCTGTTTATGTATATAGTCGCCCCATCCTGTTTCAGGAATTGATCTATAATCATTTTGTTGGTAAATCCATCCTGTTTCGGGAGTTCATACCATTGGTGATAAAGATAGTCACCCCGTCCTATTTCAGAAATTGATCTTTATCTGACCATAAATAAATAAAGATAGTTTCCTAGTCCTATTTAGGGAGTTAATCTTCGATCTGTTTATGTAGATAGTCGCCCCGTCCTGTTTCAGGAATTGATCTACAATCAATTTGTTGGTAAACTCGTCCTATTTCGGGAGTTCATACCATTGGTGATAAAGATAGTTGCCCCATCCTGTTTCGAGAATTGATCTTTATCTGGCCATAAAGAAAGAAAGATAGTTTCCCCGTCCTATTTTGGGAGTTAATCTTCTATCTGTTCATGTAGATAGTCTCCCCGTCCTGTTTTGAGAACTGACGATTTTATGGACCAATTGTTAGGCGAGTATGCCTACAGTATAATCGAATTGAGGCAGGGTTACCTTCAGATTTGGATGAAGGGTGAGGATAGTTAGAGGACATATTTTAGAACTTGTGTAGGCATTACAAATATTTGGATTAGTTTGTTGTGGTGTGTGTTGAGGACATTATGAGTTAATCTAGGTTAGAATAAGGGAATGTTGAACATTGTGATTTGAATTACAATGTTGAAAGGGAAGAAACTTTATGCTAAGTAGTCAAGGTGTAGATCATGGTTTGAGGAGGTGAGTTTTCTTGGGCATGCTATTTCGGGTGATGATATTTGTGGATCCATCCCAAGTAGATGTAGTTCTACATTGAGAGACTCCCAAGTCGGTTATGTAGACTAAAAGCTTCTTGGGCTTAACTAGTTATTGTCGCAGCTTGTTTGAGACGAGGTCAAGTATGATATATTGTAAATTAAAGAATTGATAGAATGAGATGTTTGGTATTAGAAAGAATATGGAGATATTAGAGGAGAGCATAAAGATACAACTTATTCCGAGTAAGAATGATTAGAGTGATAAAGATTAATTGGACCATGGTGCTTTAGGTAACTTTGAACATAAGTTCTAAAGGAACACTATTATAGTTTAGTAATGATGGTTTATGCGCCATCATGATTTTCGGCTACCTATTGACAAATTGAGGACCGATCACCCGTAATCTCTTGTTGATAGCAGACATAATCGTGTTGGATATGATAGACTTGTCTTTCCAGCTTGATAGTGTGTAGAGTGTTTGATGTTCTATCAAGAGGATAGTCGTTCATCATTTTGGGTGAATCTAATGGGAAAGTGACTGTGAAAAAGTTGGGACTTATTGAGCAGTTCATAGACTTGAGGTTGTATGCGAGCGAACGCCACAAAGTGGAAGATTGAGGTTATCAAAAGTGAACAATGATTTTTTGGTGGATATTTAGGAAAGTCATAAGTTACATGTGAAACTTATGGATATGATAGCTGATGGAAATCAAAATGAGAATAGTGACTTTAAGTTATAAATTAGAGTTAAAATTCAGAAGCCTACGGGAATTATGCAAACCATTAGGCAATCCAAAATGGAAGCGGTAAGTAAAAGGTTTATATATTATTTGAAACACCTCCATGTTAATAGATGTATCAAGTTACATGTTCAATTGATGAACTGTAGTATTGTTGTACTAATGTTGTGTGTCGATGTTGTTGGTATTATGGTTATGTTGATGTTCTTATGATTGTATTATTGTGTGATGAAATGATATAGAAGATGTTCATGTCATTGAACTCTACGTTCTTAAACTATGTTGTTGCCTCATTGCAAGGATTCGAGTTCGAATAGCTCATGTTTACAAGTGAACGAGATCCTAGGATGATGGGACAAGCACTGAAATGAATATGTGTGTTCGTAACTCGATAGCGTTGCATCTTGTTGGACTATTGCTGTTAACAATGTGGAATATTGATTAGTGGTATTCGAAATGTTGCCAAACATGATGCGAAAGTTGGAAAGATGGACGTGAGAGTCGTATCCGGAGTTGTTTACATCAAGTAACTTTTCGAGGACAAAAATGTTCTAAGTAGAGGAGAGTTGTAATACCCCAAAAATCATAATTAATTATTTAATTAGTTATTTGTGATTATTTGGGAATAATTGTAATTTATATGATGCGTTGAGGTGTGTCGGTGTTACGGTGTTGTGGGGTAGTGTTAGAATAAGAAATATATGAGGAGTATTTAATTAGTTAATAATTATTTAGAATTTGAATAATTATTTGATATTTATTAGATTTAATAATAAAATTTAGAATTATTATTAATAATAAAGTATATGAATAATTAGTGTAGAGGAGATAAGGGCAGGGTGGTAATTTAAGAAAGTATAAGTGAGGGCAACTTGGGAAAAACACATTGGGGTTCAAATGTTAAACAAGGAAAAAGGGAAAATATTTCATTTGGTACGATCGTGAAAATATTCAAAGAGCAGAGGAGAAAGTTAGGGCATGAAGAACAAAGAGGAATTTCGGTAGATCTCAAAAAGAAGAGACCCAAGCAAGGAATTTAAGGTAAGGGGTTTAATCGTGTTTATTATAATTGATATCGGGTTAAACCATTGGTAGATTTGTGTTTTGTGTGTTGATTTTGATGAGGATTGATGAAATTAGGAAAAATCATGTGTTAAGTGAATGAATGAATCCTTGATGAAGGTATGATATTAGGACCTCTAAATAAGTTTTATAGGCTGTTATAAATGTTATATAATCATAGGATTTTGAATTCTGAAACCGAGGCTTTTTACGGAATCGAATTCGGACGTCCGGAAGGCCTCTAACCATGGAAAATCGTAGGAGGAGAAGTGTTGCCTAGTGCCCGGCGTCAGGCGACGCATGTAAGTATGAGAGTGCACCTAAGAGGGGGGTGAATTAGGTACTTTAAAAGTTTTACCGTTTTAGTGATGATGAATATTATTTTTCTGGTTTAGTGCATGAGTTTACAAATGTGTTTCTTTCTTTTCTGGTTTATGACTAGTGATGAAAGCGGTAAATGCGGAAAAATAAAGAACACAAAGATGTATCCTGGTTCCCCTCACAGTCTGAGAGTACTCCAGTCCCCTTTCAACATGAAAGAGATTTCCTTATTGTTAGATCTCTAGACAAGACACCCTAGTCCTTCTATACAAGACTCTAACCAATAAAACCACCAAGAACAATCCTCTTGGACCAAGAACAATCCTCTTGGATTTTCACTATGTCAACAATGAGAACAATCCTCTCAAGATGACCTTACTTGTATCCAAAAATCCTGGAAAAACAAGATTTCAAAAATGAATTTATTTTCAACAATCCTGAAAAATAAGCAAGTATATACCAATATTTGATTTGAGTGAGTTTGTAGTGTAATAATCATTATGAGTGATTTTATCAATGAATTGATCTTCTCTTCCAATGACAATAGTATACAATGACTCAAGATATATAATGCTCAAAGTTTTCTGTTTGACAATATGTGAAAGTGTGCAGAAAAACTTTGTGTATGAAAGTGAAGAAAAGCTTGAGTTTGATATTTGAAAATTTAGAAAATATATTTGGAAGAGATGTTGAAATGATTTTGAAAATGAGTATTTATATGTTCATAGCACCTTTTTGAAACAGCATAAAGTTCTGAAGATGAATCATGAACAATTTCCAAGATTGAGTGAAAGGTTTCCATGAAATGGTGTTATGAACAGACATGTGCAAAGCTGCTGTTTTTCAAAATCGTGCAGCATGCAATCGATTACACCCTTTGTGTAAATCGATTTCACGGGGTTTCAATAGCTAGAATTTCAAATATTTTGAGTGTGCAATCGATTGCACAAGAGTGTAAATTGATTACATGTGAAGTTAGTAGAAAAAATTAATTGAGTGCAATCGATTGTACAAACATGCAAATCGATTACACTGAGAAACAATAGCAAATGTTTTGAAAAATTGAAGCATGCAATCGATTGCACTAATATGCAAATCGATTACACTTAAGTGAAAAATGTTTTTTAGCTTAGAAAAACTTGAGTAAAGGTTTGGACATTATAAAATATTTCTTTTTACCATTGAGCATCTATGTCTTAAGTTCAAAGTAAGTATTATCATTATACCTTGAAATTTGCTAAGTGCTTGAACTGAAGACTTTATCCATAAATTCTTTTAGCTTGATCAATAATCTTTGCCTTCTTTGTCACTCATGGTTTGTCTTCATCAAAACAAAAGTTCACTTGAGAAGTTTGATTTTACATTCTCCCTCTTTTTGATGATGACAAACGATCTTGCTTGATGAGTTGCAATTTTCGGAAAGAGCTTCTCCCCCTAAGATGCATAACTCCTTCTTTGTATGAGAAGGTTAGAATCTTTTGAATTTGTTCATCTTGGTTAAAGAGTACTTTAGAAATTTAAGACAAGGAAATACACAAGCATAAAGTACAACATCCTTCTCCCCCTTTGACATTATCAAAAAGAAGGAAAAGATACAATAAAAAATGGACAAAATATATGTAGTAATATTGAAAACTTAACCATAGCCATATTGCTCCATGATGCTTTTTCTCATCCTTTGATAAATTCACATAGTAGTTATCTTCATCAAAACATAATGTTGAAGATACTTGACTCTTTTAGAAAGAATGAGAAACTCTTATGTGAATGCTCCCCCTATCTTTGATAACTCCCTCTTGATCAAAGTTCACCCTTGAATCATAGAGAATTTTCATCTTTCTTTGGGCTGCAATAGTTAGAGACAAGCATACACACACACACACACACACACACACACACACACACACACACACACACACACACACACACACACACAGATATATATATATATATATATATATATATATATATATATATATATATATATATATATATATATATATATATATATATATATATATATATATATATATATATATATATATATATATATATATATATATATATATATATATATATATATATATCTTCTCCCTCTTTGTATTTAGCAAAAAGGAATGGGGAAAGACTTAAAATGTATAATGAAATTATAAACATAAAAACAATTTTTACCTATGAGTTTTACCTCAAGAGTGACTTCATAAATCATTCATCCTTGATGAATTTGAACCCTTTTCAACAAAGTTGTCTTTTTCTTAGAAGTTGTCTTTTGTTTTTCAACATAAAATACATCTTCAATGGATATGAAAGTTAGTGTATGAACTTTGTCAATGCCAAGAATTCTTCCTTTAAGGTATTTCCCATATGGAAATAATCATTGTACTTGAACTAGATTTGAAAGTTAGTGTATGAACTCCATCAAATGCTTTGAACAACCACTATCAAGATACCAAAGATTGCATGTGGTCTTCAAGCATACCTACAAAACAAATTAAGTTTGATTTGGTACCCAATGTGCTTTGGTTCCATCATAGTTAGTTCCTTTATTAACCCACACATAATGCCCACTTGCTACACTAAAGTTTCTAACATAGCAAGCATTAGGTGTATGGCCAACCATACCACAATAAAAACAAGTAGGTTCAAAGTTACTTCTATATCTAGAAGGGTAAGATTTATTCTTAACAAATCTTTTCTTTTTAGGATATTGATGAACTACTTTAGGTTTGTTCACTTTCTCTTTGGATGATTGAATACTAGCTTTAACAAAGATAGTTTTATTAGAACTTGGTTTTGAAAACTTTGAATATCCAAGTCCACTTTTATCATTGGAATATCTTTGTTGGCTAAGAACACCTTCCAATCCAATTTGACCTTTTTCATATCTTTCAATAACTCTTTTTAATTGGACAATTTGGAAAGAGAGTGATTCATAAATTTTGCATACAAAATTCTGTTTTTGCTCACTAAATTTTTGTTTTTCATCTTTGAGATCTTTTTCCGTAGACTCACATTTTTTTTCTAAAGATGAAATTTGTTTCTTTTGAGATGAAATAGTTTTGTACAGAATTTTGCATTCATTTAATAGTTCATCTATAATACCTTGTGCATCACTATCAAAAAGAGAAAATTCATTACTAACCTCGTCATTTTCACTATCGGAATGGTGTGAGGCCATCAATGTAAGATTAACACGTTGATTATTTTCAGAATCAGAAGATGAACTTTCCCATGCTATATATGCTTTCTTTGACTTCTTATCTTTATTTATCTTGAAACATTTCTTCTTCTTTTCAAGTGTAGGAGATTTACTTTTAACATGTTCCTTTTCTCCACATTCAAAGCATATAACCTTCCTTGTTGGTGCTTCCCTTTTCCTTTCTTTTTGTAGAACCTTTTCAATCTTCTTGATAAGATCATCATCTTCACTACTAGTGGATTCATCCTCTTGATTGCTATCATGATTTTTTATCCTTGTATTTAGAGCCATGTCTCTTGAATCTTTTACTTGGATTTCATGCTTTTCAAGTCTTGCAAGTTCCGTCTCATATTCTTGAAATTTTCCGAACAAAGTGGCGGAAGTCATTGTGGATAGATTCTTCTTCTCGGATATTGTTGTCACTTTTGGTTGCCATTCCCTGGATAAAGATCTAAGCACTTTAAGATTAAGTTCATAATTAGTTAAAGTCTTACCGAGTGCTTTCAAATTATTTGTCAAGTGTACAAATATTTTTTGCAAGTCGAGGATTGATTCTTGGGGCTGCATTCTAAATAGTTCGTATTCTTGACTCAATGTATTTAATCTCGATCTTTTAACTTCAGCGGTTCCTTTATGAGTTTCTACCAGGGTATCCCATATTTCTTTCGCTGCTTTGCATGCCGAGAAACGGAAGAATTCATCCATGCTAAGTGCACCTTGAAGAAGATTTATTTCCTTTTTATCATAGAGAACCTTCTTCTTATCATCTTCGACCCATGCAGCCTTAGGCTTTGATGAGCCAGCACCATTGATTACCGTTATAGGGATAAAAGGACCATTCTCGACGGCATCCCATATTTATTCTCCTTGTGCTTCTAGATGTGCCTTCATGCGTATTTTCCAAAAGTCAAAATATTCACCACAAAATAGAGGAGGCTTGTTGTTACTACCACCATCTCTGAAAACGGGATTTTGATTTGCGGAAGCCATTCTGGATCTTTTAGGAACAGGTTACCTATAACCTGCTCTAATGCCAATTATAAGTATGAGAGTGCGCCTAAGAGGGGGGGGGGGGGGGTGAATTAGGTACTTTAAAAGTTTTACCGTTTTAGTGATGATGGATATTATTTTTCTGGTTTAGTGCATGAGTTTACAAATGTGTTTCTTTCTTTTCTGGTTTATGACTAGTGATGAAAGCGGTAAATGCGGAAAAGTAAAGAACACAAAGATGTATCCTGGTTCCCCTCACAGTCCGAGAGTACTCCAGTCCCCTTTCAACATGAAAGAGATTTCCTTATTGTTAGATCTCTAGACAAGACACCCTAGTCCTTCTATACAAGACTCTAACCAATAAAACCACCAAGAACAATCCTCTTGGACCAAGAACAATCCTCTTGGATTTTCACTATGTCAACAATGAGAACAATCCTATCAAGGTGACCTTACTTGTATCCAACAATCCTGGAAAAACAAGATTTCAAAACCACTTGAACTTATTTTCAACAATCCTGAAAAATAAGCAAGTATATACCAATATTTGATTTGAGTGAGTTTGTAGTGTAATAATCACTATGAGTGATTTTATCAATGAATTGATATTCTCTTCCAATGACAATAGTATACAATGACTCAAGATATATAATTCTCAAAGTTTTTTGTTTGAAAATATGTGAAAGTGTGCAGAAAAACTTTGTGTATGAAAGTGAAGAAAAGCTTGAGTTTGATATTTGAAAATTTAGAAAATATATTTGGAAGAGGTGTTGAAATGATTTTGAAAATGAGTATTTATATGTTCATAGCACATTTTTGAAATAGCATAAAGTTCTGGAGATGAATCATGAACAATTGCCAAGATTGAGTGAAAGGTTTCAATGAAATGGTGTTATGAACAAACATGTGCAAAGCTGTTGTTTTTCAAAATTGTGCAGCATGCAATCGATTGCACCCTTTGTGTAAATCGATTGCACGGGGTTTCAACAGCTAGAATTTCAAATATTTTGAGTGTGAAATCGATTGCACAAGAGTGTAAATCGATTGCATGTGAAGTCGGTAGCAAAAATTGGTTGAGTGAAATCGATTGCACTGAGAAACAATAGCAAATGTTTTAAAAAATTGAAGCATGCAATCGATTGCACTAATATGCAAATCGATTGCACTTAAGTCAAAAATGTTTTTTAGCTTAGAAAAACTTGAGTAAAGGTTTGGAAAATATAAAATATTTCTTTTTACCATTGAGCATCTATGTCTTAAGTTCAAAGTAAGTATTATCATTATACCTTGAAATTTGCTAAGTGCTTGAACTGAAGACTTTATCCATAGATGCTTTTAGCTTGATCAATAATCTTTGCCTTCTTTGTCACTCATGGTTTATCTTCATCAAAACAAAAGTGCATTTGAGAAGCTTGATTTTACAACGCAAAGGCAATGTAGAGGCGACGCAGTGCCCCAAGCATTGTCGGGCAACAGAGAAGTGACGAAGGGCAGAGGCGATGCAACAACAACTTTCAAAACATCGTAACTTGAGTTTCAGGAGTCCCTTTGACGTGTTGTTTGAAATATTGGGAAGCCGGTGTGATGAAATATACTATTATTGAATTATATGAGTTCTTTAATGCATGATTCTATTATCTATGTGTTTATGAGATTGATTCATTACATGTTGCTATACCATGATGTGCTATTTTTATGATAAACATGATGTTGGTTATGATGTTTTATTGTGGTGATTTGTTAATGATGTTGTTGTGACATAAACGACATGATTAATGATGATGATTTAGTGATGTGCGCGTGCAAATATAATACATGTTATTATGATAATTTTATGATGGTTTATGATGTTAAAATACTAAGATTTAGTGTAGGTAATGAGTATTAGGATAGGTTATTATGGTGTGAATATTCTATGTTGAAAACTATGGAAATCTAGACAGTATTGGTATGAAATCACAAGATGAATTATGGTTGATCGGGTGAAGAATCACAATAGGAAGTTGCAGACTGATGTGCATCGTCGGGTGATGGGATGTGTCGTCGGGTGATGATGGCATCGCTTGGTCTTCGCTGGGAGAGCCAAGGAGCGATGGAAGGGTGGAACAAGTGATGATACTAGAGTGCGTCACTCCAAGCATCATTAGGAAATGCAAGGAACGATGGAAGTGTCACCAGGCGATAGAGGTGGTGTCGTCGGATGAAGGTGTCCAAAATCGAGTGGTTGTGTTGGATTTTCTTAAAAGTGCCATAATTTGAGTTTTAGAACTCGTTTTGAGGTGTCGTTTAAAGTGTTGGATAACTAATGCAATGAACTTTAATTATATGGAACAAAATGAGTAATAATAAGTATATTCCCCAATACCTAAGTTAGGATGAAATTAGGTTTCCGGTGTTGGATTACGATGATATGATGATGTTATGATGATTTTTTGTATATGACAATGATATGATGATGTTATAATGATGTTTTGTTATTTGTGATGATATAATGAGTTGTTGATATTATGATGTATGTTGCATGATGATGATAATGTTGGTGGTTGTGATACAGTGGGAGAACTGACTTGAGGTTTTGCGTTTGTGTTCGCAAATGTTTCGGTTTAGCAAGAGTCGCCACCAACTTTTTATTTTATCCTAAGGAAAGGTCAAAAAGCACATGAAAGACCTTTGAGATGTTTTCTTGGGTTCGGGGAGTAGATTATAGAAAGGGAAGGTATTAGCACCCTTTCTATCCATGGTTATCCATGGGCTCTTAGTTACTTGCTTAGATCACTTGCTTTGCATTTCTATTGTTTGAAATGGTGCTTTGTGTGTGATTTTGAAAGATATTTTGGAAAGAGGCCATCGTTGTGACAACCTTTGTAATGATTCTTGTTTGAATGTATACAAAGGTGTTTTTATCTTTTGAAAAGTTTCCAATGTTTGAAAGTAAGGTTTTGAAATTGTGTTGTGAAGTGTGTTTTGAAAAATAGCAAGGATGTTTTTGCAAGTTTGATCAAGTAACTAAGAGCTATCTACCCTATTTTACTCAAAGATCTTTCTTATGTTTTTAACCCTTTTAACAGTGTTGCTTCACCATTATATTTGGTAAACAACCTTGTGTTAGGATGTTTAAACGGGACAGGCACGGGTCATTGTATAGACCATGATAGCAATAGTGTCAAGTATTTTGGCAATCTTCTTGAGGGACTAGATCATTTTTGTTTAGGAAACTCAGATAGCATCATTGAGGGACTATGATCTTTTGTTTTGTTTTTGTTTTGACAAAGTACTTGACATGCAACCATGGCCCATTTTTGAAGGAAACAAGTGGATGAAACCCTAGGGGTGCAAGTGTGCATTGTGTTTGTTTTTTCATGCATGTTTATCTTGGATTAGGTCAAACTAGTTGTTGATTTTATTTTGCATACTGTGATCGGTGGAAATAGAACTGACTGTTTTTAGCTGGTTCGCGAAATGTCGCAGTAAGCAAGAGTCGCCACCGTCTTTTATGTTCTCCAACATGGAAAGGACAAAAGCACAACAAAATTCCTTCTTTGAGAATGTTTCTCGGTTCGGGAGGTAGATTTATAGAAAGGGAAGGTGTTAGCACCCTTTCTATCTGTGGTTATCCACGGGCTCTTAGATACTTACTCTTATGTTTTCAAAGTGTTTGCTTTTCAAAATGTGCGTGGGTTTGAAAAAAGTTCTGTTTGAAAGATTTCTAAGTGACTCTTGTATTTGTCCTCAAGAGTGTATGAAAAATTTGTTTTGAAAACTTTTGAAAGTGTCAGTGTGAAAAGATGTTTTGTTTGTTTTTGAGAGAGCAAGTATCCATGAGTCATCTACCTACCCTAAGGAATTAGGCTGTGTATAAGTCCTTTAGGTAGTGCCATCCCACCATTGAGAGGTAGGTAGCACCACCGTTGGAGGTGTTCGGGTCAATTCGAGTTTAGGGACAGTGTGGTCACCGAAGCAACAGTAGGACACCTTAGAAGCTACCCTTATATCCTTGATCCTTTTTTTAGTCCGAGGCAACCGTTTCGAGGCAACTATTCCGAGGCAACTGTTTTGAGGCAACTGTTTCGAGGCAACTGGATCATGGACATAAGGACTCACTAAAACGTCCTATACTTGACGACCACGTTTCGAAGGCAACAAGTGAGGCGTACCCTAGAAGTGGTGTGTGTATTTGTGTGTTGTTTTCAGTTTAACAATTATCTTTGATCATGGCATTGTGAGCTACGCTTGTTTTTAATTAGCATACATTCTTTCATACAACTTAGCAGTTTAATAGTGCGAAAAATTAAAAGACGGAAAGATAAAAGCTACGCTATTACAAGGCGCGGGTCTATACATCGCCAAAGTACAAAGACCCGTTTTTGATAAAAATGCGGAAAGTAAAAAATACCTAATTACTATTACATCCAGAAAGCAGTTACATAATAATCAACAAGAAAAATAATGCGCAAAATAGAAATTGGAACGTCCGAGGGTTTTGACCCTTTGCTTGAAATTAAATTAAATTAAAGTCTAATTATTATTTAATTAAAGAAAGGTGTTTTTTTTGTGTTTTTTGTATTTAATTAATATTAAACCTAAAACTAATTATTTAAATAAAAGAAAAAAGTATTTTTGGTTTTTTAATGTCTTTAATGAAAAATAAAAATAAAATAAAATAAAGTCAAAAGTTAGTAAAACCTAATTCTAATTTATTTTATTTATTATGAAAAAGCCAAAATTAAACCTAATTAAACTAAATTAATTTGTTAGAATTTATTTACAAAAAATAATTAATAGTGAAATTACTAAATAATAATGATACTAAAAATGTTAGTTTTCTGAATTTTATTATGAAAAAAATGTTAATTGGTTAGTGATTAATAAAAAGAATAACGATTAATTAATTAAAGGAAAATAATAAAAATAGAGAGAGAGTTTAGGAGTATACGAGCCTGATTGGAGGGGTGAAACAGCTATTGGCGTCATGTGTAAACTGTTTTGTTTTGGCCATTTGTGTTTTGGCTTTTGGCCATTTGTGTTCTGGCTTTTGGCCATTTGTGTTCTGGCTTTTGGCCATTTGTGTTCTGACTTCAACGTTTCTTAACCTTCTCAGGATGTCTGTCTCGCCATGTATTGGTGTCATGTGTAAAATGTTCTGTTTTGGCCATTTGGCTTTTGGCCATTTGTGTTTTGGCCTCAACGTTCCTTTATGAACCTGCATGAGATCCTGTCTAAAATCTGCAGTGTTGAATCTCATGAACACATTAAATAAAATCATAAAATGCAAATAAAGCTAATATATGAAGAAATTTAACGTTTAGGCACAATATGGCATGTATGAATGATTATACCCTTTTGATCATGGAGATCAAATCAATCTTACCCTTACTGGAAAATTAGTGACATGAATGCTTTTATGCCCTTTTGATCATGGAGATCAAGTCAGCCTTACCCTTACTGAAGAAGTAGTGAGATGCTGGTTTGTAACTGAGATGACTTGTTTGTAGTGAGAGAGAGATTTGTAATAAGGATTTCAAGGTTTTAGAGTTCTTGAAAGAATTTGATATTCTGACAATGTTGTGGCCAGGTTTTTTTTCCTCTTTTTTCTTTTCTCTGGTTTGTGTGAAAAGAAGGTGATTATATAATGGAAATTAGGGTAAAGAAAATGGGCTTTGAATGTGCAATTGGGCCTCCAATGTTCACTTGAGTTCGTCACTTTCCAGGCTAAATCGCAGGGACTTAAGTGCAATTTTTGAAGTTGAAATGTGAAAACAAAATATAGCCGACATCGATAACTAACTCCTGTCCGAAAATCGGCTTAATCGGATAAACGGTGAATTAGTTATGAATTTTTGAAGTTTCAGCTCAGACAAACTTATTTTAGACTCCAGTGTCGACTCTGACACGTTCTTCAATAAAAAACTGGTATTGATCGGAGCATAATCCGGTCTCGACTTTTGAAGCAAAGTTGTAGATCTATGAGTCAGGGACCTTGTGTAAAAATATGAGCCCAATCTGATAAAAATTGACCGAGTTATGAATTTTCGAAGTTTCGGCCCAGATGAAATAATATTCAGCATTCAGGATTTTCGGCGTGTCACGCACTCTGAGCAAAAAATGAAGGCCTTTTGAATACCTTTTGAACTCAATACCTTCTGTGAAAATGTAGCCAACTCAATTTTTGAAATTTTGGCGCCGGAACCAGCTCGATACGATAAAAATCGACCAAGTTATGATTTTCTGAACATGACGCAAATAAACTTCTGTCACAAATTTTCTGTACGAAAATACTTGATAAATCCACATTTTTGAAGACCTTCTGATCGAAATTGGCTTCCAGCCGTGAGAGATGAAAACGTAGATAATGTCAAGACGGAATTTAGGCCACCAGAACGGGTTCAAAACGAGCCACTATCTTCAAGTTATGAATTTTTTAGCGCGTAAAAACTGCACTTTCAACACACTTTTTCACCATATTTCTTCGAGCAAACTCACACATTCCGATACCTTCTTTAAAGAATTGACTCTTGAGCCGAACCTGAATTTGAGAATACGTTATCAGAGATATCTTGGCGAAAGAACACCTGAATATGACGCGCCGGGTTGGACTTGTGAATTTTTCTTAAAATGTTTTGAGAAATATGGGAGGGCAAATTTTGGGGTACAACAGTTGCCCCTGTTCAATCTTCTTAAACCTGAGGATGTAGATTGGCTTGCGTGCCTTTCGTGATCCGAAGGTGGAAGATAATTGAACACTAGAGTGCCCAGAAATTTGCACTCGCATAGTAGAGTATCAGCAACGTGATGGCGGGAATGGGCTTACAGATGCCATTTGGAGAGATGATGGATAGGGGGATGGGCTTATAGATGCCATCCGGAAGTGTGACTGAACTTTGTCAGGAATGGGCTTATAGATGCCATTTGGAGACTGTTGGTATGTGGATGGGCTTATAGATGCCATCTAGGTGTCGATCGCGCAAGAGATTCCTTAGCGAGAACTTGCATACCTGAGAAAGAAAGATAATTACCTGGCCTGTTACTGGGGTTGATCTTCAAACTCTTTATGCAGATATGCCCTGGCTGGATACAGGAATCGAATCTGGAATTAGTCGTCAACAGATATGCCCTGGCTAGATACAAGAATCGGATCTTCAAACTCTTCAGACGTGCCCTGGCAGGATACAGGAATCGAGTCTGGAATTAGTCGTCAACAGATACACCCTGGCAAGATACAGGAATCGGATCTTCAAACTCTTCAGACGTGCCCTGGCAGGATACAGGAATCGAGTCTGGAATTAGTCGTCAACAGATACACCCTGGCAAGATACAGGAATCGGATCTTCAAACTCTTCATACGTGCCCTGGCAGGATACAGGAATCGAGTCTAGAATTAGTCGTCAACAGATACACCCTGGCAAGATACAGGAATCAGATCTTCAAACTCTTCAGACGTGCCCTGGCAAGATACAGGAATCGAGTCTGGAATTTAGTCGTCAACAGATACACCCTGGCAAGATACAGGAATCGGATCCTCCAACTCTTCAAACATGCCCTAGCAAGATACAGGAATCGAGTCTGGAATTAGTCGTCAACAGATACACCCTGGAAAGATACAGGAATCAGATCTTCAAACTCTTCAGACGTGCCCTGGCAGGATACAGGAATCGAGTCTGGAATTAGTCGTCAACAGATACACCCTGGCAAGATACAGGAATCGGATCTGGAATCACGACAGTTGATAGTAATCATCTTTGTACTGACCTTTGTCCTGAAAAGACAAAACGTTAGTTGTATGCGATGTCATGATGTATGACATGCGTGATGTTCTCAGAATAAATGAGATTGTATGTTCATGATGCGTATGTGCATGCTATAATATATGAAGATGCGATGCTCATGAGCGTATTTTTGTCTAGGAAAATAGATCCTTGACGACTGCCGGGAGATTGAATCCTGGGCTGATGTGGAAGAGTAGAGCTTTTTGTTTCCGCTGGGAATGATGGTTACAAGAATACCGGTAGGAGAAGATGACTCCGTTGAGGAATAAACTTGGCGAATAGATTACTCTGCGGGGAGTGAACTCTGTGGGAAGAGAGGTACTTTGCTGAGGTTGATGATAACTCCGCTGGGGATACCATTGTTATGTTATGTTGGAAGATTGATGAACTCCGCTGGAGGATAGGAAGAACTTCGCCGAGGACGATCTTTCCGTGGTAATTAGCCGAGGATAACCCAGTTAGAAGCTCTGGTGGGGAATAACTTCTGAACATGGTCGGGGAGAGATATGTTGGTACTCTGCAGGGGACAAGCTTCCAGAATCTACTGGGGATAAGCTTCCAGAATATACTGGGGAGATTGATTCAACTCTCCTGGGGAGGCTTTTGGAACTGTACTGGGGAATGGACTCCACGGGGTGTCTAGTATTCCACCGGGGAACAATCTTATATTAGGACTGCCGGGGACACTTACTGAGGAATATCTTTATACTCTGCTGGGGAATATTGAGATCTTCTGGGGATACCTAACTTCCTTAAGGATGACAGTAGACTAACTCTGCTTGGGGAGAGTATCGCTGACTTGCTAGGGATGTTGTGCCTTTTCGGGGCTGATGGGAGACCAACTCTGCTTGGAGAGATCCTTGCTGACTCTTGTCCTACTCTGCAGGGAGTGAAGGTAACCTGGTCGTTCTTCAGCTGAATCTACCTTGTACCTGGAGGACAGAGCAGCTTGTACCGTTCGGACAATTCTTATTGCCCCAGCTTCTGCGGGAGAAGAAGGCCTATGAGGTGTTTGATACCTGCCGATTGACAAATCTTCTTCTGGTAGGCAAGTGACGAGATGACAGGACATAGTCGTACGCTTTAATCCCTAACTTTTGCCTGGACCGCCCTTTCGGGTTTTCAGTCCACCGGGATACCCATTTTTGCCCAAGCCGCCTTTTCAGGTTTTCGGCTTACCAGGTGTACAGATTTTTTCATATTCATCCCTTATTTTTGCCCGAACCCTTTTGGTTCGCCGGGAAGCCCTTATTTTTGCCTAGGTGTGTCAACCTAGCGGGTCATTGATTTTGCGTAGTATTTTTTCGACTATGTCCACGCTCTCAGGATGTAGGGAGGTGCCCCTGTCAGTAGTGTAGTGTTGCCATACTACCAGAAGATCTTTGTTTGATCGTCCAACGCTCCAAGTGATCTAGATGGAGATTTTCCCCAGGCTGGTTGGCCTTTTGAGAGATTCTCCGAATCTTGACTTAACTGCCCCAGATGATGGACAATGATCATGCCATGCCCCTTGATTGGAAGTGCTTTTGTTCACTAGATATTCTTCGTGCGAATTTCTCTGCTGTTCGAACAAATAGTCATACGCAAACAGTATTATATCAAGAATACAAATCTTATGTCTGTCTTGAAGTTTTTTGAAAATGCATTTTTTCATAAAAACAAGTGAATTTTTTGTAAATTGTGATGTCAACTCAGTATTTTACAGCAAGCCTTAAGGAGTCAAGATACCTTTGTAACAGTATGCTTTCGAACTAACCCATGCTTCAGCTAGGACTTTTAAGGGTTATAACGTGTCTAGGTTCACGGTTTAAGAAACAAAGGGTAAAGGCTCAAATTTTATTTGTACCCACTCGCTCTTCGTAATGTTCTTCAAACCTAAACTCAGCTGATCGTGCGTTTGACCTTGTTTAGGTCTTTGTCCTGATATTCCAATGATGGTTCGGATGTTGACAATTCATTTGAATAGGCAGTCGTTTCCTTTTGTTGAGGATTTGTTGGACCTCTTTCTTTTTGATTCCATTATCCCTGTTTTTTGCCTGAACTGTTTCTTTTGGAATTACAGTCAACGGGATGCCCCAGTTTTGTAAGTCTCCTTCATAGGTTTTGACTTATTGGGCTTTAGTTTTTTTTTTTGGTAATGACTGCCTGTCTTTATGATTATTCGGAACCATCATTGTATTTTGTTTTGTAAGGACCTCTTTGGTGCTATTCGTTATGCACTTGGATCAACTGAGAGAACTACCCTGCCCCAGGTTATGATTAAGGGTTTTAATTTTCGAAAAGAAAAACTCCAACTTCTTTGGCTCGAAGGGGTTGACGAGGGATTATCTTCCTTATAACTCCAGTGTTTAGGAATTGAAACAATGCTTGTACCTCATCAGCGGGGTCTGTTCAAAAGCATACTGTAAAGATCGTGGTATCGTTTTCGTCATCCTCCCTCAAGAGGCTCAGAATTATTAATTGAGAGTTGACATCAAAAAAAAATGGAAGCAGTTTGAATATAGCGAATGCGAATATATTGATTCAAAACAGACATATGCGATGCATTAATGCAATAACAACATTTGACATGATAATCGTTTGAACAATCAAAAGAAAATTACAACTTGAAAATTCTAATGGACAAAAAGTCTTCTCATCTCAGAACTTATTACTTCAAATGGTGAATCCTTTAGGGATGGTAGAAGCACTCAGCCTGACCCACTTGGGTGAAATCCACTGCTCCTTCATTAATCAGGTCCTGGACCTTGTTCTTCAGAGCCCAGCAGTCGGCAGTGTCATGTCCAGGACTATCGGAGTGGTATGCACATTTTTTGTTGGGATGATAGTTAGGAGCAGAGATGTTGGGATTCCGAGGAGGAGCCCTTAGTGTAATCAGATTCAAACTCAACAGGTGTTGTAAAGCTTGAAACAGCGATACGTTGAGCTGGGTGAATTGCCTCCTGGACCTGCTAGGCTTACTCTGATCAACCTGTTGCTCTGGGCGGGGTTGTGGTTGGACCTGTGAAGTAGTAACAGCTTGGAGAGGTCTATTCATTGAACCAAACCTTTGACTTCTTGGAGGCTGATTAATGACTTGGTCCCTGACTTGGACTGGTTGCTTCATGTCTTGATGAAGCTGACTGATCATGGTCCTCACCTCTTCTTGCTCCCGAGCTAAGCCTTGGATGAGAGCCATTTTCCCCAGCATTTGGGTTCTCATTGCATCCACCTCAGCTTGTAGATGTTTCAGCCGTTCGTCCTTGTCATCTTCGGGACTTTTCTTGGCCAAATTCCCCACGAGGAGTGCCCTCAGCTCTTCCTGCCCCTTGGATAGGCTTAGGAAGATCTCCCTGAACTGAGTCTCTTGAGCATGAAGACCCTGGTTATCTTGTTGGGAAGCCATTGCTGAAATAAACAGCGAAGAAGGTAAGTGACCTGTCAAAAGGGTACCTGTTATGCAATGATATGTATGATATGCATGCAATGTTTTCAAGGACCTCGCGGGATAAACAAGAAACTTTGTTAGAATCTGCATTTTGTAGCTTGATGAAAGGCACTGCGTATTGTTGAGAGGCCTTCTTCAAGAGTCAAGGCTCACCATATCGAGTGGGTCATAGCCCCTGACAACCTTGTCTAGAGGAAAATAAATCCCCTTTGCCCCTTGCTGGACAGTTGGTTCATCATGACCTGCATCACAAGCCCTTGAGATCCTTGAAATGGGTTAGTCCTTATGTAGGATGCATGCAATGGTATGATGTTATGCTATGCATGGAGTAATGTAGGTAAACCCTGTTATGAGTCCAGATTAAGGACTGTAAACAAAACCTGCAAGAAACTCAAGTGTCAGATAACAAGTATGCTAGTAGTCAAGTTTGAAAGCACACAAGTCACACAAAGAGCCCTTAGAGTTTAGGCCAGCATGAAGTTTGGGGTACTACCCTCTTGAAGTTGGTGGGCTCAAAACCTGTCCTATCAGAAGTAACCGGGTTCTAAGGATCTCAATATCATTGGATTGCTTTCTGTGTTCATCGTTTCGATTTAGCCACTGAACTGGCGACCGAAATATTCCAAGAAAACAACCCTCAACTGAGTGTAGTATCGAGTATCAACCAACTTCGGACTGCACCAAAGTCAGTTATCTCACTACTCTAAAGAGGCCAAGATGGTTCAATTAAGGTTCCTAAGGTCAGTTGATGCTTCACGACACCACGCGGCGGCCCCGTACTCTCCTTGACTTGACTCAAGGGTTACCGGTACTCACCAAAGTGCCACATCAACGCAGCAGACTGCTTCAACCGTGTCGGTATACCCCGCACAGTTGCCTCACAGTCTTGTTGCTACTTTCTGAGAAGGTATCCCCCAGATCCGGGTTAGGATCTATAGAACTCCCAAGACAGTGCCCACAATAATAAAGCAAACAAAACACAGCAATTGAAAACACAAGTATGAGTTATCCTAAGGTACACCTCACTTTAAGTATCCCTAGCAGAGTCGCCAGTTCTGTGATAGGTGGAAATAGAACTGACTGTTTTAAGCTGGTTCGCGAAATGTTGCAGTAAGCAAGAGTCGCCACCGTCTTTTATGTTCTCCAACATGGAAAGGACAAAAGCACATCAAAATTCCTTCTTTGAGAATGTTTCTCGGTTCGAGAGGTAGATTTATAGAAAGGGAAGGTGTTAGCACCCTTTCTATCCGTGGTTATCCACGGGCTCTTAGATACTTGCTCTTATGTTTTCAAAGTGTTTGCTTTTCAAAATGTGCGTAGGTTTGAAAAAAGTTCCGTTTGAAAGATTTCTAAGTGACTCTTGTATCTGTCCTCAAGAGTGTATGAAAAATTTGTTTTGAAAACTTTTGAAAGTGTCAGTGTGAAAAGATGTTTTGTTTGTTTTTGAGAGAGCAAGTATCCATGAGTCATCTACCTACCCTAAGGAATTAGGCTGTGTATAAGTCCTTTAGGTAGTGCCATCCCACCATTGAGAGGTAGGTAGCACCACCGTTGGAGGTGTTCAGGTCAATTCGAGTTTAGGGACAGTGTGGTCACCGAAGCAACAGTAGGACACCTTAGAAGCTATCTTTATGTCCTTGATCCTTTTATTAGTCCGAGGCAACCGTTTCGAGGCAACTATTCCGAGGCTACTGTTTCGAGGCAACTGTTTCGAGGCAACTGGATCATGGACATAAGGACTCACTAAAACGTCCTATACTTGACGACCACGTTTCGAAGGCAACATGTGAGGCGTACCCTAAAAGTGGTGTGTGTATTTGTGTGTTGTTTTCAGTTTAACAATTATCTTTGATCATGGCATTGTGAGCTACGCTTGTTTTTAATTAGCATACATTCTTTCATACAATTTAGCAGTTTAATAGTGCGAAAAATTAAAAGACGGAAAGATAAAAGCTACGCTATTACAAGGCGCGAGTCTATACATCGCCAAAGTACAAAAACCCGTTTTTGATAAAAATGCGGAAAGTAAAAAATACCTAATTACTATTACATCCAGAAAGCAGTTACATAATAATCAACAAGAAAAATAATGCGCGAAATAGAAATTGGAACGTCCGAGGGTTTTGACCCTTTGCTTGAAATTAAATTAAATTAAAGTCTAATTATTATTTAATTAAAGAAAGGTGTTTTTTTTGTGTTTTTTGTATTTAATTAATATTAAACCTAAAACTAATTATTTAAATAAAAGAAAAAAGTATTTTTGGTTTTTTAATGTCTTTAATGAAAAATAAAAATAAAATAAAATAAAGTCAAAAGTTAGTAAAACCTAATTCTAATTTATTTTATTTATTATGAAAAAGCCAAAATTAAACCTAATTAAACTAAATTAATTTGTTAGAATTTATTTACAAAAAATAATTAATAGTGAAATTACTAAATAATAATCATACTAAAAATGTTAGTTTTCTGAATTTTATTATGAAAAAAATATTAATTGGTTAGTGATTAATAAAAAGAATAACGATTAATTAATTAAAGGAAAATAATAAAAATAGAGAGAGAGTTTAGGAGTATACGAGCCTGATTGGAGGGGTGAAACAGCTATTGGCGTCATGTGTAAACTGTTTTGTTTTTGGCCATTTGTGTTTTGGCTTTTGGCCATTTGTGTTATGGCTTTTGGCCATTTGTGTTCTGGCTTCAACGTTCCTTAACCTTCTCAGGATGTCTGTCTCGCCATGTATTGGTGTCATGTGTAAAATATTCTGTTTTGGCCATTTGACTTTTGGCTTTTGGCCATTTGTGTTTTGGCTTCAACGTTCCTTAATGAACCTGCATGAGATCCTGTCTAAAATCTGCAGTGTTGAATCTCATGAACACATTAAATAAAATCATAAAATGCAAATAAAGCCAATATATGAAGAAATTTAACGTTTAGGCACAATATGACATGTATGAATGATTATACCCTTTTGATCATGGAGATCAAATCAATCTTACCCTTACTGGAAAATTAGTGACATGAATGCTTTTATGCCCTTTTGATCATGGAGATCAAGTCAGCCTTACCCTTACTGAATAAGTAGTGAGATGTTGGTTTGTAACTGAGATGACTTGTTTGTAGTGAGAGAGAGATTTGTAACAAGGATTTCAAGGTTTTAGGGTTCTTGAAAGAATTTGATATTCTGACAATGTTGTGGCCAGGTTTTTTTTCCTCTTTTTTCTTTTCTCTTTTGTGTGAAAAGAAGGTGATTATATAATGGAAATTAGGGTAAAGAAAATGGGCTTTGAATGTGCAATTGGGCCTCCAATGTTCACTTGAGTTCGTCACTTTCCAGGCTAAATCGCAGGGACTTAAGTGCAATTTTTGAAGTTGAAATGTGAAAACAAAATATAGCCGACATCTATAACTAACTCCTGTCCGAAAATCGGCTCAATCGGATAAACGGTGAATTAGTTATGAATTTTTTAAGTTTCAGCTCAGACAAACTTATTTTGGGCTCCAGTGTCGACTCTGACACGTTCTTCAATAAAAAACTGGTATTGATCGGAGCATAATCCGGTCTCGACTTTTGAAGCAAAGTGTTAGATCTATGAGTCATGGACCTTGTGTAAAAATATGAGCCCAATCCGATAAAAATTGACCGAGTTATGAATTTTCGAAGTTTTGGCCCAGATGAAATAATATTCAGCATTCAGGATTTTTGGCGTGTCACGCACTCTGAGCAAAAAATGAAGGCCTTTTGAATACCGTTTGAACTCAATACCTTCTGTGAAAATGTAGCCCACTCAATTTGTGAAATTTTGGCACCGGAACCAGCTCGATACGATGAAAATTGACCAAGTTATGATTTTCTGAATATGACGCAAATAAACTTCTGTCACAAATTTTCTGTACGAAAATACTTGATAAATCCACATTTTTGAAAGAACACCTGAATATGACGCGCCGGGTTGGACTTGTGAATTTTTCTTGAAATGTTTTGAGAAATATGGGAGGGCAAATTTTGGGGTACAACACATACAAACCCTAAGTCTAGGCATGGCATAATTTGGAAACTTTTAAATGTGCGAGAATTTAAATGCTACACTATTACAACATGATATAGGGAGGGGGATACAAATTTGAATTGGGAGTATTTGACAAGAAAATAAATTCTAAGTTATTACAACCATATCGAATGTATAGGCAATATTTAAATGTACAACAGTTGAATATAATACAATAAATAAATGTTAAATAAAAGGTATTATGCAAAAAAAGATTTTTATGTATATAAAAAGTATTTTTCAATGTGAAATATAAATAAAATAAAAAAAGGTCAATTTAAATTATTTTTGGTTATTGAGGGCAAAACCCTAATTCTTAAATAAATAGTATTATTTATTAATTATATACAATAATATGTTAATTTATACAAAAATAAAAGTATATTGTAAAAAAATGTTTTTTTAGTGTAAAATATTAATTAAAATGAAAATGTGGTATTTTTGTATTTTTACCTAATTATTTAATAAAATAAAATATATAAGTATATATATATATATATATATATATATATATATATATATATATATATATATATATATATATATATATATATATATATATATATATATATATATATATATATATATATATATATATATATATATATATATATATATATATATATATATATATATATATATATATATATATATATATATATATATATATATATTAAACATATTAAACATATAAAAATAAAAATTAATTATTTACAAAAAAATGAGTATTTTCAAGAAAATGTTATCAAATATAAATAAAAATAATAAATGAAAATAAGTATATTTTTGGTATTATTTTTGAGTTTTTTATTAAAAAGTAAATAGTTTATTTACATATTTATACTTAGTACAATAAAAATAAATATCAAATAAATATGAAAAATATAGAAAATAATTTTTCACATTTTTTATATTTGGACAAAAAATAATAAAGTCAGAATAAAAAATAAAAATGTCAAAATGATAAATATTCAAATAAATGGGCCAGGGGGGTGTAAACTGAATGAAGGGGTGTCAAAAGCAAAAGAAACCAGGCCCAACCCAGAATTCACTTCTTCTTCTTCCTTTGAACTACCTGCGCGCGTGCTATGTACAAAACTGTAACTCCTGATTCTTTGATTTTTTGACAAAACTCATAACATGAACATTGTAGAGAATTAAATAACGAATCCAACCATATAAAAAACTTGGATTAACTCTCAAAGACCAGAGAGAATTTTTCTGGCCCTAATTTCTAACCTAGTTTTTTCAGAAAGTTCATGAGTGAAATTCTCTTAGCACGATTAATGTAAATGAAAACTAAACATATGTATGGCTTCAGGACTATGAGTACAACATATTTCATTCACAAAACTAAGCCTAACCATTCCTAAATAGAGAGATAGACATCCATGAAATACCTGTTTCAGTTGACTTTGAGCTGGACAATGTAGCAACCTTCAATGGTGTTTGAGCTTCTGTTGAGCTTGCCTGAAGTCCAAGGAAGCTTTTCCAATGCTTGGCTTGTTTTGAAACAACTTGAATCGTGCTGTAGAACTCAACCTGCAGAGCTTTGAAACAAAAATGACAAAGTGTGTTAGAGGTGTTACAGCTTGCAATGGGGGCCTGAGATAGTTCAAGTGAGTTGGTTGGAAGGTGTTTGAAGTATCTTTAGGTAAAACGCACGATGCAATTTGGCTATGGCTTGAAGTTTGCAGAACTGACTCTGTTTTTGCAGAAAAATGAAGGTTTTGAGTATGAGGAGGTTTGAGTGATGAAGGGGTCGTGTTTCTGGCTTGTTGGGAGGTATGCAACTTGTCTACAATCTTTGTGTAAGCTTGTCTTAACAATTACCAGAGATGGCTTATGATTTTTACCTTTTCTTCTACTTGAAGCAAGAGAATGGAAGTGATGTTGTAGCCTTGTACAGGCCCTCATATCACCCTGCACACAACACTCTTGGCCCCTATAATTCCTGAATTTAGTTTGCAGTCTCAGATTTTGCTCAAGGCTCAATGCTTAGTGTTTTGACATAAAGTAACCTTTTGCAAAAATGACAATATACCTTTTACCATTTAGGGCTTAATCTTGTGTACAATGCCCTAGTGACCAAGACAAAACCTTAACTCAATGGATATGCATTAAATTATGGAGTACAAGTTGGTTTTGAGGCCTGCAAGCTAGCACCAAACATGCTGATTTGAAAATGCAAGTTTGTATGAACATGTATTGGCCATGAACAAAAGTGAGTTTTTGCCAACTTCAAGCATTCGATTCTCTCTAACCACAACGGTGTTTGAGGAGTTCTTGGATAATTTGGAAAGACTGGAACATGTAATATAATAAATATATGAAATGAAACTTGAAACTCCAAGGGGAACTATGTGAAAAGTGGCCAAGAAGATGGGTCAAAATCCTGCCTAGATTAGGGCAAATTTTCTCTAAGTTAAAAGTTTTAGGCATCCTTGTTCCAAAAATCATAACTTGAGATACAAGCTTATTTTGAGAAAACTTTGTGAATCAAAGTTGTAGACTTTGTGATGGACTACAACTTTCATGTTTTAAGTTTTCTTTGAATCCATTTTCATCTTGGTGAAAAAATGGGACAAAGTTAGGAAAAAATAAGAAAATTTTATAACTTAGAAAATTTCTAAGTCATGAAATTTTTCCATTTTAAACCCTAATTTGCATTTTTGAGTTTCTTGATGAACAAGTTTCATAATTTTACATGTCTTGATGAAAAATAACTCTTGGCACTTGATTTTGACCAAAAAGTCAAAGTTTGACTTTTCAGTGTACAATCAAATTTTGATCAATTGACTGAAAAATTCATCTGTCAACCCTATGCATTTGAGATCTTTTGAACTTGTTGAATGGGTCAAGACAATGTCATTGAGTCCTTGAGTCTATATGTGAGCTTGGTTTGCCATTGGCTAGGTCAAACAGTCAAAAATTGCCTTCGTGCAGTCAAAACCCTAAAAATGACCATTTTGCCCTTTTGGTGATCTGATCAAATTTCTTGTGGAATTGTGGTCCAAACTTGATCAAATGGTTCATATGAGTTCATTATGTTGATGTGGGTCAAAATTCATGAGGTTTGAATGTCAATTGGCCACAATTGACTTTTTCCCCAATACAACTGATTTCTAGGTCAACTGTCCAATTGATTGGGCAAAAATTTGATTCAAGGCTTGAAACTTGTTATGGACAAACTTATGAGTCCAACATGAAGTATGAAAGTCAATTTGGGCATTGTAGGTCAAAATATCCTTGTGCAAACTCAAACCCTAATTTAGGTCAATAGTGCAAGGAGGTGTTTTGAGCAGAGCAAACCCTAGCTTGGTCTTGAGTTTCAAGAATCTTGTGATAAAAAAATGTTGATAAAATGAGAGGGAAAATTTTGGGGTACAACAGTTGCCCTTGTTCAATCTTATTGAACCTGAAGAGTTAGATTGGCAAGTTTGCCTTTCGTGACTCGAAGGTAAAAGAGGATTGGACACTAGAGTGCCCGTAAATTTGCACTCGTCAAAATATTTTTTAGGGAATGGGCTTAAAGATGCCATTTGGAGATGGTAGAATCTTGCTGGAGATGGGCTTAAAGATGCCATCTAAGATTTGTTTGTTGAACTGCAATGTTGTAGGTCATAAGAATGAGCGTTAAAATGGTATTCGTGTTTGGAATGCATTTGAACTGTATCTGGAGACTGAGTCTGTATGAGAAAAAGAATGGTGTCCGTGTCTGGAGCGCATCCGAGATGTAACTGAAGTTGAGATCCGTATGAGTAGCAGAATGACTTCCATGTCTGGAGTGTATCTGAAACTGTAACTGGAGACTAAGTCTGTATGAGCAAAAGAATGGCGTCCGTGTCTGGAGCGCATCCGAGCTGTAACTGAAGTTGAGATCCGTATGAGTAGTAGAATGACTTCCGTGTCTGGAGTGTATCTGAAACTATAACTTGAGACTGGGTCAGTATGAGCAAAAGAATGGAGTCCGTGTCTGGAGCGTATCCGAGCTGTAACTAAAGTTGAGATCCGTATGAGTAGCAGAATGACTTCCGTGTCTGGAGTGTATCTGAAACTGTAACTGGGATCTGAATAAATGACAGAACGAATTCCATGGCGACTGCACTGGGGAGAATCAAACTTCTGGTGTAAGGGCCAGAATGGCATCCGTGTTTGGAGCGTATATGAACTTGTGGTTGATAGTTGAATCTGAATGAGAGATAGAATGGATGTCGTGGCGAGCGTATCTAGTCTGTATCGGACTGCTGAAGTCTGAATGAGTAGTAGAATGACCGACGCGTATCGGGTGTATCTATACTGTATTTTGACTTGAAATTGTGAATTAGTAATAGAATGACCGCCGTGTCTGGGGTGTATTCATACCGTGTCTGAATAATTGTTAACAATAGCCTTTTAATCTTATCCTGAAAAGGGTAAAATGTTAGCTAAAAACATAAAGTTATGTTGCATGATATATATGATGCAATGAACTGTATTTCATCAATGTTTATGAATGTAATGGATGTGCATGCAATCTGATTAGCTGTCTTGCTGAGGAAAATAAATCCTTGGTAACTGGAGGTAATGGAATCTTTGATTACCGTCGGGGAAATAAATCCTTGACCGATGCTGGGGATTAACAAGGCCTCTGACAACTTTGGCGGGGAATGAGAATCCTTCATGAATTTCCTGGGATATAGGGGAAACTTTGAACCTCTTTTGGGGAATTGAAGCCTTGGAGAAATGGGACCGAGAATCTTCGATCTTGCTGGGAGATAAATCTGTGGGGGGAAATACTCACCATTCTGGTTCCACTGGGGGAATAAGGTTTAGACTAATCTGGCTCCACTGGGGATCTTGAAGTTTAACTCTGCTGGGGAAATATACTCCGAATTTTAGCTTTGTTGAGGATCTGAATGATGTATCATAGGGGATCCCTTATGGAATAGCATAAAGATTTCTTCCTAATCCTATCAGTAATTATCATTTTTCAATTTCGTCCTGTCTGTAAGCAGTGATTATATTCCAATGCATATGCCTATTTAACAAAACATTGGACGTTTTCAAATAAAACATAAGTGTAAAGAGAAAAGAGAGGCAAGCAAGTTTCCGCGTTTTGAAGTATATTTGTATTAACTTTTATGAGTATTTTTGTACAAAGGAGACAGACATCCTAGTAAGAGAATGTTGTCGTAAAAATTGAAAAATTCTATACAAAAAAAAAAGATGGCTATGTGTAACAATTCCATGGGATTCCCATTCTGCTATAGCCTTCACAACTCTGAATATCTTATCCATTTGCTGCTTCGTCCGCCGATGGCTAGATTGATCAGAAGCTTGGAGCTTGTTGGTGAAGAGATTGTTCTTAAAGTAATCCGACGAGACATAGTCATACGCTTTAAATTCCCTAACTTTTGCCTGGACCGCCCTTTCGGGTTTTCGATCCACCGGGAAACCCTTTTTTGCCCAAGTCGCCCTTTCTGGTTTTCAACTTGCCGGGTGTACATATTTTTTTTTGTTTTATCCCTAATTTTTGCCTGAACCGCCCTTTCGGGTTTTCGATTCACCGGGATGCCCATTTTTGCCCAAGTCGCCCTTTCGGGTTTTCAACTTGTCGGGCTGTTTTATGCGTAGTATCTTTTGACTATGTCTTCGTTTGCAGGGTGTGGCAAATCGTCGCCGTCCATGGTGGTCAAAATCATTGCCCCACCAGAAAAGATACTCTTGATCACAAATGGTCCTTCGTAAGTAGGAGTCCACTTGCCCCTGGGATCACTTTGCGGTAAGATGATCCGCTTGATTACAAGATCTCCGACTTTATATATTTGACGCCTGACTTTCTTGTTGAAAGACTTGACCATACGTTTTTTATACGTATGACCATGACAAACAGCAGTAAGTCGCTTCTCGTCGATCAAATTGAGTTGATCAAGTGGGTCTGAATCCAATCGTCTTCACTCAAACCAGCGTCCTTCATAATCTTTAAGGAAGGAATCTTAACTTCCATGGGTAGAACAACTTCCATGCCATATACCAAAGAAAATGGGGTTGCCCCTGTTGAAGTATGTGTCGTGGTACGATATCCATGTAGAGCAAACGATAACATCTCATGCCAGTCCTTGTAGGTGACTGTCATCTTCTGAATGATCTTCTTGATATTTTTGTTCGCAGCTTCAACAACACCGTTCATATTTGGCTGATAGGGAGATGAATTGTGATGATAAATCTTGAATTGTTCGCATAGAACGGTGATCATAGTATTGTTCAAATTCGTACCGTTGTCTGTGATGATCCTGTCGGGAACACCATACCGGCATATGAGGTTCTTCTTGATGAAGCGGTCAACCACATTCTTTGTAATAGAGGCAAAGGAAGCTGCTTTGACCCACTTGGTAAAATAATCAATAGCGACCAGGATGAAGCGATGTCCATTGGACGCCGTGGGCTTGATTTCTCCAATCATGTCAATGCCCCACATTGCGAATGGCCAAGGAGCTGTCAGAACGTTGAGAGGAACACGAGGAATATGTACCTTGTCGGCGTAGACTTGGCATTTGTGGCAAGTACGAGAATGTTGGTGACAATCAGCTTCCATGGTAGACCAGTAGTAGCCTGCCCTTAGAATCTTCTTAGCCATCGTATGTCCGCTCAAATGGGTGCCAAATGTACCACTGTGTATTTCAGTCATGATCACCTCTGCTTCAGCTTTATCCACACAACAAAGTAAAACACAATCATGGCTGCGTTTATAAAGGATGCCATTGCTTAGGAAGAACTTGGCAGCAAATCTCCTTAAGAACTTTTTGTCATTGACGGAAGCTCCTTCGGGGTATTCTCTAGTCTGGAGATACCTTTTGATTTCATGAAACCAGGGTTGTTCCATTACTTCTTCGGTATTAATCTCATGACAGTGTGCAGGTTCATCCATTTGCTCGATGGTGATTTGGGGAGCCTTGTTATCCCAGTTGAGTTTAAACATGGAAGACATTGTAGCCAGAGCATCTGCTAGCTGATTCTCTTCTCGCGGGAAATGCTCGAAAGTAATCTGCTCGAAATGAGGCAACAACGTCAGGACATGTTCTTTGTATGGGATAAGATTAGGATGTTTGGTGTCCTACTCTCCTTTGACTTGACTGATAACCAAAGCCGAGTCCCCAAATACGACCAAAGATTTGATCCCCAAGTCTATAGCAGCCTTGAGACCAAAGATGCAAGCTTCATATTCGGCCATGTTGTTCGTACAGCTGAAACAAAGTCGGGCGGTGAAGGGTGTATGGCAACCTTCTGAAGAGATGAGTACCGCACCGATACCGTTTCCAAGTGCATTTGAAGCACCATCAAAGTACAGGGTCCATCGGGATCCTTGTTCAGGTCCGTCATACGGTCCATTACCTTCGATGTTGTCCAAAGTCATGATGTCTTCATCAGGGAAGTCGAATCTCATAGACTGGTAATCTTCGACGGCTTGATGTGCTAGATGGTCAGCTAGCACACTCCCCTTTATAGCTTTTTGGGTAGTATACTGGATATCATACTCAGTTAGGATCATTTTCCATCTAGCAATTCTTCCAGATAAAGCAGGCTTTTCGAAGATATACTTGATCGGGTCCATTTTGGAAATCAACAAAGTGGTATGAGTCAACATATACTGCCTTATCCGGCGAGCAGCCCATACCAAAGCGCAGCAAGTTTTCTCGAGCAGTGAGTAGCGAGTCTCACAGTCGGTAAACTTTTTTCTAAGGTAATAAATGGCATGCTCTTTTCGACCAGACTCGTCATATTGGCCCACCACACACCCCATTGAGTTATCCAAAACAGTCAGATACATGATTAACGACCTTCCTTCGACGGGTGGCATCATAATAGGAGGTTCTAGAAAATACTCCTTGATCTTATCAAAAGCAACTTGACAATCATTGTTCCATTCAACCACCTGATCTTTCTTTAACAGTTTGAAAATTGGCTCACAGGTAGACGTCAGGTGAGAGATGAACCTGGAAATATAGTTCAAGCGTCCCAAGAATCCTCTAACCTCCTTTTCAGTATGGGGAGAAGGCATTTCTTGTATAGCCTTTACTTTAGCTGGATCAACTTCAATGCCTTTGTTACTGACAATAAATCCCAAAAGTTTTCCAGACCTGACTCCAAAAGTGCACTTGCTTGGGTTCAGTCTGAGCTTATATTCCTTCAACCTGGCAAACAGCTTTTGCAAATGATCAAGGTGTTCTTCTTCTGTTTGTGATAGAGCTATCATATCGTCTACGTAAACTTTGATCTCATGATGTATCATATCATGAAACAAAGCTACCATGACGCGTTGATAGGTTGCCCCTACGTTCTTCAGTCCGAACGGCATCACTTTGTAGCAGAAGGTACCCCATTGCGTGACAAAGGTAGTTTTCTCCATGTCCTCGGGGGCCATTTTGATCTGGTTATATCTCGAGAATCCATCCATGAAGGAAAATACCTTGTGCTGAGCTGTGTTGTCAACCAAGATGTCGATATGTGGCAGCGGAAAATCGTCTTTAGGGCTAGCCCTATTCAAATCCCGATAGTCCACACACATTCTGACTTTTCCGTCCTTCTTAGGCACGGGCACGATGTTAGCAACCCATCGTGGATAGGAGGTAACAGCCAGAAAGCCAGCGTTGAATTGCTTCATTACTTCAGCCTTAATCTTTTCAGACATGTCAGGCCTCATCCGTCGGACCTTTTTCTTGATCGGTGGACAGTCTTCTCTTGTAGGGAGACGGTGAACCACGATATCTGTGTCTAACCCTGGCATGTCTTCATAAGACCAAGCGAAGATTTCAACATATTCGTTCAACAACTGCACTAAGCGTTCCTTGACACTCGGTTCCAGGTTGGCACCCACTTTTACTTCCTTCCTGTCTTCCTCTGTCCCTAAGTTGATGGTTTCTAGCAACTCTTCATGAGGCAGAATGACCCTCTCTTCTTGTTGTAGAAGTCTGGCTAACTCTCCCGGCACTTCACAATCTTCGTCAACTTCGTACTCAGCATGATTGACCAAATCTTCAGAGTTATCGAAGGCTAAAGCGGAATAGTCACCCATGGAATCCGGAATGGATGGGTACCTGCATTTGTGAGTGTGGGTGTGTGTAAGGGATAGCCATCCTTAAACAAACAAAAATGCAAAAGGAAAGAAAATGAACACAACAGTTTATAGATGAAAAACGTCCAATGATTCATTAAAACATGGCATATAATTATGAAGAAAATCAAACCCTTACAAATGGACCTACATGCCCCGGGCAAGGCATGAGGTGAAAATAGTGTGCGAATTGTTTTAGTTATTACAGACCATAAAAATGGGAAATTGTTCAAAGATAAAATTACTGGTTGATAAAGGTGATAGGAACAAAATCCTTTGCTTCCCAATTGCTCAAACCCCCTTCGACGGTCGGGAAGATCTAGTCTTCAAAATGGCTCTCTTCATCTTCATCTTCTACAACATTGATTCCATGGTGTGAGATCCTGACGGGTGGCCCTCCAGCCTTGGAGCGACGCATAGCCTTTTGTCCTTCAGTAGTGAACCCTAAACCAAACTTGTTTGTCTTATGGGGAAAGTCAGGCAACTGTCCCCATACTGTGCTCTTCCCCTCCTTAATCACAGCCTCTGCGTCCTTGAGAGATGCCATCCTAGCTACATGCTTGGGAATGATAGGTACCTCAACCATTATCTTCACAGCTGCTACCTCGGGAGAAACTTCCTCAAAATGTTGGAAAGGCATTTCGATGAACTCGCCATCCAACTCCACATATCGAAAGGAATTGAGATGACTTATCATGTACTCTTCCTCGCCGTGCACTGTTATAATCTTACCCTTAACAGGATATTTCAGCATTTGGTGCAAAGATGAGGTAACTGCCCCGGCATAATGGATCCACGATCTTCCTAATAAACACGAGTATGACAGACGAATGTCCATTACGTAGAAGGTGGAGTTGAATACTTAGGTGCCTACCTTGATAGGAATATCAACCTCTCCATGAACCATTCTTTTGGAACCATCAAAAGCCCTAACGACGATGTTACTAGGTTTGAGGGTCAAACCTTCGCAATCTAAACGGTCTAAGGCCTTCTTTGGCAGCACATTCAGGGAAGAACCAGTATCAACCAAGACATGGGCGAGGGTAGTTCCCCTGCATTCAATCGAGACGTGTAGCGCGTCATTGTGCTTCCTTCCTTTGGGAGTTAAGTCAGCGTCGGAAAAGCCCATGCCATTGTCAGCAGTAAGACTGGCCACATAATCCTGAAACTGGTCAGCCGAAGTCTCTTGGGGTATATGTGCCGCTTTCAAGAATTTTATTAGGGCCTTAGCACGGGCCTCTGAACAGAGCAGAAGAGCCAACATTGAAATTTTAGAAGGGGTCTGCCCCAGCTGTTCTACAACGTCGTAATCACTTTTTCTGATTATTTTCAAGATTTCATCCATTTCTTTCTGAGTGGTTTCAGGGATAACCACAACATGAGCCTTCGTCCTGACAGGCATTTCCAGCACCCCCTTACCCTTGTCGGTATTATCAGCAGATGGTCTTACTTCAGGAGTATCCAATTCTTCAATCACTGGGCCTTGCACAGAGGGTCCAACAGGTGTAGAAGCTTTTAAGGGTCTGAAAACTGCTCGAGGGGGAGCAATCTCCGGAGAAAAGATCCGGCCACTGCGGGTTATCTTGCTTGTACCCGCGATGTTCCCTATATCAGGGTCTTCTTCAGAAATCTCTTGGAATGTTTCGATTTGTTTGATGCCGTGGTAGAAGATTTCTCCCCCATAGTTCCACGATATCATTTTGCTTGATTGGTACGGGATAGGTCCCGACATGGTGATCTTTAAAGGTACACATTCAGAGTTGGGTGTAATCCTGACAGGCCTTTTGCAAGCCTTGGGAGGATTGTCGGAAATGATTATGATAGCAATATCGTTGGTTGAAGTATCACAAGTATTAGGAATCATTGGATTGAAAGTGTTAACAGGGGTTTTCTGGAAAAGTATCTCTTGAGTATCCATCAGGTGTTGGACACCTGACTTCAACATTGGACAATCACCTTGAATGTTTAAACAAAAATAACAGTTTTTACCACAACCAGGAAAGATCCCGGCTCTCAACAAATTTTCCTTAATCACAAGCAATGGAGTCAACAGATTGGCAACATCAGTAACCTGGAGGTTTTCCAAAATGGCATGCACATTGTGGCCGTGCTTGGGCATCAGAGCAGATATAACATTGGGCTTCTCAGGAGCATCAAATTCAACCTCTTTGGCGTCAATTAAGTCCTGAATTTTGTTCTTAAGTTCCCAATAATTATTGGTATCGTGCCCAGCACTGCCGGAATGGTAAGCACACTTGGCGTTGGAGTGATAGTATGGAGAGGAGGTGTTAGGGTTTTTTGGCGCCTCTTTCAAACTGGTCAGATTCAGCTTCAACAAATGGGGAAGGACCTGAGAGGGCGTCATGTTGATGCAGGTGAACTGCCGTTGTGGCCTTTCTACCCGTTGTTGATTAGGTCTCGACTGATTGTTACGAGGTTGATCATTTGACAAATTTTGAATCATCACGGCCCCTAAAATCGGACGACGCTCTGTTCTTCCTAATCCCTTCTGAGAATACACAGCAGATGCTTCCTTCTTGGCTGGGAAAGGTTTCTTAACAGCTGTGGATGCGGAAGCATCCTTTTGAATCTTTCCACTTTTAATACCGGCCTCCACCCTTTCGCCGGTCAAAATCAGTTCAGTAAATCCTGCAGAAGAGCTCCCGATTAGATGGTTGAAGAAGGGGCCAGACAGGGTCCCCAGAAACATGTCAACTAACTCCCTATCTGATAGCGATGGCTGCACCCTTCCATCCAGATCACGCCACTTCTGGGCGTAATCCTTAAACCCTTCATTGGAAGCCATCCCCATACTTTGTAACTGAGTACGAGTGGGCTCCAAATCAGCATTGTACTGATACTGACGATAAAAAGCAGCTGCCAAGTCTTCCCAATTGTGAACCTCTGATCTCTCGAGCTGATAAAACCAATCTAACTGAGTGCCAGACAAGCTGTCTTGGAAAAAGTGTATCCAAAGGTCTTTATCGGATGAATGAGGTTGGATCTTTCTAACATACGACCTCAGGTGCATCTTAGGGCAAGACAGACCGTCGTACTTGGCAAATGTTGGCACCTTGAACTTGGGAGGGATAACAATCCCAGCTACCAACCCTAGTTCCTCGAAATCAATCCGGGCACCCTCTGCAACTCCATAGCTGCCAATCTATCTTCAAGGTTCTTATATTTGTCATCCGCTGGTGGATACTGTTGTTCGGAATAGTCTTTGTCTTCTTCCTCCTCCTCCTCTTCTACCTCAGACTCATAAGGCACAGTAACTCCTTTTCTCTTGCCAGCCCCTTCGTCAGACGTCGAAGGGAACTCAAGAGTCCTTCTAGCATCGCTCTCAAACCTTCTCCCGAAAGTGGCTACCCCCGGTCTCTTTTTCTTTTTCTTCTCTTTATTCTGCTCCAACAGAACTTTGAGATCCTCTTGACCCTTTGCCAAGGTCATGAGGAGTTGCTGAAATTGTGAATTTTGTGCCTGTAGATCCTTTACTGTTTGCTCCAAATCCATCTTGCTGAAATAAACAACAGAAAGATAAGGAAACCTGGCTTGAAGACCTGTTCATGCATATGATGAATGGCATATTATTTATGTAATGCATTCAAGGGTTCAAAATTTCAAATTTGTTGCAAACAAAAAGAACGCACGTCATATTAAGAAGAAATTTGTTAGTACATAAATGCCCCATGGGCGAAATATTACAAAATTCTTAATGTAAAAAGACATTGTGCATCCTCTTTGGTGCGATCTAAGTGTTGAGAGTTTCCTCCTCGTGAAGTTGGCGGGTGAGCTCCAAAACCTTCTTCTCACTGGCATAGAAGCTAGCTTCAAAAGTATCTCGTTCTTCTTTGAGTTGGATCCAACTCTTTTGCATTTCCTCCCATGATGTTGGCATGTCATGATGTAGGATGATGTATGAAACCTCTCCTTCCATAACAGGCTCTTTGATCAAGGGGAGAATGTGAGGATATGGCATCATAAGATTCTGGGAGCGGGTTTGTACCCACTTGAGGTAAGGCTCAAGGGGGATGGAATTCTTGTGCCCCAGTGTCTTACTATCCACCTTGTTAGGCATCCTCCAAGCTCTGATGAACCTTTGTCGAAGTCCCTGCGCATCGTTGTCGAAGTCAAAAACTAGGTCAGGAATCAGCATGTCATGAGGGCCATCCCTCCGAGCATATCCAAATTGTCTCAAAGCTAGACAGGAGTTGTAGGTAATGCCTCCCCTAATGCCAAGTAATGGGACATTAGGGAATTCCCCACAACGATCAATGATGATGACATTTTCTCTGGACCGAGAACACCAATGTACATCAGAATGTGTGAGGGTCATCAATCGTTGTGACCACCTCAAACCCTACTCATTCTTCAAAACTGATTGTGGGAGGTAAGAAATAAACCACCTTGCTAGGAGCGGAGTACAGCATATGAGAACACCTCGTTTCCTCATTGTTCGTGTGTAAAATGAGTGTAGGATGTCCCCAAGCAATGTAGGTATAGGATTCCTGGATATGAAAATCTTGACAGCATTCACATCTATAAGTTGGTCAGGGTTTGGGAACAAGACCAACCCATAGATAAGGAGTGCCACAATCTCTTCAAAGGCTTGTAGATCAAGAGAATTCCAGCATTCTTGTGCCTTCTCAAACAAAAACTTTGCCAAGAATCCCTTGACACCACTTCTGGTTTCCCAATGCCCCTTGATGTCAGATGGTTGCAAGTGTAATGCTTGAGCAACATCTTCAGGCTTTGGTTCTCTTTCCGTATCATTGTAGGGTAGTTGATGGAGAATAGGAATCCTCAGGAGTTGAGAAAATTCCTCCAAAGTAGGCACCAACTGATAATCAGGGAATGTGAAACAGTGGTGTAGGGGGTCAAAGAACTGGAAAAGTACTTTCACCATGTATTCTTCAATGCTGGTGTTGACCAAGTTGAGGAGTCTCCCATGTCTTTCACTGAAGAGAGAATTCTCCGGAATCCTAGAAGTAAGTTCCTTGAGTTGAGGAGGGATTCTCACAAGGTTGACTTCAATTGTTTTCCTGCGAAGAGATTCCATAGCCTACAAAACAAGAACAAAGATGAAGATCCAAACCCTTGAAATGGTTAGTGGATGCATATGATGCTTTATGATGTTCATGATGTATGCACAAGCACATGTACAAGCAAGTCACACAAAACCCTAGTTTCAGGCTTTCATGAGGTTTCATAGGTAAGTACCCTCTTGAGTTTAGTTGGCTCAAAACCTGTCCTATAAATAGTAACCGAGTTCTAAGGAGCTCAATATCATTGGATTGTTTTCTATGTTCATTGTTTTGGTTTAGCCACTTAACTAGCGACCAAAATATTCCAAGAAAACAACCCTCAATGAGTGTAGTATCGAGTATCTACCAACTTTGGACTGCACCAAAGCCGGTCATCTCACTACCCCTAATAAAAGGCCAAGATGGTCAAGTAAGGTTCTAGTTCATTAGTGCTTCATGACATCACTCAGCGGCCCCGTATTCTCTTTGATTGACTCAAAGGCTACCGATACTCACAAATATTTCGCACTAATATAGCTATTGCTTCAACCGTGTCGGTATACCTCACACAGTTTCCACAATGTATTGCTATTTACCTATGAATGTTTCCCAAATCCAGGTGGAGGATTTTAAGCCCAAACAAGAGAACCAAAATTTAAAGCAATCAAAGCAAACAATAATCATGCAAAGGGTGATCTAAGCCTTAAGGTTACTTCACTTTTACAGTAGTCCCCAGCAGAGTCGCCAGTTCTGTGATACGGTGGGAGAACTGACTTGAGGTTTTGCGTTTGTGTTCGCGAATGTTTCGGTTTAGCAAGAGTCGCCACCGACTTTTTATTTTATCCTAAGGAAAGGTCAAAAAGCACAGGAAAGACCTTTGAGATGTTTTCTTGGGTTCAGGGAGTAGATTATAGAAAGGGAATGTATTAGCACCCTTTCTATCCATGGTTATCCATGGACTCTTAGTTACTTGCTTAGATCACTTGCTTTGCATTTCTATTGTTTGAAATGGTGCTTTGTGTGTGATTTTGAAAGATGTTTTGGAAAGAGGCCATCGTTGTGGCAACCTTTGTAATGATTCTTGTTTGAATGTATACAAAGGTGTTTTTGTCTTTTGAAAAGTTTCCAATGTTTGAAAGTAAGGTTTTGAAATTGTGTTGTGAAGTGTGTTTTGAAAAATAGAAAGGATGTTTTTGCAAGTTTGATCAAGTAACTAAGAGCTATCTACCCTATTTTACTCAAATATCTTTCTTATGTTTTTAACCCTTTTAACAGTGTTGCTTCACCATTATATTTGGTGAACAACCTTGTGTTAGGATGTTTAAACGGGACAGGCGCGGGTCATCGTATAGACCATGATAGCAATAGTGTCAAGTATTTTGGCAATCTTCTTGAGGGTCTAGATCATTTTTGTTTAGGAAACTCAGATAGCATCATTGAGGGATTGTGATCTTTTGTTTTGTTTTTGTTTTGCCAAAGTAC
The DNA here is from genome assembly GCA_948472305.1 of Vicia faba. Classification (NCBI taxonomy): domain Eukaryota; kingdom Viridiplantae; phylum Streptophyta; class Magnoliopsida; order Fabales; family Fabaceae; genus Vicia; species Vicia faba. The sequence goes on from OX451740.1 coordinate 673,739,334, forward strand.
TTGACATGCAACCATGGCCCATTTTTGAAGGCAACAAGTGGATGAAACCCTAGGGGTGCAAGTGTGCATTGTGTTTGTTTTTTCATGCATGTTTATCTTGGATTAGGTCAAACTAGTTGTTGACTTTATTTTGCATACAAACCCTAAGTCTAGGCATGGCATAATTTGGAAACTTTTAAATGTGCGAGAATTTAAATGCTACACTATTACAACATGATATAGGGAGGGGGATACAAATTTGAATTGAGAGTATTTGACAAGAAAATAAATTCTAAGTTATTACAACCATATCGAATGTATAGACAATATTTAAATGTACAACAGTTGAATATAATACAATAAATAAATGTTAAATAAAAGGTATTATGCAAAAAAAGATTTTTATGTATGTAAAAAGTATTTTTCAATGTGAAATATAAATAAAATAAAAAAAGGTCAATTTTAATTATTTTTGATTATTTAGGGCAAAACCCTAATTCTTAAATAAATAGTATTATTTATTAATTATATACAATAATATGTTAATTTATACAAAAATAAAAGTATATTGTAAAAAAAATGTTTTTTTAGTGTAAAATATTAATTAAAATAAAAATGTGGTATTTTTGTATTTTTACCTAATTATTTAATAAAATATATATATATATATATATATATATATATATATATATATATATATATATATATATATATATATATATATATATATATATATATATATATATATATATATATATATATATATATATATATATATATATATATATATATATATATATATATATATATATATATATATATATATATATATATATATATATATATATATATATATATATATATATATATATATATATATATATATATATATATATATATATATATATATATATATATATATATATATATATATATATATATATATATATATATATATATATATATATATATATATATATTAATTACAAAAAAGAAAATGTTTTCAAATATAAATAAAAATAATAAATGAAAATAAGTATATTTTTGGTATTATTTTTGAGTTTTTTATTAAAAAGAAAATAGTTTATTTACATATTTATACTTAGTACAATAAAAATAAATATCAAATAAATATGAAAAATATAGAAAATAATTTTTCACATTTTTTATATTTGGACAAAAAATAATAAAGTCAGAATAAAAAATAAAAATGTTAAAATGATAAATATTCAAATAAATGGGCCAGGGGGGTGTAAACTGAATGAAGGGGTGTCAAAAGCAAAAGAAACCAGGCCCAACCCAGAATCCACTTCTTCTTCTTCCTTTGAACAACCTGCGCGCGTGATATGTACAAAACTGTAACTCCTGATTCTTTGATTTTTTGATAAAACTCATAACATGAACATTGTAAAGAATTAAATAACGAATCCAACCATATAAAAAACTTGGATTAACTCTCAAAGACCAGAGAGAATTTCTCTGGCCCTAATTTCTAACCTAGTTTTTTCAGAAAGTTCATGAGTGAAATTCTCTTAGCACGATTGTAAATGAAAACTAAGCATATGTATGGCTTCAGAGCTATGAGTACAACATATTTAATTCACAAACCTAAGGCTAACCATTCCTAAATAGTGAGATAGACGTCCATGAAATACCTGTTTCAGTTGACTTCGAGCTGGACAATGTAGCAACCTTCAATGGTGTTTGAGCTTCTGTTGAGCTTGCCTGAAGTCCAAGGAAGCTTTTCCAATGCTTGGCTTGTTTTGAAACAGCTTGAATCATGTTGTAGAACTCAATCTGCAGAGCTTTGAAACAAAAATGGCAAAGTGTGTTAGAGGTGTTACAGCTTGCAATGGGGGCCTGGGATAGTTCAAGTGAGTTAGTTGGAAGGTGTTTGAAGTATCTTTAGGTAAAACGCACGATGCAATTTGGCTATGGCTTGAAGTTTATAGAACTGACTACGTTTTTGCAGAAAAATGGAGTTTTTGAGTATGAGGAGGTTTGAGTGATGAAGGGGTCGTGTTTCTGGCTTGTTGGGAGGTATGCAACTTGTCTATAATCTTTGTGTAAGCTTGTCTTAACAGATATCAGAGATGGCTTATGATTTGCACCTTTTCTTATACTTGAAGTAAGAGAATAGAAGTGATGTTGTAGCCTTGTACATGCCCTCCTATCACCCTGCACACAACACTCTTGGCCCCTCTAATTCATGGATTTAGTTTGCAGTCTCAGATTTTGCTCAAGGCTCAATGCTTAGTGTTTTGACATAAAGTAACCTTTTGCAAAAATGGCAATATACCTTTTACCATTTATGGCTTAATCTTGTGTACAATGCCCTAGTGACCAAGACAAAACCTTAACTCAATTGATATGCATTAAATTATTAAGTACAAGTTGGTTTTGAGGCCTGCAAGCTAGCAACAAACATGCTGATTTGAAAATGCAAGTTTGTATGAACATGTATTGGCCATGAACAAAAGTGAGTTTTTGCCAACTTCAAGCATACGATTCTCTTTAACCACAAGGGTGTTTGAGGAGTTTTTGGACAATTTGGAAAGCTTGGAACATGTACTATAATCCATATTTAAAATGAAACTTGAAACTCCAAGGGGAACTATGTGAAAAGTGGCCAAGAAGATGGGTCAAAATCCTGCCTAGATTAGGGCAAATTTTCCCTAAGTTAAAAGTTTTAGGCACCCTTGTTCCAAAAATCATAACTTGAGATACAAGATTCTTTTGAGAAAACTTTGTGAATAAAAGTTGTAAACTTTGTGATGGACTACAACTTTCATGTTGTAAGTTTTCTTTGAATCCATTTGCATCTTGGTGAAAAAATGGGACAAAGTTAGGAAAAAATAAGAAAATTTTATAACTTAGAAAATTTCTAAGTCATGAAATTTTTCCATTTTAAACCCTAATTTGCATTTTTGAGTTTCTTGATGAACAAGTTTCATAATTTGACATGTCTTGATGAAAAATAACTCTTGGCACTTGATTTTGACCAAAAAGTCAAAGTTTGACTTTTCAGTGTACAGTCAAATTTTGATCAATTGACTGAAAAATTCATCTGTCAACCCTATGCATTTGAGATCTTTTGAACTCGTTGAATGGGTCAAGATAATGTCATTGAGTCCTTGAGTCCATATGTGAGCTTGGTTTGCCATTGGCTAGGTCAAACAGTCAAAAATTGCCTTCGTGCAGTCAAAACCCTAAAAATGACCATTTTGCCCTTTTGGTGATTTGATCAAATTTCTTGTGGAATTGTGGTCAAAACTTGATAAAATGGTTCATATGAGTTCATGATGTTGATGTGAGTCAAAATTCATGAGGTTTGACTGTCAATTGGCCACAGTTGACTTTTTCCCCAATACAACTGATTTCTAGGTCAACTGTCCAATTGACTGGGCAAAAATTTGATTCAAGGCTTGAAACTTGTTATGGACAAACTTATGAGTCCAACATGAAGTATGAAAGTCAATTTGGGCATTGTAGGTCAAAATATCCTTGTGCAAACTCAAACCCTAATTTAGGTCAACAGTGCAAGGAGGTGTTTTGAGCAGAGCAAACCCTAACTTGGTCTTGAGTTTCAAGAATCTTGTGATAAGAAAATGTTGATAAAATGAGAGGGCAAATTTTTGGGTACAACAGTGGTCTTATTGGAAAATGTAGTGGGCTTATGCCTTGTGGTTGCATAATTGTGATGTTGCATGATGATGATGCATGCATTGGCGAGGGCTTATGCCCTGTTGTTGGCATGTAATGGTGTTGTATTGATGGCTTGTGCCCTGTTGTTGCCCTATTTGGCACATTGGAGAGGGCTTATGCCCGGTTGGTACCATATACATTTAGTTGTTGTCGATTTCATTTCATTGCACTGTCTTAATTTGATGTCGTGCTATATGAATGAAGAATATGTTTTCGATGATTTATTATGAAGATATATGTTGTTATGATATAAAGGTGTGAGTATAATACTTGGTAAATTATCATGTATAGATTTTGTGATACGGTGGGAGAACTGACTTGAGGTTTTGCGTTTGATTGCAAATGTTGCGATTAGCAAGAGTCGCCATCGACTTTTCTTTTATCCAAAAGGAAAGGTGAAAAAGCACAGGAAAGACCTTTGAGATGTTTTCTTGAGTTCGGGGGGTAGATTATGAAAAGGGAAGGTGCTAGCACCCTTTTCATCCATGGTTTTCCATGGGCTCTTAGTTACTTGCTTAGATCACTTGCTTTTGTTTGTTTGAAATTGTGTTTGGTGTGGTTTTGAAAGTATTTTGTAAAAGAGGCCATTCGTTTAGGCAATCTTTGTAATGATTCTCGTTCGTAAGAATGTATACAAAGATGTTTGTCTTTTGAAAATATTTTCAACGTTTGTAGATATTTTTGAAATGTGTGTGTTTGTTTTGAAAATAGCAAGGATAGTTGTTTGAAATGGAGCAAGTAACTAGAAGCTATCTACCTACTCAAATGTATTTCTTATGTATTTTCTATTCCTTTGACATTGTTGTCTTACCATTGATTTGGTAAGCAACCCTATCTTTGGATGTTAACGGGACGGGCGCGGGTCATCGTATAACCATGATTAGCATTGTTTGCGAAGTATCTTAGCATTTTTTTGAGGGACCAAGATCATTTTGTAAGGCAACTTTTGAATAGCGTTATCGAGGGACTATGATCTTATATTTGTTTTGTTTTGCCAAGATACTTCGCATGCGTAATATGGCCATTTTTGTTTTAAGCAACCAAGTGGTGAAACGCTAAGGATGCTTGTGTGCAAGTGTATCATTTTCATGCTTTGATTTTGTCTTGTATTTAGGGTTTTCTATTTTTCTTTGTTTTGTTCTTGTCATACAAACCCTAATTACTAATCATGGCATATAAAGTGATAAATTGCGTAATGTAAATATTTCTAAGCTATTACAACAATTTATGGGAGGGAGGAATACAAATTTGAATGGGGATTTGAAAAAATATAAACCTAAATAAATTATTACAACCAAATCGAACTTGTACGAATTAAGATAAATACAATACAATATTAAAAGAAAATGCAATGCAATGTACATGTAAAAAAGATTTTTGTGTCTTGTTTTTATGTAAAAGAAAATTTAATATAAACCTAAAAATATAAAAAAAATGAATTGATTTTTAAAAGGGGTTTAACCCTAATTATTATTTAAAAGAAAATAAAGTTTATATGTATTATTTTATGTATTTTTTGTATTAAAAATGATAAATAATATTGTATGAGAATATAAAATTTTATATATGCAAAAAATAAAGATTTATAAGTATGAGGTAAAAAATAAATTGAACTAAATATATTTAATTATATTTACAAGTTTATTAAGAAAATAAATGATATCCTATTAAAATAAAATATATTTTTATGTGAGAAATAGAATAAAAATAAAATAAAAGTGCAATATTATTAATTCATATTTTTTGGGATTTTTATGCATTAAAGAAAATATTTAAAATATTAAATATGAAAATAAAACAAATAAAATAAAAATATAGAAAGAGTTGGCAGGGGTATGTAGCAGATTTGTGGTAAGGTTAGCAAAAACACTGGCCCAGGAAGCTAAGCCCAACTTGCAAAAAATGACAAAAAATGGAAAAGAAAAATGTGAAAAATACAAAAGTAGCGCGCCCAAGTTTGAACCTAGGACATGGGTCTCACCAGCGTGCTACTTTGCCACTGGGGTGGCTGTACTTCCATTGTCTTATGGAAAACAAAAACAATATAACACAAAACGCGCCCTATGCCCTGTACTTCATCTCCTTCCTCACGCTTGGCCAGACACCCTGTAACTTTCTCATACTTCCATAAAAATAAAAGTTCATAACATGAAAATTGTAGTGCTTGAACTCACGATTCCAACCATATAAGTTATGTGAACTATTAATCAAAGAACAAAGAGAATTTTAAAAGCCCTAAATTTTAACCTAATATTTTCAGAAAATTCAAGTTCCAAATTCTCTTAGCTTAAGTAAAATCAATGCAAGATAATGGTATGTACAACTTCGTTATGATGAGGACTACATTTTTTATTCACAAATCATGGCCTAAGGTTGCCTGTACAAAGAGATAGAGTTTGAAATTTTACCTCCTTCAGTTAGAATCGTGAATGGAACTGGGGTGAGTTTGAGGGAGGCCTGATGCTGGCTTGAGCTTTCATGAACTTCCCTGGATGTGTCCCAACCCTTGCCTTGCTCTGAAAGTAGCTAGAACTCCTTGGCCAAGTCAAACTGCAAGCTCTGAAGTCAACAATGGCAGATGGTGGAGGAGTGATTATAGAATAGGGAGGAAGGCCTGGATTGACTAGGTATCAAGTATGTAATATGTTTGAATGATCCAAACCCAAAACGCACGAGCCAAATGAAAGATGGATGTGCTTGTGAAAAATCTGCAGTTTTGGACAGATTTTTGGTGTTTTGCTGGTTGGGAGTGTTTCAGGTCCTTGCCAATCGTGTATTATGTTGCATAATGTTTGTATATTAGTATTGAAATGGTTTGATGTCAACTTTCCAACAGATCTGCAAGCCCTAGCCTTTTTGCAACTTTCCTTGCATTTGAAGTAAAGTGAATTGACTATACTTGCCATGCTTGTACTTGCTCCCTTAGGGTTGGTATTAGTTTGTACAACTTACTTGAGACCTGTGAGACTTATATGCACCAAGGGGACAAATCCAAATCTCAAAATTGTAAAGTTTGCAAAAGTTGCTCTTTTTCAAAATGGCAATGGAACCTTTTTGCCATAAATGGAATTACAAGTTGGATAAAGGTTCAAAAGCATGGATCAAAGCTTTTTCAACTGAGTAAGCATTTAATTAAGGAGTGTAGAAAAAGCTTAGGACCTGTACAATATGAATTAGCCAGCATAGGACTGATTTGCAACTTTACTCTTCATGAAATGGCTTGGACAAAAAGTGAGAAATTGCCAACTTCATCTCTTTGATTCTCCCTACTCAAAAATTATCTTGAGGAGTTCTTGGACATTTTGGAAAGCTTGCAATGTTTTCTATAATTCATATTTGAAATTAATTTTGAGATACCTCTTATAACTAGGTGAAAAATTGCCATGAAGTTGGGTCCAAAACCTGCCTAAATTAGGGCAAAATTTCACTAAGTTAACAAGTTCATGACCATGTATTCACAAATTTATATCTTGAGATCCAAGCATCTTTGGGGAAAAGTTTGTGAAAAAAAGTTGTATATTTCATGGATGTCTACAACTTTCATGTTGGGGACTTTCCTTGAATCATTATGCATCATGGTGAAAAAGTGGCTTAAAGTTGAGAAAAAATAAGAAAATTTTCTATACTTAGAAAATTTCTAAGTTAGAATTTTTTTTAAATTCAAACCCTAATTTTCAAATTTGGTTTTCTTGGTGAACAAGTTTCATATTTTGACATGTATTGATGAATTATGACCCTTGGCACTTGATTTTGACCAAAAAGTCAAAGTTTGACTTTTCAGTATACAGTTGACTTTTGATCATTGACTGCAAATTTCATCTGTCAATCCAATGAATTTGAAATGTTTTGAGCCATGTAATTAAGTCAATATGATGCCATTGAACCCTTGAAATCATGCTTGAACTCAATTGGTCATTTTCTAGGTTAAAAATCAGAAATTGCCCTTCCTCAGCCAAAACCCTAATTTTGACCATTTTGCCCTTTTTGTGATTTGACCAAATTTCTTGAGGAATTGTGATCCAAAATTGACTAAATGATACATATAAGCTTAAAATGTTGATGTGGATCAAAAATTATGAAGTTTGACTGTAAATTGGCCATGGTTGACTTTTCCCCCAATACAGTTGATTTTTAGGTCAACTGTCCAATTGACTGATCAAAAATGTGGTTCAAGGCTTGAAACTTGTCATGAGCAATATTAGGGATCCACAATGATGTTTGAAAGTCACATGAAGCATTGATAGTCCAAAAATCCTTGTGCAATATCAAACCCTAATTTGGGGTTATTAGTGCAAGATGAGATGTCTTGAGTTGACCAAACCCTAATCTTGTCTTGAGTCAAAGAGATCTTGTGAGAGAAGTCTAGATAAATGAGAGGGAAAATTTTGGGGTACAACAACTGCCCCTGTTTAATCTTCTTAAACCTGAAGAGTTAGATTAGCGAGCTTTGCCATTCGTGACTCGAAGGTGAAAGATGATTGGACACTAAAGTGCCCATAAATTTGCACTCAGTGACGTGTAGTTGAGGGAATGGGCTTAAAGATGCCATTCAGAGAAGTGATAGAGTCTTGTTGGAGATGGGCTTGTAGATGCCATCCAAGAATGTTTGTTGGATTGTAAATTGTAAGCTGAAAGAATGAGTATCAAAATGGTGTCCGCGTTTGGAATGTATCTGAACTGTATCTGGACTTGAATATCTGAATGAGTATCAGAATGGCATCCGGGTATGGAGCGTATCCGTACTGAATCTGAAGGGGTATTAGAATTGCTTCCGTGTTTGGAGCGTATCTGAATTGTATCTGAATTTTTAATGAGCATCAGAATGGCAGCCGTGTCTAGAGCGTATTTGAATTGTATCTGAAAGCTGAATCTGAATGAATAACAAAATGGCATCCGTGTCTGGAGTGTATATGAGCTGTATCTGAACTTGAAATCTGAATAAGTGTTAGACTAGCATCTGTATCTGGAGCGTATCTGAACTCTATCTGATGGTTGAAGTCTGAATGAGTATCAGAATGGCATCCGTGTCTGGAGCGTATCTGAACTGTATCATGATTGCACATTGTTTAACAGTAGTTGTTAATCTTATCCTGAAAAGGGTAAAATGTTAGCTGGAACATAAAATTATGTTGCATGAAATGTATGATGCAATATATGTGTTTTATCAATGTTTATGATATGTGGATGTAACGTATGCGCATGTAAGCTGATTTGTTGTATTGCTGAGGAAAATAAATCCTTGTATACTGTTGAGGATATGTGGATTCTTCATGTCTTGAAGTTGGAGTATTTGAAAAAAATTCTGTTGTGAGAGCAATGCCATATACTGCTTGAGGAATCTGCTTGGGGAATCCCGAGAATTTTGATGACTTCTATTGGGGATTAATAATGGGAGTCTTTGTTCCATTGGGGAGTATCAGAAGTCAATTGTCACCAGGTTGGATTTCAGGCTTCAAAACAACTTGCTGGGGGAATTTAGAGAAATTGGATGGTTTCCACCGGGGATTAATAGTTTGAAGTTTTAGCTCCGCCGGGAATCTAAATGACGTACCGTGGGGACTGCTCATGGAATAGCCTGAAGACGTTTTCCTATTCTTTCAACCTGTCAGTAATTGTCTTTTTCGTTTTGTTTATTTGTAAACAGTAATTATGTTCAAATGCATATGTTCATTAATGAATCATTGGACGTTTTTGCAAATAAAACACAAGTGTAAAGGAAAAGGACAAATAGTTTTATGTACTTTAAAAAGATATCTTTGTATTTATTTTGAATAAGTATTTTGTACAAAAGAGACAGACATCCTAGTAAGAAGATGGTGTTGTAAAAGTAAAAATTTATACAAAGAAAGATGGCTATGTGTGATAATCCCACGGGGTTCCCATTCTGCTATAGCCTTCGTATCTCCGAATATCTTGTCTATTTGTTGCTTCGTCCGAAGATGATTGAATTGATCAGGAACTTTGAGTTTGTCATTGGAATTCAAGAGGTTGTCCATAAAGTGATCTGACGGGACATGGTCATACGCTTTAATTCCCTAACTTTTTCCTGGACCGCCTTTTCGGGTTTTCAGTCCATCGGGAAACCCTTTTTTGCCCAAGTCACCATTTTGGGTTTTAAACTTGCCGGGTTTACAATTTTTTTTTATTTTATCCCTAATTTTTTTCCCGAACCTTTTTGGTTCGCCGGGATGCCCTTTTTTTTGCCTAGGTGTGTCAACCTAGCGGGTCTCTTATGCGTAGTATCTTTTGACTATGTCCGCGTTCGCAGGGTGTGGCAAGTCATCACCGTCCATGGTGGTTAAGATCATTACCCCACCGGAGAAGATGTTCTTGACTACAAATGGTCCTTCATAGGTAGGAGTCCATTTGCCACTGGGATCACTTTATGGTAAGATAATGCGTTTGACCACTAGATCTCCAACTTGTAATACTTGGCGTCGGACTTTCTTGTTGAAAGCCTTAATCATTCGTTTTTGATACATCTGACCATGGCAAACAGCAGTAAGTCTCTTTTCGTCAATTAAGTTTAGTTGATCAAGTCGAGTCTGGATCCAATCGTCCTCATTCAAACCTGCATCCTTCATAATTCTCAGAGAGGGGATTTGAACCTCAATAGGCAAGACAACCTCCATGCCATAGACCAAAGAATAGGGTGTTTCCCCAGTTGATGTGCGAGTCGTGGTACGATACCCATGGAGAGAAAACGGTAGCATCTCATGCCAGTCCTTGTAGGTGACTGTCATTTTATGTATGATCTTTTTAATGTTTTTATTTGCAGCTTCAACAGAACCAGTCATCTTTGGCCGATAGGGGGATGAATTGTGATGTTGAATCTTGAACTGCTCGCACAAGGCGGTGATCATAGTATTGTTAAGGTTTGTACCATTATTAGTGATGATCCTTTCTGGGATACCGTACCGGCAAATGAGATTCTGCTTGATGAAGCGGGCAACAACATTCTTAGTAACGGATGCGAAGGAAGCTGCTTCGACCCATTTTGTGAAGTAATCAATGGCCACTAGAATGAAACGGTGTCCATTGGAGGCTGTAGGCTTGATCTCCCCAATCATATCGATTCCCCACATAGCAAAGGGCCAAGGATCCGTCAAGACATTCAGAGGAACCGGAGGTACGTGCACCTTGTCAGCATAAATTTGACACTTATGAAAGGTCCGAGAGTGTTGATAGCAGTCTGCTTCCATGGTAGACCAATAATAGCCTGTCCGTAGGATTTTCTTTGCCATCGTATGCCCATTGGAGTGGGTTCCAAAAGTGCCCTCATGTAGCTTAGCCATGATCTTTTCAGCCTCAATCTTATCCACACAATGGAGCAGAATAGAGTCATGATTGCGTTTGAATAGGATGCCATTACTCAGGAAGAACTTAGCAGAGAATCTCCTTAAGAACTTTTTATCATTGATAGAAGATTCTTCTGGATATTCTTGAGCCTCGAGATACCTCTTGACTTCATGAAACCAAGGCTGTTCCATTACTTCTTCAGTATTAATCTCGTGACAGTGTGCTGGTTCGTCCATTCGTTCAATGGTGATCTGGGGAGCGTCGTTATCCCAATTAAGTTTAAACATAGATGACATTGTGGCTAGAGCATCTGCTAGCTGATTTTCTTCTCGCGGGAAATGCTCGAAGGTAATCTGCTCAAAATGTGGTAGCAATGTCAAAACATGTTCTTTGTAAGGGATAAGGTTTGGGTGTTTAGTATCCCATTCTCCTTTGATCTGACTGACGACCAAAGCTGAATCTCCAAACACAACTAAAGATTTGATTCCCAAGTCTATTGCAGCCTTGAGACCAAAGATGCATGCTTCATATTCCGCCATGTTGTTCGTACAGTTGAAGCAAAGTTTGGCAGTAAAAGGAGTATGGCACCCTTCCGGAGATATGAGTATAGCGCCGATACCATTACCAAGTGCATTGGATGCCCCATCAAAGAACAAGGTCCATCGGGATCCTTGTTTAGGTCTGTCATATGGTCTGATTTCTTCACAGTTGTCTAATGTCATGATGTCTTTGTCCTGGAATTCAAACTTCATGGACTGATAATCTTCTACAGCTTGATGAGCAAGATGATCAGCTAACACACTGCCCTTTATAGCTTTCTGGGTAGTGTATTGTATGTCATATTCTATTAAGATCATATGCCATCTAGCTATTCTTCCAGACAGAGCAGGCTTCTCAAAGATGTACTTTATCAGATCCATCTTAGATATCAGCAAAGTGGTATGAGTTAACATATACTGTCTTAGCCGGCGAGCAACCCATACCAGAGCGCAGCAAGTTTTCTCGAGTAGTGAATATCTGGTTTCATAGTCGGTAAACATTTTGCTTAGGTAGTAAACAGCGTGCTCTTTTCGGCCAGACTTATCATGCTACCCCAATACACACCCCATTGAATTTTCTAAAATGGTCAGATACATGATCAACAGTCTTCCCTCGACTGGTGACATCAAGACAAGAGGCTCTTGTAAGTACTCTTTGATCTTGTCAAAAGCAATTTGACATTCATCATTCCATCTGACTACTTGATCTTTCTTCAACAGTTTGAAGATTGGTTTACAAGTAGATGTTAGGTGAGAAATGAATCTGGCAATATAGTTCAGGCGTCCCAAGAATCCTCTGACTTCCTTCTCAGTATGAGGAGCAGGCATTTCTTGTATCGCTTTAACCTTGGCAGGATTAACCTCGATGGCTTTGTTGCTGACAATGAAACCTAAGAGTTTACCGGACCGGACTCTGAATGTGCACTTGTTTGGATTCAACCTTAGTTTGTACTCCTTCAATCTCACAAACAGCTTTTGCAAGTGATCAAGGTGCTCCTCTTCAGTTTGTGATCGGGCTATCATGTCATCTACATAGACCTCTATCTCATGATGTATCTGTGATCGGTGGGAACGAGAACTGACTATTTTTGGAATGTTGGTTCGCGTTTGCGTTTGTTTTCGCAAAGTATCGCGGTAAGCAAGAGTCACCACCGCCTTTTATTTTATCCAACAAGGGAAAGGACAAAAGCACAGAAAAAGTTCCTTTTCGAGATGTTTCTTGGGTTCGGGAGGTAGATTATAGAAATGGAAGGTGTTAGCACCCTTTCTATCCGTGGTTATCCACGGGCTCTTAGGTACTTGCTCACTATGTTTTCAAAAGGTTTGCTTTTCTTTGTGATTGTGGGTTTTGAAAAAAAGTTTTGTTTGAAAACTTCAATTTAACTCTTGTTTCTGTCCTCAAGAGTGTATGAAGTGTTTTTGAAAACTTTGTTCGAAAAGTGTAAGTGTGAAAAGTTTGTTTTGTTTTGAAAGAGCAAGTGTCTAAGAACCTCTACCTACTCAAAAAGGAATTAAATTGTGCTAAAGTCCTTTAGACAGTGCTATCCCACTATTGAGGAGTAGGTAGCACCGTCGTTGGAGTTTTCGGGTCAATTCGATTTTAGGGACGTGTGGTCACTAAAGCAACGTTAGGACGCTTTAGTGGTAATCCTAATGTCTTAGATCATTTTTATCGAGGCAACCATTTCGAGGCAACTTATGATCTTGGGACAAAAGGACGACCTCTAAAACATCATATACTTAATGACCACGTTCGAGGCAACCAAGTGAGGCGTACCCTAAGAGTGGCATGTGCAAGTGTATCAATTTTCAGTTATATTATTCTTGCATGTCATGGTGAGCTACTGTTGATTTTAAGTTCTGAATTAATCTTGTCATGCAATCCTAGTTAGCATACATCTAAATAGTTAATATATGTACAAGAATTTAAAGTGCGGGAATTGAAAATCCTACGCTATTACAAGGCTTCGGGGAGGGGGATTATTTACATGTCCAAAAATTGGGGAAATAAAAGCAGTAAAGGGTCTTAGTTAAGCTATTACATCCCAGTAGGCAATTACAATAAAATAAACGCGCACGAATCTGAAAATAAACTCTAAAAATCCTAAGAACGAAATATTTTTGTTGTTTTATTTTATTTTGAGAAAATGATCTAAATCTATTTAATTTTAGTTTTTTTTGAGAAAATGTTAAGATAATTAAGAGATTAATTAACAAAGTTAATTTTAATAGAAAAAACTAGCCTAATGTTCTTTGTGTTTTTTTTTAGTTTACCATAAAAAAAAAAGGCTCACTGAGCCAAAACCTATAAAGGAGGTTTAAGAAAGCCGGGGCATCCCGCTGACCGTAATCTCGAAAACAGGAACAGTCAGGCAAAAATTAGGGATAACAAAGAACGAAGTCATTACAAATCCTCGACAACATGAAAAATGTTGCAAAAATGACTGCTTTCAAAAATTCAACTTGTGTGAAACATCACCAAAAACGTCGTTCCAGACTCATTTGGAGTTCAAATGCACAATTAACTGAGTTTAGGATTGAAGAACATCACGAAGAGCGGGTGGGTACAAATATACTTTGAGCCTTTATCCTTTGTTTCTTAAACCGTGAACCAGGCCACGTTATAACCCTTCAAAAGTCCTAACTGAAGCATGGGTTAGTCCGAAAGCATACTGTTACAAAAGGTATCCTGACTCCTGTAGGGCTTGCTGTAAATCCTGAGTTGACATCACATTTTACAAAATTTTCCTATCTCACTGAAAAAATGCATTTTCAAAAACTTCAAGACAGACATAAGCTTTGCATTCTTAAAATAACATTGTTTGCATATGACTATTTGTTCAAATAACAGAGAAATTCACACAACGAATATCCGATGAACGAAAGCCCTCTCAGTGAACAAAATCACTTCAAAAAGGATGATGCTTCCATTGGAAAATCTCCTATAAACAAGGGGGCATGACATGTCACTATCTAGCACACCTGGGGAAGTCCAGTCAAGATTCCAGGAAATCTCTGAAGAAGTGCAGAGTAACCAGGGGCAAGTCTCCATCTCCGTCACCTGGGGCATGGGACATGAATTCCAGCAACGAATCTTGCATGATCAAACATATTCTGGTAGTATGGCAACACGACACTACTGGCAGTGACACCTCCCTACATTCTGAGAGCATGGACATAGTCAAAAAAGTACTGCGCATAATCAAAGACCCGCTAGGTTGACTGGCCTAGGAAAAAATAAGGGCTTCCCGGCGAACCAAAATGGTTCGGGCAAAAATAAGGGATGAAAATGAAAATTTGTACACCCGGTAAGTCGAAAACCTGAAAATGCGGCTTGGGAAAAAAAGGGTATCCCGATGGACTGAAAACTCGAAAGGGCGGTCCAGGCAAAAATTAGGGATCAAAGCGTACGACTATGTCCCGTCATCTCGTCACTTGCCTACCAGAAGAAGATTTGTCACTTCAATCGGCAATTACCAAGCACCTCATAGGTGGGGATAATAATCGATCCACAGGGCCTCCTCAGGCACCTTCTCCCGCAGAAACAGGGGCAATAAAAATTGTCCAAACTGTACAGCTGCTCTGCTCACCAGGTACAAAGGTAGATTCAGCTGAAGAACAGGGCTAAGATACTTTCAATCCCCGCAGAATACGGTCAGCGGGTTGCCCTGGCTTTCTTAAAACTCCTTTATAGGTTTTGGCTCAGTGGGCCTTTTTTTTTTGAGAGATTGACTGCCTATGAGATAAGGAACCACCACTGTCTTTTGATTCCAGAGGAATGCTTTTGATGTCGTTCATTGTATTATGAACAGAGAGTTTTGCGACTTCAATGCATATCTTTTGAATTAACTGAGAGACTATCCTGCCCCAGGTTTAAATCAAAGGTTTCAATTTGTTTAAAAACAGGAAACTCCTACTTCTTTGGCTCGAAGGGGTTGACTATGGATTATCTTCCTTATAACTCCGGTGTTTAGGATTTGAAAGAAATGCCTGTACATCGTTAGCAAGGTTTGTCCGAAATCATACTGTTACAAAAGGTATCCTGACTCCTGTAGGGCTTGCTGTAAATCCTGAGTTGACATCACATTTTACAAAATTTTCCTATCTCACTGAAAAAATGCATTTTCAAAAACTTCAAGACAGACATAAGCTTTGCATTCTTAAAATAACATTGTTTGCATATGACTATTTGTTCAAATAACAGAGAAATTCACACAACGAATATCTGATGAACGAAAGCCCTCTCAGTGAACAAAATCACTTCAAAAAGGATGACGCTTCCATTGGCAAATCTCCTATAAACAAGGGGGCATGACATGTCACTATCTAGTACACCTGGGGCAGTCCAGTCAAGATTCCAGGAAATCTCTAAAGAAGTGCAGAGTAACCAGGGGCAAGTCTCCATCTCCGTCACCTGGGGCATGGGACATAAATTCCAGCAACGAATCTTGCATGATCAAACATCTTCTGGTAGTATGGCAACACGACACTACTGGCAGTGACACCTCCCTACACTCTGAGAGCGTGGACATAGTAAAAAAAGTACTACGCATAATCAAAGACCCGCTAGGTTGACTGGCCTAGGCAAAAATAAGGGCTTCCCGGCGAACCAAAAGGGTTCGGGAAAAAATAAGGGATGAAAATGAAAATTTGTACACCCGACAAGTTGAAAACCTGAAAAGGCGGCTTGGGCAAAAAAGGGTATCCCGATGGACTGAAAACCCGAAAGGGCGGTCTAGGAAAAAATTAGGGATCAAAGTGTACGATTATGTCCCGTCATCTCGTCACTTGCCTACCAGAAGAAGATTTGTCACTTCAATCGGAAATTACCAAGCACCTCATAGGTGGGGATAATACTCGATCCACAGGGCCTCCGCAGGCACCTTCTCCCGCAGAAAGAGGGGAAATAAAAATTGTCCAAACTGTACAGTTGCTCTGCTCACCAGGTACAAAGGTAGATTCAGCTGAAGAACAGGGCTAAGATACTTTCACTCCCCGCAGAATAAGGCAATAATGGTAGCTCTCCCAGCTGAGACTTGCAGTTATGTACAAATCAACAATACTCTCCCCAAGCAGAGTTAGTTTACCATCAGCCCTAAAAAAGCTTGGCATCCCCAGAAGGTATTAATATTCCCCAGCGGAGTATAAGGATATTCCCCAGCAAGCATAAGAGTATCCCTGGCAGTCTTAATATTCTTCAACGGAATATAAGAATGTTCCCCGGCAGAATGCAAGGTACCCCCAGTGGAGCCATTTCCCCAACGCAGTCTAAAAAGGGTTTCCCCAATGGAGTTGAATCATCTTCCCCAGTAGATTCTGGAAGCTTATCCCCTGCGAAACACAAATAAGTCTCCCTAGCCAAATTCAGAAGGTTATCCTCACAAGGGTCTAACTGGGTTATCCTCAGCAAGTTGCAACTGAAAGATCATCCCTAGTGAAGTTCTTTCTTTCCCCAAGCAGGACTTCTATCCTCAACAGATTCAATATCACCAGCAATGGTAATCAATCCCCAGCGGAGTTCATCATCAAAATCCCCAACAGAGCTTATCAACGGAATCCCCAGCGGAGTTTATCGTTAAAATCATCAACAGAGCATCTCTTCCCCACAGAGAAATTCCCCGCAGAGTAATTACTTCATCAGTTTATTCCCCAACGGAGTTATTTTCTCCTACAGGTTTATTCTCACAACCATCTTCGTTCATCATCCCCAGCGGAAACGAAGAACTCAACTCTATTCTCCAGTAGCTCTGGGATTTATTTCCCCCAGCTAAAACATCACATCTTCATACATCATGACATGCATACGCATCATACAACACAAATCTCATTTATTATGAGAACATCATGCATTTCATACATCATGACATGCATACGCATCATACAACACAAATCTCATTTATTTTGAGAACATCATGACATCATGCATTTCATACATCATGACATTGCATGCAGCTAACATTTTACCTTTTTCAGGAGAAGGTCAATCAAAAGATGGCTACCATCAACCTTTTCACGTCCCAGTTTAATACCTGTAACAAGCCAGGAAAATATCTGTGGACGACTGATCGTAGATTGATACCTGTAACAAGCCAGGAAATTATCTACATGAAGAGATTGAAGATGAATACCTGTAACAAGCCAGGAAGCCTTTCTTTCTCAGGTCAGAGATCAATACCTGAAACCAGCCAGGACAGATATTTCCTCGACCAAACTTTTCAGATCCCAGTTTAATACTTGTAGCAAGCCAGGAAAATATCTGTGGACGACTGATTGTGGCAATCCAAAAAAAAATTGTCAATATCCGAACCATCACTGGTATATGAGAGCAAAGACTCAAACAAGATCTAATGCATAATTAATTGAGTTTAGGATTGAATAACATCACGAAGAGCGGGTGGGTACAAATATACTTTGAGCCTTTATCCTTTGTTTCTTATACCGTGAACCAAGCCACGTTACAACCCTTCAAAAGTCCTAACTGAAGCATGGGTTAGTCCGAAAGCATACTGTTACAAAAGGTATCCTGACTCCTGTAGGGCTTGCTGTAAATCCTGAGTTGACATCACATTTTACAAAATTTTCCTATCTCACTGAAAAAATGCATTTTCACAAACTTCAAGACAGACATAAGCTTTGCATTCTTAAAATAACATTGTTTGCATATGACTATTTGTTCAAATAACAGAGAAATTCACACAATGAATATTCGATGAACGAAATCCCTCACAGTGAACAAAATCACTTCAAAAAGGATGACGCTTCCATTGGAAAATCTCCTATAAACAAGGGGGCATGACATGTCACTATCTAGCACACCTGGGGCAGTCCAGTCAAGATTCCAGGAAATCTCTGAAGAAGTGCAGAGTAACCAAGGGCAAGTTTCCATCTTCGTCACCTGGGGCATGAGACATGAATTCCAGCAACGAATCTTGCATGATCAAACATCTTATGGTAGTATGGAAACACGAAACTACTGGCAGTGACACCTCCCTACACTCTGAGAGTGTGGACATAGTCAAAAAAGTACTATGCATAATCAAAGACCCGCTAGGTTGACTGGCCTAGGCAAAAATAAGGGCTTCCCGGCGAACCAAATGGGTTCGGGCAAAAATAAGGGATGAAAATGAAAATTTGTACACCTGGCAAGTCGAAAACCTGAAAAGGCAGCTTGGGCAAAAAAGGGTATCCCGATGGACTGAAAACCCGAAAGGGCGGTCCAGGAAAAAATTAGGGATCAAAGCGTACGACTATGTCCCGTCATCTTGTCACTTGCCTACCAGAAGAAGATTTGTCACTTCAATCGGAAATTACCAAGCACCTTATGATTGGTGGATCCGGAACTGACTGTTTAACGCTGGTTCGCGAAATGTCGCGGTAAGCAAGAGTCACCACCGTCTTTTATTTTCTCCAAATGGAAAGGACAAAAGCACAGAAAAAATTCCTTATTGAGATTAGTTCTCGGTTCGGGAGGTAGATTTATAGAAAGGGAAGGAGTTAGCACCCTTTCTATCCATGGTTATCCATGGGCTCTTAGATACTTGCTCATTTGTGTTTTCAAAATGTTTGTTTTCTTTTCAAGGTGAGTGGGTTTGAAAAAGTTTCGTTTAAAATTTCAGTTCGACTCTTGTATCAGTCCTCAAGAGTGTTTGAAAAGTTGTTTTGAAAGCTTTTTGCAAAGTGTCGGTGTGAAAAGAAGTTTTTGATTTGTTTTGAATTAGAGCAAGTATCTACGAGTCATCTACCTACCCTAAGGAATTAGTCTGTGTAAATGTCCTTAAGGTAGTGTCATCCCACCATTGAGAGGTGGGTAGCACCACCGTTGGAGGTGTTCGGGTCAATTCGAGGGTTAGGGACAGTGTGGTCACCGAGCAATAGTAAGATACCTTAGAAGCTACCCTTATGCCATTGATCTTTTTATTCCGAGGCAACCGTTTCGAGGCAACTTGTTTCGAGGCAACTGTTTCGAGGCAACTAGATCAATGGAACATAAGGACTCACTAAGACGTCCTGTACTCGACGACCACGTTTCGAGGGGCAAGGCAACAGTGTGATCACCAGAGCAACAGTAGGACACCTTAGAAGCTACCCTTATGTCATGTTCATGGACATAAGGACTTACTAAGACGTCCTGTACTCGACGACCACATTTCGAGGGGCAAGGCAACAGTGAGGCGTACCCTAAGAGTGGTGTGTGAATTGTGTGTCATTTTCAGTTATTATTTGTCTTGTCATGCATTGGGTGAGCTACGCTTTGATTTTATTTGGGCATTCATTCTTTCATGTGATTAGCAGTTAAAAGGGTGCGGAAAATAAAAATGCGGAAAATAAAGGTCCTACGCTATTACAAGGCGCGGGTCTACATCGCCAAATTAAACCAAGACCCGATTTGAATAAAAGTGCGGAAAGTAAATGTCCTAATTATCTATTACAAGGCTTTGGGGCAAATACATTATATCCACAAAAGAAATAAAAATAAATGCGAAAAGAAATAAGAATCGAGAGTGCGAGGGCGTTGGACCCTTTAAAGAAATTAAATAGAAATTATAAATTAATTAATGATTAAATAAAGAAAAGAGATTATTTTTATGTTTTTTTGGTATTTTATGAAATAAAGAAAGTTAATTGAAATTAGAAATTAAAATAAAAGCCTAGTTCTAAATTTGTTTTTAATTAAAAAAATGTTTAAGTTTTAACCTAATTTATCTTAATTAATTAAATGCCATATTTATTTACAAAATTAATTAATAATAATAATAAGGAGAAAAAGTTATTTATTGAGAAAAGAATAAAGATACTAATAACCTAATTTTTATGTTTTTTTTATAATTATTTTAGAAAAAGACATTAAAGTTAAAAACCTAAATTTAAACTAATTGTTTTATTGGAATTTATTTACAAAAACTATTTAAAGAAAAAAAATTAAATAAAACATATTTTTATTTTTTAATGATTTCTGATTTTTTGGTTTTGTGTTATTATTAAGATTAATTTTGGTGAATTAAATAAAACAAAAGAAAAACAATTAAAATAAAAAGAAAAAAAGAAAAATGGAAAAATGAAAGGTGATGCAAACCATGGGGGTGTTGACCCAATTTAGGAGGGAGCACGAAGTCGCGGCAGAAGCGGATCTGGAAGCGGCGGTTGAGTCCGCGGTTGCACGGCGGAACTGCGATTTGGACGCTTCTCGTTCTTCTATTTCTGATTCAGAGAGCCAAATTCCAGTCCTGATCTTCACAAAGAATTTTATGGATAAAGTTCAAACAATCAAAAAGAAAATTAAATAGAATAAATGAAATTGAAAATGTTAGAATTTTGTGTTGCTTTATCATGACTCAATGATGTTGTTGTGGTGCTGTCAAGAGGATGATGATTTGTGGTTGCATCAGTTTTGAGCTTGTGTCAACGGTATGAACATGAGCTTGTGTAAGGTTTATGTTTTGGTTGATGAGATTTTTGTTAAAGTTGGTTCATGGTAAATTGCACGTGAAAAGTGAATTTACAGTGCAACAAGAAGAAAAGTGGGGGTTTCCATCGAGTGGCCTCCGTACAGGAATTTGTATAAGAGAATATGAGGTTTTTTTTTTGGAATTTTTTGTTTTTTCGTTTTAGAGAGTTCTCTAGGTTGTGTTCTTTTTTTTTGATAACTTGCATATGCATTATGTAATGTATTTCAATTGGAATTAAGGGCCTTGAAGCCTTGCATTCATACATAAGATTTTGCCATAAACCTCCATTAACAAACTTTCCATCTTTGTACCAATTTTGAATTCTTTCTTGATTAGGCCTTGAAACAAATTTGGGATGTTGTATAATGATGATTCAAAGCTAATCAAGACCAAATATGCCCCTTAATTAACCTTCTTGATTTTTATTTGATTTTAAAGGATTTAAAATGAATTAAATCCAATAAAATCAAATAAAAATGAAAAAATTAATTTTAAAATTTGAAATAAAATGTGGGACACGTGGAAAGCACGGCCAAGCTGATTCAAATGGAAAAAGTGGTCCCCTTTTGTCAAAAATGAAATTTCAAGGATAAATGATTTTGGCCATTTCACAAAAATTTCCCAACTTCTCCAATGCATATATTGCTCAATTTTGAAGTTATGAATATGTTCTTGGACATTTTGGAAAGGTCTTGAAGTCCTCTAACCAATTTCTTTGGTCCCATGTCATTTTGATTTACCAATCTCAAGTTATGGTCTTTGACTTAAAGTGCCTTTTTGTTGACTTTTGAAAATGACCTATAATGTTGAAATTGATAACTTTTTGTGAGAGCATTTCTTGGACTTGGAATGTGAAGATGAATTGTAGGAAATGTCTTCCCCTTCAAGATGAGAATTGGATGGAATTTTTCTGATGAACCATGAAAAAGTTATGCCTTGGTCAAGTTACAGTTGACTTTTCAGCTGTCCAAAAATAGAAACTTTTGCATCTTGAGACTTTTTGAGCCATACTTTGAGAATCATGATCAAGCATTGATCAAATGATGTTTGTGGCTTCAAAATAAGATGTTGACCAAAAATTTTGACTTTTGACTGCCAAATGACCATTTTGCCCCTATAGTTGACTGTTGAGCAATTAGGTTTTTTGACTGTGCAACTTGACCTTGTGAGCCTTGAAACTTGACATGTAGGTGCTTGACAATGTGTATGAGCATGGGACTTGATTGAGCCCTTGAAAACCTCAACTTCCTTGCAGGAACCAAAAACCCTAGTTTGACTGGCTTAGGAGGATGGTTGACTGGGTAGCCCTTGAGTAGACTTTGAACCATTTGAGGTGATGCTTGTCAAAACTTTGAAGATTATGGGAGGGCAAATTTTGGGGTACAACAGTTGCCCCTGTTCAATCTTCTTAGACCTGAGGATGTAGATTGGCGTGTGTGCCTTTCGTGATCCGAGGGTGGAAGATGATTGAACACTAGAGTGCCCATAAATTTGCACTCACATAGTAGAGTATCAACAGTGTGATAGCGGGAATGGGCTTAAAGATGCCATTTGGAGAGATGATGGATAGGAGGATGGGCTTATAGATGCCATCTGGAAGTGTGACAGAACCTTGTCGGGAATGGGCTTATAGATGCCATTTGGAGACTGTCGGATAACTGAATTTGAATAAGAAATAGAATAGCTTCCGTGCCTGGAGAATATCTAGCCTATATCTAGTTGTTGACGTCTGAATAAACAGTAGAATGACCGCCGTGTCTGGGGTATATCTATACTGTATCTGTATGAGAGACAGAATGTCATCCGAATCTGGATCGTATATGGACTGAACAATAGAAGAGCATCCGAGATGGAGCATCTCTAAGTTGTTTTTTAGAAGTTTGAATCTGAATAAGCAATAGAATGGTATCCGGATCTGGAGCATCTCTAGGCTATATCTGAAAGGAAATCTGGAATGAGTGTCAGAACGTCGCCATGCCTGGGTCACATCTGAACCATATCTAGAAGGAGTCTTGAATAAGCAAAAGAACATCATCTATATCTGGAGCATTTCCAAGCTATCTCTGAGAGGAAATATGGAAAAAGTATCAGAACGTCGCCATGCCTGGGTCACATCTGAACCATATCTAGAAGGAGTCTTGAATAAGCAAAAGAACAACATCCATATCTGGAGCATTTCCAAGCTATCTCTGAGAGGAAATCTGGAATAAGTATCAGAACATCGCCATGCCTGGGTCACATCTGAACCATCTCTAGAAGGAGTCTTGAATAAGCAAAAGAACAGCATCCATATCTGGAGCATTTCCAAGCTATCTCTGAGAGGAAATCTGGAATAAGTATCAGAACGTCGCCATGCCTGGGTCACATCTGAACCATATCTAGAAAGGTGATCTCTGAATAAACAACAGAATAGCCTCCGTGCCCGGAGAATCTCTAAGTTATATCTGAGAAGAAATCTGGAATAAGTATTAGAACGTCGCCATGCCTGGGTCACATCTGAACCATATCTAGAAAGGTGATCTCTGAATAAACAACAGAACAGCCTCCGTGCCCGGAGCATCTCTAAGTTATATCTGAGAAGAAATCTGGAATAAGTATCAGAATGTCGCCATGCCTGGGTCACATCTGAACCATATCTAGAAAGGTGATCTCTGAATAAACAACAGAACAGCCTCCGTGCCCAGAGCATCTCTAAGTTATATCTGAGAAGAAATCTGGAATAAGTATCAGAACACCGCCATGCCTGGGTCACATTTGAACCATATCTAGAAAGGTGATCTCTGAATAAACAACAGAACAACCTTCGTGCCCAGAGCATCTCTAAGTTATATCTGAGAAGAAATCTGGAATAAGTATCAGAACATCGCCATGCCTGGGTCACATCTGAACCATATCTAGAAAGGTGATCTCTGAATAAACAACAGAATAGCCTCCGTGCCCGGAGCATCTCTAAGTTATATCTGAGAAGAAATCTGGAATAAGTATCAGAACGTCGCCATGCCTGGGTCACATCTGAACCATATCTAGAAAGGTGATCTCTGAATAAACAACAGAACAACCTCCGTGCCCAGAGCATCTCTAAGTTATATCTGAGAAGAAATCTGGAATAAGTATCAGAACGTCACCATGCCTGGGTCACATCTGAACCATATCTAGAAAGGTGATCTCTGAATAAACAACAGAACAGCCTCCGTGCCCGGAGCATCTCTATGTTATATCTGAGAAGAAATCTGGAATAAGTATCAGAACGTCGCCATGCCTGGGTCACATCTGAACCATATCTAGAAAGGTGATCTCTGAATAAACAACAGAACAACCTCCGTGCCCGGAGCATCTCTAAGTTATATCTGAGAAGAAATCTGGAATAAGTATCAGAACGTCGCCATGCCTGGGTCACATCTGAACCATATCTAGAAAGGTGATCTCTGAATAAACAACAGAACAGCCTCCGTGCCCGGAGCATCTCTAAGTTATATCTGAGAAGAAATCTGGAATAAGTATCAGAACGTCGCCATGCCTGGGTCACATCTGAACCATATCTAGAAAGGAATTTTGAATAAGCAAAAGAACAGCATCCATATCTGGAGCATTTCCAAGCTATCTCTTTAATCTTTTTAACGTAGACATGCCCTGGCCGGATGCAGGTATCGAATCCACAATCAATCGCTCACAGACATGCCCTGGCTAGATACATGAATCGAATCTGGGATTGCGATAGTTGATAGTAATCATCTTTGTATTGACCTTTCCTGAAAAAAGGCAAAACATTAGTTGTATGCAATGTCATGGTGCATGGAATGCGCGGTGTCATGACGTTTATAACCAATGGGATTGTAGAATGTGATGTTTATATCATGTATGAAAATGTGATGTTTGCGAATGTATTTTTGTCTAGGAAAATAAATCCTTGACGAATGCCAGGAGCTTATCCTGGGCTGATGTTGCAAGAATACCGGTAGGAGAAGATAACTCCGTTGGGGAATAAACTTGGCGAATAGATTACTCTGCGGGGAAAATTACTCTAGCGATCTTGCTGGGGAAAATACTTTGTGGGAAGAGAGGTACTTTGCTGAGATGTTGTATGAGAACTCCGTTGGGGATACCATTGTTGAGTTACGTTTGGGAGGTTTGAGGAATTCCGCTGGGGATAGGAATACTTCGCCGATGACGATCTTTCCGTGGCAATTAGCTGAGGATAACCCAGTTATAAGCTCTGGCGAGGAATAACCTTCTGAATAAAGACGGGGAGAGATATGCTCTACAAAGGATAAGCTTCCAGAATCTACTGGGGATAAGCTTCCTACTGGGGAGATGATTTAACTCTCCTGGGGATACTTTGGACTGTACTGGGAAGGGCTCCGCTGGATGTCTAGATTCTACCGAGGAACAATATTAGATCAAGACTGCCGGGGATGCTTGTTGAGGGTGTTTGTAGACTCTGCTGAGGAATGTTGAGATCCGCTGGGGAGAATCCAACGTCCATAAGGCTGACTGAGTAGGCTAATTCTGCTTGGGGAGAGTATGTTGACTTGCTGGCTCACTCTCTGGGGAATTAAGGCATCTTGGACGTTCTTCAGCTGAACCTACCTTGGTACCTTGGTGGACAGAGCAATTAGATCGCTTAGACGACTCATTATTGCCCCTGTTTCAGTGGGAGAAGGCACCTGTGGGGGTAGTTGACAAATCTTCTGGTAGACAGGTGACGAGATGCCAGGACATAGTCGTACGCTTAAATCCCTAATTTTTGCCTGGACCGCCCTTTCGGGTTTTCAGTCCACCGGGATACCCATTTCTACCCAAGCCGCCTTTTCAGGTTTTCGACTTGCCGGGTGTACAGATTTTTTCTTTTCATCCCTTATTTTTGCCCGAACCCTTTTGGTTCGCCGGGAAGCCCTTATTTTTGCCTAGGTGTGTCAACCTATCGGGTCTTTGATTACGCGTAGTATTTTTTTCCGACTATGTCCATGCTCTCAGGATGTAGGGAGGTGCCCCTGTTAGAAGTGTTTTGTCATGCCACCAGAAGATGTTTGATCAGACAAGATTCGTTGTTGGAATGCCCCAAGTGACTCAGGCCGAGATTTGCCTCAGGCTGTTCGGACTTTGAGAGATTCTCCGAATCTTGATTTAATTGCCCCAGATGATGGACAATAATCACGTCCGCCCTTTGATTGGAAGTGCTTTTGTTCACTAGGTATTCATCGTGCGAATTTCTCTGCTGTTCGAACAAATAGTCATACGCAAATAGTATTATATCAAGAATGCAAAGCTTATGTTTGTCTTGAAGATTTTGAAAATGCATTCTTTTTTCATAAAACAAGTGAATGTTTGTAAAACGTGATGTCAACTCCGTATTTACCGTAGGCCTTAAGGAGTCAGGATACCTTTCGTAACAGTATGCTTTCGAACTAACCCATGCTTCAGCTAGGACTTTTAAGGGTTATAACGTGGCCTGGTTCATGGTTTAAGAAACAAAGGATAAAGGCTTAAATTATTTGTACCCACCCGCTCTTCGTGATGTTCTTCAAACCTAAGCTTAGTTGATCGTGCGTTAGACCTTGTTTGAGTCTTTGTCCTGATGTTCCAATGATGGTTCAGATATTGATGATTTATTCTGAATAGGCAGTCATTTTTTGTGTTTTTGTTGAGGGTTTGTGCGACCTCTTTTTTGATTTTATTATCCCTATTTTTTCCTGAACTGTTTCTTTTTGGAATTACAGTCAGTGGGATGCCCCAGTTTTGTAAGTCTCCTTCATAGGTTTTGACTTATTGGGTTTTTATTTTTGAGGTATAACGACTGCCTATCCTTATGATTATTCGGAATCATCACTGTCTTCTTTTTTTGTAAGGACCTCTTTGGTGCCATTTGTTATGCACTTGGATCAATTGAGAGACTACCCTGCCCTAGGTTATAATTAAGGATTTTAAATTTCGAAAAGAAAAACTCCTACTTCTTTGGCTCAGAGGGGTTGACGAGGGATTATCTTCCTTATAACTCCAGTGTTTAGGGATTGAAATAATGCCTGTACCTCATCAGCGGGGTCTGTTCAAAAGCATACTGTAAATGTCATGATATCGTTTTCATCATCCTCCCTCAAGAGGCTTAGAATTATTAATCGAGCGTTGATCATCAGAAAAAATATGAAAATAATTTACATATAGTGAATACGAATATATTGCTTCAAAACAGACATATGTGATGCATTAATGAATAACAACGTTTAACATGAATAAATGTTTGAACAATCAAAAGAAAATTACAACTTGAAAAATTCTAATGAACAAAAGTCTTCTAGTCTCAGGACCTGTTACTTCAACTGATGCATCTTGTAGGGATGGCAGAAGACCTCAGCTTGACCCACTTGGGTGAAATCCACTACTCCTTCATTAATCAGATCCTGGACCTTGTTCTTCAGAGCCCAGCAGTCGGCAGTGTCGTGTCCAGGACTATCAGAGTGATATGCACACCTTTTGTTGGGATGATAGTTAGGAGCAGAGATGTTGGGGTTCCAGGGAGGAGCCCTTAATGTAATCAGATTCAACCTCAGCAGGTGTTGCAGAGCTTGAAACAAAGGCATGTTGATCTGGGTGAACTGCCTCTTGGACCTGCTTGGCCTACTCAGATCAACCTGTTGCTCTGGGCGAGGTTGTAGTTGGACCTGTGAGGTAGTAGCAATTTGGAGAGTTCTATTCTTCACCATGTCAGGTTCTTGTCCTCTTGGAAACTGATCAAAGACCTGGTCTCTGACTTGGGCAGGTTGCTTCATATGGTGTCTCTCTTGGTGGAGCTGACTGATTATGGTCCTCAACTCTTCTTGCTCCTGAGCTAGACCTTGGATGAGAGCCCTTTGCCCCAGCATCTGGGTTTTCAATGTATCTACTTCAGCTTGTAGACGTTTCAGCTGTCCGTCCTTGTCATCTTCAGCACTGTTCCTGGCTAAAGTCCCCATGAGGAGTGTCCTTAACTCTTCCTGCCCCTTGGATAGGCTTAGGAAGATCTCCTTGAACTGAGTCTCTTGAGCATGAAGACCCTGGTTATCTTGTTGGGAAGCCATTGCTGAAATAAACAGCGTAGATGGTAAGTGACCTGTAAAGAAAGGTACCTGTAATGCAATGATGTTTATATATGCATGCAATGTTTTCAAGGACCTCGCGGGGTAAACAAGAAAAATTATTAGAATCTGGTAACTGATGGCTTGATTGAAGGCACTTCATGTTGTTGAGAGTCCTTCTTCAAGGGTCAAAAGCTCACCATATCCAGTGGGTCATAGCCCCTGACAACTTTGGCTCGGGGAACTTTCCTCAAGTGTCAAAGCTCACCATATCAAGTGGGTCATAGCCCCTGACAACCTTGTCTAGAGGAAAATAAGTCCTCTTTTCCCCTTGCTGGGATAGTTGATTCATCATGACCTGCGTCACAAGCCCTTGAGGTCCTTGAAACGGATTAGTCCTTATGCAGGATGTATGCAATGGTATGATGTTATGCTATGCATGGGGTAACGTAGGTAAACCCTGTTATGAGTCCCAATTAAGGACTGTAAACAAAACCTGCAAGAAACTCAGTAACCCTGTTATGAGTCCCAATTAAGGACTATAAACAAAACCTGCAAGAAAACTCAGTAAACCCTGTTATGAGTCTCAATTAGGGACTATAAACAAAACCTGCAAGAAATTTCAGTAAACCCTGTTATGAGTCTCAATTAGGGACTATAAACAAAACCTGCAGGAAACTTAGTAACCCTGTTATGAGTCTCAATTAGGGACTATAAACAAAACCTGCAAGAAACTTAGTAACCCTGTTATGAGTCCCAATTAGGGATTATGAACAAGACCTGCAAGAAAACTCAATAAACCCTGTTATGAGTCTCAATTAGGGACTATAAACCAAACCTGCAAGAAAACTCAAGTGTCAGATAACAAGTAGTCAAGTTGGAAGGCACACAAGTCACACAAGAGAAGCCCTTAGAGTTTAGTCCAGCATGGGGTCTGGGTATTACCCTCTTGAAGTTGGTGGGCTCAACCTGTCCTATTAGAAGTAACCGGGTTCTAAGGGTCCCAATATCACTGGATTGCTTTCATTGTTCATCGTTTCGATTTAGCCACTGAACTGGCGACCGAAATATTCCAGGAAAGCAACCCTCAATTGGGTGTAGTATCGAGTATCAACCAACCTCGGACTGCACCAAAGTCAGTTATCTCACTACCCTAAAAAGGCCAAGATAGTTCAATTAAGGTTCCTAAGGTCGGTTGATGCTTAATGACACTACGCGGAGGCCCCGTACTCTCCTTGACTGAACTCAAGGGTTACCGGTACACACCAAAGTGCCACATCAACGTAGCAGACTGTTTCAACCATGTCGGTATACCCCGCACAGTTCCCTCACAGCCTTGTTGCTACTTTCTAAGAAGGTATCCCCAGATCCGGGTTAGGATCTATAGAACTCCCAAGACAGTCCCACAATTTAAAGCAAACAAGTCAAAGCAATTGAAAACACAGTGATCTTAGTCCTAAGGTACACCTCACTTTAAAAGATCCCCAGCAGAGTCGCCAGTTCTGTGATCGGTGGATCCGGAACTGACTGTTTAATGCTGGTTCACGAAATGTCGCGGTAAGCAAGAGTCGCCACCGTCTTTTATTTTCTCCAAATGGAAAGGACAAAAGCACAGAAAAAATTCCTTATTGAGATTAGTTCTCGGTTCGGGAGGTAGATTTATAGAAAGGGAAGGTGTTAGCACCCTTTCTATCCATGGTTATCCATGGGCTCTTAGATACTTGCTCATTTGTGTTTTCAAAATGTTTGTTTGCTTTTCAAGGTGAGTGGGTTTGAAAAAGTTTCGTTTAAAATTTCAGTTCGATTCTTGTATCAGTCCTCAAGAGTGTTTGAAAAGTTGTTTTGAAAGCTTTTTGCAAAGTGTCGGTGTGAAAAGAAGTTTTTGATTTGTTTTGAATTAGAGCAAGTATCTACGAGTCATCTACCTACCCTAAGGAATTAGTCTGTGTAAATGTCCTTAAGGTAGTGTCATCCCACCATTGAGAGGTGGGTAGCACCACCGTTGGAGGTGTTCGGGTCAATTCGAGGGTTAGGGACAGTGTGGTCACCGAGCAATAGTAAGATACCTTAGAAGCCACCCTTATGCCATTGATCTTTTTATTCCGAGGCAACCGTTTCGAGGCAACTTGTTTCGAGGCAACTGTTTCGAGGCAACTAGATCAATGGAACATAAGGACTCACTAAGACGTCCTGTACTCGACGACCACGTTTCGAGGGGCAAGGCAACAGTGTGATCACCAGAGCAACAATAGGACACCTTAGAAGCTACCCTTATGCCATGTTCATGGATATAAGGACTTACTAAGACGTCCTGTACTCGACGACCACGTTTCGAGGGGCAAGGCAACACTGAGGCGTACCCTAAGAGTGGTGTGTGAATTGTGTGTCATTTTCAGTTATTATTTGTCTTGTCATGCATTGGGTGAGCTACGCTTTGATTTTATTTGGGCATTCATTCTTTCATGTGATTAGCAGTTAAAAGGGTGCGGAAAATAAAAATGCGGAAAATAAAGATCCTACGCTATTACAAGGCGCGGGTCTACATCGCCAAATTAAACCAAGACCCGATTTGAATAAAAGTGCGGAAAGTAAATGTCCTAATTATCTATTACAAGGCTTTGGGGCAAATACATTATATCCACAAAAGAAATGAAAATAAATGCGAAAAGAAATAAGAATCGAGAGTGCGAGGGCGTTGGACCCTTTAAAGAAATTAAATAGAAATTATAAATTAATTAATGATTAAATAAAGAAAAGAGATTATTTTTATGTTTTTTTGGTATTTTATGAAATAAAGAAAGTTAATTGAAATTAGAAATTAAAATAAAAGCCTAGTTCTAAATTTGTTTTTAATTAAAAAAAATGTTTAAGTTTTAACCTAATTTATCTTAATTAATTAAATGCCATATTTATTTACAAAATTAATTAATAATAATAATAAGGAGAAAAAGTTATTTATTGAGAAAAGAATAAAGATACTAATAACCTAATTTTTATGTTTTTTTTATAATTATTTTAGAAAAAGACATTAAAGTTAAAAACCTAAATTTAAACTAATTGTTTTATTGGAATTTATTTACAAAAACTATTTAAAGAAAAAAAAATTAAATAAAACATATTTTTATTTTTTAATGATTTCTGATTTTTTGGTTTTGTGTTATTATTAAGATTAATTTTGGTGAATTAAATAAAACAAAAGAAAAACAATTAAAATAAAAAGAAGAAAAGAAAAATGGAAAAATGAAAGGTGATGCAAACCATGGGGGTGTTGACCCAATTTAGGAGGGAGCACGAAGTCGCGGCAGAAGCGGATCTGGAAGCGGCGGTTGAGTCCGCGGTTGCGCGGCGGAACTGCGATTTGGACGCTTCTCGTTCTTCTGTTTCTGATTCAGAGAGCCAAATTCCAGTCCTGATCTTCACAAAGAATTTTATGGATAAAGTTCAAACAATCAAAAAGAAAATTAAATAGAATAAATGAAATTGAAAATGTTAGAATTTTGTGTTGCTTTATTATGACTCAATGATGTTGTTGTGGTGCTGTCAAGAGGATGATGATTTGTGGTTGCATCAGTTTTGAGCTTGTGTCAACGGTATGAACATGAGCTTGTGTAAGGTTTATGTTTTGGTTGATGAGATTTTTGTTAAAGTTGGTTCATGGGAAATTGCACGTGAAAAGTGAATTTACAGTGCAACAAGAAGAAAAGTGGGGGTTTCCATCGAGTGGCCTCCGTACAGGATTTTGTATAAGAGAATATGAGGTTTTTTTTTTGGAATTTTTTGTTTTTTCGTTTTAGAGAGTTCTCTAGGTTGTGTTCTTTTTTTTTTTGATCACTTGCATATGCATTATGTAATGTATTTCAATTGGAATTAAGGGCCTTGAAGCCTTGCATTCATACATAAGATTTTGCCATAAACCTCCATTAACAAACTTTCCATCTTTGTACCAATTTTGAATTCTTGCTTGATTAGGCCTTGAAACAAATTTGGGATGTTGTATAATGATGATTCAAAGCTAATCAAGACCAAATATGCCCCTTAATTAACCTTCTTGATTTTTATTTGATTTTAAAGGATTTAAAATGAATTAAATCCAATAAAATCAAATAAAAATGAAAAAATTAATTTCAAATTTTGAAATAAAATGTGGGACACGTGGGAAGCATGGCCAAGCTGATTCAAATGGAAAAAGTGGGCCCCTTTTGTCAAAAATGAAATTTCAAGGATAAATGATTTTGGCCATTTCACAAAAATTTCCCAACTTCTCTAATGCATATCTTGCTCAATTTTGAAGTTATGAACATGTTCTTAGACATTTTGGAAAGGTCTTGAAATCCTATAACCAATGTCTTTGGTCCCATGTCATTTTGATTTACCAATCTCAAGTTATGGTCTTTGACTTAAAGTGCCTTTTTGTTGACTTTTGAAAATGACCTATAATGTTGAAATTGATAACTTTTTGTGAGAGCATTTCTTGGACTTGGAATGTGAAGATGAATTATAGGAAATGTCTTCCCCTTCAAGATGAGCATTGGATGGAATTTTTCTGATGAACCATGAAAAAGTTATGCCTTGGTCAAGTTACAGTTGACTTTTCAGCTGTCCAAAAATAGAAACTTTTGCATCTTGAGACTTTTTGAGCCATACTTTGAGAATCATGATCAAGCATTGATCAAATGATGTTTGTGGCTTCAAAATAAGATGTTGACCAAAAAATTTGACTTTTGACTGCCAAATGACCATTTTGCCCCTACAGTTGACTGTTGAGCAATTAGGTTTTTTGACTGTGCAACTTGACCTTGTGAGCCTTGAAACTTGACATGTAGGTGCTTGACAATGTGTATGAGCATGGGACTTGATTGAGCCCTTGAAAACCTCAACTTCCTTGCAGGAACCAAAAACCCTAGTTTGACTGGCTTAGGAGGATGGTTGACTGGGTAGCCCTTGAGTAGACTTTGAACCATTTGAGGTGATGCTTGTCAAAACTTTGAAGATTATGGGAGGGAAAATTTTGGGGTACAACACACCTCATAGGTGGGGATAATACTCGATCCACAGGGCCTTCGCAGGCACCTTCTCCCGCAGAAACAGGGGCAATAAAAATTAACCAAACTGTACAGCTGCTCTCCTCACCAGGTACAAAGGTAGATTCAGCTGAAGAACAGGGCTAAGATACTTTCACTCCCCGCAGAATAAGGCAATAATGGTAGCTCTCCCAGCTGAGACTTGCAGCTATGTACAAATCAGCAATACTCTCCCCAAGCAGAGTTAGTTTACCATCAGCCCTAAAAAAGCTTGGCATCCCTAGAAGGTCTTAATATTCCCCAGCGGAGTATAAGGATATTCCCCAACAAGCATAAGAGTATCCCTGGCAGTCTTAATATTCCTCAACGGAATATAAGAATGTTCCCCGGCAGAATGCAAGGTACCCCCAGTGGAGCCATTTCCCCAACGCAGTCTAAAAAGGGTTTCCCCAATGGAGTTGAATCATCTTCCCTAGTAGATTCTGGAAGCTTATCCCCTGCGAAACACAAATAAGTCTCCCCAGCCAAATTCAGAAGGTTATCCTCACAAGGGTCTAACTGGGTTATCCTCAGCAAGTTGCAACTGAAAGATCATCCCTAGCGAAGTTCTTTCTTTCCCCAAGCAGGACTTCTATCCTCAACAGTTTCAATATCACCAGCAATGGTAATCAATCCCCAGCGGAGTTCATCATCAAAATCCCCAACAGAGCTTATCAACAGAATCCACAGCGGAGTTTATCGTTAAAATCATCAACAAAGCATCTCTTCCCCACAGAGTAATTCCCCGCAGAGTAATTACTTCATCAGTTTATTCCCCAACAGAGTTATTTTCTCCTACAGGTTTATTCTCACAACCATCTTCGTTCATCATCCCCAGCGGAAACGAAGAACTCAAATATATTCTCCAGTAGCTCCGGGATTTATTTTCCCCAGCTAAAACATCACATCTTCATACATCATGACATGCATACGCATCATACAACACAGATCTCATTTATTTTGAGAACATCATGACATCATGCATTTCACACATCATGACATTGCATGCAGCTAATGTTTTACCTTTTTCAGGAGGAGGTCAATCAAAAGATGGCTACCATCAACCTTTTCACGTCCCAGTTTAATACCTGTAACAAGCCAGGAAAATATATGTGGACGACTGATCGTAGATTGATACCTGTAACAAGCCAGGAAATTATCCACATGAAGAGATTGAAGATGAATACTTGTAACAAGCCAGGAAGCCTTTCTTTCTCAGGTCAGAGATCAATACCTGAAACCAGCCAGGACAAATATCTCCTCGACCAACCTTTTCAAATCCCAGTTTAATACCTGTAACAAGCCAGGAAAATATCTGTGGACGACTGATCGTAGATTGATACCTGTAACAATCCAGGAAATTATCTACATGAAGAGATTGAAGATTAATACCTGTAACAAGCTAGGAAGCCTTTCTTTCTCAGATCAGAGATCAATACCTGAAACCATCTAGGACAGATATCTCCTCGACCAACCTTTTCAGATCCCAGTTTAATACTTGTAGCAAGCCAGGAAAATATCTGTGGACGACTGATTGTGGATTAATACCTGAAACAAGCCAGGAAAATTATCTACATGAAGATATTGAAGATTAATACCTGTAACAAGCCAGGAAGCCTTTCTTTCTCAGGTCAGAGATCAATACCTGAAACCATCCAGGACAGATATCTCCTCGACCAAACTTTTCAGATCCCAGTTTAATACCTGTAGCAAGCCAGGAAAATATCTATGGACGACTGATTGTGGATTAATACCTGAAACAAGCCAGGAAAATTATCTACATGAAGAGATTGAATATTAATACCTGTAACAAGCCAGGAAGCCTTTCTTTCTCAGGTCAGAGGTCAATACCTGAAACCAGCCAGGACAGATATCTCCTCGACCAACTTTACAGATCCCAGTTTAATACCTGTAGCAAGCCAGGAAAATATCTGTGGACAACTGATTGTGGATTAATACCTGAAACAAGCCAGGAAAATTATCTACATGAAGAGATTGAAGATTAATACCTGTAACAAGCCAGGAATCCTTTCTTTCTCAGGTCAGAGATCAATACCTGAAACCATCCAGGACAGATATCTCCTCGACCAACCTTTTCAGATCCCAGTATAATACCTGTAGCAAGCCAGGAAAATATTTGTGGACGACTGATTGTGGATTAATACCTGAAACAAGCCAGGAAAATTATCTACATGAAGCGATTGAAGATTAATACCTGTAACAAGCCAGGAAGCCTTTCTTTCTCAGGTCAGAGATCAATACCTGTTACCAGCCAGGACATATATCTCCTCAACCAACCTTTTCAGATCCCAGTTTAATACCTGTAGCAAGCCAGGAAAATATCTGTGGACGACTGATTGTGTATTAATACCTGAAACAAGCCAGGAATATTATCTACATGAAGAGATTGAAGATTAATACCTGTAACAAGCCAGGAAGCCTTTCTTTCTCAGGTCAGATATCAAAACCTGAAACCAGCCAGGACAGATATCTCCTCGACCAACCTTTTCAGATCCCAGTTTAATACCTGTAGCAAGCCAGGAAAATATCTGTGGACGACTGATTATAGATTAATACCTGAAACAAGCCAGGAAAATTATCTACATGAAGAGATTGAAGATTAATACCTGTAACAAGCCAGGAAGCCTTTCTTTCTCAGGTCAGAGATCAATACCTGAAACTAGCCAGGACAGATATCTCCTCGACCAACCTTTTCAGATCCCAGTTTAATACCTATAGCAAGCCAGGAAAATATTTGTGGACGACTGATTGTGGATTAATACCTGAAACAAGCCAGGAAAATTATCTACATGAAGAGATTGAAGATTAATACCTGTAACAAGCCAGGAAGCCTTTCTTTCTCAGGTCAGAGATCAATACTTGAAACCAACCAGGACAGATATCTCCTCGACCAACCTTTTCAGATCCCAGTTTAATACCTGTAGCAAGCCAGGAAAATATTTGTGGACGACTGATTATGGATTAATACTTGAAACAAGCCAGGAAAAGTATCTACATGAAGAGATTAAAGATTAATACCTGTAACAAGCCAGGAAGCCTTTCTTTCTCAGGTCAGAGATCAATACCTGAAACCAGCCAAGACAAATATCTCTTCGACTAACCTTTTCAGATCCCAGTTTAATACCTGTAGCAAGCCAGGAAAATATCTGTGGACGACTGATTGTGGATTAATACCTGAAACAAGCCAGGAAAATTATCTACATGAAGAGATTGAAGGATAATACCTGTAACAAGCCAGTAAGCCTTTATTTCTCAGGTCAGAGATCAATACCTGAAACCAGCCAGGTCAGATATCTCCTCGACCAACCTTTTCAGATCCCAGTTTAATATCTGTAGCAAGCCAGGAAAATATCTGTGGACGACTGATTATGGATTAATACTTGAAACAAGCCAGGAAAATTATCTACATGAAGAGATTGAAGATTAATACATGTAACAAGCCATGAAGCCTTTCTTTCTCAGGTCAGAGATCAATACCTGAAACCAGCCATGACATATATCTCCTCGACCAACCTTTTCAGATCCCAGTTTAATACCTGTAGCAAGCCAGGAAAATATCTGTGGACGATTGATTGTGGATTAATACCTGAAATAAGCCAGGAAAATTATCTACATGAAGAGATTGAAGATTAACACCTGCAACAAGCCAGGAAGACCATCTTTCTTTCAACAAGTATGCAAGTTCTCGCTAAGGAATCTCTTATGCGACCGACACTCCTGTAGATGGCATCTATAAGCCAATCCTCCTACCAACAATCTCCAAATGGCATCTGTAAGCCCATTCCCGACATCACAATGCTGATACTTCACCATGCGAGTGCAAATTTCTGGGCACTCTAGTGTTCAATTATCTTCCACCCTCGGATCACGAAAGGCTCGAAAGCCAATCTATATCCTCAGGTTTAAGAAAATTGAATAGGGGCAAATGTTGCACCCCAAAATTTGCCCTCTCATGTTTTCTAAAGTATTCCCCCTGCATGGTTGATCACAAACCCTTGCATAAGGAAAAAGAAAATTTTTGAGTGTTGCTTTAATCATTTCGATTGGCAATCTTTAAGACCCTTCGATTGGCATTCTGAAGGAGCACTTCGATTGGCATTCTGAAGGAGCATTTCGATTGGCACTCTGAAGAAGCATTTCGATTGGCATTATGAAGGAGCCTTTCGATTGGCATTATGGACAAGTATTTCGATTGGAATTATGAAGGAGCCTTTCGATTGGCATTATGGACAAGTACTTCGATTGGCATTATAACAGTGTCCTTCGATTGTAATTCCAAAAAGGTCCATTCAAATAAACATTCAAAGGGTCCATTCGAAGAAGCTTTCAAAAAGCATTCAAAGGAGGCCACCAGCCCATTCGAAAGGAAGCATTCGAAGGAGGCCATCAACCCATTCGAAAGGGACCATTCGAAGGAGGTCATCAAGAAGGCACTCAAGTCAAAAACGTCCAGGTTCATTCAAGAGACACAAATGTTTCAAAAGAGGAAAACTTTTAATGTGTCCGTTTCTTGTCTCATGGCATTTAATGGCCTGTTTAATGGCTGTCTCCTGCCATTACTGCACCCTCACACCCCTATAAATACAGAGGCCAACATACATATCAAACACATGAAAATTACACAGAAAATATACACACGAAAGTATACAACACACACAAAAACTCTGCAGGAGAATACACAACGAAAATCACACAACAGGAGAACAAAAGACATTGGAGTTACGCTGCCCAAAAGTCATTAGCATTTTCATAAGTAGCCAAGCCCAGAAGCCCATATCGAAGGTGCCTACATCCAGGAAGCACCCAAATCGAAGGTCCAATCTGTTGGTAAGAAAGGGTAAATTATCCAACCTTGTTTTTCGCATAACATATTATTACTCGTTGTTACTTTCGATTTGCCATCCTAGACAGGATCAAAGGGCCTGGGTTTGGCACCCAGGCCATGTCCATCATTTGCTAATATTTGCTGCAGACATAGCCTGAAGAGACCCAGCAAGCGCAGGATCGAAGGGCATGGGGTTCAATACCCAGGCCCTACATTTTATTTTGCTAACATGCTTTTGCAGGTATAACATCCCAGATCGAAGGAGAGACCTTCTCTGGATCGAACCCATTAGCATGCTGGATCGAAGGAGGCATCTCATTCCTGGATCGCAAGCCATGACCTCCATGATCGAAAGACAATCCTCTTCCCTGGATCGAAGGCTACTCACGCCTTACTGTCTGGCCCAATCAAAAGGACCATTTCCCTCCCTTGGTCGAAACTCCTTTTTTCCCTGGATCGAAGGATCCCCCCCTTGTATTTTATTTTTGTTTTCATTGACATCTTTTTATCTTTTTTTTAATTAACATTAAAATAAATAAAAAACACAAAGAACATTAGGCTAGTTTTTTCTATTAAAATTAACTTTGTTAATTAATCTCTTAATTATCTTAACATTTTCTCAAAAAAAAACTAAAATTAAATATATTTAGATCATTTTCCCAAAATAAAATAAAACAACAAAAAGATTTTGTTCTTAGGATTTTTAGAGTTTATTTTCAGATTCGTGCGCGTTTATTTTATTGTAATTGCCTACTGGGATGTAATAGCTTAACTAAGACCCTTTACTGCTTTTATTTCCCCAATTTTTGGACATGTAAATAATCCCCCTCCCCGAAGCCTTGTAATAGCGTAGGATTTTAAATTCCCGCACTTTAAATTCCTGTACATATATTAACTGTTTAGATGTATGCTAACTAGGATTGCATGACAAGATTAATTCTGAACTTAAAACCAACAGTAGCTCACCATGACATGCAAGAATAATTTAACTGAAAATTGATACACTTGCACATGCCACTCTTAGGGTACGCCTCACTTGGTTGCCTCGAACGTGGTCATTAAGTATAGGATGTTTTAGAGGTCGTCCTTTTGTCCCAAGATCATAAGTTGCCTCGAAATGGTTGCCTCGATAAAAATGATCTAAGACATTAGGATTACCACTAAAGCGTCCTAACGTTGCTATAGTGACCACACGTCCCTAAAATCGAATTGACCCGAAAACTCCAACGACGGTGCTACCTACTCCTCAATAGTGGGATAGCACTGTCTAAAGGACTTTAGCACAATTTAATTCCTTTTTGAGTAGGTAGAGGTTCTTAGAAACTTGCTCTTTCAAAACAAAACAAACTTTTCACACTTACACTTTTCGAACAAAGTTTTCAAAAACACTTCATACACTCTTGAGGACAGAAACAAGAGTTAAATTGATGTTTTCAAACAAAACTTTTTTTCAAAACCCACAATCACAAAGAAAAGCAAACCTTTTGAAAACATAGTGAGCAAGTACCTAAGAGCCCGTGGATAACCACAGATAGAAAGGGTGCTAACACCTTCCCTTTCTATAATCTATCTCCCGAACCCAAGAAACATCTCGAAAAGGAATTTTTTCTGTGCTTTTGTCCTTTCCCTTGTTGGATAAAATAAAAGACGATGGCGACTCTTGCTTACCGCGACACTTTGCAAAAGCAAACGCAAACGCGAACCAGCATTCCAAAAACAGTTAGTTCTCGTTCCCACCGATCACAGAACTGGCGACTCTGTTGGGGATGATATAAGTGAGGTGTACCTTAGGATTAGATCACTTGTGTTTTCAATTGTATTGCTTTATATGCTTTTAATTTTGTGGTTTGTATCGGAGTTCTATAGATCCTAACCCGGATCTGGGGATACCCTTTAGGTAAGTAGCAACAAACTGTGAGGGAACTGTGCGGGGTATACCGACATGGTTGAAACTGTAGCTTTGTTGATGTGGCACTTTGGTGAGTACCGGTAACCCTTGAGTTAAGCCAGGGAGAGTACGGGGCTGCCGCGTGGTGTCGTGAAGCATCAATTGACCTTAGAACCTTACTTGACCATCTTGGCCTTTCTTAGGGGTAGTGAGATGACCGACTTTGGTGCAGTCCGAAGTTGGTAGATACTCGATACTACACTCATTGAGGATTGTTTTCTTGGAATATTTTGGTCGCTAGTTTAGTGGCTAAACCAAAACGATGAACATAGAAAACAATCCAATGATATTGAGCTCCGTAGAACCCGATTACTATTTATAGGACAGGTTTTGAGCCAACTACACTCAAGAGGGTACTTACCTATGAAACTCCATGCCAGCCTAAACTTAAGGTTGTTTGTGTGACTTCAAACTTGAACTACTTGCACATACTTGTTATTTGACAACATGAGTTCCTTGCAGGTTTTGTTTACAGTCCTTATCCAATAATTTGGACTTATTGCAGGGCTTACTTACATCACCTCACACTTATGCTTAAACGCATAGCATACACATCATAGCATCATTTTTTAAACCATTTCAAGGATCTCAAGGGTCTGTGATGCAAGTTATGGTAAATCAAATGGCTAGCAAGGGGCAAATGGGATTTATTTTCCTCTAGCCAAGGTTGTCTAGAAATCCAAGCACGATAACTTGAGTCAGGGGCTATGACCCACTCGATATAGTGAGCTTGACTCTTGAAGAAGAACTCTCAGCAACATGAAGTTCCTTCAATCCAGCTACCAGATTCAGATTCTAACAGTTTCTTGTTTACCCCGCGAGATCCTTGAAAACATTGCATACATATATCATACATATCATTGCATTACAGGTACCATTACAGGTCTCTTATCTTCTTCGCTGTTTATTTCAGCAATTATCATGTCTACTGAACCTTCCACTGAGCAAGCTATCAAGGCCCTCCAGGCCCAGAATGCCCAATTTCAAGAGTTGGTCATGAGCCTAGCTAAAGGTCAGCAGGACCTGAAGACCCTGATTCTGAAAGAGAGGAAGAAGAAGAAGAAGAGGACCATCCTGTTCAACACTGGACGCAGGTTTGGAAACGGGTTGCAGAGTGAGATTGATCTGGCCACCCCATCTGGAGAGAAGGACAGTCCACAAGAAAGGAGGGCTCCTAGCCCTTTGGTCTCCGACAACGAGACGGAATATGATGAAGAACAGTATCCTCCTGCTGAGGATAAGTACAAACAGCTGGAAGACCGATTGAGCGCTATGGAGACACAGAAGGTGCCCGGTTTGGACTTCGGAGATCTGGGTCTATCATCAGGGGTGGTGATTCCCCATAAGTTCAAGGCACCTGCCTTTGCCAAGTATGACGAAGCTTCCTGTCCAAAGCTTCACCTCCGGTCATATGTGAGGAAGATCCAACCTTACACTGCTGATAAGAACTTGTGGATCCATTTCTTTCAAGACAGTCTTTCAGGGACTCAGCTTGAGTGATTCTATCAATTGGACGGAGCCAGTATCCGCAGATGGGAGGATTTGGCTACTGCATTCTATAAGCAGTATCAGTATAACTCCGACCTCGCTCCTACGCGTACCCAACTCCATGGTATGTCAATAAGGATGGGTGAAGGATTCAAAGAGTATGCTCAGAAATGGAGAGACCTGGCCGGAAGGGTGCAACCACCTTTGGCTGAACGTGAACTGGTTGATATGTTTCTGGGGACCCTGTCTGGTCCATTCTTTAACCATTTGACTAGAAGCTCTTCTGCTGAGTTTACCGATCTTATTTTGACTGGGGAAAGGATTGAAGCTGGTATTAAGGCGGGGAAGATACAAAAGGGTGCCTCATCGGATACCGATAAGAAGCCGTTTAAGAAAGAGTCCAGTGCTGTCTACAGTTCAAGAAGATAGAATAGAACTGAACACCGCCAAGCTGTCAACGCGGTTGTTATTTCAAAACCTGTCGGTGCTCCTCAGCATCACAACCAACAAAGGGGCGAGAAACCTCGAAGGAAATACACTACTCTTAGCTTGACTTTATCTCAGATGTTGCCACAGTTGCTGAAGAACAATCTGGTGACTCTAAAAGAAGCTCCGAAGATTTTAAATACAACATCACCAAGGCATAACCCTAACGCCTGTTACGCTTATCACTCTGATAGCCCGGGGTATAATACGGATAATTGTGGGGCTTTGAAGAACAAGGTCCAAGACATGATTGATGCGAAAGAGATCGAACTCGGCCTTCCTGAGACTCCCAATGTGATCACTGCTCCCTTGCCAAAATATGGCTAGGATTGAAAGCACTTTTGTTCATTTGAA
This sequence comes from Vicia faba, assembly GCA_948472305.1. Taxonomy (NCBI): domain Eukaryota; kingdom Viridiplantae; phylum Streptophyta; class Magnoliopsida; order Fabales; family Fabaceae; genus Vicia; species Vicia faba. The sequence goes on from OX451740.1 coordinate 673,781,533, forward strand.
TTCTGAAATTATTTTTTTTTCTTTGCTTATTCAAACAATTATTGTCATGTCAAACTTTTGTTATTTCATTAATGCAATGCATGTGTCTTGTTTTGAATTAATTGTTTTCACTATGCTTAAATTGCTTCATATTTCCTCTTTATGACATTCAACTCTTGCTAAAAGTTACAAGCCTTTAGAGGGAGGATGACGAAACAATGCCATAATCTCATACAGTATGCTTTTGGGAAAACCTTGCTAACGATGTACAGGCATTTCTTTCAAATCCTAAACACCGGAGTTATAAGGAAGATAATCCCTAGTCAACCCCTTCGAGCCAAAGAAGTAGGAGTTTCCTGTTTTTAAACAAATTGAAACCTTTGATTTAAACCTGGGGCAGGGTAGTCTCTCAGTTAATTCAAAAGATATGCATTGAAGTCGCAAAACTCTCAGTTCATAATACAACGAACGACATCAAAAGCATTCTTCTGGAATCAAAAGTCAGTGGTGGTTCCTTATCTCATAGGCAGTCAATCTCTCAAAAAAAAGGCCCACTGAGCCAAAACCTATAAAGGAGGTTTAAGAAATCCAGGGCATCCCGCTGACCGTAATCTCGAAAACAGGAACAGTCAGGCAAAAATTAGGGATAACAAAGAACGAGGTCATTACAAATCCTCGACAACATGAAAAATATTGCAAAAATGACTGCCTTCAAAAATTCAACTTGTGTGAACCATCACCAAAAGCGTCGTTCCAGACTCATTTGGAGTTCAAATGCACAATTAACTGAGTTTAGGATTGAAGAATATCACGAAGATCGGGTGGGTACAAATATACTTTGAGCCTTTATCCTTTGTTTCTTAAACCGTGAACCAGGCCACGTTATAACCCTTCAAAAGTCCTAACTGAAGCATGGGTTAGTCCGAAAGCATACTGTTACAAAAGATATCCTGACTCCTGTAGGGCTTGCTGTAAATCCTGAGTTGACATCACATTTTACAAAATTTACCTATCTCACTGAAAAAATGCATTTTCAAAAACTTCAAGACAGACATAAGCTTTGCATTCTTAAAATAACATTGTTTGCATATGACTATTTGTTCAAATAACAGAGAAATTCACACAACGAATATCCGATGAACGAAAGCCCTCTCAGTGAACAAAATCACTTCAAAAAGGATGACGCTTCCATTGGCAAATCTCCTATAAACAAGGGGGCATGACATGTCACTATCTAGCACACCTGGGGCAGTCCAGTCAAGATTCCAGGAAATCTCTGAAGAAGTGCAGAGTAACCAGGGGCAAGTCTCCATCTCCGTCACCTGGGGCATGGGACATGAATTCCAGCAACGAATCTTGCATGATCAAACATCTTCTGGTAGTATGGCAACACGACACTACTGGCAGTGACACCTCCCTACACTCTAAGAGCGTGGACATAATCAAAAAAGTACTGCGCATAATCAAAGACCCGCTAGGTTGACTGGCATAGGCAAAAATAAGGGCTTCCCGGCGAACCAAAAGGGTTCGGGCAAAAATAAGGGATGAAAATGAAAATTTGTACACCCGGCAAGTCGAAAACCTGAAAAGGCGGCTTGGGCAAAAAAGGGTATCCCGATGGACTGAAAACCCGAAAGGGCGGTCCAGGCAAAAATTAGGGATCAAAGCGTACGACTATGTCCCGTCATCTCGTCACTTGCCTACCAGAAGAAGATTTGTCACTTCAATCGGCAATTACCAAGCACCTCATAGGTGGGGATAATACTCGATCCACAGAGCCTCCGCAGACACCTTCTCCCGCAGAAACAGGGGCAATAAAAATTGTCCAAACTGTACAGCTGCTCTGCTCACCAGGTACAAAGGTAGATTCAGCTGAAGAACAGGGATAAGATACTTTCACTCCCCGCAGAATAAGGCAATAATGGTAGCTCTCCCAGCTGAGACTTGCAGCTATGTACAAATCAGCAATACTCTCCCCAAGCAGAGTTAGTTTACCATCAGCCCTAAAAAAGCTTGGCATCCCCAGAAGGTCTTAATATTCCCCAGCGGAGTATAAGGATATTCCCCAGCAAGCATAAGAGTATCCCTGGAAGTCTTAATATTCCTCAACGGAATATAAGAATGTTCCCCGACAGAATGCAAGGTACCCCCAGTGGAGCCATTTCCCCAACGCAGTCAAAAAGGGTTTCCCCAATGGAGTTGAATCATCGTACCCAGTAGATTCTGGAAGCTTATCCCCTGCGAAACACAAATAAGTCTCCCCAGCCAAATTCAGAAGGTTATCCTCACAAGGGTCTAACTGGGTTATCCTCAGCAAGTTGCAACTGAAAGATCATCCCTAGCGAAGTTCTTTCTTTCCCCAAGCAGGACTTCTATCCTCAACAGTTTCAATATCACCAGCAATGGTAATCAATCCCCAGCGGAGTTCATCATCAAAATCCCCAACAGAGCTTATCAACAGAATCCACAGCGGAGTTTATCGTTAAAATCATCAACAAAGCATCTCTTCCCCACAGAGTAATTCCCCGCAGAGTAATTACTTCATCAGTTTATTCCCCAACAGAGTTATTTTCTCCTACAGGTTTATTCTCACAACCATCTTCGTTCATCATCCCCAGCGGAAACGAAGAACTCAAATATATTCTCCAGTAGCTCCGGGATTTATTTTCCCCAGCTAAAACATCACATCTTCATACATCATGACATGCATACGCATCATACAACACAGATCTCATTTATTTTGAGAACATCGTGACATCATACATCATGACATTGGATGCAACTAACGTTTTACCTTTTTCAGGAGAAGGTCAATCAAAAGATGGCTACCATCAACCTTTTCACGTCCCAGTTTAATACCTGTAACAAGTCAGGAAAATATATGTGGACGACTGATCATAGATTAATACCTGTAACAAGCCAGGAAATTATCTACATGAAGAAATTGAAGATGAATACCTGTAACAAGCCAGGAAGCCTTTCTTTCTCAGGTCAGAGATCAATACCTGAAACCAGCCAGGACAAATATCTCCTCGACCAACCTTTTCAAATCCCAGTTTAATACCTGTAACAAGCCAGGAAAATATCTATGGACGACTGATCGTAGATTGATACCTGTAACAAGCCAGGAAATTATCTACATGAAGAGTTTGAAGATTAATACCTGTAACAAGCCAGGAAGCCTTTCTTTCTCAGGTCAGAGATCAATACCTGAAACCAGCCAGGACAGATATCTCCTCAACCAACCTTTTCAGATCCCAGTTTAATACCTGTAGCAAGCCAGGAAAATATTTGTGGACGACTGATTGTGGATTAATACCTGAAACAAGCCAGGAAAATTATCTACATGAAGAGATTGAAGATTAATACCTGTAACAAGCCAGGATGCCTTTCTTTCTCAGGTCAGAGATTGTGATCGGTGGATCTGGACTTGACTGTTTAACGCTGGTTCGTGAAATGTCGCGGAAGCAAGAGTCGCCACCGTCTTTTATTTTCTCCAAATGGAAAGGACAAAAGCACAGAAAAATTCCTTATAGAGATTGCTCTCGGTTCGGGAGGTAGATTATAGAAAGGGAAGGTGTTAGCACCCTTTCTATCCATGGTTATCCATGGGCTCTTAGATACTTGCTCATTTGTGTTTTCAAAAATTGTTTGTTTGCTTTTCAACTGTGGGTTTTAAAAAGTTTCTTTGAAAATTTCAGTTCGACTCTTGTATCGGTCCTCAAGAGTGTTTGAAAAATGCTTTCGAAAGCTTTTTGAAAATGTGTTGGTGTGAAAAGTATTTTTGATTTGTTTTGTTTTGAATTAGAGCAAGTCTCCACGAGTCGTCTACCTACCCTAAGGAATTCGTCTGTGTAAATGTCCTTTAAAGTAGTGCCATTCCACCATTGAGAGGTAGGTAGCACCACCGTTGGAGGTGTTCGGGTCAATTCGAGGTTCGGGACATGGTGATCACCAGAGCAATGGGAAGACACCTTAGAAGCTACCCTCATGCCAGGTTCCCGGATCATGAGGACTTACTAAGACATCCTCTACTCGACGATCACCTTTCGAGGGGCAAGGCAACAGTGAGGCGTACCCTAAGAGTGGTGTGTGAATTTGTGTATTGTTTTCAGTTATGTTTTATCTTGTCATGCATTATGGTGATCTACGCTTTGATTTTATTTGGGCCATTCATTCTTTCATGCAAAATTTAGCAATTAAGGGGTGCAGAAATTAAAGTACGGAAAACGTAAATCCTACGCTATTACAAGGCGCGGGTCTATACATCGCCAAATCTTTACAAAGACCCGTTTTAAGTAAATAAGTGCGGAAAATAAAAAAACAGTAAAAAGGTCCTATTTACTATTACATATCCGGAGCAATTACATAATAATCGAACAAATTAAATACGCGCGAATAAAGAAAAGGGAATTAATTTTTTTGTCTTTTTTTTTGGTAATTAAATGAAATTGAAAACTAATTAATTATTTTAATTACAAGAAAATATTTTTTGAACTTTTTTATGTTTTTATGAAATAAAATAAAAAAAGAATTAAAAATGTCAAAAGAAAAAGCCTAAGTCTAAATTTGTTTTTATTTATTGTGAAAAAAGGTTAAAATTAACTAATTAAACTAATTAATTTGTTAGTATTTTATTTACAAAAATAATTACTAAAGTGAAATTAATAATAATAATAATAATTACATTTTTTTTTTTGTTTTTTTTCTGAATTTATGAAAATAATTATTTGTGAACTAACTAAATAATAATAATAATTAATAAAAGGAAAGAAAATAAGAAAAGAAATGCTAAACCAAGGAGGTGAAGGCCGGATTTTGGAGGTTTTACTCAAAATCATCCTTAGGCATCAAAAATTCCATCTAAGCCCATGGTTGTGATCGTCCATGTCTCCTAATCACGTCTATGCTTATGGTTTGTCCCAATTTCACCTGTAGACAAAATACCTAAAAACAAAACCAACGAACCAGCGCTTGGTAGTGGACCTTAGGACGCATTTGTGGTTGCTTTGGCTTCAGGGAGTGGCAAGGAAGAAAGCCACGTGCTTGCTTTGATCTGAAAATGTTTGCAACACCGCTTTAGATCTCTCACTTTTTTGGACAAATTTTGAACTTTTCCTCTGGCCGTTTGTGCACACTCTCCTTTTTTTCTAGCTTCTGAATGAGGCTTGCAAGGCTTGTATATATAGGCTTGGATGAGAATCAGTCACATTAAGGAGCTTTTAAGCCTTGCAATGAAGTTTTGATTTTCTCCATAATCACCATTGAAATAACTTGCCATATTTGCTCCAAATTTGAATTTTTTTGCTTGAAATAGGTCTTGAACGAATTTGGTATATGTTTTATGATGTATCAAAGCTATTCAAACCACAAAATATCCTCCCATTAATTTTCTTGATTTTTATTTGAATTTTAAAGATTTAAAATGAATTAAATCAAATAAAATTAAACAAAAATAGAAAAATTAATTTTTATTCTTGAAATAAAACATGGGACACGTGGGAGGTATGGCAAAGCTGAATCAAGTGGAAAAAGTGGGGCCCTTTTGTCAAAAATGAAGTTTCAAGGATAATTGACTTTGGCCCTTTCACAAAAATTTCCCAACTTCTCCAATGCATATCTTGCTCAATTTTGAAGCTATGAACATGTTCTTGGACATTTTGGAAAGGTCTTGAAGTCCTCTAACCAATGCCTTTGTTCCCATGTCATTTTGATTTACCAATATCAAGTTATGGTCTTTGACTTAAAGTGCCTTTTTGTTGACTTTTGAAAATGACCTATAATGTTGAAATTGATAACTTTTTGTGAGAGCATTTCTTGGACTTGGAATGTGAAGATGAGTTGTAGGAAATGTCTTCCCCTTCAAAATGAGCATTGGATGGGATTTTTATGATGAACCATGAAAAAGTTATGCCTTGGTCAAGTTACAGTTGACTTTTCAGCTGTCCAAAAATAGAAACTTTTGCATCTTGATGATTTTTGAGCCAAGCTTTGAGAATCATGATCAAGCATTGATCAAATGATGTTTGTGGCTTCAAAATGAGATGTTGACCAAAAATTTGAACTTTTGACTGTATAATGACCATTTTGCCCCTACAGTTGACTGTAGTGCAATTAGGGTTTTTGACTGTGCAATTTTGTGCTGAAAGTCTTGAAACTTGGTATGAGGATGCTTGACCATATTTGTAGGCATGTGGGACTTGATTGGACCCTTGGAAACTTCATTTTCTTGATCAGAACAAAAACCCTAATTTTGACTGTTCAGGAGACCCTTGCACTGTGCAACCCTTGGGGACTTTTGAAGCATGACTTGGCAATTTCTTGAAGAATATGGGAGGGAAAATTTTGGGGTACAACAGAGATCAATACCTGAAACCAGCCAGGACAGATATCTCCTCGACCAACCTTTTCAGATCCCAGTTTAATACCTGTAGCAAGCCAGGAAAATATCTGTGGACGACTGATTGTGGATTAATACCTGAAACAAGCCAGGAAAATTATCTACATGAAGAGATTGAAGATTAATACCTGTAACAATCCAGGAAGCCTTTCTTTCTCAGGTCAGAGATCAATACCTGAAACAAGCCAGGACAGATATCTCCTCGACCAACCTTTTCAGATCCCAGTTTAATACCTGTAGCAAGCCAGGAAAATATTTGTGGACGACTGATTGTGGATTAATACCTGAAACAAGCCAGGAAAATTATCTACATGAAGTGATTAAAGATTAATACCTGTAACAAGCCAGGAAGCGTTTCTTTCTCAGGTCAGAGATCAATACCTAAAACCAGTCAGGACAGATATCTCCTCGACCAACCTTTTCAGATCCCAGTTTAATACCTGTAGCAAGCCAGGAAAATATTTGTGGACGACTGATTGTGGATTAATACCTGAAACAAGCCAGGAAAATTATCTACATGAAGAGATTGAAGATTAACACCTGCAATAAGCCAGGAAGACCATCTTTCTTTCAACAGGTATGCAAGTTCTCGCTAAGGAATCTCTTATGCGATCGACACTCCTGCAGATGGCATCTATAAGCCCATCCTCCTACCAACATTCTCCAAATGGCATCTGTAAGCCCATTCCCGACATCACAATGCTGATACTTCACCATGCGAGTGCAAATTTCTAGGCACTCTAGTGTTCAATTATCTTCCACCCTCGGATCACGAAAGGCTCGAAAGCCAATCTATATCCTCGGGTTTAAGAAAATTGAACAGGGGCAACTGTTGCACCCCAAAATTTGCCCTCTCATGTTTTCTAAAGTCTCCCCCCTGCATGGTTGATCACAAACCCTTGCCTAAGGAAAAAGAAAATTTTTGAGTGTTGCTTTAAGCATTTCGATTGGCAATCTTTAAGACCCTTCGATTGGCATTCTGAAGGAGCACTTCAATTGGAATTCTGAAGGAGCATTTTGATTGGCACTCTGAAGAAGCATTTCGATTGGCATTATGAAGGAGCCTTTCGATTGGCATTATGGACAAGTATTTCAATTGATATTATGAAGGAGCCTTTCGATTGGCATTATGGACAAGTACTTCGATTGGCATTATAACAGTGTCCTTCGATTGGAATTCCAAAAAGGTCCATTCGAAGAAACATTCAAAGGGTCCATTCGAAGAAGCTTTCGAAAATCATTCAAAGGAGGCCACCAGCCCATTCGAAAGAAAGCATTCGAAGGAGGCCATCTGCCCATTCGAAAGGGACCATTCGAAGGAGGTCATCAAGAAGGCACTCAAGTCAAAAGCATCCAGGTTCATTCAAGAGACACAAATGTTTCAAAAGAGGAAAACTTTTAATGTGTCTGTTTCTTGTCTCATGGCATTTAATGGCATGTTTAATGGCTGTCTCCTGCCATTACTGCACCCTCACACCCCTATAAATATAGAGGCCAACATACATATCAAACACACGAAAATTACACAGAAAATATACACACGAAAGTATACAACACACACACAAAAACTCTGTAGGAGAATACACAACGAAAATCACACAACAGGAGAACAAAAGACATTGGAGTTACGCTGCCCAAAAGTCATCAGCATTTTCATAAGTAGCCAAGCCCAGAAACCCAAATCGAAGGTGCCTACATCTAGGAAGCGCCCAAATCGAAGGTCCAATCTGTTGGTAAGAAAGGGTAAATTATCCAACCTTGTTTTTCGCATAACATATCATTACTCGTTGTTACTTTCGATTTTCCATCCTAGACAGGATCAAAGGGCCTGGGTTTGGCACCCAGGCCATGTCCATCATTTGCTAATATTTGCTGCAGACATAGCCTAAAGAGACCCAGCAAGCGCAGGATCGAAGGGCCTGGGGTTCAATACCCAGGCCCTGCATTTTATTTCACTAACATGCTTTTGCAGGTATAACATCCCAGATCGAAGGAGAGCCCTTCTCTGGATCGAACCCATTAGCATGCTGGATCGAAGGAGGCATCTCATTCCTGGATCGAAAGCCATGACCTCCATGATCGAAAGACAATCCTCTTCCCTGGATCGAAGGCTACTCACGCCTTACTGTCTGGACCAATCGAAAGGACCATTTCCCTCCCTGGGTCGAAACTCCTTTTTTCCCTGGATCGAAGGATCCCCCCCTTGTATTTTATTTTTGTTTTCATTGACATATTTTTATCTTTTTTTTAATTAACATTAAAATAAAATAAAAACACAAAGAACATTAGGCTAGTTTTTTCTATTAAAATTAACTTTGTTAATTAATCTCTTAATTATCTTAACATTTTCTCAAAAAAAACTAAAATTAAATAGATTTAGATCATTTTCCCAAAATAAAATAAAACAACAAAAAGATTTCGTTCTTAGGATTTTTAGAGTTTATTTTCAGATTCGTGCGCGTTTATTTTATTGTAATTGCCTACTGGGATGTAATAGCTTAACTAAGACCCTTTACTGCTTTTATTTCCCCAATTTTTGGACATGTAAATAATCCACCTCCCCGAAGCCTTGTAATAGTGTAGGATTTTCAATTCCCGCACTTTAAATTCTTGTACATATATTAACTATTTAGATGTATGCTAACTAGGATTGCATGGCAAGATTAATTCTGAACTTAAAATCAATAGTAGCTCACCATGACATGCAAGAATAATATAACTGAAAATTGATACACTTGCACATGCCACTCTTAGGGTACGCCTCACTTGGTTGCCTCGAACATGGTCATTAAGTATAGGATGTTTTAGAGGTCGTCATTTTGTCCCAAGATCATAAGTTTCCTCGAAATGGTTGCCTCGATAAAAATGATCTAAGACATTAGGATTACCACTAAAGCGTCCTAACGTTGCTTTAGCGACCACACGTCCCTAAAATCGAATTAACCCGAAAACTCTAACGACGGTGCTACCTACTCCTCAATAGTGGGATAGCACTGTCTAAAGGACTTTAGCACAATTTAATTCCTTTTTGAGTAGGTAGAGGTTCTTAGATACTTGCTCTTTCAAAACAAAACAAACTTTTCACACTTACACTTTTTGAACAAAGTTTTCAAAAACACTTCATACACTCTTGAGGACAGAAACAAGAGTTAAGTTGAAGTTTTCAAACAAAACTTTTTTTCAAAACCCACAATCACAAAGAAAAGCAAACCTTTTGAAAACATAGTGAGCAAGTACCTAAGAGCCCGTGGATAACCACGGATAGAAAGGGTGCTAACACCTTCCCTTTCTATAACCTACCTCCCGAACCCAAGAAACATCTCGAAAAGGAATTTTTTCTGTGCTTTTGTCCTTTCCCTTGTTGGATAAAATAAAAGACGGTGGCGGCTCTTGCTTACCGTGACACTTTGCGAAAACAAACGCAAACGCGAACCAGCATTCCAAAAACAGTCAGTTCTCGTTCCCACCGATCACAGAACTGGAGACTCTGCTGGGGATGATATAAGTGAGGTGTACCTTAGGATTAGATGACTTGTGTTTTCAATTGTATTGCTTTATATGCTTTTAATTTTGTGGTTTGTATCGGAGTTCTATAGATCCTAACCCGGATCTGGGGATACCCTTTAGGTAAGTAGCAACAAACTGTGAGGGAACTGTGTGGGGTATACCGACATGGTTGAAACAGTAGCTACGTTGATGTGGCACTTTGGTGAGTACCGGTAACCCTTGAGTTAAGTCAGGGAGAGTACGGGGCTGCCGCGTGGTGTCGTGAAGCATCAATTGACCTTAGAACCTTACTTGACCATCTTGGCCTTTCTTAGGGGTAGTGAGATGACCGACTTTGGTGCAGTCCGAAGTTGGTAGATACTCGATACTACACTCATTGAGGATTGTTTTCTTGGAATATTTTGGTCGCTAGTTCAGTGGCTAAACCAAAACGATGAACATAGAAAACAATCCAATGATATTGAGCTCCTTAGAACCCAGCAGAGTTGCCATTTTTTTTTAGAGATTGACTGCCTATGAGATAAGGAACCACCATTGTCTTTTGATTCCAGAGGAATGCTTTTGATGTCGTTCGTTGTATTATGAACTGAGAGTTTTGCGACTTCAATGCATATCTTTTGAATTAACTGAGAGACTACCCTGCCCCAGGTTTAAATCAAAGGTTTCAATTTGTTTAAAAATAGGAAACTCCTACTTCTTTGGCTCGAAGGGGTTGACTAGGGATTATCTTCCTTATAACTCTGGTGTTTAGGATTTGAAAGAAATGCCTGTACATCGTTAGCAAGGTTTGTCCAAAAGCATACTGTATGAGATTATGGCATTGTTTCGTCATCCTCCCTCTAAAGGCTTGTAACTTTTAGCAAGAGTTGAATGTCATAAAGAGGAAATATGAAGCAATTTAAGCATAGTGAAAACAATTAATTCAAAACAAGACACATGCATTGAATTAATGAAATAACAAAAGTTTGACATGACAATAATTGTTTGAATAAGCAAAGAAAAAAAAAACAATTTCAGAATTCAAATGAACAAAAGTGCTTTCAATCCTAGCCATATTTTGGCAAGGGAGCAGTGATCACATTGGGAGTCTCAGGAAGGCCGAGTTCGATCTCTTTCGCATCAATCAAGTCTTGGACCTTGTTCTTCAAAGCCCAACAATCATCCGTATTATGCCCCAGGCTATCAGAGTGATAAGCGCAACAGGTGTTAGGGTTATGCCTTGGTGATGTTGTACTTAAAATCTTCGGAGCTTCTTTTAGAGTCACCAGATTATTCTTCAGCAACTGTGGCAACATCTGAGATAAAGTCATGCTAAGAGGAGTGTATTACCTTCGAGGTTTCTCGCCCCTTTGTTGGTTGTGATGCTGAGGAGCACCAGCAGGTTTTGAAATAACAACCGCGTTGACAGCTTGGCGGTGTTCAGTTCTGTTCTGTCTTCTTGAACTGTAGACAGCACTGGACTCTTTCTTAAACGGCTTCTTATCGGTATCCGATGAGGCACCCTTTTGTATCTTCCCCGCCTTAATACCAGCTTCAATCCTTTCCCCAGTCAAAATAAGATCGGTAAACCCAGCAGAAGAGCTTCTAGTCAAATGGTTAAAGAATGGACCAGACAGGGTCCCCAGAAACATATCAACCAGTTCAAATTCAGCCAAAGGTAGTTGTACCCTTCCGGCCAGGTCTCTCCATTTCTGAGCATACTCTTTGAATCCTTCACCCGTCCCTATTGACATACCCTGGAGTTGGGTACGCGTAGGAGCGAGGTCGGAGTTATACTGATACTGCTTATAGAATGCAGTAGCCAGATCCTCCCAGCTGCGGATACTGGCTCCGTCCAATTGATAGAACCACTCAAGCTGAGTCCCTGAAAGACTGTCTTGAAAGAAATGGATCCACAAGTTCTTATCAGCAGTGTAAGGTTGGATCTTCCTCACATATGACCGGAGGTGCAGCTTTGGACAGGAAGCTCCGTCATACTTGGCAAAGGCAGGTGCCTTGAACTTATGGGGAATCACCACCCCTGATGATAGACCCAGATATCCGAAGTCCAAACCGGGAACCTTCTGTGTCTCCATAGCGCTCAATCGGTCTTCCAGTTGTTTGTACTTATCCTCAGTAGGAGGATACTGTTCTTCATCATATTCCATCTCGTTGTCGGAGACCAAAGGGCTAGGAGCCCTCCTTTCTTGTGGATTGTCCTTCTCTCCAGATGGGGTGGCCAGATCAATCTCACTCTAAAACCCGTTTCCAAACCTGCGTCTAGTGTTGAACATGATGGTCCTCTTCTTCTTCTTCTTCCTCTCTTTCAGAATCAGGGTCTTCAGGTCCTGCTGACCTTTAGCTAGGCTCATGACCAACTCTTGAAATTGGGCATTCTGGGCCTGGAGGGCCTTGATAGCTTGCTCAGTGGAAGGTTCAGTAGACATGATAATTGCTGAAATAAACAGCGAAGAAGATAAGAGACCTGTAATGGTACCTGTAATGCAATGATATGTATGATATACGTATGCAATGTTTTCAAGGATCTCGCGGGGTAAACAAGAAACTGTTAGAATCTGAATCTGGTAGCTGGATTGAAGGAACTTCATGTTGCTGAGAGTCCTTCTTCAAGAGTCAAGCTCACCATATCGAGTGGGTCATAGCCCCTGACTCAAGTTATCGTGCTTGGATTTCTAGACAACCTTGGCTAGAGGAAAATAAATCCCCTTTGCCCCTTGCTAGCCATTTGATTTACCATAACCTGCATCACAGACCCTTGAGATCCTTGAAATGGTTAAAAAAATGATGCTATGATGTGTATGCTATGCGTTTAAGCACAAGTGTGAGGTGATGTAAGTAAGCCCTGCAATAAGTCCAAATTATTGGATAAGGACTGTAAGTAAAACCTGCAAGGAACTCATGTTGTCAAATAACAAGTATGTGCAAGTAGTTCAAGTTTGAAGTCACACAAACAACCTTAAGTTTAGGCTGGCATGGAGTTTCATAGGTAAGTACCCTCTTGAGTGTAGTTGGCTCAAAATCTATCCTATAAATAGTAATCGGGTTCTAAGGAGCTCAATATCATTGGATTGTTTTCTATGTTCATCGTTTTGGTTTAGCCACTGAACTAGCGACCAAAATATTCCAAGAAAATAATCCTCAATGAGTGTATTATCGAGTATCTACCAACTTCGGACTGCACCAAAGTCGGTCATCTCACTACCCCTAAGAAAGGCCAAGATGGTCAAGTAAGGTTCTAAGGTCAATTGATGCTTCACGACACCACGCGGCAGCCCCGTGCTCTCCCTGACTTAACTCAAGGGTTACCGGTACTCACCAAAGTTCCACATCAACGTAGCTACTGTTTCAACCATGTCGGTATACCCCGCACAGTTCCCTCAAAGTTTGTTGCTACTTACCTAAAGGGTATCCCCAGATCCGGGTTAGGATCTATAGAACTCCGATACAAACCACAAAATTAAAAGCATATAAAGCAATACAATTGAAAACACAAGTGATCTAATCCTAAGGTACACTTCACTTATATCATCCCCAGCAGAGTCTCCAGTTCTGTGATCGGTGGGAATGAGAACTGACTGTTTTTGGAATGTTGGTTCGCGTTTGCGTTTGTTTTCGCAAAGTGTCGCGGTAAGCAAGAGTCGCCACCGTCTTTTATTTTATCCAACAAGGGAAAGGACAAAAGCACAAAAAAAATCCTTTTCGAGATGTTTCTTGGGTTCAGGAGGTAGATTATAGAAAGGGAAGGTGTTAGCACCCTTTCTATCCATGGTTATCCACGGGCTCTTAGGTACTTGCTCACTATGTTTTCAAAAGGTTTGCTTTTCTTTGTGATTGTGGGTTTTGAAAAAAAGTTTTGTTTGAAAACTTCAATTTAACTCTTGTTTCTGTCCTCAAGAGTGTATGAAGTGTTTTTGAAAACTTTGTTCGAAAAGTGTAAGTGTGAAAAGTTTGTTTTGTTTTGAAAGAGCAAGTGTCTAAGAACCTCTACCTACTCAAAAAGGAATTAAATTGTGCTAAAGTCCTTTAGACAGTGCTATCCCACTATTGAGGAGTAGGTAGCACCGTCGTTGGAGTTTTCGGGTCAATTCAATTTTAGGGACGTGTGGTCACTAAAGCAACGTTAGGACGCTTTAGTGGTAATCCTAATGTCTTAGATCATTTTTATCGAGGCAACCATTTCGAGGAAACTTATGATCTTGGGACAAAATGACGACCTCTAAAACATCCTATACTTAATGACCACGTTCGAGGCAACCAAGTGAGGCGTACCCTAAGAGTGGCATGTGCAAGTGTATCAATTTTCAGTTATATTATTCTTGCATGTCATGGTGAGCTACTATTGATTTTAAGTTCAGAATTAATCTTGCCATGCAATCCTAGTTAGCATACATCTAAACAGTTAATATATGTACAGGAATTTAAAGTGCGGGAATTGAAAATCCTACGCTATTACAAGGCTTCGGGGAGGGGGATTATTTACATGTCCAAAAATTGGGGAAATAAAAGCAGTAAAGGGTCTTAGTTAAGCTATTACATCCCAGTAGGCAATTACAATAAAATAAACGCGCACGAATCTGAAAATAAACTCTAAAAATCCTAAGAACGAAATCTTTTTGTTGTTTTATTTTATTTTGGGAAAATGATCTAAATCTATTTAATTTTAGTTTTTTTTGAGAAAATGTTAAGATAATTAAGAGATTAATTAACAAAGTTAATTTTAATAGAAAAAACTAGCCTAATGTTCTTTGTGTTTTTTTTTATTTTAATGTTAATTAAAAAAAAAGATAAAAAGATGTCAATGAAAACAAAAATAAAATACAAGGGGGGGATCCTTCGATCCAGGGAAAAAAGGAGTTTCGACCCAGGGAGGGAAATGGTCCTTTCGATTGGGCCAGACAGTAAGGCGTGAGTAGCCTTCGATCCAGGGAAGAGGATTGTCTTTCGATCATGGAGGTCATGGCTTTCGATCCAGGAATGAGATGCCTCCTTCGATCCAGCATGCTAATGGGTTCGATCCAGAGAAGGGCTCTCCTTCGATCTAGGAAGTTATACCTGCAAAAACATGTTAGCGAAATAAAATGCAGGGCCTGGGTATTGAACCCTGTGATCGGTGGAAATAGAACTGACTGTTTTGGAATGCTGGTTCGCGTTTGCGTTTCGCAAAATGTCGCGGTAAGCAAGAGTCGCCACCGTCTTTTATTTTCCCCAACAAGGAAAGGACAAAAGCACAGCAAAATTCCTTTTCGAGATGTTTCTCGGTTCGGGAGGTAGATTTATAGAAAGGGAAGGTGTTAGCACCCTTTCTATCCGTGGTTATCCACGGGCTCTTTGGTACTTGCTCACTATGTTTTCAAAATGTTTGCTTTTCTTGTGTTTGTGGGTTTTGAAAAAAAGTTTCGTTTTGAAAACTTCTAGGTAACTCTTGTATCAGTCCTCAAGAGTGTATGAAGTGTTTGTTTGAAAACTTTTTAAAAGTGTAGGTGCGAAAAGTTGTTTTTTTGTTTTGAAAGAGCAAGTACCCAGGAGAAATCTACCTACTCTAAGGAATTAAGCTGTGTAAGAGTCCTTTAGACAGTACTATCCCATTATTGAGAAGTAGGTAGCACCGTCGTTGGAGTTATTCGGGTCAATTTGATTATAGGTACATATGTGGTCACCAAAGCAATGGTAGGACGCCTTAGCGGTAACCCTAATGTCCTAGATCCTTTTTATCCGAGGCAACCGTTTCGAGGCAACTGGATCTTTAGACAGGAGGGCGACCTCTAAAACACCCTATACTTGACGACCACCTCGAGGCAACCAGTGAGGCGTACCCTAGGGGTGGCATGTGCATGTGTGTTGTTTCAGTTTATGTTTATCTTTGATCATGCATTTGTGAGCTACGAGTTGTTTTTAATTTGTCATTCAGTCTTTCATGCATATTAACAGTTAAGAGTGCGAAAAATAAAGTGCGGAAATATGAATCTACGCTATTACAAGGCGCGGGTCTATACATCGCCAAAAAACAAAAACCCGTTTTGAAATAAAGTGCGGAAAGTAAAAGAAAGCGGTAAACCTAATTACTATTACATCCTTGGAAACAGTTACATAAATAATCAAAATAAGAATAATACGCGAAAAGAAATAGAATCGGGACGTCCTTAGGGTTTTGACCCTTTTTGAGAAAATGTGAGTTTTTTGTCCTTTGCATTTAATTAAATATTAACCCTAAACTAATTAATTAATTAATTAAAAAGAAAATTTTTTTTTATGTTTTTTTAATGTTTTAATGAAAATAAAAAGAAAAGTCAAGAAAAACCCTAATTCTAAATTATTTTACTTATTATAAAAAATGTCAAAGTTAACATAATTAACTACATTAATTAATTTACATTTTTATTTACAAAAATAATAATAATTAAAAAATATGATTGAAAATTGTCAAATCCTAATTCTACATGATTTTTATGTATTTATGAAAAGAAAATTAAAATTGACCTATTAAACTAAATTGATTTGGTTAGTATTTTATTTACAAAAATAATTATTAATGAAATTAATAAATAATAAAAATATTTACAATTTTGTGATCTCTGAATTTATTATGAAAATTGATTTGTTAGTTAATAAATAATAATAATAATAATTAGTTATGAAATAATTAAAAGAAAACAAAATAAAAATAAGAAGAAAAGAAGTAATTAACCAGGGGGGTATTCTGGGCCCATGGGAGGTTAATCTGGAATTGTTGGCCCATTAACACAAAGCCCTTGTTGACTTTCTGGATGGCCTAGAGCGCGGATTGACCAGGAGTATGGTGTTCTTTCATCCTGACCATTGGATTGAGCCTTGTGGCCACTTGGCAAGCTGATGCGTGAGGACATATGGTGGAATGCATTGAATGACCTGTATAGAATTACATAAGAAAAAATAATATTTAGTTTTGGGGGGACCTGGGAATCGAACCCAGGTCCCAGCGATTTCCAGACATGTCCCCTTCCACTAAGCCATTGCGTTGTCTTTGTTAATATACTGATCAATAAATAATATATTAAGAAACCAAATAATTATGCCATAAAGCAAAACGCGCGCATATTATTTGAATAGACCAACCACATATTGCCAGCGCGTCATCTTCTTCGTTGGCCTGTAAATAAAACAAACAAATAGCGGGGGTTTTAAACCCCCACAACCTGCAATAGGAGAAAATAGCGAATAGAGCTGTATGCTATATAAATTGGGCGCGACATGTCCATTGAACTTGTCTTGATCCTCTGAGTCTAACCATGGGCGTCATGAAGTTTAATTTTTCTATATGTGGAAAGCCCCAATTCAAAACCTTAAGAACCCTAAAATACGTTAATGGCAAGTCACGATTCTGCGTGTTATAATGCAATTAAACCATGCCAAAAGTTCCCTGTGGATTCATACAATACAAAACAAACAACAAATTGTGTTAATGATGCATGGAATATGGATTTCGATTCCAAAAATAATTGACAAACCGTGGGACTGTTTCTCAGGATTCCTTGAGTGTTAGCGTGTGATTTTGATCCCTACGCGTTCCTGGAAGTGCAAGCAATCTATTAGAAACAAAAACAAGCTTTGAATCACGTTAAATTATGGAATTCAGTTTTGAGTTTGTTCTTGATTTTTCAAATTTGCATATGGATTCTGCAGCAGCTTTTGCACGTGAATGATTTTAGGTTTAGCTTCAGCATATGTAGTAGAATGAAAACTAGGGTAAATCTTGGTCAAGAATCCATTGTATTCATGTTTTGCATCTTTGATTTTCAACAAAATCTTTTAGCATCTTTTTGATTGAGAAACCTTGCCAATCATGGAGATTTTGATGTCCTTGATGTG
Source organism: Vicia faba (assembly GCA_948472305.1). Lineage (NCBI taxonomy): Eukaryota > Viridiplantae > Streptophyta > Magnoliopsida > Fabales > Fabaceae > Vicia > Vicia faba. The sequence goes on from OX451740.1 coordinate 673,799,264, forward strand.
TACACGAATTTCCAGCTTGCCCTAAGTGTATTTGCATCACAAAAAGATTTGAAACCATATCTTTTGAATTTTCCTACAATTAAAATCAATTAAATGAATTAATATTAATAAAAATTCAATTAATTAATTAAAAATAAGAAAATAAATAAATTTAAACTTAATGGGTCGTGCATAGGCCTTGGGCAATGTTTCAAGAAAGAATTTGAGGCCCATTAGCAAAAATAAGGTGTTTTAGGCAAAGTTGACTTTTGCAAATTCCCAAAAATTTCCCAACTTCTCCAATGCATATCTTGCTCGATTTTGAAGCTATGAACATGTTCTTGGACATTTTGGAAAGGTCTTGAAGTCCTATAACCAATGCCTTTGGTCCCATGTCATTTTGATTTACCAATCTCAAGTTATGGTCTTTGACTTAAAGTGCCTTTTTGTTGACTTTTGAAAATGACCTATAATGTAGAAATTGATAACTTTTTGTGAGAGCATTTCTTGGACTTGGAATGTGAAGATGAGTTGTAGGAAATGTCATCCCCTTCAAAATGAGCATTGGATGGGATTTTTCTGATGAACCATGAAAACGTTATGCCTTGGTCAAGTTACTGTTGACTTTTCAACTGCCCAAAAATAGAAACTTTTGGCATCTTGATGATTTTTGAGCCATGCTTGTGGAATCATGATCAAGACTTGATCAAATGATGATTGTGGCTTCAAAATAAGATGTTGACCAAAAATTTTGACTTTTGACTGCCAAATGACCATTATGCCCCTGCAGTTGATTGTGAACCAAATGAAGCTTTTGACTGTGCAACTTGATGCTGTGAACCTTGAAACTTGGCATGTAGATGCTTGGAAATGTATATAGGCTTATGGGACTTGTTTGGACCACTGAAAACCTCAAATTCTTGGAAGGAACCAAAACCCTAATTTTGGCTGGCTTAAGAGGATGTTTGACTGTGCAACCCTTGAGAAGTCTTGAGCCATTTGAAGATGACTCTTGATAAATCTTGAAGAATATGGGAGGTCAAATTTTGGGGTACAACAAACCCCAAGCCCTTCGATCCTGCGCTTGCTGGGTCTCTTCAGGCTATGTCTGCAGCAAATATTAGCAAATGATGGACATGGCCTGGGTGCCAAACCCAGGCCCTTTGATCCTGTCTAGGATGGCAAATCGAAAGTAACAACGAGTAATGATATGTTATGCGAAAAACAAGGTTGGATAATTTACCCTTTCTTACCAACAGATTGGACCTTCGATTTGGGAGCTTCCTGGATGTAGGCACCTTCGATCTGGGCTTCTGGGCTTGGCTACTTATGAAAATGCTGATGACTTTTGGGCAGCGTAGCTCCAATGTCTTTTGCTCTCCTGTTGTGTGATTTTCGTTGTGTATTCTCCTACAGAGTTTTTGTGTGTGTTGTATACTTTCGTGTGTATATTTTCTGTGTAATTTTCGTGTGTTTGATATGTATGTTGGCCTCTGTATTTATAGGGGTGTGAGGGTGCAGTAATGGCAGGAGACAGCCGTTAAACAGGCCATTAAATGCCATGAGACAAGAAACTGACACATTAAAAGTTTTCCTCTTTTGAAACATTTGTGTCTCTTGAATGAACCTGGAAGCTTTTGACTTGAGTGCCTTCTTGATGACCTCCTTCGAATGGTCCCTTTCGAATGGGCTGATGGCCTCCTTCGAATGCTTCCTTTCGAATGGGCTGGTGGCCTCCTTTGAATGCTTTTCGAAAGCTTCTTCGAATGGACCCTTTGAATGTTTCTTCGAATGGACCTTTTTGGAATTCCAATCGAAGGACACTGTTATAATGCCAATCGAAGTACTTGTCCATAATGCCAATTGAAAGGCTCCTTCATAATGCCAATCGAAATACTTGTCCATAATGCCAATCGAAAGGCTCCTTCATAATGCCAATCGAAATTCTTCTTAAGAGTGCCAATCGAAATGCTCCTTCAGAATGCCAATCGAAGTGCTCCTTCAGAATGCCAATCGAAGGGTCTTAAAGATTGCCAATCGAAATGCTTAAAGCAACACTCAAAAATTTTCTTTTTCCTTAGGCAAGGGTTTATGATCAACCATGCAGGGGGGAGACTTTGGAAAACATGAGAGGGCAAATTTTTGGGTGCAACAGTATCATATCATGAAACAAAGCTACCACTTTCTTCAGTCCGAATGGCATCACTTTGTAGCAGAATGTGCCCCACTGCGTGACAAATATAGTCTTCTCCATGTCCTCAGGTGCAATTTTGATTTGGTTATAGCCTGAGAATCCGCCCATGAAGGAAAACACTTTGTGTTGGGCCGTATTGTCAACCAGGATGTCAATGTGGGGAAGTGGAAAATCATCTTTAGGGCTGGCCCTGTTTAAATCTCTATAATCCACACACATTCGTACTTTAACGTCCTTTTTAGGCACGTGAACAATGTTGGCAACCCACTGAGAATGGGAAGTGACGGCCAAGAATCCAGCATTGAACTGCTTCATGACTTCCGCTTTGATCTTCTCTGACATGTCAGGTCTCATGCGGCGGACTTTTAGATTCACTGGTGGAAAGTCTTCTCTTGTGGGTAGACGATGTACCACGATGTTTGTATCAAGTCCTGGCATGTCTTCGTATGACCAGGCAATGATCTCAACATAATCATGCAATAGCTGAATTAGGCGTTCCTTGACACCCGGCTCTAAATTGGCACCCACTTTGATTTCCTTTTTATCTTCCTCGGTACCCAAGTTGATTGTATCCAACAGTTCCTCATGAGGCTGAATAGCTCTTTCCTCTTGTTGTAGTAGTCTGGCCAATTCCCCTGGCACTTCACAATCTTCCTCACCTTAGTATTCGGCTTGATAGATTGGATCTTCAGAGTCACTAAAGGCCATAGCAGTAACGTTACCCATGGGATCCGGAATGGAGGGGTACATGCATTTGTGAGTGTGGGTGTGTGTAAGGGTATAGCCATCTTTAAACAATAAAATGTAAAGGAAAGACAATGAGCCCAAAAGGTTTGTATGTGGAAAAATGTCCATGATTCATTGAATGTCATATGAAGATGAAATAAAAACCCTTACAAATGGACCATTGTGCCTCGGGTAAGACACAAGGTTTTTAAAGTGTGAATTGTTCGTGAATATTACAAGTCCAACAGAAATGTAAAAGATAAATTACTGAGAGATGAAAGTTATTGGGACAAAGTCTCTGGCTTCCCAGTTGCGAAGTCCTCCGTTGACAGTAGGAAATATCCAATCTTCCAAGCTACCAACTTCTTTAACATCTTCCACTGCATTGACCTCCTGGTTACTAATCTTCAAAGGTGGCCCTCCAGCACGGGCACAATGCACAACCTTCTGAGCAGTTGAAGTAAACCCCAAGTCAAACATGTATGATTTATACGGAATGTCTGGAAGCTTCCCCCTGATGGTGCATCCACCCTCTTCTACTACCGCCTTTACATCCTTTAGAGATGACATCCTAAGCGGAGGTCTTGTGATCTTTGGAATCGAGGATACTACCTTGGTTGCCTCTACTTCTTGAGAGACCTCCTCAAAATGTTGAAAAAGGGTTTCAATGAACTCGACATCCAACTCCACATATCTGAAAGAATTTAGATGACTAATCATGTACTCCTCCTCCCCGTGGACAGTTATGATATTTCCTTGGGCCGGGTACTTCAGCATCTGGTGTAGTGTGGAAGTGACAGTACCAGCATTATGGATCAAGGGCCGTCCTAACAGACAAGAGTAAGAGGGGCTGATGTCCATCACATAGAAGGTTGAGTTAAAGGTCTGAGTTCCCACCTTTATTGGGATGTCCACCTCCCCGTGGACCATCCTCTTCGAGCCATCAAACGCTCTCACAACTATGTTACTGGGTTTCAATGTCAGTCTTTCGCAATCCAATCTATCGAGAGCTTTCTTCGGTAAAACGTTCAAAGATGAGCCAGTTTCTATCAAGACATGGGCTAAAGTTGTTCCTCTACACTCCACAGAGACATGTAATGCCTCGTTGTGTTTTCTTCCTTTCGGTGTCAAATCAGCATCAGAGAAGCCTAGGCCGTTATCAGCTGTTAAACTGGCCACACAATCTTGGAATTGGTCAGCAGATGTCTCTTGTGGCACATGGGCTGTTTTTAGAAACTTCACCAAAGCTTTCGCATGTGCCTCAGAGCACAGCAACAATGCTAGCATGGAGATCTTGGAGGGAGTTTTCCCCAACTGTTCAACCACGTCATAGTCACTCTTCTTTATTATCCTCAAGATCTCTTCCATTTCCTTCTTGGATGTTTCGGGGATAGCTAGTGATTGAGCCTTCGTCCGGACAGGCTCTTCTTGAATGATTTTTCCTCGATTTTCAATAGTATAAGTATTGGTATGGATAACAACATGGGTCGCGTCGTCTTTGTCGGTACGTGCACTTGCAGGTATGATTATTGGTACAAAGGTAATCTTCGGAATGGCCACGGGTCTAAAAACTGCCTTTGGAGGGGCAATCTCTGGAGAGAAGATTCTATCGCTACGGGTAATCTTGCTGGTTCCGGCAATATTGCTAATGTCAAAATTGTCTTCTTCAGAGCTTTCTTCTTCGGTGGTCAACCCATCTTGTTTAACACCATAGTAGTAGATTTCTCCACCGTAATTCCATGGTACTGTTTTATCTGATTCATATGGGACCGGTCTGGGCATTATAATTATGAGGGGAGTAGTCTTCAAAACTGATGTAATCCTAACGGGTCTTTTGGGGACCCAGGAAGGATTGGCGGAGATGGTTATGATTGAAACGTCTTTAATAAGAATGGGTGAAACAGGAGCATTTTCGAACAAAATTTCTTGGTTGTCTATCAGGCGTTGAATACATGTCTTCAACAGAGGGAAATCAATTGATGAGAATAAACAAATATGGAAATCTTTATTACAACCTGGGAATATACCAGCTTTCAACAAATTCATCTTAATGACCGGGAGCGGAGTCAAGAGTTCATCTACTGTAGCAATAAACAAATCTTCCTCAATAGCATTGGCGTTGTGACCATGTCTAGGCATAGGAGCGGAAATGACATTTGGTTTCTCAGGTGCATCAAACTCGACTTCTTTTGCATCTATAAGGTCTTGAATTTTATTTTCCAGGGCCCAACAGTTGTTAGTGTCGTGACCCAGACTTTCGGAATGGTATGCGCATCTGGCATTTGGGTGATAATGAGGAGACGCAGTATTGGGGTTCTTTGGGGCCTCCTTTAAAGTTACCAGATTCAATTTCAGAAGATGTGGTAAAACCTGGGCTAGAGTCATATTAATCCTGGTGAATTTCTGGACTGGCCTTTCCACCCTCGGCTGGTTATTTCTTGGTTGATCAGATGCAGGCTTCAGGATCATAACGGCCCCCACCACTGATCGGTGTTCAGTTCTTCCTTGATTCCTTTGTGAATAAACAACAGATACCTCCTTCTTCCTAGTGAATGGTTTTCTCATAGCTGTAGAGGCAGATGAATCTTTCTGAATCTTTCCACTTTTTATGCCAGCTTCCACCCTCTCTCCGGTTAATATTAACTCCGTAAATCCAGCAGATGAACTTCCAATCAAATGGTTGAAGAAAGGACCCAACAGAGTGCCTAAGAACATATCCACCAACTCCCTTTCAGACAGAGGGGGTTGCACTCTCCCAGCTAGATCTCTCCATTTCTGCGCGTAATCTTCGAAACCCTCATTTGAAGCCATAGCCATACTCTGAAGTTGAGTATGGGTAGGCGCCAAATCTGCATTATACTGGTATTGTTTATAGAAAGTTGCAGCAAGGTCTTCCCAGTTGTGGACGTCGGCCCTTTCTAGTTGGTAAAACCAATCGAGTTGTGTTCCCGATAAACTATCTTGGAAGAATTTGACCCACAAGTCTTTGTCGGCGGAGTGCGGCTGAATCTTTCGAACGTATGATCGGAGGTGCATTTTAGGACATGACACCCCATCATATTTTGCAAATAATGGCACTTTGAACTTTGGTGGGATCACGATTCCCAATACTAACCCCAATTCCTCAAAGTCTAGACCTGGTACTTTCTGTATTTCCATAGCATTTAGACGCTCTTCAAGATGTCGGTATTTATCATCCGCTGGAGGATACTGTTCCTTGAAGTAATCTTCCTCTTCCTCCTCCTCTTCAGATTCTGACGGTACTGCTGTTTCTTTTCCTTTTCTCTCTCCTTCATCAGATGTTGCTGGAAAATCCAAGGTTCTTCTAGCCTGTCCTTGAAACCTTCTTCCCATGATTACCACATCGGTTGGTTTCTTCTCTTTCTTCTTTTTCTCTTTTGCTAACAGAGTCTTCAGCTCCTCTTGCCCTTTGGCCAAAGTTATGAGTAATTGTTGAAACTGCATGTTTTGAGCTTGAAGATCTTTGACTGTCTGTTCGAGATCTATCTTACTGAAATAAACAGTAGAGAGATGAGGAAACTTATTGCAAAGACCTGTTTATGTTATGATGAATGATATGTATACATGCAATGCTTTCAAGGATTTAAAAATTCAAATTTGTTTTAAACAAAAAGAAACACACGTTATATTAATAAGATTGAATTTGAGTACATTAATGCCCCTTGGGCAAAATAATACAAAATTCTAAGATAAAAAAGTGTTGCGCATCCTCTTTGGTGCTATGTAGGTATTTAGAGTCTGCTCCTCATGAAGTAGCCTAGTAAGTTCCAAAACCTTCTTCTCGCTTGCGTAGAATTGGGCTTCGAAAGTATCTCGCTCTCCTTTGAGTTGCATCCAATCCCTTTGTAGATCTTCGAGTGATGTGGGCATGTCAGGATGTAGGATAGTGTATGGAACTTCTCCCTCCTTAACAGGCTCAATGATCACTGGGAGAATGGAAGGATAAGGCATCATAAGACTTTGAGTGCGGATTCATACCCATTTGAGGTAAGGCTCAAGAGGGATGGAATTATTGTGTCCCAAAGTCTTGCTATCCACCTTGTTTAGCATCCTCCAAGCTTGGATGAATCTCTGGCGAAGACCTTGATCGTCATTGTCGTAGTCGAATACCAAGCCTTGAATCAGCATATCATGTGGGCCATCCCTTCGGGCATAACCAAACTGTCTTAGAGCTAAACATGGGTTGTAGGTGATGCCTCCCCTAATGTCAAGTAGAGGGACATTACGGAATTCCCCACAACGGTCAACAATGATAACATTCTCCCTGGATCTGAAGCACCAATGAATATCTGGATGTTTAAGCATCATTAACCTTTGTGACCACCTCAAATCCTGCTCATTCTTTAAGACTGATTGGGGAAGATGAGAAATAAACCATCTTGCCAGGAGAGGAGTGCAACACATAAGAACACCTCTTTTCCTCATTGTACGAGTGTGAAAAGAGTGTAAGATATCCCCAAGCAATGTAGGCACCGGGTTGCGGGACATGAAGATTTTGACAGCGCTCACATCTATGAGTTGGTCAGGATTGGGGAACAAGACCATCCCATAGATAAGAAGAGCCACGATCTCCTCAAAAGCTTGCAAGTCTAGGGAATTCTAACAGCTTTGGGTTTTCTCAAACAGAAACTTTGCCGAGAAGCCTTTGACACCACTTCTAGTTTCCCAATGAGTTGTGACATCAGATGAGTGCAAGTGTAGGGTTTGAGCAATCTCTTATGGCTTTGGATCTCTTTCCGTACCGTTGAAAGGTAGTTGATTGAGAATAGGAATCCTCAAGAGTTGAGAGAATTCCTCCAAAGTAGGCACAAGTTGATAGTCAGGAAATGTGAAGCAATGATGCAAAGGATCAAAGAACTGGAAGAGCACTTTCATCATATCCTCCTTTGTGTTCGAGGTGACCAAGTTGAGTAGACGACCATGCCTCTCGGTGAATGGAGAGTTCTCAGAGATCCTTGAAGCTATCTCCTTGAGTTGTGGAGAAATTCTTACAAGGTTGATCTGGATAGTTTTCCCGCGGAGTGAATCCATATCCTACAAAACAAAAACAAACATGAATCTCTAAAATCCTTGAAATGGTTAGTGGATGCATATGATGTTCATGATGTCCATGATGTTATGTATAAGTATGCATATACAAGAAAATCAAACAATTTCTTAGTTTAGGCTTGCATGGGGTTTTATAGGTAAGTATCCTCTTTAAATTTAGTTGGCTCAACCTGTCCTAACAATAGTAACTGGGTTCTAAGGAGCTCAATATCACTGGATTGTTTCCTTGGTCATTGTTTCAGCTTAAACCTCTTTAATGACGACCGAAATATCCCAAGAAACCAACCCTCAATGAGTGAAGTATCGAGTATCTACCAACTTCGGACTGTACCAAAGCCAGTCGTCTCACTACATCCTAAAGGCCAAGTTGGTCAAGTAAAAGGTTCTAGAAGTTCATCAGTGCTTCATGACATCACCCAGCGGCCCTGTATTCTCTTTGATTAACTCAAAGGCTACCGGTACCCACAAATATGTCACACTAACATAGCTATTGCTTAGACCATGTCGGTATACCCCACACAGTTTCCACAACGTATTGCTATTTACCTATAATGTTTCCCAAATCCGGGCAGAGGATTCAAACCCAAACAAAGAACCATAATGTAAATCAAACAAGTCAAACAATGTAGGCAAATAAATGTGATCTAAACCCTAAGGTAACCCCACTTTTATAACATATCCCCAGCAGAGTCGCCAGTTCTATGATACGGTGGGAGAACTGACTTGAGGTTTTACCTTTGATTGCAAATATTGCGGTTAGCAAGAGTCGCCACCAACTTTTCTTTTATCCAAAAGGAAAGGTGAAAAAGCACAGGAAAGACCTTTGAGATGTTTTCTTGAGTTCGGGGGGTAGATTATGAAAAGGGAAGGTGCTAGCACCCTTTTCATCCATGGTTTTCCATGGGCTCTTAGTTACTTGCTTAGATCACTTGCTTTTGTTTGTTTGAAATTGTGTTTGGTGTAGTTTTGAAAGTATTTTGTAAAAGAGGCCATTTGTTTAGGCAATCTTTGTAATGATTCTCGTTCGTAAGAATGTATACAAAGATGTTTATCTTTTGAAAATGTTTTCAATGTTTGTAGATATTTTTGAAATGTGTGTGTTTGTTTTGAAAATATCAAGGATAGTTGTTTGAAATGGAGCAAGTAACTAGAAGCTATCTACCTACTCAAATGTCTTTCTTATGTATTTTCTATTCCTTTGACATTGTTGTCTTACCATTGATTTGGTAAGCAAACCTATCTTTGGATGTTAACGGGACGGGCGCGGGTCATCGTATAACCATGATTAGCAATGTTTGTGAAGTATCTAAGCATTTTTTTGAGGGACCAAGATCATTTTGTAAGACAACTTTTGAATAGCGTCATCGAGGGACTATGATCTTATATTTGTTTTGTTTTGCCAAGATACTTCGCATGCGTAATATGGCCATTTTTGTTTTAAGCAACCAAGTGGTGAAACCCTAAGGATGCTTGTGTGCAAGTGTATCATTTTCATGCTTTGATTTTGTCTTGTATTTAGGGTTTTCTATTTTGCTTTGTTTTGTTCTTGTCATACAAACCCTAATTACTAATCATGGCATATAAAGCGATAAATTGCGTAATGTAAATATTTCTAAGCTATTACAACAATTTATGGGAGGGGGGATACAAATTTGAATGGGGATTTGCAAAAATATAAACCTAAATAAATTATTACAACCAAATCGAACTTGTACGAATTAAGATAAATACAATACAATATTAAAAGAAAATGCAATGCAATGTACATGTAAAAAATATTTTTGTGTCTTGTTTTTATGTAAAAGAAAATTTAATCTAAACCTAAAAATATAAAGAAAAGGAATTGATTTTTAAAAGGGGTTTAACCCTAATTATTATTTAAAAGAAAATAAAGTTTATATGTATTATTTTATATATTTTTTGTATTAAAAATGATAAATAATATTGTATGAGAATATAAAATTTTATATATGCAAAAAATAAAGATTTATAAGTATGAGATAAAAAATAAATTGAACTAAATATATTTAATTATATTTACAAGTTTATTAAGAAAATAAATGATATCCTATTAAAATAAAATATATTTTTATGTGAGAAAATAGAATAAAAATAAAATAAAAGTGCAATATTATTAATTCATATTTTTTGGGATTTTTATGCATTAAAGAAAATATTTAAAATATTAAATATGAAAATAAAACAAATAAAATAAAAATATAGAAAGAGTTGGCAGGGGGTGATGTAGCAGATTTGTGGTAAGGTTAGCAAAAACACTGGCCCAGGAAGCTAAGCCCAACCTGCAAAAAATTACAAAAAATGGAAAAGAAAAATATGAAAAATACAAAAGTAGCGCGCCCAGGTTCAAACCCAGGGCATGGGTCTCACCAGCGCGCTACTTTGCCACTAGGGTGGCTGTACTTCCATTGTCTTATGGAAAACAAAAACAATATAACACAAAACGCGCCCTATGCCCTGTACTTCATCTCCTTCCTCACGCTTGGCCAGACACCCTGTAACTTTCTCATACTTCCAAAAAAATAAAAGTTCATAACATGAAAATTGTAGTGCTTGAACTCACGATTCCAACCATATAAGTTATGTGAACTATTAATCAAAGAACAAAGAGAATTTTAAAAGCCCTAAATTTTAACCTAATATTTTCAGAAACTTCAAGTTCCAAATTCTCTTAGCTCAAGTAAAATCAATGCAAGATAATGGTATGTACAACTTCGTTATGATGAGGACTGCATTTTTTATTCACAAATCGTGGCCTAAGGTTGCCTGTAAAAAGAGATAGAGTTTGAAATTTTACCTCCTTCAGTTAGAATCGTGAATGGAATTGGGGTGAGTTTGTGGGAGGCCTGATGCTTGCTTGAGCTTCCTTGAACTTCCCTGGATGTGTCCCAACCCTTGCCTTGATCTGAAAGTAGATAGAACTCCTTGGCCAAGTCAAATTGCAAGCTCTGAAGTCAACAATGGCAGATGGTGGAGGATTGATTACAGAACAGGGAGGAAGTCTTGGATTGACTAGGTATCAAGTATGTAAGATGTTTGAATGATCCAAACCCAAAACGCACGAGCCAAAAGGAAGATGGATGTGCTTGTGCAAAATCTGCAATTTTGGACAGATTTTTGGTGTTTTGCTGGTTGGGAGTGTTTCAGGTCCTTGCAAATCGTGTATTGTGTTGCATAATGTTTGTATATTAGTATTGAAATTGTTTGATGTCAACTCTCCAACAGATCTGCAAGCCCTAGCCTTTTTGCAACTTTCCTTGCATTTGAAGTAAAGTGAAGTGATTATACTTGACATGCTTGTACTTGCTCCCTTAGGGTTGGTATTAGTTTGTGCAACTTACTTGAGACCTGTGAGACTTGTATGCACCAAGGGGACAGGTCCAAAGCTCAAAATTATAAAGTTTGCAAAAGTTGCTCTTTTTCAAAATGGCAATGGAACCTTTTTGCCATAAATGGAATTACAAGTTGGATAGAGGTTCAAAAGCATGGATCAAAGCTTTGTCAACTGAGTAAGCATTTAATTAAGGAGTGTGGAACAAGCTTATGACCTGTACAGCATGAATTAGCCATCATAGGACTGATTTGCAACTTTGTTCTTCATGAAATGGCTTGGACAAATAGTGAGAAATTGCCAACTTCATCTCTTCGATTCTCCCTACTCAAAAATGATCTTGGGGAGTTCTTGGACATTTTGGAAATCTTTCAATGTTCTCTATAATTCATCTTTGAAATGAATTTTGAGATACCTCTTAGAACTAGGTGAAAAATTTCCATGAAGTTGGGTCCAAAACCTGCCTAAATTAGGGCAAAATTTCACTAAGTTAACAAGTTCATGACCATGTATTCACAAATTTATATCTTGAGATCCAAGCATCTTTAGTGAAAAGTTTGTGAAGAAAAGTTGTATATTTCATTGAGTTCTACAACTTTCATGTTGGGAACTTTCCTTGAATCATTATGCATCATGGTGAAAAAGTGGCTTAAAGTTGAGAAAAAATAAGAAAATTTTCTATACTTAGAAAATTTCTAAGTTAGAAATTTTTTTAAATTCAAACCCTAATTTTCAAATTTGGTTTTCTTGGTGAACAAGTTTCATATTTTGACATATATTGATGAATTATGACCCTTGGCACTTGATTTTGACTAAAAAGTCAAAGTTTGACTTTTCAGTATATAGTTGACTTTTGATCAGTTGACTGCAAATTTCATCTGTCAATCCAATGAATTTGAAATGTTTTGAGCCATGTAATTAAGTCAAGATGATGCCATTGAACCCTTGAAATCATTATTGAACTCAATTGGTCATTTTCTAGGTTAAAAATCAGAAATTGCCCTTCCTCAGCCAAAACCCTAATTTTGACCATTTTGCCCTTTTTGTGATTTGACCAAATTTCTTGAGGAATTGTGATCCAAACTTGACCAAATGATACATATAAGCTTAAAATGTTGATGTGGATAAAAAATTATGAAGTTTGACTGTAAATTGGCCATGGTTGACTTTTTCTCCAATACAGCTGATTTTTAGGTCAACTGTCCAATTGACTGATCAAAAATGTGGTTCAAGACTTGAAACTTGTCATGAGCAATCTTAGGGATCCACAATGATGTTTGAAAGTCACATGAAGCATTGATAGTCCAAAAATCCTTGTGCAATATCAAACCCTAATTTGGGGTTATCAGTGCTAAATGAGATGTCTTGAGCTGACCAAACCCTAATCTTGTCTTGAGTCAAAGAGATCTTGTGAGAGAAGTATAGATAAATGAGAGGGAAAATTTTGGGGTACAAAAAATTTCATGATTTATGTTGTTTGTAACTACTATATCTTTTCCTTATATCTTTTGCAATGAATTGTAATTACTCACTCTTTCCATTTGAATGTTGCCTCTACGTGGGTAACGCGCAGGTGATCGAGAATAGTTTGTAGAAGTGTGAGGATAGCTTGGAGTCTTTAGTGTGTTTCGTTTGAATAGGGAGGGTCTTGCTCTGATACGTAACACGGGCTTTGGGAACTTGCTATGTTTTTGCATTGTTTTATTGTTACGTATCTTAATTCATGATTATGTTGAACCACACATTTTGTGGAGTTTTTATTATTGTTGAGGCCTTAGTGCCATGGAAGAGAATTAAATTGAACTATTTCGTTGCTTAGTTTATTTCTATGAAGAAATGAAGTAATAAAGTGACTTGAGACTTTATGAATTTTGAATTATGTGACATCCCATGCATAGACTATGATATATTTCATGTATGTTGTTATAATTATTCTTATGGGAAAATGGGGTGTTACATTATGCACCAGAGCCCCATGTTTTAGACTCCTGCTGTCTTCATCTATCATAAGTTGAAAACTTCCATGTTGTCTGTTTGAAACTTAACACCACAGAAGCCTCATGTCTTAGCCAGCGCAACACCTTCCTTAACACTCCACAGTTCCACAGTGAGTACATCACAGATCCCCAACCATTTTCTAAATCCATGGATCCAATCACCTTGATGGTTCCTCACCACACCACCACAAACAACTTGACAATTATTAGCTACCACACCATCGACATTAAAGGGAACCCAACCCTTATCAGTAGGATTCCATTTGACGATTATACTATCTTTCTTCCCAGTCATAACTTTCAAAATCATCCGCTTTCTATCCTTATACTTCTACACTCTAGCCATAATGTGTGTACAGGGCATGACAAAACCCTCATTACGCACCAGATGGTTCCATCAATACCACTGCGCATGAATAGCCATAACCCAAATTTCTGACCAGTTGTTTTCACTTTGCGCAAAATGCAAGTTGCCATCCAAATTCCTCCCACAAACACTTGCCTTCCCCTGCCTCATCTGTAGGAACTGGTATTGCTAACAATTGAGGCAGCAAATCAGGTTTGATAATCTTAGCCAGCATGCTCCAGTTCCAGTCGCCACTTGGGGTCTTACACTCAGTGATTACCAAGTTACACAACTCCTTATCCGCATTCACCACATGCTCCTTCAACCTAATACAAGGACCAAGCCAAGCATCTTCCAACAACCTGATTCTCCTGCCATCTCCAATAGGCCAAAGAGCATTTTCCTCCAGGAATTCCCAATTGTACGCAATGCACTTCCACAAACTAGAATCATCCGCTTTAGCAGTGAGTGTATAATTTTTAGAAATTCTGGAACCATACTTTTACTTCAACATCTCACTCCAAATCGCTTTATGATTCTGCTTCAAATTTAAACTTGTCTTGTATAAACAAACAACATTCATTTCTTGAAGCCTACGCAACCCAACCCACCACACTCTTTTGGGAGAGTAATCTTATCCCAAGCCACTGTATGCATGTGTCTCATATCCTTGTCCTCCCCCGCACGAATTTTATTTGTATTTTATGAATTTGGTGCAGAGTAGAATGAGGCACCTTAGCATTCATCATAGTATACGTTAGAATAGCCTCCATAACAGTTTTTGCAAGCAAAGTTATACTAGCGAACAATAGTTGATTACACTTCAATCCTGCAAGCTTCTTATGCACATTCTCCACCAGATATTGATAATCTCGAGGTTTAGGACTCTTCCTTGTAATAGGCACCCCAAGATACATTCCTAATCTGTCAGTTTCCCGAAACCAGCAACGAGCCACCAATCTATGCCTAATGCAAACAGGAGTGTTTTTGGAAAATAAAATGCTAGTCTTGTCCTTGCTGATTCACTGCTCCGAAGCACTGTAGAACTTTTCAAGAACCTTCGTGGTGGTATCCATCTGAGTATTCATTTCCCGACTAAAAAGGAGAATATCATCCGCAAACATGAGATGGGTGAGATGTGGCCCTTTATTCCCAATCCTCAAACCTTCCCAATTGGCTTCAACTTGCTTATCCAAAATCACGTGCGTAAGTTTTTCTAGACACGTGACAAAAATCTAGGGAGAGATAGGATCTCCCTGTTGAATCCCTTTCTTTATGTCAAAAAAATCCCCCCATTGCCCCTGCCAAAGCACATTCAACTTAGCAGAAGTTAAAGCCTTCATAACAACATTGTAAATACTCCCCAGGACACCAAGCTCTTGGAGCACACTAGCCACAAACTTCCAATTAAGCATATCATAAGCCTTCGAGAGGTACAACTTGATAACAAAGTAGCACCACTTCCCCTTCAGCTTGTGCATATTGTGGAGAGTTTCATTAGCCACAACAATATTCTCCTGAATGCTCCGCCTTAGAATAAATCCAGTTTGGTACGGAGACACTACATGGTCAATAAAGGGCTTCATCCTGTTAACAATAATCTTTGTTAGCACTTTATATATAGTATTACAAAGCTCTATAGGTCTGATTTCCCCATTTCCTACAAATCTTCAACCTTATAAATGAGACATGTGTCAGTATAATTGAACTCCTTGATCAAATTGGGATTACTCTGCGCCTCTCTCATAAATCTGTAGACATTTCTCCTGACAATGCTCCAAGAATTTTGATAGAATCCCGTAGGATACCCATCGAGACCTGGAGACTTCCAAGGCGCCATGTCAAACAGCGCTTGCTTAACTTCCAAATCCTGCAGATCAGAAGCTAAATAGTTCTTCCACGATTGCTTAGGAGTAGGAAACTTATGCTTAGTTTCAACCCACAAACCAACTCCACAGTATAAAGTATACATATTCTCGAAGAATCCTTTGTTGAGCACACATCATAATGAATTCGTTCCTTGAAGACTCCTTTGTTCCTAGTTCGAAGTTTCCACAACCAGAACCTCATCTTCCTCACTTGATTCCTCCTCTTGTTTCCTCCTATCTTCATTCTCCTCCGTATGTGATAAAGACAAAGGAAAAGTGAAACCTTGTTTAGCCGCTTGTCTATCCTTCATAGTGTTGTCACTCAACACCACAAAATTCTCATTCCCACCTTGGGCCCTTAAAGCTTTTGGCCCAAGTTTATCTAACAAGAAACTAAGGTCTTCCATTTTGTCACTAACGAAAATGTTCTATTGGGCCACACCAACACTACACCCCTCTTGGTCCAATGTTAATCCTTTCAGATTCATCCCATTGGTCCAATCCAAATCCACTACCTCCTCAAAACTCTCCTCTATGAGACTCAAATCCTTACCATGTATCCCTGCTCTCCACCGCTCCTTCACCACACTTTTGGAAGCTAATTCAAACCTAGCTGCGTGCTTCTTATCCTCCCTCTGTTTTGGGGCCACATTGCTCTCCCCTCCTTGTCCTGGAGACATTGGTGGCTTTAACACTTCCATGCTCATCGTTGCCTTCCTCTATATTAACCCCTTGCAGCTTCTCTGACTTGTCATTTCCATCGTTGATATTTTCTTCTAAGTGCAAACTCCTAGTTCCTTCCTCCTCATGGGCCTCCTTCTCACCACCATTATATGCTCCCCCACGTAAAACATTGAACTGCGACCCTTTGTTCAGAGATATGGCCCCTTTTTACCTTTGTTTCCATCATCTTTCTTCTTGTTCCCCCTCTTTTTTAACAACAATCCAATGTCCCTCCACATCATCATCTACTGCTCTTTTACTCTTATAAGTATTATGGTACTAATGTCTATTTTTAATATTAAAAGTTCTAACAAATAATAAATATATTAAATATAAAATATGTTAAAAAGTTCTTAAACTTCATATATATATATATATATATATATATATATATATATATATATATATATATATATATATATATATATATATATATATATATATATATATATATATATATATATATATATATATATATATATATATATATATATATATATATATATATATATATATATATATATATATATATATATATATATATATATATATATATATATATATATATATATATATATATATATATATATATATATATATATATATATATATATATATATATATATATATAATTTATATATTTGAGGTGATTGACTAAAAAAAACTATAAAATTATAATAAAATTTATAATTTCTTACTGTTGTACCTCAAAATTTTCCCTCTCATTTTACTCAAGGCATGCCCATTGAGATCCCCAACTTGCTCAAGGATGACCAATAATTGACCAGGAAAATTCTCCTCCTAAGGAAATGAACCTCAAACTAGGGTTTCAATTTTCATCAAGATGTGTGAGTTCCAATGGTCTCAGATGTTTAACATGGTCCTAATATGTCCTCAAGGTTATCCATGCTAAATGTCATGCCTTGCACAACAAGTTTGCTCAGTCAACTGCTCAAATGCCTGAAAATCAACTATATTAGGTCAAAAGTCAATTGTGGCCTATATACAGTCAAACTTGAAGATTTTTGGTCAACATAAAAATTTTGGAGTAATATCCATCATTTTATCAAGGGTTGATCATGATCCCTGAAGAAGTGCTCCTAATTCATCAAAAGTCAAAAATTGCTGATTAGGGTTTCTATAGGAAAAGTCAACCAAGCTTTGACCAGGCATAACTTTCTCATACTTTATCACAAATTTTTCCATCAAAGATCATTTTGAATAGAATCCAATTCCATACAACTTCTATCCAGCCCTCAAGTTCAAGAAATGCACCAATTGAAAGATACAAGCTTATACATTATGGGTCCTTTCAAAAAGTCAACAAAAACACCTTTTGGATCAAAGCTTGGTACATGAACATGGAAGATTCAATTGAGATGAAACCAAAAGGGTTGTTTAGAGGACACCCTAAGCTCTCTAAAAATTCCAATGGCACCCTCATAAGGTTAAAACGGAGAGAGATGTGTATTGCAAAGTTTGACCAATTTTTGGAAAAGTGCATGAAGCAAATATTAAGCTAACTTGGAATTTTTCAAAATTGGCCTATCTTTTTATGTTTGAAACTTATTCCTAACATGGTCCACGGCCTCTAAGCCCACGCATGCATTATTCTATTATTTATGCTATTTATTTTAATATTTTATTCATTAAAATTCAAAATTAAATAAATAAATAATGGAAATAATATAAGATTTGATTTGAAATCATTTTCCTATTAAATAATGGACAAAATATGCTGAATATATCAAGGGAAATCATGCAAGCCATGAGAGGAAAAAGAATATCCAAAATCGGAAAGATTTTTAAGAAAATATTTGAAACCAATTACACATTTAATGCCATGGATTCTTGCTCCATTTGTTAACCTAATTTCACCCTCATATATACATCACAAGTCATAACACAAGAGGATACGCGCAACTGCTTTAGAGAATCCCCTAACAAATTTCAAAAAAATTCAAGAATGGTGCAATTCGAGATTCCTCTCTCCAGCAAGGTTCAGCCAAAACTAAGGACTCCATCAACTTCCTGGAGATCTCAGAACCTCATTACATCCATCCTTGAAGGCCAAACCATCCCAGAACTAGCAAACCGGAGCATCTCATCATGGGTAAATTTTTTATTTTCATATTGATAATTTTATGATGCATTAATCCCTTTCATGGCTTGATTCGTATTCAGGGTGTCATTTAGAACAAGACCAACGTGAAGCATGATTGATTCGATGTAAATCAAGGATTTTGCCATGTTTATGGAAAAATCTGGATCGCGCTTTGAATAGGGCGATGCAGACATGATCTGTGAAAACTAGGACCGGATTTGAACCCAGGAGCAATTTTCGTGTGGAATAGGCTCTTGATCCTGGGCTTAAGTCTTCAAAATTCACAGATCACATTTCCATGCTCCCGAACAAGATGACCAGAGATCCCCTCCGGCATTGTTGACCCATCTGACTCCGTTTGGAGCATGTGTGGCATTTTGATGTATTTTGATTGGCCTATTTGTATTGATGACGCGCACGTTTTTTGTTGACTAGGACTAACACTGATTTTCCTTTATAAAATTGTTGTGTTATTATTATCACGAATTAGCAGGATGGCGCAGTGGTAAGGCATGGTGTGATAAGACGTTACAAGGTGCAAGGGCAGGGGTTCGATCCCTGCCTCTTACATTTTCTATTTTTGTAACATTTCTTACAGGATCTAGTGAATTGCATCTCAATACATCCATCCAGCGTCCTCACTCTCAACCATTGGATCATCCATTGATTCAGATTTAGCACCCAACAAGCAATCTCCATGGTGAACCCCCAGAGGCTGGCAACACTGAGTCTCATGCAGGACATTGGGCTTAGTGGATATGGGCCTAGCAAAATTCAGCCTCACACCTCCCAATTGCTCCATGCTACCAGGCCCATATTTCTTTTTTTGTTTTAAATTCTTTATATTTTTGTTTTATATATTTTTAAATTCACTCTTTTATTAATCATAAAATCAATAAAAAATCATTTAAAAAAATAGATTTAAGGTCTTTCATAATTAAAATTAATTTTTTTGTAAATTAATTTAATTTAATTACTTTAACTTGTTTTCTTTAGATTAAAATTAATTAGAAATTAGGTTAAAGTTTACAAACCTTTTTCTCAATAAAATACCAAAACCTTTTTTCCAAATTAACTAGATTTTTATGAATTTTCAACTTGTTCCCGTCTTGATCTTCGCGCATTTATCTTTTTCCATTTTATTTTTCCAATTATGTAACTGTTTCCAGGTTTGTAATAGCTTCAACTAGGTTTAAAATTCCGCATTTTATTTTCTTGTGCTATTTACGTAATTGCCCCAAGGCCTTGTAATAGCTAGGTTTAATTTCTGCCTTTTAATTTCTTGCATTATTATTAACTGCTTAGATTAATAGAATTGAATGAAAAAGACTGAAAAGAAAACGATTAGATAACCCTAAATGTGCAAGATAAATGAAATGAATCAATACACGTGCAAATGCTCACCCCTAGGGTATCTCCCACTTCGGTTGCCTTTGAAAATGGTCACAATTCTCAAAACATGAGAATTTTTAAAGGCGGTCCTTTAGTTCAAGAGATCACAAGTCCCTCGATGACCCTTTCGAAGCCGCCTCGATTAAAAAGTGATCTTAGAACTTTAGGATAATTACTAAAAGTTCTTGCTCAGTTTCCTTAGTGACCATAAACGTCCCTCCGATAGTCCCTCAACATCCAACGATGGGGCTACCTAGTCGCAAATAGTAGGATGGAACTATCTAAAGGAAAGGAGGAAAAGAACACCTTTATTGAGTAGGTAGATAACTGTTAGGTACTTGCTCAAAAATAACCTTTTTCACACTACACTTTCAAAACCTTTTTCAAAAACGTTTTATCAACACTCTTGAGGACTGATACAAGAGTTATCATAAAGCAAACAAACTTTTCAAAACACACAACCATGAAAGCAAATTTCAAAAATGAGCGAGTACCTAAGAGCCCGTGGAAAACCACGTATGGAAAGGGTGCTAGCACCTTCCCTTTCCATAATCTACCCCCCTTACTCAGAAAACTCTCGAAAAAGGTCTTTTTCTATTCTTTTCACCCTTTCCTTTGTTGGATAAAAGAAAAGTCGGTGGCGACTCTTGCTTACCGCATATTTTCAAATACAAAATGCAAACCAGTACGACAATCGGTTCTGCCACCATATCACATAATTGGCGACTCTGTTGGGGAATAAAAAAGTGGGGTTGCCTTAGAGTTTTAGTTCACCATTTTAAAATGCTTTATTGTGTGTTTGCTTGCTTTATCTTTGAGGGTTTGTTGGGATATTCTTGTAAAGATCCTACACCCGGATCTGGGGCACCTTATTAGCTAAGTAGCAATAAATCATGGAGTTGTACGGTGTAGACCGATACGGACGAAGTGGTGGCTACGTTAGCGCGATACTTTGGATTGTACTAATGTTCCTTGAGTAAGTCAAGGATAACATTAGGCTTCCTCATAGTGTGACTAAGCGCTAACTGACCTTTAGAACCTTTAATTGACTCATCCTAGCCATTAGGAAGTAGTGAGATAGTCGGCTTTGGTTCCGACCAAAGATTGGTTGATACTCGATACTACACTCATTGAGACTGGACTTTCGGGATTTTTTGGCCGCAATACTTCGGTGCGTGAGCTGAAACAATTCCTGATGGGAAGGTCAATAATATTGAGACTCCTTAGAACCCAGTTACTATTAATAGGATAGCTTGAGCCAACTGAACATTCAAGAGGGTACTTACCTTAAAACCTCATGTAAGCCTTTAAACCTAAGGTCTATTGTGTGATTTGATTCTGTTTATCTGTGATTTAAGCATAATCATGACATCATAAACATCATGACATTCATATATACTAACCATTTCAAGGACATGTTGGATTTACCTCTTTGTTGTTTTGTAGGATATGAATTCAGGTCGCAGAAAAACCATCCAGATTAACTTCATAGAAATCCCTCCCAAGCTCAAGGAATTGGTCTTGAAAGTTCCCGAGGACTCATCATTCAACAAAAGACATGGTCACTTGCTCAACTTGGTTACCACTGAATTTGACTAAGTTTTTATGAGTGTTCTATTCTAATTCTTTGATCCCGAGCACCATTGCTTCACATTTCCCGATTATCAACTGGTACCTACACTGGAAGAATTATCTAAGCTACTTGGTTTACCTATATTGAAGTGAGTACCTTTCACTGGTTTAGAACAAGATCCAGCTGCTGAAGATGTTTCCATAGCTTTGCACTTGAAGCCATCTGATATTGAATCCCATTGGGAAAGAAGAAGCGGAGTTAAAGGCCTTCTTGCAAAATTTCTAATGGAGAAAGCTCATATTTTCCTGGATGCTATGAGTTACCATACCTTCAAAGATGTCTTAGCTCTCTTGATCCATGGGTTGGTCATGTTTCCTAATTCAGATCAATTTATAGATGTGAGTTCCATCAATATCTTCCTTGCTCACAATTCGGTTCCTACATTGCTCGGGGATATCCTACATTCTCTCCATACTCGTACTCTTAAGAAGCGAGGAACTCTCATGTGTTGCACCCCTCTGCTATATAGGTGGTTTATTTCGCACCTTCCGCAGTCAACGGTGCAGAATGATTTAGGCTTAAGGTGGAGTCAAAGATTAATGTCTCTCTCTCTCACTCTGACATCCGTTTGTGTCCTCGCTCTCAAGAAGACATTTCTTTTATTGATCGTTGCGGAGAATTTCCTAATGTTCCACTCCTGGGCATTAGAGGAGGCATCACCTACAAACCTTCTTTAGCAATACATTTGTTTGGCTATGCACGGAGAGATGGTCCACTGAATATGCTCATCCCAGGTATTCTGTTCAACTACTCAAATAATTTTCAAAATTATCGTCAGAGGTTCATCCGCGCTTGGGGAATTATTAAGAAGACTGATAATAAGACTTTGGGGCGCAAGAACTCCATCCCTTTGGGACCTTACCTCAAATGGGTGCGAGCTCGAGCCCAAAGTCTTATGATGCCATACGATTCCATCTTACCGGTGATCTTAGAACATGTTGTTCAAGGGGGAGAGTCCCGCATTATTCTCCATCCTGATATGCCAACCAACTTCGAAGAGTTGCAAAAGTCTTAGATCCAACTCAAGGAAGAACGAGATACTTTTGAGGCTCAATTCTATGCAAGTGAGAAGAAGATGTTGGAATTAACAAAGCAGATTCACGAAGAGAAGAATCTCAATACCTACCTCAACACCAAGAGGAAGCGCCCATGGGAGACATAGGAGTTTAGAATTTCCTTTTAATGTTTATTCCTGTGTAATCTTTTGTTTCTTTAAAAACTTACTAATAAAGGGTTTTGTTTCCTGTTTTGTTTAAAAGAGCTTAAATCCAATAAGGTCCTTGAAAACATTGCATAAGCATATCATACATCTCACTGCATAAGCAGGTTTTAAAGCAGGGTTCTTATCTTATTCGTTGTTTATTTCAGCAAGTAAAGAAATGGCTCTTGAGCAAAATATCAAGGATCTCCAGGAACAAAATGCTCAGTTCCAGCAAATGATTGTGGCTCTAGCTAAAGGGAAAGAAGATCTGAAAGCTCTCATACTGAAGGACAAAAAGAAGAAGCCAAAGAAACTGGATGGTGTAGTGAACTTTGGAAGAAGGATCAGAGGACCAGTGCGACGAGCTTCAGAACAGTAACTTCATTAAAAGAAGGAGACAATCAGGAAGGGGAAACAAGAGAGGAAGACCTCAGCCCGAAGGAATCTGATAATGAATCTGACTATAATGAGGAGCAGTATCCTCCTGCTAACGATAAATACAAATAACTGGAGGATCGTCTGAATGCAATGGAAATCCAGAAGGTACCTGGGCTGGATTTTAAAGAGCCGGGTTTGGTTTCGGGGTTGTCATCCCGCACAAGTTTAAGGTTCTGGTGTTTGCTAAGTATGATGGGGTCTCGTGTCCCAAGATGCATCTTCAATCTTATGTGAGGAAGATTCAGCCTCACACCGTTGACAGGGATTTATGGGTTCACTTCTTCCAAGACAGTCTATCCGGGACTCAGCTTGAATGGTCCTATCAGCTAGAGGGAATCAATATTCGTAACTGGGAAGACCTGGCTGCTGCTTTCTATAAGCAGTACCAATATAATGCAGACCTTGCTCTGACCCGTACACAACTCTAAAGTATGTCAATGGGTTCAAGCGAGGGCTTTAAAGACTATGCCCAGAAGTGGAGATACCTAGCAGGAAGAGTCCAACCCCCTCTGTATGATAGGGAGTTGGTGGACATGTTTTTGGGTACTCTATCTGGTCCATTTTTCAACCATCTGATTGGAAGCTCCTCAGCTGGTTTTACTAGGTTGACCTTAACGGGAGAAAGAGTGGAAGCTGGTATTAGAAGTGGAAAGATTCAAAAATAAGCCTCTTCAAGTGCAAGAAAGAGACATTTCATGGGAAAGAAAGAGGCCAATGCTGCTTACAGTCAAAGAAATCAGGTCAAAACCGAACACCGTCCAACGGTAGGGGCTATAATGATATCCAAGTCTGCAGCTACCCAACAACGGAACAACCAGCATAGAGCAGAAAGGCCTATGAGATAATTTACGTGGATCAATATGACTTTGTATCAAGTCTTGCCCCACTTATTGAAGTCTGTGATACGGTGGGAGAATTAACTTGAGGTTTTGCGTTTATTTTCGCAAATGTTTCGGTTGAGCAAGAGTCGCCACCGACTTTTTATTTTATCCTAAGGAAAGGTTAAAAAGCACAGGAAAAACCTTTGAGATGTTTTATTGGGTTCGGGGAGTAGATTATAGAAAGGGAAGGTATTAGCACCCTTTCTATCCATGGTTATCCATGGGCTCTTAGTTACTTGCTTAGATCACTTGCCTTGCATTTTCAATTGTTTGAAATGGTGCTTTCAATTGTTTGAAATGGTGCTTCGTGTGTGTGGTTTTGAAGATGTTTTTGAAAAAGATGCCTTGTCTAGGCAACCCTTGTAACAGTTCTTTACTCGAATGTTTTACAAAAGGTGTTTGTCTTTTTGAAAAGATGTTTCAAGGTTTTGAAAGTTGTTTTGGAATTGTGTTGTGGAGTGTGTTTTGAAAAATGGCAAGGATTTGTTTTGCAAGTTGGTCAAGTAACCAAGAGCTATCTACCCTAAATTTCTCAAAGATCCTTCCCATGTTTTAACCCTTTTAACAGTGTTGTCTCACCATTATTTGGTGAACAACCTTGTGTTAGGATGTTAACGGGACGGGCACGGGTCATCGTTTAGACCATGAATGCAATAGTGCCAAGTGTCTTTGGTAATTTTTCTTTAAGGGACTTGATCATTTTTTAGGCAACTTGAGAAAGCGTCATCGAGGGACTATGATCATTTGATTTGTTTTTGGTTTGCCAAAGACACTCAACATGCAACATGGCCCATTTTTGAAGGCAACAAGTGGAGTAACCCTAAGGGTGCAAGTGTGCATTGTGTTGTCCATTTTCATGCTTTTTTGTCTTTGTATTAGTCAAGCTATTTGTTATTTTATTTGCATACAAACCCTAAGTCTATCATGGCATAATTTGAAAGCTTTTAAATGCGGAAATTTAAAGTCCTAAATTATTACAACATGATTATGGGGATGGGGGTACAAATGTTTGAATGGGGGGATATTTAGCAAGAAATTAAATCTAAAACTATTACATCCATATTGAATATACAAATATCAAATTGTACAATATTTAAATAAATTTAATAAAAATGCAAAATGTATTATGCACAAAAATGATTTTTTATGTATGTGAAAGTATTTTTTTAATTTGAAATATAAACAAAAATAAAAAAGGTCAATTTTTGGATATTTTGTTATTTAGGGCAAAACCCTAATTTTTGAATAAATAGCAATTATTTATTAATATTATATAATACTATATATTAATTTATACAAAAAAAAAAAGAAGTATATTGTAAAAAAAGTATTTTTTTAATGTCATATATTAATAAAAATAAAAATGTATTATTTTCATATTTTTATCCTAAGTATTCTAACAAATATATACAAGTATTTATATTATATATTAAATATATTAAATATATACAAGAATAAAATATTAATTATTTACAAAAAAGGTATATTTTTAGAAAATGTTTTCAAAAGGTAAACAAAAAATATTAACTAAAAAAATATTTATTTTTGTATTATTTTCTAGGGCTTTAAATAAAAAGGTTTTTAATATTTATTTACATATATATGCTAAATAAAACAAATAAATGCCAAATAAATGCAAAAATGGGTGGAAAAATATTTTTTTTATTTTTTATATTTTAGCAAAAAATAATACGTCAGAATCAAAAAGAAAAAATCAAAAATGATCAATATATCACACAATGGGCCAAGGGGGTGTAAATTGAAAAAGGGGGTGCAAAAAGCAGGAACAACTCAGGCCCAGCCCAAGTCAACCTTCTTCAACCTCCAGCAATGTTTGAACAACCAAAACGCGCGCTTCTTGTACAACAGCTAACTCCTGATTCTTTGACTTTTAACAAAAACTCATAACACAAACATTATAGAGCATGAAGAGACGAATTCATACATATAAAAAACTTGACCTAACTCTAAGAAACGAGGGAGAATTTCTTCATCCCCAATTTCTGAACTAAATTTTCTCCAATGTTCATGGCCAAAATTCTCACAGCATACTCAATATAAATGAAAAGTAAGTATATGGATGGCTTCAGGGCTATGAGGAGAACATGTTTCATTCACAAACCTAAGCCTAAATCTTCCTATATTGAGAGATAGAAGTTCATGTTTTTACCTGTTTCAGCTTGAGTCGTGTACAGCAATGGAGGTATCTTCAATGGAGTTTGAGCTTTGGTACAGCTTGCCTGAAGTCCAAGGATGCTTCTCCTATGATTGGCTTGCTCTGAAACTGCCTGTATCGTGCTATGGAAGTCCACCTGCACAGCTTGAAAGCAAAAATGGCAAACGATGTTAAGGATGTTACAGCTTGGATTCAATGTTTGGGATAGCTTCAGTGGATGATATGGAACATGTTTGAACTCTTTTTAGCCAAAATGCACGAGTGGAAATGTTTGTGGAAGTCAAGTTGCAGAACTTGCTCTGTTTCTGCAACAAGAGGGTGTTTTTGTGTTTGAGGAGGTTTGAGGGGTGGTTGATTCGTGCCTTAGGTCAGTTAGGGAGTGTGAAAGATGTTTGCAAAGTTTCCTTTGGCTGGTTTTTACAGGAATGAGGAATGGTATGTGTTTTGCCAAGTTTCTTCTACTTGAAGCAAGAAAATGCAAGTTTCAATACAGGCCTGTACAATGTCCTTAAGCATGCTGTATATCTTGTTCTTGATCAGAGGTATTTGTGTACAAATGCTAGCCCCAAAGATCTGGCCCATGCCTCTTGGATTTGTTATTTGACATAAAGCACTACTTTATCAAAATGGCAAATATGCTTTTTCCAATTAAGGGTTAATCTTGCATGTAATGACCAAATGAACAAAATAACACCTTAGCACAATGGTTAGGCATTTAATTATGGTGTGTGAGACTGGTTTTGAGGCCTGCAAGCTATCTTGTACAAGTTGATTTGAAAAATGCCAATGTATGAACATGTATTTGGTTATGAACAAAAATGGATTTTGCCCAACTTTGCAAATTCGATTCTCCCTAACCACAAGGTTGTTTGAGAAGTTCTTGGACAATTTGGAAATATTGGAATGTGTACTACAATCCATCTTTGTAATTCAAATTGAAACTCCAAGTGGAAGCATGTGAAAAATGGCCAAGAAGTTGGACAAAAATCCTGCCTAGAATAGGTCAAAAAATTTCTAAGTTAAAAATGTTTTGCACCCTTGTTCCAAAAATCATAACTTGAGCTACAAGCTTCCTTTGAGAAAACTTTGTGAATAAAAGTTATAGATTTTGCAATGGACTACAACTTTCATGTTTTGAGTTTTGTTTGAATCCAATTTCATCTTGGTGAAAAAATGGGACAAAGTTATGAAAAAATAAGGAAATTTTATAACTTAGAAAATTTCTAAGTTATGAAATTTCTTCATTTTAAACCCTAATTTGCAATTTTGGGTTTCTTGATGAACAAGTTTCATAATTTGACATGTTTTGATGAAAAATGAATCTTGGCACTTGATTTTGACCAAAAAGTCAAAGTTTGACTTTTCAGTATACAGTCAAATTTTGATCAGTTGACTGGAAAATTCATCTGTCGATCCTGTGCATTTGGGATCTTTTGAACTTGTTGAATGTGTCAAGACAATGCCATTGAGTTCTTGAGTCCATATGTGAGCTTGGTTTTCCATTGGTTAGGTCAAACAGTCAAAAATTGCCTTTGTGCAGTCAAAACCCTAAAAATGACCATTTTGCCCTTTTGGTGATCTGATCTAATTTCTTGTGGAATTATGATCCAAACTTGATCAAATGGTTCATATGAGTTCAATATGTTGATGTGGGTCAAATTTCATGAGGTTTGACTGTCAATTGGCCAAAGTTGACTTTTTCCCCAATACAGTTGATTTTTAGGTCAACTGTCCAATTGACTGGGCAAAGATTGGAGTCAAGACTTGAAACTTGGTATGGATAAACTTGTGAGTCCAACATGAAGCATGAAGGTCACTTTGGTCATTTTAGGTCAAAACATCTTTGTGCAAACTCAAACCCTAATTTGGGTCAACAGTGCAAGGAGGAGTCTTGAGCAGAGCAAACCCTAACTTGATCTTGAGCTCCAAGGGTCTTGTGGTGAGAAAATGTTGATGAAAGGAGAGGGCAAATTTTGGGGTACAACAGTTGCCCCTGTTCAATCTTCTTGCACCTGAAGAGTTATATTGGCAAGTTTGCCTTTCGCGTCTCGAAGGTAAAAGGAGATTGGACACTAGAGTGCCCTTAAATTTTCACTCGTCGAAGCATGGATGCGGGAATGGGCTTAAAGATGCCATTTGGAGATGGGCTTAAGGATGCCATCTGGAGATGTGACAGAATCTTGTCGGGGGATTGGCTTAAAGATTCCATCTGGAATGTATATTGTAGGTGAACGGAAAGAGTATCAGAAAGGTGTCTATATTTTGGAACATCTCTGGACCGGGGGGTTCTGAACAAGCAATAGATTGACATCCATGTTTGGAGAATCCGTAAACTGTTTTCAAAAGTTGAGTTTGAACAAGCGATAGATTAACATCCGTGTTTGGATAATCTGTAAACTGTTTTCAGAGGTTGAAAAATCTGAACAAGCGATAGGTTAACATCCGTGTCTGGAGAACCCGTAAACTGTTTTCAGAAGTCTTGAAGTTGAATAAGAAATAGAGCAGCATCCATGTTGGGAAGCGTCCATAAACTGTTTTCAAAAGTTGAGTCTGAACAAGCAATAGATTAACATCCGTGTCTGGAGAATCCGTAAACTGTTTTCAGAGGTCGAAGAATCTGAACAAGCGATAGGTTAACATCCGTGTCTGGAGAACCCGTAAACTGTTTTCAGAGGTCTTGAAATTGAATAAGCAATAGAGCAGCATCCATGTTGGGAAGCATCCGTAAACTGTTTTCAAAAGTTGAGTCTGAACAAGCAATAGATTAACATCCGTGTCTGGAGAATCCGTAAACTGTTTTCTGAGGTTGAAGAATCTGAACAAGCGATAGGTTAACATCCGTGTCTGGAGAACCCGTAAACTGTTTTCAGAGGTCTTGAAATTGAATAAGCAATAGAGCAGCATCCATGTTGGGAAATGTCCATAAACTGTTTTCAAAAGTTGAGTCTGAACAAGCGATAGATTAACATCCGTGTTTGGAGAATCCGTAAACTGTTTTCAGAAGTTGAAGAATCTGAACAAGCGATAGGTTAGCATCCGTGTCTGGAGAACCCGTGAACTGTTTTCAGAAGTCTTGAAGTGGAATAGGAACCAGTGTAGGGTTGCCTGATGATGAGTCCGTGTAGAACTGTATCTGAATAATTGTTAATGATAGCCTTTTATTCTTATCCTGAAAAAGGACAAAATGTTAGCTAAACACAAAGTTATGTTGCATGAAATGTATGGTGCAATATATGTTATGTCAATGTTTATGATATGAATATAATGAATGTGCATGTAAGCTGATGAGCTGTCTTGCTGAGGATAGATGAATCCTGGATAGCCGGAGATAATAGAATTTTGACTGCTGTCGGGGAAAGTGAATCCTTGATTGCTGCAGGGGAGTGTAAGAATCCTTGATTGCTAAGGATGAGACATCCTTGTTGACTGCTGACTGCTTGGGGAATAAGATCTTCAATTGTTGAGGGATCTTAGGACCATTGCTGGGGATTGGAACTCCTTGGTGACTTGTAGGGAATGAGAATTCTGATGATCTCTACTGGGGAGTCCAGAACCTGGGAGGCTCATGCTGGAGAAGTAAAAATTGAGAATCTTCAATCTGATGGGAAGTATCTCTGTGGGGAGAAGGTTCACCAGTCCGGTTCCGCTGGGGATTGACAGTTGGAAATTTTAGCTCCGCTGGGGATTGGTAGTTTTGACTTCACTGGGGATACTGAAACCTAACTCTGTGGGGAATTGAGTTCTGGAAGGCTCTCTGGCTGGGGAAATCAGTTTTGAGAAAGCTTTTGTCCTGCTAAGGATCCTGAAGTTTAACTCTGTTTGGAGCATTAAGTTCTGGATTTTAACCTTGTTGAGAAATTTGGAGTTTAGTTCTGCTAGGGATTCCTTCTGAAAGGGCATCAAGATATCTATCTGTACCTTCAACCTATCAGCAATCATCTTTCTTGGTTTGTAAGAGAATGATTATGTTCAAATGCATATGCCTATTTAACAAAACATTGGACGTTTCTCAAATAAAACATAAGTGTAAAGAGAAAAAGGAAGACAAAGCAAATTTCTGTATTTGGAAAAGTATTTGTATTAATCTTTTATGAGTATATTTGTACAAAGGAGACAGCCATCCTAGTAAGAGGATGTTGTCGTAAAAAAAATTGAAAATTTTATACAAAAGAAAGATGGCTATGTGCAACAATTCTATGGGATCCCATTATGTTATAGCCTTCACAACTCTGAATATCTTGTCCATTCAATGCTTCGTCCGCCGATGACTGGATTGATCAGAAGCTCGGAGCTTGTTGATGAAGAGATTGTTCTTTAAAGTGATCCGACGAGACATAGTCATACGCTTTAATTCCCTAACTTTTGCCTGAATCGCCCTTTCGGGTTTTCGATCCACCGGGAAACCACTTTTGGCCCAAGCCGCCCTTTCGGGTTTTCGACTTGCCGGGTGTACATATTTTTTTTGTTTTATCCCTAATTTTTGCCTGAACCGCCCTTTCGGGTTTTTGGTTCACCGGGATGCCCATTTTTGCCCAGGTCGCCCTTTCGGGTTTTCAACTTGTCGGGTTATTTTATGCGTAGTATCTTTTGACTATGTCTGCGTTCGCAGGGTGCGGCAAATCATCACCGTCCATGGTGGTCAGAATCATTGCACCACCAGAAAATGTGCTCTTGATCACAAATGGTCCTTCGTAAGTAGGAGTCCATTTGCCCCTGGGATCACTTTGCGGCAAGATAATTCGCTTGATTACGAGATCTCCGACTTGATATACTTGACGTCTGACTTTTTTGTTGAAAGCCTTGATCATCTGTTTTTGGTACGTCTGACCATGGCAAACAGCAGTGAGTCGCTTCTCGTCGATCAAATTGAGTTGATCAATTCGGGTCTGAATCCAATCGTCTTCACTCAAACCAGAGTCCTTCATAATCCTTAAAGAAGGAATCTGAACTTCCATGGGCAGGACAACTTCCATGCCATATACCAAAGAAAATGGGGTTGCCCCTATTGAAGTACGTGCCGTGGTACGGTATCCATGCAGAGCAAACGGTAACATCTCATGCCAGTCTTTGTAGGTGACTGTCATTTTCTGAATGATCTTCTTAATGTTTTTGTTCGCAGCTTCAACAGCACCGTTCATCTTCGGTTGATAGGGAGATGAATTATGATGATAAATCTTGAACTGTTCGCATAGAGCGGTGATCATAGTATTATTCAGATTTGTACCGTTGTCTGTAATGATCCCGTCGGGGACACCATACCGGCATATGAGGTTCTGCTTGATGAAGCGGGCAACCACATTCTTTGTGACAGAGGCGAAGGAAGCTGCTTCGACCCATTTGGTAAAATAGTCAATGGCGACCAGGATGAAGCGATGTCCATTGGACGTTGTGGGCTTGATATCTCCAATCATGTCAATGCCCCACATTGCAAACGGCCAAGGAGCTGTTAGAACGTTGAGAGGAACAGGAGGAATATGAATCTTGTCAGCGTAGACCTGACATTTGTGGCAAGTACGGGAATGTTGATGGCAATCAGCTTCCATGGTAGACCAGCAATAATCTTCCCTTAGAATCTTCTTAGCCATTGTATGCCCGCTCAAGTGGGTGCCAAATGTGCCACTGTGTATCTCAGTCATGATCAACTCTGCTTCAGCTTTGTCTACACATCGGAGTAAAACACAATCATGGCTGCGCTTATAAAGGATGCCATTGCTTAGGAAGAACTTGGCGGCAAATCTCCTTAAGAACTTCTTGTCATTTACGGAAGCTCCTTCGGGATATTCTCTAGTCTGGAGATACCTTTTGATTTCGTGAAACCAGGGTTGTTCCACTACTTCTTCGGTATTAATCTCATGACAACGCGCAGGTTCATCCATTCGCTCGATGGTGATTTGGGGAGCCTCGTTATCCCAGTTGAGTTTAAACATGGAGGACATTGTTGCCAGAGCATCTGCTAGCTGATTCTCTTCTCGTGGGAAATGCTCGAAGGTAATTTGCTCGAAATGAGGCAGTAATGTCAAAACATGTTCTTTGTATGGGATAAGATTAGGATGTTTGGTGTCCCACTCTCCTTTGATTTGACTGATAACCAAATTCAAGTCCCCAAATACGATCAAAGATTTGATCCCCATGTCTATAGCAGCCTTGAGACCAAAAATGCAAGCTTCATATTCGGCCATGTTGTTGGTACAGCTGAAGCAAAGTCGGGCTGTGGAAGGTGTATGGCAACCTTTCGGGGAAATGAGTACCGCACTGATACCGTTTCCAAGTGCATTTGAAGCACCATCAAAGTACAGGGTCCATCGGGATCCTTTTTCAGGTCCATCATACGGTCCGTTGCCTTTAATATTGTCCAAAGTCATGATGTCCTCGTCCGGGAAGTCGAATCTCATGGATTGATAATCTTCGATAGCTTGATGAGCTAGATGGTCAGCTAGTACACTCCCTTTTATAGCTTTTTGGGTAGTATACTGGATGTCATACTCAGTCAGGATCATTTGCCATCTAGTGATTCTTCCAGATAAAGCAGGCTTCTCGAAGATATACTTGATAGGATCCATTTTGGAAATCAACAAAGTGGTATGAGTCAACATATACTGCCTTAGTCGGCGAGCAGCCCATACCAAAGCGCAACAAGTTTTCTCGAGTAGTGAGTAGCGAGTCTCACAATCGGTAAACTTTTTGCTAAGGTAATAAATGGCATGCTCTTTTCGACCAGACTCGTCATGCTGGCCAAATACGCACCCCATTGAGTTATCCAAAACAGTCAGGTACATGATCAGCAGCCTTCCTTCGAAGGGTGGCATCAGAATAGGAAGTTCTAGCAAATACTCCTTGATCTTATCAAAAGCAGCTTGGCAATCTTCGTTCCATTCGACTACCTGATCTTTCTTCAATAGTTTGAAAATTGGCTCACAGGTAGACGTCAGATGAGAGATGAATCTGGAAATATAGTTTAAGCGCCCCAAGAACCCTCTAACCTCCTTTTCAGTACGGGGGGCAGGCATCTCTTGTATAGCTTTCACTTTTGTTGGATCGACCTCAATGCCTTTGTTGCTGACAATAAATCCTAGAAGTTTACCAGACCTAACTCCAAAAGTGCACTTACTTGGATTCAGCCTGAGCTTGTACTCCTTCAACCTGGAAAACAGCTTTTGCAGATGTTTAAGGTGTTCCTCCTCTGTTTGTGATCGAGCTATCATGTCGTCTATGTAAACTTCGATCTCATGATGTATCATATCATGAAACAAAGCTACCATGGCGCGTTGATAAGTTGCCCCTGCATTCTTTAGTCCGAACGGCATCACCTTGTAGCAGAAGGTACCCCATTGTGTAACAAAGGTTGTTTTCTCCATGTCCTCGGGGGCCATTTTGATCTGGTTGTAGCCCGAGAATCCGTCCATGAAGGAAAACACCTTGTACTGAGCTGTGTTGTCAATCAAAATGTCGATATGCGGTAGCGGAAAATCATCTTTAGGGCTAGCCCTGTTCAAATCCCGGTAGTCCACACACATTCTGACCTTGCCGTCTTTTTTAGGTACTGGCACAATGTTAGCAACCCATTCTGGATAGGATGTAACGGCCAGAAAGCCAGTGTTGAATTGCTTCATTACTTCAGCTTTAATCTTCTCAGACATGTCGGGTCTCATTCGGCAGACTTTTTGCTTGATCGGTGGACAATCCTCTCTTGTAGGGAGACGGTGAACCACGATATCTGTGTCTAAACCCGGCATGTCTTCATAAGACCAGGCGAAGATTTCAACGTATTCATTCAACAGCTGTAATAAGCGCTCCTTGACACTTGGTTCCAGATTGGCACCCACTTGTACTTATTTCCGGTCTTCCTCTGTTCCTAAGTTGACAGTTTCCAACAACTCTTCATGAGGCAAGATGGCCCTTTCTTCTTGCTGTAGAAGTCTGGCTAGCTCCCCTGGTACTTCACAATCTTCGTCATCTTCGTATTCAGCCTGGTTGACCAAATCTTCAGAGTTATTGAAGGATACAGCAGAATAGTCACCCATAGAATCTGGAGTGGATGGGTACCTGTATTTATGAGTGTGGGTGTGTGTAAGGGATAGCCATCCTTAAACAAACAAAAATGCAAAAGGAAAGAAAATTAACACAGCAGTTTATCAATGAAAAACGTCCAATGAATCATTAAACATGGCATATGAATATGAAGAGAATCAAAACCATTACAAATGGACCTACATGCCCCGGGCAAGGCATGAGGTGAAAAAGTAGTGCAGATTGTTTAAAAGTAATTATTACAGACCAACAGGAAATGTTCGAAAGATAAGTTACTGATTAATGAAAGTAATGGGGACGAAGTCTTTCGCCTCCCAGTTGTGTAGTCCCCCTCCGATGGTTGGGAAGATCCAGTCTTCAATGTTACCCTCTTCGCCTTCGTCTTCCAAAGCATTGATCCCATGAGGAGAAATCTTGATGGGTGTCCCTTCAATTTTTGAGCGACGCATAGCTTTTTGCCCCGCAGCGCTAAATCCCAACCCAAACTTATCTGTTTTGTGAGGAATGTCAGGAAACTGACCCCACACTGTGCTTTTTCCTTCCTTCATCGCAGCCTTCGCGTCTTTCAGAGATGCCATCCTGGCCACCTGCTTGGGTACCTCGGCTACTGCCTTTGCTACTGCAACTTCGGGAGTAATTTCCTCGAAGTGTTGGAATGGTGTTTCAATGAATTCGCCCTCCACCTCTACATACCGAAAGGAGTTCAGGTGACTGATCATATATTCCTCCTCACCGTGTACAGTTATGATCTTTCCTTTGACAGGGTATTTCAGCATTTGATGTAGGGAGGAAGTGACTGCGCCAGCATTATGTATCCATGGTCTCCCTAGCAAGCAAGAGTATGACGGATGGATGTCCATCACATAGAAAGTTAAGTGGAATACTTCAGTGCCCACCTTGATGGGAATGTCGACCTCCCCATGCACCAATCTCTTAGACTCGTCAAAGGCCCTGACAATGATGTTACTTGGTTTCAGCTCCAAGCCTTCACAATCCAATTGGTCGAGAGCTTTCTTAGGCAGCACATTTAGAGAAGAACCAATGTCGACCAAGACATGGACGAGAGTAGTTCCTCGGCATTCGACTGACACATGCAATGCGTCGTTGTGCTTTCTTCCTTTTGGAGTCAGGTCAGCATCAGAGAAACCTAGGCCGTTGTCGGCGGTAAGGCTGGCTACACAATCCTGAAATTGATCGGCTGAGGTTTCCTGGGGTACATGGGTTGTCTTCAAAAACCTTATCAAAGCTTTGGCATGAGCCTCTGAACAAAGCAGCAAGGCTAGCATGGAGATCTTCGAGGGGGTTTGCCCCAGTTGCTCTACAACGTCATAATCACTTTTCTTTATTATTTTCAGAATCTCCTCCATTTCTTTCTTAGAGGTTTCGGGGATGACCAATGGCTGAGCCCTCGTCCTGAAGAGCTCATCTTGGATCCCTTTCCCCTTATCAGCAGAAGTAGGAGGGACAACCGCAGGAGTAACAGCTTCTTCAATTAACGGAGTTCTTGCAGAAAGTTTTATCGATGCAGGAGTAACCTTTACAGCAGCTGAGGGTCCAAAGATTGCCTTTGGAGGGGCATCTCTGGAGAGAAAATTCTCCCACTTCGGGTAATCTTGCTCGTACCGGAAATGTTTCCAATGTCGGAATTTTCTTCGTCAGAGCTCTCTTCAGTTATCTCAACTTGTTTAACATCGTGGTAGTAGATTTCTCCACCATAATTCCACGGTATCGATTTGTCAGATTTGTAGGGGACAGGCCCAGGCATGGTTATTTTCAGAGGAACAATCTTCGTAGTGGATGTAATCTTAACAGGCTTTTTAGGGACCTTGCAAAGATTGGTGGAAATGGTGATTATTGAAACATCTTTGATAGGAGTTGGAGTAGCATGAATCTTTTCGAAAAGAATTTGTTGGCTATCCATTAGGCCTTGGATGCCTATCTTCAACAATGGACAGTCGATTGGTAGGGAGGAACAACAGTAGCAGTCTTCTTTACATCCTGGGAAAATCCCAGCTTTCAACAGATTCAACTTGATTGTTAGTAGTGGAGTTACCAGATCATCAACAACAGCAACATACAGATCTTCTTCAATAGCATGGACATTGCGACCATGCTTTGGCATCGGAGCGGATATTACATTCGGCTTCTCTGGAGCATCGAACTCAACCTCTTTTGCATCTATCAAGTCTTGAATTTTATGCTTAAGCGCCCAGCAATCGTTGGTGTCATGCCCGATGCTGTCAAAATGATAGGCACATTTAGCGTTGGGGTGATAATGTGGGGAAGTTGTTTTCACATTTTTTGGTGCCTCTTTGATAGTGGCGAGATTTAGCTTCAACAAATGGGGAAGAACTTGTGTGGGCGTCATGTTGATGCGGGTGAACTGCCGTTGTGGCCGCTCTACCCGTTGCTGGTTAGGTCTAGACTGATTGTTACGAGGCTGATCATTTGACGAATTTTGTATCATCACGGCCCCTACAGTCGGTCGGTGCTCCGTTCTTCCCAATCTTTTCTGAGAGTATATAACAGCTGCTTCCTTCTTGACCGGAAATGATTTCTTAATAGTTGTGGATGCAGAGGCATTCCTTTGAATCTTCCCACTCTTAATACCAGCTTCCACCCGTTCGCCAGTCAGAATCAATTCAGTAAACCATGCGGAAGAGCTCCCGATCAAATGGTTGAAGAATGGGCCAGATAGGGTCCCCAAGAACATATCAACTAGTTCCCTATCAGAAAGAGGTGGATGCACTCTTCTGGCCAAGTCGTGCCATTTCTGGGCGTATTCTTTGAATCCCTTATTTGAGGCCATCCCCATACTCTGTAACTGAGTACGGGTTGGCGCCAAGTCAGCGTTATATTGATACTGGCGATAAAAGGCAGCTGCCAAGTCTTCCCAGTTATGCACTTCTGACCTCTCAAGCTGGTAAAACCAGTCTAGCTGTGTAACGGACAAACTGTCCTGAAAGAAGTGTACCCAAAGATTTATGTCGGATGTATGAGGTTGAATTCTTCTGACATATGACCTTAGGTGCATCTTCGGGCAAGACAGCCCGTCATATTTTGCAAAAATTGGCACCTTAAACTTTGGAGGGATCACAATTCTAGCAATCAATCCTAATTCTTCAAAATCTAACCCAGGAACCCTTTGCAGCTCCATAGCTGCCAGTCTATCCTCCAGGTTTTTGTATTTGTCGTCCGCTGGCGGGTATTGCTGCTCTGAGTAGTCTTCATCTTCCTCAACCTCTTCCTCTCCAGCCTCGGACTCAGAAGGTAATGCAGCCCCTTTTCCTTTACCGGTCCCCTCATCAGATGTGGAAGGGAATTCAAGAACCCTCCTAGCTTCATTCTCAAATCTTCTTCCCATTGTAGCTACCCCAGCTCTTTTCTTCTTCTTTTTTCCTTTTTCTTGTTCTTTATTCCCCAACAGTGCTTTTAGATCCTCCTGACCCTTTGCCAAGGTCATTAGGAGCTGTTGAAACTGTGAGTTTTGTGACTGCAGATCTTTGACCGTCTGTTCGAGATCCATCTTACTGAAATAAACAGCAGAAAGATAAGGAAACCTGGTGTGAAGACCTGCTTATGCGTATGATGAATGATATGTTTATTCATGCAATGCATTCAAGGATTTAGAGATTCAAAATTGTTGCAAACAAAAAGAACACACGTCATATTAATAAGAAGGAATTTTGTCAGTACATAAATTCCCCATGGGCCAAATATTACAAAAACTTCTCAAGGTAAAAAGACGTTGTGCATCCTCTTTGGTGCGATGTAAGTGTTAAGGGTCTCCTCCTCGTGAAGTCGGCAGGTAAGCTCCAAAACCTTCCTCTCACTGGCGTAGAAGCTGGCTTCAAAAGTATTTTGTTCTTCCTTGAGTTGGATCCAACTCTTCTACATCTCCTCCCATGATGTAGGCATGTCAGGATGTAGGATGGTGTAAGGAACCTCTCCGTCCTTAACAGGCTCTTTAATCAAAGGGAGAATATGAGGGTAAGGCATCATAAGATTTTGGGCTCGGGTTCGTACCCATTTGAGGTAAGGCTCAAGAGGGATAGAGTTTTTGTGCCCCAGTGTCTTACTATCTACCTTGTTAGGCATCCTCCAAGCTCTGATGAATCTTTGGATAAGTCCTTGCGCATCGTTGTCGAAGTCAAAAACTAGGTCAGGAATCAGCATGTCATGAGGGCCATCCCTCCGTGCATATCCAAATTGTCTCAAAGCTAGACAAGGATTGTAGGTAATGCCCCCTCTAATTCCAAGTAATGGAACATTAGGGAACTCACCACAACGATCGACGATGATGACATTTTCTCTGGACCGAGAACACCAATGTACATCAGAGTGTGTGAGGGTCATCAACCGTTGTCACCACCTTAAGCCTTTCTCATTCTTCAAAACAGATTGTGGAAGGTGAGAAATAAACCACCTTGCAAGGAGAGGAGTACAGCACATGAGAACACCTCTCTTCCTCATTGTTCGTGTGTAAAATAAGTGGAGAATGTCCCCAAGCAATGTAGGTATGGGATTCCTGGATATGAAAATCTTGACAGCATTGACATCTATAAGTTGGTCAGGATTTGGGAATAAGACCAACCCATAAATGAGGAGTGCCACAATCTCTTCAAAGGCTTGTAGATCCAAGGAGTTCCAACACTCTTGTGCCTTCTCAAACAAGAATTTTTCCAAGAAGCCTTTGACACCACTTCTAGTCTCCCAATGCCCCTTGATGTCAGATGGTTGCAAGTGTAGTGCTTGAGCAACATCTTCAGGCTTTGGTTCTTTTTCTGTACCGTTGTAGGGTAGTTGATTAAGAATAGGAATTCTCAGGAGTTGAGAAAATTCCTCCAAAGTAGGCACCAATTGATAGTCAGGGAATGTGAAACAGTGGTGAAGGGGGTCAAAGAACTAGAACAGCACTTTCACCATGTCTTCTTCAATGTTGGTGTTGACTACGATGAGCAGTCTACCATGTCTTTCACTGAAGAGAGAGCTTTCTGGAATTCTGGATGTGAGCTCCTTGAGTTGAGGAGGGATTCTCACAAGGTTGACTTGGATGGTTTTCCTGCGAAGGATTTCCATGACCTACAAAATAAGAACAAAGATGAAGATCCAAACCCTTGAAATGGTTAGTGGATGCATATGATGCTTTATGATGTTCATGATGTATGCACAAACATATGTACAAGCAAGTCACACAAAACCCTAGTTTCAGGCTTGCATGAGGTTTCATAGGTAAGTACCCTCTTGAGTGAAGTTGGCTTAAAAACCTGTCCTATAAATAGTAACCGGGTTCTAAGGAGCTCAATATCATTGAATTGTTTTCTATGTTCATTGTTTTGGTTTAGCCACTTAACTAGCGACCAAAATATTCCAAGAAAACAACCCTCAATGAGTGTAGTATCGAGTATCTACCAACTTCGG
This sequence comes from Vicia faba, assembly GCA_948472305.1. Classification (NCBI taxonomy): domain Eukaryota; kingdom Viridiplantae; phylum Streptophyta; class Magnoliopsida; order Fabales; family Fabaceae; genus Vicia; species Vicia faba. The sequence continues at coordinate 673,838,790 of OX451740.1, forward strand.
ACTGCACCAAAGCCGGTCATCTCACTACCCCTAATAAAAGGCCAAGATGGTCAAGTAAGGTTCTAGGTCATTAGTGCTTAGTGACATCACTCAGCGGCCCCGTACTCTCCTTGATTGAACTTAAGGGTTACCGGTACTCACAAATATGTCGCACTAATATAGCTATTGCTTCAACCGTGTCGGTATACCCCGCACAGTTTCCACAATGTATTGCTATCTATGAATGTTTCCCCAAATCCGGGTGTAGGATTTCAAGCCCAAACAAGAGAACCAAAATGTAAAGCAATCAAAACAAACAATTAGTCATGCAAAAGGGTGATCTAAGCCCTAAGGTTACTCCACTTTTAATTTTCTCCCCAGCAGAGTCGCCAGTTCTGTGATACGGTGGGAGAACTGACTTGAGGTTTTGCGTTTGTTTTCGCAAATGTTTCGGTTGAGCAAGAGTCGCCACCGACTTTTTATTTTATCCTAAGGAAAGGTTAAAAAGCACAGGAAAAACCTTTGAGATGTTTTCTTGGGTTCGGGGAGTAGATTATAGAAAGGGAAGGTATTAGCACCCTTTCTATCCATGGTTATCCATGGGCTCTTAGTTACTTGCTTAGATCACTTGCCTTACATTTTCAATTGTTTGAAATGGTGCTTTCAATTGTTTGAAATGGTGCTTCGTGTGTGTGGTTTTGAAGATGTTTTTGAAAAAGATGCCTTGTCTAGGCAACCCTTGTAACAATTCTTTACTCGAATGTTTTACAAAAGGTGTTTGTCTTTTTGAAAAGATGTTTCAAGGTTTTGAAAGTTGTTTTGGAATTGTGTTGTGGAGTGTGTTTTGAAAAATGGCAAGGATTTGTTTTGCAAGTTGGTCAAGTAACCAAGAGCTATCTATCCTAAATTTCTCAAAGATCCTTCCCATGTTTTAACCCTTTTAACAGTGTTGTTTCACCATTGTATTTGGTGAACAACCTTGTGTTAGGATGTTAACGAGACGGGAACGGGTCAGCGTTTAGACCATGAATGCAATAGTGCCAAGTGTCTTTGGCAATTTTTCTTTAAGGGACTTGATCATTTTTTAGGCAACTTGAGAAAGCGTCATCGAGGGACTATGATCATTTGATTTGTTTTTGTTTTGCCAAAGACACTCAACATGCAACATGGCCCATTTTTGAAGGCAACAAGTGGAGTAACCCTAAGGGTGCAAGTGTGTATTGTGTTGTCCATTTTCATGCTTTTTTGTCTTTGTATTAGTCAAGCTATTTGTTATTTTATTTGCATACAAACCCTAAGTCTATCATGGCATAATTTGAAAGCTTTTAAATGCGGAAATTTAAAGTCCTAAATTATTACAACATGATTATGGGGATGGGGGTACAAATGTTTGAATGGGGGGATATTTAGCAAGAAATTAAATCTAAAACTATTACATCCATATTGAATATACAAATATCAAATTGTACAATATTTAAATAAATGTAATAAAAATGCAAAATGTATTATGCACAAAAATGATTTTTTATGTATGTGAAAGTATTTTTTTAATGTGAAATATAAACAAAAATAAAAAAGGTAAATTTTTGGATATTTTGTTATTTAGGGCAAAACCCTAATTTTTGAATAAATAGCAATTATTTATTAATATTATATAATACTATATATTAATTTATACAAAAATAAAAAAACGAAGTATATTGTAAAAAAAGTATTTTTTAATGTCATATATTAATAAAAATAAAAATGTATTATTTTCATATTTTTATCCTAAGTATTCTAACAAATATATACAAGTATTTATATTATATATTAAATATATTAAATATATACAAGAATAAAATATTAATTATTTACAAAAAAGGTATATTTTTAGAAAATGTTTTCAAAAGGTAAACAAAAAATATTAACTAAAAAAATATTTATTTTTGTATTATTTTCTAGGGCTTTAAATAAAAAGGTTTTTAATATTTATTTACATATATATGCTAAATAAAACAAATAAATGCCAAATAAATGCAAAAATGGGTGGAAAAATATTTTTTATATTTTTTATATTTGAGCAAAAAATAATAAGTCAGAATCAAAAAGAAAAAATAAAAAATGATCAATATATCACACAATGGGCCAAGGGGGTGTAAATTGAAAAAGAGGGTGCAAAAAGCAGGAACAACTCAGGCCCAGCCCAAGTCAACCTTCTTCAACCTCCAACAATGTTTGAACAACCAAAACGCGTGCTTCTTGTACAACAACTAACTCCTGATTCTTTGACTTTTAACAAAAACTCATAACACAAACATTATAGAGCATGAAGAGACGAATTCTTACATATAAAAAACTTGAACTAACTCTAAGAAACGAGAGAGAATTTCTTCATCCCCAATTTCTGACCTAAATTTTCTCCAATGTTCATGGCCAAAATTCTCACAGCATACTCAATATAAATGAAAACTAAGTATATGGATGGCTTCAAGGCTATGAGGAGAACATGTTTCATTCACAAACCTAAGCCTAAATCTTCCTATATTGAGAGATAGAAGTTCATGTTTTTACCTGTTTCAGCTTGAGTCGTGTACAGCAATGGAGGTATCTTCAATGGAGTTTGAGCTTTGGTACAGCTTGCCTGTAGTCCAAGGATGATTCTCCTATGCTTGGCTTGCTCTGAAACTGCCTGTATCGTGCTATGGAAGTCCACCTGCACAGCTTGAAAGCAAAAATGGAAAACGATGTTAAGGATGTTACAGCTTGGATTCAATGCTTGGGATAGCTTCAGTGGATGATATGGAACATGTTTGAACTCTTTTTAGCCAAAATGCACGAGTGGAAATGTTTGTGGAAGTCAAGTTGCAGAACTTGCTCTGTTTCTGCAGCAAGAGGGTGTTTTTGTGTTTGAGGAGGTTTGAGGGGTGGTTGATTCGTGCCTTAGGTCAGTTAGGGAGTGTGAAAGATGTTTGCAAAGTTTGCTTTGGCTGGTTTTTACAGGAATGAGGAATGGTATGTGTTTTGCCAAGTTTCTTCTACTTGAAGCAAGAAAATGCAAGTTTCAATACAGGCCTGTACAATGTCCTTAAGCATGCTGCATATCTTGTTCTTGATCAGAGGGATTTGTGTACAAATGCTAGCCCCAAAGATCTGGCCCATGCCTCTTGGATTTGTTATTTGACATAAAGCACTACTTTATCAAAATGGCAAATATGCTTTTTCCAATTAAGGGTTAATCTTGCATGTAATGACCAAATGAACAAAATAACACCTTAGCACAATAGTTAGGCATTTAATTATGGTGTGTGAGACTGGTTTTGAGGCCTGCAAGCTATCTTGTACAAGCTGATTTGAAAAATGCCAATGTATGAACATGTATTTGGTTATGAACAAAAATGGATTTTGCCCAACTTTGCAAATTCGATTCTCCCTAACCACAAGGGTGTTTGAGAAGTTCTTGGACAATTTGGAAATCTTGGAATGTGTAATACAATCCATCTTTGTAATGAACATTGAAACTCCAAGTGGAAGCATGTGAAAAATGGCCAAGAAGTTGGACTAAAATCCTGCCTAGAATAGGTCAAAAAATTTCTAAGTTAAAAATGTTTTTAACCCTTGTTCCAAAAATCATAACTTGAGCTACAAGCTTCCTTTGAGAAAACTTTGTGATTCAAAGTTTTAGATTTTGCAATGGACTACAACTTTCATGTTTTGAGTTTTCTTTGAATCCAATTGCAGCTTGGTGAAAAAATGGGACAAAGTTAGGAAAAAATAAGGAAATTTTATAACTTAGAAAATTTCTAAGTTATGAAATTTCTTCATTTTAAACCCTAATTTGCAATTTTGGGTTTCTTGATGAACAAGTTTCATAATTTGACATGTTTTGATGAAAAATGAATCTTGGCACTTGATTTTGACCAAAAAGTCGAAGTTTGACTTTTCAGTGTACAGTCAAATTTTGACCAGTTGACTGGAAAATTCATCTGTCGATCCTGTGCATTTGGGATCTTTTGAACTTTTTGAATGTTTCAAGACAATTCCATTGAGTTCTTGAGTCCATATGTGAGCTTGGTTTGCCATTGGTTAGGTCAAACAGTCAAAAATTGCCTTTGTGCAGTCAAAACCCTAAAAATGACCATTTTGCCCTTTTTGTGATCTGATCCAATTTCTTGTGGAATTGTGATCCAAACTTGATCAAATGGTTCATATGAGTTCAATATGTGGATGTGGATCAAATTTCATGAGTTTTGACTGTCAATTGGCCAAAGTTGACTTTTTCCCCAATAGAGCTGATTTTTAGGTCAATTGTCCAATTGACTGGGCAAAGATTGGAGTCAAGACTTGAAACTTGGTATGGATAAACTTGTGAGTCCAACATGAAGCATGAAGGTTACTGTTGCACCCCAAAATTTGCCCTCCCATATTCTTCAGGAAATTGCCAAGCCAAGTCACAAAATTCCCCAAGGGTTGTGCAGTGCAAAGGTCCCCTATGCAGTCAAAACTAGGGTTTGGGTTCTGGTCAAGCAAATGAACTTTTCAAAGACCCAATAAAGTCTCATATGCCTACAAAGATGGTCAAGTATCTTCATATCAAGTTTCAAGGCATTCAGCTCAAAATTGCACAGTCAAAACCCTAGATTGCACTACAGTCAACTGTAGGAGCAAAATGGTCATTTGACAGTCAAAAGTTCAAATTTTTTATCAACATATCATTTTGAAGCCACAAACATCATTTGATCAATGCTTGATCATGATTCTCAAAATTTGGCTCAGAAATCATCAAAGATGCAAAAGTTGCTATATTTGGACAGCTGAAAAAGTCAACTGAAATTGACCAGGGCATAACTTTCACATGGATTATCAGAAAAATTCCATCCAAAGCTCATTTTGAAGAGGAAGACATTTCCTACAACTCATCTTCATATTCCAAGTCCAAGAAATGCTCTCACAAAAAGTTATCAATTTCAACATTATAGGTCATTTTCAAAAGTCAACAAAAAGGGACTTTAAGTCAAAGGCCATAACTTGAGATTGGTAAATCAAAATGACATGGGACCAAAGACATTGGTTAGAGGACTCAAAGACCTTTCCAAAATGTCCAGGAACATGTGAAAAGCTTAAAAATTGAGCAAGTTATGCCTTGTGGAAGTTGGGAAATTTTTGGAAATTTTTAAAAGTCAACATTGATCCAAAAGGCCTAAATTTGCTAATGGGCCCATTTTTCTTCCAAGTTTCTTCATGCCAAGCCTATGCACGACCATTAGGCCCAAAAGGAAGTTTTTCTCCTTTTTTATTTATTTATTTGGATTTTTTATCATTTATAATTCATTTAATTAAATAAATTGCATGAAAAATACAAACCTAATGAAAACAAATCTTTTTATGCATGATTTGGACTTAATATTTCGTGCACATGCTAATATAGAAGGTTTTGGCTTGATTGAAACCTAATTGACACAAAAACCATGAAAAAAAGATTCAAAAAGATATTAAGGAAATCAAATATTGAAAACAATGAATTCATGAGATTTTGTTGATTTTTGTTGACCTAAAAGCCTCACTATATGATCAGGAACACAACCCTAAGCCAAGGAGACAAAAAGCTGCGCTAAAGGAACCTTGACAAACTTGAAAAATTCTCCATAAAAGTCAATTCTGAAAACGTGGTTAGAGAAGGATTCAGGTCTTAAATTTTGTTTCAAAGGCTTCCTCAAGGTTCCCAGAAGCAATTCCAATCATTAGCACCCATTCACACTCCAAGAATCGGTAGAATGAACATAAACTGTACAACAAAAAATGCATAATCGTATTTCATGTTTCAAGCATTTTCATTGTGTTTTTTCCATGTATTCATGTTGACTAACGTGTTCTGAAGCTGATCATGTGGTTTAATTTCACTTTCGTGCCATATTTGGAGATTTGCCATTAACGACCGGTAGGGTTTACAGAAGCTTGAAATTGGGGTTTCCCAAACCAGGCAAAATTGGGACCTAAGACCATGACCATTCGCATCAGTGTGTCTGGACGAACAAGAAGCACTATTCGCGATAAATTTATGGACATTGTAGCGCTATTCGCTATTTTCCCTAAAGCTATATTATAGAACGGTTCAAAAACCGTTGCCTCTGTGTTTTGTTTTGCAGGGATGGTGAGGAAGAAGAGGCCGTGTCAAAACGTGATAGGTCCATTCAAATTTCGCGCGAAATTCCAAAGTCATTGACGTTTTCTTTTTATAATATTTATTGTTTATTATATGTTAAATGAGATTCAAGTGCTTCAGTGGCAGGTACCTCTCTTGGCAATACCAAAGACCTGGGTTCGAACCCCAGGTCTGTGTAAGTTTCATATTATTTTTCAATACTCAATCCTGTGCAGTGCCAACATGGAGGATGCATCATATACACTCAAAACTCACCATCCACGCGTCCATCAGAAGCAATCCAAGGGCCATGACCAAAGGTGTATCATAGATTCCAGTCAACGCGCAGCACTCTATCCAGGAAAGTCAACCCATTCAATACAAATGGGCCAGAAATCATCAGGCCTGAACCTCCTAATTTGGGGCTACCCCTCCCCTGGTTTGTATTTTTTCTATTTTTCTTCTTATCTTATATTTTTGCTATTTCATTTATTTTATTTGTTTTAACATAATTAATTTATTTCCATAAAAAATATAAAAACATTCAAAAATCAGAAAAGACCAAATTGTAATAAATATTTTTATTTTAATTATTTTTATAGATAAATTGTATGTAAATAAATGTAGTTTTAATTAGGTTACAAGTTTAATGCTTTTTCATAATAAAAACACCAAAAATAGAATTTAGGTTTAATAACTTTTTATTTTCTTTTTAATTTTTCCCTTTTTTCAGAATAATAATATTTATCTATTTATTTTTTATAATTAAAATTGTACATAAAAAAAATTTAGGTTTAATTTAGATCTTAATTTAATTCTTTCATAATAAATAAAAACATTAGAATTAGGGTTTGCCTTTTAGTTTAATTTCAATTAACTCCTTTTTTCTTTTAAATCTAAAAAACATAAAAATCTAAAAAAACATTTTCTTTTTGAATTTTAATTCTAATTCCCCATTTAATTCTAATTAATTAACTCTTGTAATTTAATTTTTGCGAAAGGGTCCAACGCCCATTGTTTTAATTATTTTATTTCGCGCGTTTACTTTATCGCTCAAATAATTATGTAATCGTCCCAAAGCCTTGTAATTTGACTTCTCGCACTTTTTATTTCTTTATTGCTTTATTTATTTTCCGTCAAATCGGGTCTGGTTTAATTTTGGCGATGTGGACCCGTGCCTTTGTAATAGCCTTAGATTTATTTTTCCGCAAACTTCAACTGTTAAAAAGCATGCAAGAATGAATGTCCTAATTAAAATCAAGCGTAGATCACAAATAAACATGACAAGACAAATAACTGAAACATGACACACAATCCGCACACACCACCCCTAGGGTACGCCTCACTGTTGCCTTTCGAAAGGTGGTCGTCGAATAGAGGACGTCTTAGTAAGTCCTCATGATCCGGGAACCTGGCATGAGGGTAGCTTCTAAGGTGTCTTCCCATTGCCCTGGTGATTACCACGTCCCTAAACTCGAATTGACCCGAACACCTCCAACGGTGGTGCTACCTACCTCTCAATGGTGGGATGGCCCTACTTTAAAGGACTCTTACACAGACGAATTCCTTAGGGTAGGTAGGTTCTCAAGGATACTTGCTCTAATCTTAAAAACAAAACAAAACTCTTTTCACACCGACACTTTTCAAAAGCTTTCAAAGCAAACTTTTCAAACACTCTGACGTATGAGTCGAACTGAAATTTTTCAAAGAAACTTTTTAAACCCACATTGAAAAGAAAACAAACCATTTTTGAAAACCCAATGAGCAAGTATCTAAGAGCCCATGGATAACCATGGATAGAAAGGGTGCTAACACCTTCCCTTTCTATAATCTACCTCCCGAACCGAGAGCAATCTCTTTAAGGAATTTTTCTGTGCTTTTGTCCTTTCCATTTGGAGAAAATAAAAGACGGTGGCGACTCTTGCTTCTGCGACATTTCACGATCCAGCGTTAAACAGTCAGTTCCAGATCCACCGATCACAGAACTGGCGACTCTGCTGGGGATCTTTTTTAAAGTGAGGTGTACCTTAGGATTAAGATCAATGTGTTTTCAATTGTCTTCTTTGCTTGCTTTACTATTGTGGGTTGCATCGGAGTTACATAGATCCTAACCCGGATCTGGGGATACCCTGTTTAGGTAGCATAAGCTGTGAGGGACCTGTCCGGCGTATACCGACATGGGTGAAGCAGTGGCTACGTTGGTGTGGCGCCTTGGTCTGTACCGATATCCCTCGTGTTGAAACGGGGAGAATATGGGTCTTCCAAGGAGTCATTAAGCACCAACAGACCTTAGAACCTTAAATGACCCAACTTGGCCAATAGAAACCGTAGCAGTATGCTACGCCCATTGAGGCTAAACTCTCGTGATGGTTCTGGCCGCAAGAAAAGATTGCGATGCTGGAGTTATGACCGATTGAGGGTAGTCAGTGATATTGGGATCCTCTAGAACCCGGTTACTTCTGATAGGACAGGTCTTAACCAACAAACTGAAAGAGGGTACTACCTAAACCTCATGCTGGCCTAAACCTTAAGGGCTCTTTTGTGTGACTTGCGTGCCTTCGTACTTGACTATCTGCGTGCTTGTTACCTGACACTTGTTTCTTGCAGGTCTTGTTTATAGTCCTTAATTGGGACTCATAACAGGGTACTAAGTTTGTTGCAGGTCTTGTTTATAGTCCTTAATTGGGACTCATAACAGGGTACTAAGTTTCTTGCAGGTCTTGTTTATAGTCCTTAACTAGGACTCATGACAGGGTTTACCAAATTACTTGCAGGTCTTGTTTATAGTCCTTAACTAGGACTCATGACAGGGTTTACCAAATTTCTTGCAGGTGTTGTTTATAGTCCTTAACTGGGACTCATAACAGGGTTTACCTACTTCACCCCATGCATAGCATGACATCATACCATCGCATACCATTGCATACATCCTAACCCATTTCAAGGATCTCAAGGGCTTGTGATGCAGGTCAGGATAAATCAAACGTCTAGCCAGGGGCAAAGAGGATTTATTTTCCTCTAGCCAAGGGTGTCAGGGGCTATGACCCACTGGATATGGTGAGCCTTTGACCCTTGAAGAAGGACTCTCAACAATATGCAGTACCTTCAGTCAAGCTACCAGTTCCAAATGCTAACAAAGTCTCTCTGTTTACCCCGCGAGGTCCTTGAAAACATTACATGCATATCATACATCTCATTGCATTGCAGGTATCCCTTTGACAGGTTGCTTACCTTTCTCCGCTGTTTATTTCAGCCGCTCGTCATGAATCCTGAATCATCAGTCGAGCAGACTATCAAGGACCTCCAGGCTCAGAACGCCCAGTTCCAAGAGCTGATCATGAATTTGACCCAGGGGCAACAAGATCTGAAGGCTCTGCTCTTGAAGAAGGAAAAGAAGAAGAAGAGGACTGTCTTGTTCAGCCCTAGACGCAGATCTGGGAATACACCGCAGGTCGAAACTGAGAGGACAACCCCATCTGTGGGAAAAAGCAGTCATCCAGAGGAAAGGGTGCCCAGTCCAGAGGTCTCTGACAATGAAACAGATTTCGACGACGAACAGTACCCTCCAGCTGAGGACAAGTACAAACAGTTGGAGGATAGGATGAAGGCTATGGAGGTGCAACAGGCACCTGGGCTGGATCTTGGAGATTTGGGTCTGTCAACTGGTGTGGTTATTCCTCGGAAGTTCAAAGCACCATCCTTTACTAAATATGACGGGGCGTCTTGTCCCAAGCTGCATCTCAGGTCCTATGTTCGGAAGATTCAGCCATATACGGTGGACAAGAATTTATGGATCCACTTCTTCCAGGAAAGTCTTTCAGGGACTCACCTCGAATGGTTCTATCAGCTGGATGGGACCAAAGTTCGTAACTGGGAGGAGTTGGCAACTGCTTTCTATAAGCAGTATCAGTATAATGCCGACCTTGCTCCTACGCGTACCCAACTCCAGGGTATGTCGTTAGGATCAAGTGAAGGTTTTAAAGAATATGCGCAGAAATGGAGGGATCTCGCTGGAAGGGTACAACCACCTCTGACTGATAGGGAGCTTGTGGATATGTTCTTGGGGACCTTGTCTGGTCCATTTTATAACCACCTGATTGGGAATTCATCTGCTGGATTCACAGATCTTATCTTGACTGGAGAGCGAATAGAAGCTGGTATCCGGTCTGGGAAAATTCAAGAGGCTGCACCTGCTGATAAAAAGCCTCATCATGGAAAGAAAGAATCCAATGCCGTGCACGGTAAAAAGAGCCGTCATGAGGCAGGGGCAATCCAGATCTCCAACCCCGGACCTGCTCAACAAGGACAGGGGCAGCAGCGCAAGGAGAAACGGCAGTATACCAAACTCAACATGTCGCTGGATCAAGCACTGCAACAAATGTTGAATGCAGGGCTGATCACCTTAAGGGCTCCTCTTCGGAACCCGAACACTTCTGCTCCCAACTATCATCCCAACGATAGGTGCGCATATCATTCAGATAGCCCGGGGCATACTACAGACAACTGCTGGCCTCTCAAGAACAAGATCCAAGATATGATCGACGCTGGAGAGATTCAGTTTGAAGTGCCAGAGACTCCGAACATAGTCACTGCTCCATTGCCCAATCATTGAAGCCTTTTGTTTATTGGAATTTTTGAGTTGTATTTTTTCTTTGCTTATACGAACAATTAATGTCATAGCAAACTCTTTTATTCTATTAATGCATTGCATATGTCTGTTTTGGAAATTAATACAATTATTTTCATTATGTTCAAATATCTTTTCATTTTTTTTTCTGATGTCAACTCTCGGTTAATAATTCTGGGCCTCTTGAGGGAGGATGACGAAAACGATACCACGACTTACAGTATGCTTTTGAACAGACCCCGCTGATGAGGTACAGGCATTGTTTCAATTCCTAAACACTGGAGTTATAAGGATGATAATCCCTCGTCAACCCATCAGAGCCAAAGAAGTAGGAGTTTTATTTTCGAAAATCAAAACCCTTAATCATAACCTGGGGCAGGGTAGTTCTCTCAGTTGATCCAAGTGCATGACGAATGGCACCGAAGAGATCTTTACGAACAAACAAAGACAGTGATGGTTCAGAACAATCATAAGGACAGGCAGTCACTATCAAAAACAAAATCATAAATAAAAGCCCATAAAGTCTAAATGAAACTGGGGCATCCCGCTGACTGTGATTCCAAAAAAGGAAACAGTTCAGGCAAAAAAAAGAAAGGGATAACAAAATCAAGAGAGAGGTCTCACAAACCCTCAACCAAAGCAAAAATGACTGCCTATTCAGAATAAATCATCAACATCTGAACCATTATTGGAACATCAAAGCAAAGACTCAAGCAAGGTCTAACGCACGATCAACTGAGTTTAGGTTTGGAGAACATCACGAAGAGCGGGTGGGTACAAATAATTTGAGCCTTTATCCTTTGTTTCTTAAACCGTGAACCAAGCCACGTTATAACCCGTAAAAGTCCTAGCTGAAGCATGGGTTGATTCGAAAGCATACTGTTACGAAAGGTATCCTGACTCCTTAAGGCCTACGGTAAATACAGAGTTGACATCATGTTTTTACAAACATTCACTTGTTTTATGAAAAAGAATGCATTTTCAAAATCTTCAAGACAGATGTAGGCGTTGCACTTTTAACATAACTTTGTTTGCATATGACTTTTTGTTTGAACAGCAGGGAAATTCGCACGAGAAATACCTAGTGAACAAAAGCACTCCCAATCAAGGGGCAGACGTGATTATTGTCCATCATCTGGGGCAATTAAGTCAAGATTCGGAGAATCTCTCAAAAGGCCAAAAAGCCTGGGGCAAATCTCTGCCTAAGTCACTTGGGGCACTCCAGCAACGAATCTTGCACGATCAGACACCTTCTGGTAATATGGCAACACAAGCAGCCAGGGGCACCTACCTGCATTCTAAGAGCGTGGACATAGTCGAAAAAAGTACTACGCAAAATCAAAGACCCGCTAGGTTGACACACCTAGGCAAAAATAAGGCTTCCCGGCGAACCAAAAGGGTTCGGGCAAAATGAAGGGATGAAATGAAAAATCTGTACACCCGGCAGGTCGAAAACCTGAAAAGGCGGCTTGGGCAAAAATGGGTATCCCGGTGGACTGAAAACCCGAAAGGGCGGTCCAGGCAAAAGTTAGGGATTAAAGCGTACGACTATGTCCTACTATCCGTCTACCAGAAGAAGGTTTGTCCATCAACAACTATCAGCACCCCACAAGTGCCTCCCCCATAGAAACAGGGGCAATAAAGGTTGGTCTAAGCAGTCTGATTGTTCTATCCTCCAAAGTATCAGGGTAGGTCCTGTTGAAGAACGTAGCCAATACAGTTCAATACCTCCCCCAGGAGAGTCCAACCCAGCTTCCCCAGGAAAGTTGGCATCCATCTTCCCAAGCAATAAGCGTACCCCCAGTAGATTCTGGAAGCTTATCCTCACGGAGCACGAACGCGTCTCCCGGCTTTATTTAAAGAGTTATTTCCTTAACATGATATAACTGGGTTATCCTCAGCCAAAAGCCACGGAAAGAGCGTCGTCGACAGAATCTTCTTATCCCCAGCGAAGTCCATTCATACTTCCAATACAGTAAGGTATCCTCAGCGAGTCATCCTCAACAATTCAGCAAAAGCATCTCCCCACAGAGTACTTCTTCCCAGCATGGTCGCTAGAATATCGTTTTCTCCCCGCAGAATCCTCCATTCGCCAAGTTTATTCCCCAACGGAGTTATCTTCGTCTATTGGAATTCTTGCAACTATTCTTCAACGTCAGCCCAGGATACGACTTCCCGGCACCCGTCAAGGATTTATTTTCTTAGACAAACACACATTCATAAAACGTCACATACATCATTATAGCATGCGTATGCATCATACTACACGACTCTCATTGATTTTGAATACATACAGTTCATGCATCATGATTTTGCATACAATTATGTTTTGCCTTTTCAGGAAAAAGATCAATACAAAAATGACTACTATCAACTACCGCAATTCCTTCTAGATATAGTTTCAGATGTAAACCCAGCGATGGTGACGTTCTGATACTGCTTCCAGAATTCCTTCTCGATATAGTTTCAGATGTAAACCCAGTGATGGTGACGTTCTGATACTGCTTCCAGAATTCCTTCTCGATATAGTTTCAGATGTAAACCCAGCGATGGTGACGTTCTGATGCTGCTTCCAGATTTCCTTCCAGATATAGTTTCAGATGTAAACCAGATATGGTGACGTTCTGATGCTGCTTCCAGATTTCCTTCCAGATATAGTTTCAGATGTAAACCAGATATGGTGACATTCTGATGCTGCTTCCAGAAGTCCTTTTTAGATGTTTCCCTCTCCGACGATGAGTGTGAGGTGATATTCTCCTATGGTTCCCTCTCCAACGGTGTGTGAGGTAGTAATCCCTTTTCTAGATGTTTCCCTCTCCGACGAGGAGTGTGAGGTGATATTCTCCTATGGTTCCCTCTCCAACGGTGTGTGAGGTGGTAGGTCCTTTTCAGATGTTTCCCTCTCCGACGATGAGTGTGAGGTGATCATTCCTTTCAAATTATAATTAGCTATGGTTCTCCGCCCAATACTGCAAAGATAATAATTCCCATCAAGAGTTTTCTCGACGAGCGTTGTTGAGATTAAAGTCACCCAAGGTTCTCTTATCATTCAGGCTAAGGCAGTAACCATCCCTGGTTCTTTCATCAACGTTTGAAGCTCCAAACTCAGCTCCTGTAACCAGTCAGGACATATCTATACCAAGCATCCAAAATCAGCTCCTGCAACGTGTCAGGTACTCATTTTTCTGTTTTGTAGGTATACAGGTTCTCGCTAAGGAATCTCCTACGCGATCAACATCCAGATGGCATCTATAAGCCCATCACCCTATCCAGCAATCACCAAATGGCATCTGTAAGCCCATTCCCATCACCACTGCCACTATGTGAGCGCAAATTTCTGGGCACTCTAGTGTCCAATCATCTTCTACCCTCGGATTACGAAAGGCACGACAGCCAATCTGCATCCTCAGGTCTAAGAAGATTGAACAGGGGCAACTGTTGCACCCCAAAATTTGCCCTCCCATATTCTTCAGGAAATTGCCAAGCCAAGTCACAAAATTCCCCAAGGGTTGTGCAGTGCAAAGGTCCCCTATGCAGTCAAAACTAGGGTTTGGGTTCTGGTCAAGCAAATGAACTTTTCAAAGACCCAATAAAGTCTCATATGCCTACAAATATGGTCAAGTATCTTCATATCAAGTTTCAAGGCATTCAGCTCAAAATTGCACAGTCAAAACCCTAGATTGCACTACAGTCAACTGTAGGAGCAAAATGGTCATTTGACAGTCAAAAGTTCAAATTTTTTATCAACATATCATTTTGAAGCCACAAACATCATTTGATCAATGCTTGATCATGATTCTCAAAATTTGGCTCAGAAATCATCAAAGATGCAAAAGTTGCTATATTTGGACAGCTGAAAAAGTCAACTGAAATTGACCAGGGCATAACTTTCACATGGATTATCAGAAAAATTCCATCCAAAGCTCATTTTGAAGAGGAAGACATTTCCTACAACTCATCTTCATATTCCAAGTCCAAGAAATGCTCTCACAAAAAGTTATCAATTTCAACATTATAGGTCATTTTCAAAAGTCAACAAAAAGGGACTTTAAGTCAAAGGCCATAACTTGAGATTGGTAAATCAAAATGACATGGGACCAAAGACATTGGTTAGAGGACTCAAAGACCTTTCCAAAATGTCCAAGAACATGTGAAAAGCTTAAAAATTGAGCAAGTTATGCCTTGTGGAAGTTGGGAAATTTTTGGAAATTTTTAAAAGTCAACATTGATCCAAAAGGCCTAAATTTGCTAATGGGCCCATTTTTCTTCCAAGTTTCTTCATGCCAAGCCTATGCACGACTATTAGGCCCAAAAGGAAGTTTTTCTCCTTTTTTATTTATTTATTTGGATTTTTTATCATTTATAATTCATTTAATTAAATAAATTGCATGAAAAATACAAACCTAATGAAAACAAATCTTTTTATGCATGATTTGGACTTAATATTTCGTGCACATGCTAATATAGAAGGTTTTGGCTTGATTGAAACCTAATTGACACAAAAACCATGAAAAAAGATTCAAAAAGATATTAAGGAAATCAAATATTGAAAACAATGAATTCATGAGATTTTGTTGATTTTTGTTGACCTAAAAGCCTCACTATATGATCAGGAACACAACCCTAAGCCAAGGAGACAAAAAGCTGCGCTAAAGGAACCTTGACAAACTTGAAAAATTCTCCATAAAAGTCAATTCTGAAAACGTGGTTAGAGAAGGATTCAGGTCTTAAATTTTGTTTCAAAGGCTTCCTCAAGGTTCCCAGAAGCAATTCCAATCATTAGCACCCATTCACACTCCAAGAATCGGTAGAATGAACATAAACTGTACAACAAAAAATGCATAATCGTATTTCATGTTTCAAGCATTTTCATTGTGTTTTTTCCATGTATTCATGTTGACTAACGTGTTCTGAAGCTGATCATGTGGTTTAATTTCACTTTCGTGCCATATTTGGAGATTTGCCATTAACGACCGGTAGGGTTTACAGAAGCTTGAAATTGGGGTTTCCCAAACCAGGCAAAATTGGGACCTAAGACCATGACCATTCGCATCAGTGTGTCTGGACGAACAAGAAGCACTATTCGCGATAAATTTATGGACATTGTAGCGCTATTCGCTATTTTCCCTAAAGCTATATTATAGAACGGTTCAAAAACCGTTGCCTCTGTGTTTTGTTTTGCAGGGATGGTGAGGAAGAAGAGGCCGTGTCAAAACGTGATAGGTCCATTCAAATTTCGCGCGAAATTCCAAAGTCATTGACGTTTTCTTTTTATAATATTTATTGTTTATTATATGTTAAATGAGATTCAAGTGCTTCAGTGGCAGGTACCTCTCTTGGCAATACCAAAGACCTGGGTTCGAACCCCAGGTCTGTGTAAGTTTCATATTATTTTTCAATACTCAATCCTGTGCAGTGCCAACATGGAGGATGCATCATATACACTCAAAACTCACCATCCACGCGTCCATCAGAAGCAATCCAAGGGCCATGACCAAAGGTGTATCATAGATTCCAGTCAACGCGCAGCACTCTATCCAGGAAAGTCAACCCATTCAATACAAATGGGCCAGAAATCATCAGGCCTGAACCTCCTAATTTGGGGCTACCCCTCCCCTGGTTTGTATTTTTTCTATTTTTCTTCTTATCTTATATTTTTGCTATTTCATTTATTTTATTTGTTTTAACATAATTAATTTATTTCCATAAAAAATATAAAAACATTCAAAAATCAGAAAAGACCAAATTGTAATAAATATTTTTATTTTAATTATTTTTATAGATAAATTGTATGTAAATAAATGTAGTTTTAATTAGGTTACAAGTTTAATGCTTTTTCATAATAAAAACACCAAAAATAGAATTTAGGTTTAATAACTTTTTATTTTCTTTTTAATTTTTCCCTTTTTTCAGAATAATAATATTTATCTATTTATTTTTTATAATTAAAATTGTACATAAAAAAAATTTAGGTTTAATTTAGATCTTAATTTAATTCTTTCATAATAAATAAAAACATTAGAATTAGGGTTTGCCTTTTAGTTTAATTTCAATTAACTCCTTTTTTCTTTTAAATCTAAAAAACATAAAAATCTAAAAAAACATTTTCTTTTTGAATTTTAATTCTAATTCCCCATTTAATTCTAATTAATTAACTCTTGTAATTTAATTTTTGCGAAAGGGTCCAACGCCCATTGTTTTAATTATTTTATTTCGCGCGTTTACTTTATCGCTCAAATAATTATGTAATCGTCCCAAAGCCTTGTAATTTGACTTCTCGCACTTTTTATTTCTTTATTGCTTTATTTATTTTCCGTCAAATCGGGTCCGGTTTAATTTTGGCGATGTGGACCCGTGCCTTTGTAATAGCCTTAGATTTATTTTTCCGCAAACTTCAACTGTTAAAAAGCATGCAAGAATGAATGTCCTAATTAAAATCAAGCGTAGATCACAAATAAACATGACAAGACAAATAACTGAAACATGACACACAATCCGCACACACCACCCCTAGGGTACGCCTCACTGTTGCCTTTCGAAAGGTGGTCGTCGAATAGAGGACGTCTTAGTAAGTCCTCATGATCCGGGAACCTGGCATGAGGGTAGCTTCTAAGGTGTCTTCCCATTGCCCTGGTGATTACCACGTCCCTAAACTCGAATTGACCCGAACACCTCCAACGGTGGTGCTACCTACCTCTCAATGGTGGGATGGCCCTACTTTAAAGGACTCTTACACAGACGAATTCCTTAGGGTAGGTAGGTTCTCAAGGATACTTGCTCTAATCTTAAAAACAAAACAAAACTCTTTTCACACCGACACTTTTCAAAAGCTTTCAAAGCAAACTTTTCAAACACTCTGACGTATGAGTCGAACTGAAATTTTTCAAAGAAACTTTTTAAACCCACATTGAAAAGAAAACAAACCATTTTTGAAAACCCAATGAGCAAGTATCTAAGAGCCCATGGATAACCATGGATAGAAAGGGTGCTAACACCTTCCCTTTCTATAATCTACCTCCCGAACCGAGAGCAATCTCTTTAAGGAATTTTTCTGTGCTTTTGTCCTTTCCATTTGGAGAAAATAAAAGACGGTGGCGACTCTTGCTTCCGCGACATTTCGCGATCCAGCGTTAAACAGTCAGTTCCAGATCCACCGATCACAGAACTGGCGACTCTGCTGGGGATCTTTTTTAAAGTGAGGTGTACCTTAGGATTAAGATCAATGTGTTTTCAATTGTCTTCTTTGCTTGCTTTACTATTGTGGGTTGCATCGGAGTTACATAGATCCTAACCCGGATCTGGGGATACCCTGTTTAGGTAGCATAAGCTGTGAGGGACCTGTCCGGCGTATACCGACATGGGTGAAGCAGTGGCTACGTTGGTGTGGCGCCTTGGTCTGTACCGATATCCCTCGTGTTGAAACGGGGAGAATATGGGTCTTCCAAGGAGTCATTAAGCACCAACAGACCTTAGAACCTTAAATGACCCAACTTGGCCAATAGAAACCGTAGCAGTATGCTACGCCCATTGAGGCTAAACTCTCGTGATGGTTCTGGCCGCAAGAAAAGATTGCGATGCTGGAGTTATGACCGATTGAGGGTAGTCAGTGATATTGGGATCCTCTAGAACCCGGTTACTTCTGATAGGACAGGTCTTAACCAACAAACTGAAAGAGGGTACTACCTAAACCTCATGCTGGCCTAAACCTTAAGGGCTCTTTTGTGTGACTTGCGTGCCTTCGTACTTGACTATCTGCGTGCTTGTTACCTGACACTTGTTTCTTGCAGGTCTTGTTTATAGTCCTTAATTGGGACTCATAACAGGGTACTAAGTTTGTTGCAGGTCTTGTTTATAGTCCTTAATTGGGACTCATAACAGGGTACTAAGTTTCTTGCAGGTCTTGTTTATAGTCCTTAACTAGGACTCATGACAGGGTTTACCAAATTACTTGCAGGTCTTGTTTATAGTCCTTAACTAGGACTCATGACAGGGTTTACCAAATTTCTTGCAGGTGTTGTTTATAGTCCTTAACTGGGACTCATAACAGGGTTTACCTACTTCACCCCATGCATAGCATGACATCATACCATCGCATACCATTGCATACATCCTAACCCATTTCAAGGATCTCAAGGGCTTGTGATGCAGGTCAGGATAAATCAAACGTCTAGCCAGGGGCAAAGAGGATTTATTTTCCTCTAGCCAAGGGTGTCAGGGGCTATGACCCACTGGATATGGTGAGCCTTTGACCCTTGAAGAAGGACTCTCAACAATATGCAGTACCTTCAGTCAAGCTACCGGTTCCAAATGCTAACAAAGTCTCTCTGTTTACCCCGCGAGGTCCTTGAAAACATTACATGCATATCATACATCTCATTGCATTGCAGGTATCCCTTTGACAGGTTGCTTACCTTTCTCCGCTGTTTATTTCAGCCGCTCGTCATGAATCCTGAATCATCAGTCGAGCAGACTATCAAGGACCTCCAGGCTCAGAACGCCCAGTTCCAAGAGCTGATCATGAATTTGACCCAGGGGCAACAAGATCTGAAGGCTCTGCTCTTGAAGAAGGAAAAGAAGAAGAAGAGGACTGTCTTGTTCAGCCCTAGACGCAGATCTGGGAATACACCGCAGGTCGAAACTGAGAGGACAACCCCATCTGTGGGAAAAAGCAGTCATCCAGAGGAAAGGGTGCCCAGTCCAGAGGTCTCTGACAATGAAACAGATTTCGACGACGAACAGTACCCTCCAGCTGAGGACAAGTACAAACAGTTGGAGGATAGGATGAAGGCTATGGAGGTGCAACAGGCACCTGGGCTGGATCTTGGAGATTTGGGTCTGTCAACTGGTGTGGTTATTCCTCGGAAGTTCAAAGCACCATCCTTTACTAAATATGACGGGGCGTCTTGTCCCAAGCTGCATCTCAGGTCCTATGTTCGGAAGATTCAGCCATATACGGTGGACAAGAATTTATGGATCCACTTCTTCCAGGAAAGTCTTTCAGGGACTCACCTCGAATGGTTCTATCAGCTGGATGGGACCAAAGTTCGTAACTGGGAGGAGTTGGCAACTGCTTTCTATAAGCAGTATCAGTATAATGCCGACCTTGCTCCTACGCGTACCCAACTCCAGGGTATGTCGTTAGGATCAAGTGAAGGTTTTAAAGAATATGCGCAGAAATGGAGGGATCTCGCTGGAAGGGTACAACCACCTCTGACTGATAGGGAGCTTGTGGATATGTTCTTGGGGACCTTGTCTGGTCCATTTTATAACCACCTGATTGGGAATTCATCTGCTGGATTCACAGATCTTATCTTGACTGGAGAGCGAATAGAAGCTGGTATCCGGTCTGGGAAAATTCAAGAGGCTGCACCTGCTGATAAAAAGCCTCATCATGGAAAGAAAGAATCCAATGCCGTGCACGGTAAAAAGAGCCGTCATGAGGCAGGGGCAATCCAGATCTCCAACCCCGGACCTGCTCAACAAGGACAGGGGCAGCAGCGCAAGGAGAAACGGCAGTATACCAAACTCAACATGTCGCTGGATCAAGCACTGCAACAAATGTTGAATGCAGGGCTGATCACCTTAAGGGCTCCTCTTCGGAACCCGAACACTTCTGCTCCCAACTATCATCCCAACGATAGGTGCGCATATCATTCAGATAGCCCGGGGCATACTACAGACAACTGCTGGCCTCTCAAGAACAAGATCCAAGATATGATCGACGCTGGAGAGATTCAGTTTGAAGTGCCAGAGACTCCGAACATAGTCACTGCTCCATTGCCCAATCATTGAAGCCTTTTGTTTATTGGAATTTTTGAGTTGTATTTTTTCTTTGCTTATACGAACAATTAATGTCATAGCAAACTCTTTTATTCTATTAATGCATTGCATATGTCTGTTTTGGAAATTAATACAATTATTTTCATTATGTTCAAATATCTTTTCATTTTTTTTTCTGATGTCAACTCTCGGTTAATAATTCTGGGCCTCTTGAGGGAGGATGACGAAAACGATACCACGACTTACAGTATGCTTTTGAACAGACCCCGCTGATGAGGTACAGGCATTGTTTCAATTCCTAAACACTGGAGTTATAAGGATGATAATCCCTCGTCAACCCATCAGAGCCAAAGAAGTAGGAGTTTTATTTTCGAAAATCAAAACCCTTAATCATAACCTGGGGCAGGGTAGTTCTCTCAGTTGATCCAAGTGCATGACGAATGGCACCGAAGAGATCTTTACGAACAAACAAAGACAGTGATGGTTCAGAACAATCATAAGGACAGGCAGTCACTATCAAAAACAAAATCATAAATAAAAGCCCATAAAGTCTAAATGAAACTGGGGCATCCCGCTGACTGTGATTCCAAAAAAGGAAACAGTTCAGGCAAAAAAAAGAAAGGGATAACAAAATCAAGAGAGAGGTCTCACAAACCCTCAACCAAAGCAAAAATGACTGCCTATTCAGAATAAATCATCAACATCTGAACCATTATTGGAACATCAAAGCAAAGACTCAAGCAAGGTCTAACGCACGATCAACTGAGTTTAGGTTTGGAGAACATCACGAAGAGCGGGTGGGTACAAATAATTTGAGCCTTTATCCTTTGTTTCTTAAACCGTGAACCAAGCCACGTTATAACCCGTAAAAGTCCTAGCTGAAGCATGGGTTGATTCGAAAGCATACTGTTACGAAAGGTATCCTGACTCCTTAAGGCCTACGGTAAATACAGAGTTGACATCATGTTTTTACAAACATTCACTTGTTTTATGAAAAAGAATGCATTTTCAAAATCTTCAAGACAGATGTAGGCGTTGCACTTTTAACATAACTTTGTTTGCATATGACTTTTTGTTTGAACAGCAGGGAAATTCGCACGAGAAATACCTAGTGAACAAAAGCACTCCCAATCAAGGGGCAGACGTGATTATTGTCCATCATCTGGGGCAATTAAGTCAAGATTCGGAGAATCTCTCAAAAGGCCAAAAAGCCTGGGGCAAATCTCTGCCTAAGTCACTTGGGGCACTCCAGCAACGAATCTTGCACGATCAGACACCTTCTGGTAATATGGCAACACAAGCAGCCAGGGGCACCTACCTGCATTCTAAGAGCGTGGACATAGTCGAAAAAAGTACTACGCAAAATCAAAGACCCGCTAGGTTGACACACCTAGGCAAAAATAAGGGCTTCCCGGCGAACCAAAAGGGTTCGGGCAAAATGAAGGGATGAAATGAAAAATCTGTACACCCGGCAGGTCGAAAACCTGAAAAGGCGGCTTGGGCAAAAATGGGTATCCCGGTGGACTGAAAACCCGAAAGGGCGGTCCAGGCAAAAGTTAGGGATTAAAGCGTACGACTATGTCCTGCTATCCGTCTACCAGAAGAAGGTTTGTCCATCAACAACTATCAGCACCCCACAAGTGCCTCCCCCATAGAAACAGGGGCAATAAAGGTTGGTCTAAGCAGTCTGATTGTTCTATCCTCCAAAGTATCAGGGTAGGTCCTGTTGAAGAACGTAGCCAATACAGTTCAATACCTCCCCCAGGAGAGTCCAACCCAGCTTCCCCAGGAAAGTTGGCATCCATCTTCCCAAGCAATAAGCGTACCCCCAGTAGATTCTGGAAGCTTATCCTCACGGAGCACGAACGCGTCTCCCGGCTTTATTTAAAGAGTTATTTCCTTAACATGATATAACTGGGTTATCCTCAGCCAAAAGCCACGGAAAGAGCGTCGTCGACAGAATCTTCTTATCCCCAGCGAAGTCCATTCATACTTCCAATACAGTAAGGTATCCTCAGCGAGTCATCCTCAACAATTCAGCAAAAGCATCTCCCCACAGAGTACTTCTTCCCAGCATGGTCGCTAGAATATCGTTTTCTCCCCGCAGAATCCTCCATTCGCCAAGTTTATTCCCCAACGGAGTTATCTTCGTCTATTGGAATTCTTGCAACTATTCTTCAACGTCAGCCCAGGATACGACTTCCCGGCACCCGTCAAGGATTTATTTTCTTAGACAAACACACATTCATAAAACGTCACATACATTATTATAGCATGCGTATGCATCATACTACACGACTCTCATTGATTTTGAATACATACAGTTCATGCATCATGATTTTGCATACAATTATGTTTTGCCTTTTCAGGAAAAAGATCAATACAAAAATGACTACTATCAACTACCGCAATTCCTTCTAGATATAGTTTCAGATGTAAACCCAGCGATGGTGACGTTCTGATACTGCTTCCAGAATTCCTTCTCGATATAGTTTCAGATGTAAACCCAGTGATGGTGACGTTCTGATACTGCTTCCAGAATTCCTTCTCGATATAGTTTCAGATGTAAACCCAGCGATGGTGACGTTCTGATGCTGCTTCCAGATTTCCTTCCAGATATAGTTTCAGATGTAAACCAGATATGGTGACGTTCTGATGCTGCTTCCAGATTTCCTTCCAGATATAGTTTCAGATGTAAACCAGATATGGTGACATTCTGATGCTGCTTCCAGAAGTCCTTTTTAGATGTTTCCCTCTCCGACGATGAGTGTGAGGTGATATTCTCCTATGGTTCCCTCTCCAACGGTGTGTGAGGTAGTAATCCCTTTTCTAGATGTTTCCCTCTCCGACGAGGAGTGTGAGGTGATATTCTCCTATGGTTCCCTCTCCAACGGTGTGTGAGGTGGTAGGTCCTTTTCAGATGTTTCCCTCTCCGACGATGAGTGTGAGGTGATCATTCCTTTCAAATTATAATTAGCTATGGTTCTCCGCCCAATACTGCAAAGATAATAATTCCCATCAAGAGTTTTCTCGACGAGCGTTGTTGAGATTAAAGTCACCCAAGGTTCTCTTATCATTCAGGCTAAGGCAGTAACCATCCCTGGTTCTTTCATCAACGTTTGAAGCTCCAAACTCAGCTCCTGTAACCAGTCAGGACATATCTATACCAAGCATCCAAAATCAGCTCCTGCAACGTGTCAGGTACTCATTTTTCTGTTTTGTAGGTATACAGGTTCTCGCTAAGGAATCTCCTACGCGATCAACATCCAGATGGCATCTATAAGCCCATCACCCTATCCAGCAATCACCAAATGGCATCTGTAAGCCCATTCCCATCACCACTGCCACTATGTGAGCGCAAATTTCTGGGCACTCTAGTGTCCAATCATCTTCTACCCTCGGATTACGAAAGGCACGACAGCCAATCTGCATCCTCAGGTCTAAGAAGATTGAACAGGGGCAACTGTTGCACCCCAAAATTTGCCCTCCCATATTCTTCAGGAAATTGCCAAGCCAAGTCACAAAATTCCCCAAGGGTTGTGCAGTGCAAAGGTCCCCTATGCAGTCAAAACTAGGGTTTGGGTTCTGGTCAAGCAAATGAACTTTTCAAAGACCCAATCAAGTCTCATATGCCTACAAAGATGGTCAAGTATCTTCATATCAAGTTTCAAGGCATTCAGCTCAAAATTGCACAGTCAAAACCCTAGATTGCACTACAGTCAACTGTAGGAGCAAAATGGTCATTTGACAGTCAAAAGTTCAAATTTTTTATCAACATATCATTTTGAAGCCACAAACATCATTTGATCAATGCTTGATCATGATTCTCAAAATTTGGCTCAGAAATCATCAAAGATGCAAAAGTTGCTATATTTGGACAGCTGAAAAAGTCAACTGAAATTGACCAGGGCATAACTTTCACATGGATTATCAGAAAAATTCCATCCAAAGCTCATTTTGAAGAGGAAGACATTTCCTACAACTCATCTTCATATTCCAAGTCCAAGAAATGCTCTCACAAAAAGTTATCAATTTCAACATTATAGGTCATTTTCAAAAGTCAACAAAAAGGGACTTTAAGTCAAAGGCCATAACTTGAGATTGGTAAATCAAAATGACATGGGACCAAAGACATTGGTTAGAGGACTCAAAGACCTTTCCAAAATGTCCAAGAACATGTGAAAATCTTAAAAATTGAGCAAGTTATGCCTTGTGGAAGTTGGGAAATTTTTGGAAATTTTTAAAAGTCAACATTGATCCAAAAGGCCTAAATTTGCTAATGGGCCCATTTTTCTTCCAAGTTTCTTCATGCCAAGCCTATGCACGACCATTAGGCCCAAAAGGAAGTTTTTCTCCTTTTTTATTTATTTATTTGGATTTTTTATCATTTATAATTCATTTAATTAAATAAATTGCATGAAAAATACAAACCTAATGAAAACAAATCTTTTTATGCATGATTTGGACTTAATATTTCGTGCACATGCTAATATAGAAGGTTTTGGCTTGATTGAAACCTAATTGACACAAAAACCATGAAAAAAAGATTCAAAAAGATATTAAGGAAATCAAATATTGAAAACAATGAATTCATGAGATTTTGTTGATTTTTGTTGACCTAAAAGCCTCACTATATGATCAGGAACACAACCCTAAGCCAAGGAGACAAAAAGCTGCGCTAAAGGAACCTTGACAAACTTGAAAAATTCTCCATAAAAGTCAATTCTGAAAACGTGGTTAGAGAAGGATTCAGGTCTTAAATTTTGTTTCAAAGGCTTCCTCAAGGTTCCCAGAAGCAATTCCAATCATTAGCACCCATTCACACTCCAAGAATCGGTAGAATGAACATAAACTGTACAACAAAAAATGCATAATCGTATTTCATGTTTCAAGCATTTTCATTGTGTTTTTTCCATGTATTCATGTTGACTAACGTGTTCTGAAGCTGATCATGTGGTTTAATTTCACTTTCGTGCCATATTTGGAGATTTGCCATTAACGACCGGTAGGGTTTACAGAAGCTTGAAATTGGGGTTTCCCAAACCAGGCAAAATTGGGACCTAAGACCATGACCATTCGCATCAGTGTGTCTGGACGAACAAGAAGCACTATTCGCGATAAATTTATGGACATTGTAGCGCTATTCGCTATTTTCCCTAAAGCTATATTATAGAACGGTTCAAAAACCGTTGCCTCTGTGTTTTGTTTTGCAGGGATGGTGAGGAAGAAGAGGCCGTGTCAAAACGTGATAGGTCCATTCAAATTTCGCGCGAAATTCCAAAGTCATTGACGTTTTCTTTTTATAATATTTATTGTTTATTATATGTTAAATGAGATTCAAGTGCTTCAGTGGCAGGTACCTCTCTTGGCAATACCAAAGACCTGGGTTCGAACCCCAGGTCTGTGTAAGTTTCATATTATTTTTCAATACTCAATCCTGTGCAGTGCCAACATGGAGGATGCATCATATACACTCAAAACTCACCATCCACGCGTCCATCAGAAGCAATCCAAGGGCCATGACCAAAGGTGTATCATAGATTCCAGTCAACGCGCAGCACTCTATCCAGGAAAGTCAACCCATTCAATACAAATGGGCCAGAAATCATCAGGCCTGAACCTCCTAATTTGGGGCTACCCCTCCCCTGGTTTGTATTTTTTCTATTTTTCTTCTTATCTTATATTTTTGCTATTTCATTTATTTTATTTGTTTTAACATAATTAATTTATTTCCATAAAAAATATAAAAACATTCAAAAATCAGAAAAGACCAAATTGTAATAAATATTTTTATTTTAATTATTTTTATAGATAAATTGTATGTAAATAAATGTAGTTTTAATTAGGTTACAAGTTTAATGCTTTTTCATAATAAAAACACCAAAAATAGAATTTAGGTTTAATAACTTTTTATTTTCTTTTTAATTTTTCCCTTTTTTCAGAATAATAATATTTATCTATTTATTTTTTATAATTAAAATTGTACATAAAAAAAATTTAGGTTTAATTTAGATCTTAATTTAATTCTTTCATAATAAATAAAAACATTAGAATTAGGGTTTGCCTTTTAGTTTAATTTCAATTAACTCCTTTTTTCTTTTAAATCTAAAAAACATAAAAATCTAAAAAAACATTTTCTTTTTGAATTTTAATTCTAATTCCCCATTTAATTCTAATTAATTAACTCTTGTAATTTAATTTTTGCGAAAGGGTCCAACGCCCATTGTTTTAATTATTTTATTTCGCGCGTTTACTTTATCGCTCAAATAATTATGTAATCGTCCCAAAGCCTTGTAATTTGACTTCTCGCACTTTTTATTTCTTTATTGCTTTATTTATTTTCCGTCAAATCGGGTCCGGTTTAATTTTGGCGATGTGGACCCGTGCCTTTGTAATAGCCTTAGATTTATTTTTCCGCAAACTTCAACTGTTAAAAAGCATGCAAGAATGAATGTCCTAATTAAAATCAAGCGTAGATCACAAATAAACATGACAAGACAAATAACTGAAACATGACACACAATCCGCACACACCACCCCTAGGGTACGCCTCACTGTTGCCTTTCGAAAGGTGGTCGTCGAATAGAGGACGTCTTAGTAAGTCCTCATGATCCGGGAACCTGGCATGAGGGTAGCTTCTAAGGTGTCTTCCCATTGCCCTGGTGATTACCACGTCCCTAAACTCGAATTGACCCGAACACCTCCAACGGTGGTGCTACCTACCTCTCAATGGTGGGATGGCCCTACTTTAAAGGACTCTTACACAGACGAATTCCTTAGGGTAGGTAGGTTCTCAAGGATACTTGCTCTAATCTTAAAAACAAAACAAAACTCTTTTCACACCGACACTTTTCAAAAGCTTTCAAAGCAAACTTTTCAAACACTCTGACGTATGAGTCGAACTGAAATTTTTCAAAGAAACTTTTTAAACCCACATTGAAAAGCAAACAAACCATTTTTGAAAACCCAATGAGCAAGTATCTAAGAGCCCATGGATAACCATGGATAGAAAGGGTGCTAACACCTTCCCTTTCTATAATCTACCTCCCGAACCGAGAGCAATCTCTTTAAGGAATTTTTCTGTGCTTTTGTCCTTTCCATTTGGAGAAAATAAAAGACGGTGGCGACTCTTGCTTCCGCGACATTTCGCGATCCAGCGTTAAACAGTCAGTTCCAGATCCACCGATCACAGTTACTTTGGGCATTTTAGGTCAAAACATCTTTGTGCAAACTCAAACCCTAATTTGGGTCAACAGTGCAAGGAGGAGTCTTGAGCAGAGCAAACCCTAACTTGATCTTGAGCTCCAAGGGTCTTGTGGTGAGAAAATGTTGATGAAATGAGAGGGCAAATTTTGGGGTACAACAAAGTCCAATATGGTAACTTTGAGGGAAGCTCCAAAGAATCCTAATACTGCCTCTCCTCAATATAACCCAAAGGCTCGATGCACCTACCATTCTGAAAGTCCAGGCCATGATATAAACGACTGTTGGGCTTTAAAGAAAAAGGTGCAGGATCTGATCGAGGAAAAGGAGATTGAATTTGATGCTCCGGAAACTCCTAATGTTATAACTGCTCCAATGCCCAAGCAAGACCATGGTGTTAACGTTGTTGGTAAGGATATGTTTATTACTTCTGTTGAGGAACTTGTTACTCCTCTCATGACCGTTAAGAGAAATCTATTGCAAGCTGGTTTATTTCCGGGCTGTGGTGAAGGTTGCCACTTATATTTATCTCTACCAACTGGTTGCTATTTGTTGAAATCAGCTATTCACCGCCTAATGGATGATAAAGAAATTCTATTTGAGAAGATTCCCGTCACAACTGTTTCATGTAAAGATGTTTCTATTTTAGCCATTTCCGCCAATCCTCCCAGGGTCTCCACCAAAAGACCCGTCAGGATTACATCTGCTCCAAAGTTGGCTCCCCTGATCATCACTATGCCAGGGTCAATACCATATTCCTCGGACAAAGCCGTTCCCTGGAATTATGGGGTTGACGTCTATTACCATGGCGTCAAGCAAGACCTGTTGGTTGCTGAAGACAAAGTTACTGGAAGTACTGATCCTGACATTGGCAATATCGTTGGGACCAGTAAAATAACAAGAAGCATAAGGGTGTTCTCTCCCGAGATCTCTCCTCCTAAAACCATTACTACTCTTGTGATCATTCATGCTGTTGCTGATAATACTACCATTACTACTCTTGTGATTAGCCATGTTGCCACCCTTGTCACTGAGTCGGCCGAGACTCGGGGCAAAGAGATTTTGGTTGAGCCTTTCCATACGAAGCCACATTCAGAATCCATTCCGGAGGTTTCTAAGAAGGAAATGGAAGAAATTTTGAAAATAATTAAAAAGAGCGACTACAATGTGGTCGAACAGCTGGGCCAAACCCCTTCCAAGATTTCAATGTTGGCCCTACTATTGTGCTTCGAAGCTCATGCAAAGGCTTTGGTAAAATTCCTCAAGACTGCTCATGTGCCGCAGGAAACCTCCATTGATCAATTCGAAGATTGTGTGGCTAGTTTGACCGCTGATAATGGACTCGGTTTTTCTGATGCTGATTTGACACCCAGAGGAAGAAAACACAATGATGCGCTGCATGTCTCCATTGAATGCAGGGGCACCACTTTGGCCCATGTTTTAGTGGATACTGGTTCATCGCTGAATGTTCTGCCCAAGAAGGCTCTTGATAGATTAGACTGCGAAGGTTTGACTCTGAAGCCCAGCAACATTTTGCTGAGGGCTTTTAATGGTTCAAAAATAATGGTGCACAGGGAGGTGGACATCCCTATCAAAATTGGTTCTCAGACCTTTGACTCCACTTTCTACGTGATGGACATCCGACCATCTTACTCCTGTTTGTTGGGACGCCCTTGGATCCATGGGGCTAGAGTTGTTACTTCCACTTTGCATCAGACGTTGAAGTACCTAGTGAGGGGAAATATTGTCACAGTACATGGTAAGCCACTTCAACTCTTTCAGGTATGTGGAAATGGATGGCGAATTCATCGAGACCCCTTGTCAGAACTTTGAAGAGGTGCCTCAGAGCATGGCTGCAACCGAGACTGTTACCAGTATGCCGAAGATCACCAGACCTCCATTGAAGATGGCTTCACTCAAAGATGCCAAGGCAGTCATTGAAGAAGGTGGGTGTACCATTTGGGTCCAGCTCCCTAATATTCCATACAAGTCTGATAAATTTGGTTTGGGTTTCACTTCAGGGGTTCAAAGGGCTGTTCGTCGTGCTCGCGCTGGAGAACCTCCCCTATGCATCAACAATCATGGGATAAACGCTTTAGAAGACAGTGATGATGACTATGACATGGACAATTGGATCTTCCCTACTACCAACGGTGGACCCAGTAACTGGACAGCTAAAGACTTTGTGCTGATTACTTTTATTCAAGAGTAATTGTCTTTCTTGTTTTCAGATATGTAATAAATGAACAATATAAACTTTATGGCCTTGTGTCTTACCCGGGGCACAATGGTTTATTTGTGAGGGTTATCATTTTCAATCTCATATGTCATTAATAAAGCATTGTATGTTTTGCATACAAATTTTGCGCTCTCTGTCTTTCTTTCCTGTTTTTTACTTTATCAATACAGTTATACTCTTACACACACTCACGTATCAAACTGTAGATCCACATCCACTCTGGGTCCCATTGATAACGGTTCTGCTATTACTAGTTATGAATTTGAAAATCTGATCAACCAAGCCAAGGACGAAGGTGATGAGGATTATGAGGTACCAGGAGAACTTGCTAGACTGTTAGAACAAGAGGAAAGGGCTATACATCCTCATGAAGAGCCAATTAAGATAGTGAATCTGGGTATAGAAGAGGACATAAAAGAAGTCAAGATAGGGGCAAATTTGGAGCTTAGTGTCAAACATCGATTGATTCAGATGTTGCATGATTATGTGGAGATCTTTTCCTAGTCATACGAACACATGCCAGGACTAGACACTAATATTGTGGTTCATCACCTTCCGACAATAGAGGGCTTCCCTCCAGTAAAATAGAAGGTTCGTCGTATGCACCCTGAAATGTCAGAGAAGATCAAGGCAGAAGTTATGAAACAGTTCAACGCTGGGTTCTTAGCTGTCACCTCCTATCCATAATGGGTTTCTAACGTGGTTCTGGTGCCTAAGAAGGACGGTAAGGTACGTATGTGTGTGGACTACAGAGACTTGAACAGGGCAAGCCCCAAGGATGAATTTCCGCTTCCCCCATTGATGTTCTGGTTGACAACACCGCACAACATAAGATCTTCTCCTTCATGGAAGGATTCTCCGGTTACAATCAGATCAAGATGGAACCCGAAGACATGGAGAAGACAACCTTCATCACACAGTGGGGCACTTTCTGTTACAAAGTGATGCCATTTGGGTTGAAGAACGCTAGGGCAACCTATCAGCGAGCTATGGTAGCTTTGTTCCATGATATGATTCACCATGAGATAGATGTCTATGTTGACGACATGATAGCCAGATCTCAAACGGAATAAGAGCACCTTGACCACTTGCAAAAACTGTTTGATAGACTGAAGACGTACAAGTTGAGGCTAAATCTGAACAAGTGCACCTTTGGGGTAAGGTCTGGTAAACTCCTAGGTTTCATTGTCAGTGACAAGGGTATTCAAGTAGGCCCTGCAAAGGTTAAATCTATACAAGAGATGTTGGCTCCTCGCACTGAGAAAGAAGTTAGAGGTTTATTGGGACGCCTAAATTACATTGCCAGGTTTATTTCCCATCTAAATGCTACTTGTGAGCCAATCTTCAAACTCCTGAAGAAAGATAAAGTGGTAAAGTGGAATGGCAAATGCCAGACTTCCTTTGACAGAATCAAGGAATACCTACAAGAGCCTCCAATTTTGATGCCTCCGATTGAAGGAAGACCTTTGATAATGTACTTAACAGTGTTAGATAATTCAATGGGGTGTGTGCTGGGGCAGCATGACGAGTCTGGTCGAAAAGAGCATGCAATATACTACCTTAGCAAAAAGTTTACCGACTGTGAAACAAGATACTCGCTGCTTGAGAAAACTTGTTGCGTTTTGGCATGGGCTGCTCGCCGACTAAGACAGTATATGTTGACTTACACTACCTTGTTGATATCTAAGATGGATCCTATCAAGTACATCTTAGAGAAGCCCGCTCTCTCTATAAGGATAGCAAGATGGCAAATGGTCCTGACTGAATACGATATTCAATACACAACCCAGGAAGCAATCAAGGGAAGTGTATTAGCTGATCATTTGGATCATCAGGTCGTGGATGATTACCAATCCATGAACTTTGAATTCTCAGATGAGAATATTATGTTAGTGACTGATTATGAAGAACCTGGACTGGATGAAGGACCTGAGAAAGGATCCCGATGGACTATGGTTTTTAACGGAGCTTCCAATGCACTCGACAATGGTATCGGTGATGTAATTATATCTCCTAGAGGCTGTCATACCCATTTCACTTTTAGGATATGCTTCAACTGTACCAACAATATGGCTGAGTATGAAGCATGTATCATGGGTCTCAAAGCTGCTATTGACCTAAGAATCAAGTTCTTGTGTGTTTTCGGAGATTCGGCCTTGGTAATAAGTCAAATCAAAGGAGAGTGGGACACGAAGCACCCTAATCTCATCCCGTACAAAGAGCATGTGTTGACATTAATCCCATACTTTAAAGAAGTCACCTTTGAACATTTTCCACGAGAAGAGAATTAGTTAGCGGACACGCTAGATACTATGCCATCCATGTTCAAGGTCATATGGGATAATGAGGCTCCTCAGATCACTATTGAGAGATTCGATGAACCAGCTTACTGCTATGAGATCGATACTGAAGGGGTAACAGACAAACCTTGGTTCCACGAAGTGAAAAGGTATCTCGAAGCTCAAGAATACCCTGAGGGGGCATCTGTCAATGATAACAAGTTTCTGAGAAGGTTCTCTGCAAAGTTATTCCTCAGTAATGGAATCCTCTACAAGCGGAACCATGACTCTACTTTACTTCAGTGTGTAGACAAGAGCTAAGCAGAGAGAATTATGGCAGATTTACATGAAGGTACCTTTGGAACCCATTCTAGTGGACACACCATGGCTAAAAAGATTCTAAGGGCAGGATACTATTGGTCCATTATGGAAGCAGACTGTTATCAGCATTCACGGACTTGTCACAAATGCCAGATCTACACTGACAAAGTACATGTGCCTCCGGTTCCCTTGAATATCTTGACTTCTCCCTGGACCTTTGCAATGTGGGGCATTGATATGATCGAAGAGATTAGACCTACCTCTTCAAACGGGCATCGCTTCATCCTAGTCGCCATTGATTACTTCATGAAGTGGGTTGAGACTGCCTCATTCACTTCTGTTACCAAGAATGTTGTGGCGCGGTTCATCAAGCATAACCTTATATGTCATTATGGTATCCCCGAAAGAATCATTACAGATAATGTTACAAATATTAACAACATTATGATCACCGAACTCTGTAAGCAATTCAAGATCCAGCATTATAACTCTTCTCTTTACCGGCAAAAGATGAATGGCACTGTGGAAGCTGCTAATAAGAATATTAAGAAGATCATCCAGAAGATGGAGGTGACATACAAACACTGGCATGAGATGTTACCATTTGCTCTTCATCGTTACCGCACCTCAGGACGTACGTCAACAGGAGCAACACCTTTCTCTCTGGTGTATGGTATGAAGGTTGTCCTACCTATTGAGGTCCAAATCCCTTCTTTGATAATCATGAAGGATGCAGGCTTGAACAAAGATGAATGGATCCAGACCCGACTTGACCAACTGAACCTGATTGATGAAAAAAGGTTAGCGATTGTTTGTCATGGTCAGATGTACCAGAAGCGTATGATCAAGGCTTTTAACAAAAAGGTCAAACTTCAGGTATATCAAGTTGGTGATCTGGTAATCAAGCGCACCATTTTGCCGCAAGGTGATCCCAGGGGCAAATGGACTCCCACATATGAAGGGCCATTTGTAATCAAGAACATATTTTCTGGTGGAGCCATGATCTTGACCACTATGGATGGTGACGACCTTCCACACCCTGTAAATGCGGACATAGTTAAAAGATACCGCGCATGAATAAATACCCGCTAGGTTGACTGGCCTAGGAAAAAATAAGGGTATCCCTACGAACCAAAAGGGTTCGGGCAAAAATTAGGGATAAATACAAAAAAAATCTGTACACCCGGCAAGTCGAAAACCTGAAAAGGCGGTTTAGGCAAAAAAGGGTATCCCGGTGGATTGAAAACCCAAAATGGCGGTCCAAGAAAAAGTTAGGGATTTAAAGCATATAACTATGTCCCATTGGATCACCTTGCAACCAGGCTTCAGTATCAACTATCAAGCTCAAACGGTACCAATCAATCCAGTCAACTTCGGACAAGTAGCAAAGTGATGAGACGCTCAAGGACATAAGGGCAATAGCAGAATTGAAACTCAATGGGATTATTACACATAGTTGTTTTCTCTTTGTACACTATTTTGTATAGTTTTCATTTTCACAATGGCATTCTCCTACTAGAATGTCAGTCTCTTTGTACAAAAAATGCCTATTATAGGAAAAACTTCAAAATCAATACAAATCATTTCTTTGAAAGTAGAAAACTTTTCGTTTTTATGTTTTATTTTGCAAAAAATGTCCAGTGATTATTTTTTACATATGCATTTGAATATGATTATTGTTTACAAATATTTGCATAAAAAATATAAAGACAGTTGGTAACGACTTTAAGAAATGGGACAAAGTCTAAAAAGCCATTTGCAATCCCCGCATTTATTTTCTCCATCAGGTACAAAGGCAGAGACGTCTTACTGCAAAGTCACCACTACATCCTCAGCACACGTCCTAGTAATGTCCATGTCCCCACAGAGTGAAAACAACCAAAGTTTTAACCTCTTCTTCCCCAAGCATGAATTACCTCCTCCAGCAAAGTTCCCTCAGAGAACTGAAATCCATGTTCCCCAGCTAAGTTTTATAATCTCAAACAGTTTATAAAGCCTCACCCTCGGTAGAGTTTATTTCCCTAGTTGCGGAAGTTCCCCCCTCAATGGAGTTTATTTCTCTACATTGGTAAGATTTTCCAACAAAGCATCTTCTCCCCAGCGGAGCATTCTCAAGCAGAAGTCAAAGATCCCTGGAAGAGTATCCCCAAACGGAAAAAGGAAATCCCCGGCAAATCATCTCCATTCATCATCCCCAACAGAAATAAAAGAATCACTTTCCTCATCTACCAAATATCATTCCGAGAGTCAACTTCCCAATACTCTCCAGCAAGCAGTCAGGGATTTATTTTCCCAGACTAGGAAATGTCGCAACAGCATTCCATGTTCATACATCATGGCATGCGCATATATATTGCATACAGCATAATCTCATTTATTTTGAGAACATCATTACACGATGCATTTCATACATCATGACATTGCATACGACTAACTCTTTATCATTTCAGGTAAGATCAATCAACAAACACCATTAACTGCTTATATGGCCAAACATTCTTCTCAAAGGTTACATCTGACAAAAGACTATTTCAGCATTTTCCTCAGAGAAATAATTCTCAAGACCTCTACTTGTTCAGTTTAAATTGACCAATGATTTATTCTGATTCTTTTCCGGTAGATACTTTCTCTGGTTCAGTCAAATCGATCCTAATATTTCTCTGATTCTATTCCAAGTTAAAGATGACTCAAGGCCTCTACTGGTCAGTTTAAATCGACCAATGATTTATTTTGATTCATTTCCGGTGGATACTTTCTCTGGTTCAGTCAAATCGACCCTAAGATTTTTCTGATTCTTATCTAAATTGAAGATAATTCAATACCTCTGCTGGTTCAGTTTAAATCGACCAATAATTTTATTCTGATTCTTTTCCAGTAGACACTTTCTCTGGTTCAGTTGAATCGAACCTAAGATTTCTCTGATTCTATTCCAGTTAAAGATAACTCAAGACCTCTACTGGTTCTGTTTAAATTGACAAATGACTTATTTTGATTCATTTCTGGTGGATACTTTCTCTGGTTCAGTCAAATCGACCCTAAGATTTCTCTGATTTTATTCCAGTTAAAGATAACTCAAGACCTCTATTGGTTCAGTTAAATCGACACTAAGATTTTCTGATTCTTATCCAGTTAAGAATACTGAAGCCTAGATACGACCAGAAAACAGTTCAATGTCTACAATTACTGCGAAGCCTGGAGCCGACCAGATAGCAGTTAATTTCATATTCCCCGATAAGTCGTTGTGAAGCCTGGAATCACCCAAATAGAAGTCAATCTTATTGTCCTCAGCAAGTTGTTGTGAAGCCTGGATCCTGACCAGATAACAACTCGCTTTCGTATCTCCAATCAAAAGATAACTCCCATTAGAGTAACGGACAACCGAAACTCCTAGACTTTATTCCCCCAAAACATTCCCCAGTGAAATCCTCCTCAGACAGCAGGAACAGGAATCCCCATAAAGAGACTTCTTATGAAGTCAACATCTACTTTAGATGGCATCTCTAAGCCCATCTCTGACGACTCTCCGTCATGTTCTGTGGGTGGCATCTTTAAGCCCATCTCCGACGACTCTCCGTCATATTCCTTGGATGGCATCTTTAAGCCCATCTCCGACAGTCTTCCATCATATTTTCCAAATGGCATCTGTAAGCCCATTCCCGATATTATCCACCAACAGTATCACTTCAAACGAGTGCAAATTTCTGGGCACTCTATTGTCCAATCATCTTCCACCTTCAGATCACGAAAGGCAGACCAACCAATTTACATCCTCAGGTATAAGAAGATTGAACATAGACAGTTGTTGTACCTTAAAATTTTCTCTCTCATTTTACTCAAGGAATGCCCATTGAGGTCCCTAACTCGCTCAAGGATGACCAAGAATTGACCAGGAAAATTCTCCTCCTAAGGCAATGAAACTCAAACTAGGGTTTCAATTTTCATCCAGATGTGTGAGCTCCAATGGTCTCAAATGTTTACCATGGTCCTAATATGTCCTAAATATTATCCATGCTAAATTTCATGCCTTGCATAACAAGTTTGCTCAGTCAACTGCTCAAATGCCTGAAAATTAACAGTATTAGGTCAAAAGTCAACTGTGGCCTATATACAGTCAAACTTAAATATTTTTGGTCAACATCAAAATTTTTAAGTGATATCCATCATTTAATCAAGGGTTGATCATGATTCCTCAAGAAGTGCTCCTAATTCATCAAAAGTCAAAAATTGTTGATTAGGGTTTCTATAGGAAAAGTCAACCAAGCTTTAACCAGGCATAACTTTCTCATACTTTATCAGAAATTTCTCCATCAAAGATCATTTTGAAGAGAGTCCAATTCCCTACAACTTCTCTTCAACCCTAAATTTCAATAAATGCACCAATTGAAAGATACAAGCTTATACATTATGGGTCCTTTCAAAAAGTCAACAAAAACACCTTTTGGGTCAAAGCTTGGTATATGAACATGGAAGATTCAATTGAGATGAAACCAAATAGGTTGTTTATAGGAGACCCTAAGCTCTCTAAAAAGTCTAAGAACACCCTCATAGGGTTAAAATGGAGAGAGATATGTATTTCTAAAGTTGACCAATTTTTGGAAAAGTGCATGAAGCAAATATTGAGCTAACTTGGAATTTTTCCAAATGGGCCTATCTTTTTATGTTTGAAACTTATTCCTAACATGGTCCACGACCTCTAAGCCCACCCATTAATTATTCTATTATTTATGCTATTTATTTTGATATTTTATTCATTAAAATTCAAAAATAATTAAAATAAATAATGGAAATAATATAAGATTTGATTTGAAATCATTTTTCTATTAAATAATGGACAAAATATGCTGATTATATCAAGGGAAATCGAGCAAGCCATGAGAGGAAAAAGAATATCCAAAATTAGAAAGATTTTTAAGAAAATATTTGAAACCAATTACACATTCAATGCCATGGATTCTTGCCCCATTTGTTAACCTAATTTCACCCTCATATATACATCACAAGTCAGAACACAAGAGGATACGCGCAACTGCTTTAGAGAAGCCCCTGGTAAATTTCAAAAAAATTCAAGAGTGGTGCAATTAGAGATTCCTCTCTCCAGCCAGATTCAGCCAAAACTAAGGACTCCATCAACTTCCTGGAGATCTCAGCACCTCATTCCATGCATCCTTGAAGGCTAAACCATCCCAGAACCAGCAAACTGGAGCATCTCATCATGGGTAAAATTTTTATTTTCATATTGATAATTTTATGATGCATTAATCCCTTTCATGGCTTGATCCGTATTCAGGGTGTCATTTAGAATAGGACCAACGTGAAGCATGACTGATTCGATGCGAATCAAGGATTTTTCCATGTTTAGGGCAAAATCTGGATCATGCTTTGAATAGGGCGATGCAGGCATGATCCGCGAAAACTAGGACCGAATTTGAACTCAGTAACAATTTTCGTATGGAATAGGCTCTTGATCCTGGGTTTAAGTCTTCAAAATTCACAGATCACGTTTCCATGCTCCCAGAGAAGATGATCGAAGATCCCCTCCGGCATCGTTAACCCGTCTGACTTTGTTTGGAGAATACGTGGCATTTTGACGTATTTTGATTGGCCTGTTTGTATTGCTGACGCGTGCGTTTTTTGTTGACTAGGACTAACACTGATTTTCCTTTATAACATTGTTGTGTGATACAGTGGGAGAGCTGACTTTTTGTTTTGCGTTTGATCGCAAATGTTGCGGATAGCAAGAGTCCCCACCGAGTTTTATTTTATCCAATAAGGAAAGGTGAAAAAGTACAGGAAATACCTTTAGAGATGTTTTCTTGAGTTCGGGGGGTAGATTATGAAAAGGGAAGGTATTAGCACCCTTTTCATCCATGGTTTTCCATGGGCTCTTAGTTTACTCGCTAGATCACTTTCTTTGTTTGAAAGTGTGCTTGTGGTGTGGGTTTGAAAATATTTTTAAAATGTGACTTTGTAATGATTTTCGTCTCTATAAGAGTGCGTACAAAGTGTTAGTTTTGAAAATAGTTCAAAGAGATGTGTTGGTATATAAAATGTTTTTGTTGTGAGCAAGCGAGTAACTAGGAGCGAATCTACCTACTAAAAATGTCTTAGATGTTCTTTTCCTCTTCCTTTAGATGTTGTTATCTTACCATTGATTTGGTAAGAATCCCCATCGTTGGATGTGAAGGGACAGGCACGAGACATTTTGTATAGTCATAGAAGGCAACCCATGGAACGTTTTAGCAATGTCATGCGAGGGACTAGATCATTTATAGAAGGCAACATCAAGGGTCATCGAGGGACTACGATCTTTTATCGAGGGTCTTTTACTAAAACGCCCATGTTCGAGGGACATGACTATTTTTTTTCGATAGGCAACAAGTGAGATTAACCTAAGATGTGCATATGTGCAAAGTGTGTTTGATTGCATGCATTTTTTGTCTTGATTAGGGTTATCTATTTGTTGATTTCATGTCTTGTCATACACACCCTAATTACTAACAATATATGAAAGCAATAAAAGTGCGGAAATATAAAGTCCTACGCTATTACAATATTTTAGGGATGGGGGTACATATTTAAAAATGGGGGGGTTGCAAGAATTCAGATCCTATTTAACTATTACAACCATATTGAAATGTACAATGCAAGAGAGAAAAAGGACTTGTTTAAAAAATAGTTTTTTGTCTTAATGAATTAAGAAAAAGAAATAAATTAATTAATAAAAGAAAATATTTTTATGTATTTTTTATATTAATAAATTAAAAAAAGGGATTAATATTGAAAATGATAAAAAGGAAAATAAATGAAAGATAGAAACGGCGTGTTGTTGCAAGCAAAACAACAAGGATCAGAAGTTCTGAAGTCTGGCGCGTGGTGACTCAGAAATGAACGTCTTCTGTGTTGTGCTAAAACGGTGAGTGAACATCAGAAATTCAGTGTGTTACCAGCGTGTGAAAAATCAGAAATTTTGAGTGTTAAAACAGCAAGTGGAAGCATCAAAGGTTCAATGTGCTTAACAGTGAGAAAGCCTAGAAGTTCTGTGTTAAAACAGTAAGAAAGCCTAGAAGTTCTGTGTATTAAAATGGTGAAAAGAACTTAGAAGTTATGTGTTGTGCTAAAACAGTGAGTGAAAATCATAGGTTCTATGCCACATTTCAACTCTTTCCTCATACTAATCAGCACATCAACAATTTATTCAGTTCTTAACAAACAACAAATCAAAAGGATAAAAGCACAACAATTTATAGAAGTTTTAATCCTAATTTTGAGCCTAGCATTAATCAAGAAATTATGATCCACAATTTTTCTACTTATACAATGATATAGACAACATCAATACTGTGATATTTACATATTTAATGATGTTCTGAATGAAAAGATGCAAAGTCAGAAAGACTTACCTTGAATCTGGAGCATGGGCTTGGAACTTAAACTGCTGGCTTCAGATGTTCTGGAGTCAGCAAGAGCAACGGAAGAGAGTATGCCAAGTTCTTTGACTCAAAGGGAAGAACAAAAGTTTTGGTTTTCTGTTTGGGAATTCTGGATTTTTACGAAGGTTTCACAGTTTTCTCTCTTCTCTTTTTATGATTTTCTCTCTCCAAAAGCCATCCCCTTGAATATGTGATGGAGCAAATTATTTATAGATGGGTTTGTTGTAGTTTTAGGGGGGAAACAAATGGGATTCAAACCATTTTGGTATATTATTCCATTGCTTTTTAATCACAATTTTTGTATGCTAATTTGATGCAAATATGGGGTTTGAGAAAGTGCGGGTGCGGACTGGATCAACAGCTGATTGCAGGACTGTGATATAGCAGGGTAACAGGCTGCTTAAACGAGGTTTTGGGATTTGGTGATATTCTGATCGCAAGAGATAAGAAACATAACCTCCATATGCTGAAGGGTCATATTCTGACCGAAGAACATTGCTTCCATATGTTCTGATTGAAGCATCATGTTCTGAAACGTGTCTGCAAATTCTGATTGCACTCACGTGAAGGCTGGCCCAGAAGCTCTGAAGTATCATATTCTCTTAACACTTAGAAATTTTTCTAAATGTTTAGAAATTTGATTTTTTTCAAAGTAATTTTTGACTTCTGATTTTTTGATGAACCAATTTCATGTCTTGATGAAATATAATTATTGAAACTTGATTTGATCTAAAAGTCAAAGTTTGACTTTTCAGTGTGCTTTTGACCATTTTGCCCTTGTGGATGATTTTCTTGAAAAGTTGTAATTCAAGACTTGAAACTTGATAGAAGCAAGCCTGAGAGTCTAGGATGATTCTTTGAGAAATGAGAGGGAAAATTTTGGGGTACAACAGTTGCCCCTGTTCAATCTTCTTACGTCTGAAGAGTAGATTGGCCGGTTTTCCTTTCGTGATCTAGACGTGGAAGATGATTGAACACTAGAGTGCCCAAAAATTTGCACTCGCATGAAGTAATGCTGATTGGGGATATCGGGAATGGGATTAAAGATTTCATTTGGAAGGAGATGGAGAATCATCAGAGATGGGCTTAAAGATGCCATCCTGAAAAGATCGGTTGCATAAGAGATTCCTTGGCGAGAGTTCTTGTACCTGCGGTTGAGGAGGACTTCGCCGGGGAATTTTGATTTATGTCCTGGGAAGTAAAATCTAGGAGCTTCGGTTGTCCATTACTCTACTGGGGAATTAACTCTTGATTGAGGAGGTGAAAGTAGAATGCATATCTGGTTAGGGTCCATGTTGTACATAGGCTTGCTGGGGAAATGTGAAATCGACCGTATCTGGTCGGGTCCGGGCCTTACAGTGTTGTAAATTGTTGTTTGGAGATAAGGGAGAAGGAACCTGGATAGTAGAGTTACTTCGAAATGAAAGCCTGGATAATAGGGCTTATGGGAAGGAACCTGGGTAGTAGGGTTACTTCGAAATGAAAGCCTGGATCGCAGGGCTATGAGAAGGAACCTGGGTAGTAGGGTTACTTCGAGATGAAAGCCTGGATAGTAAGGCTATGAGAAGGATCCTGGGAAGTAGGGTTACTTCGAAATAAAAGCCTGGATAGTATGGCTATGAGAAGGAACCTGGGTAGTAGGGTTACTTCGAGATGAAAGCATGGATAGTAGGGCTATGAGAAGGAACCTGGGTAGTAGGGTTACTTCGAGATGAAAGCCTGGGTATTAGGGCCACAAGAAGGAACCTGGGTAGTAGGGTTACTTCGAAATGAAATTCTGGGTAGTAGGGCCATGAGAAGGAACCTGGGTAGTAGGGTTACTTCGAGATGAAAATCTGGATAGTAAGGCTATGAGAAGGAACCTGGGTAGTAGGGTTACTTCGAAATGAAATCCTAGATAGTAGGGCTATGAGAAGGAACCTGGGTAGTAGGGTTAATTCGAGATGAAAGCCTGGATAGTAGGGCTATGAGAAGGAACCTGGGTAGTAAGGTTACTTCGAGATGAAAGCCTGGATAGTAGGGCTATGAGAAGGAACCTGGGTAGTAGGGTTACTTCGAGATGAAAGCCTGGGTATTAGGGCCATGAGAAGGAACCTGGGTAGTAGGGTTACTTCGAGATGAAAGCCTGGGTAGTAGGGCCATGAGAAGGACCATGGGTAGTAGGGTTACTTCGCTTGATCATGTAGATTAGTTGACCCGCTTAGTTTTGGGAACTGATTTTTTCATTAGCTGTCTGCAGATACGATATGTATAATTGCTGGAATTGTTGGTGATAATTATCTTTCCTGAAAATACAACAGGGTTAATCATATGTGATGCATGAAATGCATTGTGAGACGGTGTTCTCAAAATAAATGAGATTATGTTGTATGTTATATGTGTGTGCATGCCTTGATGTATGAACATGAGATGTTATTTGTGACATATCTGAGTCTAGGAAAAAAAATCCCTGACTGCTGCTGGAGAATATAGCATTTCTGATTGTTGTAGAGAACTGTGGTTCTTCTACTTCTGTTGGAGATGGTGAACGAAAATGACTGTGCCGTAGATTTGCTCTTTGTTATTTGTGAATATTCTTCCAGGGAGAGACTTTGTTCGAGAATAGCTCTATAGGGGAATGACTTCTTGTTAAGCTCTGTTGGGGATTGAGCTTTTGTATCTACAGAAACAAACTCTGCTTAGGGAGATAATAATTTATGATGATCCGCTCGCGATCATGTAATTCGGTCGGGGGATATAGATGTCAGGTTTCTGAACGACCCTGGCTAGGGAGATTACTTCCTGTTTTGAGAGAACTGATATCAATGCTTTGATTACCTTTACTCTGTGGGGAATACAGATGTTACAAGGTCGCATGTATTGATGATTATGCTCCAAAGCTGTCTCTGCCCTGGTACCTGCTGGACAGAGAGTAACTATCGGGTTTGACATTTCTTATTTTTGCCCCTGTTTCTGGAATTACGAGTAATTGTCTTTTGTTTCTTTATGTAAATATTTATGAGGAGCGATCATATTTAAATGCATATGTCAAAAATAAATCATTGGACGTTCTTGCAAAACAAAACAGAAAAAGAAAAACTCAAAGTTTCTTATGAAAATGATTTTGTATTGATTTTTTTTGAAGTTGGCCTGTAATGGGTGTTTTCGTACAAGGAGGCTGATGTTCTAGTAAGAGAACGCTACCGAAAAAAATAGAAGTTATACAATATTGTGTAAAAAGAAAACGGTTATGTACAACAATCCTATTGGGTTCCAATTCTGCTATTGTCGCTATGTCTTCGAGCATCTCATCACTTTGCTGCTTGTCCGAAGCTGATTAGGTTGACCGATGTTGTTTGAGCTTGATGATTGATACTGAGGTCAGATCACAAGGTGATCCAATGGGACATATTGATACGCTTTTCATCCCTAACTTTTTCCTGGACTGCCCTTTCGAGTTTTCAGTCCACCGGGATACCCCTTTTTGCCCAAGTCACCTTTTCAGGTTTTCGACTTGCCGGGTGTACATATTTTTTTTTCATTTTCATCCCTTATTTTTGCCCGAACCCTTTTGGTTCGTCGGAAAACCCTTATTTTTGCCTAGGCCAGTCGACCTAGCGGGTCCTTTATCATGCGTAGTATCTTTTCACAATGTCCGCATTGACAGGGTGAGGAAGGTCGTCACCGTCCATGGTGGTCAGGATCATGTCCCCACCCGAGAAAATGTTTTTAACCACAAATGGGCCTTCGTATATGTGAGTCAATTTTCCCCTGGGGTCACCTTGCCGCAGTATGATACTCTAGATCACTAGATCCCCAACTTGATATTCTTGACGCCTGACTTTCTTGTTAAAAGCCTTGATCATTCACTTTTGATACGTATGACCATGACAGATAGCAGTAAGTCTCTTCTCATTGATTAGATTTAGCTGATCAAGCCGAGTTTGGATCCAGTTGTCTTTGTTCAAACCTGCGTCCTTCATAATCCTTAGGGAAGGAATCTAGACCTCAATGGGTATGACTGCCTCCATGCCATATACTAGAGAGTAGGGTGTTTCCCCTGTCGACGTCTGTGTTGAGGTACGTTACCCATGCAGAGAAAATAGTAACATCTCATGACAGTCTTTGTATGTCACTGTCATCTTCTGTACAATTTTCTTGATGTTCTTGTTAGCTGCTTCAACAACGCCATTCATCTTTGGCCAATAGGGAGAAGAGTTATGATGTTGTATCTTGAACTGCTTACAGAGTTTGGTGATTATCGTGTTATTGAGATTCGTACCATTATCGATGATAATTCTCTCTAGCACGCCATACCGACAGATCATGTTATTTTTTATAAATCGCGCCACAATATTCTTGGTAACAGTAGCAAAGGAGGCCGCCTCAACCCATTCCGTGA
Organism: Vicia faba; assembly: GCA_948472305.1. Lineage (NCBI taxonomy): Eukaryota > Viridiplantae > Streptophyta > Magnoliopsida > Fabales > Fabaceae > Vicia > Vicia faba. The sequence goes on from OX451740.1 coordinate 673,883,150, forward strand.
AGTAATCGATGGCCACTAAGATGAAGCGATGGCCATTGGAGGCGGTGGGCCTGATTTCTCCGATCATGTCAATTCCCCACATTGCAAAGGTCCATAGAGCTGTCAAGACATTCAAAGGAACCGGAGGCACATGCACCTTATCAGCATAAATTTGGCATTTATGACAAGTTCGGGAGTGTTGATAACAATCTGCTTCCATAATGGACCAATAGTATCCTGCCTGTAGGATCTTCTTAGCCATGGTATGTCCACTGGAATGGGTTCCGAAGGTACCTTCATGTAGATCTATCATGATTCTCTCTGCTTCGCTCTTGTCTACACACCGTAGTAAGGTAGAGTCATGGTTGCGCTTGTAGAGGATTCTATTACTGAGGAAGAATTTGGCAACGAACCTTCTCAGAGACTTCTTATCATTGACAGATTCCCCCTCGTGATACTCTTGAGTCTCGAGATACTTCTTTACCTCATGAAACCAGGGTTTGTCTGCTGCCTCTTTAGTATTAATCTCACAGCAGTGCACTGGTTCATCCAACCTTTCAATGGTGATTCGGGGAGCTTTGTTGTCCCACCTAACTTTGAACATAGAAGACATGGTAGCTAGCGCGTCCGCTAACTGATTCTCCTCTCGTGGGAAATGTTCAAAAGTTACCTCCTCAAAGTATGGGAGCAACGTCAGTACGTGCTCTTTGTATGTGATGAGATTTGGATGCTTCATATCCCATTCTCCTTTGATCTGACTTATCACCAAGGCTGAATCCCCGAAGACATTTAGGAACTTGATTCTGAGGTCAATAGCGGCTTTGAGACCCATGATGCAGGTTTCATACTCTGCCATGTTGTTAGTGCAGTTGAAACATAATCGGGCAGTGAAAGGAGTGTGACAGCTCTCAGGGGATATGATTACAGTGCCAATTCCATTACCGAGTGCGTTCGAAGCTCCATCAAAAACCATAGTCCAACAGGATCCTTTCTCAGGTCCTTCATCCAGTCCATGTCCTTCGTAGTCAGTCACCAGCATAATATTCTCATCCGGGAACTCAAAATTCATGGACTGGTAGTCATCCAAGGCCTGATTAGCCAAATGATCAACCAATACACTCCCCTTGATTGCTTTCTGGGTTGTATATTGTATATCTTATTCAGTTAAGATCATCTGCCATCTCGCTATTCTTCCGGAGAGTGTGGGCTTCTCGAAGATGTATTTGATTGGATCCATCTTAGATATCAACAAAGTAGTGTGAGTCAACATATACTGTCTTTGCTGGAGAGCAGCCCATGTCAAAGCGCAACAAGTTTTCTCGATTAATGAGTATCTTGTCTCACAATCAGTAAACTTTTTGCTAAGGTAGTATATTGCATGCTCTTTTCGACCAGACTCGTCAGGTTGTCCCGGCACACACCCCATTGAATTGTCTATCACTGTTAAGTATAATATTAAAGGTCTTCCTTCAACCGGAGACATCAGAATTGGCGGTTCTTGAAGATATTCTTTGATCCTTTCGAAAGAAGTCTGGCATTCGTCATTCCACTTTACCACTTGATCTTTCTTCAGAAGTTTGAAGATGGGCTCACAAGTAGCAGTCAAATTTGAAATGAACCTGGCGATATAATTCAAGCGTCCCAAGAAACCTCTAACTTCCTTCTCGGTATGGGGAGTTAGAATCTATTGTATGGCCTTTACCTTTGCGGGGACTACCTGAATACCTTTGTCACTAACGATGAAACCCAGAAGCTTACCAGACCTTACCCCGAAGGTGCACTTGTTCGGATTCAACCTCAGCTTGTATGTCTTCAACCTTTCGAACAACTTTTGTAGATGATCGAGATGTTCCTCTTTGGTTTGAGACTTGGCTATCATGTCATCAACATAAACCTCTATCTCGTGGTGAATCATATCGTGGAACAAAGCGACCATGGCTCGCTGATAGGTTGCCCCAGCATTATTCAACCCAAAAGGCATCACCTTGTAATAGAAGGTGCCCCACTGTGTGACGAAGGTCGTCTTCTCCATGTCTTCAGGAGCCATCTTGACCTGGTTGTAGTCAGAGAAAACATCCATGAAGGAGAAGATATTATGTTACGCGGTGTTGTCAACCAGAATATCAATATGGGGAAGCGGGAAGTCGTCCTTGGGGCTTGCCCTGTTCATATCTATGTAATCCACACACATTCGTACCTTTCCGTTCTTCTTAGGTACCAGAACGATGTTAGCAACCCACTGCGGATAGGAGGTGACAACTAAGAAACCTGCGTCGAGCTGCTTCATGACCTCTTCCTTTATCTTCTATGAAATTTTAGGATGCATACAGTGGACCTTCTGTTTAACTGGAGGACAATCCTCTTTAGTTTGCAAATGGTGTACCACGATGTCAGTGTCTAACCCAGGCATGTCTTCATATGACTAGGCAAAAATCTCAACGTAGTCGTTCAACATCTATATCAACCGTTGTTTGATATTAGCTTCCATATTTGCACCGATCTTGACTTCTTTTCTGTCCACCTCTGTGCCCAAGTTTATTATCTCAACTGGCTCTTCGTGAGGCTGTATAGCCCTCTCTTCCTGTTGTAACAGTCTAGCCAGTTCTCCAGGCACCTCACAATCATCCTCACCTTCGTTCTCGACTTGGTTGATTGGATTTTCGAAATCATAACTGGCAGTAGCAGAATTGTTATCAATCGGATCCAGAGGGGATATGGATTTGCAGTTTGATACATGAGTGTGTGTAAGAGCATAGTTGTATTAATAAAGTAAAAGCAGAAAAGAAAAACAGAGAACGCAAAATTTGTATGCAAGGAACGTCCAATGCTTTATTGTGACATGTGAAATGACATATAATAACCCTCACAGACGGAACCATTGTGCCTCGGGTAAAGCACAAGGCCAAAAAGTTTAAAAATTGTTCATTACAAATTCAGAACACAAGTAAGACAATTACTACGGAATAAAAGAAACTGGAATAAAATCTCTAGCCGTCGAGTTATTCGGTCCACCGTTGGTAGTTGGGTAGATCCAGCTGTCAATGTCAGGGTCTTCCTCACTGTGTTCAATAGCGTTGACCTCATGATTACTAATGCGTAGGGGAGGTCCTCCAGCCCGAGCGTGTCGAACAACCCATTGAGCCCCTAAAGTAAAGCCCAACCCAAATTTGTCAGTTTTGTGAGTAAAATCAGGGAGCCTTCCCCAATTGGTACACCCACCTTCCTCAACCACTGTTTTGGCGTCCTTGAGAGAAGCCGTCTTCAAAGAAGGTTCGGTACTGGTGGTAGTCTCGGTCGACGCAAAAATTTGGGGAACCTCTTCAAAGTTTTGACAAGGGGTCTCTATGAATTCCCCGTCCATCTCCATATACCTGAAGGAGTTCATGTGGCTCACCATATACTCCTCTTCTCCATGCACAGTGACTATCTTCCCTTTCACCGGATACTTCAACATTTGGTGTAGTGTAGAAGTAACAGCCCCAGCTTCATAGATCCAAGGACGACCCAACAAACAAGAGTACGATGGCCTGATGTCCATCACGTAGAAGGTGGACTTAAAAGTTTGATATCCTACCTTAACAGGGATGTCCATCTCCCCATACACCATTCTCTTCGACCCGTCAAAAGCCCTTACCACAATGTTACTGGGCTTTAGGGTCAAGCCTTCACAATCCAACCGATCAAGAGCCTTCTTAGGCAGCACATTCAGGGAAGAACTAGTATCCACCAGCACATGAGCCATGGTAGTGCCCCCTGCATTCGATCGAGACATGCAGAGCATCATTGTGTTTTCTCCCTTTTGGAGTTAAGGCAGCATCCGAAAAACCCAGCCCATTGTCGGTAGTCAAACTGGCTACACAGTCTTTAAATTGATCGGCTGAGGTTTCTTGCGGCACATACGCGGTCTTGAGGAATGCAATCAAAGCCTTCGCATGGGCCTCGGAACATAAAAGCAAAGACAACATCGATATCTTCGAGGGGGTCTGCCCCAACTGCTCGACCACATTGTAGTTGCTTTTTTTAATTATTTTTAAAATTTCCTCTATCTCGTTCTTAGAGGTTTCCACGATAATCTTTCTAGGTTCCTCCGTCCGGGAAGGCTCACCTATAGCTTCTTTTCCTCGAGTCCCAGATGACTCTACGACAGGAGTAACAATTGGAGTAAGAACGGGAGTAGCGACGGAAGTATTGGTAGGAACATCAGATGAAATAATAATAGGCTTAGTGATAGTCTTTGGGGAGATCTCAGGAGAAAAAACCCTTCCACTTCTAGTAATCCTACTGGTCCCGACAATGTTACTGACATCGGGATCAGCCTCTTCATTCTTTAGGTCTTGTTTAATGCCATGATAGTAGATATCGGCGCCATAATGCCAAGGGACAACTTTGTCTGAGATGTATGAGACAGGACCAGGACAGGTGATTATTAACGGAGCAACTCTCAGAGTGGGTGTAATCCTAACAGGACTTCTCGAGGAGGTCTTGGAAGGATTGGTGAAATGATTATAATAGCAACATCTTCGAACGGAACAGCAGGAGTCAAAATTTTCTCGAACAAAATTTCTCTGCTATCCATCAGGCGCTGGACACCTGTCTTTAGCAGATAGCAACCAGAAGGCAGAGATGAACACATGTGGCAACCTTCACCATAACCCAGAAATAAACCGGCCAACAACAAATTCTCCTTAACAGTCATGAGGGGAGTAGAAACTTCATCAACTGAGGTCACAAATAGATCGATAGCAACGGAGTTAACTCCACGGTTGTGCCTAGGCATGGGAGCAGTTATGACATTGGGCTTCTCCGGAGCGTCGAACTCAATCTCCTTGGCTTCAATCAGATCTTGTACTTTATTTCTTAGAGCCCAACAGTCATTTGTATTGTGACCAGGACTCTCAGAATGGTAGGCACACCGAGTGTTAGGATTGTACCGAGGAGACGAGGTATTAGGATTCTTGGGAGCCTCTTTCAAAGTTGTCAAGTTAAATCTCAGCAGATGGAGTAGAACCTCTGTCAATGTCATGTTAATCCGGGTAAACTTCCTTTGTGGTCTTTCTACCCTTTGCTTATTGTTGCGTTGTGGGGGCAGCCGCATGCATAAGTATCATTACAGCACTTACCGTTGGACGGTATTCCGTTTTACTCTGACCTCTCAGACTATAAACGGCGCTAGCCTCCTTCTTACCAGTGAAGGGCCTCTTTACTGAAATCGAAGAGGTGTCTTTCTATATTTTACCGCTCCGGATTCCAGCTTCTACCCTTTCTCCAATTAATATCAGCTCCGTAAAACCAGCTGATGAGCTACCGATTAAATAGTTTAAGAATGGACCAGATAGCGTCCCAAGAAACATGTCGACCAACTCCCTATCAGACAGAGGGGGTTGGACTCTCCCGGCCAAATCTCTCCACTTATGCGCATATTCCTTAAAACCTTAACCTGCACCCATGGACATACTCTGGAGTTGAGTACGAGTAGGGGCCAGGTCGACATTATATTGATACTACTTGTAAAAAGCAGCAGCCAAATCCTCCCAGTTTCGGACATTGGTTCCCTCTAATTGGTAGAACCATTCGAGCTGAGTCCTTGACATGCTATCTTGAAAGAAGTGAACCCACAAGTTTCTATCAGTGGTGTGGGGCTGGATCTTTCTTACATAGGAACGGAGATGAAGCTTTGGGCAAGAAACCCCATCATACTTTGCGAAAACTGGAGCCTTAAATTTTTGCGGGATGACCACTCCCGACACTAATCCCAGTTCTTCGAAGTCCAACCCAGGTATTCTCTGGACTTCCATAGCGCTCAGCCGATCCTCTAACTGCTTGTATATATCCTCAATGGGAGGATATTGCTCATCATCATAGTCTGTATCATTGTCAGAGACCTTAGGAGTATGATTCTCCTCCCTTGCTTCTCTTTCTTGGGTTTCCCCTTCTTTAGACGAGGAGGTCAGATCGACTGGTTGCTTCAGTGGCCCCCCAAATCTTCTACCCATATTAAGGATACTAGCAGACTTCTTCTTCTTCTTCTTTTTCTCTTTCAGGATGAGGGCCTTCAGATCCTCTTGCCCTTTTGCCAGAGTTATGAACATCTGTTGAAATTGAGCATTTTGTGTCTAAAGATCTTTGATGCTTTGTTCAGAAGACATTTTTGCTGAAATAAACAGCGAAGGAGATGAGAAACCCGTAATGGTACCTGCTTATGCAATGCTATGGATGATATGTGTATGCAATGATTTCAAAGATTCTTAAAAGCTCAAATTTTCTTAACCAAAAAAGAAACACACGTTAATTGTATTCAATGAGTTTGAATTGTTACAAAGAATGCCTTTTAGGCTTACAGTTTAAACAAAACAAAACTTGAAGCAAAAAGAAACTAGGTCTCCCAGGAGCGCATCCTCTTTGGTGCAATGTAGGCGTTTATGTTTCTTTCTTCATGAAGTAGCCTAGTGAGCTCCAGAACCTTTTTCTCGCTGGCATAAAACTGAGCTTCAAACGTGTCCCGCTCCTCTTTAAGTTGAATCCAGGACTTCTGCAACTCCTCGTGATCAGTTGGCATGTCAAGATGATGAACAAGGGAAGTCGTATCTCCCTCAACAATTGGTTCCATAATGATTGGTATGATAGCAGGGTAAGGCATCATAAGACTTTGAGCGCGGGCTCGTACCCATCGGAGATAGGGCTCAAGAGGGATGGAGTTTTTTTCCCCAGTGTCTTGCTATCAATTTTATGTACCGTGCCCCCAAGCTTTTATGAACCTTTTACAATATCCCTGAGCATCATTCTCATAGTTGAAGGCAATTCCTTGGATAAGCGTATCATGAGGACCATCTCTTCTTGCATAACCAAACTGACGCAAGGCCAAACAAGGGTTGTAAGTGATTCCTCCCCTAATGACTAAGAGAGGGACATTAGGGAATTCACCACAGCGATCGATGATGGTAACAACTTCTGAGAACTGCGAACACCAATGAATGTCTGAATGCTTAAGGGACATCAACCTATGAGACCATTTCAAACCCTATTAATTCTTCAAAACAGACATGGGTAGGTGCAAAATAAACCACCTAGCCAATAGAGGAGTGCAACATAGGAGGGTCCCCCTTCTCTTTAGAGTGCGAGCATGCAGAGAGTGCAGGATATCCCCGAGTAATGTAGGCACTGGATTATGAGACATAAAAACCTTAATAGTGCTTACATCTACGAGTTGATCCACATTAGGGAAAAGTACCGCCCCATAAACGAGAAGTGCCAGCACCTCTTCGAAAGCTTATAAATCTAAAGTATCCCAAAAATGGTAAGCCTTCTCGAATAGAAACTTAACCGGAATTCCTTGGACACTCCCTCTAGTCTCCCAATTTGTCACTATGTCGGATCGTTGTAAGGACAGAGCTCTAGTAATCTCTTCAGGCTTTGGATGTTCTTCAGTACCGTTAAAAGGTAACTGGTCAAGAATAGGTACCCCCAATAACTGAGAAAATTCCTCCATATTAGGTACTAGCTGGTAATCCGGGAAGGTGAAACAATGGTGCACATGATCGAAGAACTGGAACAACACTTTTAATAATTCTTTGTCAGGTTTTGCAGTGACCAAAATGAGCAATTGGCCATGCTTTTTAGTGAAATGAGAACTTTCAAGAACCCTTAATGCCATATCCTTTAGTTGGAGAGTCACTTTCACAAGGTTAATCTGTATAGTGTTCCTACGGGCGGATGCCATGTCCTACAAAATAGAGCAAAAATGAGCCCTAGGAAACCTTTGAAATGGTTAGTCATGATATGCCATGCTTTATGATGTCATGATTATATTAGAAAATCACAAGTATAGAAAACAACAAACAAGTCACACCAAGTCCTTAGGTTTAAGGCCTGCATAGGTTTTAAGGTCATACCCTCTTGAAGTTGGATTGGTTCAACCTGTCCTATAAATAGTAACTGGGTTCTAAGGGATCTCAATATCACCGATCTTTTCCCTAGCTTCGTTCAATAGGCGATTGACTTGCAACCAAACAAAGCTCAAGAGTCAAACCTCAATGAGTGTAGCATCGAGTATCTGTCGACCTTGGGAATACACCAAGGCCGGCCACCTCGCTACGTCCTACTGGCCAAGTTGTGCAATTAAAGGTTTTAAGGTCAGTTGATGCTTCACGACACCACGCGGCGGCCCCGTACTCTCCTTGATTGACTCAAGGGTTACCGATACCAACCAAAGTGCCACATCAGCGTAGCTATTACTTCAACCGTGTCGGTATACCCTACACAGTTCCCTCACAGTTTATTGCTACTTACCTAAAAGGTGTTCCCCAAATCCGGGTGTAGGATTTTTTAACAGTAACCCAAACAAGGACCCAAAACGTAAATCATACAAGTCAGACAATGAAAGCAAGTAGATGTGATCTAGCCCTAAGGTAACCCCACTTAAAAAAAGTCCCCAACAGAGTCTCCAGTTCTGAGATACGGTGGGAGAACTGACTTTTTGTTTTGCGTTTGATCGCAAATGTTACGGATAGCAAGAGTCGTCACCGACTTTTATTTTATCCAATAAGGAAAGGTGAAAAAGCATATGAAAGACCTTTAGAGATGTTTTCTTGAGTTCGGGGGGTAGATTATGAAAAGGGAAGGTATTAGCACCCTTGTCATCCATGGTTTTCCATGGGCTCTTAGTTTACTCGCTAGATCACTTGCTTTGTTTGAAATTGTGCTTGTGGTGTGGGTTTGAAAATATTTTGAAAATGTGACTTTGTAATGATTCTCGTCTCTATAAGAATGCGTACAAAGTGTTGGTTTTGAAAATAGTTCAAAGAGATGTGTTGGTGTATAAAATGTTTTTGTTGTGAGCAAGCGAGTAAGTAGGAGCGAATCTACCTACTCAAAAGGTCTTAGATGTTCTTTTCCTCTTCCTTTCGATGTTGCTATCTTACCATTGATTTGGTAAGAAGCCCCATCGTTGGATGTGAACGGACGGGCGCAGTACGTTTTTGTATAGTCATAGAAGGCAACCCATGGAACGTTTTATCAATGTCGTGTGAGGGACTAGATCGTTTATCGAAGGAAACATTCAGGGTCATCGAGGGACCACGATCTTTTATCGAGGGTCTTTTGCTAAAACGCCCATGTTCAAGGGACATGACTTTTTTTTCCGATGGGCAACAAGTGAGATTAACCTAAGGTGTGCATATGTGCAAAGTGTGTTTGATTGCATACATTTTTTGTCTTGATTAGGATTCTCTATTTGTTGATTTCATGTCTTGCCATACACACCCTAATTACTAACAATATATGAAAGCAATAAAAGTGCGGAAATATAAAGTCCTATGCTATTACAATATTTTAGGGATGGGGTACATATTTACAAATGGGGGGTCGGAAGAATTTAGATCATATTTAACTATTACAACCATATTGAAATGTACAATGCAAGAGAGAAAAAGGACTTGTTTAAAAAATAGTTTTTTGTCTTAATGAATTAAGAAAAAGAAATAAATTAATTAATAAAAGAAAATATTTTTATGTCTTTTTTATATTAATAAATAAAAAAAAAGGGATTAATATTGAAAATGATAAAAAGGAAAATAAATTAAATATAGAAATAGCGTGTTGTTGCAAGCAAAACAACAAGGATCAGAAGTTCTGAAGTCAAGCGTGTGGTGACTCAGAAAGGAACGTCAGTGGAATCAGAAGTTTTGAATTGATACACTCTAAGGTCCTGTAAGAATTGTCAGAGGGAAAGGAAACAGAGGTTCTGGGTGGTATTCAGACAGTGAACCAAAAGTCAGAAGTTTTGTGTTATGCTAAAACAGTGAGCGAACATCAGAAATCCAGTGTGTTGTCAGCGTGTGAAAAATCAGAAATTCTGAGTGTTAAAATAGCGAGTGGAAGCATCAGAGGTTCAGTGTGCTTAACAGTGAGAAAGCCTAGATGTTCTATGTTAAAAAAGTAAGAAATCCTAGAAGTACTGTGTATTAAAATTGTGAAAAGAACTCAGAAGTTTTGTGTTGTGCTAAAACAGTGAGTGAAAATCAGAGGTTATATGCCACATTTCAACTCTTTCCTCATACTATTTAGCACATCAGCAATTTATTCAGTTCTTAACAAACAGCAAATCAAAAGGATAAAAGCACAACAGTTTATAGAAGTTCTAATCCTAATTCTGAGCCTAGCCTTAATCAAGAAATTCTGATCCACAGTTTTTCTACTTATACAATGATATGGACAACATCAATACTATGATATTTACATATTTAATGATGTTCTGAATGAAAAGATGCAAAGTCAGAAAGACTTACCTTGAATCTGGAGCGTGGGCTTCGAACTTGAACTGCTGGCTTCAGATGTTCTGGAGTCAGCAAGAGCAATGGAAGAGAGTATACCAAGTTCTTTGACTCAAAGGGAAGAACAAACGCTTTGGTTTTCTGTTTGGGAATTCTGGATTTTTACGAAGGTTTCACAGTTTTCTCTCTTCTCTTTTTATGATTTTCTCTCTCCAAAATCCAACCCCTTGAACGTGTGATGGAGCAAATTATTTATAGATGAGTTTGCTGTAGTTTTGGGGGGGGGGGGAAACAAATGGGATTCGAACCATTTTGATATACTGTTCCATTGCTTTTTAATCACAGTTTTTGTATGCTAATTTGATGCAAATATGGGGTTTGAGAAAGTGCAGGCATGGACTGGATCAGTAGTTGATTGCAGGACTGTGATATAGCAGGGCAGCAAGCTGCTTAAACGAGGTTTTAGGATTTGGTGATGTTCTGATCGCAGAAGATCAGAAACGTAACCTCCATGTGCTGAAGGGTCATGTTCTGACCGAAGAACATTGCTTCCATATGTTCTGATTGAAGCATCATGTTCTGAACCGTGTCTGCAAATTCTGATTGCACTCGCGTGAAGGCTGGCCCAGAAGTTCTGAAGTATCATATTCTCTTAACACTTAGAAAATTTTCTAAATGTTTAGAAATTTGATTTTTCAAAGTAATTTCTGACTTCTGATTTTTTGATGAACCAATTTTATGTCTTGATGAAATATAATTGTTGAAACTTGATTTGATCTAAAAGTCAAAGTTTGACTTTTCAGTGTGCTTTTGACCATTTTTCCCTTGTGGATGATTTTCTTGAAAAGTTGTAATTCAAGACCTGAAACTTGATAGAAGCAAGCCTGAGAGTCTAGGGTGATCCTTTGAGAAATGAGAGGGAAAACTTTGGGGTACAACACCAACAAACGCAAAATTCCTAAACCCGAATCTCCTCGTGTATAAAGGTCAAATATATATTTTTTAAATGATTGTAAGGACTAGTTTAAATTTTTTTATTTTTGTAATATATTAATGACTATTAATATTGGTAAAAAAGAAATTATATTCCAAGGTTATCATTGACTCCTTCTAATAAAATAATCCCTTTCAAATTTCAACGACATCAATTTCATTTGGTTGTTTCATTTGCAATGACTATCAATAAAAGTAAAGTACAGTCACTCAATCATTTGAGTATATCTACCACAACCAATTTTCTTTCATGCACAATATATGTTGTCATATCAACAGTTGCTTCAAGGAAAGGGTTGAATATATTGGTGATTAATGATGAATGAGAAGATATAGATACAACATCAAATGTAGTTTACAAAAAGTATTTAATAATATTCTTTAGTTAGTTAAAAAAATTTCTTGAAATTTATACATTTTAAATTATCATAGTAACGCTTTTTTTTTCTAATTTATTATCTTTCATATTAAAAAATTAATAGTATAATTGACAAACATAATCTAAATAACCTACAAGATAATTTTATATGCAAATAAAAAACTAAGTATCAACTATTATAAAAAAAAAAGTGTAGTTTTAATTTCTAATATACATGTGTGAAACACAGATCGTCGATCTAGTTAACTCATACATATATATATATATATATATATATATATATATATATATATATATATATATATATATATATATATATATATATATATATATATAAAGATTAATTACTATGCACTGTTGATGTAAAAAGTTTCACTATCAATTCATCATCATCATGCGTTTGTATTACTTTATAAATGGTTAAAATAAAAGTCAAATTTATTCAAACATTCAATGTTTATTGTTAGATCTATGATTTTATAATTGGCAGAAATTTTACTAAATGTTGAGCAAGATGTCATGACATCTTGTTCAACTGTCATGACATGTTCTACTGTCATGAATATCAGACAGATGTTGAGTTTGATGTCTTTACGTCTTGGCCAACTGTACAACAGGTGTTGCTGTTATTTTTCTTGACAAATTTGATTTGATTTTGTGAGATTATTTTGGATATATCTCACTTATTTTCACAGGTCAAGAATATTTTATTAGGAAAAATGCAGATTTGATTTGGTTTCATAAAAAGGATCTTTGAGACTTTTTAGGAAATTTTGAAGATTGATTCCTATTTTTGTAGAAGATATTACAACTGACTTAAAATTAGAAGATTGGAGTTGATTGTAGATTCCAAGCCCATACTGCAAGAGTCTTTATATAAGGACTTGCTAAACCTAAAATAAGCAAGCATTCACATCAAAAAACCGTGGGTGCATAATATAAGGGTTTAGGATTTTGATAGTACTTTAGGTGTTTTGTTTGTTTTTGTGTGTCACTCATGTATCTTTTGATACATTGAGGTAGACTGATTGTTCATTTTTACTTTCTCATCACTCATGAGCTTTTAAGAAAAGAATTGATTATGTGTCAAGTTATTATTCTCAGTTAAAAGCTTTTAAGCAAAACTGAGTATTGTATTTGGAAGTGTGTTCTTCTGTTTTTGTTATTTTTATTGAGGTGATTATGGGAAGTGAGATGGGGATCTCATATGTAGAAGGTTTCTAGGTAGAAGTTTCACAAGGTAGTGATTAGGTGATAAGTTATAAACTAGAGTTGTTTAGCTTTGAACTATACTATCATAGTGAGTTTACTTCCTGGCTTGGATGTCTCGGAGTAGGTGAGTTGCACTGAACTAGGTTAGCAATTGATTGTCTCTTTTACCTTCTGCAATTTACCTATGCATAATTATTGTTTTAGTAAAAGTGTTTTCTGTCAGCAAATGATGTCATAACATTTGTCTTGACATTATGTTTTGGTATTGAGACATCAATCTTGACATATATTTCAATGTGCTACAATTTTAATTGGCATCAGAGCAGGCACCCTGTTATATGTTTGGGTGAGCTCCAGGGAAAATAATTTCTGGTACTATAGATAAAAAAGGAGGATAAATAACAGACCACCTTTGTTAGATGGTGCAAATTATGACTATTGGAAGGTTAGAATGGTAGACTTTTTGAAATCTATGGACAACAACTCTTGGAAGGCTGTGTTGAAAGGATGGAATCATCCTATTGTGAAGGACAAAGATAGGAATGAGTCCTTGAAGCCAGAAGAAGATTGGTCTAAGGAGGAAGATCAATTAGCTCTTGGAAATTCTAAACCCGTGAATTCTCTACTCGATAGAGGGGACAATAATGTTTTCGGGTTAATAAATTTGTGTACTGTAGCTAAAGATGCTTGGGAAATCCTCAAGACAACTCAGGAAGATACATCCAAAGTGAAGATGTCCAGACTTCAACTTCTCACTACCATATTTGAGAACTTGAAGATGAATGATAATGAAAGCATTCAAGACTTTCACATGAATGTTCTTGAAATAGAAAATGCATCTAGTTCCTTGGGAGAGAATATGTCATAAGAAAAGCTTGTTAGAAAGATCCTCAGGTCTCTATCTAAGAAATTTGACATGAAGGTGACATCCATTGAAGAAGCTCATGACATCAGCAACATGAGGGTTGATGAACTTGTTGGGTCACTTAAAACTTTTGAATTGGCTATTAGTGACAAATATGATAAAAAGAACAAAAGCATAGCTTTTGTATCCAATTATGAAGATAAAGAGAGTCAGTTAGATTTGGACAATGATAAATGGTTTTCAAATACCATTGTATTACTTGAAAAGAAATTCAATAGAATATGAAAAGAATAGATAGATGTCATGACCTAATGTCAGGAACATCTCATCTGACATCAGCAATGATGTTTATTTTCAGAAAAGTACCAGAACTGAGGAGAAGTCCAGTCAAAGAAAAGGGATTCAATGTTTTGAGTGTGAAGGATTTGGTCACATTAGGCTAGGATGTATAACATATCTTAAGAAACAGAAAACTGGACTTTTTGCATCTTGGTCTGATGATGATGAGTCAGAAGATGATCCTAACTCATAGATTGTTAAGCTTGTGACTGCTCTTGCTGGAAGATGGGTAGATGAGGTAGAATCTTATAATGAAAATTATATATATATTAAGATCTAGATGTGTCCTAAAAGGAAACTTGTGACAAGTGTGAAGAAAGTCTTAAGGCAGTAGAAGATCAGAAGGATCATAACTGATTTGGAGAATGAGAAGAAGGAACTTTTATGCATTGTCTCTCATCTACAAAATGAGGCAACTCTCTTAAATTCCAAGCTTAATAACATGACATATTCTTTGAGAAGAATGAAAAATGGAGCTGATATGATGAAAAGGCTGAAGATACATGGGTTAATCATTCATTTGATAATCAACAAAAGAAAAGATTTGTAGAAAAGTTCTTTCCTTTTGAAAAGAAAAGACTGACCAACATGTCCACCCACATGTCACAACATCCTGGAAGACATGATGTAACTTCAACTAAATTCCAATCCACGTCTTGGAAATGCCATTACTATGGTGAGCATGGTCATATAAAGCCTTTCTGTTACAAATTATATGAAGTTCAAAAAACTTCAGCTCATTCCAAGGCTACTCATGTAAGTAAAAAAGAGAAGTTCTAAATATAGGTATGTCAACCTTATAGCTCAATTATGTGCATATGAAGGCCCTTAAGATATACCCTACCAAATAGGATCAGATGAATCCACTATAATTGCATCATAAGTTCCTTCTGGAGCTGCCTTAAAAAACAAAACTCCTAGAACATTGAGAGAAAACCATCATTATAAATGTTATCCCAAAATAGAGAAGTGTTTAAGAGATATCAAGGAATGTGAACGGGAACTGGTCATACCATCACCGATATTAATTATCACACGTGGATCCATAAAACCTACTGCTATATCATGGAAAAATTATTTGGAGACATCAACATCTATCTTGTCTATTTCGCAAACGTCAATCTTTTCGATAGAAGAATGGCATGGAACTTCCCGCAAGACTCCCCCGTCTCCTCCACCAATAACCAAAACCTAAAAAAATCAGTAAGGAAAAAATAATTAACTTCGTAACAAATAGAGTAGTAACAAATGAGGTTAAAAAAAACCAAAATTATAGACAACAGCTCTACTCCCTGACTTGTGTAAGTGAGGACTATTAACAATAACAACGGGACCTCCAAACATAGATGAAAACAAAAAAATTTGGAACATGCAACACAACATCATGACCTCGATCCGTACTACGAATATCATTGATGGTTGTAAAGGCACTCACGTCTACGCTCTCAACTCCTCCGCCGTTTCCGATTCTATGAACACATTCAGTGGTGGAGTAACCCTCAAAGATAAAAAAAATTCATCATTTATTAGACCGTTCCAAACACGCTGGTCGGGTTAAACCAATTAGACCAAAAACAGCGACTCGCAATGTCGTTATGGAGGGACTACTCCCTTGTTCCCAACACAACAACAACCACCTCTAAATTAGCTATGATAATGAAACATATCTGCTACAAAAACACATACCCACTGCTCGATCCTGTCTGTTTGCATTGGATACCGTAAAAATAACCTCCAAACACAATAAAAACTTCTTCTTACTTGATTTGATTTTGTGTTTATTTGAGTTTAAATTGATTTTGTTTGTGTTTTTTGAGTCATAAAGGGAGAAGATCTGGAAGTATTTGAGAGAGAGAGAGAGAGAGAGAGAGAGAGAGAGAGAGAGAGAGAGAGAGAGAGAGAGAGAGAGAGAGAGAGAGAGAGAGAGGGAGATAGAGAGAGAAAGAGAGAGAGAGAGAGAGAGAGAGAGAGAGAGAGAGAGAGAGAGAGAGAGAGAGAGAGAGAGAGAGAGAACATTAATTGAGAAAGAAAAGAGTGATGTAGTGAGTGAAAATAAAAAGTTGGAAGAGAAAATGAAATGATACATTGGAAATGAATCAATTATCTTGAAAACAAAATTAGCATTGAATGTGAATGAAAATCTGACATAAGAGGAAAGGTGTGTGTCGGGTGGAACATTGAACACATAGTTTCACGTTGTAATACACCAAATTTATCCTACCCTTTTCACTTTTATCTGGATTATACAATTCTCATCTCATGTACATAGCTCCCGTTAGGCCATTTTGCACGTCATGCATCATTGGTCAATAATTTGGCATGGGATTAAGGATATTGAGGAATTAGGGTTTCTTTGTGCTTTTAGGCTCTCATCTTCATGCAAGCTTGGATCAACATGGTTCTTCATCAATCAGGGTTTGAGGGATTATAGTTTGTGTTTATGGTCATTGGGAATTTCCTCTTTTATTAAGATACTCATTTTCATCAAAAGACAAAGACATCTTTTCAAGTTACTTCAGTGAGCAAACATATTATGGTTACGAGTTGTTAGGGTTTACATTTCATAATGGTTGAGTTTGCTAAATTCAATTGAAGAATCATTGTGCTCCATACACCGTTCTTTCTAATACTTGTTACTTGACATACAAGTTTAGTATGAATTAGAAGATGGAAATGAGTTAAGGATTCATTGAAGATGCAAGTGGATTTTGTGTAAGAATTAGATTTCAAAGCGGTTGTTCATTACTTTGATTGCAATCTATTAAGCAAATGAAGGGGGGGAAATTCAAATCTATGTTTGAGAAAGAGAACATTACATTTCCGAAGCACTAGTCTATTATAATTTCACTTCCTTCAAGTCACATTACAAGTTCTGTTACAAAAATTCAATACCAGATTACAACTAATTACACCATCTTACATTACATCATTGAGCAAAATACACAAAAAGAATACAGAGTTACTTCCTACACTAAATTCCATCTTCATCATCTTTCCTTCATGATCATTGTGTATACTACATTGCCAAATACTATGTCAATGACCAAAGGTTCACTGAACCTGCAAATATTCCAATAACAGGTCATCATAAAGCCATATATTTCAGTCCATCATGCAAAATATAATATACTTCAAATAGACATCAAATTGCATCGATAAAAGCAGGTTTTAGAACCAAACACAAACCATTTTCAACCTAATCATATACTCAGGGCTACGTTGAAGCAGTTCATCATTTTTAGAAGCCTGCACAAACTGATAGCTATTAGCTAGACCACAATCCTGAACCAATGGCACGATATTTTAAAGAAGAAATAAAATTCACAGAAAAATCAGAAACAACCAACTCAGCATCAATTAACACAATTAGCTAACATAATTCAACAGCATAACAGAAATCTATCTCATTCGATAACAGAAAAATCAGAAATCAAAACCAATTTAACAGAAATTTTATAAATAACATTCTAATCTCTCATCCTCACCATTCGTTTTTCTAACATAACTTAGAATTCCAATTAACCGTAACTAACTCTCAATCTCTACCAAACTTTAGGAAAAAACCAACAAAATTTCTCAACTCCTAACAGTTTCTAACTCCCTTTAAATCCCTAACTGCCCATAACTTCTAAAACAGAATTCTAGCTTCCTAACCCCTAACGGTTTTCCTCTAACAGTTTCCAACCTCTTAACAAAAAGCCAGCTCACCTATAACTGTCTTGTAACAAAAAAGAACTAATAACTTTATATATAACAGAATAAATAAAGGGAAGCAGAGGGACGATGCATTCATAACAGAAAAAAGAGACTCACCTTTCAACTTCTCTCTCTGAACCGCATTAAGATCTCCATCATATTTCTCTGCAACACAAAACGCCTAACTCTCCATCCCTGCAACCTTTCTTAATATTCATCACCAACACGTTAAATCTCCGCCAATTTCCTCAGCATCCTCATCGTGTCAATATTCATCACATCCCTGCAAGGAAACAGTATGTATCGCATCAACACCTTAGTACAACAATAGTAGCGCACACAAAGAAAACGAATGAAGAATTCACAAAGTTAGAAGAAGACGTAGAGAACGAGGTGGAGATGAGGATGTGGAGCTGAAAGCGGTGAATTGTACCAGAGAAATCTAGTTTCTTTGGATTCCTCTATCTTTCTCTTCAGACAGATAATCGCCGTCGGCCAGTTGGTCTTTCCCTTGCATTCACTTAGATTTATTTATACCACAGTGTAGTTTATGATCCTCTAAATATTTTATGCTCTTCCAATTGCACGATTGCAAGCTTCGTTTCAGTTTAAACTCAAACTTTAGCTTTCTAGGGTTCGCGGTGTTTGTTTAGATGTAAAGGTTTTGACAAGCATTGGAGACAAATGAAGGTCAGAGGTGGAAGGAGAAGAAGGTTACGAGAAAGGTGATGTTGTTTTGGTATGGCTTGGATCCCCGCCACCGCCGAGTTGATCTCCAGCGCGGCAGAATACTCATTGGAATCGTATGGTTGAGAAAGGGAGGGCATGAGAAATGTTTGTTGAGTCTGAAAGAAACTGAGCGGTCATAAATCAATACACTGCAACGCTACCGTTTCACCTCTATCACATGTTAATTTTTTTTCTTTCTTTTTATTATTGTTCAATAAGTCAGAAATTAGTGAGAAGGGAGTATGTTGAACTTGGATCAGTTTGGGCCTCTGTAGCGTTTGGGCTCACTCTTCATACATCATTTCTGATCCTTACACCCCCATGCTTAGTTTTAATTTTCATTTTAATTACTTGACTCTTGCAATTAAACTGTGATAAAAAACATAAAATCAATAAAAAAAATTTTAAAACTTTTTAGTCGATTTTAGGAATCAATTCTTTAATTTTTTAAAGAATTTTCCTTACTTAAAAACTAATGAAAAATATTTGTTTCGTTCTTTTAGTTTTTACTCATATTTTGTATCGTCGTGCCTCGTATTTTTGACGCGTTTGTTCATTGTGCAAGGTACACTCGTCTTGCTTTAGATCATGTGACATAATAAGTTTTATATGATCGAAGCATACAGCTTATGCTCGCTTCTGATGCGACACGCCTTATTTCTCACTGTCCTGAGAAATTCATATCATATTATATGTTGTCCTGATACATGTGATACTTTATGTAGGAACTTCTGATTACATGTTGCATTCGCAACACACATTTTATTTTATCTTAGTTGGATATTATTTCTGACTTTGTTTGTTTTTTGGTGAAGCTTGCTCGACGTGTACTCCCTGCTTATCCATTGCTTTCGTCTGCTTTCGATGATTGGCTTGTTTGTGGTAGTCATCGCTACTACTTTTGTATTTCTCCGCACTTTATCGCATTTCTTTATCATTTTTCTAGAGATCATGAGAAGTAGGGCTTCACCGTTTTCCTTGCCATGAGAAGTAGGGTAGAGATGTATGACCGGGGTCTTCGTTGCTGATCACGTCAGGAACCCCTCTAGTTTATTTAAAGACCCGTTTAGGGAAATTCCTTATTATTTACCATTGTGTGCCACTTGTGTGTGGTTTGTTTAAAACCCTACCCTTGAGTAGGTATTTTGCAGAAGTGTTTACATTTATGCTCGCATCTATTCCCCCATTCCTGATTGAAGTCCTCAAAAAGAGGCGAGCAGAGAGGGTTAGCAATCAACCCCCCGCAATTTCCCCCGTGTCATCCTTAGCTCGTGACGCACCATGAAGCTTCAGAGTTGTGCCTGCTCTTGTTATCGAGTCATCAAGTGGGGAAGGGCTCCGCAATTGAACCCCCACGTTTTGTCAGGAGTTCGTATTGGCCGATGTTGATACTCTGTGATCGTTCATATTGTCTTATGTCGCCTATCTCGATCTCCTATATCTTGGTTAGGTGTTCAGTAATTTTGGATATCACATTTTGTTTTTTCATCTTACTCCCGCTTGTTTGTCTCGGGTGATACGCTCCTCTTGACCAAAGTATTTCATTTCTTTTCCTTACTCTTTTATGTGTGTGCTCTTTCGAGCTTGCTGATTTTATCCTTGTACATACCATGTTCCCTTAGGATGTACTTGCTCTTGTCGGATGTAAGTTAGACCTTAGGTTGCAAACCATGCATACTAACATTAGGTAAAAATTTCTCTTTCATCCTTGACGTAGGGCTACCATTGTATGATAACATTAGGTTAGAAATAGACTAGTCTTCCGTAGACTCTTTTCTTCCCTTTTTGCATCCTTACATTTAAAACTAAAATCTTTTCCTTAGCAAATCATTAAACATGCTAATCATACTTAAACCTTTTTTCAAGGTAACAAAACACAAACCAATCAAATGTGGCATCTTGCCTTGAGGGCGTAACTCGAAATCATTTTCAAGTAAGGACATGATTAATTTACTTATGTGCTAACGCGTGAGTCTCCAAAGGTCGAGTTGCGACAGAAGGTGGAATTAACATCGTCCATAAAAAGCACAAAACAAACAAAAACATGTTAGTTGAACTACAGTAGCTCTGATTCCTCAAAAAGGATACGTAGGCATTGGAGTAGGGTTCAAGTGAGTACAACTTTATTTTCTCTACATTCTTTTCTCATTTCTTTTGCATGCATTCTTCCTCAGCAATAAACAGTAAGCATAGTTTAGACACACCCATAAGATAGACAACAAGAGTGGATACTGTAGAGTACTACGGGCGTGTGGGGTGCTAATACCTCCCCCTCGCGTAACAGACGCCCTTATCCGATCTCTCGGTCGCAAGACCGTGACTTCTCCCTTCTCAAGTTTTCTCGATGTTTACTTTTCCCTCCATGTAGAATAAAAGACGTTTGATGACGACTTCATTGTTTGATGATTTTCAGTAGGTTGTTTCACACGTGATCTATTTTGTAGATAATGTTTTATTTAATTTAAAATAATGAATAGAATGAAAGTAATCGAAACTTTTCGTTTATACAAACAATTAAATATAGTAGAATGACGGAGAATTTGTCAATTATTCAACTTGTCCAAATACTCATCTTACATTATCATATTATATAAATTAAAGAAAAGTTTGCAATAATTTTGTTTGTTTCTGTCATACTAACTAGCATCTTTTTAACATATAGAATGTCTTTTGTATGCAATTAAAAATCATCTTATAACATGGACATTTATGTTTGTGATTGGCATATTGTAAAGGTTGCGTTTATGTTTGTGATTGGCATATTGTAAAGGTTGCGTGTGGAATTTGTTGAAATTATCTTAGGTTAGATATATCAAGAATGATATATTCTCCATAACTCATGAGTGATGAAAAAAATGTCTAGAAAAGTATCTTGAAACTTCTTTAGTTATAAGAGAATCTTAATGTGTCTTTGTCAAACGAAACTATCCTTTGTTTTGTAGATTTTTAGTAAAGAAATAATTATCTCTCTTACCAATCTAACTCACATTTATCTAACTCATATAAGGTCATTGTTATAAATAAAAAATTATTATTTTTTAATATTTAAATACTCAATTTATTTGATTTATAGTTAATTAATGAATCTAAAACATATTTTTTTCATTTATAATGGTGACATATATTTTTCTATTACAACAATATAATTAATAATAATAAGATTTGTTATTTAATAACGATGTCATTGATTCAGTGTACTTCTTAAATTGCTATGCACTCCCATATCAATTTTCTCCAATAAAAAAATGGATTTATATTTTTATAATATTCAATGCTCTAGATGCATGTATACTCTAGTTATGGCAATAGAAAAAATAGTGCGGACCAATTCATTAATAAGTATAAGGTCAAAATGCAATAAAATAATAGTATTTTGAGGTACGATTCACTACTTCGAGTTGCGTTTCCGCTACGTTCTGCTTTAGCTGCCTTTTGAGGTACGATTCACTTTGGATAATCCTCATAATAGCATTTTTTTATTAAGATAATGGCAAAGTTCACTTTTGTAACGTTCACTTTTTTCTTTTCAAACAACAATACCATAAAAATATGGTACAAACGAGTTAGGGGCAAGCAACTACACAAAAGAGCACCTCAAAAGAAAATACAATCAAAGCAGTTTATAGTGGGAGACAAAACACAACTGAATCAAAATTAATTGAAAGAATCAAATATGACGCAGTCCATTACACATCAAGTACAATCCAGCAAGTCCAACACAGGACTGAAATCAAATTGCAAAAAAAGAGGATTATTTCTTTTCTCATTTTATGCTTTTCTAATGTGAAATTCTAAAAATACTTTTAAAAATTAAAATATATATATATATATATATATATATATATATATATATATATATATATATATATATATATATATAATTTTTTTATTTTTTGAAATTCACTCTATTTTACGATAAAATTTGTATCAAAAATATATTTTCGAGAATTCCTGAAAACACACATAATTGTTTATCCGATTCGGTGTAGAATAACATCTACTCTAGAGGCTACAAAGCCAGGAAGAAAGTTCAATATTAAATGTATTAGTTCAAAGCTAAATTAGTTTCAAGTTTACAATTTCTCGCCTAATCATTACTCAATGTTAGTTCTACCTAGGTCCTCCTTAGATATGAGAAATCACCATTCCATTTCCAATCATCGCAGTGATAAAAGTCCTATCTCGATCACAGGGTTGTCTATAAACAAGTTACAATCACATCAACTTGAACCCAAAACTAAATCGAAGTTTACACTTCAATCACAAATACTTAGTCTTGCTTAAAAGTTTAGACCAAGAACAATACTCAGAGTTGCTTATAAGTTTCCTCCAAGAACAATAATCAATTATATATTTAAAAGCTCATGAGTGATTCATAGTTATAACTCAACTAACAACAATCATACTCTTCTATCACCATGATATTAGAGAGTCTCACAAATAATACAAACCAATTCTTCTAGAGAGTGGATCACAGACGAAACCCTATATAATAGTTCTATATACCTGTCTCGTCTTTTCTTTAGATTTAAAAATTTTTATTTATAACTTTTTTTTAATTGAATTTAGTATGGTGCTGCAAAGGACAAATCATACTTTTTTTTTATACTTTAAAAATGTATAATGTAGACTATAATATATCTTTAAAGTATTCATGGTTAAATTTTAATTAAATAATTGTTATAATAAATTTATCGTGATTAAACAATAATTAAATAAAATTTCATTTTATTTGATCACGATTGAAATACATTTAACCTATATAGAATCTCAAGCTGGTTGTTGTTGACTTTGAACTAAAAGTATAATGATTTTTAACTGTTAAATTATGTCTTAAATCTAAAGTGATAAAAATATGTTTTAAGATTGAAAAATTACCAACATAAAAAGTAATCTAATTCAGACAGTCAAGAGTATCAAAATTTAATAGGTATAATCTGCAATATATATATATATATATATATATATATATATATATATATATATATATATATATATATATATATATATATATATTACAAGATATTATAATATAAGTTTATATTTTTTATTCTAACAATTAATAGAATATGTTTTGAATTTTGATTTGTTAAAGGATCTGTTAAGTATTAACAATTATAAATATGAGTCTCTTATATTATTATATTGTGACAATTTTGAGAATATTAAGATTTTGGAAAACATTTGAAGTTATTCAAAAGGATTGAAAAATACTTCTAAACACCTTGGATATTTATGTGCTTACTATATTGAGAGTTGAAAAGATTAGGAAACACTTGGTTAGAAAGTAGGGTTTGTTTTTGGTAACTTAAATATTATTTTCTTCTAACTCATTTATAATCTCTTGTAACAACTTTTGAAGTATAGTGAATTGAAAATTTTCTTTCTCTCCCAGACGTAAATCAATTGATCAAATTGGCTAAACAAAGCTTATGTGTTTCTTACCTTCTTTTATCTTCTTCTGCCAAGTTAATTCATTGTCTTATTGCATTGAAAGTTATTTTTGCTGAAGGTGATTTATTTTAGTTGTCGTTGTTCTTTGTTTCCCCACTGTTTACAGTGATTTCTAGTAAACAACCGCTAGTCTTCCAATTTATTGATTATTATTGGTTACTTGCATGATCGACTAGATTGATCCTATGACACATGTGTCATAACTCATTTCTATGTTCATACCCATTATCTTGATAAATTTATATTGTATGTTAATGTCGAATGTGAGATTCTTAAGAAATATCTCTAAGATTGTCTATAAAAATAAACTGACTGAATGTACAAAGGAAAGACTTCGAATTAGACTTAAGATTTAATACTTGAATGTAAAGATAAGGAGTTTATGAGAATATAACAGTTTCTGGAAATATGAAGTGTTTGAACAAAAGGATAAAGTAAAAGTGAAGTTTCTAAAGAGATAAATGTGTTTGAAAGCAAGTAAAACAAGGAAATAAAAGGAAATCGAAAGATTTAAGAGCAAAAGTACTGTAAAAGTGAAAGAAATATAAAAAAACTTGTATTGAAATTATAAAGAATCATGATGTTCAATACGTACATTTTATCTTCTAACTCGTTTCCCTTAAGTCACGGTAATTTGAGTGTTTGAGATTTTTTAGTACACGAAATGAACACCCCAATTCTAACATAAAAACACCTATTTATAGTATCCTGACCCTAACGGTCCTACTCTAAAATCATGCCACGTTCAAAGCATGCAGGCTCCTTACGTTTACTGACTTCCACGCGTCTTCTAAGAATGGCGCTCTTATTTGAAATTTGAACCATGTGCCAGCGAAGTATTTTGCTAGTTTTCTTCGATTCGAATTAAACCATTTGCCTGGACCGCTTCCAATTCTGGCACATTTGCACAAAGGAACTCTTTATATTTTAAACACTAAAAATCCCAAATCGAAATCCATCATCTATCACTGGAAATCGAAGAGTCTTTTAGAACAATGATTCTATATTTCCCACCAATATTCATCATTGATATCAACCTCCTTATATGCTTATTCGAAATATTGTTTTGATATCCAATTATTCTTTATTCAAAATTTCCAGCTAACAAATTGCCCCTCAAGAACATGTATTTCGATAGATATAAAGAAATACTTGTTTTTGAATTATCCATGCAATTTCGAGAGTATCAAAACTCATGATGACAATACTGCACACGATGGCAGAGTAAGTGTCCAACTTTCTGCAAAACGTCCAATCATCATACCTAAACGTGCAATCACAGCAGTTATAGCTAATAATTAGCAGCAAAACGTCACTTCCCTAGGAAGTTCAAAAAATCCACCTTTTCTCTTTCCAATGAGGGAGTTACACGTATCCCACCTTTTATCAAAGGTCAAAAAACCTTTAAACCGTTGAGGAAGGCTATAAAAGCACTTCATCTTCTTCAATCTCCTACCCGTCCCACATGATTTCCCTATCCCATTGGAATCCATTTGGACGAAGGGTTAAAGAATAGTAAGCATTCTCATTGGGCTCGAAATATTCCTCAGGCGGGTGAGATGGCCCTATGTTGGCCATATTTCGATTGAAGTTTCTTTTGTCCACGTTGTTGATTTCTGTCATATAGTAACTTTGGTCTGCTTCTATGTTTTCGACAATTCCATCGTCTCTCCACAACACCAACCTTTGATGTATCGAAGAAGGCATTACGCCAATTCTATGGATCCATTCCCTGCCAAGCAACATATTGTAGTTTGCCTTCGCAGCAATGACCATAAACATTGTTGGTCTTGTGAGGGAACCAACTGTCAAGTTAACTTGTATTACTCCCAAAGTCTGACCAACCTTTCCTTCATAATTCGAAAGCACCATGTTGTGAGGTCTAACATCTGAATCCTGCATGCCTATCCTTTTTAGCATGAATCGAGGCATCAAATTAACAGCAGCTCCACCATCCACCAGAACCTTGTTCACACCATATTGCTCCACCTTTGCCCTGATGAATAAGGGTTTTAGATGGTTCTTCATTCCTTCATATGGCTTTTCGAAGAAAGCGTTTTGCTCTTCGACCGCTCCATTGTTCATCACATAATAACACATTGGCCTACGTCTGGCCATTTCGTCCTCGTCAGTCTCCTCACCAGCATAAACCTCTGTATCCTGATTGTACTCACAAGGCAGCACCGAAACTACATTGCAGTTTGCATTAAAGAAGGATTCCCCCTCCGATTCGAAGTCATCAGTCATCAAGTCCTCTTCGTTTGCAGCCTCCTTCTGAGTCTTATTTTCTTCAGTGTCTTTCTTTGGTGAAAAAAGTTTCCTGGACACTGGGGGTTTGCCCCCAGTCTGGTTCACTGATGTTGGGTTATTGGTACTAGATTCTCCTATCCCCATAGGCTTCGAATCCCTTTCTGCTTTTTTATTTCTCTGGTGTCTGCGCCACTGAGAGCGAGACATTGGATTTTTGCCTTTGTAATTCTCCAGCTTATTTCTTCCCTCCTATTTGAATTGAATTGCTTCCTGTAAGCCATCGCAGTCCTGCCTCCTTGGTCATAGCTGCGCCACTTCCCTTTTCCCTTATCAGCCTTCACCTGCAGCCATCTGTCAGTGGGGATTTCTGCAGGTAGTTTAAAGGAAACTTTCTTTGCTCCCCTGGGGTAAGGGCTATCTGGCCTCCTTGGCATATTTCTTCCAGTGTTAACAGGATTCGAAGGCATTCTGCCTTGGTGCCCCCAGCCTGATGCAAACGGAATTCTCTCGAATGCTTCAGCCATTTCTTTACCATACACCGTTGCACATCTGGGACTGTTGTACCCCAAAATTTGCCCTCGCGCTTTTCCACAAAGAAGTCTCAGCTTCAAGCATTTCCTGACTTCTCAAACTGGCTCAAGAATCGTACAAACGGACTTTTCTTGACGGTCAAGCAAAACTAGGGTTTTTTACTGATTTTCAGAGCTCTGAATTGTTTCATACAGTGGGCTTAGGGTTTGATTGATTTTTGGTTCAATTTTGATCAAGCGAGCGTGATTTGGCATTTAATCGGGAATTAGGGTTTTACGGGCATATTCTCAGAAGAATTTGAATTCCATGGCACTTCGCGGTTTATTTCAAGATTCGGATCAAAATTCGCATTATCTTGGTTTAATCAGCAAAAGAGACAGTGGTTTTGAATTCAGTACGTTTTGATTGGGCCAGTCAGATACAAGTCTTGAATTCACAGTGTTTATGTGTTGATCAGTTTACTTGGTTTAATTGCTGCTTTGCTTTGGATGTTGGATAAGACAGGTTTATTGGATTAATGTTGTTTTATTTTAGTTATTTATTATTCTAAAATTAAATGATTGAATTTATTTTTCAATTGTTTTAATTCTAAGAATTTTAAATAAATAAATAAACAATAAAGAAATCAGAATTAATTGGATAATTTAAACTTTTATTGATATTTGAATTATTTGTACAAATTGTTGTTTATTACAAACAAATAATTTACATTTAATTTAAATATTACATAGAATTAAAATTATCCTATTTTCTAAACATTCTCCGTTCTTCATTCCGCTCCGGTATTCCATTTTTCATCTGCAAAAAGAAAGAGAAACAAGAAAAGTCAAAAGCAGTTAATTGGAAAAGACAGTTAAATTGCTCATCATTAGGGGCCACTGACTGGGATCAGTTACCCTCTCTGCAAATCACGGGATTTCTCCCGGTTCACAGAGAGGGAAGATTATTTTATCTCATGAAATGCAAATGTCAAATGCATAGTTTCTAAAAATTGCAAGCTGCATAGAATCAATGTCCAATTCAAACCATGTATTTCAAATCCAAACTGAAAAAGTTCAAATCCAAACTTTCAATCCAAAAACAAAGTCCACCCAAAGAAAATCAATAAAAGCATAAAGCTGTCAAAGAAGATTTGAGGAAAAGATGTCAAAATGCAAAATCTGTCCAAACTGTCAAAAAGTAGATGCAGTAGTGTATGATGCAAACTATCTTTTTCATCATTTCCCACAAAAGCCCCTTCAGAACAGTACAGAAAAATCATATTAAAATCCTAAGCTGTACTTTGAGAGAGAGAAAAGAGATTAAAGCAAGCAGGGTTTAGGCATAGTTCAGGCTCAGCAGTCCAATGGCAGTCCAATAGCAGTTCAATAGCAGACAGCAGGCAGGTGAGAAGAGAAGAAAAAAAAGATATACAAAAGATATCCAATAGCAGTTCAACTCAGTTCAAAAGATATAGATAGGGATACCAATATAGCAGCAGGGCAGGTTAGGCAGAAGCAGGCAGGATAGAGAGGAAAAAAAGATACAAGAACATACAAACTCAGAACCTGCATTGGCCTGAGACTTCAAAAACCCAACCTACTGTAAAACTCAGAAATAAAAACAGCATAAACCTCATACCAGCATATACCTCAAACCAGCATCAATGCCTTAACCTGCCTGTCAAAACCTCACATAACATGCTATCATAACCTCAAAACCCTTACCCTGTAAAACATCAAGCTGAAACCTGCATATGCTAAGCCAAACAATTAACCATCACAAGCAAAAACCTGCCAAAGATTGAAACCTGAACAACCATCAAACATGACCAAAACAAACCTGCTAATGCCACAATCCTAACCACCAAAAAAGACACAAAACTGATATCTCAAACTCAAGCCTCAACCTTCAAACAATTTTTACATCCTGATAATCCAAACTCAGAACTCAACCAAAACCAATAACCTCATGTCCAAACTGATCCAACACTGAACATTCCAACACCTATGCCTTCAGAACCTTTTCATCATTAGGCAACACACAGGGCAACGAGAGAAAGAAGCAAGTCAGGGACACAAGCAAATCATCCCAAGGCAACAACACAAAGGCAACAATCCAAGGCAACTGTGAGAGAAGAAGCTATCAGAAGTTCATCAAGGCACACTATTTCCAAAACCAAACATAAAACCCTCAGAACTTTGAGTTCATCACAGGGTCGGGGATCAAACACTAAAAAGCCTATCGATCTCAAAGGACCAGCAGCAACACTCAAGTCAACATAATCAACATAAGCTGGCATACAGCAATACTAAGGGACAGAAGTAGAAGAGGCAAAGTGGATAAAGAGATACAGAAGTACCAAGTGTCTTCCAAGGCCAGCTTCACCGTACAAGCCCTCCAGCGCTGAGCCTCCTGAGCATCCTCCTCCTCTTTCTTCCCTCCATCCAGGTAGTCTTCCCTCCTCTCTTAATTATACCACATGCCTCAGGACACAACAGTAAATTGGAGTTAGAGTCAATAACCAAAATCACAAACGCACAAAATTGTAAAAACCCTAACGAAATTAGGAGAGCATCTGTACCTTAGATCGATTGCCTTGATGACGTCGTTGGGAGGAGAAAGAGGTGGAGGTCGCTGGTATGCTCAGGCGGAGAGACTTGGTCCAATAGCCACGGAAAACGGAGAAGACGAATGCACGAACGGCGCCGTTCGAACCCTAGCTTTCGTTCCCAAACTGAACAAACCACCACAACCCTAAATTCGTTCCAACCCCCAAATGGGCTTAACCCGTTCACGTTGCCTCTGAAGCCCAAATACATATTTACTTCTTTTATTTTATCTAACACTAACCTTTTATTTTATTTTATAAACATATTTTCTTCTTTTGTTTTTCTTTTGAAAAATACTAATCTTTTTTTATATAAACAAATGTTTACTTTTTCCACTCTTTGTAAAAATACTAACTTAACTAAAATGCTTTTTATTTATAAGGTTAAGACATTTTTTAGATAATATATTTTGTACATAAAAATAACCAAATACTTTTATACATAATTAACTTGAAAATATTTCTTAATACACATTTGCATATAAAATAATACATATTATTTTTATCATATAATTAAAATTGAAAACCTTCTTTTAATTAAAATACATTTGTACATATTATACATAATTAAAATTAAACTTTTTAATTAACATTCTTTATACATAACCATTTAAATACATTTTTCTCTAATATCTAAATTCACAAACATTTTGACTAAAATACTCTTGTAATTAAAACTTAGCACTTAGGTCAAAACCCTAATACGATTCAACTTCACAATTCGCACCTGTACATAATTACATATACACAATTCACATACATATACACTTGTACACAAATACATACACATTTCCCTATGCACATGTTCATCTTACATTTATATTGGATATTCATTTGATCGCGACATTCGATTTGGTTGTAAATTATTGGGTACTATAAAGTCTCATCCCCTTGTACATTTATACCCCCACTCCCGGACATTATTTTGTAATAGCGTAGATTTACATTCCGCAATTTACAGCTTTTCAATTATACCATGGTTAGACCTAGGGTTTGTATGTACATAAAATCAAACGCTAGATAACCTAATACAAAGACAAATGCATGTAATCAATACACAATCACACTTGCACCCCCTAGGGTAATCCCACATGTTGCCTTCCAAATGGGCCATGCTTGCACGTCGAATGTCTTTGGCAAAACAAAATCAAATGATCATAAGTCCCTCGATGACGCTTTCGAAAGTTGCCTAAACGGAATGATCATAGTCCCTTCAAGCAAATTGCCAAAGACACTTGGCATCATTGCATTCATGGTCCATACGATGACCCGCGCCCGTCCCGAATAAACTTCCTAAACGCAAGATTGTCCATCAATTTCAATGGTGGAACAAAATTGTTAAAAGGGGTTAAAACATGACAAAAAACCTTTGAGTACAATAGGGTAGACAAAACTCTTAGTTACTTGAGATCAAAACTTGCAAAAACACTTGCCTTCTTTTCAAAAACCACAATCCACAACACTTTCAAACAAACTCTCAAAAACATTTGAAAACATCTTTTCGAAAAGATTCACACTTTTGTAAAACACTCAAACACGAGTCAAATACATTGGTTGCCTAAGACAAGGCATCTTTTTCCTAAACATTTTCAAAAAGCACCCACACACACACCATTTTCAAAGCAATCGAAAAACAAGGCAAGTGATCTAAAAAACCAAGTAACTAAGAGCCCATGGATAACCATGGATGAAAAGGGTGCTAATACCTTCCCTTTTCATAATCTACCCCCCGAACCCACGAAATATCTCAAAAGGTTTTTGCTGTGCTTTTTTAACCTTTCCTTTAGGATAAAGTAAAAAGTCGGTGGCGACTCTTGCTAACCGCACAAGTGCGAATACGAACGCAAAACACTAGTCAGTTCTCCCACCGTATCACAGAACTGGCGACTCTGCTGGGGACTGTACTTTTAAAGTGGGGTTACCTTAGGGTTTAGATCACTTTTGTTTTCAATTGATTGCTTTGTTTGCTTTACATTTGTGGGCTTTGTATCGGAGTTCTATAGATCCTAACCCGGATCTGGGATATACCCTTTTTTAGGTAGCATAATCTGTGAGGGACCTGTCCGGCGTATACCGACATGGGTGAAGCAGTGGCTACGTTGGTGTGGCGTCTTGGTCTGTACCGATATCCCTCGTGTTCAGACGGGGAGAATATGGGTCTTCCAAGGAGTCATTAAGCACCAACCGACCTTAGAACCCTAAATTGACCAACTTGGCCATTAGAACAGTAGCAGTATGTTACACTCATTGAGGCTAAACTCTCGAGATGGTTCCGGCCGCGAGAAAAGGTTGCGATGTTGGAGTTATGACCGATTGAGGGTAGCCAATGATATGAGATCCTCTAGAACCCGGTTACTTTTGATAGGACAGGTTTTAACCAAC
The DNA here is from genome assembly GCA_948472305.1 of Vicia faba. Classification (NCBI taxonomy): domain Eukaryota; kingdom Viridiplantae; phylum Streptophyta; class Magnoliopsida; order Fabales; family Fabaceae; genus Vicia; species Vicia faba. Next base: position 673,914,817 of record OX451740.1, read on the forward strand.
AAACTGAAAGAGGGTAGTACCTGAACCTCATGCAAACCTAAACCTAAGGCTTTGTGTGCTTTGTGTGAATATTGTTTGCCTGTATATACACTTACTTGCCTGTGCATACATAACATCATGACATCATACCATAGCATTTTAGCATTTTCAGTAACCATTTCAAGAATCTCGAGGGTTCTGTTGATGCAGGGTTATGTTGAACCAGACATCTATCAAGGGGCAAGAGGTCCCTCCTCTAACCAATCCAGTCAAAAGATCAAGTACAACAGCTTGAATCAGTGGCTATGACCCATTCGACATGGTGAGCTTGATTCTCGTGGAAAGACATCCAACGACGCAAAGTTCTCCAATCAAAGTTCAAGTGCAACAACTTGAATCAGTGGCTATGACCCACTCGACATGGTGAGCTTGATTCTAGTGGAAAGACATCCGCCGGTGCAGAGATCTCCAATCCAAGAGCAGAGTTCAACCTCTAACATTCTCTTGTGTTTACCCCAAGAGATCCTTGAAAACATTGCATATATATCACACATATCATTGCATAACAGGTTTCTCCCCTACAGGTCTCCTTATTCTTCCTACTGTTTATTTCAGTAAGACGGATATGGAACAAACAGTGAAAGATCTTCAAGCTCAAAATGCTCAATTCCAACAAATGCTGTTGGCTATGGGTAAAGGGCAAGAGGATCTGACGGCTCTCCTTCTCAAAGACAAGAAGAAGAAGTCCAAAAAGGCAGCCCGCATCCTGAACTTGGGGAGAAGGCCTAAGACCCAAGACCTTGCAACTCCATCCAACACAGTGGTTAGTCTTGAAGAAAACCACGATGTGGAGATTGATGAAGAGGAAGCTGACTACTCTGAGGAACAATATCCTCTCACTGATGACAAGTACAAAGAGTTGGAGGATCGCCTTAATGCTATGGAGATCCAACAAATACCTGGCTTGGATTTAGGAGACATGGGCCTAGTGCCTGGTTTGGTCATCCCTTCAAAATTCAAAGTCCCTACCTTTGCTCTATACGACGGAGTTTCTTGCCCTAAGATGCATCTAAAGTCTTATGTCCGCAAGATTCAACCGTACACAGCTGATAAGAGGCTCTGGATCCATTTCTTCCAAGAAAGTTTGGTAGGGGCTCAACTCGAGTGGTTCTACCAATTGGAGAGTTCTCGCATCCATACCTGGGAAGATCTAGCCAAAGCTTTCTATGAGCAGTATCAGTACAATGCTGATCTGGCACCAACTCGTGTGCAGTTGCAGAACATGACCATGGGGGCCGACGAGAACTTCAAGGGATATGCTCAAAAGTGGAGAGATTTGGCTGGTAGGGTGCAACCTCCTTTGACTGACAGAGAGCTGATTGACATCTTCATGGGAACTTTGACAGGGCCTTTCTTCAAGCATTTAATTGGAAGCTCCTCAGCTGGGTTCACCGAGCTAATACTGACTGGCGAAAGGGTCGAGGCTGGCATCAAGAGTGGAAAGATCCAAGGAGCTACAACCTCCGATACTCAGATAATTCCCTACAACGGAAAGAAAGAGTCTAATGCTGGGAACAGTCAAAGGAGTCGTCATGATCAACACGCAGGGGCAGTCCTGATCTCTGGTTCTACGTCACGCCGACAGCAGCCGAGGGGAAGTCAACAACGACCAGACGAGCCTAAGAGACAGTTCACCAACATCAACATGCCGTTGTCTCAAGCACTACGACACTTGTTGAAGATGAATCTGATTGCATTGATAGGGCCTCATCCCAACCCCAAGACTTCATCTCCTAGCTACAATCCTAATGCAACTTGTGCTTATCATTCTGATAGTCCGGGACATGACACTGACGACTGTTGGGCTTTGAAGTACAAGATTCAGAATTTGATTGATGCCAAGGAAATTGAGTTCGGCCCTCCAGAGGCCCCAGCATGATCACTGCTTCTAGGACAGCTAACTGAGAGGCTTTTGCTTCATTTGAATTTTCAAAGTTGTAATTTCTTTTGCTGTCAAACAATTATCTGTTGATGTCAAACTCTGTTTTCATTAATGCATTGCATATGTTTGTCTTGAATTCATACATTCGTTTTCACTACTCTTATGCTTTTCTTTATGATATTTGACTCTTGATAAAAAGCTGCAAGCCTTTAGAGGGAGGATGACGAAACAATACCGTGATCTTATACAGTATGCTTTTGAACAGACCTTGCTGATGATGTACAGGCATTTCTTTCAATTCCCAAACACTGGAGTTATAAGGAAGTTAATCCCTAGTCAACCCCTTCGAGCCAAAGAAGTAGGAGTTTTCTGTTCTAAACAATCAAAACCTTTGATATAAACCTGGGGCAGGGTAGTATCTCAGTTAATTCAAGAGAGAACGCGCATTGAAGTCGCAAACTCTCAGTTCGTAATACAACGAACGACGTCGAAAAGAGAAAGCATTCCTTCGGAATCAAAAGACAAGGGTGGTTCCCTATCACATAGACAGTCAGTCTCTCAAAAGAGAAAAGCCCACCAAGCCAAAACCTATGAAGGAGGCTTAAGAAAGCTGGGGCATCCCGCTGACAGTGATCCCGAAAACGGTAACAGTCAGGCAAAAGTTAGGGATAACAAATCAAAATCAAAATAGTGAGGTCATTACAAAATCCTCAACAACATGAAAAGTGTTGTGAAAGAAAAAGGAGATGATGACTGTCTCCCAATTTCAAATTGGTGAACCATCGCCCAAAAGTCGTTCCAAACTCAAAACGGAGTGCGACGCACAGTTAACTGAGCTTAGGTTGAAGAACATCACGAAGAGCGGGTGGGTACAAATATACTTTGAGCCTTTATCTTTTGTTTCTTAAACCGTGAACCAGGCCACGTTACAACCCTCCAAAAGTCCTAATTGAAGCATGGGTTAGTTCGAAAGCGTACTGTTACAAAAGGTATCCTGACTCCTGTAGGGCTTTGCTCTAAATCTCGTGTTAACTTGTCTTATGAAAAAGTTTTCTGCTAAAAACGCATTTTTCAAAACTTCGAGACAAACATAAACTTTGCATTATTCGAATATCACTGTCTGCATTTGACCCTTTTGTTTGACAGCGAAGAAATTCATACAGCGAATGTTCGGAGGAACGAAAACTCTCTCAGCAAGTCAAAATCACTTCAAAAGGATAAAACTTCCATCAAATCTCCTATCAACAAAGGGGCATGACATAGCACAATTCAGTTAACCTGGGGCAGTCCAGTCAAGGTCCAACAGATCTTTCAAAGTTCAGTTAACCTGGGGCAGTCCAGTCAAGATTTCAAGAAATCTCTCAATATGCAGAGTAATCTGATTCAAGATTCCTTCATCACCACTTGGGGCATTCGAATGTCAAAAGTGTTCAAAACCGATGCAGTTTTACACGGACTCATCATGAAGCAACCCTACACAGGTTCCTTCTCAAACTCCAGATGCAGTTTTACACGGACTCATCATGAAGCAACCCTACACAGGTTCCTTCTCAAACTCCAGATGCAGTTTTACACGGACTCATCATGAAGCAACCCTACACAGGTTCCTTCTCAAAAACCGATGCAGTTTTACACGGACTCATCATGAAGCAACCCTACACAGGTTCCTTCTCAAACTCCAGATGCAGTTTTACACGGACTCATCATGAAGCAACCCTACACAGGTTCCTTCTCAAACTCCAGATGCAGTTTTACACGGACTCATCATGAAGCAACCCTACACAGGTTCCTTCTCAAAAACCGATGCAGTTTTACACGGACTCATCATCAGCAACCCTACACAGGTTCCTTCTCAAAACTCCAGATGCAGTTTTACACGGACTCGTCATGAAGCAACCCTACACAGGTTTCTTCTAAAAAACCGATGCAGTTTTACACGGACTCATCATGAAGCAACCCTACACAGGTTCCTTCTCAAAAAAACCGATGCAGTTTTACACGGACTCATCATCAGCAACCCTACACAGGTTCCTTCTTTCAACTTACAATTCAACACATCTCCAGTAATTATCCATCCTACCTCCAAATGGCATCTATAAGCCCATTCCCGAGATCAAGTGCTTACAGCAATCAGAAAATTCTTCCCATCCCCAGCGGAGTTCATCAAAATTCCCCAGCAGATCAAGAGCTTCAAGTGGACAATCCCCAGCGAAGTCAGACTTTTAAATCTTCTCCCCACAGAGTTTTTAGAAGGACAAATCTTGAGTTCCCCAGTGAAGTCTCCGGAGTTATTTCCCATCAAGCTAACAATTCTCAAATCTGACCTCCCCAGCACGAGTCTACTAGTTGGAACTCCCCAGTAGAGGTCATCAGGAATTCTCTTCCCCAGCAACAGCCAAGGATTTATTTTCCCCGGCAGCAGTCAAGATGCTTTTATCTTCAGCCATCTCGGATTCATGTATCCTTGGCAAGATTAGCTCATCAGCTTACATGCGCATTCATTACATTCATATCATAAACATTAAATGTCACATGCATTGCATCATGCATCATAACATTGCATACAACTAACCCTTCACCTTTTCAGGTAAGATCAGTCGACAGACACAGATCAACTCCCAGGATTCATCCAGAAATAGTTCAGATGTGACCCGAACACGGCGACATTCTGATACTTATTCCAGATCCATCCAGACGCATCATCAGGAAACCCTACACCGGTTCCTCTTCAACTTCAAGATTTCTGAAAACAGTTCACGGGTTCTCCAAGTAAACGGATGCTAACCTATCACTTGTTCAGATTCTTCTTTAGTTTACGGATTCTTCCCAACAACGGATGTCAATCTACCGACTGATTCAGACTCTTCTCAATTTTTGAAAATAGTTTACGGACGTGTCCCAACAACGGATGCTGCTCTATTGCTTATTCAATCTCAAATAGTTTACAGATTCTCCAGACACGGCCATCAATCTGTTGCTTGTTCAGACCCCAGTTCAGAGATATTCCAAAACAGGGATGCCCTTCTGATACTCGTCCACTCACCAATGACGTACGGTTCAACATCACCATATGGCATCTATAAGCCCATCCCCCTACCAGCAGTCGCCGAATGGCATCTGTAAGCCCATTCTCAGATGGCATCTCTAAGCCCATCCCCCGACAAAATTCTCTCGCACCAGATGGCATCTTTAAGCCCATCACCAAATGGCATCTTTAAGCCCATTCACCTCCACCGTCACATTGACGAGCGCAAATTTTCTGGGCACATTAGTGTTCAATCTCCTTTTACCTTCAAGTCGCGAAAGGCAAACTTGCCAATCTAACTCTTCAGGTCCAAGAAGATTGAACAGGGGCAACTGTTGTACCCCAAAATTTGCCCTCGCGCTTTTCCACAAAGAAGTCTCAGCTTCAAGCATTTCCTGACTTCTCAAACTGGCTCAAGAATCGTACAAACGGACTTTTCTTGACGGTCAAGCAAAACTAGGGTTTTTTACTGATTTTCAGAGCTCTGAATTGTTTCATACAGTGGGCTTAGGGTTTGATTGATTTTTGGTTCAATTTTGATCAAGCGAGCGTGATTTGGCATTTAATCGGGAATTAGGGTTTTACGGGCATATTCTCAGAAGAATTTGAATTCCATGGCACTTTGCGGTTTATTTCAAGATTCGGATCAAAATTCGCATTATCTTGGTTTAATCAGCAAAAGAGACAGTGGTTTTGAATTCAGTACGTTTTGATTGGGCCAGTCAGATACAAGTCTTGAATTCACAGTGTTTATGTGTTGATCAGTTTACTTGGTTTAATTGCTGCTTTGCTTTGGATGTTGGATAAGACAGGTTTATTGGATTAATGTTGTTTTATTTTAGTTATTTATTATTCTAAAATTAAATGATTGAATTTATTTTTCAATTGTTTTAATTCTAAGAATTTTAAATAAATAAATAAACAATAAAGAAATCAGAATTAATTGGATAATTTAAACTTTTATTGATATTTGAATTATTTGTACAAATTGTTGTTTATTACAAACAAATAATTTACATTTAATTTAAATATTACATAGAATTAAAATTATCCTATTTTCTAAACATTCTCCGTTCTTCATTCCGCTCCGGTATTCCATTTTTCATCTGCAAAAAGAAAGAGAAACAAGAAAAGTCAAAAGCAGTTAATTGGAAAAGACAGTTAAATTGCTCATCATTAGGGGCCACTGACTGGGATCAGTTACCCTCTCTGCAAATCACGGGATTTCTCCCGGTTCACAGAGAGGGAAGATTATTTTATCTCATGAAATGCAAATGTCAAATGCATAGTTTCTAAAAATTGCAAGCTGCATAGAATCAATGTCCAATTCAAACCATGTATTTCAAATCCAAACTGAAAAAGTTCAAATCCAAACTTTCAATCCAAAAACAAAGTCCACCCAAAGAAAATCAATAAAAGCATAAAGCTGTCAAAGAAGATTTGAGGAAAAGATGTCAAAATGCAAAATCTGTCCAAACTGTCAAAAAGTAGATGCAGTAGTGTATGATGCAAACTATCTTTTTCATCATTTCCCACAAAAGCCCCTTCAGAACAGTACAGAAAAATCATATTAAAATCCTAAGCTGTACTTTGAGAGAGAGAAAAGAGATTAAAGCAAGCAGGGTTTAGGCATAGTTCAGGCTCAGCAGTCCAATGGCAGTCCAATAGCAGTTCAATAGCAGACAGCAGGCAGGTGAGAAGAGAAGAAAAAAAAGATATACAAAAGATATCCAATAGCAGTTCAACTCAGTTCAAAAGATATAGATAGGGATACCAATATAGCAGCAGGGCAGGTTAGGCAGAAGCAGGCAGGATAGAGAGGAAAAAAAGATACAAGAACATACAAACTCAGAACCTGCATTGGCCTGAGACTTCAAAAACCCAACCTACTGTAAAACTCAGAAATAAAAACAGCATAAACCTCATACCAGCATATACCTCAAACCAGCATCAATGCCTTAACCTGCCTGTCAAAACCTCACATAACATGCTATCATAACCTCAAAACCCTTACCCTGTAAAACATCAAGCTGAAACCTGCATATGCTAAGCCAAACAATTAACCATCACAAGCAAAAACCTGCCAAAGATTGAAACCTGAACAACCATCAAACATGACCAAAACAAACCTGCTAATGCCACAATCCTAACCACCAAAAAAGACACAAAACTGATATCTCAAACTCAAGCCTCAACCTTCAAACAATTTTTACATCCTGATAATCCAAACTCAGAACTCAACCAAAACCAATAACCTCATGTCCAAACTGATCCAACACTGAACATTCCAACACCTATGCCTTCAGAACCTTTTCATCATTAGGCAACACACAGGGCAACGAGAGAAAGAAGCAAGTCAGGGACACAAGCAAATCATCCCAAGGCAACAACACAAAGGCAACAATCCAAGGCAACTGTGAGAGAAGAAGCTATCAGAAGTTCATCAAGGCACACTATTTCCAAAACCAAACATAAAACCCTCAGAACTTTGAGTTCATCACAGGGTCGGGGATCAAACACTAAAAAGCCTATCGATCTCAAAGGACCAGCAGCAACACTCAAGTCAACATAATCAACATAAGCTGGCATACAGCAATACTAAGGGACAGAAGTAGAAGAGGCAAAGTGGATAAAGAGATACAGAAGTACCAAGTGTCTTCCAAGGCCAGCTTCACCGTACAAGCCCTCCAGCGCTGAGCCTCCTGAGCATCCTCCTCCTCTTTCTTCCCTCCATCCAGGTAGTCTTCCCTCCTCTCTTAATTATACCACATGCCTCAGGACACAACAGTAAATTGGAGTTAGAGTCAATAACCAAAATCACAAACGCACAAAATTGTAAAAACCCTAACGAAATTAGGAGAGCATCTGTACCTTAGATCGATTGCCTTGATGACGTCGTTGGGAGGAGAAAGAGGTGGAGGTCGCTGGTATGCTCAGGCGGAGAGACTTGGTCCAATAGCCACGGAAAACGGAGAAGACGAATGCACGAACGGCGCCGTTCGAACCCTAGCTTTCGTTCCCAAACTGAACAAACCACCACAACCCTAAATTCGTTCCAACCCCCAAATGGGCTTAACCCGTTCACGTTGCCTCTGAAGCCCAAATACATATTTACTTCTTTTATTTTATCTAACACTAACCTTTTATTTTATTTTATAAACATATTTTCTTCTTTTGTTTTTCTTTTGAAAAATACTAATCTTTTTTTATATAAACAAATGTTTACTTTTTCCACTCTTTGTAAAAATACTAACTTAACTAAAATGCTTTTTATTTATAAGGTTAAGACATTTTTTAGATAATATATTTTGTACATAAAAATAACCAAATACTTTTATACATAATTAACTTGAAAATATTTCTTAATACACATTTGCATATAAAATAATACATATTATTTTTATCATATAATTAAAATTGAAAACCTTCTTTTAATTAAAATACATTTGTACATATTATACATAATTAAAATTAAACTTTTTAATTAACATTCTTTATACATAACCATTTAAATACATTTTTCTCTAATATCTAAATTCACAAACATTTTGACTAAAATACTCTTGTAATTAAAACTTAGCACTTAGGTCAAAACCCTAATACGATTCAACTTCACAATTCGCACCTGTACATAATTACATATACACAATTCACATACATATACACTTGTACACAAATACATACACATTTCCCTATGCACATGTTCATCTTACATTTATATTGGATATTCATTTGATCGCGACATTCGATTTGGTTGTAAATTATTGGGTACTATAAAGTCTCATCCCCTTGTACATTTATACCCCCACTCCCGGACATTATTTTGTAATAGCGTAGATTTACATTCCGCAATTTACAGCTTTTCAATTATACCATGGTTAGACCTAGGGTTTGTATGTACATAAAATCAAACGCTAGATAACCTAATACAAAGACAAATGCATGTAATCAATACACAATCACACTTGCACCCCCTAGGGTAATCCCACATGTTGCCTTCCAAATGGGCCATGCTTGCACGTCGAATGTCTTTGGCAAAACAAAATCAAATGATCATAAGTCCCTCGATGACGCTTTCGAAAGTTGCCTAAACGGAATGATCATAGTCCCTTCAAGCAAATTGCCAAAGACACTTGGCATCATTGCATTCATGGTCCATACGATGACCCGCGCCCGTCCCGAATAAACTTCCTAAACGCAAGATTGTCCATCAATTTCAATGGTGGAACAAAATTGTTAAAAGGGGTTAAAACATGACAAAAAACCTTTGAGTACAATAGGGTAGACAAAACTCTTAGTTACTTGAGATCAAAACTTGCAAAAACACTTGCCTTCTTTTCAAAAACCACAATCCACAACACTTTCAAACAAACTCTCAAAAACATTTGAAAACATCTTTTCGAAAAGATTCACACTTTTGTAAAACACTCAAACACGAGTCAAATACATTGGTTGCCTAAGACAAGGCATCTTTTTCCTAAACATTTTCAAAAAGCACCCACACACACACCATTTTCAAAGCAATCGAAAAACAAGGCAAGTGATCTAAAAAACCAAGTAACTAAGAGCCCATGGATAACCATGGATGAAAAGGGTGCTAATACCTTCCCTTTTCATAATCTACCCCCCGAACCCACGAAATATCTCAAAAGGTTTTTGCTGTGCTTTTTTAACCTTTCCTTTAGGATAAAGTAAAAAGTCGGTGGCGACTCTTGCTAACCGCACAAGTGCGAATACGAACGCAAAACACTAGTCAGTTCTCCCACCGTATCACAGGGACATATTAAACACTCTGTTCCAATCTTGTGGCAATGAACCAAGAATTCGAGCAGACTTTCATCAACTTTTGGATAGACTCTATACAATTGGTTGTCTTGCCTCCAGTTGACCCCTGTTCGTTCGCGCTGGGCCCTTTCGAACTCAGCAACAATTCTGGGGTTGCAGATGATACTGCACCTTGGGCACAACAACTTATCCTGGTTTTTCTTATGATAGTGGAAGAGGTATTCGCGCAAACTCGCGTATTTTATAGGTAAGTTCTCTCTTCTTTGCTCTCTCTCCCTCTTCAAACAGCGTTCCACTTCTTCTATTTCAGCGTTGGGCTGTTCGAAGTCCACCATATTTACTCCCAACATTTGACCATCAAAAAATTTGACTTCTTCAAATTTCATCCTGAGATCCTCAGTGGCCTCAGTTAATTTTTTGTCACTTAGTATCTTTGCTTTGAGCACCTTTGGGAGGCCATCAATAGCCTCTCTTTCGTTCTTGACCAAGATGAAGTCCCCATCCTCTTCGAATTCCACTTTCGATTCAACTTTCCTCTCAGCAATTTCTACTACATTGATGTCCAGAGGTTCAGCATAGTTAGTCTCCGCCATCAGCAACGGATCCGTATCAACTTTCATTGGATTCTTCCCTTTGTCTGAGAACTTCAGCCTACCATCTTTGATTGTGTTTTGTATCAGATCCCTGAAAAGAAAACATTGTGAGGTTTTATGGCCTAAAAAGTTGTGATATTTACAAAATCCCCTCTTCTTCCTTTGTTCCAACGGAGGAATCTTAAGGTTAGGAGGAACTATTAACTGGCCATCTTTAATAAGCAGATCAAATATTTCATCACATTTAGTTATATCGAAAGTATAGATTTTCTTAGGGAATTTATCATTCTTTTCACTTTCGACAGAATCCTTTCCATTGGAAGGAAACAAAACTTTGCAAGCATAAGGGGTGCTTCCTTTAGTTCTGCAAGATCTATTTCGAACTGATCGAAATCATAAGGGTCTTGAGAATCATCTATGTTCTCCTCTTCAGCCTCTATGTAGGCTATTCTCTCTTTCTTATGATTTTTACTAGCCCTAGCCTTTTCAGATTTTAACCTTTCGACCTGACGAACTCTGTCTGCTAGTTGGGCCATATCTCTAAGATACTGTGTATCCAATTTCTTTCGAATGGAATAATCTAGGCCCCCAGCATCCATTTCTACCAATTCATGTTCAGGGACCACTGTGAAACATCTAGATTTTAATAAACGGAACCTATTCAAATAATCATCTATTGGTTCCGTGAATTTTCTCTTAATGCTTGCTAATTCTTTGAGACTAATTTTAGACTGACCCATGTAAAATTGTTCATGGAAAAGTCTTTCTAAATAAGGCCATGTGTCCACAGATCCAGGGGGTAGGGTAGTGAACCAAGTAAAGGCGTTCTTAGTTAGAGAACTTGGGAAGTATTTTATCCTAAGATTTTCATTATTTACTATATCTCCTGCTTCGGTTAAATATCTCACTATATGTTCCACTGTTGATTCACTCGTGTCTCCATCAAATTTCGTGAATTTAGGGACTTTAAAGCCCCTGGGTAATTCTGTTTGCAGAACATAGTCTACAATAGGAGATGTGTAATTTGGCCTCCTAAATCCTGAATTTAAACCATTCTGGGCCATTATTCTTTCGATCATGGTGGTGAGGTTATTTTCTGCCACTAAATTGTCATTTCTAATTCTATGAACAATTTCGTCTGCATTTTGGTCCCTATTCACCATCATTATTGGTCTAGGTTGTTCATTCTGAACTTCCTGAACTTCCTGGTTCCTTAATCGTACCTCTATATTTCTCTCTTCGACCATTTGTATGGGGGGTCGAATTTGTTCGATCGTGGGTTCTTCGTTTCGAATCACCACTGGGTTTTGCCTACGTCTCGCAGGCGCATCAGGGGCACCAAAAAAATATGCTATTCTGGCCATTTGGGCTGCATTTTCTTGGTTTGTTCTATTTATATTATGGATTAGAGGATTGAAAATAACATTCATTTCGCGGGCTAGGATTCCTACCATATCATGATTGCTATCATCCATCTGTTGCCTAAGCGCTGCTTGACTATTAGTTGTAAGGGTAGGAAATTGGGCGAAGTTTCCTATATTCTGGGAATTTGTACCCAAATGGTTCATTCCTGAACCAGATCCTTGGAGTGGGGACGAAGTTGATGCATTATGTAACCCTTCCATAAACGAAGTTGGCATTCCATACGGAGGGTTTCTGGGTCTCAAAGGTTCGAAACCTGGAGGCCTAGTGGGGGTCGAATACTGCTGATTCCCTACATGTGGCACAGTTTGCATTGATGACATGTTTGATGGCATTTCTAATGTACTTACTGGGACCGTATTCTAACTTCCAACAGGGATGGTATTGGAGGCATCAATCGAACTTGAGACGATTGTTGCAGCCCCCTGTGGGGGATTTTGTCCCCTATCTTGGTTGGTTGTGTTAATCATTGTTTTGGTACGTTGTCTTCTGGGTATATGTGGATTATTATTCTTTATTTTGCCGCTTCGGAGGTTCATGTACCGAAACGCGCTCCAAACTCAGAAGATCCTAAAATTCTCTAATAGGTTTGATCAAACTTTTTATTATGACACTGTCCCACCAGGTGTGCCAATTTGTTTACAGTGATTTCTAGTAAACAACCGCTAGTCTTCCAATTTATTGATTATTATTGGTTACTTGCAGGATCGACTAGATTGATCCAAGGACACATGTGTCATAACTCATTTCTATGTTCATACCCATTATCTTGATAAATTTATATTGTATGTTAATGTCGAATGTGAGATTCTTAAGAAATATCTCTAAGATTGTCTATAAAAATAAACTGACTGAATGTACAAAGGAAAGGCTTCGAATTAGACTTAAGATTTAATACTTGAATGTAAAGATAAGGAGTTTCTGAGAATATAATAGTTTCTGGAAATATGAAGTGTTTGAACAAAAGGATAAAGTAAAAGTGAAGTTTCTAAAGAGATAAATGTGTTTGAAAGCAAGTAAAACAAGGAAATAAAAGGAAATCGAAAGATTTAAGAGCAAAAGTACTGTAAAAGTGAAAGAAATATAAAAAGACTTGTATTGAAATTATAAAGAATCATGATGTTCAATACGTACATTTTATCTTCTAACTCGTTTCCCTTAAGTCACGGTAATTTGAGTGTTTGAGATTTTTTAGTACACGAAATAAACACCCCAATTCTAACATAAAAACACATATTTATAGTATCCTGACCCTAACGGTCCTACTCTAAAATCATGCCACGTTCGAAGCATGCGGGCTCCTTACGTTTACTGACTTCCACGCGTCTTCTAAGAATGGCGCTCTTATTTGAAATTCGAACCTTGTGCCAGCGAAGTATTTTGCTAGTTTTCTTTGATTCGAATTAAATCATTTGCCTGGACCGCTTCCAATTCTGGCACATTTGCACAAAGGAACTCTTTATATTTTAAACACTAAAAATCCCAAATCGAAATCCATCATCTATCACTGGAAATCGAAGAGTCTTTTAGAACAATGGTTCTATATTTCCCACCAATATTCATCATTGATATCAACCTCCTTATATGCTTATTCGAAATATTGTTTTGATATCCAATTATTCCTTATTCGAAATTGCCAGCTAACACCCACACATCAAAATTCATGGTGTGATTGAATTCTGAATACTTCTTTGGAAGTGGTTTTAATTATTCTATCAATTTCACAACAAGTAGCGCCCACCGTGGGGCAAAGAGATGTTTGTTTACAAGTGAGCACCATGGCTAAATGGGAGATCGGGAAATTTTTCAGAGGCAACGATTTTGGGTTGTGGAGAGTGAAGATGCAAGCTATTTTAACTCAAGAGAAGTGTATTGAACCTTTGAAGGATGAGGCATCGATGCATACACGATTAACAAAATCAAAGAAGACCGAGATGGTGAATAAGGCCAGAAGTGTTGTTATCTTGTGCCTCGGAGATAAAGTTCTAAGGGAATTCACCAAGGAGCAGAGTACGGTTTCAATGTGGCTAAAACTTGAATCATTGTTGAAATCCTAGTATATAGATCACAAATGTCCTAAGAGATCTCAAGATACTGTAATCTGACTTCAATACAATGAACAAATATAATACAATCAGTGCAGTAAGTAAAGGAACACAAAATTGTTAACCCAATTCGATGTACAAAAACACCTACTCTGGAGACTACCAAGCCAGGAAGGAGGTCCAATATTAGATGTATTAGTTCAAAGCTAAACTAGTCTCAAGTTTACAACTTCCCGCCTAATCACTACCCGATGCTACTTCTACCTAGCTCCTCCCTAGATATGAGAAATCACCATCCCACTTCCAATCACCGTAGTGATAAAAGTCCTATCCCAATCACAGGGTTGTCTATAAACAAGTTATAGTCACATCAGCTTGAACCCAAAACTAAATCGAAGTTTACACTTCAATCACAAATACTTAGTCTTGCTTAAAAGTTTTGACCAAGAACAATACTCAGAGTTGCTTACAAGCTTCCTCCAAGAACAATAATCAATTCTATGCTTAAAAGCTCATGAGTGATTCATAGTTATAACTCAACTAATAACAGTCCTACTCTTCTATCAACATGATATTAGAGAGTCTCACAAATAACATAAACCAACTCTTCTAGAGAGTGGATCACAGAAGAAGCCCTAATATATGATACTTTTACATACTTGACTCGACTCTTCTTTAGGTTTAGAATCTTATATTTATAACTTTTTTTGGACTAAATTTGGGCTTCAAAACACAGCAAAACAACTACTAAAAATTCTCCAAGATATTCTCCACAAATTTAGGACTTCAATCATTTAGTTTCCTAAAAAATCTCTATATTTATAAACTGAGAATACTCTTTGAAAACAGATAAAATCTTCCATCCTTAAATTGACACCACATAGGATTGCATAATATTTCCAAAATATTCTGCGTTTGTAACAAACTAACGATTTCCAAAAGTCCAGTTGTACACAGACATGATATTGAATGATTTTGCATAAGACATCTTTGTTTGACATGTTTCTCCAATTGATAGAACATCTTATTTCAACATGTTTATGCTAAGTTAGTTTTACCAAACATAATGTCAATCATAACAAAATAGAGAATTAACAATCTTCTCATTTGGTTTAACTAAAATAACTTAGTACTTCTTCCACACATGAACAACAATACAACTCAGGTTTGAAAAGAAACTCAAACACACACAAACAATTAGAGGCACAACAACAGAAGTCAGTATAGAAAATATCATAGCAACAACTAGAGGAAGCTACTCAACACAACAAATAAGAGAATACCAAATTCTCAACATGTCAGGACATCATGTCTGACAAATCTTCACAACACTCCAGTCCAGAGCATAAAAACTGCTAAATCTGCTAAGTACTAACAAATTCTCTCCCCTTTTAGCCATAATATGACAAAGGTGAGTAGCTAACCAATAACACATTAGTGCAAAAGCTAAGAAAATCCTGGGAAATTAAACCATGTAATCTGTATGACACAAGGCATAAGACTGTTCCAGGGAAGAAACCTCCTAAGAACCCATCAGAAGCACACACAAAATATTGAAGCAGAACCACAATGCTCCAAAACACAAAGCTTCCCATTGAATTCCAAGCCTATTATTTTCAGCCAGGCTCAGCTGAAACACGAATAAATGTTAATACATCTCAGTCTGATATCACAACCTCATAAGAGATATATAATATTTACAAGCTTGAATACCAAGCAAGCTTCATAAGATTTGCACCACTACAACAATAATCCATAGACCAGTACTTAACTCCCCCTGTCAAGGATAAATAGTGCTCCTTCCTGTTGGTTGAAGATTTTGATAATAATATTATTAGCCAAATGAATTAAACGTTTCGATCGAAATGAAGCAAAGCGTCATGTTTCGAAGTAGCAGAAGCAGTGTTTCGAATAAGCATGTCAAAGTTGGAGCTTCGAGTGGCAATTATGGGAACATATCTAAAGAAGTCTCGAAATAACAACAAGGTTGTGTCTGGGAAGTGCGTTCGAAACGGAGAAATACCAAAGCATTTGAAATTCAAATGGAAGCGGGACATTCGAAGTTTGAAATTTATGTGCTGGAGCATTTGGAGACACGTGGAAAGAAGAAAGAGGCATTGTTCTGCATGTTCTGAACGTGGCATAATCCTATAGCAAGACCGTTATGGTCGAATTAGTATAAATAGAAGTCTTAGTATTAGGATTTCGTGTGTCATATCTATTGTACTAAATACTCAGTAACATTCAAACTACCACATGGCAAGGGAAACGAATGCAAGAGCAATGTACGTATGATAGCACCATATATTTATGATTTAATGAAAACCTTTTACCATTTCCAGCACTTTCCTTTATCTTTCTGTCAAATAACATTTATAAGTTTTCTCATTTACAGTCTTTTCACTTCGAAATCTCTTCATTAAAGTTTTACATTTCAATGCTTTCTTCACATTTCAAGCACTTTACATTTCAGAAAACTGTCATACTTTCCATGCCTTTACCTTCAAGCTTTATCCTTCGAACGCCTATTTTTACTTAAAGTCATTTACAGATTTCTTGCATTAAATGCTTTCTTCATATTTCAAACCTTTTACGTTCCAGAAATCCTTTACATTAACTGTTTTTATAATTCGAAACCATTTACTTGCCTTTTATGCAATTTTACATGTCTTTACAATTAACATTTATTCATGCAACTTAGTTTCGTACACGCATATTTTGATTACATCTTTAGACCTTTAAGAGAGAAATCGAAATAAGCCAAACACATATACAACACTCAAATATCAATCATGAATATCTGTTCGATCATGAGAGTTACCCTAATGACCAAGGAATCCTAGGATCAATCTAGTCGATCCTGTGAGTTACCAGAGGAATTGAATAACAGTCAGAAAGATTATTCGATAGTTTGGAAGACTAGCGGTTGTTTACCAGAAATCACTGGAAACAAATTGGCACACCCGGTGGGACAAATAATTGGATATTAGAAATAAAGATTGTTGAGACATAACCATTATAAAAACGTTGGAACCTAAGAAGTTTGCTGTTTTATGAACCTGAGAAGTGGTAAAATAACCAACAACAACCAACCTTTATCCAGAAGAAAACGTTTGGACAAAATGTCTAATTCTGACAATCAACAAGGGGAACAAAATGCCCCACATACAAAGGGCTCTAATGTGTCCACTTCGATCAGAACATCTAATGTGATCCCTTCGAATGCACAGTCTGTTGCATCCTCAACCAGTAATATAGCCACCAATGGAGTAAGTGGCATATCAACTAATAGTTCGATCTTAGGAAATACTAGAACCATTGGTTACCCTGGGGGATTCGTTCCACCATCAGGGACACAATCCCATTTCGCTACTCCATTGACTAGACCACCGGTTTCGATGGAAATAGGACCAGAAATTCCTCTTATGGAATGCCAACATCTTTTATGGCAGGTTTACACAATTCCACATCGAATTCATCCCCACAACTAGGGTCTGGGTCTGGGGCGAATCAGTTTATGACAAATAACCAAGAGTCAGTGGGTTATAGCACAATGCCTATTTTAACCACAGAAAACCAGTTGGCTTTTAGGTAATTGATGGATGACAGTAACCATAATATGATAGGGGTGTTAGCACAAACCATGCAGGAGATATTTTCCCCAATAATTCAAAATGTGACTGTGACAAACAGGGAAAACGCTGACAACATGAGTCGAATAGCAGATTTCTTTGCTCCCCCAGAAAGGCGTAGGCAGAATCAGGAGGGATTTCGAGCAAACATGCCTGTTATAGAACAAATTGCTAACGACCCAATTTATAGACCACCCAGAGAAGAAGTTAATTAGGGGCCAGGGCACCAAGGTTAGAAGCCCCAATAATCCCAGGCCCACAAAGAGAAATTATGGAACCAGGGGCAAGGGTCAAAAGGCTAGAATCCCCAGAGTTTCGAGAAGAACAACCTAGGGGAGTTGTCTTGGTTGGTCGAAATCAAGATGCCGATGTTGTCGTTCATAGAATTCGAAACGATAACATCTTGGCAGAAAACAATCTAACCACCATGATAGAGAGAGTCATGGCCCAGAATGGCCTCAACACAGGAATGAGAAGGCCAAATTATGCTTCTCCTATATTGGATTGCATAATGCATACTGATTTACCAAGGGGATATAAAGTCCCTAAATTTACAAAGTTCGCTGGGGATACCAATGAGTTAACAGTCGAACACATAGCGAGATATCTAACCGAAGCGGGAGATATAGCCAATAATGAAGATCTCAGGATCAAATACTTCCCAAGTTCCTTGACTAAAAACGCCTTCACATGGTTTACCACTTTGCCTCCTGGGTCCATTGATACTTGGGCTCTCTTGGAGAGATTATTCCATGAACAATTTTACATGGGACAGTCGAAAATAAGCTTGAAGGAATTGGCCAGTGTTAAGAGAAAGTTCACCGAACCCATAGATGATTATCTGAATAGATTTAGGCTTTTGAAATCCAGATGTTACACAGTAGTGCCTGAACATGAGTTAGTCGAAATGGCCGCTGGTGGCTTGGATTACTCTATTCGAAAGAAACTAGACACTCAATATTTGAGGGATATGGCTCAGTTAGCCGATAGGGTTCGACAGGTCGAAAGACTAAAGGCCGAAAAAGCCAGAGTCTTTAAGAATAGCAAGAAAGAAAGGATTTCCTATGTTGGGACTGAGGAAGCAGAAGAATATCCTGAATTCGAATTCGAAGAGGTCGAAATCGACCTCGCTGAATTAAAACAGGCTCCACCTTATTCCTGCAAATTATTGGTTCCCACAAAAGGGAAAGAGATTGTTGAAAATGAGAAAAGTGACAAATTCCCAAAGAAGGTTTATACCTTCGATGTCACTAAATGTGACGAGATTTTTGACTTACTTGTCAAAGATGGCCAGCTAATTGTGCCATCAAATGTCAAAATACCTCCTTTGGATCAGAGAAAGAAGAGAGGATTTTGCAAATATCATAGTTTCCTAGGCCATAAAACCTCACAATGTTTTCTTTTCAGGGACCTAATTCAAAACGCAATCAAAGATGGCAGACTAAAGTTTGCTGATAAGGTGAAGATGAAAGTGGACGAAGATCCCTTGGACGTCGCAGACACCAACTACTCCGAGCCTGCATGCATTGGAGAGATCAACATGGTGGAAACTGATCAAAGTGACGCCCTAACAGGAGAGAAGGGTACTGAAACTAAAAACTGGGTGATGGTCGAAGTCAATAAGGAGGTCACTGAAGACATCCAGAATACGCCAGAGACTTCGATTGCCGCACCTGTAGCTGTTGCAAGAGAAACCCAGGCTACTGAAGGCCAGGGAAATCAAAACCAAGAACTAACACAAGTCACTGAAGGCTTGAGGCTGGAATTGGAGAAAATCCAAATCACGAAGCCAATTTCCCCTCAGAAGGAAATATGGGACACTCTAGGGGAACCCAGTGGAAAATTTGACTATTTGGTCAAATATTCTGCCCCAGAGAGTTCGAAGGTTTAGATTAAGGATATAAAGCCCACAGGATGGGGCGATGATGAGGCTAAGGGGGAAGATGTTGAGATAAATATGGTGGATATGGAAAGGCCTCGCTCTGAGATGGAGTAAGTAGAAAAATACTTAGAAAAAGAAAAGTATAGAATGGAGGATAATCACACTGGAGATGCTAGTCTCAAGGATTACCTCATGACATGCCACAAAGGAGATTCAGGCATGATATTATGCCCTAGGTGCAGCATCCTCTGCAATCAAAGAATCGCTGCGAATTTCGAAAGGGTACAGAGGACTCGAACTGGCAACAATTGGCGCCAGGATAACCAGCTTTTTAGGTGTTATCCCAAGGCTGGAGAAAGTTTGCTGGAATTTGTGTTTCACTGCTACAAAGGGGCAACCAAGTGCTTGATTTGCCCAAGGTGTTCTGCTGTGTATGACCAAAGCATGGCCAGAGCCTTCGAAATGATTCCCTTCGCCCCTTGCTGGAACCATCAAGAAACTGTCCAGATGGGCCCACGTTTCGACAGCAGACACAAACAGCGAAGGCCTGATAGCCCTCACCCCAAGGCTGCTCGAAGAGTGACTTTCAAACTCCCTGCTGAAGTGCCAACCGATAGATGGTTACAGGTCAGAAATGACAAAGGCAAAGATAGATGGAGAAACGCCGAACGAAATACACGCCATGCTGTGACATACAGAAGGCAATTCAACACAGCAAAAAGGGAGGAGGTGAGATTAGAAAATTACAAAGGAAGGAACCCCATGTCAAGATCCCAGTGGCGCAGACAGCAAAGGATTCGAAAGGTTGAGAGGGAAGCTGTGGCAAAGAAAGGGGTTACTTCAACAAAGAACCAAGGTGAATCTAGCACCAACAAACCAAAAAATCAAACTGAAGACAAACCTCCAGTCAATAGGAGGCTTTTCTCTGAAGTACAGCGCGATGAACCAAAGGAATACACTCCAGGCCCAGAAGAGGACGAAGATATGATAACAGATAACTTCGAATCGGAGGGGGAGTCTTCATTCAACCTGAACTGTAACGTGGTGTATGTGCTTCCCTGCGAATTTGGGCAGGAAACCGAAATCGATGAATATGAGGAGGAAGACACCACAGATTTGATGAAACATAGGCCTGTGTGCTACTATGTGATGGACAATGGGGCTGTTGAGGAACAAAATGCGTTCTTCGAACGTCCAGAACCTGCTATGAAGAACCATCTCAAGCCACTTTTTATTCGGGCGAAAGTTGGTGTCCATGGTGTGAACAAAGTTCTAGTGGATGGGGGTGCTGCAGTCAATTTGATACCCCATTTCATGCTAAAAAGATTAGAGATCCGCGAAGGAGACATCAAGCCCCATAATATGGTTCTGTCCAATTATGAGGGAAAAGTGGGCAAAACACTGGGAGTGGTCCAGTTGGAATTGGCAATAGGCTCAAGCTGTAGGCCCACCATGTTTATGGTGATCGAAGCCAAGGCCAACTATAACTTATTGCTGGGAAGGGAGTGGATCCATGGCGTGGGGGCAGTTCCTTCGTCAATGCACCAGCGACTAGTTCTGTGGAGAGATGATGGAATCGTGGAAAACATCGAAGCAGACCAGAGTTACTTTATGTCAACGGTCAATTTAGTTGACAAGAGGGATTATGATAAAAATATGGCAAAAATTGCTCCGTGTGTTCCAAATGATGAGATTAATGAAACCAGAAATGCCCACTACTACATGACCCTTCGCCATGATGGCCTTTACTGGGATAGAACAATAATCAGTGAAGAAGAGGGAGTCGAAAGCACTATACAAAAATGGCCAGCAGGCTGGGACTTCGACAACCTTATCCATGACTGAGTCCACTTTTTTCGAAAGGATTTCGGCCTATATGACTGAGAACGAATCAAAAGCGGCCTTAGAGGCTGAAATAAATAAATCAACTATAAAGATGAATGAAGTAAGTGGGGATGGTTCGAAATGCTCACCCTTCGAAGAGTTTGAGATGGATCAAAGGTTGGATGCCATCTATGATAAAGAACCCTTAGGCTTCGAAAGGGACCCCATAAACTCAGGTGCCAAAATGTTGGCACAAGATCCACTCGAAGAAGTCAACTTAGGGGATGAAAAAACGAAAAGAATAACCTACATAAGTGCAAAACTTAGCCCAGGCCTCAAGAAGGAAGTAATCGAAGTCCTCAAGGATAATAAAGATTGCTTCGCATGGGATTATGACGAGATGCCTGGTTTAAAGAGGGAGTTGGTCGAACACAGACTGCCAATCAAAGATGGCAAGAGGCCCATCAAACAAACTCCCAGAAGATTCGCACCAGCGGTTCTCACAAAAATTAAAGCTGAGATCGAAAGGTTGCTGCGTTGCAAATTCATCAGAACAACAAGGTACGTCGAATGGTTAGCAAACATAGTACCTGTTATTAAGAAAAATGGTTCTTTAAGAATTTGCATAGATTTTAGGGATTTAAACACTGCAACCCCTAAAGATGAATATTCCATGCCTGTGGCAGAAATGCTAGTAGATTCTGCTGCAGGGTTTGAATACTTGAGTATGTTAGATGGATACTCTGGGTATAATCAGATTTTCATTGCTGAAGAAGATGTTGCAAAGACAACATTTCGTTGCCCAGGAGCCTTAGGCACCTACGAATGGGTGGTGATGCCTTTTGGTTTAAAGAACGCTGGGGCAACTTATCAAAGGGCAATGAATTCAATTTTTCATGATTTCATTGAAACCTTCATGCAGGTGTATATTGATGACATAGTCATCAAATCTATATCTGCAGAAACACATTTGCATCATTTGAGCCAATCATTCGAGCAAATGAGAAAACATGGCTTAAAGATGAATCCCCTTAAATGTGCATTTTTTGTGCAGGTTGGAGATTTTCTTGGTTTTGTGGTTCACAAGAAAGGAATTGAAATCAACCAGAACAAAACCAAAGCCATAATGGAGACGAAAGCACCTACGTCAAAAAGGGAATTGCAATCTCTGCTAGGGAAAATTAACTTCCTCAGAAGATTCATTTCGAACCTGAGTGGAAGAACCCAAGCTTTCTCTCTGTTACTTCGTCTAAAGCAAGGCCAAGCCTTCGAATGGAACGAAGCTCACCAGGAGGCATTTGACAGGATAAAAGAATACCTTTCTCAGCCTCCTATTTTGTCTCCACCTTCATGGGGGAAGCCCATGAGATTGTACATATCTGCCTCTGAAGTTAGTATAGGTAGTATGCTAGCACAAGAAGATAGCAATGGCATCGAAAGAGCCATATACTATTTAAGTAGAGTGCTAAATGATGCAGAGACCAGATATAGCAATTTAGAAAAGCTATGTCTCTGTTTGTATTTCTCTTGTATGAAACTCAAGTATTATATAAAACCTGTTGATGTTTATGTTTCATCTCATTTCGATGTTATTAAACATATGCTTTCAAAACCAATAATGCATAGTGTTGTACCCCAAAATTTTCCCTCCCATTTCTCATGGATTTCTCATCACAAAACCTTTGAAGCCCAAGATCCAGTTAGGATTTCATCTGCTCAAGACTCCTCATTGCACTGCTGACCCAAATTAGGGTTTGTGTTTGCACAAAGATGTTTTGACCTAAAGTGCCTAAGATGACTTTCATGCTTCATGTTGGACCCCCAAGTTTATCCTCATCAAGTTTCAAGTCTTGATTCCAAGTTTTGCCCAGTCAATTGAACAGTTGACCTAGAAATCAACTGTATTGGGGAAAAAGTCAACTGTGGCCAATTGACAGTCAAACCTCATGAAAATTGATCCACATCAACATTATAAACTTCCATGAACCATTTGGTCAAGTTTGTATCACAATTCCACAAGAAATTGGATCAGATCACCAAAAGGGCAAAATGGTCATTTTTAGGGTTTTGACTGCACCAAGGCAATTTTTGACTGTTTGACCCAACCAATAGCAAACCAAGCTCACATATGGACTCAAGGACCCCATATAATTATCTTGACATGCTCAACAAACTCAAAAGATCTCAAGTACACAAAATTGCCAGTTGAATTTCCCAGTCAATTGATCAATTTTGACTGTATACTGAAAAGTCAAACTCTGACTTTTTGGTCAAAATCAAGAGTCAAGATTCATTTTTCATCAAAACATGCCAAATCATGAAACTTGTTCATCAAGAAATCACAAAATGCAAATTAGGGTTAGAAATTAGAATTTTTCATAACTTAGAATTTTTCTAAGTTATGAAAAACCCTAATTTTTTCCCAACTTTGCCCCACTTTTTCACCAAGATCCATTTGGATTCAAACAAAAGTCAAAACATGAAAGTTGTAGCTTGTTGCATAATCTACAACTTTGATTCACAAAGTTTTCTCATTTGAGGCTTGTATCTCAAGTTACAAATTTTTGAATAAGGGCACTAAACCATTCTTAACTTAGTGAAATTTTAACCTATTTTGACAAGGTTTTCTACCCAACTTCAAGGCCATTTTCCATACACTTCCACTTGGAATTTCAATTTGCACTTCAAAGATGGATTGTAGTACACATTCCAAGCTTTCCAAAATGTCCAAGAACTTCTCAAACAACCTCATGGTTAGGGAGAATCGAATTTTGCAAAATGGGAAAAAGTCACTTTTGTTCTTGGCCATGTACATGTTCATAACACTATGCATTTCAATCTCAGCTTGCATATCTTGATTACAGGTCCTTAAACCATCCAACACTCATAAATTTAATGCATATTCTTTGTGCCAAGACCATGTTCTTTGTGTTCTAACATTGCATAAAGGATTAATCCCAAAATAGATAAAGCATTTCTTCCATTTTTGCAAAAGGTAGCTTTATGTCCAATTACAAATCCAAGAAGTACAGTCCATATCTAATTGGCACAAGTTTATGAGTTAATCACACTGATCAAGGAGGGATTATGCAGCATAGTATGAGGGCCTGTACAGGCTAGAGGCAAAAAAGTAACCATTGCTTGCTTAAAGTGTAAGAAACACATCATAACATATACCAACTTCCATATCGGCCTACAAACACTTAAACAAACTTATCAAACACATTCCACACATTGATCCAAAGCTGAAGCACGAGCCTTTCACCTCCAATCCCTCCCAAAACTCAGAATCACCTTGAAACTGCTCAAACAGAGCAACCTCTGCAGATTGAGTTCCAACTCTCAATCCTTTCAAGCATTCTTGCCCAAACCAGTTCATACACCTTCCCTACCATCTATGCAAGCTAACCAAAAGCAAAAACACGACCTGTAATCCCTCTAACTGGTTCCACCATTTTCACATTTCTGATTTGCAGGTGAAGTGCTCTAGCTCGATTCAAAAGCTTTCAAGGCAAAGTAAATATTGGAACAGCATCACCACACCTCAAGGAAGCTACACCAACCATTATCTTGCCCTGAAAGCTTCTCCTTTGCCAGATAGAACTTCAACTGAACAGGTAAGTTTTTGAATTCGTATCTCTCTTATTAGGCATCATTAGCTCTAAGTTTGTGAATAAACAATGTTCTACTCATGCCACTGAACATGTACATGTTTTTACTTTTCATTTCTTTTGCTTGAGCTGTGAGAATTTAAGGTTTGAAAATGGCAGAAAACTTAGGTCAGGATTTGGGATTGTTAAAATTCTCTCTCATTTCTGAGAGTTAGGATGAGTTTTTTATATATTTGGAATCGCGATTCAATGCTTGACATGTTTTGTGTTGAAAGTTTGTGCAAAAGCTCAAAGAATCAGGATGTTTGAATCCCTGTTACAAGCACGCGTTTTTGGCTGGAGGTTGAAGAAGGTGTCTCATGGGCTGGGCCAGCTTTTGTTCTACTTTTCACACCATACAATTGCTTCTGCACCCCCTGAGCCCATTTGGTTTATTTTTAATGATTTCTGACTTTTTCTTTTTTTGATTGATTCATTTATTTTTTCTCATGTTATTAAAAATATAAAAATCCTTTTTCTCACCATTTTTTAATTTACTAGGTATTTATGTGATTTTCTTTTGATTAATACACAAATAAATGAATATATACATTTCATTAAAAATATTTAGAAATATGTAAAAATACTTTTATTTTCATTTTTTTATTTTATTTTACCTTCTGAAAATACTTTATATAAAAAAGTACCCTTTTTTACAAATATTAAATATTATTATTATTTATATATATACAATACACATCTAAAACAATACATATATACATATATTTATTAATATATTTAGAGTAAATACAAAATATATACACACTTTTGTTTTTTTTGTTATTATTAATATTTAATATAAAAATACATTTTTGACAAATACCTCATTTTATTTTATTTTTGTATATATAAATAAATATTTGTACATAATAAATGAATAATGTATTTTATTTAATAGAATTAGGGTTTTACCTTAAATATGAAAATACTCCAAAAATAATACCTTTTTATTTTTCTTTTTATTTCACATAAATAATATTCTTTTTTTCATACATATAAAAATTCCCTTTTTTACATTTTTGCATATTTATTTCAATTTCCATTTAATTATACAATTATTTGTCTTGTAAATATTCAAAGAAAATGATGTAATAGTTAGGTTTAAATTTTTGTCTAAATATATCCCATTTGAAACATTGTACCCCCCTCCCCATATTATTGTGTTGTAATAGTGTAGGAACTTAAATTTCGCACTTCAATGCTTTCTAAACCTACCATGCTAGAATTAGGGTTTGTATGCGAATAAAACGAACAAAATAGTTTGACCTAATTTCAAGATAAATAAGCATGAAAATGGACAACACATTTCACACTTGCACCCCTAGGGCATTCCACTTTGTTGCCTTCAAATAAATTGGGCCATATTGCATGTTGAACTTCTTTGGATAAAACAAACAATCAAATGATCATAGTCCCTCAAAATGTTGCCTAAATGAATGATCAAGTCCCTTTTAAAGAAAAAATTGCCCAAAGACATTTAACACTATTGCAATTATGGTCTAAACAATGACCCGCGCCCGTCCCTTTCACCTCCTAAGACAAGATTGTCCACCAAATGCAATGGTGGAACAAAATTGTCAAAAGGTTTAAAACATAACAAAAATCTTTTGAGAAAACTTTAGGGTAGATAACTCTTAAGTACTTGTCAATTTGCCAAGAAAACACTTGCCTAATTTCAAACCATACTTCACAAACACTTTCAAAACAAACTTTCAAAAACCTTGAAACATCTTTTCAAAAGACAAAACACCTTTTTGTAAAACATTCGAGTAAAGAATTGTTACAAGGGTAGCCTATACAAGGCATCTTTTAAAAACATTTTCAAAACCACACATCAAGCACTATTTCAAACAATTGAAAACCAAGGCAAGTTGATCTAAGCAAGTACCTAAGAGCCCATGGATAACCATGGATAGAAAGGGTGCTAATACCTTCCCTTTCTATAATCTACTCCCCGAACCCAAGTAAAATCTCAAAGGTTTTTGCTGTGCTTTTTAAACCTTTCCTTAGGATAAAATAAAAAGTCGGTGGCGACTCTTGCTCAACCGAAACATTTGCGAAAACAAACGCAAAACCCTAGTCCGTTCTCCCACCGTATCACACATAGTAGAGTTGGTAAATGGGCTTTAGCCTTAACAAAATATTCTTTGACTTTCATGCCTTTAAAAGCTATGAAAGGTCAAGTGATTTCTGACTTCATTGTGGACCATTCGTTGGCTGAGCAGACTGTCATGAGTTACGTCGAAATGCAACCATGGAAATTGTACTTTGATGGTTCAACCCACATGAATGGAAGTGGCGTTGGAGTCCTTCTGATTTATCCTGAAGGAATTCCAACAAAATTCAAGTATAAATTAGATGGTCCTCGTTGCTCGAACAACGAAGCTGAGTATGAAGCGCTCATTGTTGGACTTGAAGCTTTGTTGGAATTGGGGGCAACCAGAGTCGAAATTAAAGGAGACTCTGAATTAGTGGTCAAACAAATCACAAAGGAATATAAGTGCATAAAGGAAAACTTAATGGTATACTTCGTCATAGTCAATAGGCTATTGAGGAAATTTGAATACATGGATATTCAACACATACCAAGAATAGAGAACCAAGAAGCAAATGACTTAGCGCAGTTGGCTTCGGGTTATAAAGTGTCTACCAAGAACTTTAAGGATTTAGTTGAATTAAGGGGTAGAGTTATAGCTACTAGATTCACACCATCGGATCTGGAAAGTATGAAATTGGGATATGCTGAGAAACAGGGATTCGAAATATTAGCCATAAATACTTTGTCAGATGCAGATTGGCGAAGTCCACTGAAGAGTTATTTAGCAGACCCAACTCTAAACGTGGATAGAAAGACAAAATACAGAGCATTGTCATATCTCCTCATGGGGAACGAATTGTTTAAAAAGACCCAAGAGGGTGTATTATTGAAATGCCTAGGAGAAAGTGAGGCATATTTAGCATTGTCAGAAGTCCATAATGGGGCATGTGGGGCACATCAAGCAGGCCATAAAATGAAATGGTTGTTATTTCGATACGGCTTGTATTGGCCTAGCATGCTCAAAGATTGCATAGACTTTGCTAAAGGATGTGAGGAATGTCAGAAACATGCAGGGATTCAACATGCCCCTGCAAGTGAGTTGCATTTGATCATCAAACCATGGCCATTTAGAGGATGGGCATTGGATTTGATAGGAGAAATAAATCCTGCTTCGTCCAAAGGACGGAAATACATCTTGGTGGGAATAGATTATTTTACCAAATGGATCGAAGTTATACCACTGATAGTTGCTGATCAAGAGGCTATTATTGAATTTATACAAAAGCACATTATCTATAGGTTCGGATTGCCAGAGAGCATAACCACAGACCAAGGCTCTGTGTTTACTGGTAGAAAGATGCAAGGATTTGCCCAAGAAATGGGGTTTAGATTGCTAACATCAACGCCATATTATGCTCAAGCAAACGGTCAAGTCGAAGCAGCAAATAAAATAATAATAGGATTAATCAAGAAGCATATTGGCAAAAAGCCAAGAAACTGGCACAAAACTCTGGACCAAATATTATGGGCTTGTAGAACATCTCCTAAGGAAGCTACTAACACTACGCCTTTCCAACTCACATTTGGTCATGATGCAGTGTTGCCAGTAGAAATTCATCTACAATCAGTTCAAATTCAGAGACAAAAT
Source organism: Vicia faba (assembly GCA_948472305.1). Classification (NCBI taxonomy): domain Eukaryota; kingdom Viridiplantae; phylum Streptophyta; class Magnoliopsida; order Fabales; family Fabaceae; genus Vicia; species Vicia faba. Next base: position 673,943,282 of record OX451740.1, read on the forward strand.
GAAATCCCAGCTGCATTATATTGGGAAATGATGATGAATGAATTAGTTGAGTTGGACGAAATTAGATTACATGCATTGGAAATTTTGATGAGACAAAAAGAAAGAGTGGCCAGAACATACAATAAAAGGGTGAAGAAAAAAGTATTCATTATTAATGACTTAGTTTGGAGAGTCATATTGCCTATGGACAAGAAAAATAAAGCATTAGGTAAATGGTCACCTCATTGGGAAGGACCTTTTCGAATATTAAAAGTATTCTCAAACAATGCATACGAAATCGAAGAACTGGTGGATGATAAACGTATCCTAAAGGTTAATGGGAAATATTTAAAGAAATATAAGCCACGCCTGCAGGAGATTCGAATAGTAACAACATAACCAAGATGTTATAAAAGGCCAAAATGGCAAGATAAAATGCCAAAATGGCGTTGTTCGAATATTACATATAAGAAACCAAAATTGTAGTCAAATAAACATCAAAATCTAGAAATAAGAGTTAATTTTCAATCGATTGAAAGTGCTTCGAAATGATTCAAGCTTCTGCTGAGCGAAACGCCTGGCTTCTTCCAAGGTTGCCACTTCTCCTTTAAGTTATTCTGCAGTCTCCATTTCTGCAAGCCCCTGGTTGAGAAGCTCTTCGAATTGGTTACCAGTAGTATTGGTCTCGAAGGCTATTTGTTGTTCTTTAGCCTCCTTAACCTTCTGTTGAAGTTCCAGAATCTGCCTTTCCCAAAGAAGTATGGACTCAGCTCGAGCCTCATAATCAGTTTTCGCCTGCTTCAGATGCATAGCTTGATCCTCAGCTTCTTGAGAGAGTTTCGAAGCTTGTTCATAAGCAGCATCCATGGCAATGCGTTTCTCTTGAACCTTCTTGGCAGCATATTCGTCTTGGAGAAGGTAACCAGTTACGTTGTCCAGCAAATCCTGAAGATCGAACAAGAGAGTACTAACTGGCAAGGAGCAGGTAGAAAGATTGACCTTTGTAAGCAGCTTCTTCATAGTATAGCAATCAGTACTATCTTGCTTGAGCACTTCGAATATATCCACATTGAGAATTGTTTTCCTAATTTTATTAAGAAGTACAATTATTTCATCTGTGGGAAGAGGATAGCTGGTCGAACTTGTGCCAGCCCTAGCAAGTGGGACGTCCCTCTGAGCCAACTTTGCCTTCATGTACCCAATAGGGTCATTCCGTCTCAGAAGTGCCAGTTCCTCGTCAGTCATTCGAGACAAAGAGGATTGAGGGAGTTCCACACGTAGGGGAGCCACGTCCATTTCAACCTCCATGGGTTCATTGGTTGCATTACCATCCCCTTCATTCGTTTCGTGCTCTTGGTCTTCTTCATCCTCATCCAAGTCCACCACTTCTATGCCTTCCCTTTCACTGCTATTTGCGTTGGACTCTGTCCCAGCAGCCGAACCGTCATTGGCATTCTCCTCCTCAGACTCTTCGTCTGCATATTCTTCGTCTCTTTGCCCAGAATCAGCTTTCTCTCCTTCAGTTTGAGTGTCCTTTGGGTCCTCTTGAAGAGTTTCAAGAGGGGACTTTTGAAGAGAAGCTCTTTGCAAATCCTCTGCAGATGTTTGAAGTGGTGTTTCGTTTGTCTCTTTCAGAGGAATGGAGGTACCTTGATCATCCTGCTGTTCAGAAGTTCCAGTCAGAACCGCCATATTAGACGAACCTTTATTCTGAACGAGGTTGCTGGAATCTCCTTGAGGAGAGGAGTTGAGTGGAGCAGCAGCTTTGGATGGTGAGTTCGAAGTAGTGGAAGCTGGATTCAAGATGTTCTACAAGGAGCAACAGAATGTTAAAAAACATTCACCAAGGTAATAAGAAGTTATTATTGTCAAAAAGATTTAAAGGTTCAATTTACCTGTGGACTCTCGGAGGAGAGGTTACTAGCTATACGTTCCAACATTGTGTTGGAGGTAGAAGGTGGGTTTTTGGATTTGGGTGAGGGAGCAGCATCCCTGGAATCAAGTCCAGAGACACTAGTTGGAACGGTACTTTTCGAAATATCTTTCTTTGGCTTCTTCTTCGAAGCAGTTGTTAAGTTTCCTCCAGCCTTGGAATCTTCCCCAGTGGTGCTTGATTTCCGCTTCTTGGGAGTAGTAGGAGGAAGCTTGTTGGTCTGAAAGGATTTAAACGAAGAGTTAGATGCAAACCATAAAACATGAGTGAGTTCGAAACATCGAGGCTAAGTGATTACCGTTGGAGTTGGAACACTGGTTGTTGTTGGTATTGTTGTTGTTGTGGTTGCAACAATAGTGGTTGTTTCGGGTGGAGTCACTTTGTCAGTAGTTTCGATAGAGGCTTGAGAGGCACTCCCTTCTTTCGACTTCGAGGCAACTGTCTTTATCCTGATGGCTGAAAATCGAAACAATTAAAGCAAAGGTTAAAGATATGGAAAATAAAAGACGTTTGGGATTTTCCCAAGCATTCGCACCTGTGCCTTGATCAGATTTAATTGACATGGCAGAAAGGTCGTATCGAAGGTGTCCTGGGAAATCATGAAGCCAGTGTCGAGCCCATGTCACAGTCTCAGATGGCTTTGGTTTCCTTTGAAGATGTTTGAACATCTCTTGGCTCTATTGTTAGGGTTTACAATCCTACACCCGGATTTTGGGAAACATTCATAGATAGAAATACGTTGTGGAAACTGTGCGGGGTATACCGACACGGTCGAAGCAATAGCTATATTAGTGCGACATATTTGTGAGTACCGGTAACCCTTGAGTTCAATCAAGGAGAGTACGGGGCCGCTGAGTGATGTCACTAAGCACTAATGACCTAGAACCTTACTTGACCATCTTGGCCTTTTATTAGGGGTAGTGAGATGACCGGCTTTGGTACAGTCCGAAGTTGGTAGATACTCGATACTACACTCATTGAGGGTTGTTTTCTTGGAATATTCTGGTCGCTAGTTAAGTGGCTAAACCAAAACAATGAACAATGAAAACAATCCAGTGATATTGAGCTCCTTAGAACCCGGTTACTATTTATAGGACAGGTTTTTAAGCCAACTACACTCAAGAGGGTACTTACCTATGAAACCCCATGCAAGCCTGAAACTAGGGTTTGGTGTGATTTGCTTGTACATATGTTTTGTGCATACATCATAAACATCATGAAACATCATATGCATTCACTAACCATTTCAAGGGTTTTGGATCTTCATCTTTGTTCTTGTTTTGTAGGACATGGAAATTCCTCGCAGAAATACCATTCAAGTCAACCTTGTGAGAATCTCTCCTCAACTCAAGGAGCTCACCTCAAGAATTCCGGAAAATTCATCCTTCAGTGAAAGACATGGTAGACTGCTCAGCCTAGTCAACACCAACATTGAAGAAGACATGATGAAAGTGATATTCCAGTTCTTTGACCCTCTTCACCACTGCTTCACTTTCCCTGATTATCAGTTGGTACCCACTTTGGAGGAGTTTTCTCAACTCCTAAGAATCCCTATCCTTAATCAACTACCCTTCAACGGTACGGAAAAGGAACCAAAGCCGGAAGATGTTGCTCGAGCATTACATCTACAACCATCCGACATCAAGGGGCATTGGGAAACCAGAAGTGGCGTCAAAGGATTCTTAGCAAAGTTCTTGTTTGAGAAGGCACAAGAATGTTGGAACTCATTGGACCTACAAGCCTTTGAAGAGATTGTGGCACTCCTTATCTACGGGTTGGTCTTGTTCCCAAATCCTGACCAATTGGTAGATATCAATGCCGTCAAAATCTTCTTGTCCAGAAATCCAATACCAACATTGCTTGGGGACATCCTTCACTCATTTTACACACGAACAATGAGAAAGAGAGGTGTTCTCATGTGCTGTACTCCTATCCTTGCAAGGTGGTTTATTTCGCACCTTCCGCAATCTGTCTTGAAGAATGACCAAGGTACAAGGTGGTCCCAACGGTTGATGACTCTTACCCATTCTGATGTGCATTGGTGTTCTCGGTCCAGAGAAAATGTCATCATTGTCGATCGTTGTGGAGAGTTTCCTAATGTTCCTTTACTTGGAATCAGGGGAGGTATCACCTACAACCCTTGCCTAGCTTTGAGGCAATTTGGATATGCACGGAGGGATGGCCCTCATGACATGTTGATTCCTAACCTAGTTTTTGACTTTGACAATGATGCGCAAGGACTTCGCCAAAGATTCATCAGAGCTTGGGGAAAACTCAACAAGGTTGATAGCAAGACTCTGGGACACAAGAACTCCATCCCACTTGAGCCCTATCTCAAGTGGGTACGAGCCCGAGCCCAAAGTCTAATGATGCCTTATCCTCATGTACTCCCAGTGATTAAAGAGCCCGTCAATGAAGGAGAGGTCCCCTGCACCATCCTACATCCAGACATGCCTACATCGTGGGAGGAAATGCAGAAAAGTTGGATTCAGCTCAAGGAGGAACGGAATACTTTTGAAGCTAGCTACTACGCCAGTGAAAGGAAGGTTCTAGAGCTTACCCGCCGACTCCACGAGCAAGAGGCCCTCAACACCTACATCGCACCAAAGAGGATGCGCAATGTCTTTCTGCCTTAAGAAGTTTATTTTGTAATATTTGGCCCATGGGGCATTTATGTACTAACAAATTTCTTCTTATTAATATGACGTGCATTCTTCTTTGTCTAAAACAATTTTGAATGTTCTAAATCCTTGAATGCATTGCATACATAAGCATACCATTCATCATGTGCATAAGCAGGTCTCACTCCAGGTTTCCTTATCTGTCTGCTGTTTATTTCAGTAGAATGGATCTCGAGAAAACAGTCAAAGACCTACAAGCTCAGAATGCACAATTCCAGCAACTCCTGATGACCTTGGCTAAGGGTCAGGAGGATATCAAGACTCAATTGGGGAATAAGGACCCAGTAAAGAAGAAGAAAAAGAGGATTGGAGTGGCTACTTTGGGGAGAAGATTTGACGGAGAAGCTCGGAGAGTGCTTGAATTTCCTCCTACTTCTGATGAAGGGACTAGTAAGAGAGATGGAGTTGCGGTGCCTTCCGAGTCTGATGAGGAGGAAGAAGAGGTTGAAGAGGATGAAGATTATTCTGACCAGCAATACCCTCCAGCTGATGATAAATACAAGGGTTTAGAAGACAGATTGGCCGCCATGGAATTACAAAGAGTACCGGGTTTGGATTTTGAAGACTTGGGCTTGGTTGCTGGGATTGTGATTCCCCCAAAATTCAAAGTGCCAGTGTTTGTGAGGTATGATGGGTTGTCCTGCCCCAAAATGCATCTCAGGTCCTACGTGAGAAAGATTCAACCCTATACGGCAGATAAGAATCTTTGGATTCATTTCTTTCAAGACAGCCTTTCGGGAGCTCAGTTGGAGTGGTTTTATCAGCTAGAAGGAACCAGTGTCAGAAATTGGGAAGATTTGGCCACCGCTTTCTACAAACAATACCAGTATAATTCTGATCTTGCTCCTACTCGTACCCAACTTCAGGGTATGTCACTAGGAACAAGCGAGGGATTCAAAGAATATGCACAAAAATGGAGGGATTTGGCTGGCAGGGTGCAGCCTCCTTTAACCGATCGTGAGCTCGTTGATATGTTTCTTGGGACCCTATCTGGGCCATTTTTCAATCATCTAATTGGTAACTCTTCCGCGGGGTTTACCGATTTGATCTTAACAGGCGAAAGAATAGAAGCTGGCATCAAGTCAGGAAAGATTCAGAAGGGTGTTGCTGCAAGTGTTGAGAAGAAGCCTTTTAAGAAGGAAACAGCTGTGGTATATTCTCAGAGAAGAGCAGGGAAGACGGAGCGTCGGCCAACTGTGGGGGCCGTAATGATTCAAAACACTCCGAGCGAGCAGCCTCGCTATAACCAGTCTAGACCAAATCAACAACGGGTGGAACGGCCACAACGGCAGTTCACCCGTATTAACATGACTCCAGCGCAAGTTCTCCCCCATTTATTGAAGTTGAACCTCGCCACCATCAAGGAGGCACCAAAGAATGTGAATACGTCCTCTCCGCATTATCATGCCAATGCTAAATGCGCCTACCATTCAGACAGTGTTGGACACGACACCAATGATTGCTGGGCACTCAAGCATAAAATCCAAGACCTGATAGAGGCTAAGGAGGTAGAGTTTGACGCTCCAGAGAAGCCTAATGTAATATCTGCGCCCATGCCGAAGCACGACCTAAATGTCAACGCCATTGAAGAAGATTTGTATGTTGCTGATGTCAGTGATCTGACTACTCCACTGTTAACCATTAAGTTGAATCTGTTGAGGGCCGGGATCTTCCCGGGATGTAAGGAAGACTGCTATTGTTGCTACTCTCTGCCGTTTGATTGTCCGCTACTGAAGAAAGGCATCCAAAGCCTTATGGATAGTCGACAAATTTTGTTTGAAAAAGTTTCTGCTGTTCCAGTTCATACTGAGGATGTCTCAATCATAACCATTCACGCCAATCTTTCCAAGGCCGTCAAAAAGCCTGTTAAGATTACACCAGCTACGAAATCTGTTCCTTTGAAGATAACAATGCCAGGGCCTGTTCCCTATGTTTCTGAGAGGTCGATACCTTGGAACTATGGCGGTGACATCTACTACCATGGTATCAAGCAAATCGAAGTAATTGAAGAAAGTTCAGATGATGACGAAGCCAGCATTAGCAACATTGCGGGCACTAGTAAAATCACCAGGAGCGGGAGAATATTTTCTCCAGAGATTGCCCCTCCAAGAGCAGTCTTTGGACCCTCATCAGCTAACAAGGTCATCCCTGCACCAATAAAACTCTCTGCTAGAACTCCTCTGATTGAAGACATTGTTGTTCCTAGTGCTGTCTCTCCTACCGATGCTGACAAAGGTAAGGGAATCCAAGATGAGCCCGTCAGGACGAGGGCTCAACCCTTGGTAATCCCGGAAACCTCCAAGAAGGAAATGGACGAGATTTTGAGGATAATCAAGAGAAGTGATTACGATGTGGTGGAACAGTTGGGGCAAACCCCCTCCAAGATCTCCATGATGGCACTACTACTTTGCTCAGAAGCGCACGCTAAAGCCCTGATAAAATTCCTGAAGGCAGCTCATGTGCCCCAGGAAACCTCTGCGGATCAATTTCAGAATTGCGTGGCTAGCCTGACTGCAGACAATGGATTAGGTTTTTCTGATGCCGACCTAACTCCTAAAGGTAGAAATCACAATGATGCTTTGCACATTTCAGTCGAGTGTCGAGGAACTACTCTCGCACATGTCTTGGTTGATACTGGTTCGTCGCTGAATGTTTTGCCTAAGAAGGCCTTGGACCGACTAGATTGTGAAGGGTTGGAATTGAAGCCGAGTGATATTGTTGTCAGAGCTTTCGATGGTTCGAAGAGAATGGTCCATGGAGAGGTTGAAATTCCCATCAAGATAGGCACCGAGGTGTTTAAATCCACTTTCTATGTGATGGACATCCGTCCATCATACTCTTGCCTGCTGGGTAGAGCTTGGATACACCATGTTGGGGCAGTCACCTCCTCCTTACATCAGATGTTGAAGTATCCTGTCAAGGGAAAGATCATTACCGTCCATGGTGAAGAAGAGTACATGATTAGCCACTTAAATTCTTTCCGGTATGTGGAGGTTGAAGGAGAGTTCATTGAGACGCCGTTTCAACATTTCGAAGAAGTCCTTCCTGAAATAGCGGTAGCAAAGTTGGCAGCTGAGACACCGAGGCAGATGGCCAGGATGGCATCTCTAGAGGACGCAAGGGCCGCAATAAAAGAAGGGAAGAACTCAGCATGGGGGCAGTTACCCGACTTTCCGCATAAGACTGACAAGTTTGGGTTAGGGTTCACAGCCGCCGGCCAGAAAGCTATGCGCCGTGCGAAGATTGAAAGGGCGCCAGTCAAAACTTCTCCCTACGGAATCAACGCCCTGGAAGATGAAGACAAGGGGAGCAACATTGAAGCGTGGATTTATCCAACTGTCAAAGGAGGATTGAGCAACTGGGAGGCAAAAGACTTTGTCCCCATCACTTTTATTCATCAGTAATTTATCTGTTAAACATTTCTTATTTGGTCTGTAATATTTACTTTCAAACAATCCGTACACTATCTTTTCACCTCCTGCCTTGCCCGGGGCATGTAGGTCTACTTGTAAGGGTTTTGATTATTTTTCATATTCATATGCCATGTTTAATGTTTCATTGGACGTTTTTCATTTGATAAACTGCTTATGTTCATTTTCTTTCCTTTTGCATTTTTTATTTAAGGATGGCTATCCCTTACATACACCCACACTCACCAATGCAGGTACCCATCCACTCCGGATTCCATGGGTGACTATTCTGCTATACCTTTCAATAACTCTGAAGATCTGGTCAATCTAGCCGAGTATGAAGATGACGAAGGTTGTGAAGTACCCGGGGAACTAGCCAGACTTCTGCAACAAGAGGAAAGGGCCATCTTACCGCATGAAGAGCCATTGGAAACTGTTAACTTGGGAACCGAGGAGGACCGGAAGGAGGTGCAAGTGGGTGCCAATCTGGAACCAAAAGTCAAGGAGCGCTTGGTACAGTTGTTGAATGAGTATGTTGAAATCTTCGCTTGGTCCTATGAAGACATGCCGGGTTTAGACACAGACATCGTGGTTCACCGTCTCCCCACAAGAGAGGATTATCCACCGATCAAGCAAAAGGTTCGCCGAATGAGGCCTGACATGTCTGAAAAGATCAAAGCAGAAGTAATGAAACAATTCGATGCTGGCTTTCTGGCTGTTACGTCCTATCCTCAATGGGTCGCTAACATTGTGCCAGTACCTAAGAAAGATGGCAAAGTCAGGATGTGTGTGGACTACCGGGATTTGAATAGGGCTAGCCCTAAGGATGATTTCCCGCTACCTCATATTGACATCTTGATCGACAATACAGCTCAGCATAAAGTGTTTTCCTTCATGGATGGATTCTCGGGATACAATCAAATCAAAATGGCCCCCGAGGATATTGAGAAAACAACTTTTGTCACACAATGGGGCACTTTCTGTTACAAGGTGATGCCGTTCGGGTTGAAGAACGCAGGGGCAACTTATCAACGCGCCATGGTAGCTTTATTTCATGATATGATACATCATGAGATTGAAGTTTACATAGACGATATGATAGCTCGGTCACAAACAGAGGAAGAGCACCTTGAACATCTAGAAAAGCTGTTTGCCAGATTGAAAGAATACAAGCTCAGGCTGAATCCCAGTAAATGCATTTTTGGAGTTAGGTCTGGTAAGCTCCTGGGATTCATTGTAAGCAACAAAGGCATTGAAGTCGATCCGGCAAAAGTAAAAGCAATACAAGAGATGCCCGCTCCCCGTACTGAGAAGGAAGTTAGAGGATTCTTGGGGCGCTTAAACTATATTGCCAGATTCATCTCACATCTGACTTCTACCTGTGAACCGATTTTCAAACTCTTGAAAAAAGATCAGGTAGTGGAATGGAACGACGATTGCCAAGCTACTTTTGATAGAATCAAGGAGTACTTGCTAGAACCTCCTATTCTGATGCCACCCGTCGAAGGAAGACCATTGATCATGTATTTGACCGTCTTGGATAACTCAATGGGGTGTGTTTTGGGCCAGCATGACGAGTCTGGTCGAAAAGAGCATGCTATTTATTACCTTAGCAAAAAGTTTACCGACTGTGAGACTCGCTACTCACTGCTCGAGAAAACTTGCTGCGCTTTGGTATGGGCTGCTCGCCGACTAAGACAGTATATGCTGACTCATACTACCTTGTTGATTTCCAAAATGGATCCTATCAAATATATCTTCGAAAAGCCCGCTTTATCTGGAAGGATAGCTAGATGGAAAATGATCTTAACTGAGTATGACATCCATTACACCACCCAAAAAGCTATAAAAGAGAGTGTACTAGTTGACCATCTCGCTCATCAAGCTATCGAAGACTATCAACCCATGAGATTTGACTTCCCAGACGAGGACATCATGAATTTGGACAACATTAAAGGTGATGGACCGTATGACGGACCCGAAAAGGGATCCCGATGGACCCTGTACTTTGATGGTGCTTCAAATTCACTTGGAAACGGTATTGGCGCAGTACTCATTTCTCCGGAAGGTTGTCACACACCTTTCACAACCCGACTTTGCTTCAGCTGCACAAACAACATGGCTGAATATGAAGCTTGCATCTTTGGTCTCAAGGCTGCTATAGACCTGGGGATCAAATCTTTGATCGTATTTGGGGACTCGGCTTTGGTTATCAGTCAAATCAAAGGAGAGTGGGATACCAAGCATCCTAATCTTATCCCATACAAAGAACATGTCCTGACATTGTTGCGTCATTTCGAGCAAATTACCTTCGAGCATTTCCCGCGAGAAGAGAATCAGCTAGCAGATGCTCTGGCCACAATGTCCTCCATGTTTAAACTCAACTGGGATAACGAGGCTCCCCAAATCACCATCGAGCGAATGGATGAACCGGCACATTGCCACGAGATTAATACCGAAGAAGTAGTGGAACAACCTTGGTTCCATGAAATCAAAAGGTATCTCGAGACCCGAGATTATCCTGAAGGAGCTTCCGTGAATGATAAGAAGTTCTTAAGGAAATTTGCTGCTAAGTTCTTCCTGAGCAACGACATCCTTTACAAACGAAGCCATGATTGTGTATTACTCCGATGCGTGGATAAAGCTGAAGCAGAGTTGATCATGACTGATATACACATCGACACATTTGGCACTCACTTGAGCGGGCATACAATGGCTAAGAAGATCCTGAGGGCAGGCTATTACTGGTCTACTATGGAGGCTGACTGCCATCAACATTCCCGTACTTGCCACAAGTGTCAAGTCTATGCTGACAAAGTTCATATTCCTCCGGTTCCCCTCAATGTCCTGACTGCTCCGTGGCCCTTTGCAATGTGGGGGATTGATATGATTGGAGAGATCAAGCCCATGGCTTCCAACGGACATCGCTTCATCCTGGTTGCCATTAACTACTTCACTAAATGGGTCGAAGCAGCTTCCTTCGCCTCTGTCACTAAAAATGTGGTTGCCCGCTTTATCAAGCAAAATCTCATATGTTGGTATGGTGTTCCAGACAGAATCATCAGACAACGGTACAAATCTGAATAACACAATGATCACTGCATTATGCGAACAGTTCAAGATTTATCATCACAATTCATCTCCCTATCGGCCGAAGATGAACGGTGCTGTTGAAGCTGCGAACAAAAACATTAAGAAAATCATTCAGAAAATGACAGTCACTTACAAAGACTGGCATGAGATGTTACCGTTTGCTCTGCATGGATACCGTACGACGGTACGTACTTCAACTGGGGCAACCCCATTTTCTTTGGTTTATGGCATGGAAGCTGTTTTGCCTATGGAAGTCCAGATCCCTTCTCTAAGGATTATGAAGGATGCAGGTTTGAATGAAGATGATTGGATGCAGACTCGACTTGATCAACTTAATCTGATCGACGAAAAGCGACTTGCTGCTATATGCCATGGTCAGACGTATCAAAAGCGAATGATCAAGGCCTTCAATAAGAAAGTCAGACGTCAAGTGTATCAAGTCGGAGATCTCGTAATCAAGCGGATTATCTTGCCGCAAAGTGATCCCAGGGGCAAATGGACTCCTACATATGAAGGACCATTTGTGATCAAGAGCATATTTTCTGGTGGTGCAATGATTCTGACCACCATGGACGGCGACGATTTGCCGCACCCTGCGAACGCAGACAAAGTCAAAAGATACTACACATAAAATAACCCGACAAGTCGAAAACCCGAAAGGGCAGCTTGGGCAAAAATGGGCATCCCGGTGAGCCGAAAACCCGAAAGGGCGGTTCAGGCAAAAATTAGGGATAAAAAGCAAAAAATCTGTACACCTGGCAAGTCGAAAACCCGAAAGGGCGGCTTGGGCAAAAAGGGGTTTCCTGGTGGATCGAAAACCCGAAAGGGCGATTCAGGCAAAAGTTAGGGAATTAAAGCGTATGACTATGTCTCGTCGGATCACTTCAAAGACAATCTCTCCATCAACCGGTTCCAGGCTTCTGATCAATCCAGTCATCGTCAAACGAAGCATTGAATGGACAAATATTCAGGGTTGTGAAAGCTATAGCGGAATGGAATCCCATGGAATTATTTCACATAGCCATCCTTATTTTGTATAAACCTTTCAAATATTAACGACAAAATCCTCTTACTAGGATGATTGTCTCCTTTGTACAAATATACTCATAGAAAATCAATACAAATACTTTTCCCATAAATTTGTGTCATTTCCTTTTCTTTTCTCTTGCACTATTTGTTTATTTTGAGAAACGTCCAATGTTTTGTTAAATAGGCATATGCATTTGAAACATAATCATTTTCTTATGAGTCGGGGAAGAGGATTACTGATAGGTCAAAGGTACATTTGGATATCTCGATAACCTTCAAAGGAAACCACCAGGAGATTTGGAACCCATTTCCTCCAGCAAGTCTCGAAGCTCATCCCCAGCAGATTCTGGAAGCTTATCCCCTGCATAGGACAGACGTCTCTCCCGGTTCTTATTCAAAGTTATTTCTTGAAAGGACTTATAACTGGGTTATCCTCAGCTTGTTGTCACGGAAGATCGCGTTCGCTAAAATTCTTCCTATCCCCAGTGGAATTCATCAAATTTCCCCAGCAGTAGCTTACCTTTACAATCCATCTGCCAGAAGGTCCTTAGGAATTCATTTCCCCTCAGAGTTTAAGTTTCAGTGTCCCCAGCGAAGCCAGACTAATGAACCTTCTCCCCACAGAGTTTTAGGAGAGCAAATCTTGAGTTCCCCGGTAAGGTCGCCAGAGATGCTTCCCTCCAAACTGAAGATTCTCAGTCTTGCATCCCCAGCAGGAGTCTACTAGATTGGTACTCCCCAATAGAAGTCATCAGGAATTCCCCAGAGGCTTGGTATACAACCCAAGCTCCTTATTCCCCAGTCACGGCCAAGGAATTATGCTTCCCGACAGCAGTCACGATGCTTTTATCTTCAGCCACCCAAGATTCATCTATCCCCAGCAAGATAGCTCATCGGCTTACATGCACATTCATTACATTCATATCATAAACATTGACATAACACATATTGCATCATACATTTCATGCAACATAATTTGCTGTTTAGCTGACATTTTGTCCTTTTCAGGATAAGAATAAAAAGCTATCCTTAACAGTTTCAGATGCAGTTTTACACGGATTCATCATCAAGCAACCCTGCACCGGTTCTTATTCAAATTCAAGATTTCTGAAAACAGTTCACGGGTTCTCCAAGTAACGGATGTTAACCTATCACTTGTTCAGATTCTTCTCAAGACTTCTGAAAACAGTTTACGGATTCTTCCCAACAACGGATGTTAATCTACCAACTTGTTCAGACTCTGATCAACCTTTTGAAAACAGTTTACGGACGCTTCCCAACAACGGACGCTGCTCTATTGCTTATTCAACTTCAAGATTTCTGAAAACAGTTTACGGGTTCTCCAAGTAACGGATGTTAACCTATCGCTTGTTCAGTTTCTTCTCCAGACTTCTGAAAACAGTCTATGGATTCCTCCCAACAACGGATGTCAATCTATCACTTGTTCGGATGCAACCTTTTGAAAACAGTTTACGGACGCTTCCCAACAACGGATGTTGCTCCGTTGCTTATTCAACTTCAAGATTTCTGAAAACAGTTCACGGGTTCTCCAAGTAACGGATGTTAACCTATCGCTTGTTCAGACTCTTCTCAAACTTCTGAAAACAGTTTACGGATTCCTCCCAACAACGGATGTCAATCTATTGCTTATTCAGACCCTCAGTTCAGAATGGTCCAAAGCATGGACACCTTCCTGATACTCATTCCAGATAGCATCTCTAAGCCCATCCCCGACAAGTCTCTGTCACTCTTCCGGATGGCATCGTTAAGCCCATCTCCAAATGGCATCTCTAAGCCCATTCCCGCATCCATTGCTTTGATGAGTGCAAATTTCCGGGCACTCTAGTGTCCAATCTCCTTTTACCCTCGAGTCACGAAAGGCAAACCTGCCAATCTAACTCTTAGAATTCAAGAAGATTGAACAGGGGCAACTATTGTACCCCAAAATTTGCCCTCCCATTTCTCATGGATTTCTCATCACAAAACCTTTGAAGCCCAAGATCCAGTTAGGGTTTCATCTACTCAAGACTCCTCCTTGCACTGCTGACCCAAATTAGGGTTTGTGTTTGCACAAATATGTTTTGACCTAAAGTGCCTAAGATGACTTTCATGCTTCATGTTGGACCCCCAAGTTTATCCTCATCAAGTTTCAAGTCTTGATTCCAAGTTTTGCCCAGTCAATTGAACAATTGACCTAGAAATCAACTGTATTGGGGAAAAAGTCAACTGTGGCCAATTGACAGTCAAACCTCATGAAAATTGATCCACATCAACATTATAAACTTCCATGAACCATTTGGTCAAGTTTGGATCACAATTCCACAAGAAATTGGATCAGATCACCAAAAGGGCAAAATGGTCATTTTTAGGGTTTTGACTGCACCAAGGCAATTTTTGACTGTTTGACCCAACCAATAGCAAACCAAGCTCACATATGGACTCAAGGACCCCATAGAATTATCTTGACATGCTCAACAAACTCAAAAGATCTCAAGTACACAAAATTGCCAGTTGAATTTCCCAGTCAATTGATTAATTTTGACTGTATACTGAAAAGTCAAACTCTGACTTTTTGGTCAAAATCAAGAGTCAAGATTCATTTTTCATCAAAACATTCCAAATCATGAAACTTGTTCATCAAGAAATCACAAAATGCAAATTAGGGTTAGAAATTAGAATTTTTCATAACTTAGAATTTTTCTAAGTTATGAAAAACCCTAATTTTTTCCCAACTTTGCCCTACTTTTTCACCAAGATCCATTTGGATTCAAACAAAAGTCAAAACATGAAAGTTGTAGCTTGTTGCATAATATACAACTTTGATTCACAAAGTTTTCTCATTTGAGGCTTGTATCTCAAGTTACAAATTTTTGAATAAGGGCACTAAACCATTCTTAACTTAGTGAAATTTTAACCTATTTTGACAAGGTTTTCTATCCAACTTCAAGGCCATTTTCCATACACTTCCACTTGGAATTTCAATTTGCACTTCAAATATGGATTGTAGTACACATTCCAAGCTTTCCAAAATGTCCAATAACTTCTCAAACAACCTCATGGTTAGGGAGAATCGAATTTTGCAAAATGGGAAAAAGTCACTTTTGTTCTTGGCCATGTACATGTTCATAACACTATGCATTTCAATCTCAGCTTGCATATCTTGATTACAGGTCCTTAAACCATCCAACACTCATAAATTTAATGCATATTCTTTGTGCCAAGACCATGTTATTTGTGTTCTAACATTGCATAAAGGATTAATCCCAAAATAGATAAAGCATTTCTTCCATCTTTGCAAAAGGTAGCTTTATGTCCAATTACAAATCCAAGAAGTACAGTCCATATCTAATTGGCACAAGTTTATGAGTTAATCACACTGATCAAGGAGGGATTATGCAGTGTAGTATGAGGGCCTGTACAGGCTAGAGGCAAAAAAGTAACCATTGCTTGCTTAAAGTGTAAGAAACACATCATAACATATACCAACTTCCATATCGGCCTACAAACACTTAAACAAACTTATCAAACATATTCCACACATTGATCCAAAGCTGAAGCACGAGCCTTTCACCTCCAATCCCTCCCAAAACTCAGAATCACCTTGAAACTGCTCAAACAGAGCAACCTCTGCAGATTGAGTTCCAACTCTCAATCCTTTCAAGCATTCTTGCCCAAACCAGTTCATACACCTTCCCTACCATCTATGCAAGCTAACCAAAAGCAAAAACACGACCTGTAATCCCTCTAACTGGTTCCACCATTTTCACATTTCTGATTTGCAGGTGAAGTGCTCTAGCTCGATTCAAAAGCTTTCAAGGCAAAGTAAATATTGGAACAGCATCACCATACCTCAAGGAAGCTACACCAACCATTATCTTGCCCTGAAAGCTTCTCCTTTGCCAGATAGAACTTCAACTGAACAGGTAAGTTTTTGAATTCGTATCTCTCTTATTAGGCATCATTAGCTCTAAGTTTGTGAATAAACAATGTTCTACTCATGCCACTGAACATGTACATGTTTTTACTTTTCATTTCTTTTGCTTGAGCTGTGAGAATTTAAGGTTTGAAAATGGCAGAAAACTTAGGTCAGGATTTGGGATTGTTAAAATTCTCTCTCATTTCTGAGAGTTAGGATGAGTTTTTTATATATTTGGAATCGCGATTCAATGCTTGACATGTTTTGTGTTGAAAGTTTGTGCAAAAGCTCAAAGAATCAGGATGTTTGAATCCCTGTTACAAGCACGCGTTTTTGGCTGGAGGTTGAAGAAGGTGTCTCATGGGCTGGGCCAGCTTTTGTTCTACTTTTCACACCATACAATTGCTTCTGCACCCCCTGAGCCCATTTGGTTTATTTTTAATGATTTCTGACTTTTTCTTTTTTTGATTGATTCATTTATTTTTTCTCATGTTATTAAAAATATAAAAATCCTTTTTCTCACCATTTTTTAATTTACTAGGTATTTATGTGATTTTCTTTTGATTAATACACAAATAAATGAATATATACATTTCATTAAAAATATTGAGAAATATGTAAAAATACTTTTATTTTCATTTTTTAATTTTATTTTACCTTCTGAAAATACTTTATATAAAAAAGTACCCTTTTTTACAAATATTAAATATTATTATTATTTATATATATACAATACACATCTAAAACAATACATATATACATATATTTATTAATATATTTAGAGTAAATACAAAATATATACACACTTTTGTTTTTTTTGTTATTATTAATATTTAATATAAAAATACATTTTTGACAAATACCTCATTTTATTTTATTTTTGTATATATAAATAAATATTTGTACATAATAAATGAATAATGTATTTTATTTAATAGAATTAGGGTTTTACCCTAAATATGAAAATACTCCAAAAATAATACCTTTTTATTTTTCTTTTTATTTCACATAAATAATATTCTTTTTTTCATACATATTAAAAATTCCCTTGTCTTGTAAATATTCAAAGAAAATGATGTAATAGTTAGGTTTAAATTTTTGTCTAAATATACCCCATTTGAAACATTGTACCCCCCTCCCCATATTATTGTGTTGTAATAGTGTAAGAATTTAAATTTTGCACTTCAATGCTTTCTAAACCTACCATGCTAGAATTAGGGTTTGTATGCGAATAAAATGAACAAAATAGT
This sequence comes from Vicia faba, assembly GCA_948472305.1. NCBI lineage: Eukaryota > Viridiplantae > Streptophyta > Magnoliopsida > Fabales > Fabaceae > Vicia > Vicia faba. The sequence goes on from OX451740.1 coordinate 673,960,573, forward strand.
TTGACCTAATTTCAAGATAAATAAGCATGAAAATGGACAACACATTTCACACTTGCACCCCTAGGGCATTCCACTTTGTTGCCTTCAAATAAATTGGGCCATATTGCATGTTGAACTTCTTTGGGTAAAACAAACAATCAAATGATCATAGTCCCTCAAAATGTTGCCTAAATGAATGATCAAGTCCCTTTTAAAGAAAAAATTGCCCAAAGACATTTAACACTATTGCAATTATGGTCTAAACGATGACCCGCGCCCGTCCCTTTCACCTCCTAAGACAAGATTGTCCACCAAATGCAATGGTGGAACAAAATTGTCAAAAGGTTTAAAACATAACAAAAATCTTTTGAGAAAACTTTAGGGTAGATAACTCTTAAGTACTTGTCAATTTGCCAAGAAAACACTTGCCTAATTTCAAACCATACTTCACAAACACTTTCAAAACAAACTTTCAAAAACCTTGAAACATCTTTTCAAAAGACAAAACACCTTTTTGTAAAACATTCTAGTAAAGAATTGTTACAAGGGTAGCCTATACAAGGCATCTTTTCAAAACATTTTCAAAACCACACATCAAGCACTATTTCAAACAATTGAAAACCAAGGCAAGTTGATCTAAGAAAGTACCTAAGAGCCCATGGATAACCATGGATAGAAAGGGTGCTAATACCTTCCCTTTCTATAATCTACTCCCCGAACCCAAGAAAAATCTCAAAGGTTTTTGCTGTTCTTTTTAAACCTTTCCTTAGGATAAAATAAAAAGTCGGTGGCGACTATTGCTCAACCGAAACATTTGTGAAAACAAACGCAAAACCCTAGTCAGTTCTCTCACCGTATCACACATAGCAGAGTTGGTAAATGGGCTTTAGCCTTAACAAAATATTCTTTGACTTTCATGCCTTTAAAAGCTATGAAAGGTCAAGTGATTTCTGACTTCATTGTGGACCATTCGTTGGCTGAGCAGACTGTCATGAGTTACGTCGAAATGCAACCATGGAAATTGTACTTTGATGGTTCAACCCACATGAATGGAAGTGGCGTTGGAGTCCTTCTGATTTCTCCTGAAGGAATTCCAACAAAATTCAAGTATAAATTAGATGGTCCTCGTTGCTCGAACAACGAAGTTGATTATGAAGCGCTTATTGTTGGACTTGAAGCTTTGTTGGAATTGGGGGCAACCAGAGTCGAAATTAAAGGAGACTCTGAATTAGTGGTCAGAGAAATCACAAAGGAATATAAGTGCATAAAGGAAAACTTAATGGTATACTTCGTCATAGTCAATAGGCTATTGAGGAAATTTGAATACATGGATATTCAACACATACCAAGAATAGAGAACCAAGAAGCAAATGACTTAGCGCAGTTGGCTTCGGGTTATAAAGTGTCTACCAAGAACTTTAAGGATTTAGTTGAATTAAGGGGTAGAGTTATGGCTACTAGATTCACACCATCGGATCTGGAAAGTATGAAATTGGGATATGCTGAGAAACAGGGATTCGAAATATTAGCCATAAATACTTTGTCAGATGCAGATTGGCGAAGTCCACTGAAGAGTTATTTAGCAGACCCAACTCTAAACGTGGATAGAAAGACAAAATACAGAGCATTGTCATATCTCCTCATGGGGAACAAATTGTTTAAAAAGACCCAAGAGGGTGTATTATTGAAATGCCTAGGAGAAAGTGAGGCATATTTAGCATTGTCAGAAGTCCATAATGGGGCATGTGGGGCACATCAAGCAGGCCATAAAATGAAATGGCTGTTATTTCGATACGGCTTGTATTGGCCTAGCATGCTCAAAGATTGCATAGACTTTGCTAAAGGATGTGAGGAATGTCAGAAACATGCAGGGATTCAACATGCCCCTGCAAGTGAGTTGCATTTGATCATCAAACCATGGCCATTTAGAGGATGGGCATTGGATTTGATAGGAGAAATAAATCCTGTTTCGTCCAAAGGACAGAAATACATCTTGGTGGGAATAGATTATTTTACCAAATGGATCGAAGCTATACCACTGATAGTTGCTGATCAAGAGGCTATTATTGAATTTATACAAAAGCACATTATCTATAGGTTCGGATTGCCAGAGAGCATAACCACAGACCAAGGCTCTGTGTTTACTGGTAGAAAGATGCAAGGATTTGCCCAAGAAATGGGGTTTAGATTGCTAACATCAACGCCATATTATGCTCAAGCAAACGGTCAAGTCGAAGCAGCAAATAAAATAATAATAGGATTAATCAAGAAGCATATTGGCAAAAAGCCAAGAAACTGGCACAAAACTCTGGACCAAATATTATGGGCTTGTAGAACATCTCCTAAGGAAGCTACTAACACTACGCCTTTCCAACTCACATTTGGTCATGATGCAGTGTTGCCAGTAGAAATTCATCTACAATCAGTTCGAATTCAGAGACAAAACGAAATCCCAGCTGCATTATATTGGGAAATGATGATGAATGAATTAGTTGAGTTGGACGAAATTAGATTACATGCATTGGAAATTTTGATGAGACAAAAAGAAAGAGTGGCCAGAACATACAATAAAAGGGTGAAGAAAAAAGTATTCATTATTAATGACTTAGTTTGGAGAGTCATATTGCCTATGGACAAGAAAAATAAAGCATTAGGTAAATGGTCACCTCATTGGGAAGGACCTTTTCGAATATTAAAAGTATTCTCAAACAATGCATACGAAATCGAAGAACTGGTGGATGATAAACGTATCCTAAAGGTTAATGGGAAATATTTAAAGAAATATAAGCCACGCCTGCAGGAGATTCGAATAGTAACAACGTAACCAAGATGTTATAAAAGGCCAAAATGGCAAGATAAAATGCCAAAATGGCGTTGTTCGAATATTACATATAAGAAACCAAAATTGTAGTCAAATAAACATCAAAATCTAGAAATAAGAGTTAATTTTCAATCGATTGAAAGTGCTTCGAAATGATTCAAGCTTCTGCTGAGCGAAACGCCTGGCTTCTTCTAAGGTTGCCACTTCTCCTTTAAGTTGTTCTGCAGTCTCCATTTCTGCAAGCCCCTGGTTGAGAAGCTCTTCGAATTGGTTACCAGCAGTATTGGTTTCGAAGGCTATTTGTTGTTCTTTAGCCTCCTTAACCTTCTGTTGAAGTTCCAGAATCTTCCTTTCCCAAAGAAGTATGGACTCAGCTCGAGCCTCATAATCAGTTTTCGCCTGCTTCAGATGCATAGCTTGATCCTCAGCTTCTTGAGAGAGTTTCGAAGCTTGTTCATAAGCAGCATCCATGGCAATGCGTTTCTCTTAAACCTTCTTGGCAGCAGATTCGTCTTGGAGAAGGTAACCAGTTACGTTGTCCAGCAAATCCTGAAGATCGAACAAGAGAGTACTAACTGGCAAGGAGCAGGTAGAAAGATTGACCTTTGTAAGCAGCTCCTTCATAGTATAGCAATCAGTACTATCTTGCTTAAGCACTTCGAATATATCCATATTGAGAATTGTTTTCCTAATTTTATTAAGAAGTACAATTCTTTCATCTGTGGGAAGAGGATAGCTGGTCGAACTTGTGCCAGCCCTAGCAAGTGGGACGTCCCTCTGAGCCAACTTTGCCTTCATGTACCCAATAGGGTCATTTCGTCTCAGAAGTGCCAGTTCCTCGTCAGTCATTCGAGACAAAGAGGATTGAGGGAGTTCCACACGTAGGGGAGCCACGTCCATTTCAACCTCCATGGGTTCATTGGTTGCATTACCATCCCCTTCATTCGTTTCGTGCTCTTGGTCTTCTTCATCCTCATCTAAGTCCACCACTTCGATGCCTTCCCTTTCACTGCTATTTGCGTTGGACTCCGTCCCAGCAGTCGAACCGTCATTGGAATTCTCCTCCTCAGACTCTTCGTCTGCATATTCTTCGTCTCTTTGCCATGAATCAGCTTTCTCTCCTTCAGTTTGAGTGTCCTTTGGGTCCTCTTGAAGAGTTTCAAGAGGGGACTTTTGAAGAGAAGCTCTTTGCAAATCCTCTGCAGATGTTTGAAGTGGTGTTTCGTTTGTCTCTTTCAGAGGAATGGAGGTACCTTGATCATCCTGCTGTTCAGAAGTTCCAGTCAGAACCGCCATATTAGACGAACCTTTATTCTGAACGAGGTTGCTGGAATCTCCTTGAGGAGAGGAGTTGAGTGGAGCAGCAGCTTTGGATGGTGAGTTCGAAGTAGTGGAAGTTGGATTCAAGATGTTCTACAAGGAGCAACAGAATGTTAAAAAACATTCACCAAGGTAATAAGAAGTTATTATTGTCAAAAAGATTTAAAGGTTCAATTTACCTGTGGACTCTCGGAGGAGAGGTTACTAGCTATACGTTCCAACATTGTGTTGGAGGTCGAAGGTGGGTTCCAACAACGGATGTTAATCTACCAACTTGTTCAGACTCTTCTCAACTTTTGAAAACAGTTTACGGACGCTTCCCAACAACGGATGCTGCTCTATTGCTTATTCAATCTCAACTCCTGAAAATAGTTTACGGATTCTCCAGACATGGACGTCAATCTGTTGCTTATTCGGACCCCCAATTCAGAGATGTTCCGAAACATGGATGCCCTTCTGATACTTGTCCGCTCACCATTGACATACAGTTCAACATGTCCAGATGGCATCTATGAGCCCATCCTCCTACCAACAGTCGCCAAATGGCATCTTGAAGCCCATTCTCAGATGGCATCTCTAAGCCCATCCCCCGACAAGACTCTATCGTACCAGGTGGCATCTTTAAGCCCATCACCAAATGGCATCTGTAAGCCCATTCACCTCTACCATCACATCGCCGAGTGCAAATTTTCTGGGCACTTTAGTGTCCAATCTTCTTTTATCTTCAAGTCGCGAAAGGCAAACTTGCCAATCTAACTCTTCAGGTCCAAGAAGATTGAACAGGGGCAACTGTTGTACCCCAAAATTTGCCCTCGCATTTTTCCACAAGAAATCACAGCTTCAGGCGTTTCCTGATTTTTCAGATTGGCTCAAGAATCGGTCAAACGGACTTTTCTCGTCAGTCAGACAAAATTAGGGTTTTATTGATTTTTCAGGGCTCTGGATTGTTTCACACAATTGGCTTAGGGTTTTGGTTGATTCTGGCTCAACTTTGATCAGGCGAATGCTCTTTGGCATTTAATCAGGAATTAGGGTTTGTGCGCGCGTTCTCAGAAGAATTTAAATTCCACAGCACTTTGCAAGTTATTCCGAGATTTAATTTGAATTTGCATTGTTTGATTTAATCAGTAAAAGAAGGCAGTTGGTTTGAATTCACGTTCGTTTGATTGAACCAGTCAAAAGATATGCGCAGTTTGGATTTACAGTGCTTGGTAAAAATCAGGGAAAAAAGGAATGCGCCTGATCAATGTTTTGATTAACCATTGATTCACTTTGGAGATACCAGGTTTAACTGATCAATGTGCTAAAGTATTGTCTATTTAAATTATTTATTATTCTAAATTAAGTGATTGAAATTTATTTTTCAATTATTTTAATTCAAAGAGTTTTAAATAATAGATAAACAATAAAGAAAGAGGAAATAGAATTGATTGGATAATAAAGACTTTTATTGATTCTTGAATTATTTGTACAATTATTGTTTATAATTTAATTACAAACAATGGTTTTACATTAATTTAAATATTAAATAAAAAGAAAACTATCCTATTTTTTCTAATTCTTCAGTCTTCATTTAGTACCCCTCCATCCATTTTTATTCATCTGCAAAAGAAAAGGAGAAAAGTCAGTGACTGATAAATAAAAAGACAGATAAAATTGCAGTCATCATTAAGGGCCACTGACTGGGATCGGTTAACCCTCTCTGCAAATCACGGGATTTCTCCCGGTTCACAAAGAGGGAAGAATGTTATTTGTTAAATCATGAATGCAAAGTTGAAAAAATGCAAAGTGTCAAAACTGCATAAATTCAAAATCTCAAAACTCCAAGTTCAAACCCAACTAAAAATCAAATTGCAACTTTCTGTCAAAATCCAAAAGTGTCAAACTTGCTGTCAAATGCCAAAAAGTCTACTCAAAGCTGTCAAGAAGAGGATTTGACAAAGATATCAAAGAAGATACAAAGTACAAAAGCTGTCAAGAAAAGATAAGATATGCAAGCAAGCTATATTCACTTTTCATCATTTCCCAATGGCCCTTTCAGGAAAAAAGTACAGCAACAAACATATTTTAACATATTTAGCTGTACTAAGAGAGAAAAGAAAAGAGATAAGTAAGCAGGTTTTAGGCTTTAGGCAGAGATAGAGAAAGATATACAAAAGAGAAAAAAGGAGGAGAAAGATATCAAACAGAAAACACCTCCAAAACTCAGAACCTGCTAAAGCTCAGGCCTGCAAGCATAATTTGCAAATCAGCCTCAAGCTTAACAAGAACCTCCAAACACATAACCTGCATCAGCATAAACCTGCATCAGCATAAACCTGCTAAGCCCTTTAACCTGTTAAGGCAAAAACCAGCAATAACCTGCAATGGCCTAAAAACCTTACAACCTGCATATGCCAAACCGGCCTCAACATACAAACCTGAAGCTCAATCCAAGTCCATAACCAACAATAACCAAGCCTTACCTGCTAAGACCCTCAAAACCTGCCTAATCCCAAACTCAAACCATACAAACCTGTCAAACAGTAAACATGGCCTAAACTCAAACCATCAAAACCTGTCAAGCCCTTAAACTCCAAGAGCCAAAAACCCTTAACCTGCTATTTCACAAACCTTAAACTCAAACACCTCCAGCAAAACCTGTCCAGTTCAAACCTTAAACATTCAAAGCCTAATCATCAAAAACCAGCATATGCCAAAAAAACCTTGTGCCTATCATCACATTCAAAACAATCAAACCTACTGTCAAACCTAAACCTGCAATGGCCTAATAAACCCACTTACTGTCGAAAACAAAACCTGCATTAGCTTTACCTTCAAAAGCCACAAGACCAAACCAAGTCCTAAACTGATAAGCCTTAACCATAAAAGCCTCAGACCTGCAATCATACTGCCTAAAACCAGTGAAATCATAGCGTACTGCATAATACCATCCAAACATCAAGCCCTCAGTGAATACATCATTGGGCAAAAGGCAACTATCAAGCTCAACAGTCTCAAAGGTATTCAAAGGCACATAAACGAAATACGTTCAAAGGCAATCAGAAAAGACTCATAGGCGTTCATCATAATCAATAGTTTCAAAGGGCAAATTCGAGGCAAAAGGGAAGAAGAAAGTAAAAGGAAGCGAATCGAAAGGCAACACAGGCATCAATCTCAGAAGGCAACTCAAAGCAAAGTACCAAGGCAACAAACATTTCAAAAAGCAACTCAAAAGGCAAATCGTTCAGAAGCAACATCAAAGCATACAGGCGAGGCCCCTCAGAACTCTGAGTTCATCATAGGGTGGAAAAAGAAGCAACAAGCATATAGTGGCAAAGAAGAAGAAGAAAGAAGCGAATATCAAAATTAGGTTTTCAATTCATCATTAAACCCAATAAACAAAAGAAATACACAAAGATACCAGGAAGCTCAAAGAGTCCAGCATCGCGCCTCCACATCTCCCTCCGCCCTTGGCCTCCTAGCCTTCCTCACCTTCCTTCCTCCTTCTCCAGGTAGTATTTCACCCTCACTTTTCTTTCATGATGCCTCAACAATCATTGCAATAAGAATAAGAATCAGAAATGAACATAAATCGCGACATGCACAATCTTAACAAACCCTAACGAATTAAGATTGAAATTGTTACCTAATTCTATCGCCTTAACATTGTCGTTGGAGGGAAGAGGAAAAGGAGGCATAGAAGCTGGTGGCCTTGGGCTGAAGAACTCAGAAGCGAACGAAGAAGGGCTGAAGAACTCAGAAACGAACAAACGAACGCCGCCGCTACACAAAACCTAAGCGTATGACCAACTGAATACCAAAACAATAAACCCTAAAAACGGTTGTTTGCACTATGGGCCTTGCCCGTTTCAATCCCATCTAAGCCCAAGACAATTCCTCATACCCCCCCCCCCCCCTGTCTCTAGTATCGGTTTGAACTTAATGCCCATAAAACCCATTTAGAGTTTTAAACCCTTTTCTTTTATAAAACAAACATTATTCTTATTAATTAATTAATTTAACCCTTTTTAAACAAGTGTTTTATTAATAACTTAATACTAACTTTTCTCTTTTTATATATAACATCTTCAAAATACATTTTTCTCTAACTTAATATATGTTTACAATAATACTTTAATAAATGAAAATACATTTTTATTGCACCATATAATAAATATTGAAAATACTTTTCATTTAATTTGTTTATAATAAATAAAAATATTTTTTTTCTACTTTGTTTCTTGATATTTATTTAAATATACTTTTTTATAATAAATAAAGATACATTTTGATACATAATATAATTGAAAACATTTTCTTTTCATTAAAACTTTCTTTTTGTATATATTAAGAAAATACAAGATTATTAATTAAATTTAAATAGACATTTAATTTTTCTTTAAGTTAAACAATACTTAATACATGTTCAATTTCACATCCTAACCTGTAAATAATTACATACTTACACAACACATCTCACACTTACACAATACAACTACATTTACATTGCCCCTATACACATTTGTTTATCTTATACATCGATATACCTTATTTACATTTGATCGCAAATTCGATTTGGTTGTAACTTATGGGATACTATAAGTCTCATCCCCATTCATAAACTTGTACCCCCACTCCCTGATACTTATTTTGTAATAGCGTAGACTTTACATTTTCGCAATTTACCGCTTTCAATTATACCATGGTTAGACCTAGGGTTTGCATGTACATAAAATCAAACGCTAGATAACCTAATACAAGATAAATGCATGAAATCAATACACAATCACACTTGCACCCTCTAGGGTAATCCCACATATTGCCTTCCAAAATGGGCCATGCTTGCACATCGAGTATCTTTGGCAAAACAAATTCAAATGATCATAAGTCCCTCAATGACGCTTTCGAATGTTGCCTAAAACGGAATGATCATAGTCCCTTCAAAGCAATTTGCCAAAGACACTTGGCACCATTGCATTCATGGTCCATACGATGACCCGCGCCCGTCCCGAATAAACTTCCTAAACGCAAGATTGTCCACCAAATTCAATGGTGGAACAAAATTGTTAAAAAGGGTTGAAAACATAGAGAAAACCTTTGAGTACAATAGGGTAGACAAAACTCTTAGTTACTTGAGATCGACTTGCAAAAACACTTGCCTTCTTTTCAAAAACCACAATCCACAAGCACTTTCAAAACAAACTCTCAAAGCATTTTGAAACATCTTTTCAAAAAGATACACGCCTTTGTAAAATATTCGAGTAAAGAATTGTTACAAGGTTAGCCTAAGACAAGGCATCTTCTTCCAAAACATTTTCAAAAACACTCACACACACACACCATTTTTCAAGCAATCGAAAATCAAGGCAAGTGATCTAAAGACCAAGTAACTAAGAGCCCATGGATAACCATGGATGAAAAGGGTGCTAATACCTTCCCTTTTCATAATCTACCCCTCGAACCCACGAAATATCTCAAAAGGTTTTTGCTGTGCTTTTTCAACCTTTCCTTTAGGATAAAATAAAAAGTCGGTGGCGACTCTTGCTCAACCGCACAAGTGCGAATACGAACGCAAAACACATAGTCAGCTCTCCCACCGTATCACAGAACTGGCGACTCTGCTGGGGATAAATTTAAAAGTGGGGTTACCTTAGGGTTTAGATCACCTTTACTTTCTTGCTTTGATTGACTGGATTGCTTTATCCTTTGGGTTCTTGTTTGGGTTTGTTGTAAATCCTCCACCCGGATTTGGGGGCACCTTCTTAGATAAATAGCAAAAAAACTGCGAGGGAACTGTGTGGGGTATACCGACACGGTTGAAGCAGTAAGCTATGTTAGTGTGACATATTTGTGAGTACCAGTAACCCTTGAGTAGTCAAGGAGAGTACGGGGCCGCTGTGTGATGTCATGAAGCACTAACGAACTCTTAGAACCTTAATTGACCATCTTAGCCTTTTTAGGGGTAGCGAGATGACCGACTTTGGTGCAGTCCAAAGTCGGTAGATACTCGATGCTACACTCATTTGAGGATTGTTTTCTTGGAATATTTTGGTCGCCAGTAAGTGGCTAAACCGAAACAATGAACACAGAAAACAATCCAATGATATTGAGCTCCTTAGAACCCGGTTTCTATTTTAGGACAGGATGAGCCAACTAACTTCAAGAGGGTAGTACCTGAACCTCATGCAAGCCTAAACCTAAGGACTTGTTTGCTTTGTGTGAATATGTTTGTCTGTGTATACACTTACTTGCTTGTGCATACATGCACATAACATCATGACATCATACCATAGCATTTTCAATAACCATTTCAAGGATCTCGAGGTTTCTTTGATGCAGGGTTACGTTGAACCAGACGTCTACCAAGGGGTAAGGGGTTTCTCCTCTAACCAATGCCAACCAAAGTTCAAATACAACAACTTGAATCAGTGGCTATGACCCACTTGACATGGTGAGCTTGATTCTCGTGGAAAGACGTCCACCGGTGCAAAGTTCTCCAATCCAAGAGCAGAGTTCAACCTCTAACATTTTCTTGTGTTTACCCCAAGAGATCCTTGAAAGCATGCATCCACATATCATGCATTGCATTTTGACAGTCTTTCCTTTTTCAGGTTTCCTTACTCTCCTGCTGTTTATTTCAGCAAGAGATGGCTCTAGAAAGGTCTGTCAAAGACATCCAAGACCAGACTGCTCAGCTGCAGGAGATGTTCCTGGACTTGTCTCTGGGGCAAGAAGAGATGAAAGCTCTCCTCACAAAGAGCTTGGAGAATTCCAACAATGCCAGGAGTGATCAGCTGGCGGAGCTGCAGTTTGATCTGACAACCTTGAGGACCCAAGTGATGGGACAGTTGGTGGGCCAGATGGCTCTCATCCAAGACCTATCTCAAAGACAAGAGGAACTCAGAGTTCTTGTCCGCCAACTGCTTCCAAACAACCAACTGGGGCAAACATATGAGGTCGAAGAGTAAATCACCGCTCAGCCCCCATCCACTCAAGAAGACAAGGGGAAAGCTCCTTTGCTTACTTCAGGGTCACAAGCCCATCAACAACCTCGCCAGCGTCAACGGGGCAATCAGCGTAAGCAAGAAACGTCGGGAAGATAGTTCACGGAGACTGAAATACCATCATTTTTCATACTGAAGCGTCTGTTGGAGGTCAACTTGCTTACCGTAAAGGACCCTCCTCAGAAGCCCAATATCTCCTCTCCTCACTATCATCCCGATGCATTTTGTGTTTACCACTCCTACAGCCCAGGACACGACACCAACGATTGTTGGGCCTTGAAGAACAAGATTCAAGATCTGATCGACATCGGGGTGCTGGAATTCATGCCAGACGGCGAGATGAAAATCTTCCGTTAAAAGGTTCTCCACTTGAAATGACGAAGCTCAAGCTGAAAGACTTTTGCTCTTTTTGAATTTTCAAAGTTGTAATTTCTTTTGTTGTCAAACAATTATCTGTTGATGTTAAACTCTGTTTTCATTAATGCATTGCATATGTTTGTCTTGAATTCATCCATTCGTTTCACTACTCTTATGCTTTTCTTTATGATATTTGACTCTTGATAAAAAGTTGTAAGCCTTTAGAGGGAGGATGACGAAACAATACCATGATCTTATACAGTATGCTTCTGAACGGACCTTGCTGATGATGTACAGGCATTTCTTTCAAATCCCAAACACTGGAGTTATAAGGAAGTTAATCCCTAGTCAACCCCTTCAAGCCAAAGAAGTAGGAGTTTTCTGTTCTAAACGATCAAAACCTTTGATATAAACCTGGGGCAGGGTAGTCTCTCAGTTTAATTCAAAAGAAAATGCGCATTGAAGTCGCAAACTCTCAGTTCATAACACAACGAACGACGTCGAAAAAGAAAGCATTCCTTTGGGATCAAAAGACGAGGGTGGTTCCCTATCACATAGACAGTCAATCTCTCAAAAGAGAAAAGCCCACCAAGCCAAAACCTATAAAGGAGGCTTAAGAAAGCTGGGGCATCCCGCTGACGGTAATCCCGGAAAACGGTAACAGTCAGGCAAAAGTTAGGGATAACAAATCAAAATCAAAATAGTGAGGTCATTACAAAATCCTCGACAACATGAAAAAATGTTGAAAAAGAAAAAAGGAGATAATGACTGTCTCCCCGAATTCAACTGGTGAACCATCGCCCAAAAGCCGTTCCAAACTCAAAACAGAGTGTGACGCACAATTAACTGAGATTAGGTTGAAGGACATCACGAAGAGCGGGTGGGTACAAATATACTTTGAGCCTTTATCCTTTGTTTCTTAAACCGTGAACCAGGCCACGTTACAACCCTTCAAAAGTCCTAATTGAAGCATGGGTTAGTTCGAAAACATACTGTTACAAAAGGTATCCTGACTCCTGTAAGGCTTTACTCTAAATCTTGTGTTGATTTGTCTTATAAAAAGTTTTCTGCTAAAAACGCATTTTTCAAAACTTTAAGACAAACATAAACTTTGCATTGCTTGAATATCACTGTCTGCATTTGGTTTTTTGTTTGACAGCGAAGAAATTCATACAGCGAATGTTCGGAGGAACGAAAACTCTCTCAGTAAGTAAAAATCACTTCAAGAGGATAACACTTCCATTGCAAATCTCCTATCAACAAGGGGCATGACATGTCAAAGTTCAATTAACCTTGGGCAGTCCAGTCAAGGTCCAACAGATCTTTCAAAGTTCAATTAACCTGGGGCAGTCCAGTCAAGATTTCAAGAAATCTCTCAATATGCAGAGTAATCTGATTCAAGACTCCTTCATCACCACTTGGGGCATTCGAATGTCAAAAGTGTTCACAAACCGATGCAGCTTTACACGAGCTCATCGTCAGGAAGCCCTACACCGGTTCCTCTTCAAGATTTCTGAAAACAGTTTATGGATTCTTCCCAACAACGGATGTTAATATATCAGCTTGTTCAGATGCAACCTTTGAAAACAGTTTACGGACGCTTCCCAACAACGGATGCTGCTCTATTGCTTATTCAATCTCAAGATTTCTGAAAATAGTTCACGGGTTCTCCAAGTAACGGATTTTAACCTATCACTTGTTCAGATTCTTCTCAAGACTTCTGAAAACAGTTTATGGATTCTTCCCAACAACGGATGTTAATCTATCAGCTTGTTCAGATGCAACTTTTGAAAACAGCTTACGGACGCTTCCCAACAACGGATGTTGCTCTATTGCTGATTCAACTTCAAGATTTCTGAAAATAGTTCACGGGTTCTCCAAGTAACGGATGTTAACCTATCACTTGTTCAGATTCTTCTCAAGACTTCTGAAAACAGTTTATGGATTCTTCCCAACAACGGATGTTAATCTATCAGCTTGTTCAGATGCAACCTTTGAAAACAGTTTACGGACGCTTCCCAACAACGGATGCTGCTCTATTGCTTATTCAGTCTCAAGATTTCTGAAAACAGTTCACGGGTTCTCCAAGTAACGGATGTTAACCTATCGCTTGTTCAGATTCTTCTCAAGCTAACTCCACTCAGAGTCAAGCTTCATTATCCCCAGCAAAGCTAAAACTTCAAATTATCAATCCCCAGCGGAGCCAGACCATTGAACCTTCTCCCCACAGAGTTTTGGGAGGGCAAATCTTGAGTTCCCCAGTGAAGTCGCCAGAGTTACTTCCCACCGAGCTGAAGATTCTGAATCTTACCTCCCCAGCATTGAGTCAATTAGTTTGGAACTCCCCAGTAGAGGTCAACAGGAGTTCTCCTCCACAGCAGCAGCCAGAGAATTATTCTCCCAGGCAGCAATCAAGATTCTTTTGCCTTCAGCCATCCAGGAGTCCTGTATCCTCAGCCAGATAGCTCATCAGCTTACATGCGCATTCACCACATTCATGTCATGTCACATACATTGCATCATGCATCATAACATTGCATATAACTAACCCTTTACCTTTTCAGGTAAGATCAGTCGGCAGACAAAGATTATCTCCCAAGATTCATCCAGAAATGGTTCAGATGTGACCCGGACACAGCGACATTCTGATACTTATTCCAGATCCATTCAGACGCATCATCAGAGAACCCTACACCGGTTCCTCTTCGACTTCAAGACTTCTGAAAACAGTTTACGGATTCTTCCCAACAACGGATGTTAATCTATCAACTTGTTCAGACTCTTCTCAACTTTTGAAAACAGTTTACGGACGCTTCCCAACAACGGATGCTGCTCTATTGCTTATTCAATCTCAACTCCTGAAAATAGTTTACGGATTCTCCAGACATGGACGTCAATCTGTTGCTTATTCGGACCCCCAATTCAGAGATGTTCCGAAACATGGATGCCCTTCTGATACTTGTCCGCTCACCATTGACATACAGTTCAACATGTCCAGATGGCATCTATAAGCCCATCCTCCTACCAGCAGTCGCCAAATGGCATCTTGAAGCCCATTCTCAGATGGCATCTCTAAGCCCATCCCCCGACAAGACTCTATCGTACCAGGTGGCATCTTTAAGCCCATCACCAAATGGCATCTGTAAGCCCATTCACCTCTACCATCACATCGCCGAGTGCAATTTTTCTGGGCACTTTAGTGTCCAATCTTCTTTTATCTTCAAGTCGCGAAAGGCAAACTTGCCAATCTAACTCTTCAAGTCCAAGAAGATTGAACAGGGGCAACTGTTGTACCCCAAAATTTGCCCTCGCATTTTTCCACAAGAAATCACAGCTTCAGGCGTTTCCTGATTTTTCAGATTGGCTCAAGAATCGGTCAAACGGACTTTTCTCGTCAATCAGACAAAATTAGGGTTTTATTGATTTTTCAGGGCTCTGGATTGTTTCACACAATTGGCTTAGGGTTTTGGTTGATTCTGGCTCAACTATGATCAGGCGAATGCTCTTTGGCATTTAATCAGGAATTAGGGTTTGTGCGCGCGTTCTCAGAAGAATTTAAATTCCACAGCACTTTGCAAGTTATTCCGAGATTTAATTTGAATTCGCATTGTTTGATTTAATAAGTAAAAGAAGGCAGTTGGTTTGAATTCATGTTCGTTTGATTGAACCAGTCAAAAGATATGTGCAGTTTGGATTTACAGTGCTTGGTAAAAATCAGGGAAAAAAGGAATGCGCCTGATCAATGTTTTGATTAACTATTGATTCGCTTTGGAGATACCAGGTTTAACTGATCAATGTGCTAAAGTATTGTCTATTTAAATTATTTATTATTCTAAATTAAGTGATTGAAATTTATTTTTCAATTATTTTAATTCAAAGAGTTTTAAATAATAGATAAACAATAAAGAAAGAGGAAATAAAATTGATTGGATAATAAAGACTTTTATTGATTCTTGAATTATTTGTACAATTATTGTTTATAATTTAATTACAAACAATGGTTTTACATTAATTTAAATATTAAATAAAAAGAAAACTATCCTATTTTTTCTAATTCTTCAGTCTTCATTTAGTACTCCTCCATCCATTTTTATTCATCTGCAAAAGAAAAGGAGAAAAGTCAGTGACTGATAAATAAAAAGACAGATAAAATTGCAGTCATCATTAAGGGCCACTGACTGGGATCAGTTAACCCTCTCTGCAAATCACGGGATTTCTCCCGGTTCACAAAGAGGGAAGAATGTTATTTGTTAAATCATGAATGCAAAGTTGAAAAAATGCAAAGTGTCAAAACTGCATAAATTCAAAATCTCAAAACTCCAAGTTCAAACCCAACTAAAAATCAAATTGCAACTTTCTGTCAAAATCCAAAAGTGTCAAACTTGCTGTCAAATGCCAAAAAGTCTACTCAAAGCTGTCAAGAAGAGGATTTGACAAAGATATCAAAGAAGATACAAAGTACAAAAGCTGTCAAGAAAAGATAAGATATGCAAGCAAGCTATATTCACTTTTCATCATTTCCCAATGGCCCTTTCAGGAAAAAAGTACAGCAACAAACATATTTTAACATATTTAGCTGTACTAAGAGAGAAAAGAAAAGAGATAAGTAAGCAGGTTTTAGGCTTTAGGCAGAGATAGAGAAAGATATACAAAAGAGCAAAACACAGTAAGAGAAAAAGGAGGAGAAAGATATCAAACAGAAAACACCTCCAAAACTCAGAACCTGCTAAAGCTCAGGCCTGCAAGCATAATTTGCAAACCAGCCTCAAGCTTAACAAGAACCTCCAAACACATAACCTGCATCAGCATAAACCTGCTAAGCCCTTTAACCTGTTAAGGAAAAAACCAGCAATAACCTGCAATGGCCTAAAAACCTTACAACCTGCATATGCCAAACCAGCCTCAACATACAAACCTGAAGCTCAATCCAAGTCCATAACCAACAATAACCAAGCCTTACCTGCTAAGACCCTCAAAACCTACCTAATCCCAAACTCAAACCATACAAACCTGTCAAACATTAAACATGGCCTAAACTCAAACCATCAAAACCTGTCAAGCCCTTAAACTCCAAGAGCCAAAAACCCTTAACCTGCTATTTCACAAACCTTAAACTCAAACACCTCCAGCAAAACCTGTCCAGTTCAAACCTTAAACATTCAAAGCCTAATCATCAAAAACCAGCATATGCCAAAAAAACCTTGTGCCTATCATCACATTCAAAACAATCAAACCTACTGTCAAACCTAAACCTGCAATGGCCTAATAAACCCACCTACTGTCGAAAACAAAACCTGCATTAGCTTTACCTTCAAAAGCCACAAGACCAAACCAAGTCCTAAACTGATAAGCCTTAACCATAAAAGCCTCAGACCTGCAATCATACTGCCTAAAACCAGTGAAATCATAGCGTACTGCATAATACCATCCAAACATCAAGCCCTCAGTGAATACATCATTGGGCAAAAGGCAACTATCAAGCTCAACAGTCTCAAAGGTATTCAAAGGCACATAAACAAAATACGTTCAAAGGCAATCAGAAAAGCCTCATAGGCGTTCATCATAATCAACAGTTTCAAAGGGCAAATTCGAGGCAAAAGGGAAGAAGAAAGTAAAAGGAAGCGAATCGAAAGGCAACACAGGCATCAATCTCAGAAGGCAACTCAAAGCAAAGTACCAAGGCAACAAACATTTCAAAAAGCAACTCAAAAGGCAAATCGTTCAGAAGCAACATCAAAGCATACAGGCGAGGCCCCTCAGAACTCTGAGTTCATCATAGGGTGGAAAAAGAAGCAACAAGCATACAGTGGCAAAGAAGAAGAAGAAAGAAGCGAATATCAAAATTAGGTTTTCAATTCATCATTAAACCCAATAAACAAAAGAAATACACAAAGATACCAGGAAGCTCAAAGAGTCCAGCATCGCGCCTCCGCCTCTCCCTCCGCCCTTGGCCTCCTAGCCTTCCTCACCTTCCTTCCTTCTTCTCCAGGTAGTATTTCACCCTCACTTTTCTTTCATGATGCCTCAACAATCATTGCAATAAGAATAAGAATCAGAAATGAACATAAATCGCGACATGCACAATCTTAACAAACCCTAACGAATTAAGACTGAAGTTGTTACCTAATTCTGTCGCCTTAACATTGTCGTTGGAGGGAAGAGGAAAAGGAGGCATAGAAGCTGGTGGCCTTGGGCTGAAGAACTCAGAAGCGAACGAAGAAGGGCTGAAGAACTCAGAAACGAACAAACGAACGCCGCCGCTACACAAAACCTAAGCGTATGACCAACTGAATACCAACACAATAAACCCTAAAAACGTTTGTTTGCACTATGGGCCTTGCCCGTTTCAATCCCATCTAAGCCCGAGACAATTCCTCATACCCCCCCCTGTCTCCAGTATCGGTTTGAACTTAATGCCCATAAAGCCCATTTAGAGTTTTAAACCCTTTTCTTTTATAAAACAAACATTATTCTTATTAATTAATTAATTAAACCCTTTTTAAACAAGTGTTTTATTAATAACTTAATACTAACTTTTCTCTTTTTATATATAACATCTTCAAAATACATTTTTCTCTAACTTATATATGTTTACAATAATACTTTAATAAATGAAAATACATTTTTATTGCACCATATAATAAATATTGAAAATACTTTTCATTTAATTTGTTTATAATAAATAAAAATACTTTTTTTCTACTTTGTTTCTTGATATTTATTTAAATATACTTTTTTATAATAAATAAAGATACATTTTGATACATAATATAATTGAAAACATTTTCTTTTCATTAAAACTTTCTTTTTGTATATATTAAGAAAATACAAGATTATTAATTAAATTTAAATAGACATTTAATTTTTCTTTAAGTTAAACAATACTTAATACATGTTCAATTTCACATCCTAACCTGTAAATAATTACATACTTACACAACACATCTCACACTTACACAATACAAATACATTTACATTTCCCCTATACACATTTGTTTATCTTATACATCGATATACCTTATTTACATTTGATCGCAAATTCGATTTGGTTGTAACTTATGGGATACTATAAGTCTCATCCCCATTCATAAACTTGTACCCCCACTCCCGGATACTTATTTTGTAATAGCGTAGACTTTACATTTTCGCAATTTACCGCTTTCAATTATACCATGGTTAGACCTAGGGTTTGCATGTACATAAAATCAAACGCTAGATAACCTAATACAAGACAAATGCATGAAATCAATACACAATCACACTTGCACCCTCTAGGGTAATCCCACATATTGCCTTCCAAAATGGGCCATGCTTGCACATCGAGTATCTTTGGCAAAACAAATTCAAATGATCATAAGTCCCTCGATGACGCTTTCGAATGTTGCCTAAAACGGAATGATCATAGTCCCTTCAAAGCAAATTGCCAAAGACACTTGGCACCATTGCATTCATGGTCCATACGATGACCCGCGCCCGTCCCGAATAAACTTCCTAAACGCAAGATTGTCCACCAAATTCAATGGTGGAACAAAATTGTTAAAAAGGGTTGAAAACATAGAGAAAACCTTTGAGTACAATAGGGTAGACAAAACTCTTAGTTACTTGAGATCGACTTGCAAAAACACTTGCCTTCTTTTCAAAAACCACAATCCACAAGCACTTTCAAAACAAACTCTCAAAGCATTTTGAAACATCTTTTCGAAAAGATACACGCCTTTGTAAAATATTCGAGTAAAGAATTGTTACAAGTTTAGCCTAAGACAAGGCATCTTCTTCCAAAACATTTTCAAAAACACTCACACACACACCATTTTTCAAGCAATCGAAAATCAAGGCAAGTGATCTAAAGACCAAGTAACTAAGAGCCCATGGATAACCATGGATGAAAAGGGTGCTAATACCTTCCCTTTTCATAATCTACCCCCCGAACCCACGAAATATCTCAAATGGTTTTTGCTGTGCTTTTTCAACCTTTCCTTTAGGATAAAATAAAAAGTCGGTGGCGACTCTTGCTCAACCGCACAAGTGCGAATACGAACGCAAAACACATAGTCAGTTCTCCCACCGTATCACAGATAACACCATATATTTATGATTTAATTAAAACCTTTTACCATTTCCAGCACTTTCCTTTATCTTTCTGTCAAATAACATTTATAAGTTTTCTCATTTACAGTCTTTTCACTTCGAAATCTCTTCATTAAAGTTTTACATTTCAATGCTTTCTTCACATTTCAAGCACTTTACATTTCAGAAAACTGTCATACTTTCCATGCCTTTACCTTCAAGCTTTATCCTTCGAACGCCTATTTTTACTTAAAGTCATTTACAGATTTCTTGCATTAAACGCTTTCTTCATATTTCAAACCTTTTACGTTCCAGAAATCCTTTACATTAACTGTTTTTATAATTCGAAACCATTTACTTGCCTTTTATGCAATTTTACATGTCTTTACAATTAACATTTATTCATGCAACTTAGTTTCGTACACGCACATTTTGATTACATCTTTAGACCTTTAAGAGAGAAATCGAAATAAGCCAAACACCTATACAACACTCAAATATCAATCATGAATATCTGTTCGATCATGAGAGTTACCCTAATGACCAAGGAATCCTAGGATCAATCTAGTCGATCCTGTGAGTTACCAGAGGAATTGAATAACAGTCAGAAAGATTATTCGATAGTTTGGAAGACTAGCGGTTGTTTACCAGAAATCACTGGAAACACTTCCGAAGACGAACACTCGAGCACCAGATAAAATCATATGAAAGACTTCATACTCTCATAGAGGAGGACAAAAACTTTGCACTCCTGGTTCAACACACCTTCTGGACATATCTGAAGGTGTGAAAAACATAAGAAAGGGGGGTTTCAATTGGGTTTTTAAAACAATAACTATTCATTTCAAAAATATTTCCCTTTAAGTTAAAATTCTTTTTTATTCACTCTTGATAATAACAATAAGTAAGAACAGAAAGTAAAGAACAAAGTATGTTTATACTAGTTCACTTGAAAATTATCAAGCTAGTCTAGTTCACCCGCCAAGGTAATTTCTCCTCACTCAATCGAGGATTTAATTCACTATAACCAAACTGATTACAATTTTCACAAGCTACCCGCAAGTGACTAACAACCTCTAAGACTCACAAGCCCTAGACTTCTTAAGGATTCAGATCTACCTTGTTCTTTAAGGAATATCAACTAATAATCAACCTGATTATTATAATGCACAAGCTACATTTGAGGGACATTCAAAGTGACGTTTCTACAGTCACAAAGGCAATTGGACAAGAAACTTTAGTAACTACCCTAGGGTTTTTAAGATCATACCGAGGAAACATCGAGAGACTTATGATCTTTAAACCGGAGGGTAGCCACTAAAATCTCTCACGTTTCGAGAGATGTGACTGTTTTCCGAAGGCAACCAAAGTGGGATACCTTAGAGGTGTATATGTGAGAGTGTGTTGTATTCAGTTATTTGTCTTGTGTTATGTTTGCTAGCGTTTTGTTTGTTACTCTTGCCATACAATCCTAATTAACATACATCTAAACAGTTAATAATTTGCGGTGATTAAAAAGTGCAAAAATGTAAATCTAACTATTACAAGGCTCCAGAGAGGGGGATTAATTACATGTCCAAAAACTTGGGGGAAATAAAGTAGTAAAGTAAAGTACTAATTATAAAATCCATTACATCCCATAAGCAGATACATTAATATAAAAATGATAACGAAAGCAATAAACGTGCGCGAATTGAAAATAACGTCTAAATCCTAAGTGAAAGGAAATCATTTTGTGTTATTTTATTTTATTTGGAAAATATTAAAATTAGACTAGTTAATTGAAAGAAAAGAAAATTTATTAATTGAAAATAATTTTAAACAAATCTTTTTTTTTTGTTGGAATTTTTATTATGCAAACTAAGTGAGTTAACCTAAATCTATTTAATTTTAAATTAAAGAAAATGGTTAAGTAATTATTAATAAATTTACAAAAATTAATTTAATAAAAAAAACTTAAAACTATATTTTTTTAATGATTTTTTTTCCTAATTTTATATTGTTATTTAAAAATAAAAAATGATTAAAAGAAATAAACAAATAAATAAAAGAAATATGAAAATGGGCCTGATAGCAAAAGAGATAGAGGGGGTATAGTTTGCAAAACGCAAGCCCAAATCAAGAAGAGACCCAGGTTGCTTTTCAATCCAATGAGGGAGGTTGTAGAAAGTGCATGATGGACTGCACGTTGAGGGCACTGGACCTGGATTGACCAACATCTGAAAGTAGGGGAATGATGGTGCACAGTGCACTTCTTTGATTTGGGAACACTGGATCTGCAGGAAACTTATTAGAAAAACAAAATTCCAGACATGGGTTCGAATCTGGTCTTGGATTCAACAGATCGTGGCTATATCATCTAGTTCAAGCCACAATCCAGATTGTGCCCTAAACCTGGTAAATCCCTAATTCTGCATCTAATCTCTCATGTATTACGTTAGAACAAATCAAAATAATGATATAGACAAGAATATATGTGTTAAATTCGTTTGAGCTGTATGTATTAAGAGATTCAATATGGAGAGTTTTACCAAAGTGAAGCAATTCGATTGGCTAGCTTCTAGGCACTTCAAGTGTGGATATGGACTGAAATAAACTCCTGGGAGTCTCAAGAATGCGAATGCAACACTGGTTTGGATGGAGGAAGGATTTTGGGAGTTTCACAACTTTGATGATTTTTTCGTGGAGCTTTGATAGGAAAATTTTGGGGTGCAACACAAGGGATATATTATGAAAAGATGGTTGGAAGTGTCTCTTCCGGTTTTCCTGACTTGGTTACTATCGGTGAGATAATTGAAGCGGGCATAAAGAGTGGGAAGATACAAGGGGTATCATATAATACCCCTTATGATTCAAAAAGACATGTTCCTAACCTCTCGCAAAAAGGGGAAGGATAAATTGATGATGTAGCCTCACAACCAAGGGCACCACAACCATTAATAACTCCACGAGGACACCGACAGGATAAAAGGCTGTAAAGAAAGTTTGACCCTCTCCCCATGCCTCACAATCAATTACTGTAGCATCTACTTGAAGCATCTTTGGTAGAGCAAATGCCTCTAGCTCCTCCAATTGGGGAACCTCCACCAATGCACGACGCAAACGCCAGGTGCGACTATCATGCCAATTCTCTGGGGCATACTATAGAAAAATGTTAGGCCTTCAGGCACAAGGTTCAGGATTTGTTGGATTCTCAAGATATCACTTTTGAAAAACCGAACACCAAGACGAATCACATGCCTCCACATGGTGGTTCGACTGTAAATGCAATTGAGGTGGTCACTGACCATGGAGGGGTCAAAGAGCAGTTTCCTCCCATTCAGGAAGTCTTTATCAACAAAGGGGTAGAGCATAGTGGACAAGTAGCAATGACATCCAACAAGGGCAACATCAAAAGGGGCATCTGACTTCATCCATGAATGTGCCCCAGACAAAGAACTCAAAGAACTGGACATCTATGGAGATTCCCTGTATCATTTTCTTTCTAAAGTAGTTTTTCTTGTTTTTGAAATAACCTATGTCAAGCTCGAGGCATAGGGGTTGCTTGTAAGGGTCCCCCATTTTGTTTCAAACAATATTCACGATTAATAAAAGTTATATTTCACATTCAATTAAGATCTCTGTCTTTCTCTTGCATTTATCCCTTATATTTAAAATGACAATACTTCTCTCCATGCGCATTTTCAAAATTTACATACTAAAAACTACACCAAAACATGATAAAAGTGCAGATCCATGCCTAAAACACCGATATTGTTACTGCTGCTATCCAATATAATTTTGATGCACCCATCAACCAAGTTGAAGAGGAAGATGATGAATATCATGAACTTACTAAAGAATTGGAGAGGGAGATAGAGAACTGATAGTATACAACCATACCAGAAATCTATTCAGACCATTAACCTTGGCACAGAGGAAGATCCGAAAGAAATCAAGCAAGGCACAACATTGGAGAAAAGCATCAAAGGAAGGTTGATCAAGATATTACGTGAATATGTGGATATATCTACCTAGTCTTACAGAGACATGCCAAAATTGGATACAGACATTGTGGTACACAAAATACATCTCAAGGAAGGTTGCTCCCTGGTTAGACATGTCCAACGAAATTCGAGAAGAGGTCCTCAAACAATTTGACGGAGGGTTCTTAACGCCGATAGATTATCCACCTCAGATAGCTAACATCGTGCCAGTACCCAAAAAAAAAGATGACAAAGAATGTATATGTGTAAATTATCGGGATCTGAACAAAACAAGTCTCAAAGACGATTTCCCATTACCTCACATATATGTTTGGGCGGACAATACAACTCAAGCTTCGGCATTATTATTCATAGATGATTTCTCAGGCTATAATCAAATCAAAATAGCACCCGAAGATATGGAAAAGACTACTTTCATGACACTTTGGGACACTCTCTGTTACAAGGTAATGTCATTCGATCTGAAGAATGCAAGTGAAACTTATCAAGAAACAATGGGTCCAATATGAACAACAAAATGATGAAAGTTAAGCGATAATTTTGAGATCGAACATCATAAATTCTTTACCATATCAATCCAAAATGAGCGGAGCCATTGAAGCTTCCACAGATTTAATGGTACTAATAATTGGAAATCAAATAATATTTCTTCATTCCTTTCACAGAAACAGAAACTAAATCAAACGCATATGAATTTGGATTGTTCATAATCAATACAGAATCAGGATTATTAGGATATTACAGACAAATTAAAGCTATTTCCAAATTCATATATCTCTAAGAAAGGCTATAAAAATCGTGACATAATAGAAAAAAAAGGAGGACAAAAAGAAAAGAAAAATGATAGCTTCACTGTCATTATCTTTAACTTCCTTCCATACATCCACTGCCATATCTCCAAGCTTATTCCATCTTTCATCCGTAAACCCAATCAACTTCGTTCGCTCCCAGTTGCTTCATCCTCTCCCTCCATCACTGCTATTTCAATGTTCACAACCGAAAACCCACATCATCCTCCCTTCACTCATTATCATCATTTGAATATCGAACTCCAATCTCCTGCAACCGCCGCCAAACCCGCGTCTGAAGCTTCTCCGCCGCATCCCACGGATCGAAGCAACCATGAACTCCGATCCCAGCAATCTCCGTCTCCCTTCGGCGACGGCGACTCTTGACGAAACTCCATCCGTCGATCGCCCAACACCGCCACGCCACAGATCCCGACGGATCTCCGACCGCACCTGTTGCAACCCACCCGACTATCACACTTCGTCTCCCACCATCGATTCACCGTGCCAGGTTATTCATATTGTTTTTATTGTTTTGGGTATTATGCTTATTGGGTTTGGGTTGTTTTGAATAATATAGAAAGATGGAGGTCATCATGAAAAAGAAGAGAGAAGAAACGTTGTTGTAAGTGAGAAAGAGGAAATTTTGTGTGAATATGAAACCAATGACTTTTTTTTATGTGTAAATTATATATATATATATATATATATATTTTTTTTATAATAACAAATTCCATGTGTAGGGTTCTAAGTGGTTATAAGGTATAAAAAACAATGATAAAAAACTTTCCAATATGGTGGTGTGTGTAGTCCGCCTCCTCCTTTCTTTTATGGCACACTATGCATATTTTATATTTTTGTCATATTTATCAATAGAAAATTAGGGTTTAGTGATAGTAATGGGCCTTGGGCTCAAATTCTCTACTCTTTTACTAACTTCACACCATCCCCAATTCATTAGTGCGCCCTTTTATTTGTTTAAATTATTTTTTAAATTTAATTTTATTAGACTAATTTAAGTTATATTAGCCATACAAAAGGATATCACAAAAAATTATTAGTATTAATAAAATTTGTACACATTCAAAAGGTTTTTCATAATTAATTAATTCAAACCTTCTATAATAATAGGATGTCCATCTTCGAGTAATTAAATCGATCAACATATTGTCTACTGACTTATTATTCAAAATCAAACGATTAAAATCTACTCACCAAATTCACCATCCGCGAGCAACACACGGAAAATATCTGGCCACGTGATGAGGAGACTATATCAACCTCCTTCGCTCTACGTATAAAAAATATTCAACCAAACACCAAATCTTTTTTTCTCGCAAATTAAATTAATTCGAACAATTAATTTTCGGAAAGGAATACGAATATATTTAAATTAACTACGCACTTAGTCTAACAAACCCCACCATTCACGCTCTTAGACTACGTATACGGGAAATTCAAATATATTTCATAATCCATAAAAAATACAAAACAAACCGCGAACTACAAAATGCGACTCTGATTTCTCCTAAGAGGATACGTAGGGATAGGATCAAAAATCGTGGCGAGTCCCGCTAAATAAAATTCAAACCCTTTTTCCCAATAATAATTAAAAACCCTATTTCCTAAGATCGCGTTTCTAAACCTAGTATCCTTGTGAACAAGGTAGATAAGGGGTGCCTAACACCTTCCCCTCATCTAGAACCGAGTCCAAATCTAGAATCTCTGACTTTTAGGGTTATTCATTTATACTCCCTTCCTTTAGGATAAAAATTAAGGGTGACGACTCTGATTTAAAAACCAGTTGCAACAACTTGATCTGATTTCCTAATGATCAGATGGTGATTATGAGAGGGCGTAGTGCGCGCTTCCTGGACATTGCATGCATATGATCTCATAGAAATAAATATATGAAAATTAAAAGGGTACCACTGGGGCTCGAACTCAAGTCCCTATATACAAATGACGTAGCGTGCGCTTCTTTACCACTGGGGTGGCTGTCCCATCCGGTGGTAAAACAAATTGCAATAAATTTAAAATAAACTCACTTCTGGATATTTGAAATGACTACATCTTCTTCCTTGCGCACGCCAAGAACAATAACTCCATTGCTAAATCTGTAACTTCTTTATTTCTCAACCATTTTCAAAAATGTAAACATGAAAGTTGCTTGATTTTTCATCACGAATTCAACCATATAAATAACTAAATCTATAAATCAAAGATGAGCACGAATTTTTGTTGGTACCAAATTAAAACCTAATTTTTCTGAAAGTTCAACTTCAAAATTCTCCACGAATAACTAACATAAATGAAAACTAAAGGCATGGTTAGCTTCAGGGAAATGATGTCTACATTTTTCATTCACAAAGTAACCATTAATGATTATTGTATAAGAAGTTCAAAATTGAGAAAACTTACCTCAAAATTGGAAATCGTGTTTGAATTTTGAGCACTCCTGGAGGTGTTGTAATGATCTGGATAACTTCACTGAGCTCCTAGGAAGCTATTGCAATGCTTACTTTGGATTGAGAGTGGCTGGATTCTTTTGGAGAAGTCAAGTTGCAGGTTGCTATTTTTGGAAATGGAGGATGGTGCAAATTTTGTTACAGTGATGTAATAGGGCCTTGGATAGGTTTTAAATGAGGTATGGAAGCTTTGTGATGGATTTAGAGTGAAAACGCACGATGGGATTAAGAGTTTGAAGTTCAAGGTCAGGATGTGCAACAATGGAGGTTTTGAATGCCAATTCTGATTCCAAAGTGTTTTAGGGGGTTAGAGGGATATTGAATTCGTGTCTTAGCTTGCAAACAACTTCTCTATTTATAGACAAGAGGTTTTAGAGGCTCAAGTAACCAGAAATCAAAGATCACATGTTATGGTTTTGAAGCAAACTTGAAATACATTTTTCCAATGCATAGTACAAAGGCTCATAGGGTGGTTGATAGGCTGTAGATGGTTGCTTCTTCACTTTATAATGGATTGTGATCAGAAGAAACAAGTGAAAAGCTCAAGAATAATGGACTTTGTGATTAAAGTCACTTTTCCAAAATGGAAATGGTAACTTTGTTCCATTAATGGAATGATCACTTGGGCAATGGCTCAAGCACTTGAATCACAGCTCAACCAGTTGTGTAAACATTAAATTATGGAGTGATTTTTAAGTTAGAAACCTGCAAAGCAAAATTTATGCTTCATGGCTTGAGATTGGATCATGTGTTCTTCATAAAAATGCCTTGTAATTCAAGAATGAATGTTCAACTTCATCTCTTTGAATCTTTTATCTCAAAAATGATCTTTTCAAGTTCTTGGACATTTTAGAAAGCTTGAAACATTATCTACAACCTTCATGTTGACCACTTTGGCTAAATCAACTTGGAACTTGGTGAAAATTTTCCAAGAAGTTGGGACAAAAATCTAACCAAACTTGTTGAAAATTTTCCAAGAAGTTGGGACAAAAATCTAACCAAACTTGTTGAAAATTTCACTAAGTGTTTTGTTAAAATGTCAGGACTTCATGGGCCTATATCTCTTAATCCAAGCATTTTTTGGACATCAACCCTCAAGGAAAAAGTTATATAATTCATCAAGATATACAAATTTCATGTTGAAAGTTTTCTTCGAATCATCTTGCATCTTGGTGAAAAATAGTCATGAAGTAGTGAATTTCATAAGGATAAAAACACTTAGAATTTTTCTAAGTCTTGGAAATCTTGACTTTTTATTGACTTTTCTTGACTTTCTTGATTCTTGATGATCAAGTTTGATATTTTGAAGGTCTTTATGAATCTTGATCTTTGAAATTCAATGTTGACCAAAAAGTCAAAGTTTGGCTTTTGTGTGTCAGTTGACTTTTCATCAGTTGATCCAAATTTCAACTATCAATTTTGAGGATGTTTTGAACCATGCAATCAGGTCAAGATATTGTGTTTGAGTCCTTAAGATCATGATTCAAGTCATTAGGCCATGTATCAGGTCAAAAGTCAATGATCCGTCATTCTCAGTCAAAACCCTAATTTGGTCAATTTTGCCCCTTTGATGATTTGAATGCTTTCCTTGAGGAATTATGATCATCCCTTGATCAAATAATGTATATTACTTCAAAATATTGATGTTGGCCAAAAATCTTGAAGTTTGACTGTATATTGATCATAATTGACTTTTTTATCCAATACAACTAATTTTCAGTCATCTGAGCAATTGACTGAGCAATTTTGAGATGCAAGACTTGAAACTTGGCATGAGTATTCTTGGAGGTCTATAATGAACCTTGAAAGTCATTTGAGGCATTAGAAGTCCAATTTTCCTTGTGAGTACCAAAACCCTAATTTGTGGTCTTAGTGCTTAGGAGGCGAGCTTGTTTGATCAACTCTTGAGAACCCTTGAGCATTTGAGATATTTTGTGAGAAATGTCTTGAAGAAAAGGGAGGGAAAATTTTGGGGTACAACAGTCGTGGTTGAGGGCTGACACAACCGACATCTTCGATGAATTTGGAGTTTATTTTCTTCATGTTGATAGTCGTGGTTGAGGGTTAATATAACTGACATCATCGATAAATTTGGGGTTTATTTTCTTCACATTGATAGTTGTGGTTGAGGGCTGACATAACTGACATCATCGATGAATTTGGGGTTTATTTTCTTCATGTTGATAGTCGTGGTTAAGGGCTGATACAACTGACATCATCGATGAATTTGGGGTTTATTTTCTTCATGTTGATAGTCGTGGTTGAGGGTTTACACAACCGACATCATGATAAATTTGGGGGTTTATTTTCTTCACGTTGATAGTCGTGGTTGAGGGCTGACGCAATCGACATCATAGATGACTTTGGGGTTTATTTTCTTCATGTTGATAGTCGTGGTTAAGGGCTGACTAAACCGACATCGTCAATGAATTTGGAGTTTATTTTCTTCATGTTGATAGTCGTGGTTAAGGGATGACACAACATACATCATCGATGAATTTGGGTTTATTTTCTTCATGTTGATAGTCATTATTGAGGGTTGACACAACCGACATCACCGATAAATTTGGGGTTTATTTTCTTCATGTTGATAGTCGTGGTTGAGGGATGACACAACCGACATCATTGATGAATTTGAGGTTTATTTTATTCATGTTGATAGTCGTGGTTGAGGGTTGACACAACCAACATCATCAATGAATTTGGGGTTTATTTTCTTCACGATGATAGTCGTGGTTCAGGGCTGACACAACCAACATCATCGATGAATTTGGGGTTCATTTCTTCATGATGATAGTCTTGGTTGAAGATAGACACAACCAGTTTCATCAGTGAACTTGGGGTCTATTTCTTCATGATGATAGTCTTAGTTAAGGACAGACACAACCGACTTCATCAGCGAATTTGGGGTTCATTTCTTCATGATGATAGTCTTGGTTGAGGATAGACACAACTGAATTCATCAATGAATTTGGGGTTTGTTTCTTCATGATGATAGTCTTGGTTAAGGACAGACACAACCGACTTCATCAGTGAATTTGGGGTTTATTTCTTCATGATGATAGACTTGGTTGAGGACAGACACAACCGACTTCATCAGTGAACTTGGGGTTAATTTCTTCATGATAATAGTCTTGGTTGAGGATATACACAACCGACTTTATCAGTGAATTTGGGGTTCATTTCTTCATGATGATAGTCTTGGTCGAGGATAAGGTAGATTCGACTTCATTAGTGAATTTAGGATTTATTTCTTCATGATGATAGTCTTGGTTGAGATCAGACACAACCGACTTCATTAGTGAATTTAGGGTTCATTTCTTCATGTTGATAGGCTTGGTTGAGAACAAACACAACCGACATCATCATCGAAACTTCGACTTCAACCTTCAAACCTAGCATTTTTATGCTAAACAATTACTTTGGTTGAGAACAGACACAACCGATAAAAGAATCAGATCCTATCTTTGATTTAGTTATCTAAGATTTGATCATCAAAAACAGATCCTCTGCGATATAACTTATTGTGCCAGTCTCCATGCAGAAATGTTGTTATCACCCGTTGCGTCAGTCTCCATGCAACAATGTGTGAAATCTATGATATAACTCATTGTGTCAGTCTCCATGCAGCAATGTTGTTATCACTCATTGTGTCAGTCTCCATGCAGCAGTGTGTGAAATCTGCGACATAACTCATTTCGTCAGGCTCCATGCCACAATATTGTTATCAAGCTTTTTCAATTATTTATCCTCTAAGTTGCGATAGATATGCGAATTTGCAAGGTTATATTATTCATCCCCTAGGTTGTGATGAATAACGTAATCCCATCCCTGTTGTCTTTTATCCCTTAGGTTGTGATAAAGGCGCAGGTTCATCCTCGTACTATTTACTCCCTAGATTGTAGTAAACATGATGAAGTCTGCAATATAACTCATTGTGTCAGTCTCCATTCAACAATGTGTTATCAAGCTTTTTCAATCATCTATCCCCTAGGTTGTGATAGATATGTGAATTTTCAAAGTTATATTATTCATCCCCTAGGTTGTGATGAATAACGTAAGCCCACCCCTGTTGTCTTTTATCCCCTAGGTTGTGATAAAGGCATATGTTCATCCTCGTACTATTTACTCCCTAGGTTGTAGTAAACATTACAAAATATGCGATATAACACATTGCATCAGTCTCTATGCAGCGATGTGTTATCAAGTTTTTTCAATTATCTATCCCCTAGGTTGTGATTTATATGCGAATTTTCAGGGTTATATTATTCATCCCCTAGGTTGTGATGAATAACGTAAGCCCACCCCTATTGTCTTTTATCCCCTAGGTTGTGATAAAGGCACAGGTTCATCCTCGTACTGTTTACTCTCTAGGTTGTAGTGAACATGACGAAATCTGCGATATAACTCATTGCGTCAGGCTCCATGCAGCGATGTGTTATCAAGCTTTTTCAATTATCTATTCTCTAGGTTGCGATAGATATGTGAATCTTCAGGGTTATATTAATCATCCCCTAGGTTGTGGTGAATAACGTAAGCCCACCCCTATTGTCTCTTATCCCCTAGGTTGTGATAATGGTATAGGTTCATCCTCGTATTGTTTACTCCCTAGGTTGTAGCAAACATGATGAAATATGCGATATAACTCATTGCGTCAGTCTCCATGCAACAATGTGTTATCAAACTTTTTCAATCATATATCCCCTAGGTTGCGATAGATATAGAAATTGTCAGGGTTATATTATCCATCCCCTAGGTTGTGATGAATAACATAAGCCCGCCCTTGTTGTCTTTTATCTCATAGGTTGTGATAAAGGCACATGTTCATCCTTGTATTGTTTACTTCCTAGGTTGTAGTAAGCATGACGAAATCTGCAATATAACTCATTGTGTCAGTCTCCATGCAGTGATGTATTATCAAAACTTTGTTTTATTCATCCCTTAGACTGTGATGAACAGAACCGGTGTCTTAAGCTTACTGTGATAATCTCTATGCGGTGGTAAGGTATTTTCAACATGTATTATCCACTTCCTAGGTTGTAGTAGATGTAAGAAATCTGCAATATAACTCATTGCATTAGTCTTAAAGCAACAATAGGTTATTTGTCTCTCTGTAATATAATTCATTGTGTTAATCTCTATGTGACAATGGATTACCAGACTATATATTATTCATCCCATAGGCTGCGATGAATATTCAAAATTTGCGTCATTAGCTCACTATGTTAGTCTTAAAGCATTACTGAGTCAAATTTCAAACTGATATTGTTTACTATGTAACTGCGATATAGCTTGTTGCATCAGTCTCAATGTAGCAATAAATTATCAAATTTTCAACTTGTGTTATTTACCTACTAGGTTATGGTAAATACGCGAAAACTACGGTCTTTTTTTCTAGGTATTGATGAATTGTTTGCGTCGTCATATATGGATCAATCTTACTCTTTATTTTTTTTACTCTCTACTCAAACTTTGGTAGGATGATACACCATCATTCTTGCCTATATACTTTTGTTCAAATTCTGGTAAGGTGATACATTATCATCTTTGCCTATTTTTTTCAAAACTCATGGGGGAATGTTGTACATCGTATCCTTATCTAGCCAACCATTGGTCAAATTTTTGGGTCTTCCATTACTTAATAAATTTCTGAGTTGAATGTGCGAGACCTGTGTATTCTCCCACCATCAATCGAAGAATAATTAAATAGGGGCAACTATCATACCTCAAATTTGCCCGCCTTGACGCTACGGTCAAAATTAATTTCAAACTTGGATTTTTATAAAATTCTTTTGATTTACATTAATATTTTGAGTTTTTATAAATATTCGTTCTCAAGTACAATTAAAAATATAATAATTTATTTCAAATTATTATATTTTTAAAAAATAGCAAATATTTGCACACCTTTCATATACTTTCAATTGAGTTTATTTACAAATCAGTAAAACAACATAATTGATAAAAAATAAAACTTGCAAGTATGAGGTCGTGAGTCTATAAATAGGACTCTTATTTGTCCTAAATTTTCATCAATAAATCAACAATCACCCATGACACAAACTCACTATTTGCTTTTACAATTTTTTTTGCTTTAGAGTTGTTGACTGTATCAGACAAAAATCTTATTAACAATTTTCATCAACAAATTATCACAATTACACATCTATCAACAAATTTTTTTCCAACATTTTCTCTTCGCACACTTTCTTTTCAATTTTTCTCTTCAAAAACTTTTGGTGTTATTGTTTTATTATTGACCGATGATTAAATTGAAGCCTCCCTGGAATTTTCAACTCTCTTTTTATTTTCATATCAAATAATGAACATGATGGTAATTCCTTTTAAATTTATTCCTTGAATATATTGTTTGATAATTATTTGTTTAATTATGTGTATTTTTCACACACAAATACACATACAAAATTCAGGCACTGTTCTTACCAGTTTTTTTACTAAAAAACAATAATACAAATTTGTTTCATTAGAGGCCAATACACACAGCTTTCTTCACGATTCTCACCACTATTATTCTACGAAAACCCTTTTTCACTGTGCATATTTTCCAGCCTTGACCAACTTCCATTCACATATTTTCTGCACACACCAACAATTTCTCACTATTTTAACTACTGTATAAACAAATTTTTTTCACTAACAAAAAACTTGTTCAGGCCAATTTGACATTCACTAACATCCACGGTACACACGCTTTTCACAATCAGAATTTCTAACTTTTGTTCTCATCACCACATTCCACAAACAATAAAATCCCTTCACTTTGGTTTTGAACCAATCCAAATCAGTTTCTAACCTTACCAAGACCCTCCAACATCTTTGTTTATAACCTGCAAACCCACATTAACAAAAATCACTGCAATTTTCCATTGTGAAACATCAAACCAATTCACTCACTCCAAGCGCAAATCCAAAAAATAATCTTCTCAAACCTACCATCAATTGTTCAAAATCCAACCATAACCTTTCATAAAATTTCGATAACAACCATTCTCCATCTAAACACATCAACAATGACCACAACCTGCAAATTGTTACCAACAATTCAAGGATCTGAAAAAAAAAACAGAACAAGGATGGTGAAAAAGAAGAAGAACAGAACATCCACAAGATACACCATGCACGCTTCCGATTCTGATTCCAGCTGAACACCGACGGACGTCACTGCCGTCAACTTCAGCCTGCTTCACCGCCCCACACTGATATCGACGTCACAATCCAGACCACCGGGGAACCACGTACAAGCCTCCTTCGCGAACAACAGCCCCGGATCGATCACAGACAACTCCTGCCGCCGCCATCGTGTCATCATGGATTTGTTGTCGGGTTATTTTTCTTACTTTTCATTAAGTGCCACATACATATGATAAGTTGTGTGTTTTGTGAGTAAAGTGATAGAGGTAGAAGAAACTAATTGGGTGGTTGTATCTTAATTATTTTTGTTTTAGAATTAGGTTATTGGTTTTTAAGTAGAATCTTTTTAGTTAGATTTATTTGACTAAGTTTATTTAGATTAAGAAAATTATTATGAAAAAAACAAGAGAAACGTATTCCCTTTACTATGCTAATTTAAATTTTTTTAATTTAAAATTATCTTTAATATCAAAAAGACAAAAAAAAAAACAAAAAAAATTCTAAAATATAAAAAAGGTGTGTATTTTATTCGGAAGAAGTTGATTAGATTAATTAGTTAGGCTTATTTCTAGGATTTTTGATTAATTTGATAAATCATAAACTTTGTATATAAACATATTTTCAAATTAAATTAATTTAATATTTTATATCAAAATATTAAAACTCGTGCAACTTAATAAATATTCTATTCGCGAATGACATATGACTAATATCTGGTCACGTGATGAGAAGATTATATCAGACTCTCTCTGCTCTATGTCCTACCATACTTTAATCAATCAATTAATTTAAAACAGCTAACCAACATAAAAAAAAAAAATTCAACTAACATAATCAAAATCAAGATATTTTCGAAAAAAGATTAAGGAGAATTACTTTCAAAATTAACTGTCAATTGCGTCTACGATCACTTAACTTACGACTCAGACAAGGTTCAAGGATAATTCGAAAGCAATTATACGCAATCCATAAAAAACGTCAATCAACACTGCGAACTACGAATTGGGGCTCTGATTCCTCATAAGAGGATACATAGGCATACGATGAAAATCGTGGCGAGTTCCCCTAACAAAACATTAAAATCCTATTTCCTAAAAATTGTGCTTACAAACCTAGTATCCTTGTGAACAAAGTAGATGAAGTGTGCCTAACACCTTCCCTTTGTCTAAGACCGAGTCTGAAAATCTAGAATCTCTAAATTTTAGGGTTATCCTTTATATTTTCTTTCTTAGGATAAAAATTAAGGGTGGCGACTCTGTAATTATAAAACCAGTTGCAACAACAGTCTGCTCCGAATGTATCCAAGTTTGTGCCAATGGAGTTCTATAAGCAGGTTAAAGCTGATAGTCTCAAGATGGAATTGGAAAAACAAGAGCATAATATGGAGCTTTCGTTTGTTGTGAAAGAGAATAGGAAAATGCTTCATGAAGCCAAACTGAAGGACAAAGTGTTGGAAGAGCACGACTTACTGAAAAGTTTGAAGAGTCCAAGGATTGAAGGTTTTCACACTTCCAATGAGACAAAAGCTTTGGTGAAGGTCCAAGCGGATCTCGCGAAAAGTTAGCAGAAGCTTGAGAGTCTTCGGGTTTCCAAAGACAAAATGCAAGCAAATCACAGAGAAGAAATCAAAACCTTGAAGAAGAATCTTTGAGAGGAAGAATCCAAATCTCAGCAAGCTTGCAAGCGGCAAGAGAGTTTGGAACAACAAGTTCAAAGTCAGTAAGTACAGATTGACGAGCTCAAGAAGAAAGATGATCAAAAGCTAGAAGTCGAAGCCCAGTTGAAGGGGAGAGGCACTCAATTGGCTCAAGTGATTGAATAATTGGCAAGGCTCAAAGCTCGGTTCGGGGTTTTACAACAGTTCTCAATTTTTGTTGATTTCTTTGTATTTGTTAGGTTCACTGCCAGATTTGTTGGACGAGTTCCTTTTGACTTTATCTGTATGAACTCATTGTTGAGAAATATTTGTATGGATTGTGATTTATTCTTATGATATGAGCAGTCTCTTTCTTCAATGACGATTTGTTTATGTCTTGTTGCCTTTTGTTCTTGATGGAAAAATCGAGGATTACCTTGGAAATTTTGAAACATTTCATGCATAATCATGCATTCATGCATATCATATCATGGCAGATGTTTCATGCAGGTTTTCTTATTTCTGATCTGGGTTTTCTTTTCAGAGATTGCTACTACAAACTCTCATTGTAACAACACTCAGAATACTTCCAAAAGACAAATAGAACAAATTCAGGCATGCGTTGTTGCTATGGCTGTCAAGATGAACACTCGTGTTGACCAGTTGATGGAGATTATCCAGAACATGGCCCGTTAGTAAGAGGATCCGAGAGCCTTAATTGTGAGGCCTACTGAGACTGTGAACAATGGGAATGAGACTTTGATCGTCAATCCTCAAGGGGTTGTTGTTAACAATTCGACCGACAATCTAGGTGCTCAGAATTTGAATGGTGCTCAGAATGTGAATGGAAATTCAGGTGGTGCTCGGAATTTGAATCTAAATGAAAATGCTGGTTTGAATCTTCAAAATGGTCAAGACGTGAACCTTGGTAATCCTGCTGGCAATTAAAGTATTCTTGTGGTCCAAGTTGTGGAGAATCCTCCTCCATCCACTCCGACTCGATAGAATAATTAGCAACATTTTGTTCAACTGAGGCTTATTCGTATTCTTGTGATGTTTGAATTATGTGTG
Source organism: Vicia faba (assembly GCA_948472305.1). NCBI lineage: Eukaryota > Viridiplantae > Streptophyta > Magnoliopsida > Fabales > Fabaceae > Vicia > Vicia faba. The sequence goes on from OX451740.1 coordinate 673,997,204, forward strand.
ACATTTTTTATTGGCATGTTTATATTGCTCTGATTTATGATGTATTACTCAATTAAAAAATATTATTTTTTATAATATTTATAAAAATAATAATTTTTTTTAACTACATTAGTTATTTTCTTTAAAATAGATAATTAACTTGTTTTTAAGAATATTTATTTTATATTACATAAAAAGATGTAACATAATTAAAAGTAAAATTTTTAAAATATGATCAATACATCTGAAAATTTGAAAGATATATATATATATATATATATATATATATATATATATATATATATATATATATATATATATATATATATATATATATATATATATATATATATATATATATATATATATATATATATATATATATATATATATATATATATATATAAATAAAAAAAGAGTATAAATAGAGAAAGACTCGTCAAGACATTACAACCATGCTGCCTTTCAAACACAAATGAAATGAAGATCAAAGTAAGACACTCTCAATGCCCTGCTGATTGGCATCAACCCATCCTTCAAGCCCTTCACTTATTTGTGTACTAATAATTTTGATGACAAGCTAAATGTTTTTGAGGTAACTACAACTATATCGCTACTGCAATTACACCAGCTTAGCAATATTTGTCACTAATTTTCTGCAACGTTAAGGTTAGCCACGACGACAGCGATTTAAAATCATGTTGTACAACACCCAAAGGAATTCCGCCCCTTGATACTGGATTGCAGAAACCTTGAGAGCTTTGGGAACCCATTTCCTGTTTCATACAAAATACTCAATAGCAGAAAGTATCTCAAATATTAAAATCTTCTGTGCTAGCCTGCTAGGATATAATAATTCAGTTCCAACAAGAAATGAACTATTGACAATTTAAATTCTGAGTTATGGTTCGGAGGGACTTAAACCAAGAAGATGAAAAAATAAATAGTTGAAGACAAATTAAATGGATGATAACCTTTTACTGACGTTAGTGTCATAGAAAAGCTTAATATTTCTTAACATCAAATGTTTTTCTGAAGCAAAGTAGATAGGTTCATACCTGAAACTTCATAGTTTGGTAGAATGGAAGTGAATCCTCCAAACCAGAATAACAGCCAAACAGAACCAGAAAGATCGAGAAAGCAGAACTGTTCGAACAAGGGAAGGAAGTCTCAACAAGAGTCTACCGAATATCTGAACTCATAAACAAAAACAATGAGGGAATTAGGAACAAAAAAATCGGCTATAAGAAACTACAAAACCGATTCACAATTAGTTCAACTCCAGTCATAAATTCTCCTTGGCTCGTTGCATTATAAGAATATGAAAAGCAAAAATAAAATATAGAGAGCATTAATTTAGACCCTTTTTACTTACATTTCCATCACCACTAGAAGCAATAATATTCTTATCTAGTTCACAGCATTGCTTTGTCTTTTCGTCAGTTGGTTCATCATAAATAAGATAAACTGTTGTCTTCTTCACAACAATTTTGCTTTCAAATACAACAATAAGCTTCATTATGTCACCTGGTTCTGTACTTGATACTACTTTCTGCCACTCTTCTTCATCAAAGGAGGCTAATAATGCGTCTCTCTTATACAGCTGAATGGTTTTCTTTGTGCAATTTATCAGCAGCAAAACTTTAAGGCCTTCTGATACAATATCATCTGGAGAAGAAGAATAGACAATGCACATGATTGTTCTCAAACTACGCTCATCCACCTGAGGTACTTCAAAATTTACAGAAGAATCGTTTTCATTGAAGGCTAGCCAATCAGGATGATTATCACCGGGGAGAAAACCAGACCCGTTTGGAGGCATTTTCTGTACATTCCACATATGTGAAATAAGAAAAATTATTCAGCTACATTGGTTCTTCTAGTTATAATCTTAAATAGTATATGAGAGGGAGAAAGAGAGAACCAGTAAAATGTTTTCTCTAAGAGTATTAGTGACATGGCAGTTCATTCCCATTTGAATCAAAAGCGATGCCAAGGATTTTTGTGAGCTTGAAATTCGAACTTGACTGAAATATCGAGTTGATTCCGAAGTCACAAAATTTGAGGATTGAGGTGTGTTTTGCATTGCTTCCAACTCCTCACAACTTTGGGTTTGTAAGTTATCGAGAATACTTGCTAGAGTTTGATTTAGTTGAGTGTCTGACACGCATTTCAACCAAAGATATTGAAGATTCGAAATTTGTTTAAAAGCAGATGGCAGACCATAGAAACTATTTTCTTGTTCATCTAAGAATTCAAGAGATGACGTGCCTACAAATGTTTGAACTAGGGACAAGATATCATCTGTTATATATCCTCTTTCCTCTTTCAACTTGAAAATTTTTGTACAGCCAGACATAATTAGAGTTCTTAATGATTTCAATTTATAGATGCTTCTTGGAAGTTCACAAAGGCCTGTACAGTCTTTCAAATTTATCAAAAGAATTTTCTTGAGATGTCCTATAGTAGAAGAAATTGAGGACAATCTTGGACAATCTTTGAATATCAACTTTTCAAGATTTGGCAAGTTTGAAAAGTCTGGAGTTTGTCTCAAGTTGTGAGAGTGGCTAAGATTAAGAAATTTCAGCCCCGCCAAAAACTGTAAGAAATTAAAATTTGAAGACATATATTAGAGAAGAAACCTTAAACAATAGAGAGACAAATAAAATTGATAAGACAAATTATCAAAAGAAGACTATAAGTCTTTCCCAGTGACTATCAAAAAAATAATTAAGTAGATCATGAAGAAAACTCTGAATGGAAGTTTGTTACTTCTAAAAGAAGGATTAAACGGTATCTCTCAAAACATGATCATGAAGAAAACTAAACTTGTACCTGGGACTTGATCCATACTCGTTCCAGATTGGAATATTTGAAGTCAACAGAAACTAAACGTTCTTGATAAAAATCTGGTGGTATATATTTGAAAGGAAACCCATGCCAAGAAAGCCATCTAAGTTCTCTTGAAAGAGATTTGTAATCTCCATTAAATTGTACGCCAGCAAGTTGAAGTAATTTAAGCTTATCCATCTTCTCAAATGTTTTAGAGTCCAAATAAGTTGTGGAATCCATTCTTGACATATTTAAAGTCAGTCCTTTGACATCTAAAGTTTTCTGTCAATCAAAATGAAAATAAAAATAAAAAACAGTTTAGATAAGTGGTAGTTTGGATAAAGATATCATCTATTTGGAGTAATTAGGCATTTTTAGCCCCTGAAATTGTAATGATTGATCAAATTAGTCGTCATGTTTAAATTAAAAAATATTGTCTCCGTCCCAAATTGTATCAATCAATTTAGTCAATTATTTCAAATTTTGTACCATAATTTTGAAGGTTTTATGACACTTTTACTGCAGTAAAATAGTATTAAGTCAAATGTATATATTTTATTGGTTTCAAATGTATGTTCAATAAAGTAATATTTTGATTGGAGGAACTAAATTGATTGATATTCTTTATTTTAAGGGACTAATATGCTATTTCTTAAACTTGAGAGAGTAGATAGACCTACATTTACAATTTCAAAGACTAAACTACCTATTTACTTGATCTATACTCCAGTGTCTTTGTGACGACAAATATATACAATCAGCATCGACGGGAACAAAACACAATACAACAATTTTAGAAACTAAAAACCACATAAGAAGATCTTACACTATCCTTTGACAATGTATGATTCACGTCCTTGTAACGCCATAACCTACTAGGATTCTTGTTTCCCTCTCTTGATATCTTACCTACGATCTCTCTTCCCATGTCTTGTAGCAATTCATGCATTCCAATCTTGTTCTTGCTGTCAACAGTTACAAGACTTCTTTGAACAAGGACACTTATTCCAATACATGCATAATGCCCACAGTCTTCCAATATTTTAGTCACATCTTCTTTGTCCATCCCAATAAAGAAAAAAGCAATATTAAGGAATATTTCTTTCATATCATAATCACTTAAACCGTCAAAACTTATTCTAAGTTTTTCTAACACTTCCTCATTGGGAATGCATTTTAGTTTCTCCAATACACTCTTCCACTCTATTTTGCTTCGCCTAGTCAACAAAAAGGACCCAATGACTTGAAGAGCTAGCGGCAACCCTCCAGAGTACTTAATAAAATCTCTAGAAAGGTCAGCAAAATCATCAATAGGACTTTGTTCCTTGAAGGCATGCCAACTAAAAAGTAGAAGAGATTCATCGTCGTTCATTTTTTCCATTCTATACACATGGTCCACCTTAAGCTTCCGAAGTAAATCATTGTCTCTTGTAGTGATGACTATTCTACTTCCTTGACCAAACCATTCGTGACTTCCACACAAAGCTTTCAATTGGTCCATTTTATTCACATCGTCGATCACAAGAAATATCCTCTTTTGCCGAAGTCTCTCTTGCAATATCATTTTTCCCGATTCAACTGTATCAATCTTTATTTTTGTTGTTTTGTAGATATCTGAAAGAAGTCGTTGCTGTAAAGAAACTTGGACATTATCTTGTTCCCAAAATTCCCTGACGTTTAGGAGGAAGCTCTTTGCCTCATAGTCGCGACGAATTTTATTATAAGCCGCTTTAGCAATGGTTGTTTTGCCAATCCCTCCCATGCCCCATATCCCAATCAGTAGAGAATCTTCTGACTGTTGGGTATTTAGTAGTTGAATAACATCTTGTACACGAGATTCAACCCCCACTGGATGTTCCGCAACGAATAAGTCTCTTCTGTCTAGTAACTTGGTAACATCATTTACTACTTTCTTGATATCCTCACTTTCATTCCTACAAAAGTATGAATCCAAGAGTAAGAGTATAAACTACTCCCTCCATTCTATTTTATAAACAAATTTTGACTGTTTAGATTTATCAAATTAACAATAGTGTATATGGACTAGATATATTAATTATTCAATAAATCTAAAAAGTTAAAATTTGTTTATAACGGAGAGCGGTGGAAGTATTATAGAACCATAACCATTATACAACATGTACGTGTATGAAAGAAGAGGAGGAACTTCTAGTGGAAAAGGGATAATTGTGTCAAACACAGAAAAGCCTAGGCTTGAATCTGTGTTCTCCTCTTGGAGATTCTTCATATGAAAACACTTTAATTTATTTAAGTAATCCCTCTATTGGTATTATATATCACTTTAGAAAGAAAAAAAAAAACAAATTATATGTTGTTTTACAATACCCGTGGATAGTTCTGATTGTTGGTTGGGCTGTGGCGGTTTGGGGTTGTTCTGGTCTCCATCTGTTTGGTAGTGTAGATGTTACGTTGGGTGTCGTCAAGAGTTTCAGTTATTTGGATTCTGGTGTGCGAGTCTGTTTCTGCAGGGTGAGATCCTGAAAAGGAGTGTAGCGGTTGAGTCCTGTGTTGGTGCGGTTGCTGGTGCGGGTTCGGCAGGGTGCCGTGGTGTTTCTCTACTGGTAGTGTCCTCATCCAAGCATAACTTTGGGTCATTCAGAAAAGGTCTCTCTAGTTAAAGATACGGCCATTATTGACTTCGACTTGCTACTCAGATTCTTTCTTCAATATCAGTCTCATTGAGACTATCTTGAATAAGTATCACAAACATGTTGTGTTGTTCCAAAATATTAAGCATATTTTACTTGAAAACACTGATTTGAGTAAACCATACTCTCCGTGAAGGCAAATGTCGGAATATCGGTTAGCGTTGATCTCTTGGTTCACAACTCACCTCCTCGCATTTTTACAGCGGCAAACCCTTTATTTTTAAGATTATAGGCAAAATTGAGTAGCTTGTTCCTCCTTTCTTTTTTCTTTATTTTAGTTTTGTAAAAAAAAAAAGAAATTTATTAATGTTACCTTACCTTTTATACCTTAAGTATTTATCAAATTATCATTCTCTCTTCTTTCAATTTCTGAATTTTTTTTATTAATATTCAAGTATTAAAATAATATTTCGCAAATAACCGCGTTTCGGAAAAAAAAACACAAATAATCATGTTTCAGATGACTCTCCAAAGGAGGAGCCATCTGAAATGGCGCATGCACCTCTATTTTAAGGGGAGGCGCCATCTCACTTGGCGCCTATGTGCTTAGGGCAAAAATTGAGATGGCGCCTAGGTGTATTTTTAGGGCAAAAATTGATTATTATTTTTTTGTCCGGTGCGTTGCGCGTTGGACAGAGGATCAATAAAATGGACTTTTTATTATAAAAAAAAATTGCATCCAACTGTATTACATTAAAATAACAGATTAAAAAACAGATTTAAAAAATGGATAAAAAAATATAGGAAAAAAAAACAGATAAATCAGTGATCCCCCGGAACCCGATAATGACCCCCGGTTCCGCATCCCCGTCCTCGCCTTTCTCGTGCTGGGTGTCGTCGTGTTTCCTGTTGCGGCAAGGTCGATGGCCCAGCGAAGTCAATGCGGTCCAGATCCATAAAATCAGCCAGATCTCCATATCTAGAAGATCCGCTTTGGTACAGTCGGTTACCCATACCCTCAAAGTTTGGTCGTGTTGATGGTGGGTGTGGTTCCATAGTGGGTCTGTAGCATTGATCGTCTGAGTACGGTGGATAGAAAGGAAATGGATCTTGGGGTGTTTGGTATTGAGGATGTTGGGTGGTTTGGTGATATTGTGGTTGATGGTAGGCTGGGCCAGTTTGTTCGTAATCTTCCGACATTCCCATATCAAGGCTAAGGCTGGATGTTGAGGGGCCCATATTGGGATATGTGGAAGACTGAAATTGTGTGTGGGGTATGAGGGTGTGCTAGTATTGGGATTGGTATTGTGGTTGGGTGTGAGGCATATCGGGGTATTGGTAGTGTGGTGGTGATTGTGGTTGGTTGTGTGGCATTTGAGTGTAGTGGTGTTGTGGTGGGGACTGTGGTTGGGTGTTTGTGGGTCTGTTTCTTCTTGGGGGTTGGTGGGAGGGTGATGGGTTTTGGGTTTGTTGATGGGGAAACGAGGGTTGTGCCCATTGTGTGCGTGGGTCAACCAAGTACCTTGGATGAGACACGTGCATCTCAGGGTTACTAACCGACCTGTACCAAGACAAATATTGATCAAAGTGTCGCATATTACCTTGAATAAGGAAAACCGAGAATTGCAAGACATAGCGGTGACGCCTCTGCCACATCTTACACCACTCCGGAGCGAAGTCTTTCCAGTTGGTAAGACCCCACTGGGCGTCGACCCTTTTAAGATGCCATGGGGACAAACAAGTTGGATCACTTGGTATCTCTTGATGCATTCCGAACTGCATCTTCACACGGTCGCTGTGGTGCATCTCCATAATGTTGAACCGAATGATTGCAGTCTTCGCGGTCCAAGTTGCTGCATCCTCCGGGTTTGGATCATGGCCCAAACCCAAATACGGTCTCCAGGCAAACTGCGATAAAATTTAAATTAGGTTAACGCAAAAGTAATGTATAAATAATTTAATTGAGCAAAAGATAAAAGCTATGACGTACGTCATCCGGGCCTAAGTGATCCAACAGATTGCGGTAGAGTGCGACATTGAATCTTGGATTCTTGCCGTAATCCATACCCCTCACACAGTACCTAAAGGAAATGAGAAACATTTTATTCTTAACATATATTTGGTGAAGAGATGAATAGTTATAAATGCTATAACTTGATGACTTACTTTGTTGCGTATGGGAAACCGAAAGTGTTGTTGTTGACGGGGTTTAAGGACTCCATCCTCCACCAACCCCAGGCTTGTAGTAAAAAAGCGCACCCATAAAATGTACATTTTTCCTTGACTGCGTTTTTGCACAAGGAACTGTATAGGTGGGCTAAAACTGCAGAACCCCAACTATATTTTCTTATTTTTTCAAAATTTCTTAGTAAATGTAAATACATAAAATTTACTCTATTTCCCGTACTTTCGGGAAATAAAAATGTACCAAAAAGTATCATAAGATAAGTTCTGGCTTTTACTACCCTGTCATTCTCGGAGGAATTTTCATTTAATTCCAAACTTGCATAATGACTTTTCAGCTCAGTGAGTAGTATTCCCTGCCCTCTCGCACCACCATCTTCTACCATATCCCTGCCCAACAGTTCTTCACACTGAGAGTTGGGTTGTTGAACCGACCCGTTCACGACCTTACCGTCGACAGAGAGACCTAGTAGCATGTACACATCCTCTAGCGTGATGGTACATTCACCTATTGGTAGGTGGAATGTATGGGTCTCCAGTCTTCGCCTTTCCAACATTGCAAGAATAAACTTCGAGTCAATGGTGCAGTTGGAGATCTTTATGACATGTCCAAAACCTGCGTATTCCAGATATGGGACGATAAATGGGTCGGGAGCCAGGTAGTTGTGCGAACGGATTCTGAATCTTTTTGTGTCCTGAGTTCATAATGTAACATGTGTAAGATTAATTAAGATGAACAACGCGTTATTTGAAGTATGAAAAATGTATAACCAAAAAAGAAACTTACAAATGCGGCAATATTTTCCCTTGTGCCTCTGTGAGTATCGCCCATTGTTAGAAGAGCCATTGTTTAAAATGCTTGAGAGTATAAAAGACTTAGGAAGAGATAGAGAGTATGATAGACTTATGAAATATTTTGTAGCAGAGAGTGAGACTTGTGTGGGTGTGAGAGATGTATCATATGGTATGTATTTATAGGCAAATAAATTTGATATAGTGGTTGCTTGTGCCTGCATGCCTGCGAAGTGTCACATTTGCATGCTAGGTGACAGCCTAGGGGGTTACACATATGCATGCATTCATGCATGTACAAAAAATGAAATGTGTCACTCTTGCAGGCTAGGTGGCAGCCCATGCATGTATCGCGATTGGACAGTAAGGGAGGCGCCATTGGACTTGGCGAAAGAGTACAAAAATGAATGGTGTCGCCACCCCAATTGCCGAATAAGAGGTGTCCTTTGTTGCAGCCTAGGCTCAGGCTACGTGACAGCCTTTGGGATTCCTTGCATTAGTGCATGTAAGCCCATTGGAGTTGATGGGAGGAGACTTACAAAATACATGTGTAGGTGCAGACTTGGGGCAGGCTAGGTGGCAGCCCAGGGGGTTACACATATGCATGCATGCATGTACAAAAAATGAGATGTGTCACTCTTGCAGGCTAGGTGGCAGCCCATGCATGTATCACGATTGGACAGTAAGGGAGGCGCCATTGGACTTGGCGAAAGAGTACAAAAATGAATGGTGTCGCCACCCCAATTGGCGAATAAGAGGTGTCCTTTGTTGCAGCCTAGGCTCAGGCTATGTGACAGCCTTTGGGATTCCTTGCATTAGTGCATGTAAGCCCATTGGAGTTGATGGGAGGAGACTTACAAAATACATGTGTAGGTGCAGACTTGGGGCAGGCTAGGTGGCAACCTAGGGGGTTACACATATGCATGCATGCATGTACACAAAATGAAATGTGTCACTCTTGCAGGCTAGGTGGCAGCCCATGCATGTATCACGATTGGACAATAAGGGAGGCGCCATTGGACTTGGCGAAAGAGTACAAAAATGAATGGTGTCGCCACCCCAATTGGCGAATAAGAGGTGTCCTTTGTTGCAGCCTAGGCTCAGGCTACGTGACAGCCTTTGGGATTCCTTGCATTAGTGCATGTAAGCCTATTGGAGTTGATGGGAGGAGACTTACAAAATACATGTGTAGGTGCAGACTTGGGGCAGGCTAGGGGGTTACACATATGCATGCATGCATGTACAAAAAATGAAATGTGTCACTCTTGCAGGCTAGGTGGCAGCCCATGCATGTATCACGATTGGACAGTAAGGGAGGCGCCATTGGACTTGGCGAAAGAGTACAAAAACGAATGGTGTCGCCACCCCAATTGGCGAATAAGAGGTGTCCTTTGTTGCAGCCTAGGCTCAGGCTACGTGACAGTCTTTGGGATTCCTTGCATTAGTGCATGTAACATTATTGGCAGCCTTGGGGGATTGCATCCTTACTTAATTGAAATTTTTAGCCTTACGTTTATCATAACATTGATTCACATAATCTGTCAAATCTTCCAACCTTCAAACGTTCTTACAAAAAAACCTTCAAACCTGCAAACATTCCAACCTTCGAATCACTCATAAAATTCAAACATTCCAACCTTAAAACATTTCAGCATTCAAACCTTCATACAATCAATAAACCTCAAACATTCCAAGCTTCAAACCTTAAAACAATTCTACGCAATGGCCTCTTCACCATAATTTGTCGTCAAAGCACATTTCAACGGTGAGACATACATTTGTCCCACCGTTGGGTTTTTGTTTTGAGACACAGACAACATCTAATTTCTCTTAAACGGGAAAGCCAATTTCTCGTACTTCAAAAAAAGATTGGAGGCCAAACTTGAATGAGGCCCGGTGTCCCAGATATTTTATCAGAATCCAGTTTTCTTTGGAAACAAACAATTAATTTTTTATAAGGTTGAAGTACAAGATGACGAGGATCTCCAGAATATGATTTCCAGCCATGTCTATTTCGGATACGACTCTATTGAGTTGTATGTTTTGCTGCAAGAGCCTCAGGTGACACAAGAGGTTGATCCTTTGGAGAATGAACAAGCTGAGGTAAATGCAGTTGATGATGAAGAAGAAGATAACGAGTTAGAGTTTGATGAAATGGTGAATGATGATTCCGACGATGATGGCATCCCTAGTATTCCTGCAAACAAAATCTACACACCACCTCCGCACATGACAAACTTCAACATGAGCGGAGATGAACCTTCTACTGACTTATTTTTCAATCCGTAAATGCAGTCGGATGAAAATTTAAAAGAGAAGGACAAGTTTCGTAACAGAGAGGAATGCATCAGGGCCATTAAAAAATTTCACATGCTCAACTCGGTTGATTTTAAGGTGGATCGTGTCAACCCGGAAAGGTACAAGATCAAGTGTGTCCACCCTGACTGTATGTTCAAGCTGACCGCATCATACAGATTAAGGGGTGACTGCTGGGTCATGGGTTCCATGACTACCCACACTTGTGTAAGTTCCACTCAATCACAGGACCACCGAAAACTCAACTATGATCTAATCTGTCAAGAAATCCTACCCCTGGTCAGCAACGATCCATCTTTGAAGGTGAAAACAATCATCTCCCACATCACCACGGTTTTTAACTACACTCTGTCTTACCGTAAGGCGTGGTTAGCAAAGACTAAGGCGATTGAAAGGGTGTACGGAAACTGGGAGGAGTCATACCGAGAACTTCCCCGCTACCTGAATGCACTCAAGACGTATTCTCCAGGTAGTGTTTACGTTCTGGAAACATTACCAGCGTACGCCCAAGATGGTAGTCTACTGAATGGCAACGGAATATTCAGTCGCGTGTTTTGGGCATTTCAACCATGCATCACAGGGTTTGCATCATGCAAACCAATTTTACAAATTGATGGGACTTGATTGTATGGGAAGTACAAAGGCACGCTATTGATGGCAATTGCACAAGATGGCAACAACAACATTTTCCCCATTGCCTTTGCCCTTGTCGAGGGGGAGACTGGTGGTGCTTGGAGCTTTTTCCTGAAAAATCTGCGGACACACGTGGCTTCTCAACCAGATCTTTGTTTGATCTCGGACAGACATGCCTCCATTGAAAGTGCCTACAATAATCCAGCAAATGGTTGGCATGACCCTCCTTCTACGCATGTCTATTGCGTTAGGCATATCGTCCAGAATTTCTCGAGGGAGGTCAAGGACAAAACATTGAGGAAAGCGGTTATGAATGCGGGATATGCATTGACACAACCCACATTCAAATATTACCGCAACGAGATCCGTTTGTCTAATCCGGAAGCCGGTAGGTGGATCGACAATATTCCAGTGGAAAAATGGACTAGGTCATACGACAATGGCCAAAGATGGGGGCATATGACAACGAATCTTATTGAATCAATGAATGGGGCATTCAAAGGCATACGAAACCTCCCAATCACTGCCTTGGTAAAATCTACGTATTTTAGGATGACTGCGTTATTTGCAAAAAGAGGTGAAATGTGGAATGCGGTGTTGCAATCTGGACAACTATGGAGTGAAAGCTGCATGAAATACATTAAGGCTGAAAGTACTAAAGCCAACACTCACATGGTTATACGGTTTGACCGACACAGCCACAACTTCATTGTGAAAGAGACAATCGACCACAATGAAGGCCTGCCAAGACAAGAATATAGGGTCATTTTACCTTCTCAATGGTGCGATTGTGGCAGGTTTCAAGCATTTCGTATGCCTTGCTCTCATGTCATTGCCGCTTGTGCTCATACCCATCAAGACGCGCTGCAACTTCTGTCACAAAAAGCTGCCATTTTTGCAGCGCGTCTTGATGGGTATGAGCACAAGCGGCAATGACATGAGAGCAAGGCATAAGAAATGCTTGAAACCTGCCACAATCGCACCATTGAGAAGGTAAAATGACCCTATATTCTTGTCTTGGCATGCCTTCATTGTGGTCGATTGTCTCTTTCACAATGAAGTTGTGGTTGTGTCGGTCAAACCGTATAACCATGTGAGTGTTGGCTTTAGCACTTTCAGCCTTAATGTATTTCATGCAGCTTTCACTCCATAGTTGTCCAGATTGCAACACCGCATTCCACATTTCACCTCTTTTGCAAATAACGCAGTCATCCTAAAATACGTAGATTTTACCAAGGCAGTGATTGGGAGGTTTCGTATGCCTTTGAATACCCCATTCATTGATTCAATAAGATTCGTTGTCATATGCCCCCATCTTTGGCAATTGTCGTATGACCTAGTCCATTTTTCCACCGGAATATTGTCGATCCACCTACCGGCTTCCGGATTAGACAAACGGATCTCGTTGCGGTAATATTTGAATGTGGGTTGTGTCAATGCATATCCCGCATTCATAACCGCTTTCCTCAATGTTTTGTCCTTGACCTCCCTCGAGAAATTCTGGACGATATGCCTAACGCAATAGACATGCGTAGAAGGAGGGTCATGCCAACCATTTGCTGGATTATTGTAGGCCCTTTCAATGGAGGCATGTCTGTCCGAGATCAAACAGAGATCTGGTTGAGGAGCCACGTGTGTCCGCAGATTTTTTAGGAAAAAGCTCCAAGCACCACCGGTCTCCCCCTCGACAAGGGCAAAGGCAATGGGGAAAATGTTGTTGTTGTCATCTTGTGCAACTGCCATCAATAGCGTGCCTTTGTACTTCCCATACAATCAAGTCCCATCAATTTGTAAAATTGGTTTGCATGATGCAAACCCTGTGATGCATGGTTGAAATGTCCAAAACACGCGACTGAATATTCCGTTGTCATTCAGTAGACTACCATCTTGGGCGTACGCTGGCAATGTTTCCAGAACGTAAACACTACCTGGAGAATACGTCTTGAGTGCATTCAGGTAGCGGGGAAGTTCTCGGTATGACTCCTCCCAGTTTCCGTACACCCTTTTAATCGCCTTAGTCTTTGCTAACCACACCTTACGGTAAGACGGAGTGTAGTTAAAAACCGTGGTGATGTGGGAGATGATTGTTTTCACCTTCAAAGATGGGTCGTTGCTGACCAGGGGTAGGATTTCTTGACAGATTAGATCATAGTTGAGTTTTCGGTGGTCCTATGATTGAGTGGAACTTACACAAGTGTGGGTAGTCATGGAACCTATGACCCAGCAGTCACCCCTTAATCTGTATGATGCGATCAGCTTGAACATACAGTCAGGGTGGACACACTTGATCTTGTACCTTTCCAGGTTGACACGATCCACCTTAAAATCAACCGAGTTGAGCATGTGAAATTTTTTAATGGCCCTGATGCATTCCTCTCTGTTACGAAACTTGTCATTCTCTTTTAAATTTTCATCCGACTGCATATACGGATTGAAAAATAAGTCAGTAGAAGGTTCATCTCCGCCCATGTTGAAGTTTGTCATGTGCGGAGGTGGTGTGTAGATTTTGTTTGTAGGAATACTATGGATGCCATCATCGTCGGAATCATCATTCACCATTTCATCAAACTCTAACTCGTTATCTTCTTCTTCATCATCAACTGCATCTACCTCAGCTTGTTCATTCTCCAAAGGATCAACCTCCTGTGTCACCTGAGGCTCTTGCAGCAAAACGTACAACTCAATAGAGTCGTATCCGGAATAGACATGGCTGGAAATCATATTCTGGAGATCCTCGTCATCTTGAACTTCAACCTTATAAAAAATTACTTGGTTGTTTCCAAAGAAAACTGGATTCTGATAAAATATCTGGGACACCGGGCCTCATTCAAGTTTGGCCTCCAATCTTTTTTTGAAGTACGACAAATTGACTTTCCCGTTTAAGAGAAATCAGATGTTGTCTGTGTCTCTAAACAAAAACCCAGCGGTGGGACAAATGTATGTCTCACCGTTGAAATGTGCTTTGACGATAAATTGTGGTGAAGAGGCCATTGCGTAGAATTGTTTTAAAGTTTGAAGCTTGGAATGTTTGAGGTTTATTGATTGTATGAAGGTTTGAATGCTGTAATGTTTTAAGGTTGGAATGTTTGAATTTTATGAGTGATTCGAAGGTTGGAATGTTTGATTGTTTGCAGGTTTGAAGGTTTTTTTGTAAGAACGTTTGAAGGTTGGAAGATTTGACAGATTATGTGAATCAATGTTATGATAAACGTAAGGCTAAAAATTTCAATTAAGTAAGGATGCAACCCCCCAAGGCAGCCAATAATGTTACATGCACTAATGCAAGGAATCCCAAAGGCTGTCACGTAGCCTGAGCCTAGGCTGCAACAAAGGATACCTCTTATTCGCCAATTGGGGTGGCGACACCATTCATTTTTGTACTCTTTCGCCAAGTCCAATGGCGCCTCCCTTACTGTCCAATCGTGATACATGCATGGGCTGCCACCTAGCCTGCAAGAGTCACACATTTCATTTTTTGTACATGCATGCATATGTGTAACCCCCTAGGCTGCCACCTAGCCTGCCCGAAGTCTGCACCTACACATGTATTTTGTAAGTCTCCTCCCATCAACTCCAATGGGCTTACATGGACTAATGCAAGGAATCCCAAAGGCTGTCACGTAGCCTGAGCCTAGGCTGCAACAAAGGACACCTCTTATTCGCCAATTGGGGTGGCGACACCATTCATTTTTGTACTCTTTCGCCAAGTCCAATGGCGCCTCCCTTACTGTCCAATCGTGATACATGCATGGGCTGCCACCTAGCCTGCAAGAGTGACACATTTCATTTTTTGTACATGCATGCATGCATAAGTGTAACCCCCTAGGATGCCACCTAGCCTGCCCCAAGTCTGCACCTACACATGTATTTTGTAAGTCTCCTCCCATCAACTTCAATGGGCTTACATGCACTAATGCAAGGAATCCCAAAGGCTGTCACATAGCCTGAGCCTAAGCTGCAACAAAGGACACCTCTTATTCGCCAATTGGGGTGGCGACACCATTCATTTTTGTACTCTTTCGCGAAGTCCAATGGCGCCTCCGTTACTGTCCAATCGTGATACATGCATGGGCTGCCACCTAGCCTGCAAGAGTGACACATTTCATTTTTGTACATGCATGCATACATATGTGTAACCCCCTAGGCTGCCACCTAGCCTGCCCCAAGTCTGCACCTACACATGTATTTTGTAAGTATCCTCCCATCAACTACAATGGGCTTACATGCACTAATGCAAGGAATCTCAAAGGTTGTCACGTAGCTTGAGCCTAGGCTGCAACAAAGGACACCTCTTATTCGCCAATTGGGGTGGCGACACCATTCATTTTTATACTCTTTCGCCAAGTCCAATGGCGCCTCCCTTACTGTCCAATCGTGATACATGCATGGGCTGCCACCTAGCCTGCAAGAGTGACACATTTCATTTTTTTGTACATGCATGCATGCATATGTGTAACCCCCTAGGCTGCCACCTAGCATGCAAATGTGACACTTCGCAGGCATGCAAGCACAAGCAACCACTATATCAAATTTATTTGCCTATAAATACATACCATATGATACATCTCTCACACCCACACAAGTCTCACTCTCTGCTA
The DNA here is from genome assembly GCA_948472305.1 of Vicia faba. Taxonomy (NCBI): domain Eukaryota; kingdom Viridiplantae; phylum Streptophyta; class Magnoliopsida; order Fabales; family Fabaceae; genus Vicia; species Vicia faba. The sequence continues at coordinate 674,013,147 of OX451740.1, forward strand.
CGAAATATTTCATAAGTATATCATACTCTTTATCTCTTCCTAAGTCTTTCATACTCTCAAGCATTTTAAACAATGGCTCTTCTAACAATGGGCGATACTCACAGAGGCACAAGGGAAAACATTGCCGCATTTGTAAGTTTCTTTTTTGGTTATACATTTTTCATACTTCAAATAATGCGTTGTTCATCTTAATTAATCTTACACATGTTACATTATGAACTCAGGACACAAAAAGATTCAGAGTCCGTTCGCACAACTACCTGGCTCCTGACCCATTTATCGTCCCATATATGGAATACGCAGGTTTTGGACATGTCATAAAGATCTCCAACTGCACCATTGACTCGAAGTTCATTCTTGCAATGTTGGAAAGGTGGAGACCGGAGACCCATACATTCCACCTACCAATAGGTGAATGTACCATCACGCTAGAGTATGTGTACATGCTACTAGGTCTCCCTGTCGACGGTAAGGCCGTGAACGGGTCGGTTCAACAACCCAACTCTCAGTGTGAAGAACTGTTGGGCAGGGATATGGTAGAAGGTGGTGGTGCGAGAGGGCACGGAATACTACTCACTGAGCTGAAAAGTCATTATGCAAGTTTGGAATTAAATGAAAATTCCTCCGAGAATGACAGGGTAGTAAAAGCCAGAACTTATCTTATGATACTTTTTGGTACATTTTTATTTCCCGAAAGTACGGGAAATAGTGTAAATTTTATGTATTTACATTTACTAAGAAATTTTGAGAAAATATAGTTGGGGTTCTGCAGTTTTAGCCCACCTATACAGTTCCTTGTGCAAAAACGCAGTCAAGGAAAAATGTACATTTTATGGGTGCGCTTTTTTACTACAAGCCTGGGGTTGGTGGAGGATGGAGTCCTTAAACCCCGTCAACAACAACACTTTCGGTTTCCCGTACACAACAAAGTAAGTCATCAAGTTATAGCATTTATAACTATTCATCTCTTCACCAAATATATGCTAAGAATAAAATGTTTCTCATTTCCTTTAGGTACTGCGTGAGGGGTATGGATTACGGCAAGAATCCAAGATTCAATGTCGCACTCTACCGCAATCTGTTGGATCACTTAGGCCCGGATGACGTACGTCATAGCTTTTATCTTTTGCTCAATTAAATTATTTATACATTACTTTTGCGTTAACCTGATTTAAATTTTATCGCAGTTCGTCTGGAGACCGTATTTGGGTTTGGGCCATGATCCAAACCCGGAGGATGCAGCAACTTGGACCGCGAAGACTGCAATCATTCGGTTCAACATTATGGAGATGCACCACAGCGACCGTGTGAAGATGCAGTTCGGAATGCATCAAGAGATACCAAGTGATCCAACTTGTTTGTCCCCATGGCATCTTAAAAGGGTCGACGCCCAGTGGGGTCTTACCAACTGGAAAGACTTCGCTCCGGAGTGGTGTAAGATGTGGCAGAGGCGTCACCACTATGTCTTGTAATTCCCGGTTTTCCTTATTCAAGGTAATATGCGACACTCAGATCAATATTTGTCTTGGTACAGGTCGGTTAGTAACCCTGAGATGCACGTGTCTCATCCAAGGTACTTGGTTGACCCACGCACACAATGGGCACAACCCTCGTTTCCCCATCAACAAACCCAAAACCCATCACCCTCCCACCAACCCCCAAGAAGAAACAGACCCACAAACACCCAATCACAGTCCCCACCACAACACCACTACACTCAAATGCCACACAACCAACCACAATCACCACCACACTACCAATACCCCGATATGCCTCACACCCAACCACAATACCAATCCCAATACCAGCACACCCGCATACCCCACACACAATTTCAGTCTTTCACATATCCCAACATGGGCCCCTCAACATCCAGCCTTAGCCCTGATATGGGAATGTCGGAAGATTACGAACAAACTGACCCAGCCTACCATCAACTACAATATCACCAAACCACCCAACATCCTCAATACCAAACACCCCAAGATCCATTTCCTTTCTACCCACCGTACTCAGACGATCAATGCTACAGACCCACTATGGAACCGCACCCACCGCCAACACGACCAAACTTTGAGGGTATGGGTAACCGACTGTACCAAAGCGGATCTTCTAGATATGGAGATCTGACTGATTTTATGGATCTGGACCGCATTGACTTCGCTGGGCCATCGACCTTGCCGCAGCAGGAACATGACGACACCCAGCACGAGAAAGGCGAGGACGGGGATGCGGAACCGGGGGTCATTACTGGGTTCCGGGGGATCACTGATTTATCTGTTTTTTTTCCCTGTTTTTTTATCTGTTATTTTAATGTAATACAGTTGGATGTAATTTTTTTTTATAATAAAAAGTCCATTTTGTTGATCTTCTGTCCAACACGCAACGCACCGGACAAAAAAAAATCAATTTTTACCCTAAAAATACACCTAGGCGCCATCTCACTTGGATTAGGGCATGCCCTAAGCACATAGGCGCCAAGTGAGATGGCGCCTCCCCTTAAAATAGAGGTGCATGCGCCATTTCAGATGGCTCCTCCTTTGGGGAGTCATCTGAAACATGGTTATTTGCGTATTTTTTTCCGAAAGGCGGTTATTTGCGAAATATTATTTTAATACTTGGTTATTAATAAAAAAAATTCCATAAGCTATACTACCAAATACCTTGAGATGAGAAATTGTTGGCTTCTGTCCACTCCATGCTTCTTGTGGTGTTTTGTCTTCTAACTTTGAATGTGGACATCTATTCTGAATATAAACAGCACATTGTACTGCTTCTGCCCAGAATTCTTTCGACATGTTCTTGTCTTTGAGCATTGATCGAATCATGTCAGAAATAGTTCGATTCTTCCTTTCAGCCACACCATTTATCTGAGGTGAATATGGTGTAGTTAGGAATCTCCTTATGCCCTGTTCTTCACAGTACTTCACAAAAGCCATTGAAGTATACTTTCCTCCTCTGTCAGATCGAATTGCTTTGATGTGTTTGTCTGTTGCCTTCTCCACCATTACTTTGAACTTTTTGAACACTTCTAATGCTTCAGATTTTTCTTTCAAGAAGTAAACCCAGGTTTTTCTTGAGAAGTCATCAATAAAAGAAATGAAGTACCTTTTTCCACTGAAGGATTCTGGAGTGATTGGCCCACATATGTCAGTATGTATCAATTCGAGAATATGTTTAGCTTGATACTCTGCCTTCCTTTGAAATGAGGTTCTTGTTTGTTTGCTGAGCACACATTACATTCTTCACAGAATTTTCCTTCGAAATCCATGTCTGGTAATCCATGCACCATGTTCCTTTTCGCCAACCTTCTCAAACCAGCATGATGTAGATGACCAAAGCGTATATGCCATAGTGACACTTTGTCTTGCACTTCGATTTGCAGACATTTCTCTCGAATGTTCCTCAGGTTCAGTTTGTACATTCGATTTCTTTCCATTTCGACACTGGCAATCAGATGTCCTGCTTTGTCCTTCAAATGCAGTGTTCGATCTTTCATAAGTATCGAAACACCTTTTTATGTAAGTTGTCTCAGACTTAATATGTTTGTCTTGAGATCTGGTACATAGTAAACGTCTTCGATTGATCCAATCAAGCCATCCTTCTGCAAGTAACTGATTGTGCCCTTTCCTTCGACCTTCACTTTCGATGCATCTCCAAAGGACACATTACCATCTTCAATTCTCTTCATATCTTTAAACAGGTGTTTGTAACCACACATGTGATTACTTGCTCCCGAGTCAAGATACCAAACACTGTCATTGGTGTTGATTTCGTTTTGAGCCATCAGGAGAAAGCCTGCATTCGATTCAACTTCCAAGGCTAGGTTGGTTGTTTCTTCAATCTTCTTTTCGATTCGACAGTCTTTTGCAAGATGTCCCACTTTGTCACAGTTGTAACATTTGTAGGAGTTACAATCCTTCGCATAATGACCATACTTCCCACACTTGTAGCATTCGAAGTTGGAATGATTCGAACGGCCACCTCTTTGACCACGTCCTCTTCCACGCCAATTTTGTTGGCTCGATTGTCCTCTTTCGAAGTGGGTACCTCTACCACTTCGACCACTGTCACGACCTCCACGTTCACGTCCTCTTCCTCGAAAGTTGTGAGAAAAGAGTACCTTTTCGTCTTTGTTCGATTCCTTGGTTTGGTTTGCTTCTTCGACTGCTTCTTCTTTCTTTTTCATCTTTCGTTGTTCATGTGCTTCGAGAGAACCAGCGAGCTCTTCGACTGAGAGCGTCGAAAGATCCTTCGACTCTTCTATTGCACATACAATATTTTCAAACCTGTCTGTTAAAGATCTCAAGATCTTTTCAACAACTCGTGCATCAGGTACTGTCTCTCCATTTCTGGTGAGTTGATTCACCACCTTTTGCACACGTGTGATGTAGTCAGATACAATTTCTGTATCCTTCATCTGTATCCTCTCCAATTCGCCACGAATAGTTTGGAGTCGAACTTGCTTCACTCGATCTGCTCCTTTGAACACTTTTTCTAACGTGTCCCACGCTTGTTTCGACGTAGTCGAACCAGCAATTTTTTCGAAGCCTGATTCATCTACAGCCCTGAACAACATGTATAATGCCGTTTTGTCCTTCGATCGCGTCTCTTTCAACGCCTTCGTTTGAGCTGCCGTATATCCCCCAACTTCTGTTGGTTCTTCAAACCCATCATGGGTCACATCCCACGCGTCTAGAGATCTAAGAAGAGCTTTCATTTGGATACTCCAGTTTTCATAATTTGACTTTGTTAGCCGTGGCAACGACATTTGATTCATCATGTTTGCCATGAGCTCTGATGCCAAATTGTTATAACTAAGAATCAGACTTCAGACAAAATTTTGTATATTGTTCTTGTTAAAATAAAATACACTCTTGGTCTTTATATAGACCTAATGGCTTTTATAATTCTAAAAAAAACATAACTGCTACTAATAAACTATCATAACTTATTAAACTTTTGTCTTTCCTACTACCATATTTAATATGAAACTTATTACTAATGACATTTAATGTTTATTCAACAGTGTGGTGGCTAAATATCTGGTTATGCTATTGACATCAACGATCAATTTTTAGACTAGAACTTTTGGGTACATTTAAATTTTATTCACAACCTAACAAAAAAACTAATTCATGTTCACTTTGCTTCAGTCCAAAATATCTATTATTTGTGATAAAAACAAAATATCAACTAGAACCTAGAAAAACGATATCTTACCTTAGCTACACTCTCTGACTTTCTCCTTATGATCTCACTTGCCATGTCTTCCAGCAAATCATGCATTCCAATCTTTTTATTCCGATCAACAGTTACAAGGCTTTGTTGTACAAGGACACTCATTCCAATATCTACAAAATGACCAGAGTCTTTCAATATTTTAGTTGCATCTTTCTGGTCCATCCCAATAAAGAAAACAGCAATATCAAGGAATATCTCTTTAATATCATTATCCCTTAAACCATCATAACTTATTCTCAGCTTCTCGGCTACATTGTCCTTGGGAATGCATTTGAGTTTCTCCAATACACTCTTCCACTCTATTTTGCTTCGCCTAGTCAACAAAAAGGACGCGATAACTTGAAGAACTAGTGGCACTTCCCCGGAGTACTCAATAAAATCTCTAGAAAGATCAACAAAACCATTCATAGGACTTGGTTCCTTGAAGGCATGCCAACTAAAAAGTTGAAGAGATTCATATTGGTCCAATGCTTCTATTTCATATACACAGCTAACTTTATGAGTGTGAAGTACATGTAGATCTTTTGTTGTGATGATTATTTTACTTCCTTGACCAAAACATTTGAGACTCCCGCACAAAGCATTCAATTGGTCCAATTCCTTAACATTGTCAAGCACAAGAAATATCCTCTTTTTGCAAAGTTTTTCTTGTAATATCAATTTGCCTGATTCAACTGTATCTATCGTTATTTTTTTTTGTTTTGTAGATATCAGAAAAAAGTTGTTGCTGTAGAGAAACTTTACCATTATCTTGTTCCCAAATTTTTTAGACATTTAGGAGGAAGCTATTTGCCTTAAAATCATGACGAATTCTATTATAAATAGCTCTAGCAATAGTTGTTTTGCCGATTCCTCCCATGCCCCATATTCCAATTAGTACAGGGTCTTTTGATTCTTGGCTATTCAATAGTTGAATAACATCTTGAACACGAGAATCTACCCCCACTGGATAGTCAGCAACGAATAAATCTGTTCCGTCTAGCAAACTAGTAACATGCTCTACTACTTTTTTGATATCTTCACTTTCATTCCTACAAAATATGAACCCAAGAGTAAGTGCGTGAACAACTATACAACCATTGTATGACATGTGTACGTGTCAACAAAGATAAGTTGCACATAAAATGTTCGGGAATAATGAATCACAGCTAGATATACTTTAACATCCTCAGGTTTGTGTCCAACATGCCATCCATTTAATCAATAGATTACCCACCCCACTGTTGAAATTCAAATGTCCTCATAAACTGTTATTTTTTCAGCCACCCTCTTTGATTGATACATTTAAAAAATTTTGGTTGTCTAAAGCTTTGCCACCACTCTACAAGCCCATAGAACAAAGTTTGACCCTAGAGCTAGAAAATGCATTTCCCTTGGTTATAAGAATGGAACCAAAGGGTATATACTATATGACATGCATAGCCATAACATGTTTGTTTCTAGAAATGTTGTTTTCTATGAAAACAATTTCCCCTTCAAACCCAACCAGACAGTCCCAACCAACCATAATCAAAATACTTACCCTATATACATTGATTTTTCAATGAATCAATGAATTTAAAAAATAAATCTTTTCTTATATTAAGGACCAGAAGTAGTAATACTTGAGTTAAGTCATTTCGATAAAACCGAAATAGTATCATTTTTAAATAAAGATCAGATAAGTCCTGGCATGACTTATTTACTAGAGTGAGGCATTGGTGCTGAATAAACTCATCTTGGGGTCAATCAAGTTATGAGCAGACCCTTATGAGTTCATAGGTCTAAAGTTAAGGATTAAATTATTCTAAACAGATATACCAAATGGATAAGGAAAGTTAACTAATTGGAAATTTCAACATCAGAACGAAAAAAAAAGGAGAAAAAGCTGTGCATTCAAAATTACCTGGAATCCACACCAAATCCTGAAATGCTACAATCTTGGCACATCGATTCAACTTTCTTCAAGATTCTTTTTGCAAGATCATTAAAAGCTTCTTCAAGCATACCTTCATCATCGTGGAACACAGGCACAACCATATGATCTGTAGTTCGGTAACGCTCCATTATTTTCTCCAACTCTTGCATACACCAAGTTGAATCAGCATAATTTTCTGAGAAAACAACAATAGAAACTCTAGATCTTTCAATTGCATGCAGAACTGAGGGTGTTATCATCTCATCTTGATTTCTAAGCTTGTCGTCATCCCTGAAAACAACAAATCCAGTCACCGTGAGAGCAGTATCAAGATTGTGTGCAAAAGATTTAGCAGCGTCCTTATCACAGAAACTCAAAAACACATCATAGATATAGCATGGATTCATATCAATGTCAGATATTGATTCAGAATCCTTGTTTGTGGAGGAAGCCATGAAGATAAGGCGATGGAAATTGGAATGATGGAGCCAGCCAGCTCTTTTATTTTTGCATAGTATAAGTCAAAGTCGTCTTAAACAAAAGAATACAAAAATCTATGCTTTTGAATTCTGATAACATTTTAAATTGCGTATGATATGTTATTGTCACCTTTACAAAGTCACTGTGGTCCCACTTGTTTTCTTTTTTATTTAGTTTGACGTGGTCCACCGTCGTTTTTTAATGTAAACATGTGATTTCAAATGTTTTATTGTCTATGTTTTTTATATTGCGGTCCCATTGCATGATTATTTATCCAAGTTGTGTTTCGATTAATTCTCAGGCCAGTTAAGAGTCATAAAATTATGTTAAGGATACACCATATGCAGAGATTAGTTGAGAAACCTGTAAAATGATATGTTAGAAGAGTTAGTATCTAAGATGAATTGGAGTTGGGGTGTGGATTGCATGTTATACATGGATTTAGAGAGTTTAATTAGATATAGGGGTTATAATAACATAAAGATTATGTGGTATTGGAACCCTAAGTATGGTTTTTCCGTGGTATCAGACCCTTGAATAATGATAAAGATATTATGCAATTTGGAAAATATGTGATAGGGTTTGAGGTAATAGATGTTTATGTTGAGCACGTTGTAGATAATTTTGAAATAGTGGATCCAAGTGAGCTATATACGGACTTTGATGATGATGAAGTATAATGCACTAGTGTTAGAAATGCAAATTTTGTTGCTAATGAAGAAGTGAATATTCAATATGAGCCAGTTAAAGAACATGTAAGTCATGATGCAATATTGAGCTTGTTGAAGAACATGTAAGTCAAGATGTTGGTGGCAATACTAAGCTTGCTGAAGAATATGTAAGTCAGGATGTTGGTGGTAATACTGAACCTGTTGAAGAACAAGTAAGTCGGGATGGTGGTGGTAATATTGAGCATGCTGGAGAAGGAATTGATGAGGAATATGTTGCAAGTGATGATAGTTGTGAGGAAAGTTAATTTTAATGTACTAAAAAATTTGAGGATATGGATTGGACTAAGGTACTACCCGCTGAGACCCTATGTAAGGTTAGTATTGGCAACAAAGAGAAAGAAGTAGTTAATATTGATCAAGAAGTGAGTGAAAGTTTTGATCGCTTGTATACCTGTTTCCAGTGATTTCTGGTAAACAACCGCTAGTCTTCCAAACTATCGAATAAACTTACTGACTGTTATTCAATTTCTCTGGTAACTCGCAGGATCGACTAGATTGATCCTAGGACTTGTTGGTCATTAGGGTAACTCTCACGATCGAACAGGTATTCATGGTTGGTATTTAGAGTGTTGTGTAGGTGTTTGACTTATTTCGATTTCTCTCTTTAAAGATCTAAATGTGTAATCAAAATATATGTACGCGAAAACTAAATTGCATGAATAAATGTTAATTGTAAAGACATATAAAATTCATAAAAGACAAGTAAATGGCTTCGAATTATAAAAACAGTTAATGTAAAAGATGTTCTGGAACGTAAAAGATTCGAAATACGAAGAAAGCGTTTAATGCAAGAAATCTGTAAAATGACTTTAAGTAAAAGAGGCGTTCGAAGGATAAAACTTGAAGGTAAAGGCATGAAAAGTATGACAGTTTTCTGAAACGTAAATTGTTTGAAATGGAAAGAAAGCATTTAAATGTAAGGCATCAATGAAAAGATTTCGAATAAAAAGACTTTAAATGAGAAAACTTATAAATGGTATTTGGCAGAAAGATAAAGGAAAGTTCTGGAAATGATAAAGGGTCTTCATTAAATCATAAACATGTGGTGCTATCATACGTACATTGCTCTTGCATTCGTTTCCCTTGCCATGTGGTAATTTGAATGTTTACTGAGTATTTAGTACAATAGATATGACACACGAAATCCTAATACTAAGACTTCTATTTATACTAATTCGACCATAACGGTCTTGCTATAAGATTATGCCACGTTCAAAACATGCAGAACAATGCCTCTCTCTTGTTTCCATGTGTCTCCAAATGCTCCAGCACATAAATTTCAAACTTCGAATGTCCCGCTTGCATTTGAATTTCAAATGTTTTGGTACTTCTCCGCTTCGAACGCACTTCTCAGACACAACCTTGTTGTCATTTCGAGACTTCTTTAGATATGTTCCCATAATTGCCACTCGAAGCTCCAAGCTTTGATATGCTCATTCGAAACACTGCTTCTGCTATTTCGAAACATGACGCTTTGTTTCATTTCGATCGAAACGTTCAATTCACTTGGCTTCTAATAATATTATCAAAATCTTCAGCCAACAAAATGCCCCTTTAAAATATGTATTTCGATCTCTCTGAGAAATACTTATTTTAAACATCTACACAAGATTTTGATGCGACCTTCGAATCATCGTAACATTTAATGCATTTGACTCCAGTCACGTCAATCATAACACTTTCTGGATTCCTTAACCGCCTGGAGCCACTTCACAGTATGGTGCAGTTACAAAACAATGATTATCTTTAATCACGCCTATTACCCATGTTAACTTTACGCCACCTCTTCATCAAACCAACCCATGATTTCCACGTATCACAATCTTATTCAGTGGATGCTTAAACTTCCACATTATAAAACATCATCAACTTAGTCTTTTTCTTTTCTTTCCACATTCTGAATCTTTTATCCTTCTTCTCTCGCCAAAAAACCCTAAGATTTCAACATTCTTCAAAAATGTCTTCTTCCACTTCATCCCAACTAAAAAAGGTTTCCAAGAAGAAAGGAAAGACCGCAGGAACTATCATGGAAAGTAAAGTTATTACTCACCAAGTTCAATCCGTTCTTGCTCCCCAGATGATCTCAAAGGAGAAAGAAATGCTTTATGCATCTCAGGTACTCATTCCTACCATCGCTGCTGGTAAGAGGTTAGCTTTAATGGGCCCTCTTACGGTTTTTGAAATTTTAAAAGATACCAGGAAAATTTTCCCAGTTTGCTATAGTTTCAAACCCTTGTTTAACAAAATGGATGCCCCTAAGGCAATAGAATCTTCTGGCCCAAACACCATGGAAAATCCCACTGTTCCTCCTAGGGATCCTTTTGTATTAGACTATGTAAAGAGTAATTTTAAACCGTTTCGATCTTGCCCCACCTCCGACGCTGCTTACCAAAACTGGTTCAATAAGGTAGAAGCTAAGAAATCCCAGCAATGGGAAGAATTAGGTATCTACAACTTGATTAAGCTGTCGAAGCCTGGTTTCACTTACAACCACCCTTTACTATTCGCGTCCCTCTATTTCTGGGACAGTACCTATAATACTTTCCATCTCCCTGGTGGAATGATTACCCCTACCTTCTTCGACATAGCGGCCATCACTGGGCTATCGCCAGTAGGAGAAACATATATCCCTGACAACGAAGAACATTCGAGTATAATCGACTTCGAAGTCAAACTAGCAAGTTTTTCCAAGTTTATCAGTCATTACCATGCTGAAGGAGACAGTGTGTCTGATGTAGAACACATTGCTTTCCTTACCCTATGGCTGTCAAGATACGTCTTCTGCAATAGATCCCTACAGGTAGCCAGTAGGTTTATTCCTCTAGCTAGGGATTTGCACGAGAATCGAAGAGTGTGCTTAAGTGAACTACTCTTAGTTGACCTTTATGAAAACCTAAGGTCAGCTGTTTCGAGCCTAAAATCTCATACCTCCAAGAATATCCTGTTGGCTGGCCCTTTTTGGTTACTTCAGCTATGGCTAAATGCCATGTTCGAACCCTCCTTGTCAACTGCCAACACCATTGATGAACAAGACCCTGAGATAACTGATAGAATAGTCGAAGGCACTAGGCTGCGAAGATTAACTCCAAATGACGACAAACACGACTTCAAAGTCCTATTCTCGAAGTACATCATGATATTCTCCAAAAGGCATAAGTTCGAAGAGACCATGGCGCCTTTTGCTTCTAGGGCTCATGGACCTTCCTGGTTCACCATGGCTCTCTCAGAAGCTGTCAAGAGCAAGGAGATTCAGGATGTATGGAGAGCCTTTTTGCTACCTAGACTCATTTCTTCAAGAATAACTCCTGCCAAGAATCAGATTTTCCTTTTCGCTTACCAGCCAAATTTTGTTTCGAGACAGTTTGGCTTATGCCAACTAATTCCTGAACCCTTATTTCAAACTGAGAGTGCCATTACCTCTGGGCGAACTTTCAAGGCACGGGAAGCCAAATTACAGCAAGAACAATACCAAGGCTTTGCCCAGTTTGAGCTAATAACCTTCGAACCTACCCATCTCACAGCTAAGGGGTTTCTGGAATGGTGGACCAAGTTTTATCAAACTTATATGTTCGATACTCTTACAATTCAGCAGAAACTAATTGATGCATTCGATGTGCAGGTACCAGCCAAGAAAGGTATGTTTACTCATGCCAAAGAGATTAAAGCTTTTCAAAATTATTTTGAAACTACTTATGATCCCACGCGCTTGGAATCCACTGTGCATCAAGCGGCTGAGACCTTGAAGGAAAAATTCAAACAAAAAGTTTCTAAGTTAAAACTTCCTTCAGGGTTGTCACCTGAGGATAGGTATAGGTTGGCATTCGAAATGCATCCACCTAAATTCCCTAGATTACCTACCTCAGAACTGGCTCTGGCTTGGTTTCCCCCATACCCTTGGTGGTTCACTTGCAAAGAGATGTTCAAACATCTTCAAAGGAAACCAAAGCCATCTGAGACTGTGACATGGGCTCGACACTGGCTCTACGATTTCCCAGGACACCTTCGTTACGACCTTTCTGCCATGTCGATTAAATCTGATCAAGGCACAGGTGCGAATGCTTGGGAAAATCCCAAACGTTTTTCATTTTCCATATCTTTAACCTTTGCTTTAATTGTTTCGATTTTCAGTCATCAGGATAAAGACAGCCGCTTCGAAGTCGAAAGAAGGGAGCGCCTCTCAAGCCTCTATCGAAACCACTGACAAAGTGACTCTATCCAAAACAACAACCACTGCTGCAACAACAACAACAACAATACCAACAACAACCAGTGTTCCAACTCCAACGGTAATCACTTAGCCTTGATGTTTCGAATTCACTCATGTTTTATGGTTTGCATCTAACTCTTTGTTTAAATCTTTTTAGACCAACAAACTTCCTCCTCCTACTCCCAAGAAGCGAAAATCAAACACCACTGGGGAAGACCCCAAGGCTGGAGGAAACTTACCAACTGCTTCGAAGAAGAAGCGGAAGAAGGATATTTCGAAAAGTACCGTTCCAACTAGTGTCTCTGGACTTGATTCCAGGGATGCTGCTCCCTCACCCAAATCCAAAATTCCACCTTCGACCTCCAACGTAATGTTGGAACGCATAGCTAGTAACCTCTCCTCCGAGAGTCCACAGGTAAATTGAACTTTAAATCTCTTTGAAAATAATAATTTCTTATTACCTTGGTGCATGTTTTTAACATTCTTTTGCTCCTTGCAGAACATCTTGAATCCAGCTTCCACTACTTCGAACTCACCATCCAAAGCTGTTGCTCCACTCAATTCCTCTCCTCAAGGAGATTCCAGCAACCTTGTACAGAACAAAGGTTCTTCCAATATGGCGGTTCTGGATGGAACTTCTGAACAGCTGGATGATCAAAGTACCTCTCCTCCTCTGAAAGAGACAAACGAAACACCACTTCAAACATCTGCAGAGGATTTGCAAAGAGCTTCTCTTCAAAAGTCCCCTCTTGAAACCCTTCAAGAGGATCCAAAGAACACTCAAACTGAAGGAGAGAAAGCTGATTCTGGCCAAAGAGACGAAGAATCTGCAGACGAAGAGTCTGAGGAGGAGGATGCCAATGATGGTTCGACTGCTGGGACGGAGTCCAATGCAAATAGCAGTGAAAAAGAAGACATCGAAGTGGTGGACTTGGATGATGATGAAGAAGATCATGAGCATGAAACGAATGAAGGGGATGGTGATGCAACCAACAAACCCATGGAGGTTGAAATGGACGTGACTCCCCTACGTGTGGAACTCCCTCAATCCTCTTTGTCTCGAATGACTGACGAGGAGCTTGCACTCCTGAGACGAAATGACCCTATTGGGTACATGAAGGCAAAGCTGGCTCAAAGGGACATCCCTCTTGCTAGGGCTGGCACAAGTTCGACCAGCTATCCTCTTCCCATAGATGAAAGAATTGTACTTCTTAATAAGATCGAAAAACAATTCTCAACGTGGATATATTCGAAGTGCTCAAACAAGATAGCACTGCTTGCTATACTATGAAGGAGTTGCTTACAAAGGTCAATCTTGCTACCTGCTCCTTGCCAGTTAGTACTATCTTGTTCGATCTTCAGTCTTTGCTGGACAACGTAACTAGTTACCTTCTCCAAGATGAATCTGCTGCCAAGAAGGTTCAAGAAAAATGCATTGCAATGGATGCTGCTTATGAACAAGCTTCGAAACTCTCTCAAGAAGCTAAGGATCAAGCTATGCATCTAAAGCAGGCGAAAACTGATTATGAGGCTCGAGCTGAGTCCGTACTTCTTTGGGAAAGGAAGATTCTGGAACTTCAACAGAAGGTTAAGGAGGCTAAAGAACAACAAATAGCCTTCGAAACCAATACTGCTGGTAACCAATTCGAAGAGCTTCTCAACCAGGGGCTTGCAGAAATGGAAACTACAGAACAACTTAAAGGAGAAGTGGCAATCTTGGAAGGAGCCAGGCGTTTCGCTCAGCAGAGACTTGAATCTTTTCGGAGCACTTTCAACAGATTGAAAAATAATTCTTATTTCTAAATTTCAGTGTTTATTTGATTACAATTTGGTTTTTTATATGTAATATTCGAACAACGCCATTTTGGCATCTCAACTTGCCATTTTGGCATTTTTATAATATTTTGGTTACGTTGTTACTATTCGAATATCCTGCAGGCGTGGCTTATATTTCTTTAAATATTTCCCATTAACCTTTAGGATACGCTTATCATCCATCAGTTCTTCGATTTTGTATGCATTGTTTGAGAATACTTTTAATATTCAAAAAGGTCCTTCCCAATGAGGTGACCATTTACCTAGTGTTTTATTTTTCTTGTCCATGGGCAATATAACCTTCCAGACTAAGTCATTAATAATGAATACTTTTTTCTTCACCCTTTTGTTGTATGTCCTGACCACTCTTTCTTTTTGTCTCATCAAAATTTCCAATGCATGTAATCTAATTTCGTCCAACTCAACTAATTCATTCATCATCATTTCCCAATATAATGCAGTTGGGATTTCGTTTTGTCTCTGAATTCGAACTGATTGTAGATGAATTTCTACTGGCAGCACTGCATCATGACCAAATGTGAGTTGGAAAGGCGTAGTGTTAGTAGCTTCCTTAGGAGATGTTCTACAGGCCCATAATATTTGGTCCAAAGTTTTGTGCCAGTTTCTTGGCTTTTTACCAATATGTTTCTTGATTAACCCTATTATTACTTTATTGGCTGCTTCGACTTGACTGTTTGCTTGAGCATAATATGGCGTTGATGTTAGCAATCTAAATCCCATTTCTTGGGCAAATTCTTGCATCTTTCTACCAGTAAACACAGAGCCTTGGTCTGTGGTTATGCTCTCTGGCAATCCGAACCTATAGATAATGTGTTTCTGTATAAACTCAATAATAGCCTCTTGATCAGCGACTATTAATGGTATAGCTTCGATCCACTTGGTAAAATAATCTATTCCTACCAAGATATATTTCTGTCCTTTGGACGAAGCAGGATTTATTTCTCCTATCAAATCCAATGCCCATCCTCTAAATGGCCATGGTTTGATGATCGAATGCAACTCACTTGCAGGGGCATGTTGAATCCCTGCATGTTTCTGACATTCCTCACATCCTTTAGCAAAGTCTATGCAATCTTTGAGCATGCTAGGCCAATACAAGCCGTATCAAAATAACAACCATTTCATTTTATGGCCTGCTTGATGTGCCCCACATGCCCCATTGTGGACTTCTGACAATGCTAAGTATGCCTCACTTTCTCCTAGGCATTTCAATAATACACCCTCTTGGGTCTTTTTGAACAATTCGTTCCCCATGAGGAGATATGACAATGCTCTGTATTTTGTCTTTCTATCCACATTCAGAGTTGGGTTTGCTAAATAACTTATCAGTGGACTTCGCCAATCTGCATCTGATAAAGTGTTTATGGCTAATATTTCGAATCCCTGTTTCTCAGCATATCCCAATTTCATACTTTCTAGATCTGATGGTGTGAATCTAGTAGCCATAACTCTACCCCTTAACTCAACTAAATCCTTAAAGTTCCTGGTGGAAACTTTATAACCCGAAGCCAACTGTGCTAGGTCATTTGCTTCTTGGTTCTCCATTCTTGGTATGTGTTGAATATCCATGTATTCAAATTTCCTTAGTAGCCTATTGACTATGACGAAGTATATCATCAAGTTTTCTTTTATGCATTTATATTCCTTTGTAATTTGTTTGACCACTAATTATGAGTCTCCTTTAATTTCGACTCTAGTTGCCCCCAATTCCAACAAAGCTTCAAGGCCAACAATGAGCGCTTCATACTCAGCTTCGTTATTCGAGCAACGAGGACCATCTAACTTATACTTGAATTTTGTTGGAATTCCTTCAGGAGAAATTAGAAGGACTCCAACACCACTTCCATTCCTGTGGGTTGAACCATCAAAGTACAATTTCCATGGTTGCATTTCGACGTAACTCATGACAGTTTGCTCAACCAATGAATGGTCCACAATGAAGTCAGAAATCACTTGACCTTTCACAGCTTTTAAAGGCATGAAAGTCAAAGAATACTCTGTTAAGGCTAAAGCCCATTTACCAACTCTGCTATGCATTATTGGTTTTGAAAGCATGTGTTTAATGACATCGAAATGAGATGAAACATAAACATCAACAGGATTTATATAATACTTGAGTTTCATACAAGAGAAATACAAACAGAGACATAGCTTTTCTAAATTGCTATATCTGGTCTCTGCATCGTTTAGTACTCTACTTAAATAGTATATGGCTCTTTCGATACCATTGCTATCTTCTTGTGCTAACATACTACCTATACTAACTTCAGAGGCGGATATCTACAATCTCATGGGCTTCCCCCATGAAGGTGGAGACAAAATAGGAGGCTGAGAGAGGTATCTTTTTATCCTGTCAAATGCCTCCTGGTGGGCTTCGTTCCATTCGAAGGCTTGGCCTTGCTTTAGACGAAGCAATGGAGAGAAAGCTTGGGTTCTTCCACTCAGATTTGAAATGAATCTTCTGAGGAAATTAATCTTCCCTAGCAGAGATTGCAATTCCCTTTTTGACGTAGGTACTTTCATCTCCATTATGGCTTTGGTTTTGTTCTGGTTGATCTCAATCCCTTTCTTGTGAACCAAAAAACCAAGGAAATCTCCAGCCTGCACAAAAAATGCACATTTAAGGGGATTCATCTTTAAGCCATGTTTTCTCATTCGTTCGAATGATTGGCTCAAATGATGCAAATGTGTTTCTGCAGATATAGATTTGATGACTATATCATCAATATACACCTGCATAAAGGTTTCAATGAAATCATGAAAAATTGAATTCATTGCCCTTTGATAAGTTGCCCCAGTGTTCTTTAAACCAAAAGGCATCACCACCCATTCGTAGGTGCCTAAGGCTCCTGGGCAACGAAATGCTGTCTTTGCAACATCTTCTTCAGCAATGAAAATCTGATTATACCTAGAGTATCCATCTAACATACTCAAGTATTCGAACCCTGCAACAGAATCTACTAGCATTTCTGCCACAGGCATGGAATATTCATCTTTAGGGGTTGCAGTGTTTAAATCCCTAAAATCTATGCAAATTCTTAAAGAACCATTTTTCTTAATAACAGGTACTATATTTGCTAACCATTCAATGTACCTTGTGGTTCTGATGAATTTGCAACGCAGCAACCTTTCGATCTCAGCTTTAATCTTCGTGAGAACCGCTGGTGCGAATCTTCTGGGAGTTTGTTTGATGGGCTTCTTGCCATCTTTGATTGGCAGTCTGTGTTCGACCAACTCCCTCTTTAAACCAGGCATCTCGTCATAATCCCATGCGAAGCAATCTTTGTTTTTCTTGAGGACTTCGATTACCTCCTTCTTGAGACCTGGGCTAAGTTTTGCACTTATGTAGGTTATTCTTTTTGTTTTTTCATCCCCTAAGTTGACTTCTTCGAGTGGATCCTGTGCCAACATTTTGGCACCTGAGTCTATGGGGTCCCTTTCGAAGCCTAAGGGTTCTTTATCGTAGATGGCATCCAACCTTTGATCCATCTCAAATTCTTTGAAGGGTGAGCATTTCGAGCCATCCCCACTTACTTCGTTCATCTTTACAGTTAATTTGTTTATTTCAGCCTCTAAGGCCGCTTTTGATTCGTTCTCAGCCATATAGGCCGAAATCCTTTCGAAAAAGGTAGACTCAGTCATGGATAAGGTTGTCGAAGTCCCAGCCTGCTGGCCGTTTTTGTATAGTGCTTTCGACTCCCTCTTCTTCACTGATTATTGTTCTATCCCAGTAAAGGCCATCATGGCGAAGGGTCATGTAGTAGTGGGTGTTTCTGGTTTCGTTAATTTCGTCATTTGGAACACACGGAGCAATCTTTGCCAGATGCTTATCATAATCACTCTTGTCAACTAAATTGACTGTTGACATAAAGTAACTCTGGTCTGCTTCGATGTTTTCCACGATTCCATCATCTCTCCATAGAACTAGTCGCTGATGCATTGACGAAGGAATCGTCCTTACGCCATGGATCCACTCCCTTCCCAGCAATAAGTTATAGTTGGCCTTGGCTTCGATCACCATAAACATGGTGGGCCTACAGCTTGAGCCTATTGTCAATTCCAACTGGACCACTCCCAGTGTTTTGCCCACTTTCCCCTCATAATTGGACATAACCATATTATGGGGCTTGATGTCTCCTTCGCGGATCTCTAATCTTTTCAGCATGAAGTGGGGTATCAAATTGACTGCAGCACCCCCATCCACTAGAACCTTGTTCACACCATGGGCACCAACTTTTGCCCGAATAAATAGTGGCTTAAGATGTTTCTTCATAGCAGGTTCTGGACGTTCGAAGAACGCATTTTGCTCCTCGACAGCCCCATTGTCCATCACATAGTAGCACACAGGCCTATGCTTCATCAAATTTGTGGTATCTTCTTCCTCATATTCATCAATTTCGGTTTCCTGCCCAAATTCACAGGGAAGCACAGATACCACGTTACAATTTAGGTTGAATGAAGACTCCCCCTCCGATTCGAAGTTATCTGTTATCATATCTTCGTCTTCTTCTGGGCCTGGAGTGTATTCCTTTGGTTCATCCAGTTGCACTTCAGAGAAAAGCTTCCTATTAACTGGAGGTTTGTCTTCAGTTTGGTTTTTTGGTGTGGGTTTATTGGTGCTAGATTCACCTTGGTTCTTTGTTGAAGTGACCCCTTTGTTTGCCACAGCTTCCCTCTCAGCCTTTCGAATCCTTTGTTGCCTGCGCCACTGGGATCTCAACATGGGGTTCCTTCCTTTGTAGTTTTCTAATCTTACCTCCTCCCTTTTTGCTATGTTGAATTGCCTTCTGTATGTCATAGCATGGCGTGCATTTCGTTCGGTGTTTCTCCATCTGTCTTTGCCTTTGTCATTTCTGACTTGCAACCATCTGTCGGTTGGCACTTCAGCAGGGAGTTTGAAAGTCACTCTTCGAGCAGCCTTGGGGTGAGGGCTATCAGGCCTTCGTTGTTTGTGTCTGCTGTCGAAACGTGGGCCCATCTGGACAGTTTCTTGATGGTTCCAGCAAGGGGCGAAGGGAATCGTTTCGAAAGCTCTGGCCATGCTTTGATCATACACGGCAGAACACCTTGGGCAAATCAAGCACTTGGTTGCCCCTTTGTAGCAGCGAAACACAAATTCCAGCAAAGTTTCTCCAGCCTTGGGATAACACCTGAAAAGCTGGTTATCCTGGCGCCAATTGTTGCCAGTTTGAGCCTTCTGTACCCTCTCGAAATTCGCAGTGATTCTCTGATTGCAGAGGATGCTGCACCTAGGGCACAGTATCATGCATGTATCTCCTTTGTGGCATGCCATGAGGTAATCCTTGAGACTAGCATCTCCAGCGTGATTATCCTCCATTCTATACTTCTCTTTCTCTAAGTATTTTTCTACCTCCTCCATCTCAGAGTGAGGTCTTTCCATGTCCACCATGTTTACCTCAACATCCTCCCCTTCAGCTTCATCATTTCCCCATCCTGTGGGTTTTATATCTTCAATGTGGACCTTCGAACTCTCTGGGGCAGAATATTTGATCAAATAGTCAAATTTTCCACTGGGTTCCCCTAGAGTGTCCCATATTTCCTTCTGAGGGGAAGTTGGCTTCGTGATTTGGACTTTCTCCAATTCCAGCCTCAGGCCTTCAGTGACCTGTGTTAGTTCTTGGTTTTGATTTTCCTGGCCTTCAGTAGCCTGGGTTTCTTTTGCAACAGCTACAGGTGCTGCTTCAATTGAAGTCTCTGGTATCTTCTGGATGTCTTCAGTGACCTCCTTATCGACTTCAACCATCACCCAACTTTCATTTTCAGTATCTTTCTCTCCTATTGGGACATCAATTTGGTCAGCTTCCACCATGTTAATCTCTCCAATGCATGCAGGCTCGGAGTAGTTGGTGTCTGCGACGTCCAAGGGATCTTCGTCCACTTTCATCTTTGCCTTATCAGCAAACTTCAGTCTGCCATCTTTGATTGCATTCTGGATTAGGTCCCTGAAAAGAAAACATTGTGAGGTTTTGTGGCCTAGGAAACTATGATATTTGCAAAATCCTCTCTTCTTTCTTTGATCTAAAGGAGGTATTTTGACATTTGATGGCACAATGAGTTGGCCATCTTTGACAAGTAAATCAAAAATCTCGTCACATTTAGTGACATCGAAGGTATAAACCTTCTTTGGGAATTTGTCACTTTTCTCATTTTCAACAATCTCTTTCCCTTTTGTGGGAACTAATAATTTACAGGAGTAAGGTGGTGCCTGTTTTAATTCAGCGAGGTCGATTTCGACCTCTTCGAATTCGAATTCAGGATAGTCCTCTGCTTCTTCAGTTCCAACGTAGGAGATCCTTTCTTTCTTGTTATTTTTGAAGACTCTGGCCTTTTCGTCTTTTAGCCTTTCGACCTGTCGAACCCTATCGGCTAACTGAGCCATGTCCCTCAAATATTGAGTGTCTAGTTTCTTTCGAATAGAGTAATCCAAGCCACCAGCGGCCATTTCGACTAACTCATGTTCAGGCACTACTGTGTAACATCTGGATTTCAAAAGCCTAAATCTATTCAGATAATCATCTATGGGTTCAGTGAACTTCCTCTTGACACTGGCTAACTCCTTCAAGCTTATCTTCGACTATCCCACGTAAAACTGTTCATGGAATAATCTCTCCAAAAGAGCCCAAGTATCAATGAACCCAGGAGGCAAAGTGGTAAACCATGTGAAGGCGTTTTTAGTCAGGGAACTTGGGAAGTATTTGATCCTGAGATCTTCATTATTGGTTATATCTCCCGCTTCGGTTAGATATCTGGCTATATGTTCGACTGTTGACTCATTGGTATCCCCAGCGAACTTTGTAAATTTAGGGATTTTATATCCCCTTGGCAAATCAGTATGCATTATGCAATCTAATATAGGAGAAGCATAATTTGGCCTCCTCATTCCTGTGTTGAGGCTATTCTGGGTCATGACTCTCTCTATCATGGTGGTTAGATTGTTTTCTGCCAAGATGTTATCGTTTCGAATTCTATGAACGACTGCATCAGCATCTTGATTTCGACCCACCATGACAACCCCCCTAGGTTGTTCTTCTCGAAACTCTGGGACTTCCAGCCTTTCGACCCTTGCCCCTGGTTCCATAATTTCTCTTTGTGGGCCTGGGACTATTGGGGCTTCTAGCCTTGGTGCCCTTGCCCCCAAGTTAACTTCTTCTCTAGGTGGTCTATAAATTGGGTCGTTAGCAACTTGTTCCACAACAGGCATGTATGCTCGAATTCCCGCCTGATTCTGCCTACGCCTTTCTGGGGGAGCAAAGAAATCTGCTATTCGACTCATGTTATCAGTGTTTTCCCTGTTTGTCACAGTCACATTTTGTACTATTGGGGCAAATATTTCCTGCATTGTTTGTGCTAACACCCCTATCATATTATGGTTACTGTCATCCATCAATTGCCTAAAAGCCAACTGGTTTTCTATGGTTAAAATAGGCATTGTGCTATAACCCACTGACCCTTGGTTATTTGTCATAAACTGATTCGCCCCAGACCCAGACCCTAATTGTGGTGATGAATTCGATGTGGAATTGTGTAAACCTGCCATAAAGGAAGTGGGCATTCCATAAGAGGAATTTCTGGTTCTATTACCATCGAAACCGGGTGGTCTAGTTAGTGGAGTGGCGAAATGGGATTGTGTCCCTGATGGTGGAACGAATCCCCCAGTATAACCAATGGTTCCAGTGTTTCCTAAGATCGAACTATTAGTTGATATGCCACTTACTCCATTAGTGGCTATATTACTGGTTGAAGACGCAACAGACTGTGAATTCGAAGGGATCACATTAGATGTTCCCATCGAAGTGGATACACTAGTGCCTGTTGTATGTGGGGCATTTTGTTCCCCTTGTTGATTGTCAGAATTAGACATCTTGTTCAAACGTTTTCTTCTGGATAAGGGCTGGTTGCTGTTGGTTATTTTACCACTTCTTAGGTTCATAAAACAGCAAACTTCTTAGGTTCCAACGTTTTTTATAATAGTTATGTCTCAACAATCTTTATTTCTAATGTCCAATTATTGGTCCCACTGGGCGTGCCAATTTGTTTCCAGTGATTTCTAGTAAACAACCGCTAGTCTTCCAAACTATCGAATAAACTTACTGATTGTTATTCAATTTCTCTGGTAACTCGCAGGATCGACTAGATTGATCCTAGGACTTGTTGGTCATTAGGGTAACTCTCACGATCGAACAGGTATTCATGGTTGGTATTTAGAGTGTTGTGTATGTGTTTGACTTATTTCGATTTCTCTCTTTAAAGATCTAAAGGTGTAATCAAAATATATGTACGCGAAAACTAAATTGCATGAATAAATGTTAATTGTAAAGACATATAAAATTCATAAAAGACAAGTAAATGGCTTCGAATTATAAAAACAGTTAATGTAAAAGATGTTCTGGAACGTAAAAGATTCGAAATACGAAGAAAGCGTTTAATGCAAGAAATCTGTAAAATGACTTTAAGTAAAAGAGGCGTTCGAAGGATAAAACTTGAAGGTAAAGGCATGAAAAGTATGACAGTTTTTTGAAATTTAAATTGTTTGAAATGGAAAGAAAGCATTTAAATGTAAGGCATCAATGAAAAGATTTCGAATAAAAAGACTTTAAATGAGAAAACTTGTAAATGGTATTTGGTATAAAGATAAAGGAAAGTTCTGGAAATGATAAAGGGTCTTCATTAAATCATAAACATGTGGTGCTATCATACATACATTGCTCTTGCATTCGTTTCCCTTGCCATGTGGTAATTTGAATGTTTACTGAGTATTTAGTACAATAGATATGACACACGAAATCCTAATACTAAGACTTCTATTTATACTAATTCGACCATAACGGTCTTGCTATAAGATTATGCCACGTTCAAAACATGCAGAACAATGCCTCTCTCTTGTTTCCACGTGTCTCCAAATGCTCCAGCACATAAATTTCAAACTTCGAATGTCCCGCTTGCATTTGAATTTCAAATGTTTTGGTACTTCTCCGCTTCGAACGCACTTCTCAGACACAGCCTTGTTGTCATTTCGAGACTTCTTTAGATATGTTCCCATAATTACCACTCGAAGCTCCAAGCTTTGATATGCTCATTCGAAACACTGCTTCTGCTATTTCGAAACATGACGCTTTGTTTCATTTCGATCGAAACGTTCAATTCACTTGGCTTCTAATAATATTATCAAAATCTTCAGCCAACAATACCCCTATTAGGAATGATGATGAGGAGGAGGAGGAGGGAGTGAGGTTTCCTAGTTATAAGAATAGTAAGGTTGTTAGGTTTCATTTAGGAATTATGTCTACCGACAAGGAGGTAATAAGTGATGCTATCAAGGATTATGGCATGAAAAATTATAAAAAAAATATTCATTAAGAAGAATGATTTAAAAAGGATGGTGATTAAATGTATGGTTGGTTGTAAGTTATATATGAGATTTAGCAAAAGGATTGAGCATCAATATTGGCTAATAGTGAGTTTTATTGATGGGCATACATGCCACATGACTGTAGACAATACGAATGCAAAGACTGGGTGGCTTGCAAAAAAGTTTGCAAATATCCTAAGGCACAATCCTTACATTAAACCACCAGGTTTAATAGTTGAATCCATTGAGAGATGTGGAGTGAGATTATCACATATCAGGCATATATGGGCAAAAGAAATGCAATGTAACTGGTTTAAGGAGTTGGGATTGATCAGTTCACCTTTTTGGGAAGTTATGCACAAGAGTTGTTGAAATCAAACCTTAATAGTAATGTTATTATGCAATATGCTGATACTAATCGTAACTATGTGTTTGAAAGGAACTGTGTTTTTTTAGAGACTTGTAAGGCATGATTTGCAAAGACATGTAGGAACCTGATTGGTTTGGATGCTTGTTTTTTGAAAAAAAGACTATGGTGGTCAACTAATGTCAAAAGTGGGGAAGTATGGCAACAATCATATCTTTCCAATTGTATATGATGTAGTTGAAGTTGAGACTAAAGACTTATGGCAGTGGTTTTTAGATCTTCTTCTGCAAGATCTAGAAGGATTCAATCAGAGATCATATGCTTTTATTTCTGACCCACAAAAGGTATTTTTTATTGTCATTTGTTTTGATGGCTACAAATTATATCTTGAATATCACTTATTTTGATTACTTCAAATTATATCTTGTCTATCATTTATTTTGACAGGGACTAGTGCATGTAGTTCAAGGTTTTAGTGCCTCTGTGGAGCTGAGACTGTGTGTAAAGCCTTTATATGGAAATTGGAAGAAGAAGCGGTTTGGGATGAGGTTAAAAAAATTCATGTGGGCATCTACAAGGGAAACTACAGTACCAACATAGGATAGAGCAATGAAAAGAATAAATGCATTAAATGAAAGTACATGGAAGGATATTGATCTTACTGGTTGATCAGAACCTGAAGTGGGCCAGAGACTTCATTTTTAATTCTGCTTCAAGGAGAAAGGAGTGTACTTGTAAGGTACTCTTATGCTAAAGTTAGTAAGAGTGCAAAGACACATTTGAGTGTTTCAAGGATAATATTTGAGATGCATGACCCTCTCAAATGAGAGAGTATTTATAGTGCCACAATCGCATGGCCATTGGTCCTGATTTTGGGTTGGACCCATGGAACCCAGGCCCAAAATATGTGACTGCCATAAATTTTGCCTAGAATAGGGGATGGACAGCTTGTGCCCATAATTTCTGGAAGGCTTCCCTGCACATACGGGCAGAGCAAAAACTAGTCGTTGGCACGGGAAGAGGAGCAGTCAAGGGCAGCGACGATCCTGCTAGTTATGAGGTCAGCAGACCATGCGTGCCCAACTGAGCAGCAGGAGGTGGAAATGTGTCATTCCTTCCCTAATTGATTGGGCCAAAGCTATTGGGTCGTCCTGGATGCAGAAGTAGATTGGGCCATGCCTAGTCATTGGGCCAATCCGAAACAGGAGCCCCCTGGTTCGTTACTCCTGGGAATAAGAGTGATGAATTTAGGGCCATCCCGTGAGGCAAGGATGGAAAGTGCATGGTTGATGCCTGATGCTGGAGATGGGGACGTTTTGTGATTCCCCAAGGAGGAGTATGTACGAGTAACCATAACGCTGTCTCGCGTGTCCGGTTTGCAGAGAGCCAAACATGTGATTGGACTTGAAGGGGTTGTGTTTCACGTCTTCCTTGAGCCATGTGTGGTAATAAATGCACAATGATGGTCAGGCTAGGGGCTAGGGTTTAATGATAACTCTTAGGCTTCCCTAGGTCTGCACACGTGCACGTGCTTGCGAGGCTGTCTATAAATAGGAGGGAAACGGGTTAATTTGTACTTTTGCTTCTCCCTCATCTCAACTCTCTTTGTTCTCAACTCTCTTTGTTCTCAACTCTTCTGTCGTTCGCCATTGTCATACTCCAAATTTACCCTACCCTTATATTATATTTAGTTTTTTTTTAATAAATCATATTATGTAGGTTTTATTTCTATAAGAATGTTTAAAATCAAAGAGGGTTGTAATGATCTAAAATGGACCATCAATATCTGATGGCCCATTAGGTCTTTAATAAAAGTCCATTTCAGATTAAAGAGAAGGATGTGCTTTGTTTGTATTTTAAGCCGATGGGCCTTCTAAAAAACCAGAAAGACATGTTTGAATCTTTTGGCACATCAAGTTATCTTTGTGTGACCCATTAAAATTTCACTCTTTTTGTGAGAGTGTACAAAACAATTCCTTTTTTGTTAAAATCCAATGTGGAGGCCCATTTCAAAGATTTTGTGTTGAAAACAATTTATTTGTTTAAAATCTAAAACAATTAGATAATAAGGCCCATTTAATTTTTTTTAATAAGGTTGATCTGTTTTTTTTAAAGTCAGAGAGGGCTCGTATGCGATTTATTTTGTCAAGGCCCGATATTTAGGAACAATGACCCGATTCAGATTTTTGAGTTTGTTTTGAAAAAAAGTGTTTTATTTTAATTATATTATCTATCTTTTTTTATTACGATCAAATAACTTTATTATTATTATTTCTAACACTATTATTAATCATATAATTAATGTTGTTATTATTATTAATTATTATTACCAGAATTATTATCAAAATTATCGCTATTTTGAGATTTAATTAAGATTATGATTATTTAGACTGATGAACTTAGAGAAAGGCCTTCTAAATCACATCCCAAGCCCAAAAGCAAACAGGCCCAAAATTGGAAAACGGGTAGGCCCATTTCAGTGAGAAAAAATTGTTTGTTTCCACAAACAAACATCTACTGTTTAAATCATTTGGATAAAATAACGTGTGCGTTTAAGAAAAACTGTTACTGTTTAAATCAAACAGAAATCAAATCTCGATTTTCATTGCCAATCAAGAATACATATACTAAATTGGAATAATACAAAATTAGAATCAGACTAAAAACGGAAACTCAATCAAGTATGTATTACAAACAAAATTGAATATAATTAGAACTAATAATTTTTAATCCCTAATTTCCTAAATCAATTACAGACAGATTAAATTATTCCCTAAAACTACAAACCCAAAAAAAACTATATAACCTAAACAAATATTACAAAAGGGGAGGAGAGGGGAAAACTATTACAGAAGCGGAAAATTACAGAAAAACAAGGTCGACAGAAGTAAGGCCCCAGAGAGTTCCCATCGTTGCCTAGAGTTCCAATATCTGGAACCCTAAATCCAATCATTGTGTTGCCACTACCATCCATCGCTGCCACCACATCACCACCACCATCACTATCGCCGCCACCTGCAAATGGAAGCAGAAGAGATCAGAAAAGCTTGAATCGGAACCGTAACACAAAGAATCACGACAAAAGGTAAAGCGAAACCCAACTTTTTCTTCTTCTTCTCTCTTGTGTTTTGTTGTTTTGTTTTTGTTAATGATTGGAGAAACGAAGTCGCCGCTAGGGTTACAATTGGAGGTTGGTGTTGTGTTTTTTCTGCTTAGGGAGAGAAGAGAGAACAAGGATAAAAGAGAGAGATGGAAGAAGAACATGAAGGAAGAAGGAGTGTCGTCGTCAAGGGTTTTGATCTAGGTTTTTTTTGTTGTTGGAAGAAGAGAGGTGGAAAACGAAGAGAGAGAGGGATAACAAAGAATGAGATGGTTTAGTTTTGTAAAAATAAGTTTATTAAGTCCAATAATTTGATGTTTTCCTCTCTATAATTATCATCATGCACCCTCCTTCATATTCATTTGATCATCATCGTATGTCCACCAGTACGCGCGTCCATGATATCTCATACGCCTGCGCATAGGGATTCCTAATGGTCTCCCTAAACCTTTGGGCCAAGCTTTAGCGGTAGAAATGTGCAAGACTAAGCCATTGGATTGACTAGACTTTATACAAATCAAAATAAAAATCGCCACCGCGCTTTATTGTTTCCAAAGGAATGGGAAAAGAGAGAATAACCCAAAAAGAAGGGTAAAGATTCAAGGTAAGGGGGTTGGTTATGCAAAGGGAAGGTATTAGCACCCTAAACATCTACAGTACTCTGCAGGAACCTCTTTGAAAAATCTGTATATTTTGGCTATAAAAATGTGTTGTATATAAAATGGATGGTGGAGGTGAGAAAAGAAATATTTTTATGATTTTTGCACCCGCCGCGGTTGCGAACCTTTAGTGCCTACGTACCACCTTTCATGCAATAGAGGATCAGGGTACACGTAGTTCCTCTTTTAAAAATTTGAAACACAAGTGTGTTGGTTGATTTTATGAGATAGGACATCATCGCAATTGTCCGTGTGAAAAACATACTTACTACCCACAATCATGAGAAAGGAGAATTTGCATCATCTCAAAGTGGAGGATATGGCTTGGATTTTAAAATCAACAATGCCTCACTCAACACCCAAGTGGAAAATATCACACTTCACTACATATTGTAGAAGTATAGTTGTTTGCATCACTACAAGGATTGACAAGAGTCTAATCTTTTGAGAAAAGTTTAAAGATAAAAGCCAAAGTGGCAAAATGGTTTGAAATGAGATTGATTGAATTTTAGTCTTCTCACAAAAAAAGGTCAAGGTATTATTAAATTGATTGAAATTTATTTATGAAAATGTTTCGAAGATGCATGGACCTAAGTCCAAGTTTATTATGAAAATGTTTCAAGTTTCAAAACAAGAAAAGTTTTTTTTTTAAAAGGAGGGAGAAGATTTTTGAAATTAAAGAAGATGAGAGGAGAAGAAGAGGCTATCCTAAAGCATAAGGTAAAAGCTAGGGATAAGAACCATCTAACCAACAAGAAGCCAATACTTGACATTATGAGTCAATATAGAATTCCCATTCTTCGGATTGAAACCAAGCAAGCAAAGATACTAGACCTCTTGAGAGAACCAAACTTCAAGTGTTTTAAGTCTTCGCAAAAATTGGGCAGAGTGACGGCTGTATACGGGTGAATTTCAGATTACAAACAAAGATCGTAATCTCAATAACCTGCACACAAAACAAACAAACAACCCAATGTCTTGAGGTAAACCTCAAGAACTCCAGACAAAATATCAAATAAATTGCACTTCAAGGCCTTCGCTTATTTGTGTACTATTAATTTTGAAATTTTAAATTGCACTTCACATCGGTAATTTTAATGACAAGCTAAGTGTTTTTGAGGTAACTACAACTATCGCTACTGCAATTACACCAGCTTAGCAATATTTGTCACTAATTTTCTGCAACGATAAGGTTAACCACGACGACAGCGATTTAAAATCATGTTGTACAACACCCAAAGGAATTCCGCCCCTTGATACTGGATTGCAGAAACCTTGAGAGCTTTGGGAACCCATTTCCTGTTTCATACAAAATACTCAATAGCAGAAAGTATCTCAAATATTAAAATCTTCTGTGATAGGATAGGATATAATAATTCAGTTCCAACAAGAAATGAACTATTGACAATCTAAATTCTGAGCTATGGTTCGGAGGGACTTAAACCAAGAAGATGAAAAAATAAATAGTTGAAGACAAATTAAATGGATGATAACCTTTTACTGATGTTAGTGTCATAGAAAAGCTTAATATTTCTTAACATCAAATGTTTTTCTGAAGCAAAGTACATAGTTTTATACCTGAAACTTCATAGTTTGGTAGAATGGAAGTGAATCCTCCAAACCAGAATAACAACCAAACAGAACCAGAAAGATCGAGAAAGTGGAACTGTTCGAATAAGGGAAGGAAGTCTCAACAAGAGTCTACCAAATATCTGAACTCATAAACAAAAACAATGAGGGAATTAAGAACAAAAAAATCGGCTATAAGAAACTACAAAACCGATTCACAATTAGTTCAACTCCAGTCATAAATTCTCCTTGGCTCCTTGCGTTATAAGAATATGAAAAGCAAAAACAAAATATAGAGAGAATTAATTTAGACCCTTTTTACTTACATTTCCATCACCACTAGAAGCAATAATATTCTTATCTAGTTCACAACATTGCTTTGTCTTTTTGTCAGTTGGCTCATCATAAATAAGATAAATTGTTGTCTTCTTCACAACAATTTTTCTTTCAAATACAACAATAAGCTTCATTATGTCACCTGGTTATGTACTTGATACTACTTTCTGCCACTCTTCTTCATCAAAGGAGGCTAATAATGCGTCTCTCTTATACAACTGAATGTTTTTCTTTGTGCAATTTATCAACAGCAAAACTTTAAGGCCTTCTGATGCAATATCATCTGGAGAAGAAGAACAGACAATGCATATGATTATTCTCAAACTACGCTCATCCACCTGAGATACTTCAAAATTTACAGAAGAATCGTTTTCATTGAAGGCTAGCTATAACGCGGTGAGAGAACTGACTTGGTTGTTTTGCGTTTGATCGTAAATGTTGCGGATAGCAAGAGTCGCTACCGACTTTTCTTTTATCCAAAAGAAAAAGGCTGAAAAGAACAGGAAAGACCATTAGAGATGTTTTCTTGAGTTTGGGGGGTAGGTTATGAAAAGGGAATGTATTATCACCGTTTTCATCCGCAGTTATCTACGGGCTCTTAGTTGCTTGCTAGATCACTTATTTTTGTTTGAAAATGTGCTTTGTGTGAGTTTTGAAAGTATTTTGAAAAGCCATCATCGTTTAGGCAAACTTTGTAATGATTCTCGTTCATAAGAATGTATACAAAGTGTTGATCTTTTGCAAATGTTTCAAATTTGAAAGATGTTTTGAAAGTGTTAGTGTTTGTTTTGAAAATAACAAGGATGTTTTAGTTTGAAAATGAGCAAGCAACTAGGAACATTCTACCTACTTAAAAGTCTTTCTTGTTTATTTCCTTTTTCCTTTGAAATTGTTATTTTATCATTGATTGGTAAGAAACCCTATCTTTGGATGTAAAAGGAACAGGCATGGGTCATCGTATGGCCATGATAGCAATATAGTGAGATATCTTAGCATTTCTCTTTGAGGGACTAAGATCATTTTGAAAGGCAACTTTGATGGCGTTATCGAGGGACTATGATCTTGTATTTTTTGATTGCTTTTGCTAAGATACCTTACATGCATAACATTGTCATTTTCATAAGGCAACAAAGTGGATTTACCCTAAGGGTGTAAGTGTGCAAGTGTATTGATTTACATACATTGTTTTGTCTTTGAATTAGGATTTTCTAAGCATTGATTTTATCTTTCCATACAAACCTTAATTTACTAGCATTTATATATAAAACATTAAATTGCGGAAAATAAAAATACTAAGCTATTACATCAATAGGGGAGGGGTGTACAAATTTACAAATGAGGATTTTGCAAGAAAATTAAATCTAATTAACTATTACAACCATATTGAATATTGTACAAAATTAAAAATAAAAATACAAGAATGTAAATGGAAAAAAGAAATGATTTTGTTTGTTTTTCATGAAATGGTTTAGTCTTGACCTAATTAAAAAATAATTAAGAAAAATTAAATAAAATTAACTTAAACTAAATAAGAAAAGAAATTAACTAAAAAAAGGAGATTTTTTAGGGTTTTATTTATGAAAAGGTTTTAAATTAATAAAAATAATATGGATATTAATTAATTAAAGAAAACCTAAGTTCTAAATTAATTTTAATTACAAGAAAATAATATAATAGTTAAACCTAAACCTAAATATTAATTATTAAGAAAGAAATTAATTTATTAAGAAAATATTTTTGTTCTTTTAGTTTTATAAAACAAATAAACTAAATAAGTGTAAAAATAATAAATAAAATATTTTTTGGATTTTTATTAATAACAATAAAAATAATATTAATAATAATAATAATAAAATTAAAGAAAATAAAAATATAATATAAAATATAAAAGAAAATAAATAAAATAAAAAAACAAAAATATAAAGGTTTGGGTCAGGGGCATGAAAATAGGCAGGGAGGTCAGCAATCAGCAAAAATGTCTAAGCCCAATGATGGAGGCCCGTGTACTTGTTTGCTAGAACAAAAAAATAAGAAAATATGTGAAAAGTGAACAAAAGGGTACCACTGAGGCTCGAACTCAGGTCCCATAGGTTAACAGGCGCGCGCTTTACCACTGGGGTGGCTATACATCTGTTTATTAATACAAAACCATAAATATATATCGGAAAACAACTCCATGGCTGTTATCTTATTCTTCCTCGCACCAGAAGTCATTGCCATACTTTTGAATTTTCTAACTTTTTTATTTCTCAACCAAATTGAAAAATACAAACATGGAACTTGCTTGAAATTTCAATACGAATTCAACCATGTAAATAATTAAAGCTATAAATCACAGATGAATGAGAACTTTGTTGGCCCTAAACTGAAACCTAATTTTTTCAGAAACTTCAACTCCAAAATTCTCTAAGTCCAGGCCATATAAATGCAAACTATGGATATGTACAACTTTGTGGTAATGGTGTCTATATTTTATCTTTGAAAATGGAAGCCTAACAATGCCTATATGAATAGTTCTAGGTCAGAAAACTCACCTTGCAATAGGGTATCATGTTTTGAGTTTGAGCAGCTTTCAATGAGTCCTAGTCGGGTTAGCTTCCTCAAGTTCCCAGGAAGCTAATGTGATGCTTGGCTTGAGCTGAAAGTGGATGAGGAGTTCTGAAGAAGTCCACTTGCAAAGCTCTGTTTTTGAAAATGGAACTTGATGATGGAGGTGTTACAGTTAGTCAAAAGGACTTTGGATGGTCTGTATTTGATGTTTAGAAGCTTTAGGAACCAAAAGACTTGGAAACGCACGAGGGAGATGTGAGTTTCAAGTTTTTGGTCAGATTATGCAACAATAGAGTTTTTGTGTGTGATTATGAGTTCTAGGGAGTTTGAGGGCTTAAGCATGCGTGCCTTTTCTTGCAAATAACTTGTGTATATGCATGGAAAAGATTGTAAGGTTTGAGAGGTTCAGAATCACACAAGTACAAATTATGGGATTTTTCTTGTTTTTGAAGCAAGCTTGAAACATCTTGTTTCATTGTGAAGTACCAAGCTTGTAGGGTGGTTGTAACCTTTAAACATGCTTATTCTGATTGTGTATGGAAAGCTTTTGCAGAAAGGACAAGTTTAATGCTCAAGATAAAATTGATTTTGTGGTTAAAGCAACTTTACTAGAATGGAATGGTTACTTTCTTCCTAAAATGGAAATAAGCATGGGCAATACATTGAATGCTTGAGTTGAAGCTTCTTACAACTGTGCAAACATTTAATTATGGAGTGCCAAGCAATTTTGAGGCCTGCAAAGCAAAGATTGTGCAGCCTAGCATGGATTTGAATTCTTGTTCATCACAAAATTATGCCTTGTAAAACAACTTGAAACCCTAACTTCTGACCTTCGATTTTCCTTGATCACAAACGATCTCAAGGATTTCTTGGACTTTTTAGAAAGCTTGCAATATACTCTACAACCCCTCTTTTAATCACTTTCGCAAAATCCAAATGGAACTATGTGAGACTTGTCTCAGAAGTTAGGTCAAAATCCTGACCAAAATGCTCAAAATTTCACTAAGTGTTTTAGTTTCATGACCATGATTTCATGGATTAATAACTTGAGATCCAAGAATTTTTAGGAGGAGTTGTGTAAAGAAATGTTTTAGATCTCATTGAGATCTACAACTTTTATGTTGAAAGTTTCTTTTGAATCATCTTGCATCATGGTGAAAAATTGGCTCAAAGTTGTGAAAAAATATGAAATTTTCAACACTTAAAAAAATTTCTAAGTTTGAAAACTTTGACTTTTCAAAATGAAATCTTGACTTTTTTATTTCTTGATGAACAAGTTTCATATTTTGACATATTTTGATGATATGTGATCTTTGACACTTGATTTTGACCAAAAAGTCAAAGTTTGACTTTTCATTGTACAGTTGATTTTTGATAAGTTGACTGAAAATTAACTATCAATCAATTGATCTTGAGGGAAATTTTGAGTCAAACCATTAGGTCAAAATGATGCATTTGAAACCTTGAGATCATATCTCAAATCAAATAACCATTTACTAGGTCAAAAATCAGAAATTGCCCTTTCTCAGTCAAAACTCTAATTTTGACCATTTTGCCCTTTTGATGATTTGATCAAATTTCTTGAAGAATTATGGTCCAAACTTGATCAAATGACATATAGAAATTCACAATGTTGATATGGATAAAAAATTATGAAGTTTGACTGTAAATTGACCACAATTGACTTTTTCTCTAATAGAGTTGATTTTTAGATCAACTGGTCAATTGACTGAGCAAAAATGTGATTCAAGACTTGAAACTTTACATGAGCAATTTTGAAGGTCCATGATGATTCATGAAGTCATATGAGGCATTAAGAGTTCAATTATCCTTGTGCAATCTCAAACCCTAATTTCAGTCATCAATGCTTAAGGAAGTGTCTTGAGCTGATCAAACATTGTACAGTCTTGAACCAAAGAAGATCTTGTGAGAAATTTATTGATAAATGAGAGGGGAAATTTTAGGGTACAACACTAGCCAATCAGGATGATTATCACCGGGGAGAAAACCAGACCCGTTTGGAGGCATTTTCTGTAAAATCTGTGTATGTGAAAGATAAATATTATTCAATTGCATTGGTTTTATTTTTGTTACAGCTATAAACTTAGATTAAGCATGGCCATTTAAACGGTTGACAAATATTCCCTTTGAGTTTTAACTAAACATGTATGTTGATTTTTGTCAAAAATAAAAGTGTTTGCATGATTTTGAAAATTATATAAATCAATTATATAGCTTGAAGTGAAAGAGGGGGGAGAAAGTAAAATATTTTCTTTATGAACATTTAAATTAAATGTTTGATATTTACACAGAATTACAAAGAGGAAAGTGTGTATGTATGTGAGTGACAGCTGGCAAGCAAGAGAGGGAGAAAGAAAACCTGTAAAATGTTTTCTCTAAGAGTGTTAGTGACGTGGCAGTTCATTCCCATTTGAATTAAAAGTGATGTCAAAGAATTTAGTAAGCTTAAAATTCGAACTTGATTGCAAAATTCAATTGATACTGAATTTATATTGAGATATTGAGATATTATTGTTAATTGTGTTGTTATGATCACTAGCAGTTACCTTATATTTAGGAGTCTTAGCTTGATTATAGCTCCATCTTTATGATTGGAATTCCTAAGACCAATAGATTTTGTAACAGATTGTATACAGAAGGTCTGGTGCTGTGCATATATATTGTGATCCTAAAGAATGAATAAAAACAGAATCCACACAAATACTTTTGTGGTGAAACTTTACATGGTATCATGAGCTAGGGAATTTCCTAGGTAAAATTAAATACATTTTTTTCTTCTTCTTCTATATCAAGCACCATAAGAGATTATGGGTGACAGCAGTGGTAATGGCGAGAAGAAAACTGATGACAACAGTGGTAATAACGAGAAGAAGGTGGATTTGTTTTTTTTTCTCGGCACCAATGACAATCCCGGCAACGTGATCACACCAGTTCAATTGCGTGGCCCGAATTATGATGAATGAGCAAGGGCAATTCGAACCTCGTTGCAAGCGAAGCGAAAATACGGTTTTGTCGAAGGGAAAGTCCCAAAACCAACAACACCAGAGAAATTGGAGGACTGGACTGCAGTGCAGTCGATGCTCATAGCGTGGCTGCTGAACACTATCGAGCCATCATTACGCTCTACTCTTTCTTATTATGATGATTCACAATCCTTGTGGACACATCTCAAACAACGTTTTTGTGTTGTGAACGGGACCAGGACCCGTATATGCCAATTAAAGGCATCGTTAGGAGAATGCAAGCAAGGTAAAGGTGAAGAGGTGTCGGCCTACTTCGGTTGTCTGTCTCGTGTATGGGACGAACTTATGACTTATTTCAAAAAGCCAACTTGCAAATGTGGAGATTGTACATGTGATATCAACCAACAAGTGATTGATTTGAGTGCTAAAGACTATCTGCATCATTTTCTTATGGGCCTTGATGGGGTTTATGCAACGATTCGCTCAAATTTGCTTTCTCAAGATCCGTTACCAAACATTGATCAAGCATATCAGCGAGTCATACAAGATGAGAGATTGCTGCAAGGAGAATCTTCAATTCATCAGAACCGTGACCACGTCATGGCCTTTAAAGCTACAGCTGATACGCGAGGTAAATCTAAACTTGTGGACAATTCTGAAAAATTTTGTACTCACTGCAACAGAGAAGGACACGATGACAACTCGTGTTTTCAGCTTCATGGGTTCCCCGAGTGGTGGGGGGACCGTCCTCGTGGTGGTCGTGGACCGGGTCGTGGCAGAGACACATCAGGCCATTCTGGAGGGCGTGACAGGGGCGCCTATAACACACATGTCCGCGCCAACAAAGCCACAACAAGTAGTCATAGCAGCGGTGGTAATGTTGGACAGTCTCATGCACCACCACACTCAAGTGAGGCAGCAGGTATATCAGGCATTACCCCGACACAGTGGCAACAAATTCTTGACACTCTGAATATTTCTAAAACCAAAGACCGCCTCCACGGTAAGAGTGACATTTCTTGGATTATTGACACAGGAGCCTCACACCATGTGACAGGAAATTTCTCTTGTCTGACTAATGTGAAAAATATTACAAATACACCGGTGGGATTGCCGGATGGGAAAGATGCGACTGCTATAAAGGAAGGCAGTGTGATTTTGGACGGTGGATAACGGCTCAATAATGTTCTTTTTGTGCCTCAATTAAATTGCAACTTAATTTCTATAACTCAACTTATCGATGACTCTGATTGTATCGTTCAAGTTACTAATGCATTGTGTGTAATACAGGCCCGGACGAC
Organism: Vicia faba; assembly: GCA_948472305.1. Lineage (NCBI taxonomy): Eukaryota > Viridiplantae > Streptophyta > Magnoliopsida > Fabales > Fabaceae > Vicia > Vicia faba. The sequence goes on from OX451740.1 coordinate 674,049,778, forward strand.
GAGGACGTTGATTGGAGCAGGTGAACAGATCGATGGACTTTACTTTTTTCGCGGTATTTCAAAGGTGCATGCCTTGATGGTGGAAGGAGATTCAACAATGGATTTATGGCATAAGCGTTTGGGTCATCCGTCGGAAAAGGTGTTAAAGTTCATTCCTCATGTAAGTCAGCTTAGTAGGAGCAAGAATAATAGACCTTGTGATGTTTGTCCTCGTGCCAAGCAGCATAGGGATAGTTTTCCATTAAATGAGAATAATGCAGCAAGTTTGTTTGACTTAGTTCATTGTGACTTGTGGGGATCTTATCGAACCCGTTCGTCATGTGGGGCACAGTATTACTTGACAATTGTTGATGATTATTCGCGTGCCGTTTGGGTCTATTTACTATGCAATAAAACTGAGATTGCGACTATGTTTTTGAATTTTGTGGCACTTGTTGATAGACAATTTGATAAGAAAATAAAGAAAGTTCGCAGTGACAATGGCACCGAATTTAATTGTCTACGTGATTATTTTTTTAATAATGGAATTGTGTTTGAGACGTCATGTGTGGGTACTCCACAACAAAATGGGAGAGTTGAAATAAAACATAAACATATTATGAATGTGGCGCGGGCACTTAGATTTCAGGGTCATTTACCAATGCAATTTTGGGGTGAATGTGTGTTGGCAGCATGTTATTTGATTAATCAAACACCGTCTAGTGTACTTCATTATAAGACACCTTATGAAAAATTATTTGGTAAAGTCCCTAAATTTGATAACATGAAGATTTTTGGTTGCTTATGTTATGCCCATAATCAACGACGTGACGGAGATAAGTTTGCGAGCAGAAGTCGCAAGTGCATATTTGTGGGCTATCCCTATGGGAAAAAGGGATGGAAATTGTATGATTTAGAATCCAAAGAATACATTGTTTCTAGAGATGTGAAATTTTATGAACATGAATTTCCATTTGTTGTGCCACTAGACACAACACATTCTACGCCTCCTATTGTTTCTGACATTGAGTATGTTTCTGATGATATTAGTTGGGCAACTTATGATGCATCATTTGGAGGAGGGGGTGCATCAGTGGTCTTGCAAGACAATGGGCAAATGCAGCTCCAGAGGGGGTTGTGTGAAGGCTTTAATGGAGCTGCTATGGCAGCCGACGAGGGAGTATGTGTCAGTGGTATAAATGGAGAGGAAGGACCCACACACGAAGTTGATGGGACTGGTGTTGTGGTCATGCAAGAGGACGGTGTGGAATCCAGAGAGCAGGAGGTGGCTGCTGGGAGGGAGGAAATCGTGACACCCGAGATGGGGAAGGGGGATGAGAAACAAAGTTCCAAATATAAGACTCAAGGATTTTGTCACCCATACGATACGAAAAGTAAAGTCCTCGAAAAGTTCATCTACCCAACAACATGCCTCAGGTACTCCTTACCCTATTACTTACTTTGTATCTTGTGAACGATTTTCTATTAGACATCGAAATTTTGTTGGAGTTGTGACAGCAGGGAAAGAACCTAAGAATTTTAAAGAAGCCGTAAAGGATTCTGGTTGGCGTGATGCAATGCGCAGTGAGATACAAGACTTGGAAGACAATGAGACATGGGTTATGGAGAAATTGCCGCCCGGGAAGAAAGCACTTGGAAGCAAATGGGTATACAAAATAAAACATCACTCAGATGGGAGAATAGAACGATTGAAAGCAAGACTTGTTGTATTCGGACACCATCAAATAGAAGGAATAGACTATGATGAGACATTTGCCCCGGTGGCAAAAATGGTCATTGTTCGTACCTTCTTGGCAGTGGCAGCAATTAAAAAGTGGGAAGTTCATCAAATGGATGTGCACAACGCCTTTCTCCATGGTGACTTGGAAGAGGAGGTGTATATGAAAGTTCCTCCAGGTTTTAAAAACACTGACCAAAATCTGGTTTGTAGGTTGAAAAAGTCATTGTACGGTTTAAAACAAGCTCCTCGTTGTTGGTTTGCTAAGTTGGTCACGGCATTGAAGCGATATGGATTTGTTCAGTCCTATTCAGATTACTCACTCTTTACTTTGCACAGGGGAGAAATACAAATTAATGTGCTAGTTTATGTGGATGACTTAGTTATTGCAGGAAATGATATTGCAGCCTTGAAAATTTTTAAAGCTTACTTAGGTGCGTGCTTTCATATGAAGGATTTGGGATTATTGAAATATTTTTTGGGGTTGGAGGTAGCTCGTAATCACGAGGGAATTTATCTTTGCCAGCAAAAATATGCGTTGGAAATTATTGAGGAAACATGTTTATTAGGGGCCAAGCCTGCGGATTTTCCAATGGAACAACACCATAAGTTAGCATTGGTTTCAGGTACGCCAATTGAAGATCCAGAACCATATCGAAGACTTATCGGGCGATTGATTTATTTGTCTGTGACTAGACCAGATCTTGCATATTTTGTACATATTTTGTCTCAGTTTATGCAACAACCATGTGAAGAGCATTGGGAGGCAGCCTTGAGGGTTGTTAGATATTTGAAGAAACATCCGGGCCAAGGTATTCTACTCCGGTCTGACAGTGAATTGAACCTAGAAGGATGGTGCGACTCGGATTGGGCGAGTTGTCCCCTTACGAGACGTTCCTTGACTGGATGGGTGGTGTTACTTGGCCTTTCTCCGGTGTCTTGGAAAACTAAGAAACAGGCAACCGTCTCTCGTTCTTCTGCAGAGGCTGAGTATCGATCTATGGCGGTTACTACATGTGAGTTAAAATGGCTCAAACAGTTACTTGGTGATTTGGGAGTTAGTCACTCTAAAGGGATGCGATTATATTGTGATAGTCAATCAGCATTGCATATAGCTCAAAATCCGGTGTTTCATGAACGGACAAAGCATATTGAAGCTGATTGTCACTTTGTTCGTGATGCAGTGATGGCTGGAATTATTTGTCCCATGTATGTTCCTACATCGGTACAATTAGCGGACATTTTTACAAAGGCCCTGGGAAAAGCGCAATTTGAGTTCCTTCTTCGCAAGTTGGGCATTCGAGATCTTTACGCTCCAACTTGAGGGGGGTATTGAGATATTGAGATATTATTGTTAATTGTGTTGTTATGATCACTAGCAGTTATCTTATATTTAGGAGTCTTAGCTTGATTATAGCTCCATCTTTATGATTGGAATTCCTAAGACCAATAGATTTTGTAACAGATTGTATACAGAAGGTCTGGTGCTGTGCATATATATTGTGATCCTAAAGAATGAATAAAAACAGAATCCACACAAATACTTTTGTGGTGAAACTTTACAATTTACAATATTTGATTGTGGTGTGTTTTGCATTGCTTCCAATTCCTTAACTTTTGGTATGTAAGTTATCCAGAATAGTTGCTATAGTTTGATTTAGTTGAGCTTCTGACTCGCATTTCAACCAAAGGCGTTGAAGATTCTGAAGGTCTTTAAAAGTACATGGCAGACCATAGAAACTATCATTTTCTTCATCTAAGAAATCGAGAAATGATATGCCTGTAGATGAATGAACTGGGATAGGATATTATTTGTGGGAGACATCCAAGACTGAATAATTGAAGGAAACACATTATAGCCACACAGAAATATATCCAACACTTTTTGACTTTACTAATGCAAAGGGAACTCTTGTTATAGCGATTTTCTCCGCAACCAGGGTGGTTAAAGATTTCATTTGTTCTATATCCTCTTCCAACTTGTCAATCTTTGTACAACCAGACACAATGAGAGTCTTTAAGGACTCTAACTTATAGATGCTTCTTGGAAGTTTACGAAGACCGGTACAGTCTTTCAAATTTATCAATAGAATTTTACTGAGATGTTCTATAGTAGAAGAAATCGAAGACAAACTTGGAGAGTCTTCGAGTATTAACTTTTCAAGATTAGGCAAGTATGAAAAGTCTGGGGTTTCTCTCAAGTTATGAGAATGACTAAGATTGAGAATTTTCAGCTCCTTCAGAAGCTGTAAGAAAAGAGATTTGAAGAAATATTAGGAAAAGAAACTTCCAAAAATAGATAGAAACGGATGAGAACAATTATTAAAAGACAGCTGTTTAGCTATTTGCCTTCCCCTGTGAAAATATATAGAAGACATCTTTTATTCAAATTTTAACCACTCTTTATCACATTGAAGTTTTGGCATAATTAAGTAGAAGTACTATCAGACGTTGAATTCAAGTTTATTGCTTGTAAATGGAATACTAGTTTATTGCCTGAGTACCGGAGACTTCTTCCACATTCGTTCCAGATTGGAATATTTTAAGTCAACGGAATCTCTAACACTTCTTCATCTGGAATGAGTTTGAGTTTCTCTAATACACTTTTCCACTTTGTCTTCGTTCTCCTAGTCAATAAAAAGGACCCAATGACTTGAAGAGCTAGTGACAATCCCCCGGAGTACTTAACAACATCTCTAGAAAGGTTGGCAAAGGCTTCAATAGGATTTGGCTGCTTGAATGCATGCCAACTAAAAAGTGCAAGAGATTCATGATCGTCCATTTCTTTCACTCTATATACATAGTCTACTTTAAGCCTACAAAGTAAATCGTCATCTCTTGTTGTGATGATTATTTTACTTCCTTGACCAAACCATTTGTGACTTCCACACAAAGCATTCAATTGGTCCAACTTATTCACATCGTCAAGCACAAGAAATATCCTCTTTTGGCGAAGTCTTTCCTGTAATATAATTTTGCCTGATTCAACCGTATCTATCTTAACTTTTGTTGTTTTGTAGATATCAGAAAGAAGTCGTTGCTGTAGAGAAACTTTTCCATTATCTTGTTCCTAAATCTCCCTGACATTAAATAGGAAATTCTTTGCCTCAAAGTCATGACGAATTTTATTATAAGCACCATTAGCAATTGTTGTTTTGCCGATTCCTCCCATGCCCCATATTCCAAGCAGTAAAGGATCTTTTGATTCTTGACTACTCAATAGTTGAATAATATCTTGAACACGAGAATCTACCCCCACTGGATGGTCAGCGACGAATAAATCTGTTTTGTCTAGCAAATTAGTAACAAGTTCTACTACTTTGTTGACATCCTCACTTTCATTCCTACAAAATATGAACCCAAGAGTAAGTGCGTGAAGAGTTATACAGCCATATACAACAGTCATTCGTACGACTTATCAAAACAAGAGACGGGATTTTTAGTGAGAAAAAAAATATATAGTTGCACATAAAATGCTTTATGAATAACTAGTCACACCTAGATATTATGAATTTTCTTTCCTTTCTTTTCGTCTCATGTGTATTGGGTCAAACTCAAGACTAAGAGACTTGTAAAATGAGGATTGTCTAAGCATTATAAGCTTCATCCCTAGAATCCAAGAAATACCAAATGGATCATGAACACTTCTATGGAAAATTTCTTAATGTACAAAAAGCTACAGATAATAGCTAAACGGGCCAATAAGTCAAAGCAACATGAGCAGACAACACTAAAAAATATGCATAATTAAAATATAAAAAACAGCTTGAATTTAAGACGACAAACCCAGCTATACCACTAATTTCAAGGAGTAATGTTCCCCAATTCCTCTTCCTGTCTTCATCCATTGATATTCTTGATATGAGATCTTGAAGAGCTTCTCCAAACTTACTTGTTTGATGACGTACTTCCCAGGGATCTACCTCATAGAACACTGGCACAACTACCAGACCCCTGGTCCTACCAATGTCCATGATGGTCTCTAACTCAAGCATACACCGTCTTGAATTAGTATAATTTTTAGACAAAACAACAATGGAGATCCTAGATTGTCTTATTGCTTCTAACAATGAGACTGAAATCTGATCTCCTCGTTGAATCTCATCATTGTCTATGAAAGCATAAATCCCGGCATTTTGAAGGGCAGAATAGAGATGTGAAATGAATTTTGGGCGACTGTCTTCCCCTCTGAAACTCAAAAACACATCATAGATCCTTTCCTGAAAAAAAAGGCTTATATGCAGTAGATAAAAAACTTTTATACAATTCACATCCCAGAGCTTTGATCCCAGACTTTGTTATGAATCATTGATTCACAATCTTACAAACTTCTGAGTATCTATTTGCATTCTTTAGCATTATTACTTATTTTAAAGACAAAAAACATTAATTTTATAAATCAAGAGAGCTTCAAAAAATCATATCTTACTACTCACCTCATCCATACCCAGTGATTGTTTCCTTATAATTTCTCTTCCGAATTCTAATACCAAATCATGCATATCAATTCTGTTCTTGCAATCTATATTTACAAGGCTTTGTTGTACAAGGTCACTAATTTCAGTTTTTGCAGGATAACCAGATGCTTTTAATATCTGAATCACATCATCGTGGTCCACCCCAATCAAGTTCAAAGCTATATCAAGGAATACTTTTTTTGGCGTTATCATTAATTAAACCATCAAAACATATTTTCAAAATCCCCATTATCCCATTGGGAGTCATTTTGAATTTGTGCAGCACACTCTTCCACTCTTCCCATCCTTTATTGAACAAAAAGGATCCCATGACACGAAGAGCCAGCGGTATTCCCGTAGAGCACAAAACAACTTCTATAGAAAGGAAAGGAAAACCTTGAATAGGCCTTGGTTGCTTGAACGCATGCCAGCTTAAAAGCTCAAGAGATTCATGTTTGTCCATTTTTTTCATTTCATATATGTGGTCAGCGTTAAGAGCATGAAGTATTAGTAGATCTCTAGTTGTGATAATTATTTTACTTCCTGGACCAAATGATTCCAGGCCTCTAGCTCCACAAAAATCATAGTATTGGTTCAAACCACGAACACCATCAAGCACAAGAAATATCTTTTTTTTGAGAAGTCTTTCCTTTAGAACAGCTTTTTCTACATCAAAAGTATTTTTCTTTATTTTGTAGATATCTGAAAGAAACTGTTCGTCTAAAGAAACTTGGCCGTTACTTTGGTTCCAGACCCGTCCATAATTTAGGAGGAAACCCTTAGCCTCAAAAGTGCAACTCATTTGATTATAAATAGCTTTCGCAAGGGTTGTTTTACCAAACCCTCCCATTCCCCATATCCCTAGAAGTAGAGTATGGTCTGATGGTTTGTTGCTCAGTAGTTGAATCACTTCTTGCACCCGTGACTCTAATCCTACTGGATGGTCAGCAACAAACAGGTATGTCTTGTCCAGCAAATGAGCAGCATGTTGAACTACATTTTTTATATCTTTACTTCTGTTCCTATAAATGACCAGAAAAAAGTTCATAAATGATTGTATAAACATACTCAATCATATAACATTAGTGAAAAAATGGTAATTCGTTACATGCAAAATCTTAACTATATTACAGAATACATTGAATATAGTTAAAAATACCAGCAACTATCATAGTACTTACTGAACTGACAACACTAAAGGAACAATATCCTTGAATAGAAAATCTCAAATGTTTTAACCTAAGACAAACTTTTAGGAAGAAAGTTTTACAGAGAAAAGGTATAACCGTATAAGAATTAGAACATTTCTTGAAGTTGCCATAACTTGTTCTTCAAAAGAATTACAGTCAACTAGACATGCAGATGTTAACTTAGTTATGCTAAACAAATACTGACTTGAGTACTTTGACTTAATTAGAGTAGTATAATAAACAGATGCAGACGTTAACTTAGCTAATTGACTCAATAGAGGAATACAAATAAAGAAAGTATAGAAGATTTTCTATTTAAGGCATAAAGTTGAATCAATTATAACTATTCATTCATTATAAACTTTTGACATTTAGCATAACCATGTCTAAAGTCTTACACGTGATTGATTGTGATGTATTGAAAATGTAAACTTTTGGCACAGTGCATGAAAATCAAACTCAACATTCAATTCAAAATCTAACTTCAAAATTACCTAGAATCCACGACAAATCTTGTAATGTTGCTATCTTCACTGGATTCGTCTTTCTTCAAGAGTTTTGTACAAGATCTCTAAAAGCTTCTCCAGTGAAAGCTTCATGATGACATATATCAGAAGGATCGACATCATAGAACACAGTCACAACCCTTTGACTTATGGTTCTATAACACTCAGTTATCTTCTCCAACTCTCGCAGGCACCAATTTGAATCAGCATAATTTTTAGAGAAAAGAATAATAGAAATTCTAGAACGTTCAATTGCGTATTCAACTGAGTTTGTTATTATCTGATATTGATTTCTAGGTTCATCGCCGTCCCTGAAAACAACGATTCTAGCAACAGTGAGAGCAGTATAAAGATATGATGCAAAAGAATTACCAGTGTCTATGTTACAGAAACTCAGAAACGCGTCGTAGATGAAGCTCGAATCGCTATCAGACGTGAAGGAAGTCATCAAGATTAGATGAAGGAAATTGAATGATTGAGCCAAAATCAAAGAGAAGATGAAACGGTGACTTTATTTTTCAATTTTTTAAAAAGAAATAAAAAATACGCGCGTTTTAAATCAAAATGCAGTGACGAAAATGCCCTTAACTTCCAGTTTCTGTTTGTACTTAAACAGATGCGCGACACGTGGCAAAATAAACTTCAACGGTTGAGATTCGGCTTTGCTCCATTTAGGTTTCTTCCCTCTTCTCTCATCACTCCCTCACCGCTTTCTCCATCTTCCACTCAGTCGCCGCCGCCGCCACTTTCCGTCGTTTCCCGCGGCGGATTTGTCTCTGCAAAACCATTCCACTCTGCTCCTTTTTTCATATCTTCGATTTCATTACCGCCGCGCCGCCTTCTCCCGTCACTCCATCCGACTAGTCTCTCACTAACCGCCTTTGCTACCATTGCTACAATGCCTGGCGAAATTAAAAGCATGAGCACGAGACAACGGAGAGCCGAGGAAGTGATTGGTGGCAATGCCGAAGCTATTCAAACCCTAAGAGATCTCATTACATTTCCTTGGCGTCTATTACCTTGTGATGCAAAGAGACTTGGGATTAAAGTATGTTTTCGTTTTTTTCTTTTTTGTATTTCACCGGTTCGAAGCTTACGCCATGCACCGATGTTTCTGCACAGCTCCCAACTAAGCTGCGGACTTTTGTTTTTTTTTTTGTTTTTTTTAATTACTTAAGATTGTTGTTTCATTTCTGAATTTTTATGATTATTAATTTTGTTTGCTTTCAGTTTGGAAGAGGTGTTTTGTTACATGGTTCACCTGGCACTGGAAAGGTAATTTTTAAAAATTCTAATGCTTATTTCACTATTATTTGTTATATTTGTGAGATATTGTGTTGAATGTGCTTGCAGACGAGTTTGGTACGGGCAGTTGTTGAAGAATGTGGGGCAATTTTGACGATTATAAGGTACTTATATTTTGAATGTCCGTTATTGTGGATAATGGATATTGTGTTTCAATGTCGATGGCTTGAATAAATTATTTGTCATTGTTTGCATGTTTGATTTGCAGCCCGAACACCATTCATAGCGCACATGTTGGTGAAAGTGAGAGAAATCTTCGCGAGGCTTTTTCAGAGGCATCTTCTCATGCAGCGTCGGGCAAGTCATCTGTCATCTTCATAGATGAAATAGATGTACTTTGTCCTCGACGAGATTCCAGGTATGGGACAATTAATGACTCTTATGCTGTATGATACTTTTGTAGTTTTTTTAGTAGCTTTTGCTTCTTTTATCTCATATTTCTTTTTATCGTGATCAATTCAGTTGTAATCACAAATTAATGAAAGTCGAGAAAATAATAGGATATTTTTAGAAAACCCCCTGGGTCTAGGTACAATATATGTCGGTTGACTTTGTTATAATCTTTTCTCTACTCCTGAACATGTTTTAGGTTGGTTATGTGTTGCTTCATTATTTTCTTGACTTATATTTGAGAGAACATGTCGAAGCTTGTGCATTTGTAGTTTGTTATAAAATGTTCATATGTTTCAATGATAAATTTGTAATATCAATCACAATATATTTTTTCCCAGTTTCTCATTAATCATATTATAGTACCTGCTTTTCCATTATTTTTATCTAGTTGAAATACGACTTTGTGATTCTATGCTTACCAGTTCATCTCATTTTATATTTCAACTAAAATGATGAAGTAATCAAATTTCTTTTTGTTAAAAATTTTGCTATCTTAGAATCAAATTATTAGCCCCTGACTATCTGTTTTGTAATGCTATTGTTAGATATTTTTGTCGCGCCTTCATATTATTAAGTGAATTTGTGGATTTGTGGCTTTTGACAGTTACTTTTATATATGTATACAGGAGGCTTATTGCTTCCCAACTTCGTTTTTTGATGGACTCAAACAAAGCAACCTCTTCTACGCCAGGGGTAGTTGTGGTTGCATCGACTAACAGGTTACCTATTAAATTACTATTGAAGTTGTAAGATTTTTAACAAAAGGAAAGAAAATAATAAGAGTTTTTAATACATTTGATTAGTTTTGCGTATTTGGTTTCTGCATGCACAGGGTGGATGCAATTGACCCTGCCCTAAGAAGGAATGGGCGTTTTGATATTGAAATTGAAGTTTCAGTCCCAAATGAAAAGGAGCGCCTTCAAATTCTAGAGGTAACTGTGAGAGACACTATTTTTTGGCCTTAAATTAATGTCTTAATATTTTAGAATAATTTGGTTCTTGAGATGATATAAAAGCCTCTGCAAGCAAGAAATTAGGAGGTCGAACCTTGAAGGGTGTGTTTTGTGTGTGTATGTGTGGCGCATGTATACATATAAAACCATTCATGGGTCTCAATACATTAAGTAGTAATATAACTTTTTACCTATTTGTTTATGCAATTTATAAGACCAATTGTTTAGTGAGAAAAGTCAATATGTCATATTACAATCACAAATTTATGTTGTTTTTTTGTTATACTTATTTTAGCTGTATACAAAGAAGATCCCTCGGGATTCACGCGACTTAGAATTCATTGCCGCATCATGCAACGGCTATGTTGGAGCTGATTTGGAGGCTTTGTGTCGTAAAGCTATCGAATCTGCCATTAAAAGGTCCAAAAATGCAAATAAAGATGTTAATGATTCCATGTTAACGATGAAAGATTGGAAGAATGCAAGGTCTCTTGTTCAACCAAGTATAACAAGAGGCATTACTGTGGAAGTTCCAAAAGTGACTTGGAAAGATATTGGGGGGTTGAAAGACGTGAAGGTTGCATTTTGTAAAATTTGCATTTGATTTTTACTCTGAAAATATCATATTCAACAATGTCTGAGAGTATCATTCCTTGGACAGACAAAGCTCGAGAAAGCTATTGAGTGGCCTATAAAATATCCTGAAGCATTTTCAAGACTTGGAATAACCCCTGTTCGTGGAATTCTTCTCCACGGGCCTCCAGGATGTTCCAAAACTACTCTTGCTAAAGCTGCTGCAAATGCTGCTAATGTTCCATTCTTTTCCTTGAGGTTTGAATAATTTTAATCTTTTTAAGTAGAGGTTATCCTTGCAGTGTGGGGAATATATTTAGGACTGAAGTTTATGTCAAATAGAGTGGACGCTTTCATTTTCCTTAAAGTTACAACCATGTTTTAAAGATGCAAATCCTACCGTACCAGACCTATTTTGTTTTCAGTGTTCCCCAAACCCTCCACATAATTGTCTATATCTATCGTGAATGCGCTGTCCTTTTAAACCCTTATAGTTATAGGTCCTTTTAAACCCATTAGCTCAACTGTTTCATCATTATTATCACCCTTTTATTTAAAGTGGCACTCTTATTATTCTCTCTAATATGATGTTATGTTTTGATATGTTCCAAATTCCAAATTGCACAGTTCTATAACATTCAGATCTGTATGTTTTTTTTCTTGTGACATATTTTTCCTTCTTTCTTTGTAATTCAGCTCTTGTAGAAACTGTTGTCCCGTATCAAGGAAATATTTTGAAGTAATAAATAATGAATTAGTGGTGCAGAATTATTTTCAATGTATGTCGGAGAAGGAGAAAGTTTGCTCCGTGAAATATTTCGCAAAGCACGTATTGCCGGAAAAAGTATAATATTTTTTGATGAAGCTGACGTAGTAGCTGGCAAACGGTTAGTAAGCTTTTTTTTATGCATTATGGTAAAATATTTCTAAGAATTATTGTGTTGTTGTGGGCCTTTTGCACATTGTGATAGCATTTCATTATCAGTTTTAAATCTTTTGACATATAGAACATAATCTAATTTTTTTTCAAACTCCTTATTTGTGAGTGACATTTATGGGGAGTTCCCCATCATGTGATTGAGTTTGAGACCCCCATGATTTTGTAGATCCACATTTATTTCACTGAATAATATCGTGTGCAAAAGAGTGTTGTAGAGTTGTGTAAACGAAACTTAACTTTTGTGAGTTTTATGTCTCTACTCTACGTAATAGAAACTTGAGATTTTAATCTTTTAGTGCATAAGAAGTACTATTGTTCTTAAGTTTTCCTTAATTACAGGGGTGATAGTTCGAGTGGTAGTGCTGCAGTTGGAGAGAGGCTTTTATCGACTCTGCTTACTGAAATGGATGGTTTAGAAGAAGCTAAAGTAAGTTTATTTATTTAAGGGGGACATTTTATCTTCCCACCCTTGTGTCCTCTCTTATCAAAACATTGATGGTCAAAGTTTAATTTTTTATTCTTTCTCTTGACAATATTCACATACTTTTTCTTCTAGGGAGTCCTTGTTTTAGCAGCCACAAATCGCCCTTATGCAATTGATGCTGCACTTATGCGTCCCGGACGATTTGATCAGGTACCCATATTTACAAGCAATACTTGTTATTCATGTTATACATACATTACTAGACTATTTATCAATTCACTTGTCTCACTATTCTATTTTTATGGAATAATAATAGATTTTGTATGTGCCACCACCTGATTTGGAGGGTCGAATTGAGATACTTAATGTACACACACGAAGGATGCAATTAGGGAGTGATGTTGATCTCAGAAGACTAGCAGAAGATACTGAGTTCTTCACAGGGGCTGAACTAGAGGGATTATGTAAAGAAGTTGGAATAGTAGCTCTAAGGGAAAACATGGACGCCACTGTTGTTTTTGACCGTCATTTTCAGATTGTGAAGAATTCTTTAAAACCAGCATTAACAGTCGATGTTATTGATTCATACTCGTCTTTTAGAAGAACCTCTTCTCGAGTTTTGCCTAAGATTGACCAAGAACATAGAGATGGTTGAAGTTGGCCCTGCAGAGTGTTTGCTAAAGGGATCATGAACAAATGTCATTTAACAGTGACAATTCAATAGTTATCGAGTGAAAGAAATGACATTATTTAACAGTAAACATTTAACATTCACAGTTGAAACAACATATGCCTAGTACTCCAACAATTTTTTATTTTTATTGAATCTATTAGAAGTTTACAACATTTCTAAATACTACTCCCATCTTCTCATAAAAAATGTCATATTTGAGCGATGTGCAGTTTTAAAAAAAATGATTAAATGTGTTGATTTTAATGATAAAATTAATATTATTTATTAGAATAGTTTTATTAATTGTAGTTAAAAGAGTAGTTGAATAAAGTAAAAGTTAATAAATACGAGTATAGTAGAGAAAAATAATAAAAAATACTGCATTGGTATTGATATTGTAAAAAGATAATTATTTTGAAACAAAGTAAAAGGGCAAATGTGACACTTTTATATGAGATTGAGAGTATATATAATGATATTTTCATTCTCTTCTTTAATGTTAGCTAAGAAATGTGTCTAGCTACTGCTTCATTTTTATTTTTTTGTGAAGAAACTAAAGAAATTATTTTAAACACCAAACAATTCTTCACGCACAAGATGTGCTACTAAAGAAATTATATTAAACACCAAACAATCCTTCACCCACAAGATATAATCCAAAACAACATACAGCAACTGAACTCAAAACTATAACTTAGGCTACAGCACATAAAATACAATATAACGGGTTAACCCTCCAAATCTAATAATCAAAGCTAAAATATGACAGTGAGACTTCAACCACCAGAACGATTGGAGTTTAACTTTTTCGCACATAGTCATCAACGAAATACTCTTATTCTGAAAAACTCGTTGATTCCGCAATTTTCAAATCAGCTACACTGCTGCTACTCAAATAATATGAAAGACTTGTTTCCAATCTTTAGAACCCACCTAAAACCACAAAATGATCATGAAGATCCCTATAACTACCTTGAAAGACAGACCAAAAACCTAACCACCCAGATAACACAAACCAAAGTTTACCATAAAAGTCACAGCGAACAAATAAATGATCCCGATTTTCATTCAGACCACGCAAAATTAGGCAACTTTGCGCCTCTGCTAAGACAATATGTCTCATAATCAAGTTATCTTTCGTCGGTAGTCTATTTTGAAATAATCTCCAAACAAAAAGATTTACTTTCAACGACACCACTTTTGACCATAAAACCTGAGAATCACCAAGCCGATGAGTTGTGTCTGTCGTCGTCAAAAAATGATATGTTTTGTATTGTACCCCAAAAATTTTCCTCTCTTTTCTCAAGACATTTCTCACAAGATCTTCAATGGTTCAAGCTTGCACATGTATTGACTAGGACAAACCACCTCTGAAACACTGATGCTTCAAATTAGGGTTTTGATTTTTTACATGGATAATTGGACTTCTAATGTCTCAAATGACTTTCATGGATCATTATAGACCTCCAAGAATACTCATGTCAAGTTTTAAGTCTTGTATCACAAATTTGCTCAGTCAATTGCTCAAATGATTGAAAATCAGTTGTATTGGGTAAAAAGTCAATTGTAGTCAACCTACATTCAAACTTCATGAATTTTGGCCAACATCAACATCTTAAAGTCCTATTCATCATTTGATCAAGTATTGATCACAATCTCTCAAGAAAAGCACTCAATTTACTAAAAGGGCAAAATGGTCAAAATTAGGGTTTTAATTGTAATTGATTGATCAGTGACTTTTGACCCAATGCATGATTTAATGGTTTGAAGCATAATCTCAAGGATTAAAATACAAAATATTGAACTAGTTTCATGGTTCAAAATATTCCCCAAGATCAATAGATTGATAGTTGAAATTTGATCACCTGATGAAAAGTCAACTGATGTTCAAAAAGTCAAACTTTGATTTTTCGATCAAATTTGAGTTTCAAAGATTACAATTCATCGAGATATTCAAAAATATGAAGCTTGATAATAATAAATCAAGAAAGTCAAAATTCAATTTGAAAAGTCAAACTTTTCAAGACTTAGAAATTTTTCTAAGTGTTTTAAACAAGATAATTTCATAACTTCATGACATTTTTTCACCAAGATGCAAGATGATTCAAAGAAAACTTTCAACATGAAGGTTGTAGATCTTGATGAAATATATAACTTTTCTTTACTTATCAAATCTTATAAGTGTTTGGATTTTGAGTTATAAATTCATGAAGTCATGCATTTTTTTTTCTAAAAAACACTTGGTGAAAATTTGACCTAGTTTAGGCAAATTTTTGACCTAACTTCTTGGCCAATTTTCACCAAGTTCCAAGATTATTTTGTCAAAATGGCCAACATGAAAGTTGTAGATAATGTTTCAAGATTTTCAAAATGTCTAAGAAATTGAAGAGATCATTTGTGATCTAGGAGAATCGAATAGGAGAAATTGGACTTTCATTCTTGAATTTCAAGTCATTTTCATGAAGAACACATAACATAATATCATAGTTATGCTGCATAACTTCACTTTACAGGCTTCTAACTTGTGTCTCACTCCTTAATTTAATGTTTACGCATTTGATTGAGCCATTATCCAAGTGCTTGAGTCATTATCCAAAACAATGTTCCATTTTTGGAAGAAAGTTATCATTCCATTCTTGTAAAGCAAGCTTTATACACAAAGTCAATGCATTGAGTTCCTCACTTGTTTCTTATAATCACACTCTATTGTAAAGTGAAGAAGCAACCTCCCTGCATCCAACAAACTTATACCATGCATGTACTTGAACTTTGAAACCATAAAAATTCATTTCAACTTGATTTCTCATTTTCAACCAAACTATAACATGTTATCTCAAGAATCTGGTTACTTCAAGATGTCAAACCTTTTCTTTATAAATAGAGACATTATTTGCAAGCTAAGACACGAGTTTGCAAGCCCTCAAACACCCCCATTCTCTCTCAAATCAGAAATCGCAACACAAGTACAAAAACTTGTCATTTCTGAATTTGAAATCCAAACACAAAATATACTCCTGTGTTTTCCCTTCAATCATTCTAAAAGCTTCTATACATCAAATACAAGTCATCCCAATCCCTGTTTTCCAACTGTAACTCCATTTTCACCATTGTCCAAACTCAAAAATAGAGCATTGCAGTTGGACTTCTCCAGACCATTTCAGCCACTCTCAACTCAAGTTAAGCATTGCATTAGCTTCCTATAGGTCCAAGGAAGCTAACCTGATCATTGCAGCATCTTGAAACAAGCTTAAACTCAAAACATGAATTCCATTTTCAAGGTAAGTTTTCTGAATTTTGAACTCTTCATATAGGCATCATTAGCTTTCCATTTTCAAAGATAAAATGTAGACATCATAGCCCTGAAATTGACCATGTCCTTAGAATTCATTTATGTTGCCTGAGTAGTGATAATTTTAGAGTTTAACTTTCTGAAAAAGTTAGGTCAAATTTGTTACCATTTAAAATACGTGCTCATATTTGATCTACTATTTAAGTTATTTACATATTTGGAATCATGGTGAAATTTCTAACAAGTTTGATGTTTATAATTTCTGAAATGGTTGAGAAATGAGAAAGTTACAAAACTCTGGTTGTGGCGCGGGGTTGAAGATGAAGTATAGCCATGGACATGTTTTATTTTAAGTTTATTGATTGTTGTATTACTAACGGATGAAACAGTCACCCCAGTGGCAGGAGGAGCGCGCGTAAGGCATTAACGCTAAGGGTCCTAGGTTCGTGCCCTAGTGACACCTTTTGTTTTTTTCTTCACATTTTTCTTGTTTCACTTTGTAGCGCATGAGCTTTTCAGCAATTGGGCCTTGCCTTCTTACTTTCCCTCACACCCCTGATTACTAAACAACAACGCAACCCATTTCATTTTTTTTGTTTTATTTTCCTGACTTATACAAAAAATCAGTATTAGGCCCTAAACCAAAGCCAAACTGTTTTTACCTATTTACATCCTAATTCACTTTTACACCCTCCTGACTTATAATTTATATTTTCATTTTTTATTTTCTTTTCTTCTCTTTATTTTATTATTGTTATTATTATTTTTTTTATTATTATATTATTAAAAAAATATAAAGAAATATTATATTTATTATTTAGATATTTAGTTTATTTTTATTTCATTTCTCTTAAAACAAAAGACCAAGAAATAATATTTTCTTAACAAGTTTCTTTTCTTAATTAATTTAATCTAGACTTAGTTTTTATTCTTAGCTAATTTAATTAATTTATAATTTAAGAATTTTAATTAATCTCTTTTTATTAAGTTTAAATAGGTTAACTTTAAAACTCTTTCATAAACATAAAAAACCCTAAAAAATTATTTTCTTAATTAATATAATTTCTTTTCTTAAATTAATTTAGGTTTAGTTTTTTTCAATCAACTTAAGTTAATTATTTATTTTCTTTCTTTCTACTAGCTCAATCAAGACCTTTCATAAAAAAAACCAAAACAATTTTTTTTATTGTACATTATCTTTATATTGTGGTTTATTTTATTGTTGCAATATTCAATATGGTTGTAATAGTAAATTAGGATTTAATTGTTTTTGTTGTACCCCAAAATTTGTCTTCTCATTTTTCTCAAGATTTCTCTCACATGTGTGGTTACAAACACCTATTTAAAGAAAAAATGAAAAAATGAAAAAAAAATTGAAGATGTTAATGGGTTTTTTGACAACACAAAAGTTTGCTTCGAATCCACATCCTTCGATTGGACTTCTGGTCTCTTTCGATGCAAGCTTGGCTTGCATCCTTCGATTGCGCATTGGCCTATGACACATTGACTCTGATTCACAAAACAGGAGTTTCCTGCATGCAACCTTCGATTACACCATTGGCCTCACATGGTTCGTAGTGCATTGATTGCCTGCATGCCTTTTTCGTCTGAACATTTGATCTATCCATGCTTGCTTTGATCCACAAAGTAATGGTTGGCCGCATGCAGCCTTCGATTGAGCCACAACTCCCTTCTTGCGTGCAAGAGGCGCCCACCAGGCCAGCAGGCACAAGGCAAGAGCCTCCTGTAGCCTCCTTCAATTCCAAGGCAAAAAAGCCTCCTTTTGGCATCCTTCGATTGCACATTTTTTCTTCATGCATGCCTCTTTCGTTTGGGGCATGTGGCCCTTCTTTGTTGCAAGCTTCATTTGTGCCTTTTTACCTCCTGCATGCTTTCTTTGTTTGGGCGTGTGACTTTCTTCAATACAAGCTTAGGTTTACATTCTTCGTTTGGGCGTATGGCTTTCTTCAATACAAGCTTGGGTTTACATTCTTCATTTGGGCCCGTGGTTTCCTTCAATTGCAAGTTCGTTTGGCCATATGGACCTTTGGTAGGCAAGCTTTCGTTTGAGCAAAGACCTCTTGCATGTTTTGTTTGAAGTTACAAAGCAAGGGCCTCCTTCAATTCCCCTTCAAATCAGAAGCCATTGGTTTTCTATGTTTGCCTTTGACACCACAAAGCCAGGATTTCTTTCATGCTAGCACCCCAAAGCAAGGACCTCCTGCATACACCCTTTCGTTTGACCACGTGACCTCTGGCAGGCAAGCCTTCGACTGGACAAAAGCCACCTTCACACAAGGCTTCAATTGGAATTTTGATTCCCTTCGAATCGGCATATTTCGAACCAAACTATGGATCCTTCGAAGCAAGTTTGAGCAAATCTCATAGCCTTACCCTCCAGATCCTACTTGTCAGGCTATGTTGCTTCCAAATCTTTACATGATCAGAGGCTTACACAAAGGTTTTAAGCTTTGTCTACTGGATAATACCATTCTTGGTTAAAATAGCAAAATGTTACATACCCTTTTTTCATAAAGAGTACTTTTATCACAAAATCAGCTCTGAATATGATTTGTGTCTGAACGAAAAGCAGTGCCAAAGGCATATGTCAAATCTCCTGCCAGCAGGCCCCCACTTGTACTTAAAACTTGGGGTCAACGAAAAGGGACTAAACTTGTTTCATTTTCAACCAAACCATGGTTTGTTATACTACAAACCTGGTTACTTCAAACACCTTCGGCCTTTTCTCTGTAAATAGAGGAACATTTGGAAGCTAAAGGGGGACTTTTTGGGTGGTGGAACGAATCTCAAATTATCAAACACTCTCAAACACTTAAACACATATTCAAACCCATAATCCAGAAGAAACACCACACTTGTTTCCATGGCCCTTCGAATATAAAGAAACATAATACTTGTTTCTTTCTCTCTTTCGAATCTGACACCAACTCAATACTTGTTTCTTTCTCTCTTTCGAATCTGACGCCAACTCAACACTTGGTTTCTTCTTTCGAATCCAACACTAGAAAAATCACCCTTGTTTCTTTCCATTAAATCCAGGGGCACTCGGGGCAGCCACTCCAGATCCAGCACACACGTTCTAGCTTCAAACAAGGTAAGTCACTCTTAACTTTGAACCTTTCGTTTCTAACATAACATAATCTTTTCTTTCGTTTCAAACATGTACATCACATTTATTTCCTTTTTGTTTCCACCCTTTTAATTTGTTTTCATTGCTAACCTTTTTAGCTTTGCTTCTTGTGTTATTAAACATGCTTTAAGAACTAACCTAGCCATAAGACCATGCTAGCATGACCTCAGGCCATATTGCTATTTAAAATCCTAAACGAAAGAAACAGAAGGAAAGAAGTATGAAACGAAGCCTTAGGCTTCATCACTGACTTCCAGGTCAAAACGAAAGAGGTAACTAGAAGGATGGCTACACTGACTTCCAGGCCCCAATCGAAGGAAGCGAAAAGTCAGGCCACACCTTACTACTTCCAGGCCCCAGTCGAAGGAAACAGAAAGGTGAAGAGTGCACTCCATGCTGATTCCAAACTGTTGTACCCCAAAATTTGCCCTCGCGCTTTTCCACAAGGAATCTCAGCTTCAAGCATTTCCTAACTTCTCAAACTGGCTCAAGAATCGGGCAAACAAACTTTTCTTGACAGTCAAGCAAAATTAGGGTTTTTACTGAGTTTCAGAACCCTGATTTGTTTTATACAGTGGGCCTAGGGTTTGATTGATTGTTGGCAAAGCAAGAGTGATTTGGCATTCAATCAGGGATTAAGTTTTATGAGCATATTCTCAGAAGAATTTGAATTCCACAACACTTTGCGGTTTATTTCAAGATTCGGATTAAAAGTCGCGTTATCTTGATTTAATCAACAAAAGAGACAGTGGTTTGAATTCAGTACATTTTGATTGGGCCAGTCAGATGCAAGATGCAGTTTTGGAATTCACAGTGTTCATGTGTTTGATCAGTCTATATGGGTTAATTGCTGCTTTGCTTTGGACTTTGGATTAGACAGACTTAATTGGTCAATGTTGTTTTATTTAAGTTATTTATTATCCTGAAATTAAATGATTGAATTTATTTTTCAATTGTTAATTCCAAGAATTTTAAATAAATAAATAAACAATAAAGAAATTAGAATCAATTAGATAATTTGAATTTTTATTGATATTTAAATTATTTACAAATTGTTGTTACAAACAATAATTTACATTTAATTTAAATATTACAATAGAATGAAAAAGTATCCTATTTTCTAAGTACTCTTCATTCCTCACTCTGCTCCGGCATTCCATTTTTCATCTGCAAAAAAAAAAAAAAAGAGAAACAAGAAAAGTCAAAAGCAGTTAATTGGAAAAGACAGTTAAATTGCTCATCATTAGGGGCCACTAACTGGGATCAGTTGCCCTCTCTGCAAATCACGGGATTTCTCCCGGTTCACAGAGAGGGAAGATTATTTTATCTCATGAAATGCAAATGTCAAAAATGCATAGGTTACAAATTTTAAGCTACATAAGAATCTCAATTTACAATTTCAAACCATTTAGTTCAAATCTAAAATTCCCATTCAAAACTGAACTGAAATGCCAAGATACCAAAGAGAATCAATAAAAGCATAAAGCTGTCAAAGAAGGTTTGAGGAAAAGATATCAAAATGCAAGATTTATCCAAACTGTCAAAAGGAGATGCAATAGTGTATTATGCAAGTAATAAGCTATCTTTTTCATCATTTCCTTAGTCAACCCCTTCAGAACAGTACAAATAAAAATCATATGAAAAAATCTTTGCTGTGCTGTAGAGAGAAATAAAGAGAGATAAAGCAAACTCAGTTCAGATTAGGCATAGGCATCTGCACAGCAGGCAAAAGGAAGAGAGAGGAATGTGTACCAATTTCATCAACTCTGCACAATAACAGTTCACAGCAGACAATAGCAGGAAGAGAAAGATACACAAAATCAGAAAAGAGCTAACTCAGTTCAATAACATAGACAGCAGGCATAGACAGTAGAGGCAGAGGAGATATACAACAAAGAGGCTAATGCAGTATTATTCAAAAATTACACAGTATAGCCAATCACTGAAATGGAAAAATGCCATGAAATCTTGTGAAGTTGTCCAACAGACTTAGGTCAAAGGGAAGACCACAACTTTAAAAAAAAAGGGATTGGGCGCCAAGGTAAGAAGAAAAAAAGATTATGTAAATCAAATCCAAGCCTAGTTCAGAAGTGACAGAAGTGAGAGAAAAGAAGAGATATATACAAGACTGAGCCAGCATAAGCAAAAGGGAGAGGAGATCCAAACCACTACTACCATAACATACTGAACCAAGCATATACAAGCAAGAAGTTTCAAACAACTTGCAACCTTCAACAACACCCCAACCCTCAAACACCCAAACCTGCACCAGTATAACCATAACCCTAAAAACTCAAAAAAACACCCCAGACCTGTCTCAACCTTTATGCCAAACACAAAAACTTGACATCCAAACTCAGAAACTCAACCTTTATGCCAAACACAAAAACCTGATATCCAAACCCAAGCATCAAACCACTACTGCCATAACCAAACAACAGTAATACTCATAACCCAAAACTCCCTGTCAAAAACCTTGCAAAACCAATCTAAAGCCAAGCATCAGTCACGAAACATAACCCATACCTACAAACTGATCAAAACCAAGCCAAGCTAACATTACTCAGAACTTGCTAAAGACTATCAAACCAGCATTAGCGAAAAAACTTCATATTCAAACTCAAGCCTCGCCATCTTATGAAAACCAACACCTAGCCTCAGAATTTCTTCATCATAGGCAATAACAAACATGACTTCCAACTCAAAAACCACTCAAGGCAATATTTGTTCAAAACAAGTCACATAGCATCAAGCACATAAGCATCAGTAACATCAAGAAGAAGAAGATAAAGAGTGAATTTCAAGAAAGGTTTTTTTCAGGCCAAATCGAGCATCATCATCAAAACCTTAAGCATAAACAGGGAACGAAGTTACCAAGAAGGGGTCATCAGAAGCGAAGCCTCATCAAGTCCATCACGACGCTCCGGCCGCCTGAACGCTACTTCTCTGCCTCTCCTCCGTCTCCCAAGAACAGGTAGCAATATCTTCCCTTTCACCTCATAAAACGAAAATATAAAACTCAGTTTAAAGACAAGTCCGAACCACGCGAATCCAGAAAAAGAAAGACGTAGATATATCATTTTAAGACTAACCTTGCTTCAAGAGACGCGAAATCCTTGCCCTGGAGGGAAGAGAGCGTTGAAGCGCGCTGGTGGCCGGAGGAAGCTCAGGGAAGACTAGAACGAAGAAGACGAAATTCAAGAGAACACGGCGCCGCTGCTGACGAACCCTAATTCCACTCCCAATTGAACAAACAACTGCCTAACCCTAATTCTGTTTCACAAACCATGGGCTTAATCTGACCCGTTTCCTAAAGCCCAACGAATTACTGTTTTTTTTAACACTAACTATTTTTTCTAACACTAATCCTATTTTATAAAACTCTAACTCTTTTCATCTTTATAATAAAAAACAATATTTATTCTTTTATATACTAACTCATTTATTTCCTTGTTTCTAAAACATATAATTTATTTCTTAATATTATTAAGCATACTAACTTTATCTAAATACTTGTATACATAATTAACTAAAAATATTTTTGAAATATATTTGTACATGTCATATAAGTTAAATTTGAAAATATTTTCTTAATACACATTTGTACATAAAAAATAAAATACCTTTCTTAACACACATAATGTAATTTTGGACATAATTTAATACATTTTGTACATACATTTTAGAACATTGATTTGTATATATTATACATTTTTATACATAATTAAAATTGAAACTTTTTTAATTAACATTCTTTGTTGTACATATTAATTCAACACATCTTTTAATATTGAAATTCACAAATATTAGACTAAAATACTTTCCAATTAATTTCCAAACATTTAAACAAAACACTTCTTTTCTTTTGTACATAATTCAACATATAAATCAAAAATACAGATCAAAACGTATATCTAGGTCAAAACCCTAATACGCTCAATTCCACAATTCGCACTTGTACATATTTACACTTCATATACATATACACTTGTACACTTACACAAATACATTCACATTGCCCTACACACATTTTATCTTATATTTGTATATTTGATATTCATTTTGATCGCACATTCGATTTGGTTGTAATTATTGGGTACTATAAGTCTCATCCCCTTGTACATTTATACCCCCACTCCTGGACACTATTTTGTAATAGCGTAGATTTACATTCCGCAAATTTACAGTTTTCCAATTATACCATGATTAGACCTAGGGTTTGTATGTACATAAAATCAAACGTTAGATAACCTAATACAAGACAAATGCATGTAATCGATACACAATCACACTTGCACCCTCTAAGGTAAACCCACATGTTGCCTTCCAAATGGGCCATGCTTGCACGTCGAATGTCTTTGGCAAAACGAAATCAAATGATCATAAGTCCCTCGATGACGCTTTCGAAAGTCGCCTATCAAAACGATCAAGTCCCTTCAAGCAAAATTGCCAAAGACACTTGGCACCATTGCATTCATGGTCCATACGATGACCCGTGCCCGTCCCGAATAAACTTCCTAAAACGCAAGATTGTCCATCAATTTCAATGATGGAACAAAAATTGTTAAAAAGGGGTTAAAACATGACAAAAACCTTTGAGTACAATAGGGTAGACAAAACTCTTAGTTACTTGAGATCAAACTTGCAAAAACACTTGCCTTCTTTAACCACAATCCACAACACTTTCAAAAATCAACTTTTCAAACTTTTGAAACATCTTTTCGAAAAGATATGCACCTTTGTAAAACATTCGAGTAAAGAATTATTACAAGGTTGGCCTAAGACAAGGCATCTTTTTCCAAAACATTTTCAAAAAAAGCGCCCACACATACACCATTTTTCAAAGCAATCGAAAAACAAGGCAAGTGATCTAAAAAACCAAGTAACTAAGAGCCCATGGATAACCATGGATGAAAAGGGTGCTAATACCTTCCCTTTTCATAATCTACCCCCCGAACCCATGAAATATCTCAAAAGGTTTTTGCTGTGCTTTTTTAACCTTTCCTTTAGGATAAAATAAAAAGTCGGTGGCGACTCTTGCTAACCGCACAAGTGCGAATATGGACGCAAAACACTAGTCAGTTCTCCCACCGTATCACACAAACCCAGACGAAGGAAGCAGAAAGGCAGACTGCATCTCATGCTGATTCCAGACCCAATCGAAAGGCACACCTTCACTACTTCCAGGCTAGATCGAAGGGATCCAGAGAAGCAGAATCGAAGGGTTCTGCTGCCCAAATTGAAAAGCCTATTTTCCTTTCTTTATTTTATTTTGTCTTTATATTTTATTTCTATTCAATATGTTATAATAGTGTAGGATATTTTTTTTTGCATTTTTATTGCTTTTTATACAAATATTAGTAATTAGGATGTATGGCAAGATAAAAACCAACAAGTAGACAACCCAAAAAATCAAAGACAAAATGCATGTAATCAAACACACTATTCACACATGCACCTCTAGGGTAATTTCACTTGTTGCCTCAGAAAAATATTCATGTCCCTCGAATATGGGCATTTTAGCAAAGACCCCCGATGACCCTCAATGTTGCCTTCGATAAACGATCTAGTCCCTAAACGACATTGCTAAAACATCCCATAGGTTGTCTTCTATGACTATACAAACGTCCCACGCTCGTCCATTCACATACAATGAGTGGGGCTTCTTACCAAATCAATGATAAGATAGCAACATTTAAAGGAGGAGAAAAAGAACATTAGACCTTTTGAGTAGGTAGGATGCTCCTAGTTGCTCGCTTGCTTACAACAAAAACATTTTACACACCAACACTTTCATTTTGAAATATTTTCAAAAGATAAAGCTCTTTGTACGAGTTCTTATAGAAACGAGAATCATTACAAAGACACCTTTTTAAAATCACTTTCAAAAATACATTCCACAAACACCTCTTTGAACTATTTTCAAAACCAACACTTTGTACGCGTTCTTATAGAAACGAGAACCATTACAAAGACATTTTTCAAAATACTTTCAAAACCCACATTACAAGCACATTTTCAAACAAAAAGTAAGTGATCTAGAAAGCAACTAAGAGCCCATAAATAACTACAGATGGAAAGGGTGCTAACACCTTCCCTTTTCATAACCCACCTCGAACTCAAAAAATAATCTCGATAGGTCTTTCCTATTCTTTTCAACCTTTCCTTATTGAATAAAAGAAAAGTCGATGGCGACTCTTGCTATCCGCAACAATTGCGATCAAACGCAAAACACCCAAGTCAGTTCTCCCACCGTGTTACAGAATTGGAGACTCTGCTGGGGAATCTACTTAAAAGTGGGGTTACCATAGGACAAGATCACCTTTACTTGCTTTCATTGTTTGACTTGCTTGCTTTACATTTTTGGGTCCTTGTTTGGGTTATTGTTAAAGATCCTACACCCGGATCTGGGGCACCTTTTTAGGTAAGTAGCAATAAATCATGGAGGTTTATGACGTAGACCGATATGGACGAAGTGATAGCTACGTTAACGTGATAATCTGGTTTGTATTAATGTTCCTTAAGTCGTTTAAGGATAACATTAGGCTTCCTTATAGTATCATTAAGTGTTAACTGACCTTTAGAATCTTTAATTGACTCATCCTAAGCCACTAGAAAGTAGTGAGATGGCCGACTTTGGTTCTGACCGAAGATTGGTTGATACTCGATACTACACTCATTGAGATCAGACTTTTGGGATATCTCGGCCGCAAGAAAAGATTTATTGAGCTGAGACAATGCCTAAAAGAAAGGTCAGTGATATTGAGATCCCCTAGAACCCGATTATTATTACTAGGACAGGTTGAGCCAACTAAACTTCAAGAGGGTACTTACCTACAAACTCCATGCAAGCTTAAACCTAAGGACTTGTCTGCTTTGTGTGTATATGATTATTTATACATAACAACTTGCTTGCTTTGCATACTTGTACATAACATCATGACATCATATCATAGCATTTTCAATAACCATTTCAAGGATCTCAAGGGCCTATAATGCAGGGTCCTGTTGAACCAGATGCTTATCATGGGGCAAAAGGATTCATTCTCTAATCAAACACCGTCAAGACCAAAGCACGGTAACTTGAGTCAAGGGCTATGACCCACTTGACATAAGTATACTTCTTTCCACCAAGACTTCCAACATGCATAGGTCCCATCAAGTCCATGTAAGATGTTCTAAAACTTTTGATGTAGTAAGATGTTGGATCTTCTGATGTGACATCTTAGTTTGCTTTCTAATCTAGCAGTCACCATATACTCTTCCTTCTTCCATCTTGAGCTTAGGAATCCATCTCGCATCTTCTTCAGATATAATTCTTTTCATTCCTTTCAGATGCAAGTGTCCTAATTTTTTATGCCATAGTTTAACTTCATTTTCTTTGGCTAAAACACATGTTCGGGAGAAGTTCAACTCTTGGGGAACCTATAAAAAGCAATTGTCTTTAGATCTGATTCCTTTCATAATAACTTCATTCTTTTCATTGAAAACAAGACATTCTTCCTTAGTGAAGTTAACTTTGAATCCTTGATCACATAATTGGCTTATACTTATTAGGTTAGTTGTTAACCCTTTAACAAGTAACATATCATCAAGCTTGGGGACTCCTGAACATTCCAGCTTGCCAACTCCTTTGATTTCACCTTTGGCTCCATCACCAAAAGTCACATAACTGGTGGAATAAGATTTAATATCTGTCAACAGATTCTTGACACCTGTCATGTGTCTAGAACAACCACTGTCAAAGTACCAGTCATCTTTGGTTGATACTCTGAGATAGGTATAAGCTATGAAACTAGCAACATTAGACTAGAGAACCCAATTTTTCTTCTTTTTGCTATTTTGGGGAATCTGAACAGTTTTTAGAAGATGAGTAGTTTTAGGATACCCATACAACTTGAAACAGAAAGGCCTTATATGACCAAGCCTTCCACAATGATGACATCTCCAGGGATGGGAATTCTTTCTGGTGTGATTGAAATTTTTCTTGCCATGATGTCCTTTCTTTTTGAACAAGGCATCTTTTTCCAAAACATTTTCAAAAAAAGCGCCCACACATACACCATTTTTCAAAGCAATCGAAAAACAAGGCAAGTGATCTAAAAAACCAAGTAACTAAGAGCCCATGGATAACCATGGATGAAAAGGGTGCTAATACCTTCCCTTTTCATAATCTACCCCCCGAACCCATGAAATATCTCAAAAGGTTTTTGCTGTGCTTTTTTAACCTTTCCTTTAGGATAAAATAAAAAGTCGGTGGCGACTCTTGCTAACCGCACAAGTGCGAATATGGACGCAAAACACTAGTCAGTTCTCCCACCGTATCACAGAACTGGCGACTCTGCTGGGGATAATATTTAAAGTGGGGTTACCTTAGGGCTTAGATCACTTTCTTGCATGACTAATTGGTTGGTTGGCTTGCTTTATACCTTGGTTCTATTGTTTGGGTTTATAATCCTCCGCCCGGATTTTGGGGAAACATTCATAGATAGCAATACGTTGTGGAAACTGTGCGGGGTATACCGACACGGTCTAAGCAATAGCTATATTAGTGCGACATATTTGTGAGTACCGGTAACCCTTGAGTTCAATCAAGGAGAGTACGGGGCCGCTGAGCGATGTCACTAAGCACTAATGACCTAGAACCTTACTTGACCATCTTGGCCTTTTATTAGGAGCAGTGAGATGACCGGCTTTGGTGCAGTCCGAAGTTGGTAGATACTCGATACTACACTCATTGAGGGTTGCTTTCTTGGAATATTTTGGTCGCCAGTTAAGTGGCTAAACCAAAACAATGAACAATAAAAGCAATCCAGTGATATTGAGCTCCTTAGAACCCGGTTACTATTTATAGGACAGGTTTTAAGCCAACTACACTCAAGAGGGTACTTACCTGTGAAACCCCATGCAAGCCTGAAACTAGGGTTTGGTGTGATTTGCTTGTACACATGTTTTATGCATACATCATAAACATCATGAAGCATCATATGCATTTACTAACCGTTTCAAGGGTTTAGACCTTCATCATTGTTCTTGTTTTGTAGGTCATGGAAATTCCTCGCAGAAACACCATTCAAGTCAACCTTGTGAAAATCTCTCCTCAACTCAAGGAGCTCACCTCAAGGATTCCGGAAAATTCAGCCTTCAGTGAAAGACATGGTAGACTGCTCAACCTAGTCAACACCAACATCGAAGAAGACATGATGAAAGTGCTATTTCAGTTCTTTGACCCCCTTCACCATTGCTTCACTTTCCCGGATTATCAGTTGGTGCCCACTTTGGAGGAGTTTTCTCAACTCCTAAGAATCCCTATCCTTAATCAACTACCCTTCAACGGTACGGAGAAGGAACCAAAGCCTGAAGATGTTGCTCGAGCATTACATCTAGAACCGTCTGAAATCAAGGGGCATTGGGAAACCAGAAGCGGTGTCAAAGGATTCTTAGCAAAATTCTTGTTTGAGAAGGCGCAAGAATGTTGGAACTCATTGGACCTGCAAGCATTTGAAGAAATTGTGGCACTCCTTATCTATGGGTTAGTCCTATTCCCAAATCCTGACCAATTGGTAGATGTCAACGCCGTCAAAATCTTCCTGTCCAGAAATCCAATACCAACATTGCTTGGAGACATCCTTCACTCATTTTACACACGAACAATGAGAAGGAGGGGTGTTCTCATGTGCTGCACTCCTATCCTCGCAAGGTGGTTTATTTCGCACCTTCCACAATCTGTCCTGAAGAATGATCAAGGTGTAAGGTGGTCCCAGCGATTGATGACCCTCACTCATGCTGATATACATTGGTGTTCCCGGTCGAGAGAAAATATCATCATCGTCGATCGTTGCGGAGAATTTCCCAATGTCCCTTTACTTGGAATTAGGGGAGGAATCACCTACAACCCTTGCCTAGCTTTGAGGCAATTTGGGTACGCACGGAGGGATGGCCCTCATGACATGCTGATTCCTAGCCTCGTTTTTGACTTCGACGACGATGTGCAAGGACTTCGCCAAAGGTTCATCAGAGCTTGGGGAAAACTCAACAAGATTGATAGCAAGACCCTGGGACACAAGAACTCCATCCCTCTTGAGCCCTACCTCAAGTGGGTACGAGCCCGCGCTCAAAATCTGATGATGCCTTATCCCCATGTACTCCCAGTGATCAAAGAGCCCGTCCATGAAGGAGAGGTCCCCTACACCATCCTACATCCAGACATGCCTACATCGTGGGAAGAAATGCAGAGGAGTTGGATTCAGCTCAAGGAGGAACGGAACACTTTTGAAGCTAGCTACTACGCCAGTGAAAAGAAGGTCCTGGAGCTTACCCGCCGACTCCACGAGCAAGAGGCCCTCAACGCCTACATAGCACCGAAGAGGATGCGCAATGTCTTTCTGCCTTAAGAAGTTTATGTTGTAACATCTGGCCCATGGGGCATCTATGTATTAACAGATTTCTTCTTAATATGACGTGCGTTCTTCTTTGTCTGAAACGATTTTGAATGTCCTAAATCCTTGAATGCATTGCATACATCAGCATACCATCCATCATATGCATAAGCAGGTCTCGCTCCAGGTTTCCTTATCTATCTGCTGTTTATTTCAGTAGGATGGATCTCGAGCAAACGGTCAAAGATTTACAAGCCCAGAATGCACAATTCCAGCAACTCTTGATGACCTTGGTCAAGAGTCAAGAGGATATCAAGGCTCATCTGGAGAGCAAAGACCCAGTGAAGAAGAAAAAGAGGGTCGGAGTGGCTACTTTGGGGAGAAGGTTTGACAGAGAAGCTCGGAGGGTGCTCGAATTTCCTCCTACTTCTGACGAGGGGACTAGTAAAAGAGATCGGGTTGCAGTACCTTCCGAGTCTGATGCGGAAGAGGAAGACGTGGAAGAAGACGAGGATTATTCGGACCAGCAGTATCCTCCCGCTGATGACAAGTACAAGGGCTTGGAGGACAGATTGGCTGCAATGGAATTGCAGAGGGTGCCGGGTCTGGATTTTGAAGACATGGGCTTGGTCGCCGGAATTGTGATTCCTCCAAAGTTCAAGGTGCCGGCGTTTGTAAGGTATGACGGGCTGTCTTGCCCCAAGATGCACCTCAGGTCCTATGTGAGGAAGATTCAGCCCTATACAGCTGATAAAAACCTCTGGATTCATTTCTTTCAAGACAGTCTGGCGGGAGCCCAGTTGGAATGGTTTTATCAGTTAGAGGGAACCAGTGTCAGGAATTGGGAAGATTTGGCCACCGCTTTCTATAAACAATACCAGTATAATTCCGATCTTGCTCCTACCCGTACCCAACTTCAGGGTATGTCGCTAGGAACAAGCGAGGGATTCAAGGAATACGCACAAAAGTGGAGGGATTTGGCTGGCAGGGTGCAGCCTCCTTTAACCGATCGTGAGCTCGTTGATATGTTTCTTGGGACCCTATCTGGGCCATTTTTCAATCATTTAATCGGTAACTCTTCCGCGGGGTTTACTGATTTAATCTTAACAGGTGAGAGAATCGAGGCTGGCATCAAGTCGGGAAAAATTCAGAAGGGTGTCGCCGCAAGTATGGAGAAGAAGCCGTTTAAGAAGGAGACAGCCATGGTATATTCTCAAAGGAGAGCGGGGAAGACGGAGCGTCGACCGACTGTGGGGGCAGTGATGATCCAAAATGCTCCAAGCGAGCAGCCTCGTTACAACCCATCTAGACCGAACCAGCAACGGGTGGAAAGGCCACAACGGCAGTTCACTCGTATCAATATGACCCCAGCGCAGGTACTTCCCCACCTGTTGAAATTGAATCTAGCCTCTATCAAAGAAGCGCCAAAGAATGTCAACACATCCTCTCCGCACTACCATGCCAATGCTAAGTGCGCCTATCATTCAGACAGCGTTGGGCATGACACCAACGATTGCTGGGCCCTCAAGCATAAGATCCAAGACTTAATAGACGCCAAGGAGGTAGAGTTTGACGCTCCAGAAAAACCCAATGTGATCTCTGCACCTATGCCGAAGCACGGTCGGAACGTCAACGCCATTGAAGAGGATCGGTATGTTACTGACGTTAGTGATCTAACTACTCCACTGTTAACCGTTAAGCTAAATTTGTTAAGGGCCGGGATCTTCCCGGGATGTAATGGAGATTGTTACTGTTGTCACTCTCTGCCGTTGGTTTGTCCGCTACTAAAGGAAGGCATCCAAGGCCTCATAGATAGCCGACAAATTCTGTTCGAGAAAATTCCTGTTGTTCCAGTTCACGTTGAAAGTATATCAATCATAACCATCCACGCCAATCTTCCCGAGGCCGTCAGAAAGCCAGTTAAGATTACGCCAGTTGCAAAGTCCATACCATTGAAGATAACGAGGCCGGGGCCGGTTCCCTATGTCTCCGAGAAGTCGATACCGTGGAACTATGGTGGTGACATCTACTACCATGGTATCAAGCAAGTTGAAATAATTGAAGAGGATTCAGATGATGATGAAGCCAGCATCAGTAACATTGCGGGCACCAGCAAAATCACCAGAAGTGGGAGGATATTTTCTCCAGAGATTGCTCCTCCAAAAGCAGTCTTTGGACCCTCATCAGTAAAAGAAGTCATCCCTGCACCAGCAAGACTCTCTGCCAGAACTCCTTTGATCAAAGAAATTTTCGTTCCTAGTACCGTCCCTCCTACCATCGCCGATAAAGGAAAAGGAATACAAGATGAGCCCGTCAGGACGAGGGTTCAACCCTTGGTGATTCCGGAAGCTTCCAAGAAAGAGATGGACGAAATTTTGAGGATAATCAAGAAAAGTGACTATGATGTGGTGGAACAGTTGGGGCAAACCCCCTCCAAGATCTCCATGTTGGCACTGTTGCTTTGCTCAGAAGCGCACGCTCAAGCTTTGATTAAGTTTCTAAAGGCAGCTCATGTGCCTCAAGAAACCTCCGCAGATCAATTTCAACATTGCGTGGCTAGCCTGACGGCAGACAATGGATTAGGCTTTTCTGATGCCGACCTGACCCCTAAGGGCCGAAATCACAATGATGCGTTACATATTTCAATCGAGTGTCGCGGAACCACCCTTGCACATGTTTTGGTTGATACCGGTTCATCACTGAATGTTTTGCCTAAGAAGGCCCTGGACCGGTTAGATTGCGAAGGATTGGAATTAAAGCCAAGTGATATCGTCGTCAGAGCCTTCGATGGGTCGAAAAGAATGGTCCATGGAGAAGTTGAAATTCCTGTCAAGATAGGTACCGAGGTGTTCAAATCCACTTTCTATGTAATGGACATCCGTCCATCATACTCCTGCCTGCTGGGTAGACCTTGGATACACCATGCTGGGGCAGTCACCTCCTCCTTGCACCAAATGCTGAAATATCCTGTAAAGGGTAAAATCATTACTGTCCATGGCGAGGAAGAGTACATGATTAGCCATTTAAATTCTTTCCGGTACGTGGAAGTCGAAGGGGAGTTCATCGAGACACCATTTCAACATTTCGAAGAAGTGTTCCCTCAGATAGCAGTGACGAAGTTGGCAGCTGAGACACCAAGGCAGATGGCCAGGATGGCATCTCTAGAGGATGCAAAGGCTGCAGTTAAAGAAGGAAAGAATTCGGCATGGGGGCAGCTACCCGACTTTCCGCATAAGGTTGATAAGCTTGGTTTAGGCTTCACCACCGCTGGTCAGAAGGCCATGCGCCGATCAAAGATTGAGAGAGCGCCAGTCAAGATTTCCCCTTACCAAGTCAACGCCCTGGGAGATGAAGATGAAGAAAGCAACTTTGAAGAATGGATTCACCCGACGGTCAGAGGAGGGCTGAACAACTGGGAGGCTAAAGACTTTGTCCCTGTCACTTTTATTCCTCAGTAATTTATCTATCAAACATTCTCTATTTTGGTCTGTAATATTTTTACATTCAAACAATCAGTACACTATCTTTCCGCCTCCTGCCTTACCCGGGGCATGTAGGTCCACTTGTAAGGGTTTTGACTGTTTTTCATATTCATATGCCATGTTTAATGATTCATTGGACGTTTTTCATTTGATAAACTGCTTGTGTTCATTCTTTTCCCTTCTGCATTTTTGTTTAAGGATGGCTATCCCTTACACACACCCACACTCACCAATGCAGGTACCCATCCCCTCCGGATTCCATGGGTGACTATTCTGCTGTATCTTTCAATAACTCTGAAGACCTGGTCAATCTAGCCGAATATGAGGACGACGAGGGTTGTGAGGTACCAGGGGAGCTAGCCAGGCTCCTGCAACAAGAGGAGAGGGCCATCTTACCGCATAAAGAGCCGTTGGAAACTATCAACTTGGGGACCGAGGAAAATCGGAAGGAGGTACAAATGGGTGCCAATCTGGAACCAGAAGTCAAGAAACGCTTGGTACAGTTATTGAATGAGTATGTTGAGATCTTCGCTTGGTCCTATGAAGACATGCCGGGCCTAGACACCGACATCGTGGTTCACCGTCTCCCCACAAGAGAAGACTGTCCACCGATCAAACAAAAAGTTCGCCGAATGAGGCCTGACATGTCCGAGAAAATCAAAGCAGAAGTGATGAAGCAGTTCAATGCTGGCTTTCTGGCTGTCACATCCTATCCTCAATGGGTCGCTAACATTGTGCCGGTACCTAAGAAGGATGGCAAAGTCAGAATGTGCGTGGACTATAGGGATTTGAATAGGGCCAGCCCTAAGGATGATTTTCCGCTACCTCACATTGACATCCTAATTGACAATACAGCTCAGCACAAGGTGTTCTCTTTCATGGATGGATTCTCCGGCTACAATCAAATCAAGATGGCCCCCGAGGACATGGAGAAAACAACTTTTGTCACGCAATGGGGCACTTTCTGTTACAAGGTGATGCCATTCGGGTTGAAGAACGCAGGAGCGACCTATCAACGCGCCATGGTAGCTCTATTTCATGACATGATACATCATGAGATTGAAGTTTACGTGGACGATATGATAGCCCGGTCACAAACAGAGGAGGAGCACCTTGAACATCTGGAAAAGCTGTTTGCCAGATTGAAAGAATACAAACTCAGGCTAAATCCAAGTAAATGCACTTTTGGAGTTAGGTCCGGTAAACTCCTGGGATTCATCGTAAGCAACAAAGGTATTGAAGTCGACCCGGCAAAAGTAAAAGCAATACAAGAGATGCCTACGCCTCGTACTGAAAAGGAAGTTAGAGGTTTCTTGGGGCGCATAAACTATATTGCCAGATTCATTTCACATCTGACTTCTACCTGTGAGCCAATTTTCAAACTCTTGAAGAAAGATCAGATAATTGAATGGAACGACGACTGCCAAGCTGCTTTCGATAGAATCAAGGAATATTTGCTAGAACCTCCTATTCTGATGCCACCCGTCGAAGGAAGACCATTGATCATGTATTTGACCGTTTTGGACAATTCAATGGGGTGTGTTTTGGGCCAGCATGACGAGTCTGGTCGAAAAGAGCATGCCATTTATTACCTTAGCAAAAAGTTTACCGACTGTGAGACTCGCTACTCGCTGCTCGAGAAAACTTGCTGCGCTTTGGTATGGGCTGCTCGCCGACTAAGACAGTATATGTTGACTCATACGACCTTGTTGATATCCAAAATGGATCCCATCAAATATGTCTTCGAAAAGCCCGCTTTATCAGGAAGGATAGCCAGATGGCAAATGATCTTGACCGAGTATGACATCCAATACACCACCCAAAAGGCTATAAAAGGGAGTGTGCTAGCGGACCATCTGGCTCATCAAGCTATCGAAGACTATCAACCCATGAAATTTGATTTTCCGGACGAGGACATCATGAGTTTGGACAACATTAAAGATGACGGACCGTATGACGGACCCGAAAAGGGATCCCGATGGACCCTGTATTTTGATGGTGCCTCAAATGCACTTGGAAACGGCATTGGCGCGGTACTTATTTCTCCGGAAGGATGCCACACCCCTTTCACGGCCCGACTCTGTTTCAGCTGCACAAACAATATGGCAGAGTATGAAGCCTGCATCTTTGGCCTCAAGGCTGCCATAGACTTGGGGATCAAATCTCTGATGGTATTCGGGGACTCGGCTTTGGTCATTAGCCAAATCAAAGGAGACTGGGATACCAAGCATCCCAATCTTATTCCATACAAAGAACATGTTCTGACGTTGTTGCCTCATTTCGAGCAAATTACCTTCGAGCACTTTCCGCGAGAAGAGAATCAGCTAGCAGATGCTCTAGCCACAATGTCCTCCATGTTTAAACTCAATTGGGATAACGAGGCTCCCCAAATCACCATCGAGCGAATGGATGAACCAGCGCATTGTCACGAGATTAACACCGAAGAAGTAGTGGAACAACCTTGGTTCCATGAGATCAAAAGGTATCTCGAGACCCAAGATTATCCTGAAGGAGCTTCCGTGAATGACAAGAAGTTCTTGAGGAAATTCGCCGCTAAGTTCTTCCTGAGCAACGGCATCCTCTACAAACGAAGTCATGATTGTGTATTACTCCGATGTGTTGATAAGGCTGAAGCAGAGTTAATCATGACTGATATACACAGCGGCACGTTTGGCACTCACCTGAGCGGACATACAATGGCCAAGAAGATCCTAAGGGCAGGTTATTATTGGTCTACCATGGAGGCTGATTGCCATCAACATTCCCGTACTTGTCATAAATGTCAAGTCTATGCCGACAAAGTTCATGTCCCTCCGGTTCCTCTCAACGTTCTAACTGCACCATGGCCCTTTGCAATGTGGGGCATTGATATGATTGGAGAGATCAAACCCACGGCTTCCAACGGACATCGCTTCATCCTGGTTGCCATTGACTACTTCACTAAATGGGTCGAAGCAGCTTCCTTCGCTTCCGTCACCAAAAATGTGGTTGCCCGCTTTATCAAGCAAAATCTCATATGTCGGTATGGTGTTCCAGACAGAATCATCACAGACAACGGTACCAATCTGAATAATACAATGATCACTGCGTTATGCGAACAGTTCAAGATTTATCATCACAATTCATCTCCCTGTAGACCGAAGATGAACGGTGCTGTTGAAGCTGCGAACAAAAATATCAAGAAGATCATTCAGAAAATGACGGTCACTTACAAAGACTGGCATGAGATGTTGCCGTTTGCGCTGCATGGATACCGTACGACAATACGTACCTCAACCGGGGCAACCCCGTTTTCTTTGGTTTATGGCATGGAAGCCGTCTTGCCTATGGAAGTTCAGATCCCGTCTCTGAGAATTATGAAAGACGCAGGTTTGAATGAAGATGAGTGGATTCAGACCCGACTTGATCAACTCAATCTGATCGACGAAAAGCGACTTGCCGCTGTATGCCATGGTCAGACGTATCAAAAACGAATGATCAAGGCCTTCAATAAGAAAGTCAGACGTCAGGTATATCAAGTTGGAGATCTAGTAGTCAAGCGGATTATCCTACCGCAAAGTGATCCCAGGGGCAAATGGACTCCTACATACGAAGGACCGTTTGTAATCAAGAGCGTATTCTCTGGTGGTGCGATGATTCTAACCACCATGGACGGCGACGATTTGCCGCACCCTGCAAACGCAGACATAGTCAAAAGATACTACGCATAAAATAACCCGACAAGTCGAAAACCCGAAAGGGCGGCTTGGGCAAAAATGGGCATCCCGGTGAACCGAAAACCCGAAAGGGCGGTTCAGGCAAAAATTAGGGATAAAAACAAAAAAAATCTGTGCACCCGGCAAGTCGAAAACCCGAAAGGGCGGCTTGGGCAAAAAGGGGTTTCCCGGTGGATCGAAAACCCGAAAGGGCGATTCGGGCAAAAGTTAGGGAATTTAAGCGTATAACTATGTCTCGTCAGATCACTTCAAAGACAGTCCCTTCATCAACCGGTCCCAGGTTTCTGATCAATCCAGTCATCGTCAAATGAAGCATGGAATGGACAGATGTTCGGAGTTGTGAAAGCTATAGCAGAGTGGGATCTCATGGAACTATTTCACATAGCCATCTTTGTTTTAAGTTTTTCAAATATTTACGACAAGATCCTCTTACTAGGATGATTGTTTCCCTTGTATAAATATACTCAAAGAAAATCAATACAAATACTCTTCCCAAAATTTGTGTCATTTCCCTTTTCCTGTTTCCCTTGCACTATTTGTTTTATTTTGAGAAACGTCCAATGTTTTGTTAAATAGGCATATGCATTTGAAACATGATCACTTCCTAATTGAACCTAAGAAAAGGATTACTGATAGGATGAAGGTACAAACGAGTATTTCAACACCCTTCCAAAGGGAATCCCTCGAGATCTGTAATCCACGTCCCTAACAAACTTTGAGGTCTATCTCCAGCAGACCCTCGGAGCTTATCCCCGTAAGATTCCGCAAGGTAATCCCCACAGAGTACGGACGTCCCTTCCAAGTTTTATTCGAAGTTATTCTCACAAAGGCGTATAACTGGTTTATTCTCGACTAACCGCCAGGAGAGGTCACTCGCCAGAATTCTTCCCATCCCCAGCGGAGTTCCTCAGAATTCCCCCAATAATAACTCATCAGTACTATCCCCGGAGAAGTTTATCCCCAGCCAAAGAATCTTCCGGAGTTCAAGATTCGGTATCCCCAGCAGATCAAAAGCTTCAACGGGTCAATCCCCAGCGAAGTCAGATTTTTAAATCTTCTCCCCACAGGTTTTTAGAGGAAAATCTAGCATTCCCCGGTAGAGTCAGTCTTCAGAGATACATCTCTCCCAGTTGAAGATTCTCAATCTGGCCTCCCCAGCATTAAGTCTACTAGTTTAACACTCCCCAGCAATGACCCAGGATTTATTTTCCCCAGCTGCGGTCAAAGATGCCCCTGTCTCCCGATGGCCTGGATTCATCTATCCTACGCAAGACAGCT
Organism: Vicia faba; assembly: GCA_948472305.1. Classification (NCBI taxonomy): domain Eukaryota; kingdom Viridiplantae; phylum Streptophyta; class Magnoliopsida; order Fabales; family Fabaceae; genus Vicia; species Vicia faba. The sequence goes on from OX451740.1 coordinate 674,088,204, forward strand.
CTCCAGCTTACATGCACATCCATTTGTATTCATGAAACTTTGATGTACATTGTATCATGCATCATAGCATTGCATCCAACTAACTTTTCGCCTTTTTCAGGCAAGATCAATTGACAGAATAAAACAATTCAACTTCAAGACTTCTGAAAACAGTCCACGGGTTCTCCAAGTAAACGGATGTTAACCTACCACTTGTTCAGATTCAAACTCAAGACTTCTGAAAACAGTCCATAGATTCTTCCCAACAACGGATGTTAATCTATCAGCTTGTTCAGATGCACCTTCGAATTAGTTTACGGAAACTTCCCAACAACGGATGCTGCTCTATTGCTAATTCAACTTCAAGACTTCTGAAAACAGTCCACGGGTTCTCCAAGTAAACGGATGTTAACCTACCACTTGTTCAGATTCAAACTCAAGACTTCTGAAAACAGTCCATAGATTCTTCCCAACAACGGATGTTAATCTATCAGCTTGTTCAGATGCACCTTCGAATTAGTTTACGAAAACTTCCCAACAACGGATGCTGCTCTATTGCTAATTCAACTTCAAGACTTCTGAAAACAGTTCACGGGTTCTCCAAGTAAACGGATGTTAACCTATCACTTGTTCAGATTCAAACCCAAGACTTCTGAAAACAGTTCATGGATTCTTCCCAAGTAACGGATGTTAATCTATCAGCTTGTTCAGATGCACCTTCGAATTTAGTTTACGGACGCTTCCCAACAACGGATGCTGCTCTATTGCTAATTCAACTTCAAGACTTCTGAAAACAGTTCACAGGTTCTCCAAGTAAACGGATGTTAATCTGTCAACTTATTTAGATGCGACTTCCTGAAAACGGCTTGTAGGTTCCCCCAACCACGGATGTCAACCTATTGCCTGTTCAGACCCCCCAATTCAGAAAAGGTCTAAAGCTCGGACACTTTCCTAAAGCTCCCGTCCAGATGGCATCTTTAAGCCCATCCCCGACAAGTTTCTGTCAGCCCCCTAGATGGCATCGTTAAGCCCATCTCCAAATGGCATCTCTAAGCCCATTCCCGCATCCAGTACTATGATAAGTGCAAATTTTCTGGGCACATTAGTGTCCAATCTTCTTTTACCTTCAGGTCGCGAAAGGCAAGCCTGCCAATCTAACTCTTCAGGTCAAAGAAGATTGAACAGGGGCAACTGTTGTACCCCAAAATTTGCCCTCGCGCTTTTCCACAAGGAATCTCAGCTTCAAGCATTTCCTAACTTCTCAAACTGGCTCAAGAATCGGGCAAACAAACTTTTCTTGACAGTCAAGCAAAATTAGGGTTTTTACTGAGTTTCAGAACCCTGATTTGTTTTATACAGTGGGCCTAGGGTTTGATTGATTGTTGGCAAAGCAAGAGTGATTTGGCATTCAATCAGGGATTAAGTTTTATGAGCATATTCTCAGAAGAATTTGAATTCCACAACACTTTGCGGTTTATTTCAAGATTCGGATTAAAAGTCGCGTTATCTTGATTTAATCAACAAAAGAGACAGTGGTTTGAATTCAGTACATTTTGATTGGGCCAGTCAGATGCAAGATGCAGTTTTGGAATTCACAGTGTTCATGTGTTTGATCAGTCTATATGGGTTAATTGCTGCTTTGCTTTGGACTTTGGATTAGACAGACTTAATTGGTCAATGTTGTTTTATTTAAGTTATTTATTATCCTGAAATTAAATGATTGAATTTATTTTTCAATTGTTAATTCCAAGAATTTTAAATAAATAAATAAACAATAAAGAAATTAGAATCAATTAGATAATTTGAATTTTTATTGATATTTAAATTATTTACAAATTGTTGTTACAAACAATAATTTACATTTAATTTAAATATTACAATAGAATGAAAAAGTATCCTATTTTCTAAGTACTCTTCATTCCTCACTCTGCTCCGGCATTCCATTTTTCATCTGCAAAAAAAAAAAAAAAGAGAAACAAGAAAAGTCAAAAGCAGTTAATTGGAAAAGACAGTTAAATTGCTCATCATTAGGGGCCACTAACTGGGATCAGTTGCCCTCTCTGCAAATCACGGGATTTCTCCCGGTTCACAGAGAGGGAAGATTATTTTATCTCATGAAATGCAAATGTCAAAAATGCATAGGTTACAAATTTTAAGCTACATAAGAATCTCAATTTACAATTTCAAACCATTTAGTTCAAATCTAAAATTCCCATTCAAAACTGAACTGAAATGCCAAGATACCAAAGAGAATCAATAAAAGCATAAAGCTGTCAAAGAAGGTTTGAGGAAAAGATATCAAAATGCAAGATTTATCCAAACTGTCAAAAGGAGATGCAATAGTGTATTATGCAAGTAATAAGCTATCTTTTTCATCATTTCCTTAGTCAACCCCTTCAGAACAGTACAAATAAAAATCATATGAAAAAATCTTTGCTGTGCTGTAGAGAGAAATAAAGAGAGATAAAGCAAACTCAGTTCAGATTAGGCATAGGCATCTGCACAGCAGGCAAAAGGAAGAGAGAGGAATGTGTACCAATTTCATCAACTCTGCACAATAACAGTTCACAGCAGACAATAGCAGGAAGAGAAAGATACACAAAATCAGAAAAGAGCTAACTCAGTTCAATAACATAGACAGCAGGCATAGACAGTAGAGGCAGAGGAGATATACAACAAAGAGGCTAATGCAGTATTATTCAAAAATTACACAGTATAGCCAATCACTGAAATGGAAAAATGCCATGAAATCTTGTGAAGTTGTCCAACAGACTTAGGTCAAAGGGAAGACCACAACTTTAAAAAAAAAGGGATTGGGCGCCAAGGTAAGAAGAAAAAAAGATTATGTAAATCAAATCCAAGCCTAGTTCAGAAGTGACAGAAGTGAGAGAAAAGAAGAGATATATACAAGACTGAGCCAGCATAAGCAAAAGGGAGAGGAGATCCAAACCACTACTACCATAACATACTGAACCAAGCATATACAAGCAAGAAGTTTCAAACAACTTGCAACCTTCAACAACACCCCAACCCTCAAACACCCAAACCTGCACCAGTATAACCATAACCCTAAAAACTCAAAAAAACACCCCAGACCTGTCTCAACCTTTATGCCAAACACAAAAACTTGACATCCAAACTCAGAAACTCAACCTTTATGCCAAACACAAAAACCTGATATCCAAACCCAAGCATCAAACCACTACTGCCATAACCAAACAACAGTAATACTCATAACCCAAAACTCCCTGTCAAAAACCTTGCAAAACCAATCTAAAGCCAAGCATCAGTCACGAAACATAACCCATACCTACAAACTGATCAAAACCAAGCCAAGCTAACATTACTCAGAACTTGCTAAAGACTATCAAACCAGCATTAGCGAAAAAACTTCATATTCAAACTCAAGCCTCGCCATCTTATGAAAACCAACACCTAGCCTCAGAATTTCTTCATCATAGGCAATAACAAACATGACTTCCAACTCAAAAACCACTCAAGGCAATATTTGTTCAAAACAAGTCACATAGCATCAAGCACATAAGCATCAGTAACATCAAGAAGAAGAAGATAAAGAGTGAATTTCAAGAAAGGTTTTTTTCAGGCCAAATCGAGCATCATCATCAAAACCTTAAGCATAAACAGGGAACGAAGTTACCAAGAAGGGGTCATCAGAAGCGAAGCCTCATCAAGTCCATCACGACGCTCCGGCCGCCTGAACGCTACTTCTCTGCCTCTCCTCCGTCTCCCAAGAACAGGTAGCAATATCTTCCCTTTCACCTCATAAAACGAAAATATAAAACTCAGTTTAAAGACAAGTCCGAACCACGCGAATCCAGAAAAAGAAAGACGTAGATATATCATTTTAAGACTAACCTTGCTTCAAGAGACGCGAAATCCTTGCCCTGGAGGGAAGAGAGCGTTGAAGCGCGCTGGTGGCCGGAGGAAGCTCAGGGAAGACTAGAACGAAGAAGACGAAATTCAAGAGAACACGGCGCCGCTGCTGACGAACCCTAATTCCACTCCCAATTGAACAAACAACTGCCTAACCCTAATTCTGTTTCACAAACCATGGGCTTAATCTGACCCGTTTCCTAAAGCCCAACGAATTACTGTTTTTTTTAACACTAACTATTTTTTCTAACACTAATCCTATTTTATAAAACTCTAACTCTTTTCATCTTTATAATAAAAAACAATATTTATTCTTTTATATACTAACTCATTTATTTCCTTGTTTCTAAAACATATAATTTATTTCTTAATATTATTAAGCATACTAACTTTATCTAAATACTTGTATACATAATTAACTAAAAATATTTTTGAAATATATTTGTACATGTCATATAAGTTAAATTTGAAAATATTTTCTTAATACACATTTGTACATAAAAAATAAAATACCTTTCTTAACACACATAATGTAATTTTGGACATAATTTAATACATTTTGTACATACATTTTAGAACATTGATTTGTATATATTATACATTTTTATACATAATTAAAATTGAAACTTTTTTAATTAACATTCTTTGTTGTACATATTAATTCAACACATCTTTTAATATTGAAATTCACAAATATTAGACTAAAATACTTTCCAATTAATTTCCAAACATTTAAACAAAACACTTCTTTTCTTTTGTACATAATTCAACATATAAATCAAAAATACAGATCAAAACGTATATCTAGGTCAAAACCCTAATACGCTCAATTCCACAATTCGCACTTGTACATATTTACACTTCATATACATATACACTTGTACACTTACACAAATACATTCACATTGCCCTACACACATTTTATCTTATATTTGTATATTTGATATTCATTTTGATCGCACATTCGATTTGGTTGTAATTATTGGGTACTATAAGTCTCATCCCCTTGTACATTTATACCCCCACTCCTGGACACTATTTTGTAATAGCGTAGATTTACATTCCGCAAATTTACAGTTTTCCAATTATACCATGATTAGACCTAGGGTTTGTATGTACATAAAATCAAACGTTAGATAACCTAATACAAGACAAATGCATGTAATCGATACACAATCACACTTGCACCCTCTAAGGTAAACCCACATGTTGCCTTCCAAATGGGCCATGCTTGCACGTCGAATGTCTTTGGCAAAACGAAATCAAATGATCATAAGTCCCTCGATGACGCTTTCGAAAGTCGCCTATCAAAACGATCAAGTCCCTTCAAGCAAAATTGCCAAAGACACTTGGCACCATTGCATTCATGGTCCATACGATGACCCGTGCCCGTCCCGAATAAACTTCCTAAAACGCAAGATTGTCCATCAATTTCAATGATGGAACAAAAATTGTTAAAAAGGGGTTAAAACATGACAAAAACCTTTGAGTACAATAGGGTAGACAAAACTCTTAGTTACTTGAGATCAAACTTGCAAAAACACTTGCCTTCTTTAACCACAATCCACAACACTTTCAAAAATCAACTTTTCAAACTTTTGAAACATCTTTTCGAAAAGATATGCACCTTTGTAAAACATTCGAGTAAAGAATTATTACAAGGTTGGCCTAAGACAAGGCATCTTTTTCCAAAACATTTTCAAAAAAAGCGCCCACACATACACCATTTTTCAAAGCAATCGAAAAACAAGGCAAGTGATCTAAAAAACCAAGTAACTAAGAGCCCATGGATAACCATGGATGAAAAGGGTGCTAATACCTTCCCTTTTCATAATCTACCCCCCGAACCCATGAAATATCTCAAAAGGTTTTTGCTGTGCTTTTTTAACCTTTCCTTTAGGATAAAATAAAAAGTCGGTGGCGACTCTTGCTAACCGCACAAGTGCGAATATGGACGCAAAACACTAGTCAGTTCTCCCACCGTATCACACAAACCCAGACGAAGGAAGCAGAAAGGCAGACTGCATCTCATGCTGATTCCAGACCCAATCGAAAGGCACACCTTCACTACTTCCAGGCTAGATCGAAGGGATCCAGAGAAGCAGAATCGAAGGGTTCTGCTGCCCAAATTGAAAAGCCTATTTTCCTTTCTTTATTTTATTTTGTCTTTATATTTTATTTCTATTCAATATGTTATAATAGTGTAGGATATTTTTTTTTGCATTTTTATTGCTTTTTATACAAATATTAGTAATTAGGATGTATGGCAAGATAAAAACCAACAAGTAGACAACCCAAAAAATCAAAGACAAAATGCATGTAATCAAACACACTATTCACACATGCACCTCTAGGGTAATTTCACTTGTTGCCTCAGAAAAATATTCATGTCCCTCGAATATGGGCATTTTAGCAAAGACCCCCGATGACCCTCAATGTTGCCTTCGATAAACGATCTAGTCCCTAAACGACATTGCTAAAACATCCCATAGGTTGTCTTCTATGACTATACAAACGTCCCACGCTCGTCCATTCACATACAATGAGTGGGGCTTCTTACCAAATCAATGATAAGATAGCAACATTTAAAGGAGGAGAAAAAGAACATTAGACCTTTTGAGTAGGTAGGATGCTCCTAGTTGCTCGCTTGCTTACAACAAAAACATTTTACACACCAACACTTTCATTTTGAAATATTTTCAAAAGATAAAGCTCTTTGTACGAGTTCTTATAGAAACGAGAATCATTACAAAGACACCTTTTTAAAATCACTTTCAAAAATACATTCCACAAACACCTCTTTGAACTATTTTCAAAACCAACACTTTGTACGCGTTCTTATAGAAACGAGAACCATTACAAAGACATTTTTCAAAATACTTTCAAAACCCACATTACAAGCACATTTTCAAACAAAAAGTAAGTGATCTAGAAAGCAACTAAGAGCCCATAAATAACTACAGATGGAAAGGGTGCTAACACCTTCCCTTTTCATAACCCACCTCGAACTCAAAAAATAATCTCGATAGGTCTTTCCTATTCTTTTCAACCTTTCCTTATTGAATAAAAGAAAAGTCGATGGCGACTCTTGCTATCCGCAACAATTGCGATCAAACGCAAAACACCCAAGTCAGTTCTCCCACCGTGTTACAGAATTGGAGACTCTGCTGGGGAATCTACTTAAAAGTGGGGTTACCATAGGACAAGATCACCTTTACTTGCTTTCATTGTTTGACTTGCTTGCTTTACATTTTTGGGTCCTTGTTTGGGTTATTGTTAAAGATCCTACACCCGGATCTGGGGCACCTTTTTAGGTAAGTAGCAATAAATCATGGAGGTTTATGACGTAGACCGATATGGACGAAGTGATAGCTACGTTAACGTGATAATCTGGTTTGTATTAATGTTCCTTAAGTCGTTTAAGGATAACATTAGGCTTCCTTATAGTATCATTAAGTGTTAACTGACCTTTAGAATCTTTAATTGACTCATCCTAAGCCACTAGAAAGTAGTGAGATGGCCGACTTTGGTTCTGACCGAAGATTGGTTGATACTCGATACTACACTCATTGAGATCAGACTTTTGGGATATCTCGGCCGCAAGAAAAGATTTATTGAGCTGAGACAATGCCTAAAAGAAAGGTCAGTGATATTGAGATCCCCTAGAACCCGATTATTATTACTAGGACAGGTTGAGCCAACTAAACTTCAAGAGGGTACTTACCTACAAACTCCATGCAAGCTTAAACCTAAGGACTTGTCTGCTTTGTGTGTATATGATTATTTATACATAACAACTTGCTTGCTTTGCATACTTGTACATAACATCATGACATCATATCATAGCATTTTCAATAACCATTTCAAGGATCTCAAGGGCCTATAATGCAGGGTCCTGTTGAACCAGATGCTTATCATGGGGCAAAAGGATTCATTCTCTAATCAAACACCGTCAAGACCAAAGCACGGTAACTTGAGTCAAGGGCTATGACCCACTTGACATAAGTATACTTCTTTCCACCAAGACTTCCAACATGCATAGGTCCCATCAAGTCCATGTAAGATGTTCTAAAACTTTTGATGTAGTAAGATGTTGGATCTTCTGATGTGACATCTTAGTTTGCTTTCTAATCTAGCAGTCACCATATACTCTTCCTTCTTCCATCTTGAGCTTAGGAATCCATCTCGCATCTTCTTCAGATATAATTCTTTTCATTCCTTTCAGATGCAAGTGTCCTAATTTTTTATGCCATAGTTTAACTTCATTTTCTTTGGCTAAAACACATGTTCGGGAGAAGTTCAACTCTTGGGGAACCTATAAAAAGCAATTGTCTTTAGATCTGATTCCTTTCATAATAACTTCATTCTTTTCATTGAAAACAAGACATTCTTCCTTAGTGAAGTTAACTTTGAATCCTTGATCACATAATTGGCTTATACTTATTAGGTTAGTTGTTAACCCTTTAACAAGTAACATATCATCAAGCTTGGGGACTCCTGAACATTCCAGCTTGCCAACTCCTTTGATTTCACCTTTGGCTCCATCACCAAAAGTCACATAACTGGTGGAATAAGATTTAATATCTGTCAACAGATTCTTGACACCTGTCATGTGTCTAGAACAACCACTGTCAAAGTACCAGTCATCTTTGGTTGATACTCTGAGATAGGTATAAGCTATGAAACTAGCAACATTAGACTAGAGAACCCAATTTTTCTTCTTTTTGCTATTTTGGGGAATCTGAACAGTTTTTAGAAGATGAGTAGTTTTAGGATACCCATACAACTTGAAACAGAAAGGCCTTATATGACCAAGCCTTCCACAATGATGACATCTCCAGGGATGGGAATTCTTTCTGGTGTGATTGAAATTTTTCTTGCCATGATGTCCTTTCTTTTTGAATCAGGTTTCTTTTTCTCATTACACCCTAGAGCACTCTTGTCTCCTATCACTCTCCCCACTTGAAGAACTTCATCTAATGTGTCAGATCCCTTATTCAACATCTTGAGAGATTTGACCACTCTATCAAGATTTAAATTCAGATAAGTCACTTCAATTTCCAGATTAGAAATAGTTTTCAAATGCTCTTTCCTTTCTGCCTTCAGCTGAGTTATGGATGCTTTCTATTTCTCCCCTTTTAGGCACACTTCTGCACTTCTGAGACATAATTCTTTGTATGAAGCAGCTAACTTATCAAAGGTTAGTTCCCCATCACTAGACTCTTCATTAGACACATATTTGTCTGTCAATGCTTTAACATACTTGGCAGATTCTTCATGATCACTCTATGAGTCCTCTTAAAACCAAGCAACAAATAGATTCTTCTTCTGTTTCTTAAGATATGTAGGACATTCAGCTCTAATATGACCAAAGCCTTCACATTCATAACATTGTATTCCCTTCCCTTGAGTGGATTTTTCTTCAGCTCTTTTTCTTCCAAAATCACCTGACTCATGGATGTCAGATGATATGTTATTGACATTTGATCTTTGGTTCCTATCCATTCTTTTTATCACTTTGTTAAACTGTCTTCCAAGCATAGCTAACATTTGATATTCCTCCATCTGTATCCAGATCACACTCCTCCTCTTCATCTTCAATATTTGATACAAAAACTATGATTTTGTTCTTCTTTTCAGATATTTCATTGATGCTTAATTCAAATGTCAGAAGGGATCTAACAAGTTCATCCACTTTCATTTTGTCAATGTATTGAGCTTCTTCTATAGTAGTCACTTTGATATTAAATCTCTTTGGAAGAGACCTGAGCATCTTTCTCACCAATTTGTCTTCAAGTATTTTCTCTCATAAAGCATTGGATGCATTAGCAATTTCAAGAATGTTCATATGGAAGTCATTAATACTTTCATCATCCTTCATTCTTAAATTCTCAAAATTTATGGTGAGCAACTAAAGTCTTGACATCTTAACTTTGGATGTTCCTTCATGGGTAGATTGAAGAATTCCCCATGCATATTTAGCTACTTCACATGTGTTCGCTAATCTGAAAATGTTCTTGTCAATTCCATTTAATATAGAATTAAAGGCTTTAGAATTTCCAAGAGCAATTTCATTTTCTTCTTTAGACTAATCTTCTTCTAGTTTTAACTCAGAATTAGGTTCTCCATTTTCTCCCAATTTGACAGGGTATTTCCATCCTTTCAAAATAACTTTCCAAGCTCTGCTGTCCAGAGACTTTAAGAAGGCCACCATACGTGGTTTCCAATAGTCATAACTACTTCCATCCAGAATGGGTGGACTGTCCACATATCCTCCTTCCTTTTCCATAGTACCAGAAAGTATCTTTCATGGATCTCACCCAGATATAGAGCATGATGCCTGCTCCGATATCAATTAAAATTCTGGTATCAGATATGAGATGTCGAAGGAGATGTCACGACACAAATATCTGAGGACAATGTAAAATGAAACAAAAGTAAAAACATTAAAAACACAAGAGATTGTTAACCCATTCCAGTGTACAATAACACCTACTCTAGGGGCTACCAAGCCAGGGACAAGTCCACTAAATAGTATCAATTCATAGACCCTCAGTAAACAACTAGTTTACGATCTAATCACTTAATCACTGCTCCTGCTATACTTCTACCTAAGACACACCTAAGTATGAGGCCCTCCTCAAATCCCTTCAATCACTTACAGTGAAGAACAACTGGAATAACAAGTTTTAAAGACTTCAATCATTCAATTCTTAAAAGCTTATGAATGATCCGTAATTAACAACTCAAATAACAACTCAATTATTAAATTAATACTAAAGTGTATGAAAATTAAAATACTTGGACATCTAAAACATAAAGAAAGTATTCTTCTTCAAAAGTTGCAGTTGAATGAATAAGGAAGCAAGTCCTTATAAAGGCGCAGCAGTGGGCTTGGGCTAAAAAACAAATATTCCAATCTTTTGAATATTTCCATGAAAACAGGCCAAGATATAATCCATAAGGATAATTCAAATAGAAAAATATCCCTCCATATTTTTTGCAAGCTATGAGTCACAAATCCTGAATTATGGCGCACATGAAAACATGAAACATAAAAACTTAAACTGATATGAGTTGCGTTCAACTCAGGAGGCAGATGTCAAGACATTTGCTTTGACATCATTCAAAACAGTTTGCTTCAAATGTCAAGACAATTAGAAAAACATTATCTAAACAATGTTTTACCAAAATTGCTGCCAACAAACACTTGCAGAGGCTACTACCATCAACATTCAAAATCATAATACTACCTTTATGTGCATTCCACGTGATCGTTCTCGTTCGATGAGACATATTATGCTTGAGAAAACATTTAGCTAACAATTTAGTATAACTCTCTATGATGGGTTTCAAAGTCTAAGAATATACCACTTCATTCGCAAGACAGAGTTTATTCCTAGCACGACACAACCACCAGCAAGAAACCAAAAAGATAGAGTCATCATTGATGTCATGTCTAATACAATCATATAAACTATCCATTTGAAATAATAATGAGTCAAATAAGTCAATAGGTTTTCAAAAGCGAGTAGTGAATTCATAGTCTCGTACGAAGTGTAGAGTCATCTTAACCTCATAATTTAGGATAAATACTTATGCAAAGCCATGATTGATCTCTTAGAAAGGGACTTATGTAAAGTCATCCAAAGGAATAATTTCACCTTCTCAAGAGGAGGAATATGCCACACCCATTTCCAAGAGTTGTTGTCTATTATATTCTAAACAAATTCAAATATGTTGAGCCAATTATAACTATCATAGACAATATATATACCATCTAAATTGTCTTTCCATGTTAACTAATTAGGAACAGAACAATTCAAACAAATGGAAAGCACTTTCAGGTGGTCACAAACAACCATAGGAATATTAGTATATAATGAATTGAAGTTCCAATTCTCATCCAAGTAAACATCATTCACTCGTATTTCCAGATAATGGATATCCACATAGAGAACCTGCTCCATTAATTTCCCTACCCCAAACCAATTAGAAATCAAAATGAGGAGTTCTCATCCCCTAATTTGAATTCAAATGTATTTAAGAGCAGAGAGAGCTTTCATAATTTCATTCTAAGTAATCGGTCTTAATTTCTTTTTCATATTAAGGAATGTTTCCTCACTAATGTACTTATGATTTAAAACTTTGACCCATAGGAAACCATAATCCCGGTGGATACCCCACACAAGCTTACCCAACATAAAATTATTGTTCTCTCTTGTTTTCTGTATCCCAAGACCCTCTATATTTTTAGGCTTGGTGATTTTATTCAAAATAGACATAACCCAATTCTAATGACCAACCTTATTTAACAATTTATTTGTCAAGATCCTTAACTCTGGCTGATTTTCTCCTCTAGAAACTCAAAGTCATTGTGTTGAAGATGACCATGCAACATAGGGAAACCAAAGTACTTCTTTAGAGTAAGAGTTTGCTTGATACCTGTGTTGGAGACAATTAAATCCATTTTACTTCTCTTAGTGGTAGTGAAGAAGAACACCTTTAATTTAACAACATTCATTTTAAGGCCATAAAACATGACAAAGAGATTTAGTATATCAGAAATGACCCCTTCTTAGGAGTTTTAGAAACCTTCACAAAAAAAGAACATCACTAGCAAAAAATAAATGCGATAGGGAGGTTAATTACGAGATAACCTAACAAGTTTTAAATGGTCTTCATCAACTTCCCTAATGATTATTTGTGACAAGAATTCCATGAAGATAACGAAGACATACAATGAAAGGGGGGTCACCTTGTCATAATCCTCTAGTCAAAACAAAATTTGGCATGCCTCTCATATTCCAAAGAATAGACATATAGCAGTTAGATACACTGTGCATGATAAACTTTATAGAAATGAGAGGAAACCCGTTTTACTTAAAATTTTTTTTCAAGAAATCTCAATTAACATGATCATATGCCTTTTCAAGATCTATTTTGTACACCATGTTAACTTTTTTCTTCTTAGATTTATGCTTAAAATGAATCGCTTCTTGGAGAATAATGACTTTATCAGTTCTCTTTACTAGATAAAAAACTACTCTTGAAGAGTCCAACTATCTGATTTAGATAAGGTCACAATCTCTTAGCCATTATCTTCGTAATAATGGTATAAATAGTGTTACACAAGCTAATGGACCTGAATTCTTGAAAATTTTAGAGGTAGTCTACTTTAGGAATTAATGCAATAAGATTATCTGAAAAAGAGGAGTGAAAGCTACCCATCACAAAATCATTTGATGTAAGTTGGACGATGTCATTCCAACTATATGTGAAAACTGTTTAAAGAAAATACTCTAGAATCCATTCGGGAAAGACACCTTAAAATGATGCATTTGATTCACCATATAAGTAACTTCTTTGATCATCACTTATTAAGTCAAAGAGTGTTGGATTTCTTTACTAAAGATCAAAGCCATAATTGATCCACCCATACTAACAACAGTATATGTATGGCAGATAATACATTTAAAAATGACAATGCTTCTTCCCTCCAAATAATTTCATCATTACACCAATCACCATTAAATTACTTATTCAAATAAACTTCAATAAAAATTAAAGAGAAATAATTATTATGTCTTTTTAAAAAAAGTTATAATTTATTACACATTAATTAATCAAATCTATAATAAAAACAAATATTATATATTCGTTGGATATTTTATTTTATTTTGTGTTTTTTAAGGAATAAAAAAAAGTAGAGACACGTGGAAATAAACTGTTGATATATGATAGTGGAATTGTAGAAAACTGAACCGTACAAAGAAGATAATACGATGACCCTTTTGTGTTCTTCGTTGTAACAACTTGTAACAACATATACAATTAATTACACAAAGAAATTATTAATTTATTTTTTTATTCATGTTTATAAGGCACAAATCTTTCTCCTATCTTTTTTCTTATTTTTCTTCTTCTTGAACAACTATTATAGCAGGTGCTACTGCCTCCGGATGTTAAGCAAGATGTCATGACATCTTGACCAACGATCACAGTAGGTACTGTTGTTGCATCTGGAAGATTTTGATTTAATTTTGTGAGATTTCCTATAGATACATATCACATATTTGTGCATGCTCAAAAGGATTTATTTGGAACAAGTTGTTTTATCTCCAACCGTGTCTAAGTTTTTAAAATTGGATATTGAGACAATTTAGGAAACTTGTGATTTTCTTGTTCCATAATTCAAGGAGATTTTTCTGCATAATTGATGCAACCCTCAACTTATGGATCAATAAAAAATTGGGTGAAGATTACAAAGCCCATTGACTGTTGAGGAGTTTATAAAAGAAAGATATAAAAATGTTATTAAGAACTTAAGAAAAAAATAAGGGGAAGCTTGATATTCAAGAGTCTTAGGGTTTGAGAGTTTTTTCAAGTGTGTTTTGTTTTTGTATGTCACTCATGTATCATTGTTTGATACATAGAATTTGACTGATTGTGCATTGTTCATTGTTAATCACACATGAGCTTTTAAGCAAAGAGTGAATTATGTGTAATTGGAAGTATATTCTTCTGTTTTGGTCTTTTGTTATTATCATTAAGGTGATTGTGAGAAGTGGGAGGGGGTTCTCATATCTAGGAGGTTCTTAGGTAGAAATTGCATGGATAGTGATTATGTGATAAGTTGTAAACTAGGGTTGTTTAGATTTGAACTAATACTATCATAGTGGATTTTCTTCTTGGATTAGATGTCCCTGTATTAGGTGATGTTGCACTGAACTGGGTTAACAATTGACTGTGTTATTTATCTTCAATAATTTAATTTCTGCATAATTCATAGTTTCTGCAAACTGTTGTATTGGGAAGATGATGTCTTAACATTTGTACTGACATTGTATTTTGGTGTTGTGACATCTGTCTTAACATCTATTTGAAAGTGTCAGAGTTTCAGATACCATCTAAATTGCCTTTCCAGGTTAACCAAAGAATTCAAACAAATGGGAAGCACTTTCAGACGATCACAAATAACCAGAGGAATATTAGTATATAATGAATTGAAGTTCCAATTCTTATATTAGTAAACATCATCCACTTGCATTTCAAGATCATGGATATCCACATAGAGAACTTGCTCCAATAATTTCCTTACCCCATACCAATTGGAAATAAGAATGAGCAATTTTTATCCCCCAATTTAAATTCAAATCCATCTTAAAGAAGAGAAAGAACTTCCATAATTGCATTCCAAGTAACTGATCTCAATTTCTTTTTCAAATTAAGGAATGTTTCCCACTGATGTATTTATGCTTTAAAACTTAGACCCATAGGAAATCACAATCTCGGTGGAGACCCCAAATAAGCTTACCCAACATAAAAGTATTGAGCACTCTTGCTTTTCAGATCCCAAGATCGCCTAGATTTTTGGGCTTAATGATTTTATTCCAATCAACAAGATGTACACTAGAGTTTGAATTACATTTTCACAAAAAAATTCCTAGCCATCCTATCAATAAAATTACAAGTTGGTTGAGGTAGTCAAGCCACTTGCATATAATAATTTGGGATTGAGTTCAAGACAGATCTAACCAAATTCAAACGATCAACCTTGTTTAACAATTTATGTTGTCAAGATCCTAACCTCTGGCTGATTTTCTCCTATATGATCTCAAAGTCTTTGTGTTGAAGATGAGCATGCAACATAGGGAAACCAAAGTAATTCTCTAGAGTAAGAGTTTGCTTGATACTTGTGTTGAAGACAATTAAAACCATTTTACTCCTTTTATTGGTAGCAGAGAAGAACACTTTTGATTTAGCAAAATTCACTTTAAGACCATAAAACATGACAAAGAGATTTAGTATATCAAAAATGATCCATGTCCGAGAGTTAGAAACCTTCACAAAAAGAAGAACATTGCTAAAGATAAATAAATGCGATAGAGAGGATCCATTACAAGATAACCTGACAAGTTTTCAATGGCCTTCATCAACTATCCTGGTGATTATTTGTGACAAGAATTCCATGCAGATAAGGAAGACATATAATGAAAGGGGTGTCACCTTACCGTAATCCTCTAGTCAAAACAAAATGTGGCATGCCTATCATATTCCAAAGAATAGACATATATGAGTTAGATACACTGTGCATGATCAACTTTTTAGCAATGAGAGGTAACCCGTTTAACTTAAAACAAAATTTCAAGAAATCCCAATTAACATGATCATATGCCTTTTCAAGATCTATTTTACACACCGTGTTAGCTTTTTCTTTTTTGATTTACACATAAAATGAATCACTTCTTGGAGGATAATGACATTATCAGTTGTCCCTTTACCAAATAAAAACTACTCTTAAAGGATCAAACTATCTGATTTAGATAAGGCCGCAATATGTTAGTCATAATCATCGTAATAATGTTATAAATAGTGTTACACAAGTTAATAAACCCGAATTCTTTAAAATTTTGGCGGTAGTTTATTTTAAGAATTAATGCGATAAAAGTCTCCAAAAAAGAGGAGTGAAAGTTATCCGTCACAAAAGCATCTGATATAAGTTGGACGACGTCATTTCAACTATATGTAAAAATTGTTTAAAGAAAATACTATGAAATTCATAAGTGCAAGACACCTTAAAATGGTGCATTTGATTCATTGCATAAGTAACTTCTTCTATCATCACTTGTTAAGTCAAAGAGTGTTAGACTTCTTCAATAAAGATCAAAATCATAGTTGAATCATCCATACAAACTATAATATATGTACGACAGATAAGACCTTTAAAAAAGTCAATACTTCTTCTCTTACAAGAATATCATCATTACACCAATCACATTAAATTAGTTATTCAAATAAATTTCAATAAAAATTAAAGAGAAATACCTATTATATCTTTTTTTAATTATAATTTATTACACATCAATTAATTAAATCTATAATAAAAATAAGAATAATGTTATTTAGTATAAAACAATTTGAAGAAGAATACAAAAATACATACATGTCACTATTTTAGAGGTGAATTTTAAATTAAATTTTCTTTATACTTGTGGAAGTAAATTGTTGATATTTATTTTCACATTTTCTTATTTTCACATTTTCTTACTAATAAATATTTTTTAAAAACAAATATTATATCTTGACACGATATTTTAATTTATTTTACTTTGTGTTTTTTAAGGAAAAAAAAAGAGTAGAGACGTGTGGAAGTAAATTGTTGATATATGATGTGGAATTGTAGAAAAACGAACCGTAGAAAGAAGATAATGCGGTGACCTTTTGTATTCCTGGTTGTAACAAGTTGTAACAACATATAACGTTGATTACACAAAGAAATTATTAATTTAACTTTTTCTGTTCATGTTTATAAGGCACAAATCCTTCTCCTATCTTTCTTCTTCTTTTTCTTCTTCTTGACCCTTTTATTATTCCTTTCCCTCCTTATTAGAGGGAAGGAAAAGAAGAACTAGATAATTTAATTTTTTATTTTTATTGTTAACTATATTCGTTTTCCCCTTTTTGGGTGAAACCAAAAAATCACAAAAAAAATGGATTCATCCAACGATGCAGTTTCTGGGTTCAAAGATAAGGAGTCAATGGTTGACCCTTTTTTGGTTGAAGCTCTTCAGAACCCTCGTCATCGTCTTACCAGTTAGTTTCTTCTTTAACCCTATTTAGGTTTTGGTTTGAATCATGTCAGATCTGGATTAGATTTTGTTGTTTTCTGTGATGTTTTGATGATTTGAGATTGGTACTGTTGATTTGATGTGTAATTTTTGGGTTAATTGGATGTTAATTTGGGGTGGGGTGTTGTGTTTCAATTTATGCAAATTTGTTGTTGGTTAATGTGGGTGTTGTGTTTCAATTTATGCAAATTTGTTGTTGGTTAATTGTGTGAATTCTAGCCCTAGGTTTGGTTATCTCTATCAATTTCCCCTTTCTGGCTGTATTTTGGTTATTTTGTTAATTCGTGTGTTTTACTTTGTTTGTAACTTTAGTTCTGAGGATGGAGCTGGATATCCAGAAATTTCTGAATAATGCGGATCAACAGCATTTTGAGTTTCAGCATTTCCCTTCTTCCTATCTCAGATTGGCTGCTCATCGTGTTGCTCAACACTACAGTATGCAAACAATGGTTCAAGATAATGGCTTAGATGGCCAGAGTAAAATTCTGGTCAGGAAGTTACCTGAAAGCAAGTATCCTGTGGTTCGGTTGTCTGAAATACCTGTAAAACAGTTGGACAATGAGAAATCTGAGCAGAAAAAAATTGTTATTCGACCTAGGCCTAATAAATGTTTGAATGGAGCCAATGATTCTGCTAGAAAAGGAAATCCTCTAAGAAGCGTGGAAGAGAGGAAGGAGGAATATGATCGGGCAAGAGCACGTATCTTTAATGGCTCTACTGGCTTTGATTCAAGTGATACCCTGGCTTTGGTCCCAATAGATGGGAGAAGTTCTTTAGTGAACAAGGATGAGAGTGAAACTAGCAAAATACCCATGACTGATTCTGAAAGATACATTAGTATGAGAGATAATAGTTATCCTCGAGTTGCCATTATCAGAGATAGGGAAAAGGATCGAAGTGATCCAGATTATGATCGTAGCTATGGAAGGTGAGTTTTATCTATTTACCTTAACTTTCCGAATCTGCGTGTCATAATTGCAAGTACAGCATTATTTTTTCATTTGGTTGTGCTACACTGTCTTTTGTTTGTATAAGATTATAAGTGAAAATAAAAAAAGCTATCTTTTTCGTGCGAGAGATAGAAGAGGAAGAGCCAAGAATGAAGTTTATTTTATCTTAGTGTCATTTAAATTGAACTCTTGATTCTATAATTTATAAAACTCACCATGTAATGTTTAGAGACAACTTCTGTTATTTTTTTTGTTATCTTGTAGTTGATGTATTTGTACTGATTTTAACTTTAAAAGCTTGTTTGGATTGATTTATTTGAATTTATCTATTGGTACAAATACTTATGAGACTGTTTGGGAGAGCTCTATGTTGTAGCTTGACACTTTTGATTGAAGGTGTGTCTGCTGTCAGACACGACGCTGACACATTTTACATTCAATCAATTCATTTTCTTTAATTATTATCGGTGTAGATGTGTTAGTGTCGTATCTTGTGTGCATGTTAGTGTCGTGCCTTGTGTGCTTGTTTGTGTCGTGCATTATAGGGATAGCTTATGGAAACAACTTATGACACGCCCACAAGCTCTCATGATTGCGTACGAAAACAACTTATAACTTGTATGGAAACTGTTTGATTGAAGGTGTCTGGTGTCCGACACGACGGTGATACATGTTACATTCAATCAATTCATTTTCTTAAATTATTATCGGTGTAGATGTGTAAGTGTCGTGTCTTGTGTGTGTGTTTCTGTCAATGCATTCATTATAGGGATAGCTTATGGAAACAACTTATGACACCCCCACAATGCTCTCACCATTGATTATGAAAACAGCTTATAACTTGTATGGAAACTGTTTGACTTCATTTCATCTTTTGTTATAAAAATAATGTTTACATCAACATTTATATGATGGCCACCTATGGTATAAGCACTTAATTAAGTTGTTGATTCCAAACAGGGTCTAAATATATTGGCCTACTTATAAGATTGAATTTAATTATTGGTTCAGGTATGCTAGGAGTCTCTCAGCCTCTGCAGTTAATTTGGTGCCCTTTAATTTGCCAAAAGCTCAACCTTCATTTGCTCAGTATGACATTACTTTTAATCAGTTGGGTCAGATGTCACAAACTCAGGCTTCACTTGGATACAGACCTCCTTCAACCCCGATAATGAGCCCTTTTTGTACCCCAGGATTGAATCCAGCATCTGGAGATGGTGCTTACCTACAGTGGCCAAGTCCTACAATGATGTATGCACATTCATATGACCAATTTAGACATGCTGTTTACCAGGTAAACCACATTTCTTTCACTTAATTTATTTTTACCATGTTGAGTTTGATGAGTGATTTCTGTATTAGCTGCAAATACCATGACATGCTTGCAATAAATCTAATAATTTCTTAAATTGCCTAGGTGTTTTGCGTTAACCTTTTTGATTGTTTAGAATGGATTTTTGAAATGACTTGCCTTCTGGTAACTGAGTGATTATAGATTTGGATTATCAGGCTATTTTTATCCTCCAACTTGCACTATTCAAATTTTATGGGGAGGTGTACTGAAGTTATAGTTTTCAAGATTCATTTGAATTTTCCTGATATGTGATATGACTCACGAGTGTCACCATACCTATACCGACTTCCTTGACTATGCTCACTAAAATTGTGATATCTAGCATGTATTGTTGGGCTTTGTTAAGCTCAGATAGTGGTGCGGAGTGCCCAACTCCAGAACTGCCGAATTGGTATAGCGGATGGCCACTAAAATACAGTATACAAATTTTACAAAAATATAGATCACAACAGTACAGAGAAATACTAAAAAATCCTAATTAAAACAGTAGTCATATTTGATAATTATAATTTGTCACTTACTTTCAAAATCATAGCCCAATATAACATAACTACTAGTTCATGTTCTAAAAACATTTGAAATAACAAGTGAGCCTTTAAATAGAATCATCACTATCAGAGCAGAGTGTCTATTGTGTTGGGTGCTGGTTGGTCTTTACACTTGGCATGCACAAACGTCAAAAAAAGCGTAAGAACCTATAAACCAAGCCGAGAAAGGGTAGAGAACCTGAACTTGAATGTGCCAGTTGTCACAAACACAACTAGGTTGCCAGAAAATGCCTCCACCTTTGCCAGAGACAAACAGTCTGTGCTACTTTTGATCTTTGCTTGTAGAAATGCAGAGTAGTATAAAGTGTCCCTTCTGTGTCTTTGTTTTTTGTGAATTCCTAGGAAGAGAGGTTAGGCAACTTAAATTTAAATTGGAATAGTACAAAACAGCCTTTCTGAAGGGAAATTTTGCTGCTATTTGACTGATTTGCAGCCGTCGCTGCTTCAAATGCAGAAAATTAGGATTTAGCATCCCACCACAGTTTATTCCTGCTCCGCTATAGCGCCGATATTCCCACCACAGTTTTTGAACAAAGTTGAAATAAGTTGTTCAATTAAAGGAGTCACTTTATGGATGATTATTTTTTCTGTGGATGAATTTGCCCCAGGGCAAGGAATAGTTTTTTCCCTTGACTTTTAAATTCTCTAATTTTAGATGTTCTATAATCATGCATCTGAGATACCCTTATTTTTCTTTGCAGGCTCCATTTGGTCAACCGTTGAGCTTTGATTATTCACAGAACTATTAGATGTGTAGGGAGGAAGGTTTGGATTTGGATTCAGAAGTTATGTTGTTAGCCTTATAGGAGATCTCATATTAGGTTCATTTTTCAGTACTTCTTTATAGACCTTTGTTTGTTTTCTGTTATTGTAGTATGTATGACTTTGATTTTCAGTTTTGATGGTTACAGTACTTCTTCTTATGTTACAGTTTATAAAATAGTGAACTCTAGTGGATTATGCATTTGTTATAACATATTTGATAATGTTTCTGTGGTGGATTTAAAATACATATTTATCTAATGTTGGGGAGGCACATATAAGTAATTTGTTTACTGCATCCGTGCAAGATAATGCTGTAATTGCATCTATATTACATATTTGTTGATCTGCATCCTCCTTTGGAAAGATGACAAGTTTTATTAGTTAATTTGATCAATTTGCAGGATTAAAATTACGAGTCTATATAAAGACGGCTCTATACACTTTTTTTGAATTAATCAATATATTGAGAGCCGTTTCATATTAAGATTTCATCACATACATTATTTATATTATTCTTCATTCACACTCATATAGAAGCAATTTTCAAAAATAATTTTAACACTTTTTATTACTTCCAACAAACTAAAAATTCAATTACGTCGGATAGAAATAGGTGTGACTGTTGAAGTGAGTTCGTTGGAATGACAATTGGGTCAAACCCTAATTTTAATTTAGGGCGAAGCTCAATGTTCACGATGGTCTGAATAAAAATAGATTTTTGACGGTGGAATTTAAGTTTGCCGAAATATATAGATTTTTGACAGTGGAATTTAAGTTTGCCGAAATATAAAATATGTTGTGGCAATTTTGTTGAGTGAGAACGGGTGGCTTGGAGATCATTTTTATCTTCAAACAATTTATGTTCTCCGCCTCGATCCCCAAGGGAGGTAGAGATTTAAAAACCATTCATTTATCACTATTTATTTAATTAAATCAATTTTTTCAAATAGAAATATATATTCTTTAAAAATCTAATAAAATTACAAATAATAGAATAAAAACGTTGGATCATATATTTGATGAACAAGCAGGATTCGGGAGAAGGTATTAATATTTTCATTAAACAATCAATTTTCATATTTTATAACTGGAGAAAATTCAATCCAGTTAAAGTGGATATCTCATCAAATTTGGGATGACTATTATGGGAGGATTTAACTTACATTCCCACACTTATATTTGGAATCTCCATTTTACATGTTTTTTATTATTATACCTTTGTCTAAAATTAATAAATTTCAAAGAATATGCGGTTTATCGGAAATGAGTACCGATATTTTCAAAAATATACTGAAAATTTTGAACAAATAATTGATTTCTTTGAAAAATCTGATAGTTTATTTGGAATTTTTTTTTACTATCAAATTTTTTGAAAGATGTCAAGTTAAACTTGTTAGATTTGTAAGATGTCTAAGTTTAATTCTCCTTTCAATGAAAGTTTTTGATAAAATTTTCTCTTTTAAAATTGTCAAGAGGATATGTGAATCTAGAAGATTTGGTTGGGTAGGAAGTACAAAATGGAAGTATAAGGAAGTTATTTTTATATCTAATATAGTCCAACTTGTAATCCAAACAAAAATATTCCAACCCATAATTCAAATAAAAATGACCTAACCCGTTGATAAATGATTAGTTTGTGTAGGATAATCATTTTAAAAAATGATTTCTTATTCCACCATATAAGGTTGAAAAACACTTTATACAATTTTAAAAATGTTTTTACTGATATATTTTTACTGATACAAAATATATATTTGAAATATATATACAAAATATCCGTTGATAAATGATATATTTTTATCGGATAATCAGAAGTGTATTTCTAATATACATCTATATATATAATTCATTTATTTTTTAAATTCGTTATATTTTATGATAAATTTTATTCTAATAAATATATTTTCAAAAATTTTCAAAAATATATTTCCGATAACAAAAACTATTATAAAAAACCATTATAAAAAACTGTTGTTACGTTCTCTTACCATTTTTAGCTTTTTGTCTCGCTTTCTTCTACAACTATGTTTGATTCCGTTCTAACATATCTACCAAACATTATCTTATCTCCTATATTCATACTATCTTATCCTCCACTCATTGTAAGCCAGCTTCTGCTCTATGTTTTGTTGAATAAACATTTTCAATATTCATATAATATGCATATAATAAACTCATAAAAAAACAGTGCAATCTTAGATACTAATCATTTTTGGAGTTCAAGCCATCACAGAAATCTAAAAAATAAATAACTGAAATGAAAAGAGATATCTTTTCAAACAAACTAAACTACCCATGAAGAAATGTTTATATTTTTTCCTAACTAAAATAGTAATTTATTCATTAACACTCGTTTTTCCTTAACAGAGAGGATCTTACCTATTCCCGGCAAAGTCGAAGCGAAAAGCACTGATTTCCATTTTTTTTCCAGAGCACCAAGGTTTAGTATGGGGATCCTTTCCTAGATAGCAGTGAAATCATGAATTTATATAAAACGATTCTGAAATGCAATAATGGTTGTGCTAATCTCATTTCTTTATAACTATTTCAACTGATACAGTATTTTATCAGAAGTATATTTCTGAAAATTTCAAAAATATATTTCAAAAATAAAATTTATTGTAAAATCAGATGAATTTTAAAAATAAATGAATTATATATGTGTACATGTATACCGAAAATACATTTTTGATTTTTAAAAATATTTTTAGAATTTCATGAAATGCACTAGAAAAATATGAGGTAAAATAAGAAATTCCTTTAAAAAATGTGAGATTTTATTCTAACACTTTTTATTTTGATTTTGCACTCTTCAAAAATATCGTTTTCATTTATTTTATTAATAATTTTGTGAGAAAATTCTGATAGGTCAATAAAAAAATTTGGTATGATACAAAATAATTCAGTAAATCCGATATGTATTTTTACTAAAATTTTAAAAAAATCGATGCATGGCAAAATTAGCCGATTTTTTTTCAAAAAATCTGAGATTATCGAATTTTTTTCCATAGTTATGAAAAATTCAGTAATGTTACTTTATCGATTTTTTTTTGGTTTTTTCAAAATATCTAGAAATTAAACAAAAAAAATCATGTATTTACTAATACTTTTGAAAAATGCAGTATTTTATATGTATTTTACCAGAATTTTTAAAATTGTTGATATACATATATGTTTTTAATCGAAAATTTCAACTTTTTTAAAAAATACTGATAAAAAATATGTAAGAATTAGATTTTAATGAACATTTCAAAAATTCTGATTAAAATATATAATTGTTTTAAGAAAAATTCGGTATAAATTCAAAGTTGGCCGATATAAATTTTATAAGAAAAATGCTTTGTTTTGGTAAAAATTCGACAGAAGTTTCTAAAAATGCGGCAAAAATCCATGATTTTTCAAAATCTCAAAAAAATAACATTTTGAATAATAAAAAATTTATGCAAGTATTGAAGTAAAAACACAACAACTAAAAGGTGTTGGGTTACATCGAAACGGTGATTAGACAAATTCTCTCTAAAAAAAAAAAAAGGAGAATTTCTTAATTTATCCTATAATTTTCTTACGCATTAGGTGAATTTTTATAAATATTTCTTAAAATAAAAAATATGTTTCCGGTACGCATCTAGATCTAATAAAATATACATAGAAATCAAAAATTTAATTTCGATTTAGAATCAGAAGTGTATTTTCGATTTTATTCTTTACAGAAACTAGAAAATATTATTGAATTGCATCATAATCTCACAATATAATTCAGTCCATAAAATCAGAATTATACTTCCGATTATATATGAAATGTCAAGGTGACAACAAAATTCACTCTTCCCGCTAATAGAACCGGAAACAGAATTCTGATTTAGAAACGAAAGTATACCATCAGTACCGTTTTTTGCATTTTGAAAGGTGTAATCACATTTAATCTGTTTTGTGCAAAATATAGTACAAATCAGAAATGTATTTCTGATTTTCTGAGGGACAATTTCAGAATTGCATATGATGTCCCTTTTCCATATGAGGTGGATAAGAAATTTCCAAAAAAATGTTATACGGTGGCTAGTTACCATTGAAATACAAGGTGGATATATATATATATATATATATATATATATATATATATATATATATATATATATATATATATATATATATATATATATATATATATATATATATATATATATATATATATATATATATATATATATATATATAGAAAATGGGATGAGAGACATTCTATTTAAGAATTGAATCACTCTGGACCTTATAAACTTTATAATGTCACCAGAACACTTTTCGAAGATGCATCTCCGTATAAATCTTACTACTTTATGAAAAAAAGGTCTTTTCGGATATGCACATTCTAAAAATTTCATGGATTCTCTTTTTAAATTAACACGAGGTTTACCCATATATGCATATTCGAAATCACTCATGAACCAGAGCCACACCAAAAACTTAGAAAATATAAATAGAAGTTGTAAACAATAAAATGAGTAAATAAAAACGATCGATATTTGCGTCATAATTACTGAATATATACTAATTATGTATTAAATCGTATCAAGATTACATCGTTGACGACAATACATTAAAAAAAAGTATCAATTACAATCTAAAATACATCAAAAGATTCATCACCGCATAAATCTACAACTGGTTCTGTCTTCAATTTTTCCTGATTTGACTCTTTTTCAAGCTCGCTCAATTTGATGAACTCTTCCATCCTATCCAGAAATTGATCCGACCAAATTTCTTCCTCTTTCGTTGAATGTACTTAGTATAAGACACCTCTATTTCAAATAAACCTCAACAAAATATAGCGATTTTGAAAGCTACTCCGAAGTGGGAAAAATGTCTTCGAGAAACCATATTTTGTCAGATCTATACACACACTATCTATGTATTTTCTATAAGATTACTCATATCAAGGAAGCACATCCATTTTGAAAATGGTGCATGACCGCTAACACAAGGAGTAAGTGCATCTTGAATTGAATCAAAATATTCTTTTATCCTGAATAACTTTGTGTAGAATTCCTGGCGTGTCGTCAACTCTTTCAAAATAGCTTGGCAGAAAAGAAAGTGATTCTTATCTCCTTTACCGAGCAAGCCGGATACGTTCCAAAAACCACAATTACCATCATCCTTAACATTCATAATTCACTCAATCTGTTTGTGCATAACAAGCGAAATTTCTTCAATGAATATTATTTTTGGCATCAGTGTGAATGAGGTGGTTTGCTAACGCGAGCACCCTTGTACACATTTTGTTGTTGTTGAGATTTTGGAGTTGTAGAATATATGAAATGTGAATCAACATGTTCAAAGTATAATGTAGACCGCTTTGTTAAATTGTCATCTTGAGTCTGTTTTACCTTTTTAAGGGGACCTTTGGTTTTAACCGGTTTCGAAGGAGGTTTCAAATTTGTGGTTTCTAGATAGGCAATCTTCCTTAACTTCTATTTGATGTGAAATTTCATGGTGTCATATGCCTTAGAAAATCTATCTTTGATTGCTTCTCACTCGATCATGATAGTTATATTTCTTTACACCCCTCATCACACCATCATCATCAAATCAGAGTCTTTTCTAGTAATTGTAGATTTCGTCCATACGTATAAGGGAATGAAGCTTCATTTTTTTAAAATGAGGCAAGCACATGGAAGACCGTAATTCTTCCTAAGAGTACATCATCACTTAGAACTATCTGAACCAGTCTTTTCTTCTTGCTTCGCTTCGTGAAAAATGAAATTCAATCCCGCCCAAGATCCCTTGTCAACCAACTGCGAATATAGGGTGTTTTATTTGAATTTGTGTTCTAACAACAACACGCTCAAAATAAAAGTTGTTTGTATTTTATTATGTTGGTTTTGGAGCATTTGGTTGAAGGTGTCCCACTCTCTACAAAAATCACCCTTACTATCACCCAACCATTTCTTCAATGCCGAATGTACATATTCAAGTCTGTTAGTTATTGTGTTTTCGAGGTACCTAACCTGATCGGTCTAATCACAAACAATAATCTCCTTCACTTGGTCCAAAATAGTACTCTCAACGTATTTTAAGAAATATGGATATATGGAACAATCACTCCTAAAATGCATTACAGAGGCAACATACAAGTCTTCTGTGGATGAATGTAATATACCAGTGTAAGAACAATATTTAGTTCTACATCTGGCCTTTAGTTTTGATGATAACAATATATTGTTTCTTAGAGAACAATTTTGTACCCTAATGATTTTGTCTAAAGTGTAGCTTTTACTAACAGGTTCTGACTCTGATAGAATGGTGTGTAACCTTTGTAAGTGTTTGTTGGCAGCAATTTTGGTAAAACAATGACTTGTTAATGTTTTGCTAAATGTCTTAACATTTGGAGCAAAACTGTTTTGAATGATGTTAAAACAGATGTCTTGACATCTGCCTACTGAACTGGTCTCAACCCAAAATCAGTTAAGTCTTTTGTTTCCTAATTTCCTGCATCTATAATTCAGGATTCGTGAACTACATGTTACGAAAAATATGGAGGAATACTTTTCAAATTGCATAATTATATCTTGGCCTATTTTTATGGAAATATTCAAAAGATTTGAGTTTTATTTTCAAGCCTAAGCCCAAAGCTGCGCATATATAAGGACTCACTTCCTTATTCAAAGATAAACAATTTTTGAAGAAGAATACTTTCTTTCTGATTGGAAGTTTAGGCTTGTTATTTGTAATACACTCTAAGTATTAGTTTAAGTACTTGAGTTTTTATTTGGGTTGTTAATTGTGTATCATTCATAAGCTTTTAAGCATTGAATGATTGAAGTGTTTCAAACTTATTAATTCTGTAAGTGATTGAAGGGATTTGAGGATGGCCTCATACCTAGGTGAGTCTAAGGTATAAGTTTAGCTTGGGTAGTGATTAAGTGATTAGATCGTAAACTGGTTGTTTACTGAGGGTCTATGAATTGATACTATTTAGTGAACTTGTCGCTGGCTTGGTAGCCCCCATAGTAGGTATTGTTGTACACTGAACTGGGTGAATAATCTCTTGTGTTGTTACTGATTTTAATTTTACTGCATCTTACTTGTAAACAAATATTTGTGTCGTAACATCTCTTTCGACATCACATATCTGATACCAGAATTTCAATTGGTATAGAGCAGGCATCCCGCTCTTTATCTGGGTGAGATCCTGGGAAGATACTTTCTGGTACTATGGACAAGGAAGGAGGATTTGTGAGCAGACCACCCATTCTGGATGGAAGCAATTATGACTACTGGAAACCACGTATGGTTCCTTTCTAAAGTCCTTAGACATCAGAGCTTAGAAAGCTGTTTTAAGAGGATGAAAACACCCTGTCAAATTGGGAGAAAATGGAGAACTTACTTCTGAATTAAAACCAGAAGAAGATTGGTCTAAGGAAGAAGATGAAATTGATCTTGGAAATTATAAAGCCTTGAATGCTATATTCAATGGAATTGACAAGAATATTTTCAGATTGGTGAATACTTGTGAAGTTGCTAAGGATGCATGGGGAATTCTTCAATCTAATCATGAAGGCACATCTAAAGTTAAGATGTCAAGACTTCAACTACTCACCACTAAATTTGAGAATTTAAGGATGAACGATGATGAAAATGTAAATGACTTCCATATGCACATCCTTGAAATTGCTAATGCCTCCAGTGCTTTAGGAGAGAAAATACCTGAAGACAAATTGGTGAGAAAGATGCTCAGGTCTCTTCCCAAGAGATTTGATATGAAGGTAACTGCTATAGAAGAAGCCCAAGACATTGAAAAAATGAAAGTGGATGAACTTGTTAGATCCCTTCTAACATTTGAATTGAGCATAAATGAAAGATCTGAGAAGAAAAACAAAAGCATAGCCTTTGTATCTAATACTGAAGATGAAGAAGATGATTGTGATCTGGATACAGATGGAGGAATATCAAATGCCCTATCTATGCTTGGAAGACAATTTAATAAAGTGATAAAAATAATGGACAGGAACCAAAGGTCAAATGTCAAGAACATCCCATCTGACATGGGAAGAAAAAGGGATGAAGAAAAAACTTCTCAAGGGAAGGGAATACAATGTCATGAATATGGAGGCTTTGGTCATATTAGAGCTGAATGTTCTACATATCTAAAGAAACAAAAGAATAATCTATTTGTTACTTGGTATGACGAGGACTCAAAGACTGATCTTGAAGAATCTGCCAAAATATGTGAAAGCATTAACAAACAAATATGTATCTGATGAAGAGTCTAGTGATGGGGAACTAACCTTTGAAGAGTAGCTGCTTCATACAAAGAATTATGCCTCAGAAGTGCATAAGTATGTCTTGAAGGGGAGAAACAAAAATCCCTTATAACTCAACTGGAGGAGGAAAGGGAAGAGCATCTTAAAACTATTTCTGATCTGGAAAGTGAAGTGTCCTCTCTAATTTCAAATCTTGATAGAATGGTCAAATATCTCAAGATGCTGAATAATAGGTCTGACACATTAGATGAAATTCTCCAAGTGGGAAGAGTGACCGGAGATAAGAGTGGTTTAGGTTTCAATGAGAAAAAGGAACCTAACTCAGAAGAGCCTTCATCTGTTTCCACTCATGCCAAGCCTAAACCAAAGATGTCGAATCAAATGTCTCAACATCATGGTAAGAAAGGACATCTTGGCAGACATCATATAAAGAATGAACATCATGACAAACAACCTGCATCTATTTCCACACATGCCAAGGCTAAACCAAAGATGTTGAATCAGACGTCTCAACATGTGGGTAAACATCATGATAAGAAAGGACATCAAGGGAAGAAAAAGCTTAATCACACCAGAGAGAATTCCCAGCCCTAGAAATGTCATCATTGTGGAAGGCTTGGACATATAAGGCCCTTCTGTTTCAAGCTGTATGGGTATCCTAAAAATTCTCCTCCTCCCAAAAAATGATAAGATTCCCCAAAACCGTCAAAAGAAGAAACAGTGGGTTCCCAAGTCCAATGTTAGAAGTCTCATTGCTCACACCTCTATCAGAGTATCAACCAAAGATGACTAGTACTTTAACAGTGATTGTTCTAGACACATGACAAGTATCAAGAATCTGTTGGTGGATGTCAAATCTCATTCCACCAGCTATGTGACTTTTGGTGATGGAGCAAAAGGAAAAACCAAAGGTGTTGGCAAACTTGACTGTTCAGGAGTTCCTAAGCTTGATAATGTGTTACTTGTAAAAGGGTTATCAACTAACCTGATAAGTATAAGCCAACTATGTGATCAAGGATTCAAAGTTAACTTCTCCAAAGAAGAATGTCTTGTGTGCAATGAAAATAATGAAGTTGTCATGAAAGGGATCAGATCTAAAGACAACTGTTATCTATGGGTTCCTCAAGAGTTAAACCTATCCTCAACATGTGTCTCAGCCAAAGAGAATGAGATTAAACTATGGCATCAAAAATTGGGACAGTTGCATCTGAAAGGTATGAAGAGAATTATATCTGAAGAAGCAGTGAGAGGGATTCCTAAGCTCAAGATAGAAGAAGGAACGGTATGTGGTGACTGTCAAATTGGAAATCAGACTAAGATGTCACATCATAAGATTCAACATCTTACTACATCAAAAGTATTGTAACTTCTTCACATGGACTTGATAGGACCTATGCAGGTTGAAAGTCTTGGTGGTAAGAAGTATACCTATGTTGTTGTAGATGACTTTTCTAGATACACATGGATAAGCTTTATTAGAGAAAAATCAGAAACTTTTGAGGTGTTCAAAGATCTTTGTCAAATAATTCAAAGGGAAAAGGAAAGTCATGTCATAAGAATCAGGAGTGATCATGAAAAAGAATTTGAGAACAACAAATTTGTTGAGTTTTTCTCTTCTGAAGGAATCAACCATGAATTCTCTTCTCCCATTACTCCTCAACAGAATGGGATTGTAGAACACAAGAATATAACTCTCCAAGAATCTGCCAGAGCCATGATTCATGCTAAGAAGCTACCCTACCACTTTTGGGCTGAATCTATGAATATTGTATGCTATATTCATAACATAGTCACTCTAAGGAAAGGCACTTCAGCCACTCTATATGAAATATAGAAGGGAAGAAAACCAACTGTAACATACTTTCATGTTTTTGGAAGTAAATGTTACATCTTAGATGATCGTGAACAAAGGAGGAAGATGGATCCTAAGAGTGATGAAGGAATATTCCTGGGATACTCTACAAACAACAAAGCATACATAGTGTTTAACTCCAGAACCAAAGTAATGATGGAGTCAATAAATGTTACTATTAATGATAGAGGATTGAATATTGAAGAAGATGTCTCAGAAGATGTTGGAACATCTTTGCCTGATAGTCCAACTGAATCAAATGACACAAGTATTGATTCTAATCCTCCTCAAGAAGATCCCCATCCTAGTCAACTCAATAAAGGACCTTCAATCAGAACTCAGAAAGATCATCTTAAGGAACTCATCATAGGAGATCCAAACAAGGGAGTTACTACCAGATCAAGAGAAGGGATTTCTAACTCTTGCTTTGTATAAAAAATTGAGCCTAAGAATGTTAAAGAGGCCCTAACTGATGAGTTCTAGATTAATGCTATGCAAGAGGAGCTAGAACAATTCAGTAGAAATGGAGTTTGGGATCTAGTTCAAAGACCTGAAGGGACAAATGTGATTGGCACTAAATGGGTATACAAGAATAAATCTGATGAAAAAGGGCTGGTCACTAGAAATAAGGAAAGGTTAGTTGCTCAAGGATACACTCAAATTGAAGGAGTGGACTTTGATGAAACATTTTCTCCTGTGGCTAGACTTGAATCAATCAGTCTACTGATAGGAGTTGCTTGCATTTTGAAATTTAAATTGTTTCAAATGGATGTGAAAAGTGACTTCTTGAGTGGGTACCTGAATGAAGAAGTTTTTGTTGAAAAACCAAAAGGATTTGTTGATCCAAGTTTTCCTAAACATGTTTATAAACTTAAGAAAACTCTGTATGGATTGAAGCATGCTCCAAGAGCTTGGTATGAAAGACTGACATAATTCCTTGGGGAGAATGGATATAGGAAATGTGGCATAGACAAAACCCTCTTTGTCAAAGAAGAAGAAGGGAAGATTATGATTGCTCAAATATATGTTGATGATATTGTATTTTGAGGGATGTCAAATGAGATGGTGGAACATTTTGTCAAGCAAATGCAGTCTGAATTTGAAATGAGTCTTGTTGGAGAATTAACCTATTTTCAAGGTCTGCAAGTTAAACAAATGGAAGAATCCATATTTTTATCTCAGAGCAAGTATGCCAAGAATATAGTGAAGAAGTTTGGGATGGAGAATTCCAGTCACAAAAGAACCCCTACTCCCACACACCCGAAGTTCACTAAAGATGAAAAAGGAGTAAGTGTAGATCAAGTCTTTACAGAAGCATGATATGCAGTCTTCTATATCTCACAGCTAGCAGAACAAATGTTGCCTTTGCTGTAGGGGTGTGTGCACGATATCAAGCTGATCCCAAAGTTAGTCATGAAAACCATGTAAAGAGGATTCTCAAATATGTGAATAGGACAAGTGACTATGGTATGCTGTACTCTTATGGATCAAATTCCGCCTTAACTGACTTTTATGATGTTGATTGGGTAGGGAGTATTGATGATATAAAGAGTACATCATGATGATACTTTTTTCTGGGAGATAACCTCATATCTTGGTTCATCAAGAAGCAAAATTGTGTGTCTGTATCCACTACTGAGGCTGAGTACATTGCTGCAGGAAGCAGTTGTTCTCAATTGGTCTAGATGAAACAAATGTTAACAGAATACAATGTCAAACAAGATGTCATGACATTATTCTATGACAATTTAAAAGCCATAAACATTTCAAAGAATCCTATTCAACATAGCAGGACAAAGCATATTGACATCCGTCATCACTTCATAAGAGAGATGGTTGAAGAAAAGATTGTGGCCTTAGAACATGTAGCCACTGAATTGCAACTGGCTGAAATCTTCACAAAGGCTTTGGATGCAAATCAATTTGAGAATTTAAGAAGAAAATTAGGGATATGTTTATATGAGGGTTTGTAGCAATTAAAAGTATGCGGGAATATCATTAAAGTGATATTATATTGTTTGTGTTTCCAATAAATAAATTTTAGAAAACAATCATTACAAGACTGCCTAAAATTGTTTCCTACACGCTACTACATTTCTTCTCTATACTTTCACAAACTCATCATTCTCCTCAACATAATAAGAACCCTTGCCATTCCTCATCTCCTTGCCAAAAATCTTTCAAACATGTTTCAACATCACACATCATCTTCCTCAAAATCTACAAATGAAAATCTTTCTATTGACAAAGTACTAGATGTTACTCCTCTATCAATGATCCCTCCACTTGATAAAAAGGTTAAGAAACCTAGATCATCACCAGCTAAGAAATCTAAAGATGATAAAGGTAACTCCTCTTCTACTACTGGCAATAGAACTGAAGAAGAAATTGCCAATGTCGATAGAAGCATCAGAAGGCTTGTGGACAAAGTTTTAAATGAAGGATTTGCTGTGCCTGGGATTTCTACTCCCCTTGCTTGCATGCCTCCTCCTGCTGACAAAGGAAGTAATCCTAAAAATGAAGCTGTTGAATCATCCAAGAAAGATGCTGCTGATAGAAAACTTGAGAAGCTTTCTACCTCTGTCCTAAAAGAAGTAGAAGAAGAATATGTTGATCAAGATGTTGATCAAAATGTTGAAGAAAAATCTCCCTCTAAAGAAGATGTTGTTGCCTCCAAGGACTGAGAAGATCAAAATGATGACAATGTAGTCAATGTAGAAGAGCTCTCTGATAATGAGCTCATCACTAATGTTGTACCTGGTATTGCTAGAAGGCTAAAGTCCAGGAAAGTGAAAAATGCTAGTGTCACACCCATCCCAAAACAGCCAAGAAGAAAATTATGTATGGACCCCCAAAAGCAGGAAGTAAAGTGGTCCCTCCATCTAGTAAGAGAAAAGCTAGACCTGTTAGCTCTACTAATGATGATGAGGATGCTGTAATAAGGTCCAAGAGTAAGAAGAAAGCTTCCCTAATTGAAGAGATAAACTCTGAGTATGATGTCGAGCAAGATGTCCTGGACATGTCTCCTATCAAGAAATCTTCAAGTAAGAAATTGTCTGTTAGGGTTCCTGATGCCCCACTTAACAACATCCCCTTTCACTCTGTTGGGAATGCTGAAAAGTGGAAGTATGTGTATCAAATAAGGATTGCCCTGGAGAGAGAACTAGGAGCTGGAACTTTGGAATGTAAGGAAATCATGGAGCTGATCTCCTATGCTGGACTGATAAAAACAGTTACCAGGTTTGCAAATTGCTATGAAACTCTTGTTAAGGAGTTCATTATTAATATTCCTGTTGACTGTGCTCACCATAAGAGTAAGGAATACAAAAAGTTTTTTGTTAGAGGAAAGTGTGTAGAATTTTCTCCCGCCATTATAAACAAATTTCT
Source organism: Vicia faba (assembly GCA_948472305.1). Taxonomy (NCBI): domain Eukaryota; kingdom Viridiplantae; phylum Streptophyta; class Magnoliopsida; order Fabales; family Fabaceae; genus Vicia; species Vicia faba. The sequence continues at coordinate 674,122,819 of OX451740.1, forward strand.
AGATAGGTCTGAAGATGTATGTTGTGAGCTGGAAGTAACAGACAATCAAGTGTGTAGAGCCATTACTGCAAATCAAGTAAGTGAGTGGCCAATGAAAAACAAACTTCCTGTCAACAAACTAAGTGTAAAATATGAAATTTTACATAGAATTGGAGCTGAAAATTGGGTTCCCACTAATCACACTTCAACCATCTCCATTGGTTTAGAAAAGTTCATTTATGCTATTGGAAACCAATTTTTTTTGATTATGGGACTTATATATTTGATCATACCATCAAACATGCAGGAACTTGTTCCATTAAGATGCCAATTGCTTTTCCTTCCCTCCTCTGTGTAATTATCCTAAATCAGTATCCTGGAATCCTAAGTGGAAATGATGTTGTGTGCAAGAGGGAGTCTGCCTTGACCCTCCATTTTAAGCTCTTTTCAGGAAAACATGTCCCAAACATTATTTTAACATCTGCTCCTGCTAAAAAGGCCTCCACTACGGATGAAATGATCAATGAACTAAGGGAATCCTACAAGGAATTAGATTATGTGATCAGAGTGAGCTCATCTAGGAAGCAAATCTTTGAAAAGATGATCAAGGACCTGCAAAAGGATAGCAACCTTGATGATGCAGTGATCTCTGAAGGTGAAGACTCCAGTAGGGAAAGAAGTTCTGGTTCAACCAAGTCAACTGGTCTGGATGACAATTAGACTACCTGATGTTTCTCTGAACACTTTGTTTCTTTTTTTGGCACTTGCATGTGCTTGACATTTGAATTTTATGGTATGTACCCTAATACTGATATTCCTTTGATTGCATCTTTTCTTTGGCATATTATGACTAAAAAGGGGGAGAGAACGTGAGTGACTGACTAACCACTATTGACCACTGACCATTGATTGAGGGGGAGCCTCATGTCCCAGAAGATGTTTTGACATCTTCCTGTGCTAACAGCTAACTGCTAACTGATTGTATGTCTTGATTGCCTTGCTTTTGCTGCTGCCCTGATAATGCTCTAATAACTGTGCTGCTGCTCTAATAATATGCTTTAACAACGTTTTAGCCAAATTTTACCAAAGGGGGGAGTTTGTAAGTGTTTTTTGGCAGCAATTTTGGTAAAATAATGACTTGTTAATGTTTTCCTAAATGTCTTAACATTTGGAGCAAAACTGTTTTGAATGATGTCTATTGTACCCCAAAATTTGCCCTCGCATTTTTCCCCACGAAATCTCAGCTTCAAACATTTCCTGACTTTTCAAACTGGCTCAAGAATCGGACAAACGGACTTTTCTTGACAGTCAAGCAAAATTAGGGTTTTTACTGATTTTCAGAGCCTTGGATTATTTCATACAGTTGGCTTAGGGTTTTGATGAATTTTGGCTCAATTTTGATCAAGCGAACGCTATTTGGCATTTAATCAGGAGTTAAGGTTTTATGGGCATATTCTCAGAAAGATTAAAATTCTACAACACTTTGCAGTTTATTCCGAGATTCGGGTTGAATTTGCATTATTCATAATTTAATCAGTGAAAGAAACAGTGGTTTGAATTCAGTTTGTTTGGGCCAGTCAAAGAAGGTGTGCAGTTTGGATTTACAGTAGTGGCAAAGAATCAGTGTTTATGGCAAATCAGTGAAGAAGGAATGCGCTTGGGCAGTTCAGTTTGGTTGACTGCTGCTTTGCTTTGGATATCGGAAGAGACAGGTTTAATTGATCAATATTGTTATTATTTAAGTTATTTATTATTCTAAAAAATTGAATGATTGAAATTTATTTTTCAATTGTTTTAATTCTAAGAATTTTAAATAAATAAATAAACAATAAAGAAAATTAGAATTAATTGGATAATTTAGACTTTTATTGATATTTGAATTATTTGTACAAATTGTTGTTTATAATTTAAAATTATGAACAATAATATACATTGATTTAAAATATTACATAGAATAAAAAACTATCCTATTTTCTAATATTCTTCACTCTTCACTCCGCTCCGATGCTCCATTGTTTTATCTGCAAAAAGAGAAGAAAAGTCAGAAGGCAGTTAAAAGAGACAGAGAAAATATTGCTCATCATTAGGGGCCACTGACTGGGATCAGTTGACCCTCTCTGCAAATCACGGGATTTCTCCCGGTTCACAAAGAGGGAAGAATTCTATTTTTTATTCATGAAATGCAAATGTCAAAAGTATAAGTTCCAAAATTCAAACTGCAAACTTCCAACTAAACTAAAAAAATCCAATCTCAACTTTCTATCCAAAGCAAAAGGCAAGTTACTGTCAAAATGCCAAAGATATCAAAGATTTCAAAAGTACATTTACTGTCACAAGTACCCAAGATATCAAGGAAAAGGAAGTCAGCACACATAAACTGTCAAAAGAGATAAAGATGCAAAATGTGTTATGCAAGCAACTTGGATACTTAATCATCATTTCCCAGCATAAGTAGGACCCCTTCAGAGAAAGTACAGAATAATAACATTATTAAATTCTTTAACTGTACTTTAGGAGAGAAGAAAGAGAGTTAAAGCAGCAGTAGGCAGAGTTCAGGTTAGGCATAGACAGTAGGACAGCAGAAAAGATATAACACAGAGATAGAAGGCTCAGTTCAGCAGCAGGCAGGACAGAGAGGGAGAAATATACAAAAACACACAACTCTGCATCAATATAAAAATCCAGAAGCCAAATAAAACAGTTCAGAATAGAGAGGTTAGAATAGAAGAGAAATATACAAACTTAAAAAGTCTGAAGCCCCACTACTGTCCAGAAAAAACACAACTCAGTTCAGCATAAGCAAAAGTCACAACCTGAAGCTACAAACTGATAACCTGCTGCCTGCATCAGGCAAACATAAAACCAGAACTACCATTACCCTGTCTCACATTCAGACCCCATAAACCTGCATCAAGCCCCCCAACATAACACATCTCAAACACCTGACCTGCTAATGCCTTCACCTGCCTTACCATTAGTCTCACAAACCCAAAAGCATGTGAACTAAACCACCATAACCTGCAAACTAAGTTATCAAGCCAAGCTAACATAAAAACCAGTTAAAAACCTGCCTGCATCATCCAAACACCCAAAACTTTAGCATACAAACTCAAAAGCCTCACCATAAAAAGCTGCATCAGTGAACCATTACCAAGGCATAACATCAAACCTGAAGTATGAACCTTCCATAGCCAAATTTCCTAAACCCACCTTAGGCCTCAGAAGGGGGGCTTCATCATAGGCAAATCAGAAAGATATATCCAAACATACCCCCTCAAGCATGTCAAAACATTCAAACCAACCTCTAAGCCTCAGAATTTCTTCATCATAGGCAATAAAAACATGACATCCAACTCAACAAAAGCGTCAAGGGCATCAATCTCAGGAAGCAATTCAAAAATCTAAAGGCAAGCAAACATACAAAAGGGCAAGTTCAAAGATAACCCAGACAACGATTCAAGGCATCAGGGGCTCAGAGGAAAACAAAAGTACTAAAGGCAACCTAGGCCCTCAGATCTCTGAGATCATCACTGGGCATCTCAAAGCAACCATTCAACAATACTTAGGCAACAATACTCAAGCAAATACTCAGGCAACAATACTCAAGCAAATACTCAAGCAAATACTCAGGCAATCAACACACGGTGGCACAGAAGAAAGGATAAAGAAGTGAACATATTAGGGCTCCTCAGCATACATCATCATCAAAACCTTAATATAGCAAAAGAGCGAAAATACCAGGAAAGCATCAAAAGCAAAGCAAGCTTCCAGCCTCATCACCGTTCCGGCCTCCTAAGCATCACGCTCTCCACCTCTCCTCCATCTCCAAAGATCAGATAGTAAGTTTTCTCCCTCTCTTTCTCCACCACCTCACAATAGCACAGATTTAAGAGTCAAAAATTCAAATCGAAAACATGCAATTCGTAAAAGAAAAGAGATAAAGACATAAAATGTTGGAACGAACCCTAAGTCAAGAGGACGCAAAGCTTACGCCTTAGAGGGAAGAGAGGTTGGAAAGCGATACCGGTGGCCGGACGGAGGGGCATTGGTCAGAAGGCGACGAAGACGAACGTACAAATGCACAAACACGCCGCTGTTAACCCTAACCCTAATTTCGTCCAAGATCAACATGGGCTTAACCCGTTCTGGAGCTCCCTAAAGCCCATTTATCTCCTAAACAATGCAAATTAAAATTTTACTATTATCTTACAATTAATCATTCTTTCATATATAACACACACTAACCTTTTTATATATTACATAAACTCTTTTTTTTTCTTTTTTTCAAAAATCATTTTTCAATGGACCAATACATTATTTTACATTCCTTAAATATTCACAAAGAAATAATTAAAACACTTTTCATATACTTAAACTTGAAAACATTGTTAATACACATTAAAATACCTTTGCACATAACTTAATTGAAATATATTTTTCTATCTTATATAATTAAAAATTGAAAATACTTTTTTAATTAATATACATATTTGTACATAACAATATATACATTTCTCTAATATTAAATATCTGATTAAAATACTTTCTTTTTTAATACATAATACAATTTAATTAAAATGTGAACATACCTTAATTAAAACATTTTTCCTCTTGTACATAATTAAACATACAAAAATCAAAGATTCATTTAAAAAACATTTCTCTAGGTCAAACCCTAATACGATTCAACTTCACATATCGCACCTGTACATAATTGCACAATTCATATACATATACACTTGTACACTTACACAAATACATTCATATTGCCCTATACACATTTTTATCTTATATTTGTATATTCGATATTTACATTTTGATTGCGAATTCGATTTGGTTGTAACTTATTGGATACTATAAGTCTCATCCCCTCTTGTACATTTATACCCCCACTCCCGGATATTATTTTGTAATAGCGTAGATTTACATTCCACAATTTACAGTTTTCCAATTATACCATGGTTAGACCTAGGGTTTGTATGTACATAAAATCAAACGCTAGATAACCTAATACAAGACAAATGCATGTAATCAATACACAAATCACACTTGCACCCTCTAGGGTAATCCCACATGTTGCCTTCCAAAATGGGCCATGCTTGCACGTCGAGTATCTTTGGCAAAACAAAATCAAATGATCATAAGTCTCAAAGTGTTGCCTAAATGGAATGATCATAGTCCCTTCAAAGCAAATTGCCAAAGACACTTGGCATCATTGCATTCATGGTCCATACAATGACCCGCGCCCGTCCCGAATAAACTTCCTAAACGCAAGATTGTCTACCAATTTCAATGGTAGAACAAAATTGTTAAAAGGGGTTAAAACATAACAAAAACCTTTGAGTACAATAGGGTAGACAAAACTCTTAGTTACTTGAGATCAATTTGCAAAAACAATTGCCTTCCTTTCAAAACACAATCCACCACACTTTCAAACAAACTCTCAAAAACATTTGAAAACATCTTTTCGAAAAGATTCACACTTTTGTAAAACACTCAAACACGAGTCAAATACATTAGTTGCCTAAGACAAGGCATCTTTTTCCAAAACATTTTCAAAAAGCACCCACACACACACCATTTTCAAAGCAATCGAAAAACAAGGCAAGTGATCTAAAAAACCAAGTAACTAAGAGCCCATGGATAACCATGGATGAAAAGGGTGCTAATACCTTCCCTTTTCATAATCTACCCCCCGAACCCACGAAATATCTCAAAAGGTTTTTGCTGTGCTTTTTTAACCTTTCCTTTAGGATAAAATAAAAAGTCGGTGGCGACTCTTGCTAACCGCAACATTTGCAGATACAAACGCAAACCTCAAGTCAGTTCTCCCACCGTATCACAGAACTGGCGACTCTGCTGGGGAAAGTTTTTAAGTGGGGTTACCTTAGGGTTTAGATCACCTTTACTTTCAATTGATTGCTTTGTTTGCTTTACATTTATGGGCTTTGTATCGGAGTTTTATAGATCCTAACCCGGATATGGGGAAACCCTTTTAGGTAGCAACAAGGCTGTGAGGGAACTGTGCGGGGTATACCGACATGGTTGAAGCAGTCTGCTACGTTGATGTGGCACTTTGGTGTGTACCGGTAACCCTTGAGTTCAGTCAAGGAGAGTACGGGGCCGCCGCGTGGTGTCGTGAAGCATCAACTGACCTTAGAACCTTAATTGACCATCTTAGCCTTTTTAGAGTAGTGAGATAACTGACTTTGGTGCAGTCCGAGGTTGGTTGATACTCGATACTACACTCAATTGAGGGTTGCTTTCCTGGGATATTTCGGTCGCCAGTTCAGTGGCTAAATCGAAACGATGAACAATGAAAGCAATCCAGTGATATTGGGATCTTTAGAACCCGGTTACTTCTAATAGGACAGGTTGAGCCCACCAACTTCAAGAGGGTAATACCCAGACCTCATGCAAGCCTAAACCTAAGGCCTTGTGTGCTTTGTGTGAATATGTTTGCCTGTATATACACTCACTTACTCGTGCATACATGTACATAACATCATAACATCATACCATAGCATTTTAGCATTTTCAATAACCATTTCAAGGATCTCGAGGGTTCTTTTGATGCAGGGTTACGTTGAACCAGACATCTATCAAGGGGCAAGAGGTCTCTCCTCTAACCAATCCAGTCAAAGTTCAAGTGCAACAACTTGAATCAGTGGCTATGACCCACTCGACACGGTGAGCTTGATTCTAGTGGAAAGACATTCGCCGATACAAAGTTCTCCAATCAAAGATCAAGTACAACAACTTGAATCAGCGGCTATGACCCACTCGACATGGTGAGCTTGATTCTAGTGGAAGGACGTCCATCGGTACAGGGATCTCCAATCCAAGAGCAGAGTTCAACCTCTAACATTTTTCTTGTGTTTACCCCAAGAGATCCTTGAAGGCATGCATCCACATATCACGCATTTCATTTTGACAATCTTTCCTTTTTCAGGTTTCCTTACTCTCCTGCTGTTTATTTCAGCAAGAGATGGCTCTAGAAAGGTCTGTCAAAGACATCCAAGACCAGACTGCTCAGCTGCAGGAGATGTTCCTGAACTTGTCTCTGGGGCAGGAAGAGATGAAAGCTCTCCTCACCAAAGGCCTGGGGAATTCCAACAATGCCAGGAATGATCAGATTGCGGAGCTGCAGTTTGATCTGACAACACTGAGGACTTAAATGATGGGATATTTGGTGGGCCAGATGGCTCTCATCCAAGACTTATCTCAAAGACAAGAGGAACTCAGAGTTCTGGTCCGCCAACTGCTTCCAAACAACCAGCTGGGGCAAACATCTGAGGTCGAAGAGCAAGTCACCGCTCAGCCTCCATCAACTCAAGAAGACAAGGGGAAAGCTCCTTTGCTAGCTTCAGGGTCACAAACCCATCAACAACCTCGCCAGCGTCAACGGGGCAATCGACGTAAACAAGAGAAGTCGGGAAGACAGTTTACGGAGACTGAAATACCATCATTCTTCATACTGAAGCGCCTGTTGGAGGTCAATTTGCTCACCGTAAAGGACCCTCCTCAGAAGCCCAATATCTCCTCTCCTCACTTTAATCCCGACGCATTCTGTGTTTACCACTCCTGCAGCCCAGGACACAGCACCAATGACTGTTGGGCCTTGAAGAACAAGATTCAAGATCTGATCGACATTGGGGTGCTGGAATTCATGCCAGACGGCGAGATAAAGATCTTCCGTTAAAGGGTTCTCCGCTTGAAGTGACGAAGCTCGAGCTGAAAGACTTTTGCTTCTTTTTGAATTTTCAAAGTTGTAATTTCTTTTGCTGTCAAACAATTATCTATTGATGTTAAACTCTGTTTTCATTAATGCATTGCATATGTTTGTCTTGAATTCATCCATTCGTTTCACTACTCTTATGCTTTTCTTTATGATATTTGACTCTTGATAAAAAGCTGCAAGCCTTTAGAGGGAGGATGACGAAACAATACCGTGATCTTATACCGTATGCTTTTGAACAGACCTTGCTGATGATGTACATGCATTTCTTTCAATTCCCAAACACTGGAGTTACAAGGAAGTTAATCCCTAGTCAACCCCTTCGAGCCAAAGAAGTAGGAGTTTTCTGTTCTGATACAATCAAAACCTTTGATATAAACCTGGGGCAGGATAGTATCTCAGTTAATTCAAAAGAAAATGCGCATTGAAGTCGCAAACTCTCAGTTCGTAACACAACGAACAAACATCGAAAAAGAAAGCATTCCTTTGGAATCAAAAGACAAGGGTGGTTCCCTATCACATAGACAGTCAACCTCTCAAAAGAGAAAAGCCCACTAAGCCAAAACCTATGAAGGATGCTTAAGAAAGCTGGGGCATCCCGCTGACAGTAATCCCGAAAACGGTAACAGTCAGGCAAAAGTTAGGGATAACAAATCAAAATCAAAATAGTGAGGTCATTACAAAATCCTCAACAACATGAAAAGTGTTGAAAAAGAAAAAGGAGAAGATGACTGTCTCCCAAATTCAAACTGGTGAACCATCGCCCAAAAGTCGTTCCAAACTCAAAACAGAGTGTGACGCACAATTAACTGAGCTTAGGTTGAAGAACATCACGAAGAGCGGGTGGGTACAAATATACTTTGAGCCTTTATCCTTTGTTTCTTAAACCGTGAACCAGGCCACGTTACAACCCTTCAAAAGTCCTAATTGAAGCATGGGTTAGTTCGAAAGCATACTGTTACAAAAGGTATCCTGACTCCTATAGGGCTTTGCTCTAAATCTTGTGTTAACTTGTCTTGTGAAAAGTTTTCTGCTAAAAAACGCATTTTTCAAAACTTCAAGACAAACATAAACTTTGCATTATTCGAATATCACTGTCTGCATTTGACCCTTTTATTTGACAGCGAAGAAATTCATACAGCGAATGTTCGGAGGAACGAAAACTCTCTCAGCAAGTCAAAATCACTTCAAGAGGATAACACTTCCATCAAATCCCCTATCAACAAGGGGCATGACAAGTCACATTTCAGTTAACCTGGGGGAGTCCAGTCAAGGTCCAACAGATCTTTCAAAGTTCAATTAACCTGGGGCAGTCCAGTCAAGATTTCAAGAAATCTCTCAATATGCAGAGTAATCTGATTCAAGACTCCTTCTTCACCACTTGGGGCATTCGAATGTCAAAAGTGTCCAACAAATCAACTACAACATTTCCATATTCGACTCCTGTATCCAGCCAGGGCATATCTGTTGACCACATTTCCGGACTCGATTCCTGTATCTAGCCAGGGCACGTCTGAAGAGTTTGAAGATTCGACTCCTGTATCCTGCCAGGGCATATCTATCAACTATCACCTTTCCAGATTCGATTCCTGTATCTAGCCAGGGCATGTCTGAAGAATTCCAGATCAACACCTGCAACAACCCAGGAAACATCTGTGAACGACCGATTGTAGACCAACACCTGTAATAAGCCAGGAATTTATCTACATCACCACTTGAGGCATTCGAATGTCAAAAGTGTTCAAAACTCGATGCAGTTTTACACAAGCTCATCTTCAGGAAGCCCTACACCGGTTCCTCTTCAAGACTTCTGAAACAAGTTTACAGATTCTTCCCAACAACGGATGTTAATCTACCGACTTGTTCAGACTCTTCTCAACCTTTGAATTTAGTTTACGGACGCTTCCCAACAACGGATGCGGCTCTATTGCTGATTCAACTTCAAGATTTCTGAAAATAGTTCACGGGTTCTCCAAGTAAACGGATGTTAACCTATCACTTGTTCAGATTCTTCTCAAGACTTCTGAAAACAGTTCATGGATTCTTCCCAAGTAACGGATGTTAATCTATCAGCTTGTTCAGATGAAACCATTGAATTTAGTTTACGGACGCTTCCCAACAACGGATGCGGCTCTATTGCTAATTCAACTTCAAGATTTCTGAAAATAGTTCACGGGTTCTCCAAGTAAACGGATGTTAACCTATCGCTTGTTCAGATTCTTCTCAAGCTAACAACCACGGAAGATCGCACTCGCCAGAATTCTCCCTATCCCCAGCGGAGTTCATCAAAATTCCCCAGCAGTAACTTATCTTTGTAAATCCCCAGCCAGGGAATCCCCCGGAATTCAATTCCCCTCTGAGTTTAAGCTTCAGTATCCCCAGCAGATCAAGAGCTTCAAGTGGACAATCCCCAGCGGAGTCAGACTTTTAAACCTTCTCCCCACAGAATTTTGGAAGGACAAATCTTGAGTTCCCCAATGAAGTCTCCAGAGTTACTTCCCATCAGGGCGAAGATTCTCAATCTTACCTCCCCAGCAAGAGTCTATTAGTTTGGGACTCCCCAGTAGAGGTCATCAGGAATTCTCTTCCCCAGCGACAGCCAGGGATTTATTTTCCCCGGCAGCAGTCAAGACGCTTTTATCTTCAGCCATCTTGGATCCGTGTATCCTCGGCAGGATTAGCTCATCAGCTTACATGCGCATCCATCACATTCATAAATATTGATGTCACGTACATTGCATCATGCATCATAACATTGCATACAACTAACCCTTTGCCTTTTCAGGAAAGATCAGTCGACAGACACAGATCATCTCCCGAGATTCATCCAGAAATAGTTCAGATGTGACCCAGACACGGCAACATTCTGATACTTATTCCAAATTCATTCAGACGCATCAGCGGAAACCCTACACCGGTTCCTCTTCAACTTCAAGACTTCTGAAACAGTTTACGGATTCTTCCCTACAACGGATGTCAATCTACCAACTGATTCAAACCCTTCTCAACTTCTGAAACAGTTTACGGATTCTTCCCTACAACGGATGTCAATCTACCGACTTATTCAGACTCTTCACAATTTTTGAAAATAGTTTACGGACACGTCCCAACAACGGATGCTGCTCTATCGCTTATTCAATCTAAAATAGTTTACAGATTCTCCAAGACATGGACGTCAATCTGTTGCTTGTTCGGACCCCGATTCAGAGATATTCCAAAATAAGGATGCCCTTCTGATACTTGTCCACTCACCATTGTCATACACTTCAACATCACCAGATGGCATCTATAAGCCCATCCTCCTACCAGCAGTCGCCGAATGGCATCTGTAAGCCCATTCTCAAATGGCATCTCTAAGTCCATCCCCCGACAAAATTCTACCGCACCAGATGGCATCTTTAAGCCCATCACCAAATGGCATCTTTAAGCCCATTCACATCCACCATCGGATCGACGAGTGCAAATTTTCTGGGCACATTAGTGTCCAATCTCCTTTTACCTTCAAGTCGCGAAAGGCAAACTTGCCAATCTAACTCTTCAGGTCAAAGAAGATTGAACAGGGGCAACTGTTGTACCCCAAAATTTGCCCTCGCATTTTTCCCCACGAAATCTCAGCTTCAAACATTTCCTGACTTTTCAAACTGGCTCAAGAATCGGACAAACGGACTTTTCTTGACAGTCAAGCAAAATTAGGGTTTTTACTGATTTTCAGAGCCTTGGATTATTTCATACAGTTGGCTTAGGGTTTTGATGAATTTTGGCTCAATTTTGATCAAGCGAACGCTATTTGGCATTTAATCAGGAGTTAAGGTTTTATGGGCATATTCTCAGAAAGATTAAAATTCTACAACACTTTGCAGTTTATTCCGAGATTCGGGTTGAATTTGCATTATTCATAATTTAATCAGTGAAAGAAACAGTGGTTTGAATTCAGTTTGTTTGGGCCAGTCAAAGAAGGTGTGCAGTTTGGATTTACAGTAGTGGCAAAGAATCAGTGTTTATGGCAAATCAGTGAAGAAGGAATGCGCTTGGGCAGTTCAGTTTGGTTGACTGCTGCTTTGCTTTGGATATCGGAAGAGACAGGTTTAATTGATCAATATTGTTATTATTTAAGTTATTTATTATTCTAAAAAATTGAATGATTGAAATTTATTTTTCAATTGTTTTAATTCTAAGAATTTTAAATAAATAAATAAACAATAAAGAAAATTAGAATTAATTGGATAATTTAGACTTTTATTGATATTTGAATTATTTGTACAAATTGTTGTTTATAATTTAAAATTATGAACAATAATATACATTGATTTAAAATATTACATAGAATAAAAAACTATCCTATTTTCTAATATTCTTCACTCTTCACTCCGCTCCGATGCTCCATTGTTTTATCTGCAAAAAGAGAAGAAAAGTCAGAAGGCAGTTAAAAGAGACAGAGAAAATATTGCTCATCATTAGGGGCCACTGACTGGGATCAGTTGACCCTCTCTGCAAATCACGGGATTTCTCCCGGTTCACAAAGAGGGAAGAATTCTATTTTTTATTCATGAAATGCAAATGTCAAAAGTATAAGTTCCAAAATTCAAACTGCAAACTTCCAACTAAACTAAAAAAATCCAATCTCAACTTTCTATCCAAAGCAAAAGGCAAGTTACTGTCAAAATGCCAAAGATATCAAAGATTTCAAAAGTACATTTACTGTCACAAGTACCCAAGATATCAAGGAAAAGGAAGTCAGCACACATAAACTGTCAAAAGAGATAAAGATGCAAAATGTGTTATGCAAGCAACTTGGATACTTAATCATCATTTCCCAGCATAAGTAGGGCCCCTTCAGAGAAAGTACAGAATAATAACATTATTAAATTCTTTAACTGTACTTTAGGAGAGAAGAAAGAGAGTTAAAGCAGCAGTAGGCAGAGTTCAGGTTAGGCATAGACAGTAGGACAGCAGAAAAGATATAACACAGAGATAGAAGACTCAGTTCAGCAGCAGGCAGGACAGAGAGGGAGAAATATACAAAAACACACAACTCTGCATCAATATAAAAATCCAGAAGCCAAATAAAACAGTTCAGAATAGAGAGGTTAGAATAGAAGAGAAATATACAAACTTAAAAAGTCTGAAGCCCCACTACTGTCCAGAAAAAACACAACTCAGTTCAGCATAAGCAAAAGTCACAACCTGAAGCTACAAACTGATAACCTGCTGCCTGCATCAGGCAAACATAAAACCAGAACTACCATTACCCTGTCTCACATTCAGACCCCATAAACCTGCATCAGGCCCCCAACATAACACATCTCAAACACCTGACCTGCTAATGCCTTCACCTACCTTACCATTAGTCTCACAAACCCAAAAGCATGTGAACTAAACCACCATAACCTGCAAACTAAGTTATCAAGCCAAGCTAACATAAAAACCAGTTAAAAACCTGCCTGCATCATCCAAACACCCAAAACTTTAGCATACAAACTCAAAAGCCTCACCATAAAAAGCTGCATCAGTGAACCATTGCCAAGGCATAACATCAAACCTGAAGTATGAACCTTCCATAGCCAAATTTCCTAAACCCACCTTAGGCCTCAGAAGGGGGGCTTCATCATAGGCAAATCAGAAAGATATATCCAAACATACCCCCTCAAGCATGTCAAAACATTCAAACCAACCTCTAAGCCTCAGAATTTCTTCATCATAGGCAATAAAAACATGACATCCAACTCAACAAAAGCGTCAAGGGCATCAATCTCAGGAAGCAATTCAAAAATCTAAAGGCAAGCAAACGTACAAAAGGGCAAGTTCAAAGATAACCCAGACAACGATTCAAGGCATCAGGGGCTCAGAGGAAAAAAAAAGTACTAAAGGCAACCTAGGCCCTCAGATCTCTGAGATCATCACTGGGCATCTCAAAGCAACCATTCAACAATACTCAGGCAACAATACTCAAGCAAATACTCAAGCAAATACTCAGGCAACAATACTCAAGCAAATACTCAAGCAAATACTCAGGCAATCAACACACAGTGGCACAGAAGAAAGGATAAAGAAGTGAACATATTAGGGCTCCTCAGCATACATCATCATCAAAACCTTAATATAGCAAAAGAGCGAAAATACCAGGAAAGCATCAAAAGCAAAGCAAGCTTCCAGCCTCATCACTGTTCCGGCCTCCTAAGCATCACGCTCTCCACCTCTCCTCCATCTCCAAAGATCAGATAGTAAGTTTTCTCCCTCTCTTTCTCCACCACCTCACAATAGCACAGATTTAAGAGTCAAAAATTCAAATCGAAAACATGCAATTCGTAAAAGAAAAGAGATAAAGACATAAAATGTTGGAACGAACCCTAAGTCAAGAGGACGCAAAGCTTACGCCTTAGAGGGAAGAGAGGTTGGAAAGCGATACCGGTGGCCGGACGGAGGGGCATTGGTCAGAAGGCGACTGAGACGAACGTACAAATGCACAAACACGCCGCTGTTAACCCTAACCCTAATTTCGTCCAAGATCAACATGGGCTTAACCCGTTCTGGAGCTCCCTAAAGCCCATTTATCTCCTAAACAATGCAAATTAAAATTTTACTATTATCTTACAATTAATCATTCTTTCATATATAACACACACTAACCTTTTTATATATTACATAAACTCTTTTTTTTTCTTTTTTTCAAAAATCATTTTTCAATGGACCAATACATTATTTTACATTCCTTAAATATTCACAAAGAAATAATTAAAACACTTTTCATATACTTAAACTTGAAAACATTGTTAATACACATTAAAATACCTTTGCACATAACTTAATTGAAATATATTTTTCTATCTTATATAATTAAAAATTGAAAATACTTTTTTAATTAATATACATATTTGTACATAACAATATATACATTTCTCTAATATTAAATATCTGATTAAAATACTTTCTTTTTTAATACATAATACAATTTAATTAAAATGTGAACATACCTTAATTAAAACATTTTTCCTCTTGTACATAATTAAACATACAAAAATCAAAGATTCATTTAAAAAACATTTCTCTAGGTCAAACCCTAATACGATTCAACTTCACATATCGCACCTGTACATAATTGTACAATTCATATACATATACACTTGTACACTTACACAAATACATTCATATTGCCCTATACACATTTTTATCTTATATTTGTATATTCGATATTTACATTTTGATTGCGAATTCGATTTGGTTGTAACTTATTGGATACTATAAGTCTCATCCCCTCTTGTACATTTATACCCCCACTCCCGGATATTATTTTGTAATAGCGTAGACTTACATTCCGCAATTTACAGTTTTCCAATTATACCATGGTTAGACCTAGGGTTTGTATGTACATAAAATCAAACGCTAGATAACCTAATACAAGACAAATGCATGTAATCAATACACAAATCACACTTGCACCCTCTAGGGTAATCCCACATGTTGCCTTCCAAAATGGGCCATGCTTGCACGTCGAGTATCTTTGGCAAAACAAAATCAAATGATCATAAGTCTCAAAGTGTTGCCTAAACGGAATGATCATAGTCCCTTCAAAGCAAATTGCCAAAGACACTTGGCATCATTGCATTCATGGTCCATACAATGACCCGCGCCCGTCCCGAATAAACTTCCTAAACGCAAGATTGTCTACCAATTTCAATGGTAGAACAAAATTGTTAAAAGGGGTTAAAACATAACAAAAACCTTTGAGTACAATAGGGTAGACAAAACTCTTAGTTACTTGAGATCAATTTGCAAAAACACTTGCCTTCCTTTCAAAACACAATCCACCACACTTTCAAACAAACTCTCAAAAACATTTGAAAACATCTTTTCGAAAAGATTCACACTTTTGTAAAACATTCAAACACGAGTCAAATACATTAGTTGCCTAAGACAAGGCATCTTTTTCCAAAACATTTTCAAAAAGCACCCACACACACACCATTTTCAAAGCAATCGAAAAACAAGGCAAGTGATCTAAAAAACCAAGTAACTAAGAGCCCATGGATAACCATGGATGAAAAGGGTGCTAATACCTTCCCTTTTCATAATCTACCCCCCGAACCCACGAAATATCTCAAAAGGTTTTTGCTGTGCTTTTTTAACCTTTCCTTTAGGATAAAATAAAAAGTCGGTGGCGACTCTTGCTAACCGCAACATTTGCGGATACAAACGCAAACCTCAAGTCAGTTCTCCCACCGTATCACAATGTCAAAGCAAATGTCTTGACATCTGCCTACTAAACTGATCTCAGCCCAAAATCAGCTAAGTCTTTTGTTTCCTGATTTCCAGCATTCTATAATTCAGGATTCGTGAACTACATGTTGCGAAAAATATGGAGGAATATTTTTCAAATTGCATAATTATATCTTGGCCTGTTTTTATGGAAATATTCAAAAGATTTGAATATTTGTTTTCAAGCCCAAGCCCAAAGCTGCACATATATAAGGACTCGCTTCCTTATTCAAAGATAAGCAATTTTTAAAGAAGAATACTTTCTTTCTGATTAGAAGTTTAGGATTGTTATTTGTAATACACTCTATGTATTAGTTTAAGTACTTGAGTTGTTATTTGGGTTGTTAATTGTGTATTATTCATAAGATTTTAAGCATTGAATGATTGAAGTGTTTCAAACTTATTAATTCTGTAAGTGATTGAAAGAATTTGAGGATGGCCTCATACCTAGGTGAGTCTTAGGTAGAAGTTTAGCTTGGGTAGTGATTAAGTGATTAGATTGTAAACTGGTTGTTTACTGAGGGTCTATCAATTGATACTATTTAGTGAACTTGTCCCTGGCTTGGCAGCCCCCATAGTAGGTGTTGTACACTGAACTGGGTGAACAATCTCTTGTGTTATTACTGCTTTTGATTTTACTGCACCTTACTCACAAACATATATTTGTGTCGTGACATCTCTTTCGACATACATATCTGATACCATAACTTCAACCTTATCAATTTCTGGAATCAACGTACTTTGACTCTAGAGAGATACAAAGTATGCGTTATAGAAAATTGTCAACTTTTGGAATGCTTCTAAATAGCGGTTTTGATGAATGTTAGTCCAAAAGCTTCTGACTTCCACTCTGATAGAAGAGCTTCTGAAGACTTCTCAAGCTCTGGTGATTTTGCACTATTAAGTTATAAGGTTTTGAAGACCAAGCTCTGAAGACTACGAAGACAAGATTTTGCTGAACAAGTTCTGAAGACTTTGAAGACTCTCATTCTGCTTTTGATCCTTCTAAGCATGCTTCACCAACATACATTGTGAAGCCTCTGAGTATTAGAAGATAAGATCAAAAAGGTTTTACTTGAGTGAATAATACATGGAACAAGATCAAATATTCTTCCCGCTACTCTGATTTTGTGGCACAAGGTCAGTATTATGGGACGATGTTATCTACCATTCTCACTGACCGTTATGCAAGAATACAATTGTAATTTGGAATTTCTATTCTACCCTCCAACATATATTTCTTTGGCTGTATAAAGAAGATTTGGAAGAATGGAAAACAACTTTTGTTCAATAACTTTTCAAGCTTTACTAACGTTTTCCTTATGAACTTTTCACGTGAAATCTCAAACGTAAATATTTCATCTTTGTGTAAAGAAATGTAAAGCAAGGAACTTTTGTTTATATTCTTGCTAGAAACACTTTTGTGTTTATCACTGTATTTCAACTTGTGTAATCTGCTTTCTTAGAAGCATCTTTGTAAACACACCTTTTATATCTCAACTTTTGAGTTGATTGTTCCTTAAGAGACTAGAGTATAGTAAGAATTTCCCAAGAAGACATTGACGGGTCGTATTTGCAGTTGTAATCAATTTGGTTATAGTGGATTAAGTCCTTATTGAGAAGTAGAAATCACCTTGGTAGATGGACTGGATTAACTTTGTTAATAGTGAACCAGGATAAAAATAATTGTGTTCTTTTATTTTTGTTCTCGCTTTGTCTTTGATTGTGTTAGGGAGAAAAAGATTAAAAACTAGAAACCCAATTTAAACACCCCTTTCTTGTGTGTCATGTATCTTCAATTAGCATCAGAGCTCCAGTTCAGGTATTGATTGTTTATCAAACACTTAACCGTGTCAGATAAAAATCCATATTTTTTGTTCGAAACATAATGGCATGAATCCCTCCAACAGTTGCACCCATTGCTAATGAAAGAGATAACTATAATGCCAAACCTCTAGAATATAGAGTTTCTTTCTTGGTCACGATGTAGATCTATGTGATATGGTAGTTGATGGTTACGAACATCCCATTGATGCTAGAGGTAACAAGATAGAAATAAGAGTGATGACTGATCAATAGAAGAAAGACTACAAGAATCATCACAAGGCTAGAAACATTTTGTTGAATGCTATTTTGTATACTGAGTATGAGAAGATCACAAATAGAGACACTGATAAGTCTATATTTGATTCTTTGAGGATGAACCATGAAGTAAATTCTCAAGTGAAAGAAACCAAAGTGCCCGCCTTGATCCAAAAGTATGAAGCCTTCAAGATGGAAGACGATGAAACAATTGAGAATATATTCTTAAGGTTTCACACTCTTGTTACAAGACTAAATATTTTGAGGCTACTCTACTGCAGATCATGTTAATAAGATTATTAGAATTCTACCCAAGAAATGGAGGCCCATGGTAATCGCACTGAAACTAACCAAGGATTTGAACAACACTTATCTTGAGGAGCTAGTTAGTTCTTTGAGAAGTCGTGAGATAGACCTTGAAGAAGATGAGCCTCAGAGAAAACAAAAATTAGTGGCTCTGAAATCTTTGTGAAGGTTTGAAAAGACTAGAGCCCTTCAAGCTGAAGAAGAAGAAGAATATGAATAAGAAGATGGGTTGTTTTCCCTCTCCAGAAGAGTAAATCAACCCTGGAAGAAAAGACAAGGAAAAGGAAGAGGATACAAAAGGATAAGTGGTTGCTTCAAATTAACTTTTGAACAAAGGAAGTCAGATATAGGAAAAGACATTATGTGCTTTGAATGCAAGGAGCAAGGTCACTACAAGAATGAACGTCCCAAGCTCAAAAAAGACAAGCCAAAGCAAAAAGTCTTCCAAGGAAAAAAGAAAGGGCCGATGGCTAAACAGGATGATTCTAATTCTTCATAAGATGAGTATGAGGAAGATCAAGCAAAATAGGCGTTATTGGCAAGCATCAAAGCCTCTGATGATAAAATTCAATCAGAACTAGAATCAAATTCCGAGTCAGAATATGAAGAGGTATTTTCTAAACTCCCTAGTTCTGAATTAGAATTTTGTTTGTACGAGATTCTGGAAAAATATCAGAAGCTTCATAACAAATACAAGGATCTGAAACAAGTCCATGTGTATGAATCTAAAGCATGCAAAAAGCTTAAAAACGAATTCCCCATTTAAATGAAGAAAATTTTATTCTTAAGAATGACAACTCTTCATTTAAAAACAAGAGTTTAAAACTTGAGGAAGAAATTCTTTCAATTTTTTTTTGCGAATTCTGATGTTGTCATAAAAATATGACAAATCTTTCTAGAAATTCCTTGCTAGAAGCCTAGATAGAAGCATAATGACTTCAATAATCTATGATGTCAGCAGAAATGGAACAAGATGAATTGGTTATGGTTTTAATGAATAATCTACTCGAGACAAAGATGAAAAACCAAATACTCTTAAGTCTCACTTTGTACCTGTTGGTTCAATGCCTAAAGAAAAACTTATTTCAAAACCTAAGTGTTGTACCCCAAAATTTTCCCTCCCATTTTCTTCAAATACACATCCTCATGCTCATAGGATTCTCAATTACTCAAGGCTAATCAAGGTTTGATCAGACAAATTCTCTTCCTAAGCAGTTGACCTATAACTAGGGTTTCACTTTTCTCAAGGAAATTTGAGCTTATAATGCCTCAAGTGGATTTCATGGTTCCTCACATGTCTCAAATAATTCTCATACCAAATTTCAAGCCTTACCTCACAAGTTTGCTCAGTCAATTGCTCAAATGATTGAAAATCAACTATATTGGACAAAAAGTCAACTGTGGTCAACATACAGTCAAACTTTAAGATTTTTGGTTATCATCAAGATTTTAAGGTCACATTCATCATTTGATCAAGGGTTGATCATGACTCATAAAGAAAACTCAAGATTAATCAAAAGTCAAAAGTTACTAAATTAGGTTTTTTTAAGGACATGTCAACTAAACTTTGACCAAACATAACTTTCACATGATTCATCATGTTTTTCTCGACAAAAGCTCATTTTGATGGAAATTCAATTCTCTACAACTTTATCTCTCTAAGCTCAAGTCCAAAAATGCTTCATTTGAGAGATATGGGCCAAAACATTATAGGTAATTTCAAAAGTCAACAAAAAGATACTTTTTGTCAAGGCAACTTACATCAAGATAAGGTCTTCAAATAAAAAAATGATAAACATAGAGATTTTAGGGGACATCTTGAGATTTCCAAAAAGTCCAATATCACATTATTATGGTAAAAATTGAGCAAGTTAGGATTGGTATAAGTTGGGAAATTTTGAGAAAATGCATGAAACCCAAATTGATCAAACTTGAATTTTTGGGCTTGTGGGCTTATCTTTCAAGGTCCAAAAGTGTTTTAGACTTCATAATGAACCTCTGAACCTATTCATACACCCCTTTGATCTTTATTCCATTTATTTTTGATTTTATTTATTTAAATTCAAAATAAATGAAATAAAATCAAGGCTTTCATACAAAGGTCCAAGCCTACTTCTTTTGACCTAATTTTCCTCTCTCTATATTCCTTATTCAGACAATACAAGACACAAAAACCTTGCAAGAGATCCCATTCCAAAAACTTCAAATTTTCTCAAAACTAGGGCAAACTACAAACCCTATTTTCAGCCTCTCTCAAAGCAAGCCAACCATCCCATTCAACTCCAAGGACATTGTAGGATAAGAATGGATCGACTGTGATGATCCAAAAGGTCTGAAACTCATAACCATGCATCTCTAATTTCCTTGTTTTTTTGCAAGTTCATATTTTCGTTTTCATGTTGCTTTGATGCATACTAACATTACTAATGTTCTCCCGATATGTCAATATGCAGGATAGACCCATCGTATAGGCCCCATAACAAGTGAATCATGGGTTGCCATGTTTGCACCATTTAACATTATATTCTTTGTATCTCATTGTACAAGGAGAATCAGCCAAAACCAAGGCCTCCATTAAATTTGCAAGACCAAAATTAGGGGGATATGGTACCTTTGAATCACTAACACTCCTTGTTTTTGCAGGTTGAAAAACGTGATCACTGGAGAAGATGATTTGATCTAGGGCTTCGGCGCTTCTCCAACCCACTAATTTTATTTATTATATATTTAATTGTTTTCATGGATATACCGGATGACACAACCACCCCAATGACAAGCGCGCGCATGATAATATATTGGTATAAGAGGGCGTGGGTTCGATCTCTGCCATTTGATTTTTTTTCATATTTTCTAATATTTTTGCAGCTTTAACATACATTACGTTGCTTCCATTCTCCTAGCACCAGCACACACTTGGCACAGTGGTAAACCATGCAGCGCAGAAGGCAAAGGGCGTGGGTTCAACACCCACCCCTGGCATTTTTCATATTTTCTTTATTTCTAACCTTGTTTGTCATTTCTTCCCTAATCTGATTCTTTTAACCCTAATTCTTTTTAACCTAATTTATTTTTAACTAACCTAAAAATAAACCCTTTTTTAAACCCTAATTAATTAGGTTTTAGGTTTTCTTTAATTAATTATTGCCATAAATCATTTTTCATAAAAAATCACCAAAACACTTTCTTTTCTATTTTCATCTTATTTTTATTTTCCTAGATAAAGTGTATAGGGCGCGTTCAACTGTAATAGCGTGCTTTATTTTTCCCGCATTTTTTATTAAGTAATTGCTTCCGGGATGTAATAGTTACAGGTTTTCTGCTCCGCACCTCCATTATGTATTTGCCCTAAAACTTTGTAATAGTTTTAGGTTTACATTTCTGCCTTTATCTTCTGCTACTATATTATCTTTTATGCAACTGTTAGTAATTAGGATTTGTATGGAAAGATAAAAATAAGCAATATCAAAACCTTAATTCCAAGATAAATAACTGAAAACAATACACTCTTCACACTCGCACCTTTAGGGTAACCTCTCTTCGTTGCCTTTTCGGAATAAATGGTCATGTCCCTCGAACGTAGGGATGCTTTAGTAAAGTCCCTTTGAATAAAGATCATAGTCCCTCGATGACCCTTCGATGTTGCCTACAAACAAATGATCTATTCCCTCTGATAATTGCTAAAGCATCCTTACAGGTTGCGTTCGATGACCGAACGATGACCCTACGATGTCCCTTAACATCCTATAGATGGGTCTACCTACCAACTAATGGTATGTGTAATACGGTAGGAGAACTGACTTGGTGTTTTTTGCGTTTGATCGCAATTATTGCAGATAGCAAGAGTCGTCACCGACTTTTCTTTTATCCAATAAAGGAAAGGGTGAAAAGAACATGAAAGACCTTTTGAGAATTTTCTTGAGTTCGGGGGGTAGGTTATGAAAAGGTAAGGTTTTAGCACCCTTTTCATCCGTAGTTATCTACGGGATCTTAGTTGTTAGCTTACTTTGAAATGCTTTGTTTGAAATGTGTTTGTGATTGGTATGAAAGTATTTTTGAAAAGGGCCTTCATTTAGGCAAACTTTGTAATGATTCTCGTCTCTATAAGAATGCATACAAAGTGTTGACTTTTGGAAATATTTCATGAAAGTGTTGATGTGTTTGAAAGATGTTTTTGAAGATGGTTGTGAGCAAACAACTACCAACGTTCTACCTACTCAAAAAGTCTTAGTTCTTTTTCTCCTTCTTTAGATATTGCTATCTTAACATTGATTGATAAGAAGCCCTATCATTGGATGTGAATGGACAAACATGGGTCGTCGTATAATCATAGAAGGAAATATTGTAGGATACTTTAGCAATTTGTCATGAGGGTCTAAGATCGTTTTATCGAAGGCAACATGGAAGGGTCATCGAGGGACTACAATCTTGTTTTTGATTGTTTTTGCTAAAGTATTCCACATTCGAGGGATATGACTGTTTATTCTCAAGGTAACAAGTGAGATTAACCCTAGAGGTACAAGTGTTCGAAGTGTTTGTTTTCATGATTTCGTTCTTGAATTATAGTTTGCTACTTGTTGATTTTATGTCTTGCCATACAAATCCTAATTACTAACACTTATTTATAAAGCGATAAATTACGAAAATATAAAATTCTACGCTATTACATCATTTGGGAATGGGGGTACAAATTTTAAAATGGGGGAGCAAGTAAATAAAAATCTAATTTAATATTACAACCATATTCAATATGAACAAAAAAGGTACAAACATGTAAGGTAATATACAAGGAAAAAGAATTTGTTTTTTGTTTGAATTTTTGATGAAAAGGTTTTAACCTAGTTAAACTAAAAGAAAATAGTTAATTAGTCTAAGTTACTTTAAGAAAAATAAACCTAAATTAATTAAGAAAAGAAAATGAGTTAACCTAGAAAACAAATATTTTTGGGGTTTTTAAGAAAAGGTTTTGATTTAATTAATTAAACTAAAATAAAAAAGGTTAACTAACTAAATTTCTAAGTTTTAGATTAATTCAATTAAGAAATAAAATTAAAATAAAATCTAAGTTTAATATTAATTTAAAGAAAATTTGTTAAAGAAATATTTTTGATCTTTTTTGTCTAAACAAAATAAAATAAATAAAAGTATACTAAGTATACAAATAAAAATATAAAATATTTTTTGGTGTTTTTTGGTAATTAATAATAATAATAATAATAATAATAATAATAATAATAATAATAATAATAATGATAATAATAATAATAATAATAAAAATAAAATAAAATAAAAATATAATAAATTGGGTCAGGGGGGTTAGAAAGTAAAAATGATGTTAGAAAGTAATGATTTTTGAAAAAAAGTTAGGCCCGAGACCCTTTTTTGTTTGAAGTTAGAAAAGAAATAAAAATGACAATGGGCCTGCGCAATAAAGTAAAATGGGGGTGAGGCAAAGTAAAAAAAAAAGGCCCAGGTTCAGGGAGGCCCAGCGCTTTGTTTGGATCCTGTGTGGCTGGCTGGTGATGATACACCATTGTCTTGCATTATGAAACGCTGGATGAAAACAGATGCTGATCATGTGATGATGAGATGAGGGTATATGGTGGACTCATGGGAACCAAGCGCGCTGAATCTGCAACAAATATATGAAAAAAAATACAAAAGAGTACCACTGGGGCTCGAACCCAGGTCCTAAAGGCTAACAAGCACAAGCTTTACAACTGGGGTGGCTATACATCCGTTTATTAATACAAAACCATAAATATATATTATAAACACGTTCCTGAAGACATGTTCATCTTCTTCCTCGCGCCCATGACTGAAACACCATTTTTGAAATTCGTATCTCACTCATTTCCCAATGAAATTAAAAAATGTAAACATGAAACTTGTGTATTTTTTCACCACGAATCCAACCATATAACTTATATAAGCTAAAAGTCAAAGATGAAGATTGATTTTGATGGCCCTAAATTAAAACCTAATTTTTTCAGAAAGTTCAAATCTAAAATTCTCTACACACAATCAATATAAATGAAAACTATGGACATGGTTAGCATTAGGGAAATGATATCTATATTTTTACTTCAGAATGTATGCACAAAGGGTGCTTGTACCAAGATATTGAAGTTAGAAAACTTACCTCTTGCAGATGGATTTGTGTATGGAGTTTAAGCAATCTTTGAGGTGTCCTAATGATCTGTTTAGCTTGCTTGGACCTCCCTGAGTGTGTTGCAACTCCTACTTTACTTTGAAAGTCCCTGAATCTCCCTACTCAAGTCAACCTGCAAGCTTGATGTTTGAAAATAGTGAATGATGAAAAGGAGGTTACAGAAATGTCATAGGTTTTTGGGTGGATTTGTTATGATATATAGAGAGTGTATGGATGATTAGATTTGAAAATGCACAAGTGCTTTTTAATTTGGGGGTTTAAAGCTCAAAACTGTCAAGTTATGGTCAGTTATGGGTTGCAGAAGTTATGGGGGGTTTTAGGGTGCTTGAGCTCGTGTATTTCCTCGCAAAAAACTTATGTATCTATAAGCCAAAGGTTAGAGATGTTTTGCACAAGGGATTTCTGAGTTATAGGGTTATGGCTAAGTTGCTTGATTTTGAAGAAAAGTGAGAAATGTGGTTTCAAGGTAGAAGGTACAAACATGTAGAGTGGTTAGGAACTTTAAACATGTTTAATTCTGACCGTTCATCTTGAGTGTTGACAGAGACAACAAGTTAGGAGCTCAAGGAGAGTTGACCTTTGCAAAAGCAATGCTTTATCAAAATGGAAATGGTAACTTTGTGTCATAAATGGAAAATTGGTTTGGATAATGCTTGAATCATTTGGATAAGGACTAAATCAATTGTGTAAACCATTAATGATGAAGTAAAACAGAAGTTTAAAACCTGAAAAGTGAGATTTATACAGCATGGCTATGGATTTGGTTATGTGTTTATCACAAAATTGCCTTGTAATTTCAAACTTGAAACCCTAACTTCATCTCTTCTATTATCTATGCTCAAGCATGATCTCAATGAGTTTTTGAACATTTTAGAAAGCTTGTAACATTCCCTACAACCTTCATATTTATCATTTTTGAAGAATCCAATTGGAACTATGTGAAAAGTTGCCATGAAGTTGGTACCAAAAATCTGCCTAACTAGGTCAAATTTTCACTAAGTGTTTTTTATCAAAAGTGCATGACTTTATGAAATCATAACTCAAAATCCAAGCATTTATAGAACTTGATCAGTAAAGAAAAGTTGTAGATCTCATCAATATCTATAACTTTCATGTTGAAAATTTTCTTTGAATCATCTTGCATCTTGGTGAAAAGTTGGCATGAAGTCATGATTAAATAAGACTTAAAAACACTTAGAAAAATTCTAATTCTTGAAAAGTTTGACTTTTAAAGATGAATTTTGACTTTCTTGATGATCAAGTGTCATATTTTTGAATTTCTTGATGAAATGTGATCTTTGAAACTCAAATTTGATCAAAAATTCAAAGTTTGACTTTTGGTGTATCAGTTGACTGAATTTCAACTATCAATCAATTGATCTTTTGAGAAATGAATTGAGATATGAAATTAGGTCAAAATGATGCATTTGAATCCTTGAGATCATATTTCAAACCAATAAGTCATGTATTAGATCAAAAGTCAAATATTAGCCATTCTCAATCAAAACCCTAATTTTGACCATTTTACCCTTTTGGTGATTTGAACAATTTTCTTGGGGAATTGCGATCCAAAATTGATCGCTTGATACACATGACCTCAAAATGTTGATATTGGACCAAAATCTTGAATTTTGACTGTAGGTTGACCATAATTAACTTTTTACCCAATAGAGTTGATTTTAGGTTATTTGGTCAATTGATTAAGCAATTTTGTGATCCAAGACTTGAAACTTGACATGAACAATATTGAGGGTCTATAATGATCCATGAAAGTAATTTGAAGTATTAGAATTACAATTGTCCTTGTGAAAACTCAAACCCTAATTTGAGGTATCAGTGTTGAGGAGATAGCTTGACCTAGTCAATCCTTGTGCAAGCTTGAGCTTTTAAAGATCTCTGTGAGAAATGTATTTGAGAAAAGAGAGGGAAAATTTTGGGGTACAACAGCTGCCCCTGTTCAATCTTCTTAAACCTGAAGAGTTAGATTGGCGAGTCCGCCATTCGTGACTTGAAGGTGGAAGATGATTGAACACTAAAGTGCCCAGAAAGTTGCACTTGACTATGTGCTAGTTGATTATGCCAGGAATGGGCTTAACATGCCATTGGGAGAAGTTATAAAGGATTTTTCGGAGTTGGGCTTATAGATGCCATTCATAGTGACTGTCGAGGGAGAAGTATCAGAATAAATCTTTGGTCGATTTATACTGAAACTATAGAGGTCTTTTGCCTGTTTTTAATTGGAAGAGATAAATCTAACCAGAAGAGGTCTGTTGTTTGGCGACTTCACAGGGGAAATGAACCTAACCAGGAAAGGTCTGTTGATTTCCTGTCTTTAATCTGGAAGAAATAAATCTAAACAGAAGAGGTCTGTTCGCCTGTCTTTAATCTGGAAAATCTAACCAGAAGAGGCATTCATTCGCCTGTATTTAATATGGAAGAAATGAATCTAACCATAAGAGGTATTTGTTCACCAGTATTTAATCTGGAAGAAATAAATCTAACCAGAAGAGGTCTTTGTTCGCCTGTCTTTAATCTGGAAGGAAAAAAATCTAACTAGAAGAGGTCTTCGTTTGCCTGTCTTAAATCTGGAAGAAATAAATCTAACCAAAAGAGGTCTTCGTTCACTTGTATTTAATCTGGAAGAAATAAATCTAACCAGAAGAGGTCTTCGTCTTCCTGTCTTTAATTTGGAAGAAATAAATCTAAACAAAATAGGTATGTTCACCTGTCTTTAATCTAGACGAAATAAATCTAACTAGAAGATCTCTTTGTTCGCCTGTCTTTAATCTGGAAGAAATGAATCTATCCAGAAGAGGTATTCGTCTGCATGTCTGTAATCTGGAAGAAATAAATCTAAACAGAAGAGGTCTTTTGTTGATTGATTTTTCATGCAAGAAAGAGGGTTAGTTGCATGCAGATGTATGCATGGCGTAATGATGTTCTCAAAATAAATGAGATTATGCTGTATGCATTTGTCATGTATATGCTATGATGTATGAATGTGAAACATTGAAGTGCATATTTGTCTGGAGAATAAATCCTTGATAAATTGCTGGGGAGGATTGGGAAGATGAATCCAAGACTACCACTGGAGGTGAAAAGTATGTATATCTTCAACTTTATTTAGAATGTTTCCGCTGTGGATCCCGGTTTTGTTGTTTGAGGAAATCCTGTAGGGAATGTTAATTTCTGTTTGGAGAATAGAGTTCATGAACCTTGGTTGTCTATTACTCTACTGGGGAATTATAACTTGACCGGGGAGAATGAAAGTTAACTAGTATCTGGTCGAATTCTAGGCTTTGCAATAACTTTCTGTGGATAGTAACGACTCCGTTGGGGATTGTAATGAATTTTCTGGGGACAAATGGGTTTTGTCCGTTTGATTTGTAATGGCCTGAGAGGAAGACTTGTACTGGGGAATTTGGTAGTTTGTTGGGGAAATAAACCCTGTTGAGGAAAGAATTTTGAAGACCCTATTGGGGGGATGAATTCTTTTTGGAGACGAACTACTCAAGGTTTCTCTTGTAGTTTAGGACCAACTCAGCTGGGGAAATGGTTGTCAGGAGATTGGAACTCCGGATGGATACTGCATGAATTCAAATCTGTGGGGATAATTTTGTTGAAGTAACTCTGTGGGGGATATCTCTAATTCTTTAATAAAATGTTTATTACCATTTTTAAACATACATTTGTTAACAATTAATCATGTTCATATGCATATGTTCATTCAATTTTAGTCATTGGACGTTTTTGCACTCAAAACAGGAAAACAAAAAGTTTGCTTTTCAAAGTATATTGTATTGATGTTTTGCCTATAAATAGGAGTTTTTGTACAAGGAGACATAGATCCTAGTAAGAGGAAATCGTCAAAAGAACACAAAGCCAAAACAAAAATAATAGCCATGTGGAAGTGATCTCATTGTGTTCCAACTTCGCTATTGCCCCTATGTCTTCGAGCATCATCCCCTGCCCTTGAAAGAAGTTGATTGAATTGATCTTACACCTAAAAACTTGGATCTTGGTAATAAAGTTGGTTGTAGTGATTTCACGGGATGTAGTCATACGCTTTAATCCTTAACTTTTGCCTGGACCGTCCTTTCAGGTTTTCAGCCCACCAGGATACCTTTTTTTCCCAAGCCGCCCTTTCATGTTTTCGACTTACCGGGTGTACAATCTTTTATATATATCCCTAAATTTTACCTGAACCCTTTTGGTTCACCGGGATGCCCTTATTTTTGCCTAGGTATGTCAACCTAGCGGGTCATTTTATGCGTAGTATTTTTTGACTATGCCCGCGTTTACAGGATGCAGAAAATCTTCGCCGTCCATAGTAGTTAGTATCATGGCACCGCCAAAGAATACTTTCTTAACAATAAATGGCCCTTCGTAAGTGGGAGTCCATTTGCCCCTGGGATCGCCTTATGGAAGAATGATGCATTTTATTACCAAGTCGCCAGCCTGATACACTCGAGGTTTGATCTTTTTGTTGAAAGCCTTGATCATACACTTTTGATACATTTGACCATGACAAACAACAACCAGTCTCTTCTCGTCAATTAAGCTCAACTGATCCAACCTAGTCTAAATCCATTCATCTTTGCCTAGATCCGCTTCTTTCATAATCCTTAAGGAACGAATCTGAACTTCCACAGGCAAAACAACTTCCATGCCATAGACTAAGGAAAATGGGGTTGCCCCAGTTGAATTTCAAGCTGAAGTATAGTAGCCATGGAGAGAAAATGGTAGTATCTCATGCCAGTCTTTGTAGGTCACCACCATCTTTTGCACAATCTTCTTTATGTTTTTATTGGCAGCTTCCACTATGCCATTCATCTTAGGTCTGTACAAAGAAGAATTATGATGCTTGATTTTGAACTGAGTGCAGAGCTCCGTAATCATAGCATTATTGAGATTGGTTCCATTGTTAGTGATGATCCTTTCAGGGATACCATAACGGCAGATGAGGTTATGCTTGATAAACCAGGCTACAACATTCTTTGTAACTGAGGAAAATTAGGTAGCTTCAACCCATTTGGTGAAGTAATCAATGGAAACTAGGATAAAACTATGTCCATTAGGAGCAGTGGGCTTGATCTCTCCAATCATGTCTATGCCCCACATTGCAAATGGCCACTGAGCAGTCATGACATTCAAAGGAATTGGAGGCACATGGACCTTGTTGGCGTAGATTTGACACCTGGGGCAAGCCTTCGAGTGATGGTGACAATCAATTTCCATAGTCGAACAATAGTAACCAGCCCTCAAAATCTTCTTAGCCATAGTGTTCCCACTAGAGTGAGTTCCAAAGATACCATCATGCATGTCCTCCATGATTTTCTCTGCTTCCTTCTCGTCCACACAACAAAGCAGAGTTGAGTCATGGTTGCCTTTATATAGGATCCTGTTGGTTAGGAAGAATTTGGCTGAGAACCTTCACAGAAATTTCTTATCATTGATGGAAGCTCCTTAAGGATATTCTTGTGCTTCCAGATATCTCCTTACTTCATGGTACCATGGTTTCTCCTCGCAAGTGTCGATCTCACGATAATGTGCAGGTTCATCAAATCTTTCAATCGTTATTCTAGGAGCTTCACTGTCCCACTTGACCTTGAACATGGATGACATTGTTGCTAATGCACCCGCCAACTGATTTTATTCTCTTGGAAAATGTTCGAAGGTAACCTTCTCAAAGTATGAGATTAGGGTTAACACAAGCTCTTTGTAGGGGATCAAATTAGGATGTTTGGTATCCCACTGTCCTTTAACTTGAATGATTACTAAAGCTGAATCTCCATATACACTTAAGAATTTGATTCTTAGGTCAATGGCAGCCCTAAGACCCGAGATGCATGCCTCATACTCAGCCATGTTGTTTATACAGTCGAAGCATAGTATGGCAGTGAAAGGTGTATGGCAACCTTCGAGAGAAATAATCACAACACCAACTCCATTACCCAAAGCATTAAAATCCCTATCAAAAACCATAGTCCATCAGGATCCTTGTTCTGGTCCGTCATACGGTCTAGGCTTTTCACAATCAGTTATCAACATGATATTCTCGTCCAGGAATTTAAAGTTCCTGGATTGGTAGTCATCAACAGCTTGATGGGCTAAATGATCTGCCAACACACTTCCTTTGATGGCATTTTGTGTAGTATATTGGATATCATATTCAGTCAGGATCATTTTCCATCTAGCTATTTGTCTGGAGAGAGCTGATTTATCAAAGATGTACTTGATAGGGTCCATTTTAGAAATCAACAAAATGGTGTGAGTCAACATATATTGTCTTTGCCGGCGAGCAGCCCATGCCAGAGCGCAACAAGTTTTCTCAAGCAGTGAATATCTTGTTTCACAGTTGGTAAACTTTTTGCTCAGGTAGTATATTGCATGCTCTTTTTGGCCAGACTCGTCATGTTGGCCCAACACACACTCTATTGAATTCTCTAATACAGTCAAGTACATAATTATAGGTCTTCCTTCAACTGGAGGCATCAGGATGAGAGGTTCTTATAAATATTCCTTGATCTTGTCAAAGGCTTCTTGACAGTCATCGTTCCATCTGACTACTTGATCTTTCTTCAAGAGTTTGAAGATTGGCTCACAAGTAGCAGTCAAGTGAGATATGAATCGAGCAATGTAGTTGAGACGACCTAAGAAACCCCTGACCTCTTTCTCAGTATATGGAGATGGCATTTCTTGTATGGCTTTGACTTTTGCAGGGTCGACCTCAATACCTTTTCCACTGACGACGAACCCTAAGAGTTCCAGATCTTACCCCAAAGGTGCATTTGTTGGGATTCAACCTTAGCCTATATTTCTTCAATCTTTCAAATATCTTGTGAAGATGATCAAGGTGTTGTTCCTTAGTTTGTGACCTTGCAATCATATCATCAACATACACTTCTATTTCATGATGGATCATGTCATGGAATAGGGCTACCATAGCTCGTTGATAGGTTTCCCCTGTGTTCTACAAACCGAAAGGCATGACCCTGTAACAAAAAGTTCCCCACTGTGTAACAAAAGTGGTTTTCTCCATGTCTTCGGGAGAAATTTTGATTTGAATATAGCCAGAGAAACCATCCATGAAAGAGAAGACTTTATGTTGAGCAATGTTGTCGACCAAGACATCAATATGCGGTAGTGGGAAATCATCTTTGGGGCTTGCCCTATTCAAATATCTATAGTCTACACACATACGGACCTTTCCGTTCTTCTTTGGCATGGGGAACACATTTTCCACCCATTGGGGATATGACGTCACTGCTAGGAAACCTGCATTGAATTGCTTCTTTACCTCAACTTTTATCTTTTCAGACATGTATGGATGTATACGACATACTTTTTACTTGGTTGGAGGACAATCTTCCTTTGTTGGTAGACGATGAACCACAATGTCAATGTCAAGCCCCAACATATCTTCATATGACCAATCAAACACCTAAATATAGTCATGCAACATCTGGATCAATCTGTCTTTGATACCGTCTTCCAAGTTGGCGCAGATCTTGACCTCTTTCTTATCTTCCTCAGTACCTAGGTTGATCATTTCAACTGGATCTTCATGTGGTTGAATGGCCTTCTCCTCTTGCATCAGAAGTCTGGCTAATTCCCCAGGTATTTCACAATCTTCTTCGCCTTCGTCTTCGGCTTGGTAGATTAGATGTTAAAAGTCATAGATGGCAATAGCGGAATCATTGTCAATGAGATCCGGAGTGGATGAGGATCTGCAAATGCATGTGTGTGTATGTAAGATACATAGATATTTTGAAAATGTAATAAAGTGAAAGAAAGATAATGCGCAAAATTTGAATGCAAAAGAGTCCAATGTTTTTTAATTAAATGATCATATGGCATATGAAAATGAATAAACCCTTAACAAATGGACCAAGGTACCCCGGGTATGGCACATGGCTTAAAGTCATTGTTTCAATAAAACTACAAACATAGTTCTTAAATTAATAAAACAGTAAATGGTAATTACTCCTTGTCGAAGGAGATTGGAATGAAGTCCTTGGCACGCCAGTTGTCGAGTTCTTCACCGGTAGTTGGGTAGATCCAATCATCAAAATCACAGTCATTGTCAGAGTCTTCAAGAGTATTCACTTCATGATTATTGATGCGAAGAGGTGGATTTCCTATGCGAGCACGTATGACCTCCTTTTGAGGTTTGGCAGTGAAACCCAAACCACTTTTGTATGATTTGAAATGGATGTTAGGGAGTTCTCCCCAAATGGTACAACCTCCATCTTTAATCACAGCACTAGCGTCTTTGAGGGAAGCCATCCTAGGCACATCTTTAACAGCTTTTGGAACATCAGGAGTAGCTTTGGCAGCGACGACCATGGGAGAGACCACTTCAAAGGCTTGGAAAGGAGTTTCTATAAAGTCGCCGTCCATCTCAACATACTTAAACGAATTTAGGTGGCTAACCATAAACTCTTCTTCACCATAGACAGTAACGATCTTTCCTTTGACTGGATATTTCAGCTTTTGATGAAGTGTAGAAGTCACTGCTCCTGCCCCATGTATCCAGGGGCGTCCAAGTAGGCAAGAGTAGGCAGGACGGATGTTCAGTACATAGAAAGTCGAGTTGAAAGTTTGAGAACCAACTTTGATGGGGAGGTCAACCTCTCCATGTACCATCCTTTTTGATCCATCAAAAGCCCTTACCACTACGTCACTTGGCTTCAACACCAAACCTTCGCAGTCTAATCGATCTAAAGCAACTTTATGCAGGACATTCATAGAGGACCCAATATCCACCAATACATGGGCTAGAGTGGTTCCTTTGCATTCAATGGAGACATGCAAATCTTTGTTGTGATTTCTTCCAGATGGGGTTAAATCAGTATCCGAGAATCCCAATCCGTTATCAACAGTCAAACTTGCTACACAATTTTCAAACTGATCATCCGTAGTCTCTTGAGGAACATAAGCTTTCTTCAAAAAATTTATCAAGGCTTGAGCATGCGTATCAAAACAAAGTAATAAAGATAGCATATAAATCTTTGAGGGGGTTTTCCCCAACTGCTCTACTATCTTATAATTAATTTTCCTTATGATCTTTAAAATATCCTCCATTTCTTGAGTAGAGGGTTCCTCAATAATAATGTCTTTGGCAGGCGCCTTCATCCTGGCAGGCTCACTCATCTTTTCTTTACCCCTAACATCAGTACTAGGTTTGTTAACAATAATGAAAACAAGTGTAGTTGTGGTGGTTGGAGGTGAAATGTTAGGAGAGAAGACTTTCCCCGTCCTTGTTACCTTGCTAGAGCCAGCAATGTTGGTATTATCAACAGTTTTGTCTTCATCATTCCAGGAGTCTTGTCTAATACCATGGTAGTATACTTTAGCACCATAATCCCAGGGCACCGATTTATCAGAAGAATAACATACTGGCCCAGGAGTAGTAATTATTAATGGATCTATATTTGGTTCATTGGAAATCCTAATAGGACCCTTTGAAGTGATCCTAATAGGCTTATTAGAGATAGTGATGATGGATATGCCTTCAATTTCTTGAGGTACAACTTTGGTCAAATTTTTTACGGATGGAGTTCTTTCAAATAGGATTTCATGGCTGTCCATTAGGTATTGGACACCTCTTTTCAGCCATTCACATCCATTTATTTGCACAAAACAGTAACAACAATCTTCAAGGTAACCAGGAAAACCCCAACTTTCAACAAATTGTTTTTAACCAACTTCAGTGGAGTGGTCAACTTATTAACAAAGGAAACAAAAGAAGTATCTTCAATAGTGTTGACACCTTTTCCATGGTTTGGCATAGGTGCGGTGATTACATTAGGAGTAGGAGGAGGATCAAATTCAATGGTCTTGTTGTCAATAAGGTCTTGGATCTTGCATTTTAATGCCCAACAATGATCAGTGTCATGTCCGGGACTATTGGAGTGGTAAATACATTTGGCGTTCAGGTTATATTTTGGAGATGAAACATTGGGATTTGAATGGGGATCACGCAATGTTACCAAATTATCCCTTAACAGGTGTTGTAGGGCTTGAGATAGTGACATGTTGATCCTTGTAAATTGTCTTCTCGAAATATCAGGTCTTTGGTAGCCAACTTGTTGTTATGGTCTTTGGTTAGAGGTTGGATTGGAGATTAGAACTGCATTCACAGATTGGCGATGGTCCTTCTTGATATATCCCCTCGACCCATACACGGAATTAGTTTCTTTTTTATCGGTAAAAGTTTTCTTCATAGTATTTGATATAGAGGCAGAGGCCATGGGAATTTTTCCACTTTTAATATTGCTCTCAACCCTTTCACCAGTCAAGATTAACTCAGTGAAACCAGATGATGAGCTCCCGATTAACAAGTTGAAAAATGGTCCAGTCAATGTTCCCATGAACATATCCACCAACTCTCTACCGGTCAATGGTGGTTGCACCCTACCTGCCAGGTCTCTCCATTTCTGCGTGTACTCTTTGAAGACTTCATTGGAACCCATGTTCATTCCTTGTAACTGCACTCTAGTTGGCGCCAGATCAACATTATACCGATATTAACGATAGAAGGTGGTGGCTAAGTCCTACCAGGTATGAATTTTAGAACCTTCTAACTGGTAAAACCACTCCAATTGAGTCCCAAATCGACTCTCTTGAAAGAAGTGCACCCACAACTTCTTATCGGTGGTATGCGGTTGAATTTTATGGATGTAAGATCTCAAATGAAGCTTCGAGCAAGAAACACCATCGTACTTGGCAAAGATTGGAATCTTGAATTTATAGGGAATTGCCACCCCAGGAACCAAACCCAAATCACCAAAATCTAGACCAGGCACAACTTGAACTTCCATAGCCTTCAATCTGTCCTTCAGTTGCTTATACTTGTCTTCAGCCAGTGGATATTGTTCATCAAAAAAGTCCTCATCCTTAGAGACTGGATTGTTAGCACCCCCAACACGGGTGCTCCTTGCATCTTCATCCTGATTCTCATCCTCGGAGGAGGAGTCTTCCACCACTTGAACTTATCGAATGGGGCCCTTGAATATTTTCCCCATGTTGATCAAAGCCTTCTTCTTCGTCTTTTTCTTTGCAACCAGAAGTGACATCAGTTCTTGTTGCCCTTTGGCCAAGTTGTGCAAGGTTTCTTGAAATTGAGAACTTTGTGTCTGCAAGTCCTTCACTGTCTGCCCGAGATCCATCTTACTGAAATAAACAGTAGAAAAATGAGGAAACCTGTGTCGTAAAACCTGCTTATATTATGATGCATGTAATGTGAATGCAAATGTTTTCAAGGACCTTTAAGATTTAAATTTGTTTAAACAAAGAAGGAACAACCATTAATTGTATTAATAAGATCAAATGGTTATAAAAGATGCCTCTTGGGCTTACAATGGAAGAAGCAAAATAATACAAAATAAACTCCTAAATCAAAAAAAGAAACTCAAGCTTCTCATGAGCGCATCCTCTTTGGTTCAATATAGGCATTCAAACTTCTCTCTTCATGAAGCTGTTTCGTGAGCTCCAAAACCTTCTTCTCGCTTGCGTAGAATTAGGCTTCAAAGGTGTCTCGCTCCCCTTTGAGTTGAATCCACGATCTTTGCAACTCCTCGAGATTAGTAGGCATGTCAGGATGAAGAATAGTGTAGGGAACATCTCCTTCGCCAATAGGCTCCATGATGATAGGTAGGATGGCCTCATATGGCATCATGAGGTTTTGAGCGCGAGCTCGCACCCACTTGAGATAAGGCTCCAAAGGAATGGAGTTTTTATGTCCCAACATCTTGTTATCAACTCTGTTCACCATGCCACAAGCTCGTACAAATCTTTCATGATAACCTTGTACATCATTTTCATAGTCAAATACAATTCCCTGGACAAGCGTGTCCTGAGGGCCATCGCTTTGAGTATACCCAAACTGTCATAGAGCCAAGCAAGGATTATAGGTGATACCTCCCCTAATGCCAAAGAGACGAACATTAGGGAATTCCCCATAACGATCAATAATGATAATATCCTCCAAAGATCGAGAACACCAATGAATATCTGAATGCGAAAGTGACATCATCCTACTAGACCATCTCATACCTTGCTCATTCTTCAAGATAGATCGAGGAAGGTGCGAAAAAAACCACCTAGCTAACTGAGGAGTGCAACACATAAGGGTCCCCTTCTCTTCATGGTGCGAGTGTGAAGAGAGTGCAAAATGTCTCCAAGTAAGGTAGGCACCGGGTTACGAGATAGAAAAACTTTGACGGCATTAACATCTATGAGTTAGTCTGGGTTAGGAAATAGTACCATCCCATAAATTAGAAGGGCCAAAATATCTTCAAAAGCTTGAAAATCCAGAGTATTCCAAAAGATTTGAGCCTTCTCAAACAAAAATTTGGCTAAAAAACCCTTAACACCACTTCTTGTTTCCTAATTTGCCATAACGTTGGACCATTGCAAATGTAAAGCTAGAGAAATCTCCTTAGGTCTTGGGTCTTTCTCAATACCAGTGAAGGGTAATTGATCAAGAGTAGGAACTCCCAAGAGTTGAGAAAACTCCTTCATGGTGGGCACTAATTGGTAATTAGGAAATGTAAAGCAATGGTGTAAAGGGTCAAAGAATTGAAAGAGAACTTTCATCATGTCTTCATCAAGACTTGAGGTAACTAGATTGAGAAGTCGACCATGTCTCTTGGTGAATGGTGAATTCTCAGGAACCCTTGACGCTAACTCTTTGAGTTGATGAGGCACTCTTACGAGATTGACTTGGATAGTATTCCTGCGAGTGGAAGCCATGTCCTACAAAACAACACAAAGATAAATCCCAATGTCCTTGAAATGATTAGTGAAAATTCCATGGTATGATGTTATGATGTTATGTACAAACAAGCACACAAACAAGTCCCTAGGTTCATGCTTGAATGGGGTTTATAGGTAAGTACCCTCTTGATTTTTAGTTGGTTCAAACTATCATAGAAAGTAATCGGGTTCTAGGGAATCTCAATATCAATGATCTTTCTTCATCGGACATTGTTTCAGCGCAAGCCTCTTTATTAGCAATCGAAATATCCTGAAATTCCAATCTCAATGAGCATATCATCGAGTATCAACTAACTTCGGACTACACTGAAGCCGATTATCTCACTACTTCCTAATGTCCCAGTTGTTCAATTAAAGGTTCTACGGTCAATTAGTGCTTCACGACACCACATAAAGACCCCGTATTCTCCTTGACTGGACTCAAGGGACACCAGTACCAAAAAATGTGTCACACTAATGTAGCTATCGCTTCAACCATGTCGGTATACTCCATACAGTCCCCATGATCTATTTCTACTTACCTAATATTGTTCCCCGATCCGGGTAGAGGATCAATACAAAACCCAAACAAGGTCCCAAAATATTGATCGCACTAAATCGCACTATGTTTCTGACTCAAATATCACATGTTTTCCTTAGTTTTTATTGTCATTTTCTCGTATTATGTTCCTTTTTCCTTTGTTTTCAGGATTCTTGTCATTTCAGAGCCTCCTGTGAAGAAACGAGCCAAAACGCCAAGAAATTAGGGTTTTTCAAGATATTCTGCACTTATGGCGTTCAACACCGCGCTGGCTACAGGGAACGCGATGACGTGGCCCACTTTCACCCAGAGATCAACTGCCACGTTCCCATGATGTGGCGGTTCCAGGCACCGCGCCCGCGGCCACCCTCACCGCGCCCGCGGCCTTCACAAAAAGGTTCCCGCTCAAAAGAAGTTAAGGGGCATGCTGGTCCTTACGCACCTCAAAGATCCTCTATAAATAGTTTTCGATTCTCATTCTTTAGTTTCATCCAAGCTTAGTACAATCTTAAGCCATATACTATCAGTTTCTGTAAAGTAATAATCTCTTCACATCGGGAAGTTATTGCGGTGTAGATTGAGTTGTAATCGAGTCTTGGAGCACTTAGGTTGAAGTTCATCATACCAGCCTTACTTTTCCGTAGATTTGTATCAGATTCAAGTCTCCGACCGGAGCAAGGTTCTATTTTATTGCATTTCTTTATTTAATTGCTCTTACCATAGTCTACACGTTTTATAGACTTTAAATGCTCTTACCATAGTCTACACGTTTTATAGACTTTAAATGCTCTTACCATAGTCTACACGTTTTATAGACTTTAAATGCTCTTACCATAGTCTACACGTTTTATAGACTTTAAATGCTCTTACCATAGTCTACACGTTTTATAGACTTTAAATGCTCTTACCATAGTCTACACGTTTTATAGACTTGCACTTATTATGTCTGGCTAAACTATAAAGGTTAGGATGTAATGATTGTCGTCATGGTCGTGTTCCAGTTATCATGCTAGTGAAAATACTCTGGGGATGTTTTGCTTCTAACTTAAGTCAATTGTGTTTAAATGTTTATTGGGTAAGATCGAAAGCCGTCCAAACTAATGATACGACTTGATTATTATTTAACCAAACAAAAAGAGCGAAAGCCGTTGATTGGTTAAATAGGAATCATTGACCTTTTTAGAAAACGATTTTGAAACTATTTTCGGACGCGTTTGTAGGTTTGAAATCTGACTCTTGGTCAAAAGCCAAAAGTCTCTTTAAGTTAATCTTTCCAAGTAAGATCACTTTTCTGTTAAGTCAAAACTATCAATTTCTTAAAAATAGGTTTACCTCTTTAACGCGGAAGGCACCCTTTATATGTGACAATAAAGGAATTTAATTTAAAGAGTAAACTCGGTTCTTAGTAGTCAAAAGCTACAAGTTCCCG
The DNA here is from genome assembly GCA_948472305.1 of Vicia faba. Lineage (NCBI taxonomy): Eukaryota > Viridiplantae > Streptophyta > Magnoliopsida > Fabales > Fabaceae > Vicia > Vicia faba. Next base: position 674,162,078 of record OX451740.1, read on the forward strand.
TTAAACTGATTCTTTGCTATCAATAGAAAATACTGCCCCATAAGTAGGTTCATCTACGCATGACCGGACCAATATCTGATTACATGATTTACATTCCAACCTGTCTTTTAAACTGTTATTTACCTCGCTCATTTACTTTGTACACTGCACTCACATCAATATTCTTGTTCGCCTTAGATAAGCACCTTAGCAATAGAGTTGATAGATTGACAATTGGTCTCTGTGGTTCGATAATCTTATATATTACTTCGATAGGCTGTACACTTGCAGTACTACATTTAGGCTATACGTTACAGATTAAACCCATCAAGTTTTTGGCGCCGTTGCCGGGGACCAACTTCGTCAAATTTCGTGCCCTATTGTTATCCCGTTTAGACTAAGGCTATTCTAGCCGGTAGATGCGTAGAAATCGTAGCACCGGTAACCTAATAGATCCTTTAGTAGAACCTGAACGTTACGCTCGTGCCCGTCTTTTTATTCGCAAGATAAGAAGAGCTATGGCAGAAGATCGTAACCAAAGACCGCTCAAGGAATTCGCCCAACCATCTAACGAGGAACCTAGTTCTAGTATAGTAAACCCTGCTATAACTACCAACAACTTTGAACTAAAGCCCTCGTTACTACAATTAGTACAACAAAACCAATTCGCTGGTCTCGCTACCGAGAACCCGAATCAACATTTAAAGGTATTTATCCAGTTAGCTGACACCCTTAAGGCAAATGGAGCCACACCCGAAGCTATCCGATTAAGACTATTTCCTTTTTCCCTTAGAGGTAAAGCTCACGACTGGTTAGACGCCCTTCCAACTAACTCAATAACAACTTGGGAAGACCTTAGGAGAGCTTTTCTTGTGAGGTATTTTCCACCAAGCAAGACCGATGTTCTTAGGAACCTGATCACTTGTTTCACCCAAAACCAAGGCGAATCACTTTTTGATGCCTGGGAGAGATATAAAGAACTTTTAAGAGCTTGTCCGCACCATGGCCTGGAGCAATGGTTAATCATACATACCTTCTATAATGGACTCCATTACAACACAAAGATGTCCATAGACGCTGCCGCTGGCGGAGCGTTGATGAACAAACCTTACCCTGACGCTTGTGCCCTAATAGAGGACATGGCCCAAAACCACGCCCAATGGGGATTAGAACGAGCGACAGTAGAGAAAAAGGAGAGCCATGGAGGAAAGCATGAGGTAAGTTGCATGGACATGATTAATGCTAAGATGGACGCCCTAGCCTTGAGAGTCGAGAACATGTCTCAAAACCCAACCACAGTAGCAGCAATCCAATCGGAGTGCGAACTCTGTGGAACTCAAGGACATCAAACCGTTGACTGTAACCTTTTGAACGAATCAAGCTCAGACCAAGTTAACTATACTCAAGGGAACCCTTTCTCGAATACCTACAATCCTGGATGGAGGAACCACCCGAATTTCTCTTACAAAAACAACAACCCTATCCAAAATCCCGGACCTTCGAGACCTCAAGGATTCCAAACGCAAAAACAAAACCAACCTATGCAAATAGTACCCCCAAGACCAAACCTTAAAGAAACCATAGACACCTTTATTCAGGCTCAAACCCAGCAAAATAAGGAGTTTATGAACCAACACATTCACACGAACGAACTAGTTACTCAATTAGCAACCAAGTTTGACCAGATTATAACCCACACCAAAATGCTTGAGACTCAGATTTCCCAAGTAGCCCAAAACACCTCTGTACAAGTTGCACCTGGAGGACAATTCCATGGACAAACTCAACCAAATCCAAAAGGCCAAGCAAATTCTATCACATTAAGAAGTGGAACTGCTTATGAAGGGCCTAGAAATCCTAACTTAAGCACATCAGAAAAACCTATGGAAGATGCTACGCCCAAAGACCAGGTGGAGGAACCAGAGAAACCAGAAAAGCAATCAAAACCAGAAGTAGAGAAAAACACTCAACAACCTTATAAACCACCTATTCCATTCCCACAGAGGCTGAAAAACACCAAAGTAGAAAACCAGTACCAAAAGTTTATTAAGGTAATAGAGAAACTCCATGTTGAGATTCCTTTTACTGAAGCTATAACCCAGATACCATCATATGCTAAGTTTTTGAAAGATATTTTGACCAATAAACGGCGACTCGATGATCCCAAGCCTTTAGAATGTCATTTTATATCCGAAAATAAACTCGCCAAGAAAGATAAAGACCCTGGAAGTTTTTCTATCCCTTGCATCCTAGGTAACCATATGATAGACAAAGCATTTTTAGACCTAGGAGCAAGCGTAAGTCTGATGCCTCTGGCCGTCTGTAAGAGGTTAAAATTAGGAGAACTTCAACCTACTAAGATGTCCTTACAACTAGCTGATAGATCTGTCAAATATCCCATGGGTATTTTAGAAGACATACCTATCAAGATTGGTCAGTTGTACATTCCGACCGACTTCGTCGTAATGGATATCAAAGAAGATGAAGACATCCCAATCCTCTTAGGAAGACCCTTCCTATCGACCGCCGGGGCTATAATAGATGTTAAGAAAGGGAAACTGACTTTCGAGGTAGGAGATGAAAAGATTGAGTTCATATTATCAAAATTTCTAATGGCACCTGTGATAGGAGATGCGTGCTATGCCATCGACATCATTGATGAATGTGTAAATGAGCTCGAACAAAACGAATTCTTAAACAAATTACCATCAACCCCTGTTTTAGAGGATGACGGATTTGAGAGTATCGAACCGTACATTGACGACAATCTTTTCGAATGCTTAGCTCTTACCCATGACCTTATGCCGCGTGCTGAGAAAACCACTATAGAACTTAAGGAACTACCCAAGAATCTAAGATATGAGTTTTTGGATGAGGAGATGAATAGACCTGTTATAATTAGCGCCACTCTAAACCAAATAGAAACAAATCAACTATTAGATACCTTGCGAAAATATCCCTCAGCTTTAGGGTATAAAGTTTCAGATTTAAGAGGTATAAGCCCATCCGTATGCATGCATCGGATTATGCTGGAAAAAGATTCAAAACCCTCAAGAGAACATCAAAGAAGAATAAACCCTATCATGAGTGATGTAGTCAAGAAATAAGTTCTTAAGTTATTAGAAGCTGGTATCATATACCAAATTTCGGATAGTGAATGGGTAAGCCCAGTCCATGTGGTACCCAAGAAAGGAGGTATCACTGTTCTGAAAAATGAGAAAGGTGAGCATGTGGCAAAACGAACAGAAGGAGGATGGCGTATGTGTATAGATTACAGAAAGTTGAATAAGGCAACGAGAAAAGACCATTTCCCTCTCCCATTTATAGATCAGATGCTTGAACGTCTAGCAAGACACTCATGTTTCTGCTATCTTGATGGGTATTCGGGGTTTTTCCAAATCCCTATTCACCCAGAGGACCAAGAAAAAACCACATTTACCTGCCCTTATGGAACATTCGCTTATAGACGAATGCCCTTTGGACTCTGTAATGCACCTGCCACTTTCCAACGTTGTATGATGTCAATTTTCGCAGACTACCTAGATGGAATTATGGAAGTATTTATGGACGATTTTTCAGTGTGTGGGTTTGATTTCAAAAACTGCCTCTCGAACTTGGAGAAAATCTTAAAAAGATGTGTGGAAGTAAACCTTGTGTTGAATTGGGAAAAGTGCCACTTTATGGTAAGTGAAGGGATAGTCTTGGGACACATTATTTCTGAAAGAGGTATAGAAGTCGATAAGGCCAAGATAGAAGTTATAGAAAACTTAAACCCACCTAAGACCGTTAGGGAAATCAGAAGTTTCCTAGGACATGCCGGGTTCTACCGACGTTTCATCAAGAATTTTTCCGCAATAACTAAACCTTTAACTAACTTATTGATGAAGGATGTCGAGTTTGAATTCGACCAAAAATGTCTTGAGGCCTTTGAAGTTTTAAAGCAAGCTCTTATTTCAGCACCTATCATAAGACCACCTGATTGGACACAACCCTTTGAAATCATGTGCGATGCTAGTGATTTCGCTGTAGGAGCTGTACTAGGGCAAAGAAAAGACAAAAAACTGCATGCAATTTACTACGCTAGTAGAACACTAGACGCTGCCCAGCTAAATTATACAACCACAGAAAAAGAATTGCTAGCCGTAGTTTTTGCTATTGATAAATTTCGATCTTATTTGGTGGGAGCAAAAATAATAGTATACACAGATCACGCAACAATCCGGTACTTGTTAAGTAAGAAAGATGCTAAGCCTAGATTGCTCAGATGGGTACTTTTACTCCAAGAATTTAACTTGGATATTAAGGATAAAAAAGGAGCTGAAAACTTAGTAGCTGATCATCTCTCTAGGTTAGAACACCTTAAGCCTGAACTTATACCTATAGACGATCACTCTACTTATGAAAGATTAATAGCTGGGATAAACTCAACTGAAGAAGAGACCTATGAGGAAATCTCAACCATGAACAACATACCATGGTACGCAGATATTGTGAATTATCTAGACGCTGATATCATACCCCCTGACTTAAGCTACCAACAGAAGAAGAAGTTTTTTAGAGATGTTAAACACTTCTTTTGGGATGAACCCCTCCTATTCAAAAGAGGAATAGATAATATATTCCGACGATGTGTTCCGGAGGAAGAAGTAGGCAATGTCATTAAACATTGTCATGCTTCACCTTATGGTGGACATACAAGCACGTCTAAAACATGCGCCAAAATATTTCAAGCAGGTTTTTATTGGCCTACTGTATGGCGCGATGTCCACACTTACATTACAAAATGTGACCGATGCCAACGCACTGGGAACATCTCAAGACGTGATGAAATGCCTTTAAGTAACATCCAAGAAGTGGAAATATTTGATGTCTGGGGTATAGATTTCATGGGACCTTTTCCTTCCTCAATGGGTAACAAGTATATCCTAGTAGCTGCCGATTATGTCTCAAAGTGGATCGAAGCTGTTGCATCACCCACAAACGATACCAAGGTAGTTATCAAACTGTTTAAGAATATTATTTTTCCTAGGTTTGGAACCCCGAGGTTAGTCATAAGTGATGGAGGATCGCATTTTATATCTAAGATATTTGACAAGCTTCTAAGCAAATACGGAGTAAAACATAGAGTAGCATCACCATATCACCCGCAAACCAGTGGCCAAGTAGAGGTATCGAATAGGGAGATTAAGCAGATCCTAGAAAAAACCGTATCACTATCCAGAAAAGACTGGTCTGGAAAACTTAAAGACGCCTTATGGGCTTATAGAACGGCTTATAAAACCCCTATTGGAACAACTCCTTATCAATTGGTTTATGGAAAGTCCTGTCATTTACCCTTCGAATTAGAACATAAAGCCTATTGGGCCATTAAATCCTTGAATCTAGATTACCTGAAAGCCGGAGAAAAACGTATCCTGGACATTCACAAGCTAGAAGAGCTTCGCTTGAATGCCTATGAGAATGCCATCATATATAAGGAAAGAACCAAGATGTGGCATGATAAAAAAATCATCAAGAAAGATTTCAACATTGGTGATCCTGTTCTCCTATTTAACTCAAGGTTACGACTTTTTCCTGGTAAGCTTCGTTCAAGATGGACAGGTCCATTTGAAGTGTCAAAAGTTCTAAAGTCTGGAGCAGTGGAAATCAAAAACAATTCATGCGTTCCATTTGTGGTAAATGGACAAAGACTGAAGCTCTACAAAGGAGGCGATTTGCCTGTTGACTACTCTAGTCATATTCTTATAGACCCACCAATACCCACATAAAGTAAGATCTAATCGTCAAGCTAAACGACGTTAAACAAGCGCTGCATGGGAGGCAACCCATGGTTTATTATTTATTTTATTTTATTTTATTTTAGTAATTTATACATTTTATCTGGACTAATTTCTTGTGTTTATATTTTCAGGATGCATTACCCCGACGGTATGGTTGTGATTTTCAGAGATGAAGCACAAAAGGCCCGATTTGCTACCTTATCTGCTAGACCTATGGTACCCACTAGGTACCCCGATCAGAGCTGCATGGAGGCACTCGGGATTGAGCCAAGTATTCAGTATCTATGCAACCAACTTAGCTGGGATTCTTATGCTGATGATGTCCACAAAACCTACAGGAACCTTACTCTGGAGTTTCTTAGCTCTATGGACTATAACCCACGAGTGGGTGAAGGAGATGAGCGAGGATGCCTAAGTTTCAGATTGTTTGGCACCGAGTATACCCTGACTACCAAAGAATTTGGGGATTTGCTTGGTTTCCAAACTGGACCGACCGCTATCACTGAGTTTCCATTGAGTTGCTACATGGACAGAGATATTGATAAATTTTGGCAGGACATTACTGATAGAGCTAGTCTTGACCCCTCTACCCAGCTGTTCCGGAAGATCCATAACCCGACCTTCCGATACTTCGAGATGATCCTGTGCCACACTTTCTTTGGGAGGAGTTACTGTGACCACTTGGTCACCGCTGAGGAGATCCTTTTCCTATACTGTGCTAGTCAGTCCAGACCTATAGCTAGTGGAGGTTTTCTGATAGAGAGCCTCGAGCAGACTGCTCGATCCACTGTAGGGCTCATTCATTCCGGAGGGAATGTGACACAGATAGCTTCTGCTTTGGGTTTGGACAGTATGATAGCACAGCTGACCCCATACTGTGGATATACTTTTCTGGATTTAGACTTTTGCATGGATCGTGGATTCATGAGGAGGGCCTCTTTCCACCCATATCGGTACAGATTGCTTATCAATGACCAGACAGTTTACACCTTCACAATGCCAGACCCTCAGATGACTTGTGTTTCCAACTCTGCTAATTGGAACTATTCTGTAGAAGGTTGGGGTGAGATATCAGAGTACACTCAAGAATACACTCCTGCTTCCGAAGATCTCACTTCAGAATACACTCCTGCTTCCGAAGATCTCACTCCAGAATACACCCCTGCTTCCGAAGATCCCACTCAAGACTACACTCCTGCTCCCGAGGACTCCACTCCGGATCACACATCCCGACCCGAGGTTACACACACTACTGTTCTTACTAATAACCTCAGCTTGCAGGAACCTGATATTCGCACTCTATTGACTGCTATGCGCACTGAGATAACCACTCTCCGCAATGAGGTGGCTGACCTTCATTTGCAGTTGGAAGTGAATGATGTTACCTTTGCTGGTGAGTTAGATGAATTAGCTCACGAGGTGGCAGAGATTCGACGCCAGCTGACTGAGCTGCGTGGCCCAGGCACTCCTGCAGAGCATCCTACCGGTTGGCAATAGATCTGTATTGTTCACAAGATATCTAGTTTCAGTATTATTAGTATTATGTTGATTTCCTTTTCAGACTCATTTTTATTTTGCATTATCTGTTTCCTGCGTTGTTAATATTTATTTTGGTGACCCAATATCCGTACCTATATATATATATATATATATATATATATGCATATGTTTTATTTATTTACTAATGTTTTTGTTTTTCTGGTCACCATAGTTTTAATATAAAAATAAAATAAATATATATGTGTATATGTATTCACGTACATATATGCACATTTATAAGAAAAATAGGTACACCTCCAGAAATTGAAGCTAATGGCGAGGAAGAAAAAGCCCAATGGAAAGAAAGCCAGGCCAGCCCAACTGGCTTTCTAGAGAGAACAACACCTACACCAGACCTCATACGCTCGTCACTTCCAATTGATGGAGGCAACCCAAGGCACCCTCATTGGTCGGACCCAAGAGCTACAAGCGGCAAATGCCGCCTTGTCAGGGAGACTGGAGCAGCTTGTTTTGGACCGAGATAGCCGCCGTCGCAGCCGTAGCCGCCGTTCCGGTCGTACCAACCAGGATGGTGAAGGTCTTAGTGGCCCCCACTAGTGTTTTCAGGTACCTCCTCCTACCTTATTTTGGAACATTGAGGACAATGTCTGATTTAAGTGTGGGAGGAGCATTTATCGCTTTTATTTCCCATTTTCGCTTTTATTTTTCGCTTTTATTTTCCGTTTTTCCTGCTTTTATTTCCCTTCCATTTTCCGTTTTTCCTGCTTTTATTTCCCTTCCGCATTTTTCCTTTTTTATTCGTAGTTAATAAAATGCATGTGATAGGCGAGTCTTTCTGCGTAGTGTACCCTTTCATTTCCCCCACCTTTTAGCCTTACAAAATTTTTATTTTTCAAAGATTTATGGTTGTTTTTAAGGATTTGGGCTATGAGACAGGTCCTAGATAGGGTCTGTTTCTCGGACACTCACTTTTTGAAAAAAATTCGTTATCATTTTTACACCGTAAGCCTTTTTGAATATTTAGATTAGATCCTTTCTCCCCAATATGCTATGATTTTGAATAAAACTGTACAAATAGGTCTTCAAGTAGTTTATCTTAGCAGTCAGCTCCGGCCTAAGCATGCTCTAAGTGTGGGATCGATGAATATAAGTGGATGATCTCTATTTTGCCTTAAAAGTTATAAAATAAAGTATGAATACAACTACGAGTTGGGTGATCCTCACAAAGATTACTCAACTCAAGAAAGATGTAAGCACTAACAAAAGCAAAGAAAAAAATATATAAGGCATATCTGTTGTAGTTGGTTCAGAGGTATCTGGTGCTGAACTTGGTAGGGCGGACTACGGTCCGATCCCCCGCAACTGCAAATGGGTAAAATAAAAAGGGATTAAACCAACTCTTGTACCAGAATCCCATCACTTGAGATCAGAGTCACTAACCGGTCACTACACCATGAGCATGTACGGATAACGGGCTTAATGTGATTGCGCCTGAATGAAAAAGGACCTCGTAAAAAAGGGAAGTCTTAGCATAGTAAGGATATTAGGATCGATCTGTATACTTATGAGGTTTATGTCCGCATTTCTGCGAGTAGTGTAATTACGATACCTTTGATTCAGATTGTCAGTGCCTGACAACACACCCTTACTCGGACTTAGAAGCCCTCTTTGCCCAAAACCTGTATACACCATAATTTTCTTTCATCTACTTTTAAGAGTTATTGCTTGAGGACAAGCAAAGGTCTAAGCGTGGGAGGATTTGATCGCACTAAATCGCACTATGTTTCTGACTCAAATATCACATGTTTTCCTTAGTTTTTATTGTCATTTTCTCGTATTATGTTCCTTTTTCCTTTGTTTTCAGGATTCTTGTCATTTCAGAGCCTCCTGTGAAGAAACGAGCCAAAACGCCAAGAAATTAGGGTTTTTCAAGATATTCTGCACTTATGGCGTTCAGCACCGCGCTGGCTACAGGGAACGCGATGACGTGGCCCACTTTCACCCAGAGATCAACTGCCACGTTCCCATGATGTGGTGGTTCCAGGCACCGCGCCCGCGACCACCCTCACCGCGCCCGCGGCCTTCACAAAAAGGTTCCCGCTCAAAAGAAGTTAAGGGGCATGCTGGTCCTTACGCACCTCAAAGATCCTCTATAAATAGTTTTCGATTCTCATTCTTTAGTTTCATCCAAGCTTAGTACAATCTTAAGCCATATACTATCAGTTTCTGTAAAGTAATAATCTCTTCACATCGGGGAGTTATTGCGGTGTAGATTGAGTTGTAATCGAGTCTTGGAGCACTTTGGTTGAAGTTCATCATACCAGCCTTACTTTTCCGTAGATTTGTATCAGATTCAAGTCTCCGACCGGAGCAAGGTTCTATTTTATTGCATTTCTTTATTTAATTGCTCTTACCATAGTCTACACGTTTTATAGACTTTAAATGCTCTTACCATAGTCTACACGTTTTATAGACTTTAAATGCTCTTACCATAGTCTACACGTTTTATAGACTTTAAATGCTCTTACCATAGTCTACACGTTTTATAGACTTGCACTTATTATGTCTGGCTAAACTATAAAGGTTAGGATGTAATGATTGTCGTCATGGTCGTGTTCCAGTTATCATGCTAGTGAAAATACTCTGGGGATGTTTTGCTTCTAACTTAAGTCAATTGTGTTTAAATGTTTATTGGGTAAGATCGAAAGCCGTCCAAACTAATGATACGACTTGATTATTATTTAACCAAACAAAAAGAGCGAAAGCCGTTGATTGGTTAAATAGGAATCATTGACCTTTTTAGAAAACGATTTTGAAACTATTTTCGGACGCGTTTGTAGGTTTGAAATCTGACTCTTGGTCAAAAGCCAAAAGTCTCTTTAAGTTAATCTTTCCAAGTAAGATCACTTTTCTGTTAAGTCAAAACTATCAATTTCTTAAAAATAGGTTTACCTCTTTAACGCGGAAGGCACCCTTTATATGTGACAATAAAGGAATTTAATTTAAAGAGTAAACTCGGTTCTTAGTAGTCAAAAGCTACAAGTTCCCGTTAAACTGATTCTTTGCTATCAATAGAAAATACTGCCCCATAAGTAGGTTCATCTACGCATGACCGGACCAATATCTGATTACATGATTTACATTCCAACCTGTCTTTTAAACTGTTATTTACCTCGCTCATTTACTTTGTACACTGCACTCACATCAATATTCTTGTTCGCCTTAGATAAGCACCTTAGCAATAGAGTTGATAGATTGACAATTGGTCTCTGTGGTTCGATAATCTTATATATTACTTCGATAGGCTGTACACTTGCAGTACTACATTTAGGCTATACGTTACAGATTAAACCCATCAAATATAAAGCAATCAAATCAAACAATAAAAACATTTAAAGGTGATATAGTCTTTAAGATAACCCCACTTTTAAGTACATCCCCAACAGAGTCTCCAGTTCTGTAATACGGTGGGAGAACTGACTTGGTGTGTTTTGTGTTTGATCGCAATTGTTGCGGATAGAAAGAGTCACCACCGACTTTTCTTTTATCCAATAAAGGAAAGGGTGAAAAGAACAGGAAATACCTTTTGAGAATTTTCTTGAGTTCGGGGGTTAGGTTATGAAAAGGGAATGTGTTAACACCCTTTTCATCCTTATTTATCTACGGGCTCTTAGTTGCTAGCTTACTTTGAAATTCTTTATTTGAAATGTGTTTGTGATTAGTTTGAAAGTATTTTTGAAAAGTGCCTTCGTTTAGGCAAACTTTGTAATGATTCTCGTCTCTATAAGAATACATACAAAGTGTTGAATTTTGGAAATATTTCATGAAAGTGTTGGTGTGTTTGAAATATGTTTTTGAAGATGGTTGGGAGCAAGCAACTACGAACATTATACCTACTCAAAAAGTCTTAGTTCTTTTTCTTCTCCTTTAGATATTTCTATCTTACCATTGATTGATAAGAAGCCTGATCATTGGATGTGAAGGGACATGTGTGGGTCATCGTACAATCATAGAAGGCAACATTGTATGATACTTTAGCAATTTGTCATGAGGGTCTAAGATCGTTTTACCGAAGGCAACATGGAAGGGTCATCGAGGGACTACGATCTTGTTTTTGCTAAAGTATCCCACATTCGAGGGACATGACTGTTTATTCTCAAGGTAACAAGTGAGGTTAACCCTAGAGGTGTAAGTGTGCGAAGTGTTTGTTCTCATGCTTTCGTTATTGAATTATGGTTTGCTACTTCTTGATTTTACGTCTTGCCATACAAACCCTAATTACTAGCATTTATATTTAAAACGATAAATTGCAAAAATGAAAAAAATTCTACGCTATTACATCATTTGGGAATGGGGGTACAAATTTACAAATGGGGGAGAAAGTAAATAAAAACCTAATTTACTATTACAACCATATTGAATATGAACAAAAAAGGTACAAACATGTAAGGTAATATACAAGGAAAAAGAATTTGTTTTTTGTTTGAATTTTTGATGAAAAAGTTTTAACCTAGTTAAACTAAAAGAAAATAGTTAATTAGTCTAAGTTGCTTTAAGAAAACTAAAACTAAATTAATTAAGAAAAGAAAACGAGTTAACCTAGAAAACAATTTTTTTTAGGGTTTTTAAGAAAATGTTTTGATTTAATTAATTAAACTAAAATAAAAAGGTTAACTAACTAAATTTCTAAGTTCTAGATTAATTCAATTAATAAAGGAAATTAAAATAAAATCTAAGTTTAATATTAATTTAAAGAAAGTTTGTTAAAGAAATGTTTTTGATCTTTTTTGTCTAAACAGAATAAAATAAATAAAAGTATACTAAGTATAAAAATAAAAATATAAAATATTTTTGGTGTTTTTTGGTGATTAATAAAAAAAAAAAAAAAAAAAATAATAAAAAGAAAAAAAGAAAAAAAAAAGAAAAAAATAAATTGGGCCAGGGGGGTTAGAAAGTAAAAATGATTTTAGAAAGTAATGATTTTTGAAAAAAAGTTAGGCACAAGGCCCTTTTTTTTTAAGTCAGAAAAGAAATAAAAATGATAATGGGCCTATGCAATAAAGTAGTAAAATGGGGGTGAGGCAAAGTAAAACAAAAAAAAAAGAAGAGGCCCAGGTTCAGGGAGGCCCAGCGCTTTGTTTGATCCTGTGTGGCTGGCTGGTGATGATGCACCATAGTCTTGCATTATGAAACGCTGGATGCAAACAGATGCTGATCATGTGATGATGAGATAAGGGTATATGATGGACTCATGGGAAACAAACTCACTGAATCTGCAACAGATATGTGAAAAAAAAATACAAAAGGGTACCGCTGGGGCTCAAACCCAGGCCCCAAAGGTTAACAGTTGCACGCTTTATCACTGGGGTGGCTATACATCCGTTTATTAATACAAAACCATAAATATATATTATAAAAACATTCCTGAAGACATGTTCATCTTCTTCCTCGCGCCTATGACTGAAACACCATTTTTGAAATTCGTATCTCACTCATTCTCAATGAAATTAAAAAATGTAAACATGAAACTTGTGTATTTTTTCACCACGAATCCAACCATATAACTTATATAAGCTAAAAATCAAAGATGAAGATTAATTTTGCTAGCCCTAAATTGAAACTTAATTTTTTCAGAAAGTTTAAATCTAAAATTCTCTGCACACAGCCAATATAAATGAAAACTATGGACGTGGTTAGCTTTAGGGCAATGATATCTACATTTTTACTTCAGAATTTATGCACAAAGGATGCTTGTACCAAGATATTAAAGTTAGAAAACTTACCTCTTGCAGATGGATTCATGTATGGAGTTTAAGCAAGCTTTGAGGTGTCCTAATGATCTGTTTAGCATGCCTGAACCTCTCTGAGTGTGTTGCAACTCCTACTTTGCTTTAAAAGTCCCTGAATCTCCCTACTCAAGTCAACCTGCAAGCTTGATGTTTGAAAATGGTGAATGATGAAAAGGAGGTTACAGAAATATCACAGGTGTTGGGATGGATTTATTATGATATATAGAGAGTGTATGGATGATTAGATTTGAAAACGCACGAGTGGTTTTTAATTTGGGGGTTTGAAGCTCAAAACTGTCAAGTTATGGTCAATTCCGGGTTGCAAAAGTTGTGGGAGGTTTTAGGGTGCTTGAGCTCGTGTCTTTCCTTGAAAATAACTTGTGTATATATAAGCCAAAGGTTAGAGATGTTTTGCACAAGGGATTTCTGAGTTATAGGGTTATGGCTAGGTTGCTTGATTTTGAAGAAAAGTGAGAAATATGGTTTCAAGGTAGAAGGTACAAGCATGTAGAGTGGTTAGGCACTTTAAACATGTTTGCTTTTGATCATTTATCTTGAGTGTGTACAGAGACAATAAGTTAGGAGCTCAAGGAGAGTTAACCTTTACAAAAACAATGCTTTATCAAAATGGAAATGGTAACTTTGTGCCATAAATGGAAAATTGGTTTGGGTAATGCTTGAATCATTTGGATAAGGACTCAATCAATTGTGTAAACCATTAATTATGGAGTGAAGCACAAGTTTAAAACTTGTAAAGTGAGATTTATACAACATGGCTATGGATTTGGTTATGTGTTTATCACAAAATTGCCCTGTAATTTCAAACTTGAAACCCTAACTTCATCTCTTCGATTCTCTTAGCTCAAGCATGATCTCAATGACTTCTTGGACATTTTGGAAAGCTTATAACATTCATATTTATCATTTTTGAAGAATCCAGTTGGAACTATGTGAAAAGTTGCATGACTTTATGAACTCATAACTCAAAATAGAAGAACTCCTAGGACTTGATCAGTAAAGAAAATTTGTAGATATCATCAAGATATACAACTTTCATGTTGAAAAATTTCTTTGAATCATCTTTCATCTTGGTGAAAAGTTGGAATGAAGTCATGAAAGAATAAGACTTAAAAACACTTAGAAAAATTCTAAGTCTTGAAAAGTTTGACTTTTAAAGATGAATTTTGACTTTCTTGATTTCTTGATGATCAATTTTCATATTTTTAAATGTATTGATGAAATGTGATCTTTGAAACTCAAATTTGATCAAAAAGTCAAAGTTTGACTTTTGGTGTATCAGTTGACTTTTCATCAATTGACCGAATTTCAACCATCAATCAATTGATCTTTTGAGAAATGAATTAAGATATGCAATTAGGTCAAAATTATTAATTTTAATCCTTATGATCATGTTTCAAACCAATAAGTCATGTATTAGATCAAAAGTCAAAGATTAGCCATTCTCAATCAAAACCCTAATTTTGACCATTTTCCCTTTTAGTGATTTGAACAATTTTCTTGGGGAATTGTGATCCAAACTTGATCACTTGATACATATGACCTCAAAATGTTGATATTGGACCAAAATCTTGAAGTTTGACTACAGGTTGACCATAATTGACTTTTTACCCAATACAACTGATTTTAGGTTATCTGATCAATTGATTGAGCAATTTTGTGATCCAAGACTTGAAACTTGGCATGAAAAATCTTGAGGGTATATAATGATCCATGAAAGTCATTTTAAGTATTAGAATTCCAATTGTCCTTGTGCAAACTCAAACCCTTATTTGAGGTATTAGTGTTGAGGAGATGGCTTGACCTAGTCAACCCTTGTGCAAGCTTGAGCTATTGAAGATCTCTGTGAGAAATGTCTTTGAGAAAAGAGAGGGTAGATTTTGGGGGTACAACAGTACAAATAGAACTATCTCTAAAGGAGAAGGAAAATAACAATAATGACCTTGAGTGGGTAGGATACTTTTAATCACTTGCTCACAGAACTTTTCTAAACAAAACATTTCTCACCTCACACTTTCAAAACAACGAATATTTTCAAAACACTTTGTACGTGTTCTTGAGGACTGATACAAGAACCACTACAAAGTTGTCTGTACGTTAGGATTTTCAAAAAAATTTCAAATCACACAAAAAAAAGTAATTTTCAAAAGTAAGCTAAGCGATTAAGAGCCCGTAGATAACCTAGGATGAAAAGGGTGCTTACACTTTCCCTTTTCATAACCTACCCCCTGAACTCAAAATCTATCAAGGTCTTTCCTGTTCTTTTAACCCTTTCCTTATTGGATAAAAGAAAAGTCGGTGGCGACTCTTGCTATCCACAACATTTGCAATAAAACACAAAATAAGTCAGTTCTCCCAACGTATTACAGAACTGAAGACTCTGCTGGGGAATACTTAAAAAGAGGGGTTACCTTGGAGTCTTAGATCACTTTTACTTGCTTTATTTACATGCTTTATTTGCTTTTACTTTAAGGGTTACTTGGTTTTAATTTCTTGCAAAGATCTTACACCCGGAAATAGGGATGCCTTAGGTAAGTAGAAATAGATAATGGAAATTGTACGTCCTAGACCGATATGGTTGAAGTGATGGCTACGTTAGTGTAGAACTTTAGTTTGTACTGATGTTCCTTGAGCCAGTCGAGGATAAAATTGGGCTGCCGCGTGGTGTCATAAGCACTAACTTACTTTTAGAACCTTAATTGACCTATCTTGGCCATTAGAAGGTAGTGAGATGGTCGACTTTGGTGCAGCCCAAAGTTGGTTGAGACTTGATGCTACACTCATTGAGATTCGACTCACGGGATGCTTTGGTGGAAAATCAGTTGTTGTACTAAAATAAAACCTTCGAGAAAGATTCATGACATGAGACTCCTAGAACCCGGTTATTATTTTAGAACAGGATGAGCCAACTTGACTTCAATAGAAAAGGGTACTTACCTATGGACCCCATGCAAGCCTTTAAACCTAAGGCTCGTGTATGATTTGTTTGTGTTTTCTATCTATTTAAACATAAGCATAACATCACGACATCATATCATTATGACATGGAATTTTTACTAACCATTTCAAGGATCTTAGGGACCTTTGATGTAGGGTTATCATAAGCCAAACTGCTAGCAAGAGGGATGAGGATTTATTTTCCTCTTACCAGATGTCGTCAAAGACCGAATTTCTTTCCCTTGAGTCAGAGCCTAGGAACCATTTTACATGGTGAGCTTGATTCTTATAGAAGGACGTTCAAAAACAAAGACGCGAAGTTCTTTAGACAAAGCTGCGGACAGACTCAAGTTCTGACATTTCATTCTTATTTATCCGACGGAATCCTTGAAAACATTGCATATACATCTACATACATATCATTACATAACATGTTTCCAAGAAAGGTTTTCTCATCTTCTAGCTGTTTATTTATGTAAAAAGATGGCTCTCGAACAAACAGTCAAAGATCTTCAGGCTCAAAACACTCAATTCCAACAAATGTTCTTGAACTTAGCTAAGGGGAAGTAATAATCAAAGACACTCATCACCAAAGAGAGGAAGAAAAAGACAAGGAAAAAAATCGGCATCCTCAACATGGGAAGAAGTTTCATAGGTCCTCCCAAGCGAGCTCGAGACTTGTGTAATACGGTGGGAGAATTGACTTGGTTGTTTTGCGTTTGATCGCAATTGTTACGGATAGCAAGAGTCGCCACCGACTTTTCTTTTATCTAAATAGGAAAGGGTAAAAAGAACAGGAATGACCTTTAGAGATTATTTCTTGAGTTCGGTGGGGTAGGTTATGAAAAGGGAAGGTATTAACACCCTTTTCATCCGTAGTTATCTACGGGCTCTTAGTTTCTTGCTAGATCACTTGCTTTTGTTTGAAAATGTGCTTGTGGTGTGGGTTTTGAAAGTATTTTGAAAACATCTTTGTAATGGTTTTCGTTTCTATAAGAACGCGTACAAAGTGTTGTTTTGAAAATAGTTCAAAGGGGTGTTTGTGGAAGGTGTTTTTTGAAAGTGATTTTGAAAAGTGTCTTTGTAATGGTTCTCGTTTCTATAAGAACACGTACAAAGAGCTTTGTATTTTGAAAATGTTTCAAAATTAAAGTGTTAGTGTATACAATGTTTTTGTTGTGAGCAAGCGAGCAACTAGAAGCATCCTACCTACTCAAAAGGTCTAGTATTATTTTCCTCCTCCTTTAGATGTTGCTATCTTACCATTGATTTGGTAAGAAGCTCCAACATTGGATGTGAAGGGACGGGCGTGGGACGTTTGTATAGTCATAGAAGGCAACCTACGGGACGTTTTAGCAATGTCGTTTAGGGACTAGATCGTTTACCGAAGGCAACATTGAGGGTCATCGAGGGACTACGATCTTTTATCAAGGGTCTTTTCTAAACCGCCATATTCGAGGGACATGACTATTTTTCCGAGGAAACAAATGAGATTACCCTAAGGGAGAATGCGTGAATAGTGTGTTTGATTTGCATGCATTTAGTCTTCGAATTTTAGGTTGTCTACTTGTTGGTTTTTATCTTACCATACACCCTAATTACTAACATCTGTATATAAAGCAATAAAAGATGCAGAAAATAAATCCTACACTATTACAACCATATTGAATAGTAATAAAGTATAAAGACAAAAATCAAATAAAGAAAGGAAAATGGGTTTTTCGATTTGGGCAGCAGAACCCTTCAATTTTGCTTCTCTGGCTCCCTTCGATTTGGCCTGGAAGTAGTGAAGGCATGCCTTTCAATTGGGCCTGGAGTCAGCATGAGATGTAGTCTGCCTTTTTGCTTCCTTTGACTGGGGCCTGGAAGTCAGTGTGGGCGTGCCTTTCGACTGGGCCTGGAATCAGCATGAAGTGCACTCTTCACCTTAAGTTCTTTGCTGCCTCCTTCGATTGGGGCTTGGAAGTCAGTGTGGAAGCCTAAGGCTTCGTTTCATACTTCCTTCTTCCTGTTTATTTTGTTTGATATTCTAAACAGCAACATGGCCCAAGGCCATGCTAGCATTACCTTATGGCTAGGTTAGTTCTTAAAGCATATTTAATAAATTAAGAAACAAAACCAAAAAGATTAGCCATGAAAATAAATTTAAAGGGTGGAAACGAAAAGGAAAACAAATGTTATGTACATGCTTCAAACGAAGGAAATGACTATTCACATGTTATTTTAGAAACAAAAGGTTCAAGTTTAAAAGTGACTTACCCTGCTTGAAGCTGGAACGTGTGTTGGACCTTGAGTGGCTGCCCTGAGTGTTTCTGGATTCGAAGGGAGGAAATAGGGGTTATGCCTTTAGTGCTGGATTCGAAGGTCAGGAGATGTGAAGGATGGTTTCAGATTCAAAAGAGAAAAAGAAAACAAGGGTTGTGTTTCTTTAGATTAGAAGGACCAAAGAAACATGTGTAGTGTTTCTTCTAGATTCGAAGGGTCAAGTAAAAAAACAAGTGTTGTGTTTTTTCTGGATTCTGGGTTTGAATATGTGTTTTTAGTGTTTGAGAGTGTTTGAGTTTTTCTTTTGAGAGTTTTTGAGAGTCTGATGATTGAAGATTCGTTCCACCCAAAAGTCCCCCTTTAGCTTGCCAATGTTTCTCTATTTATAGAGAAAAGGTTGAAGGTGTTTTGAAGTAACCAGGTTTGTATGATAACAAACCATGGTTTGATTGAAAATGAAACAAGTCTTGTCCCTTTTCATTGATCCCCAGTTTCCAGTACAAGTGAGGGCCTACTGAAAGGATATTTGGCACATGCCTTTGGCACTGCTTCTCGTTCAGACACAAATCAGGTTGGGAGCTGATTTTATGATAAAAGTACTCTTTATGAAAAAATGGTACGTAGCCTTTTGCTATTTTAACCAAGAATGGTATTATCTAGTAGAAAAAACTTCAAACCTTTGTGTAAGCCTATGATCATGTAAAGATTTAAAATCAACATAGCCTGATAAGTAGGATAAGGCTATGATATTTTCTCAAAGTTCTTTAAACAAACTTTCTTCGAAGGGTCCAGAGTTGGGTTCGAAAGATGCTGATTCGAAGGGAATCAAAGTTCTAATCGAAGCCTTGTGTGAAGGTGGTTTTTTTGTCCAGTCGAAAGCTTGCCTGCCAGAGGTCACATGACCAAACGAAAGGGTGCATGCAGGAGGTCCTTGCTTTAGGGCGCTAGCATAAAGGGGGAAATTCTGCCTTGAGAGTTTGGAAAACATGCAAAACCAAAGGCTTCTGAGTCGAAGGAGGATTGCAGGAGGCCCTTGCTTTGTGACTTCAAACAAAACTTGCAAGAGGCCTTTGCTCAAACGAAAGCTTGCCTGCCAAAGGTCCATATGGCCAAACAAACTTGCATTTGAAGGGAACCACAAGCCCAAACGAAGAATGTAAACCCAAACTTTGTATTGAAGAAAGTCATACGCCCAAACAAAGAAAGCATGCATGAGGTAAAGGGCACAAATGAAGCTTGCAACCAAGGGGGCCACATGCCCAAACAAAAGAGGCATGCTAGGCTTACAAAGATGCCCAAACGAAAGAGGCATGCTAGGCTTGCAAAGATGCCCAAACGAAAGAGGCATGCATGAAGCAAATTGTGCAATCGAAGGATGCCAAAAGGAGTCTTTTTTCCTTGGAATTGAAGGAGGCTACAAGAGGCTTTTTTCCTTATGCATGCTATCATGGTGGGCGCCTCTTGCAAGCAAGAAAGAAGCTGTGGCTCAATCGAAGGCTGCATATAGCCAACCATCACTTTGTGAGTCAAAGTAAGCATGAAGGGGAATATTTGTCCAGTCAACACAGGCATGCAAGCATCAAACATCCAATCAAAGCAGGCACATAGGTAGCCATTGTATTATGAACCATGTGATGCCAAATATGCAATCGAAGGTTGCATGCAAGAAACTCCTGCCTTATGAATCAAAGCCAGCGTGCCAGAGGCCCACGCCCAGTCAAAGGATGCAAGCCAAGCTTGCATCGAAAGAGGCCAAAAGGCCAATCAAAAGAGATGAATCGGAGAAGGCTTGTTTTTCTCCAATTTGTCAAAAATATTATTTTTATCTATTTTCCCCTTTTTTAACAGCTTCCTATTTAATTTGATGCTGAAAAATCTAGTTGTATTTATGCAAGTTTGAATTTTGAGAATCCTTGTGAGAAATGCCTTGAGAGGGTAAATTTTGGGGTACAACAGCCGCCCCTATTTAATATTCTTAAACCTGAAAAGTTAGATTGGCGAGTCTGTCATTCATGACTTGAAGGTGGAAGATGATTGAATACTAGAGTGCCCATAAATTTGCACTTAATGATATGGTGGTTGATTGTGTAGGGAATAGGCTTAAAGATGACATTTGGAGAGATGATGGAGAGTTGTTGGAGATGGGCTTACAGATTCCATCCAAAAGTGATTGGTGACAAAAATTTGAAGAAGTATCAAAATCTCTGGGTGATTTATACTGAAATAGTAGATATAATGGGATGAGTATCAGAATAATATCCACAAATGGATTGTATCTGGACTGTATTTGAAAGCTGAATCTGAATGAGTGTCAGAATGACATCCGTATCTGGATAGTATCTGGAATGTATTTGAGAAATATGTTGAATGAGTGTCAGAATGACATCCGTATTTGGATCGTATCTGAACTATATTTGAAAGATATGCTAAATGAGTGTCAGAATGACATCCATATTTGGACTGTTCTGAAAGGTGTGCTAAATGAGTGTCAGAATGACATTCGTATTTGGATCGTATCTGGTATGTATTTGAGAAATATGTTGAATGAGTGTCAAAATGACATCTGTATCTGGATCGTACCTGAACTGTATTTGAAAGATGTGCTAAATGAGTGTCAGAATGACATTCGTATCTGGACTGTATTTGAAAGGTGTGCTAAATGAGTGTCAGAAATGACATTTGTATCTGGATCATATCTGGAATGTATTTGAAAAGTATGCTAAATGAGTGTCAGAATGACATCCGTATCTGGACTGTATTTGAGAAATATGTTGAATGAGTGTCAGAATAACATCCGTATCTGGATCATATCTGAACTATATTCGAAAGAGAATATGGAATAAGTGTCAGAATGTTAGCCGTATCTGGATCACATCTGAACTGTTTCTAGAAGAGAATCTGGAATAAGTGTCAGAATGTCAGCCGTATCTGGATCCCATCTGAAATGTTTCTAGAAGAGAAATCTGGAATAAGTGTCAGAATGTTAGCCGTATCTGGATCGCGTCTGAACTGTTTCTAGAAGAGTGTATGAAAAGGAGCCCGTGTAGGGTTACTTCAGTTGGTCGTGTAGATAATTGTCCTGACCCGTTTCAGGAATTAATCTACAAACAGTCGCTCCAAGATAGTTTTCCTGTCTGGTTTCAAGTGTTAATCTGAAACTTGTTTTTGTCGGTCGTTGAGATAGTTGTCTTGTCTGGTTTCAGGTATTAATCTTTGACCTTTTTGAAAATTGTTGATGATAGCCATCTGTTGACTGATCTTTCCTGAAGAGGTAAAAAGTTAGCTGATGCAATGTCATGATGTATGAAATGCACAGTGTAGTGTTGTTCTTAAAATAAATGAGATTGTGCCGTATGCATTTGTCATGTATGTAATATGATGCATGAAATGCGAAATGTTGTTGGAATATATTTTTGTCTTGGAAAATAAATCCTTGACAAATGTTGGGGAGTTTTGGGAGGCTAAATCCTGGGCTGCTGTTGGGGATGAAGAGTATGCACCTCTCTAGACCTTGTTTTAGGATGTTTCCGCTAGGGCTTCATGTTTTTGTTATTTAAGGAGAACTCTGCTGGGGGATGTTGACTTTGCTTGAGGAAAACTTTGTGGAGAGTGTTGATTCCTACTTGGGGAAAAAGTTTAGGAGTCTTAGTCATCTGTCGCTCTATTGGGGAGTCATCTCTTGATGGGAGAGAAAGGAAGTTAACAACTTGTTGGGGATAAAGAAGTTAACTGTTATCTGGTTTGGCTTCCAGGCTTTGCAGCAACTCACTGGGGATTGTAGAGCAGTCTACTGGGGGAGCGGAGTTGTGGCCCCTTTGATTTGTGATAGTCTGAGAGGCAAATTTAAGCTGGGGAATCTCGTCGTTTGGGGAAATAAACCCCGTCGTCAATCTATTGGAGAGGTATTTTCCTTTGGCAGAACTCCTCGAAAATTCTTCTCGATACCAAACTTAGTTGGGAAGAAAGGTTTTCCGGATACTAAAACTCTGTCTGGGAGTTGCCTGGATCTAACTTTGTGGGGAATTGACTGGGGATCATCCTTTGAAAAGGACTTTGTGTGAAGTTGTCACTGCCCCAAGTAGTAAGTGTTTGTTGTACTACCAAGAAATGTTTGCTTGGCCGTACGTAAATCTTCGCTGGAATTTAAGTTCAATGCTCCAAGTGAATCAGATACAAACCCGCCCCTGGTTACTCAACACTTCTTTGAGAGATTTCTTGGAATCTTGACTTGACTGTCCCAGATGTTCTAAACGATGATCATGATGTGCCCCCTTGCTTATAGGAGATTTATCATTGGAAGTGTCATCCCATTTGAAGTGGTTCTGTTCATTGGAAGAGTTTTTGTTCACTGGATATTTGTCGTGTGAATTTCTCCGCTGTCAAATAATTAGCCATATGCAAACAACGACATTCAAATAATGCAAAGTTTATGCTTGTCTTGAAGTTTTGAAAATGCGTTTTAGCAAGATAAATTTTTTTTTGTAAGAAAATTCAACTCAGGATTTAGAGTAAGCCTTACAGGAGTCAGGATACCTTTTTTAACAATATGCTTTCGAACTAACCCATGCTTCAATTAGGACTTTGATAGGGTTGTAGCATGGTCTGGTTCACAGTTTAAGAAACAAAGGATAAGGCTCAAAGTGTGTTTATACCTGCCCATTCTTCATGATGTTCTTCAGTCCTAAACTCAGTTAATTGAGCGTTTGAACTCCAGTTGAGTCTGGAATGACGTTTTGGTGATTGTTCAGACAAGTTAAGTTCGTTGGAAGGCAGTCATTTTTGCCATATTTCCCATGTTGTTGAGGATTTGTAGTGTCTTCTTTTTTTTTATCCTCTATCCCTGATTTTTGCCTGACTGTTCTTGTTTTGAGATTACAGTCAGCGAGACGCCCTAGTTTTTCTTAAGTCTCCTTCGTAGGTTTTGACTTAGTGGGTTTTTCTTTTAAGAGATAATGACTTCCTATCTGGTAGGGAACCATAACCGTCATATGGTGTTTTTGATGTCATTCGTTGTATATGAAGTGAAAGCTTGCGTCTAAACGCGCATTTGAATTAACTGAGAGACTACTCTGCCCCAGGTTTTGATTAAAGGTTTTAATTTGTGTAAAAAGGAAAGTTCTACTTCTTAGGCTGAAAGGGGTTGACTAAGGATTATCCTCCTTATAACTATAGTGTTTAGGAATTGAAAGAACTCTTGTACATTATTAGCAAGGTCTGTCCAAAAGCATACTGTATGAGATTATGGCATTGTTTTTCGTCATCCTCCTTCTAAAGGCTTACAACTTTTAAAACAAGAGTTGAATATCATAAAGGGCGTAAAAATAGCATAGTTTAAATATAATAAAAACGAATGGATTAATTCAAGACAAACATATGCAATGCATTAATGAAACAAAGTTCGACATTAATAGATAGATGTTTGAACAACAAAAGAGATTACAATTGAAAATTCAAAATGAACAGGATGCTCTCAATGATTTGGCATAGGAGCAGTGATCACGTCAGAAGCCTCTGGAGGGTCGAACTCAATCTCCTTGGCATTAATAAAGTCTTGTATCTTGTTCTTCAGAGCCCAACAGTTGTTCGTGTCGTGTCCAGGACTATCCGAATGGTATGCACACCTTTCATTGGGATGATAAGTAGGAGCAGAAGTATTGGGATTCTGGAGAGGAGCCTTTAACATAATCAGCTTTGTTTTCAACATGTGTTGTAGTGCTTGAGCCAATGGCATGTTGATCTTAGTGAATTTTCTTTTAGGCACGACCTCCTTACAATAAGTCCCCTGTTGCCGTTGTTGCACAGATGTAGGATTGGAGATCAGAATTGCCCCCACGTGCTGGTCGTGACTACTCTGATTACGACCTTTTTGACCGTACGCAACATCAAACTCTTTCTTCCTATTGAAAGGTTGTTTCCCTACACTTGAAGATGCACCCCATTGGATTTTACTGCTTTTGATGCCAACTTCGACTCTTTCACCAGTCAGTATTAGCTCGGTGAACCCGACCAAGGAGCTTCCGATTAGGTGATTGAAGAGAGGTCCTGTCAAAGTTCCTATGAAGATGTCAATCATCTCCCTGTCAGTTAAGGGTGGCTGCACCCTGCCATCCAGATCTCTCCACTTTTGAGCGTATTCTTTGAAGCCCTTGTTGGAACGCATGGTCATACTCTACAATTGCACACGAGTTGGTGCAAGATCAGCATTGTAGTGCTACTGCTTGTAGAAATCAGCAGCCAAGTCCTCCCAGGTATGAATGTCGGTTCCTTCTAATTGATAGAACCACTCCAATTGAGTGCCAACCAAACTTTCTTGGAAGAAATGGACCCATAGCTTCCGGTCAGCAATGTGAGGCTGAATCTTGCGGACATAAGATCTCAGATGCATCTTAGGACAAGAGACCCCATCATACGTGGCAAAGGTAGGGATTTTGAACTCTGGTGGGACGACCACTCTAGAAACCAACCCTAACACTTCAAGGTCCAAGACAGATATCTGCTGAATCTCCATAGCATTGAGGCGATCCTCCAACTGTTTGTATTTATCATCAGCGTAAGGATATTATTTCTCAGAGAATTCAGCTTCATCTTCATCAGTCCTAGGGTTGTTATCTTATTCATGATTATTCCCCTAATTTGATAGAGTTGAGAGATCTAGAGCACTCTTGACTGGTCCTCTAAGTCTTCTCCCAAATTCAGGAAGCCTACTGACTTCTTTGTCTTCTTCTTCTTCTTGTCTTTAAGAATGAGAGTCTTCAGGTCCTCTTGTCCCTTAGCCATAGCCAGGAACATTTGTTGGAATTGGGCATTTTGTGCTTGGAGATCCTTCACCGTCTGTTCCATATCCATCTTAGTGAAATAAATAGTAGGAAGATAAGGAGACATGTATGGGAGAAACCTGTCATGATATGATGCATGGCATGTGGATGCATGTTTTCAAGGATCTCGTGGGGTAAACACAAGAAGATGTTAGAAGTTGAATTTTGATCAACAACTTTGATTGGAGAACTTTGTATCGGTGGGTGTCCTTCTACGAGAATCAAGCTCACCATGTCAAGTGGGTCATAGCCCTTGACTCAAGTTGCCGTGCTTTGGTCTTGACGGTGTTTGATTAGAGAATGAATCCTTTTGCCCCTTGATAGGCGTCTGGTTCAATATGACCCTGCATCATAGGCCCTTGAGATACTTGAAATGGTTATTGAAAATGCTATGGTATGATGTCATGATGTTATGTACAAGTATGCAAAGCAAGCAAGTTGTTATGTACAAATAATCATATATGCACAAAGCAGACAAGTCCTTAGGTTTAGGCTTGCATGGAGTTTGATAGGTAAATACCCTCTTGAAGTTTAGTTGGCGTAACCTATCCTGAAAAGTAATCGGGTTCTAGGGGATCTCAATATCATTGACCTTTCTTTTAGGCATTGTCTCAGCATAATCAATCTTTTCTTGCGGTCGAGATATCCCAAAAGTCCGATCTCAATGAGTGTAGTATTGAGTATCAACCAATTTTCAGCTTTCCACCGAAACCGACTATCTCACTACTTCCTAATTGCCAAGTTGTTCAATTAAGGTTCTAAGGTCAGTCAATGCTTCATGACGCTGCTCAGCGGCCCTGTATTCTCCTTGATTCAACACAAGGGATACCGGTACCAACAAATGCGTCACACTAACGTAGCCATTTCTTCAACCATATCGGTCTACACCGTACAGTTTCCACAAACTATTGCTACTTACCTAAAAGGTTCCCCAGATCCGGATGGAGGATCACAACAAGCCCAAACAAGGAACCATAATGTAAAACAAGCAAGTCAAACAAGGAAAGCAAGTAAAGATGATCTATCCTTAAGGTAACCCCACATTTAAGTAAATCCCCAGCAGAGTAGCAAGTTTTGTAATACGGTGGGGGAACTGACTTGGTTGTTTTATGTTTGATTGTAATTGTTGTGGATAGCAAGAGCCGCCACCGAATTTTCTTTTATCTAAATAGGAAAGGGTGAAAAGAATAGGAAAGACCTTTAGAGATTATTTCTTGAGTTCGGGGGGTAGGTTATGAAAAGGGAAGGTATTATCACCCTTTTTATCCGTAGTTATTTACGGGCTCTTAGTTGCTTTCTAGATCACTTGCTTTTGTTTGAAAATGTGCTTGTGGTGTGGGTTTTGAAAGTATTTTGAAAACGTGTTTGTAATGGTTTTCGTTTCTATAAGAACGCGTACAAAGTGTTGCTTTGAAAATAGTTCAAAGAGGTGTTTGTAGAAGGTGTTTTTTGAAAGTGATTTTGAAAAGTGTCTTTGTAATGGTTCTCGTTTCTATAAGAACACGTACAAAGAGCTTTGTATTTTGAAAATGTTTCAAAACGAAAGTGTTGGTGTATAAAAGCTTTTTGTTCTGAGCAAGCGAGCAACTAGGAGCATCCTACCTACTCAAAAAGGTCCATGTAACACGGTGGGAGAACTGACTTGGGTGTTTTGCGTTTGATCGCAAATGTTGCGGTTAGCAAGAGTCGCCACCGACTTTTCTTTTATCCAATAAGGAAAGGCTGAAAAGAACAGGAAAGACCTTTAGAGATGTTTTCTTGATTTCAGGGGGTAGATTATGAAAAGGAAAGGTGTTAGCACCCTTTTCATCCGTAGTTATCTACGAGCTCTTAGTTGCTTGTTAGATCACTTGCTTTTTGTTTTGAAAGTGTGTTTGTGATGTGGGTTTTGAAATTATTTTTTTAAAAGAATGTCTTTGTAATGGTTCTCGTCTCTATAAGAGCGCGTACAAAGTGTTTTGTCTTTTGAAAATGTTTCAAATGAGAGTGTTTGTGTATAAAATGTTTTTGTTGTGAGCAAGCAAGCAACTAAAAGAAACCTACCTACTCAAAAGGTCTTAAATGTTATTTTCCTCCTCCTTTAGATGTTGCTATCTCAGCATTGTTTTGGTAAGAAACCCCATCGTTGGATGTGAAGGGACAGGCGTGGGATGTTTGTATAGTCATAGAAGGAAACCTATGGGACGTTTTAGCAATATCGTTTACGGACTAGATCGTTTACCGAAGGCAACATTGAGGATCATCGAGTGACTACGATCTTTTATTGGGGGTCTTTGCTAAAACACCCATGTTCGAGGGACATGACTATTTTCCGATAGGAAATAAGTGAGATTACCCTAAGGGTGCATGTGTGAATAGTGTGTTTGATTTGCATGCATTTTATCTTGGTTAGGGATTGTCTACTTGTTTTTTTTTATCTTTCCATATATCCTAGTTACTAGAATTTATACAAAAGCAATAAAGAATGCAAGAAATAAAACCTACACTATTACAACCATATCGAATTGCATGGAAATATAAAGGCAAAAATAAGATAAAAAGTAAGAAAAATGAGTGTCTTTTGATTGGGGGGAGACAACCTTCGCTTCTGCATTTCCTGACTTCCTTCGATTTGGATTCTGAAGTCCCTTCAATTTGATTTTCTGGATCTTTCGATTGAGAGCTGGAATTAAGATGGTCACGCCTTTCGATTCTGCCTGGAACTCGACGTAGTTCTGCCTTTCGCTTGAGGCCTGGAAACAACCAGGTTCTGGCCTTCTTTTAGGGCCTGGAATCCACAAGGTATTGGCCTTCGTTTGAGGCCCAGAAGTGGCAATATTCATACTTTGCCACAGGTTCCTTGCTGACCTTTGTAAGCATATTGTGTCCTTAGAGTATGATTCGAAAGGATTGTGTAACTAACCAATCCAAGGGTACAACAAACCTGTATTAAAGTCTAAAAAATGCAATATCCAGATACAACTACAATCCAGGGGTTAGCATGAAAACTAATGGGTCTCAAAGCCCAAAGCATAACTTAAACTAAGGTTGAGTTTTCGACATACAGACAGTCAGAATAGAAAGCTAAAACATAGTCTAGAAATGTCTACATTTTATCATACAGGCAGTCAGAATCGAAAGCTAAAAAACATAGTCTAGAAATGTCTACATTTTTTCATTGGCATATGCACATGAGATTAGAATAAAATGGACTCAAGCTTGAAAGAAAAAATTACCTCTTGAGATCCTTAAATCTAAGGGAGATGTACTTGCTTTCTCTGATGGAAAATGAGAGTTCGTTGGGACCATCCTGAGGCTAGTCCAGTTGCTACTTTGTGAAAGTGGTGACTGGGTCGAAAGAGGTTGTGTGAGTGGATCGAAAGATATTTTATTACAAGTGATGGGACAACTCAAAAGCTTACTGTATGATAGATGGGTGAGTGGGTCGAAGGGTGGTTTGATGGTTACTTGGAGGGTGAACCAAAGGTTTTTTTCTTAGTGTGTAGAAATGTTTGGAAAAAAAGAATGTTGAGAAGTGTTTGAGGATTTTTGAGAATTTCACAAAAGTTTTCTTGCAAAATTGTTCAGGCCCCTCATATGTGTGGTGATGCCCCCTTTTTATAGGTGGCTTGAGCTGATGCTTTGGGAGGTAAAACAAAAAAGTTCAAACAAAAAGGGTATGCTGTATTTGTAGCTTTCGAGGGACAATGTTTTATTGCCATTTTGGTTCAAGGAACAAGGCAGTAATGCAGGACTGTTGTGCATCAGTTTTGGAGTTTTATGGCCAGTGCCTTAGGCTTAATCCTGGAAGCACACGGGGCTTAGTCAACAAGACTCCTTGAATACCCCCCATTTCGTTTTGATCACTTTGACCAGACCAAATGCATCAACATTTGTTTCTAATAATGTGTGTTTTTCGAACAGACCCATTTATAGGTCCTTCGAATCCACCCACTATGATCCATAGTGTTGAAGAGTTTAGAGGTATAATACATTGCTTCAAAGGGTTTAGTGGTCCAACTTATGGATCAAAGGAGGCCACCTTGAAGGAAATTAAATGCCCAGATCTGGGTGTAGGATCTTTAACAATGCCCAAGCAAAACCCTTTAAGAATAAAGCATACAAAACAAGCAAGAAAGCAATAAAACATGACCTAGGTCCTAAGGTATACCCCACTTATTTAATCCCCAGCAGAGTCGCCAATTCTGTGATACGGTGGAAGAACCGACTGTTAATACTGGTTTGCGTTTTGTATTCGCAAATGTCGTGGTAAGCAAGAGTCGCCACCGACTTTTATTTTATCCAACCAGGAAAAGGAAAAAAGAACAGAAAAAACCTTTTTCGAGATATTTCTGAGTACGGGGGGTAGATTATAGAAAGGGAAGGTGTTAGCAGCCTTTCTATCCATGGTTTTCCATGGGCTCTTAGGTACTTGATCATTTTAAAATTGCTTGTGTGTGTGCTTGTTTTGAAAAAAGTTTTACTTCGTGATAACCCTTGTATCAGTCCTCAAGGGTGTGATGAAGTTGTTTTGAAAATTGTTTTGAAAAAGTGTTTGTGTGAAAAGTTTTGTTTGATTGATTGAGCAAGTACTTAAGAGTTAATCTACCTACTCGAAAAAAGTCTGTTCATTTTTGTTTTGACAGTGCTATCCCATTATTAAGGAATATGTAGCACCGTCATTGGAGTTTTAAGGGGCATTTGAAGGGACAAATATGGTCACAAAAGCAATGTTAGGGAATTTTAGTAACCCTCCTAAAGCCTTAAAGATCTTTTCCGAGGTAACATCCGAATGGGTCATTTTTAGATCTTCCGGGGCTAGAGGATGACTGCTAACAAACCATATACTTCATGACCATTTAACCGAAGGCAACCGAAGTGGAGTAAACCCTAGAAGTGAGCATGTGCGAGTGAATTTTTCAGTTAATTTGTCTCTGGACATTTAGGGTTTTCTACCGTATTAATTTTCAATTAATCTTTCCATACAATTCTATTAACATACATCTAACAATTTATAATTGCGGAAATTAAAATGCGGAAAGTTTAAAGTTCTAGCTATTACATGGCTTTCACAGATACATAATTATTTTTGACTGTAAAATAAAAGGCGGAATTAAAACCTAATTAAAGCTATTACAAACTCGGAGCAGTTATAAAAATAATAAAAAAGTAATTAAAATGCGCGCGACGAATTAAATGCGAGGATAATTATAAAACCTAAAAATCTAATTTAGAAAAATATTTAAGTTATTTTTTGAAGAAAAAATTAATTATATACAAAATTAAACCCTAATTTCTAATTGATTTTAATTACAAAAAAAAGAGTTAAATTATCCTAATTTTTAATTAAATTAATTAATTAAAGAAAATAAACATTTTATGAAAAAATGATTTTTGGTATTTTTTGTGATTTTTGATTTAATAATAAAAAGAAATAATTTGATGTTATTTTTTTTAAAAAAAGAATAGTTAGAAAAATAATTAAGATAATTAAAATAAAAAAAGATAGAATGGGCCTGTTTGCTGAAGGGAGGGGTGTATTGCTGAATTTGCTTGGGCCCAAAGCTGAAGCCCAGTCCTTGCGCTGAATCCCATGTGAGACCCTTCTGGTGGCATACCATGGTCCTGCAGTGGCGTGCGTTGGATCTGGACAGACGATGCATCCATTGGCTGGATGGTAGTAGTGCATGGTAGGCGTCTGGATGAGAGCAACACGTGATCTGTAAAGAAAAATTGAAACAAAGAAAACGCTAGGGCCTGGGGTCGAACCCAGATCCTCACGCTCAACACCAACATGCCTAGCCATCTGGGTTATCGTTCCTATTTGTTAATATAATGACAACAAAATATAATATATGAAATCAAGTATTTGCATCAAAACACGCACGAAAATTCTAACCAGCCATTGGTGGCTAGACACATTGTCGTCTTACTCCTCATCCGTCGTATTAGATCCCTGCACTTTTACCTACAGAGAAATGTTTGTAGCCATAGCCTTGCAAACTTCAAAAATCATCAAAATGCATGATAAATACATTCTAATTACATGGTTCAATTTGTCTTGAACCCACGAACATCATAGTATCCTTTTTGTTGACCAATTTAACCTGTATGGAGAAGCCCTAAAACGAACTCAGAAACCCTAGTAATGGCAAACGCGTATGTAAGCATCAAAAATTCAATTAAACCATTCAGTCATGTTACAAACACATCAACAATCACAAAAATAACATTCAAATGTGTTAATGATGCAAGAATTACTGTAATCGATTTTGAAAAATAGGGCAAACCGTATGAGGTCTAGGGAGTGATTCTGGGCGCGAGAGTGCTTGCTACTGATTGTGTTAGCTTCTGGGAAGGTCCAGGAATCTATTGGTGGTCTTAGAATGGCCAGAATTAGTCTCTATGTTGAAATCCGATTCACCAACTTTTGCCAAAAATTTGAGTTTTTCTTTATGCTTTCCACGACTACTAGCCCTTGTTTTCGTGCTTGTTCATGCTCCATATATATCCTTGAATGAATTAGGGTTATAAAAACAACATGTATCTTTGAAGTTTTTGAAGATTTGATCTCATTCTTCTTTTGTATGATTTGTTTCAAAATTAGGCCAAATCACGCCACTCTTGCTCCAATCACCCTTGATACGAATTGATCCTGCTATGCCAACATAATTAGATTTGGATTCTATCAAAAAATCAGATCAAAACAAATCTTTGCTATTATTTGTCATTTATTTGATTTAATTTGAATTTTTAATAATAAAAAATCAAAATAAAATAAATAATGAAGGAAATAACATGTGGGTACGTAATTGGGTCGTGGACCATGTTATGAGTGAGGTGCAAGCATAAAAAGTTAGGCCCATTTGGCAAAAAATGCAATTTTAACCCTAGATATGTGTTATTGGACTTTTTAGAAATTTTAGGATGTCTCCTAAACCACCCTTTTGGTCTCATCTCAATTGGGTCTTCCATGTTCATGTAAGAAGCTTTGACCTAAACAATATTTTTGTTGACTTTTCAAAAGGACCTATATGTAGAAATTCATATCTTTTTGTGAGTGAATATTTTGAACTTGAGGGATGAAGATGAATTGTAGGGAATTTCATCCTCTTAAAAATGATCCTTGGATGGAAAATTTCTAATAAAGTATGAGGAAGTTATGCTTGGTCAAAGTTTGGTTGACTTTTCCTAAGAAACCCTAATTTAGCAACTTTTGAGTTTTGATGAATTAGGAGCATTCCTTGAGGTATCATGATCAACCCCTGATCAAATGATGAAAGTTAATTCAAAATGTTGATGTTGACCAAATATTTTGAGGTTTGACTGTGTGTGGGCCACAATTGACTTTTGACCTAATACAGTAGATTCTCAAGCATTTGAGCAGTTGACTGAGCAAACTTCTTGTGCAAGGTATGAGATTTGACATGGATGACCTTGAGATCATATTAGGACCATGGAAAGCATTTGAGGCCTTTGGAGTACACACATCCTGATGAAAATGGAAACCCTAATTTGAGACACATTGCCTTAAGAGAGAGTTTGTCTAGTCAACTCTTGGGCAACCTTGAGAAAATTAAGGATCTCAATGGGCATGTGCTGAGTAAAATGAGAGGGCAAAATTTGGGGTACAACAACGGTTTTTCTTGCCCTAAGCTTCATTTGAGGTCTTATGTCCAGAAGATCCAACCACACACACCCGATATGAAGTTATGGGTGCATTTCTTTCAAGAGAGCCTATCTGGGACAATATTGGAATGACTCTATCAACTAGAAGGGACCAATATCCGTACCTGGGAAGACTTGGTTACTGATTTCTACAAACAATACCAATACAATGGTGATCTTGCACCAACCCGTATGCAATTACAGAGTATGACCATGGGCTCTAACGAAGGCTTCAAAGAGTATGCCCAGAAATGGAGAGATCTCCCACCGTATTACACTAAGGCTAAACCGAAAGCTACTCCTCATTGTTTTAACTATTAATATAGATATGATTTCCTTCTCAGAAACCCAAGTTTGTTAAGAACTCTAGGAGATCTAACAAGAAATGACCCAGAAATATGTGGGTACCTAAGGATACGATAATTTATGTTGCATATCTCCTTTGCACCCAAGTTGAAACACCAGTCATGGTACCTAGACTCTAGGTGCTTGTGACACATGACTAGAAGAAAGCATATGTTCCAAAGCTTGAAACTTAAGCCTGGTGGCGTTGGGGGTTTCAAAGGTGATCAAAAAGGGAATATCCTAAACTCCAGAATAGTAGGTAATAATAGTCTCCCCTCTATTACTAATGTTTTACTTGTTTATAGATTAATACATAATATATTGTCCATAAGTCAATTAAGTGCCAATCGTTATGATATAATCTTTAATCAAAAGTCCCGTAAAGCTGTAAGTTAGAAGGGTGGATCTATTCTTTTCAATGGAAAGAGGAAGAACAACATCTATAAGATTATACTTTTTTATCTTAAAGAACAAAATTTTAAGTGCCTCATTTTTGTTAATGAAGAGCAATGGGTATGACATAGACGTTTGAGCCATGTTAGCATGAGAAAAATTTCTCAACTAAATAAGCTTGATTTTGTTATAGGCCTTCCTAACTCAAAGTTTTCTTCAGATTCTCTTTATGAAGCATGTGAGAAAGGAAAGTTTTCAAAAACTTCTTTCAAATCAAAGAGTGTTGTTTCTACCTATATGCCTATGGAACTCTTGAATATTGACCTCTTTGGACCAGTAAAAACCACTTCTGTCAATGGAAAGAAATATGGATTAGTCAACTGTTGGTGACTACAATAAATGGACATGGGTTAAGTTTCTCAAACATAAGGATAAGTCACATAAAATGATAAATCAGAAGTTGTTGAAGTTTAGATTCCTCTGAGGAAGCACATATAAAGATCTTCACATTATGAAGAATTTATTCTCGGTGACAAGACTGAACCAGTTAGAACCAGATCCTCATTCAAACCTTCTGAAGAGACGCTTCTAGGTTTGATGTCTCTCATAGAACCTACATATATTAATGAAGCACTTCTAGACACATAATGGATTTTGGCAATGGAAGAAGAACTCAATCAATTCTCTATAAATGATGTGTGGGATCTTGTGCCCATACCTAAAGGTACTCATGTTATTGGAACCAAGTGGGTCTTTAGAAACAAGCTCAATAAGATAGGATAAGTGGTAAGAAACAAGGCTAGACTGGTAGCACAAGGTTATATTCAGTAAGAAGGAATTGACTATACAGAAACCTTTTCACTAGTGGCCAAGTTAGAGTCTATTTGTCTCTTAATTTATTTTGCTGCTAATCATAACACCATATTGTATCATATGGATGTTAATAATGCATTTATGAATGGTTACATTACTGAAGAAGTGTATGTACACCAACCTCGTGGTTTTCAAAATCATAAAAATCTATATTTTTTTCAAACTTAAGAAATTCTTGTATTGTCTGAAACAATCTCCCAGAGCTTGGTATGAAAGACTAAGCAAATTTATTTTAGAAAATAATTTAACTAGTGGAAAAGTGGATACTATTTTGTTCTATAAAACATTAAAAAAATGATATTCTAGCAGTTCAACTATATGTTGATGATATTATATTTGGTTCTGCTAATGCTACCTTCTGCAATGAGTTTGCTAAGTCTATGTGGGCTGAGTTTGAGATGAGTCTGATGGGAGAACTCAAGTTATTTATGGGAATCCATATTAACCAAAACCCATAAGAGACTTATATCCATCATAGCAAGTACACCAAAGAACTTCTGAAGAAATTTGACATGTCAGAATGCAAGACAACCAAGACTCCAATGCATCCTACGTGTATTCTGGAGAAGGATCAGGTAAGCAATAAGGTAGATACGAAGTTGTATAGAGGTATGATTGGTTCTATATTATATTTGGCTACTTTTAGACCTGACATTTTATTTAGTGTCTGCTTATGTGCTGGCTTCCAATCATATCCTAGAGAATCACACTTAACAGTTGTTAAGAAGATTTTTAGGTATTTGAAAGGTACTACTAATCTTGGTTTGTATTATAGAGAATCAAGTGAATACAAGTTAGTAGGTTATTATGATGCTGATTGCACTAAAGATAGACTAGAGAGAAAAAGCATTTCTGGAAGTTGTCAGTTTCTAGGAGATAATTTGATCTCATGGTCCATCAAAAGGTTATTAACTATTGCATTATCAACTGCAGAAGCTTAGTATATTGTAGCTTCTGGATATGGCACTCAGATCCTCTGGATGAAAAGGCAACTAGAAGACTTCCAGATATATGAGAGTAACGTTCCTATTCTCCGTGATAATACTTCTGCTATATGTTTATCTAAGAATCCCATTTTACATTCTAGAGTTAAGCATATTGATAAACATAACTTTATACGAGACTATGTTCAGAAGATAATTTTAAATTTTAAATTTATATATAAAGACCATCAAGGGTAAATATCTTTACAAAACCCTTTGCTGGAGATAGATTTGTTTTCATTCAAGAAAACTTAAAAATGGTAATTTGTACAGAATGAAAAAGATGGAAATCTCAAAATGGTTATTTCTCATAACGTTATAACGAGATTATGATATGGTGTGTGTTTATGAGGTGTGAGTCTTCAGAAATGAGAAGATCTCATGTATCAAAAACATCCTAGGTCAGAACCTTTCCTTTTGGAAAATTTCATGTCTTCTAGACTCTAAAGAGTTTACTTCATTAATATATATCATGCAAGCGAAAGGTCTGTGATTCAAATTAAGACAACCGTCTTTGCTTGTAACTCGTTAAACGCATGATATGACGCATTAGGAGAAGTAATTGTTTTTTGGATTAGGTCAAATCTTTTCATTTTCCTTTTGTGAGACTATTTGCACCATTAAAAATATTTTTAATCGTTGCAAAGTTTCATTTAAACCAACTCACCCTCACTTCACACACTTTTGCAACTGCTATCTCACACTTTCTCTCTTTCAAGCCCTAAGTTTTCTCTGTAACCCAAAACCCTCTTGTTCGTGTTCACTATGGCTACTCGACAACAATCTTCAATGGATCAGTAATAAGTTTCAATATCTTCATCAACATTTCATCAACAATAGGATCCAAATATTCGTATATCTACTTTTGTTAACGAGTTGAAGGTTATCTCTGAATTGATCGTAGATTTTGAGAACCTCAAAGCTAATGGGTTTGATTTCTATACTAAACTGGAAACTCAAGGTTGGGAAAGCTACTTCAATAGCTTGAAAGGTCCAGTTTATCCTGAACTGGTTAAGGATTTTTTGATACATGCTATTGTATCATTAAGTGGTCATATATTTTCAAATGTTATGGGAGAGAAGATCAGTATTATTGACAAAAGGTGTTATAATACGTCTACCATTTTGGAAAATCTGACTGAATTTGCTATTGAGGTTTTTCAAGATGGAAAGTATTCACAAAATTTTAAGAGTCTTCACAACCATTTGAGAATTTTGTTTAGAATTAT
Organism: Vicia faba; assembly: GCA_948472305.1. Lineage (NCBI taxonomy): Eukaryota > Viridiplantae > Streptophyta > Magnoliopsida > Fabales > Fabaceae > Vicia > Vicia faba. The sequence goes on from OX451740.1 coordinate 674,198,631, forward strand.
CTTGGATTGCATGCATCACTTCCGTTCCAGCAATCTTGTTCAATTACTTGGGAGATATTATCAATGAGACTATAGATAATGGTTTTAAACCCAGAAAATGGATTCCTATTTCTGACATCTTGGTGGAAATTAAGCTTGTGGAATATCTGGATTTTCAATAGGAGTTGGCTATAGAGATTGGCGCTCCCCCAGATGCCATAAATCTGAAGAACATGACCTTAATTTCTGAAGTCACTGTTCTTCCAGATGTTTTTTTATAAAACTTATATCTCTTCCAGAATATTTTTTTGGAAGAATTTCATGCATTTAACCTTGTAAGGTTTCTAGAATTCATTCCAATTTCAACGAGTGCTATTAATTAGGAAAAAAGCTCAGAAGCACCTTCTGCGTCTGCCAGAAGAAAGAGAAAAGTCTCTAAGAAGAAGACTGGTGATGGTCCGTCTAAGAAGCCTAAAACTTCTAAGTTTGCTAGAAGATCTCTGGAAAACATTCCAGAAACTAGTGTTGTAGGCTTTGGAAGTCCCAAGGTTTCCAAATTATTTCTATGCCTCAATCATCTGAAACTATCTTTTCATAAACCAACCCCACCATTACCACTTTCATTGATACCAGTAAGTTTACTGTAGATAATTCTTTACTTAGATTCGCTTTTGCTAATTCATTTATCCCCTCTTCGACTCAAACCTCTTTTTCACCACCTCTACCTCCTGTTTCCACACTTGGAACAGAGAAAGCCCCCAACCAAAAAAAACCAAATCCAACAGAAGTTTCTAATTATGATCCTCTACCATCTCCTATAAATCTAAACTTTTCTGAAGATACTTCTTCAAGAATCTCAAAAGTTGTAACCATTCCACTTAACCCTACACCACAATTGTTCATCCAACACCCATAGATGTATAATATACATTTTGAATATAAGTATTTGGATCGAATTTGCTCCTTGGTGGATACTTGCACCTTTTGTGAGAATCTTGATGAAAGTAATTCCCTATGGAATGACTTCATAAGATGGCTAGTTTCCAGCTCCACATAACTATAGTTCTTCTATTTCAAAGATGCTATAAGAAAGCTTAATGCGAGTGTACCATAAGTTGAACTTCCCTTGGTAGTTTATGACTAAGAGATTCAACCTTCTGAGAAGACTCTTGAGATTGGTACTTCTGGATAAGTAAAGAATTTTTCTTCTAAATATTTGCCTCTGGTGCTTAAGGAAACTTTGGAAGAGATCTGAAGAGTGAATGCAATTTTCAGACAATGTTTGGATATATAGGATCAACACTTTAAGGAACAAGCTGTGACCAACTATGTGATTACCAAAATACTGCAAGATATCATTGCAAGATTTCCTCCTCCGCCTCGACCTAAACCTTAGACTTTTTTTTACCTTTTGGTTTTAGAACTTAGTTTTAATTCTATTTTTTGGAAATCTATACTTTATCTGATTTATTAAATGAAGTTCTGGTTTTTAAAAAAAATCTTTTAAGTCTTATTTATTTCTGACAAAGGGGGACAGAGTAGATGATTTTGCTATACGTATTTCTCATATACTGATCTTATACAAGTTCTGATATTGTATGCTTATAACATTGTTTGTCTCATCAGGAACTTTGAGAAAGTTCATTGAATTTTTCTAAATAGGCAAATTTAGAAACTTTGAAGAGATATTGTGTTTTGATATCCATAAGTCATGTTAACCAGACCTCTATTTAAAAGATCCAACTAGACTATGATACACCAACCAAACTCAGATACTTCAATATGTTATGATCACGCCAAGATTTGAGATAATGAACCAAAAATTTCTATTAAAACTAATAACAAAAAAGACATCTCTACTCAGACTCTGATGGTGTTTTTAATCAGGCATTCTTTTCATACTCTGATAGTGTGTAATAAGGAAAGTATTCCTTTCATGATGATTAAAGTGTTTTATACATCAAAATTATTTTATAATTCTTGAACTCATGGGGAGCCTCTGAACAAGCTGAGATAAGTTTTAAGAGTATATAACTCAGGGGAGGGGGGGGGGAGCTTTTTAGCTAACTTTGAAATGTTTTATGTGATTAAACCTATAAAAATTGTTCATCAAAGTACATGGTCTTGTCATCATCAAAAATAAGAAAATTGTAAGAACAAAATTTGGTTTCGCATCTGACCTTTAGTTTTGACGACAATAATACATTGTTTCTTAGAGAACAAATTTGTACCCTAATGGCTTTGTCTAGAATTTAGATTTTTCTAACAGGCTCTAACTCTGATATAATGGTGTGTGGTGTCATTAGTTTCTAGAATCAACACACTCTAATTATGGAGAGATACAAAGTACGCGTTATAATAAATTATCAAGTTATATAATGCTTATAAACAACGGTTCTGATGAACGCTAGTCTAAAAGCTTCTGACTTTGACTTTGATGGAAGAGCTTCTGAATACTTTTCAAGCTATGGTGATTATGAATTGTTAACATATGAGGTTCTGAAGACCAAGCTCTGAAGACTCTGAAGACAAGTTTCTGTTGAACAAGTTCTTAAGACTCTGAAGACAAGGTTCTGAAGACTCTTATTCTACTTTTGATCCTTCTAAGAATGATTCATCAATACATATTCTGAAGCCTATGAATATTATAAGATAAGATTAAAAAGGTTTTACGTGAGTGAATAATACATGGTACACAATAAAATATTCCTCCCACAACTCTGATTTTGTGGCACAAGGACAATACTATGGTACAATATTGTCTACTACTCTCACTGACCGTCATGCAAGAATACAAATGGAATTTGGATTCCCATTCTACCCTCTAACAAATATTTCTTTGGCTATATAAATAAGACTTGGAAGAATGGAAAACAACTTTTGCTCTAGAACTTTGCAAGATCTGCTAACATTTTACCTAAGAACTTTTCACGTGAAATCTCAAACGTAAATATTTCATCTTTGTGTAAAGAGTTGTAAAGCAAGGAACTTTTGTTCATATACTTTTTAGAAACAATTTTGTGTTTATCACTATATTTCAACTTGTGTGATTTTCTTTCTTAGAAGCATCTTTGTAAACACACCTTTTATATCTTAAATTTTGAGTTGATTGCTCCTTGAGAGACTAGGGTATAGTAAGAATTTCTAAAGAAGACATTAACGGGTAGTCTTTGTGGTTGCAATCAGTTTGGTTATAGTGGATTAAGTCCTTATTGATCAGGAAAAATCATCCTGGTGGGTGGACTGGATTAACTTCGTTAACAGTGAACCATGATAAAAATAATTGTGTTTATTTATTTTTGTTCTTGTTTCGTCTTTGATTATGTTGGGAAAAAAATGTTCAAAACTAGAAAACCCAATTTAAACCCCCTTTCTTGTGTTTCCCGTACCTTCAACCAGTCCATGCATCTATTATCCTTTCCAACACCACACCAGGTTTGACCATTTCTCCGTCTTCACCCTTGATATGTTTAGTGCTTACTGCGGGTTTGAGCCAACTTCTCACATTTTTTTGTAATGTGATATCAACAAAGTAATGTGCAAGATGTCAAAAACACATTTCCCACCTAATTCATTAGTGAGGTTTCTCGATCTGGGATAATTACCTTCGACATGTTTTCTTGGTCCTTCAATAAGGTCTTGCACATTTCCAATGCCCATGTAGCATTGCCCTCTTTTTCGGATTCCAAAAATGCAAATCCCATTAAAAAGTATTCTATGTAGATGTAACACCAACAATTTACAAAAGCGGAAGCCCATACTTGTTGGTCTTATATGTTGAATCAATTATGAGAATGGTGGTGTTGTACCCCAAAATTTTTCCTCTCATGTTTTCCAAGGTTTTTCTCTTATATGGGTGGTCACAAACACTTGATTAAAGAAAAATAAATTTTTTGAAGATAAACAAGGTGTCTTCGATTGGCTTTGAGACAAGGTGTTTTCGATTGGCGTCTGAGCAATTTGTTTTTCGATTGGCATCTGGACAAGGAGCTTCGATTGGGCATCTAAAACCCTTCGATCAGACTTTGGTCCGTGAGTTTTTGATTGGGCACTGGGCCTCCTTAGATCAAGATAAGTTCACAAAGTCTTCGATTGGACACTGGGCTTCCTTCGATCAAGTTAAGTTCACAAGGCTTCAACTGTGCAAGGCAAGAACCCCCTACAATTTTGTTTTGATTCACAAGGGCAAATGCTTCCTCTGTGCTTGCTTTCAATGCACAAGGCCAAGACCCTTTCAACTGGATTTTGATTCACAGAGAAATGACCTCCTCATGCTAACACCCACAAGGCATTGGCTTCCTTTGTGCTAGTTTCGATTGGGCAATAGTTCCCTTCGAAACTGCTTGCGTCAACTCTATCTCTAAACGTTTCAGCACATGATTGCCACATTATGAGCACACATTGGTGACGCATTCGAAGAATGCACGAGGCATGCATGCGTGCTATTCGAAAGACACACAAAAGGGCCATTCGAAGGATGTACAACAGTTCCATTTGAAGGAAGTAACAAAAGGTCCATTCAAATAAGCATGCAGAAGGTCCATTCGAAGGGTACACAAGAGGTCCATTCGAAGGAAGTAACTCAGAGTCAATCGAAGGGCAAGACTTGGAGGCATTTGAAGGAGTTAGGGATTGAAACGTGTCCAGGTTCATTCAAAACCCAAAAGGGTAGGAAATCATCAAAAATGACAACTTTTCAAATACTTGATCTTTGATTTCAAAGTCATGGTTAATGGCTGATATCTTTTGATTCTACTTTCAAAGCCATAGTTAATGGTTGTCCCTTGCCATTTCCATGCATATCACACTTCTATAAATACAAGGCCTAGGACACATTGCAGAGGGACACGAAAAAGAGGGCGGAGGAAAAAACCATTGGGAACACACATACACTACATCAAACAGAAGCATTCTTGCCCATACAAGCATTAGCCAGACGAAAACCTTGCATCCAGGAGTCTACACCAACCCCTAAGCAAGCAACTCCACACCCAGAAGTGCCAAATAGAAGCCTCCCACTGTTGGTAAGAATTGGCAAAAGACCAAACTTTACATTTGCATGATATATTAACACTTGTAATGCATTCGATTTGTATTCAAGATTAAGGACCTGGGTTCGACACCCAGGTCTGCATTTGTTTTGTTTTTAACACTTCTTGCAGATCCATCATGAATAGACCAACGCACACAGGATCGAAGGACCTGGGTTCGATACCCAGGTCCTGCATCTTTGTTTTTCTAACATATCTTTGAGGATTCAGTGCGCTCACAGGTGATCCATCAGGCCTTTTCAACAATGCCCTATGGATCGAAAGCCACATCCTTTCACTAGATCAAAGCGTAACATCCTTTCACTGGATCAAAGGGTAACATTCTTTCACTGGATCGAAGGATGACAATCTTCCCCTAGATCAAAAGACACCTTCCTCTGAATCGAAAGTCTCCCATTTCTCCCTGGATCGAAGGGTAACATTCTTTCACTGGATCGAAGGATGGCCATCTTCCCCTGGATCAAAAGACACCTTCCTCTGAATTGAAAGTCTTCCATTTCTCCCTGGATCGAAGGATGCCCCCTTTGTATTTTTATTTTTGTTTTCGTTATTTCTTTATTAACTTTATCATTTGAATCAACTTTAAATTAAAAAATCACAAGAAAACATTAGGTTAGTGTTTTATTAATCAAATTAATTTTGTAAACAAATTAATTAATTATTTTAACCTTTTCTTGAAATTAAAATTAAATAGACTTAGGTTGTATTTTCTTAAAATAAACAAAACCAAAAAAGATTTTCTTGTTTACTTAGAAATTTTTAGGGTTTTAGACGTATTTTTCCCAATTCGCGCGCGTTCATATATTTCTTTTCTATTATTATTATTTTTTCATATTTTTGTATCTGCTGATGGAATGTAATAGATTAAAATAAGACTTTATCGCTTTATTTATTTTTCCCCATTTGAACATGTAATTACCCCCTCCCGGAAGCACTGTAATAACGTAGGATTTAACTTTCCGCACTTTAAATTTCTACAATATATATTAACTGCTTAGATGTATGACTAATAGGATTGCATAACAAGAGCCTAATAACTAAATGCTATCAAACTTATATTCAAAGATAAATAAACTGAATTGAATCAATTGCACATATACACCCTAGGGTATCCCACTTCGGTTGCCTTCGGAAAATAGTCATAATTCTCGAAATGTGAGAGGTTTTAGTGGCTATCCTCTAGTTCAAAAAGATCATTAGTCCCTCGATGACCCGCTCGACATTGCCTCGATAAAAATATAATCTTAGAACCTTAGGGTGACTACTAAAGCTTCTTGCCCAGTTGCATTTGTGACTGTAAAACGTCCATTCGAATGTCCCTCTTACATCCAACGATAGGTAAACCTACTCACTAATAGTAGGATAACACTGTCTAAAGGATAGGAGGAAAAGAAAAAACCTTTTCGAGTACAAGTAGATAGGTGTTAGATGCTTGCTCAAATAAAATAAACTTTTTACACTTACACATTTCAAAACACTTTCAAAAACATTCGCTTTGTCAACACTCTTGAGGACTGATACAAGAGTTATCATAAAGAGAATCGCCACACTAAGGCATTTTCAAAACTACTTTTTCAAAGCACAAAGCACAAGGTATTTCAAAAATTAGCTAAGCATCTAAGAGCCTGTAGAAAACTACGGATGGAAAGGGTTCTAACACCTTCCCTTTCCATAACCTATCCCCCTTACTCAGAAATTTCTCGAAAAGGTCTTTTTCTGTTCTTTTCACCCTTTCCTTAAATTATATAAAAGAAAAGTCGTGGAGACTCTTGCTTACCAAAACATTTGTGAACATAAATTCAAAACCAGTATAACAGTCGGTTCAGCCACCGTATTACAGAACTGGCGACTCTGCTGGGGAAAATATCAAAAGTGGAGTTACCTTAGAGTCTAGTTCATTTTAAATTACTTTACCTTGTATGCTTTGAGCGCTTGTTGGGGTTATTTGTTAAAGATCCTACCCCCAGATTTGAGGCACCTTTTAGGTAAGTAGCAATAAATCATGGAAGCTGTACGACGTATACTGAGATGGACGAAGTGATAGCTACATTAGCGTGATACTCTGGCTTGTACTAATGTTCCTTGAGTCAGTCAAGGATAACATTAGGCTTCCTTATAGTGTCATTAAGCGCTAACTGACCTTTAGAACCTTTAATTGACTCATCCTAAGCCATTAGAAAGTAGTGAGATGGCCGACTTTGGTTCCGACTGAAGATTGGTTGATACTCAATACCACACTCATTGAGACTAGACTTTTGGGATATTCTGGCCATAATACTTAGGTGCTTGAGCTAGAACAATGCCTAAAAGAAAAGTTAATGATATGAGACTCCATAGAACCCAGTTACTATTAATAGGACAAGTTGAGCCAACTGAAACTTCAAGAGGGTACTTACTTATGGAATCCATGCAAGCATAAACCTAAGGATACTTGTGTGACTTGTTTGCTTTCATTATCTAACGACTGGAATTCATTACAGGGATTTATTTGTACTCCTTGCAGGATTTGTTTGTAGTCATTATCCAAATAATTTGGAAGACATACTTGTCTTCATCGCTCTACATTTTTTGCTTAATGCATATCATACACCTCATAGCATCATACCATAACATTTCCTTAACCATTTCAAGGATCTCAAGGGCCTGTGATGCAGGTTAGATGTCTAGAAAGGGGAAAGGGGATTTATTTTCCTCTAGTCAATGCCGTCAAAGGACCAAAACACAATGACTTGAGACAGGGGCTTTGACCCACTCGATATGGTGAGCTCGTTTCTCAAGGAAGGACATTTAACAATACAAAGTTCTTCTGTCAAAGCTGTAGTCAAAATTCAACTTTTGACATTTTCTTGTGTTTACCCCGCGAGATCCTTGAAAACATCGCATAAGCATACCATACATGACATTGCATATCAGGTATTTTAAGACAGGTTTCTTATCTTTTTGCTGTTTATTTCAGCAAAAGAGATGGCTCTTGAACAGACAGTAAAAGACCTTAAAGCTCAAAATGCTCAGTTTTAGTAGATGTTTCTGGCTCTGGCATAGGGGCAAGCAAATCTAAAAAATATGATCATCAAAGAGAAGAAGAAAAAGGCGAAGAAACCGGCTGGTGTCTTGAATTTGGGAAGAAGACTTAAAAGACCAACCAAGAGAGCTATAGATCTCTCAACTCCTTCAAATGAGGGGGACAATCATGAAGATGATAATAACCCAGGGACTGATGAATATGAAGCTAATTACTCTGAGGAATAATATCCTTCTGCTGATAATAAATACAAACAGCTGGAGGATCGTCTCAATGATATGGAGATTCAACAGATACCTGGCTTGGACTTTGAAGAATTAGGGTTGGTTTCTGGGGTGGTCATCACACCAAAATTCAAGGTTCCCACCTTTGCTAAATATGATGGGGTCTCTTGTCCTAAACTTCAATTGAGATCATACGTCAGAAAAACCCAGCCTCACACTACTGACCGAAAGCTATGAGTCTATTTCTTCCAAGAGAGTTTGGCCAGCACTCAATTGGAGTGGTTCTACCAGTTAGAAGGAACCGAAATTCATACCTTGGAATACTTGGCTGCTGCTTTCTACAGGCATTACCGATATAATGCTAACCTCGCTCAAACCTGTACACAATTGCAAAGTATGTCTATGGGTTCCGGCGAAGGTTTCAAATATTACGCCCAAAAATGGAGGGACCTTGCAGGGAGAGTCCAACCTCCCCTGTCTAATAGGGATCTGGTTGACATGTTCTTGGGCACTTTGTCTGGTCCATTCTTCAACCACTTGATTGGAAGTTCTTCGGCTGGGTTCACCGAGCTGATACTGACAGGTGAAAGAGTCGAAAGCGGTATTAAGAGTGGGAAGATTCCAATGGCTGTACCTTCTAATGCTGAGAAGAAGCTATTCAGTGGTAAGAAGGAAGCTAATGCTGTATATGGCCAGGAGAGACGTGCTAGATTTAACCACAACCCATCTGTGGGGGCAGTACTGGTCTCTAATCCTACGTCTATGCAGCAACATCAACTAGGGAATCAACGTAAAGAGGCCGCGCCTAAGAGATAATTCACCAAAATCAACATGTCACTAGCTCAAGTGTTACAACACATGTTGAGAGCAGGATTGATTACGTTAAAGGCTCCTTTATAGAATCCTAACACATCTGCTCCTAGCTACCACCCCGCCGAAAGGTGTGCATACCATTCAGATAGTCCTGGACATGATACAAATGGCTGCTGGGCTCTGAAGAACAAAATTCAGGATATGATTGACTCCAAGGAGATTGAATTCGACCCTCTAGAGACTCACCACGTGATCACTGCTCCTAGGCCAAATCATTGAGAGCGTCTAGTTCATTTGTGATTTTTCATTTGTAATTTCCTTTGCTTATTCAAACAATTACTATCATGTCAAACTTTGGCTTACCCATTAATGCATTACATATGTTTGTTTTGAATTATGTCATTTTCATTATATTTAAACTGCTTTCTTACTTCCTTTTTATGATATTCAACTCTCAATTAGAAGTTGTAAGCTTTCAGAGGGAGGATGACGAAAACGATACCACAATCTCTACAGTATGCTTTTAAACAGACCATGCTGACGATATACATGCGTTGTTTCAAATCCTAAACAATGGAGTTATAAGGAAGATAATCCCTAGTCAACCCCTTTGAGCCTAAGAAGTAGGAGTTTTTCTTTTCATACAAATTAAAACCCTTAATCATAACCCGGGGCTGGGTAGCTTTCTCAGTTAATTCAGAGGTGCATTCAGTCGCAAGCTCATACACGACAAATAGTGTAGAAGATGCCTTCCAAAAGATGGTGATGGTTCCACATAATCATCAAGACATACAATCATTATCTCTCGAGAGAAAAGCCCGCTAAGTCAAAACCTATGAAGGAGACTTAGGAAAAAACTTGGGGCATCTCGCTGACTGTAATCACAAAAGAAACAGTTCAGGCAAAAGCAGAGATAACAAAATAAAAATAAGAGGTCCTATAAATCCTCAACAAAAAATAAAAGGTCACCAAAATGACTGCCTTCTCAAATGAACGTTCAATTCCTGAACCATCACTAAGTATTAGAGCAAAGATCCCAGACTCAATTGGGATCTAAACTCACAATTAGCTGAGCATAGGATTGAAGAACATCACGAAGAACGGGTTGGGTACAAATAAAATTTGAGCCTTTATCCTTTGTTTCTCGAACCATAAACCAGGCCACGTTATAACCCTTAAACGTCCTAGCTGAAGCATGGGTTAGTTCGAAAGCATACTGTTACGAAAGGTATCCAGACTCCTGTAAGGTTTTCTATAAATCCTGAGCTGATATCACACTCTTACAAATTTTGTTTGTTTTACTAAAAATGAATTTTCAAACTTCAAGACAGACATAAGATTTGCATTTTTTAAAAAACACCATTGCTTGCATATGACTATTTGTTCAAACAGCAGAGAAATTCACAGACGAATATTCAATGAACGAAAATCCTCTAAATGAACAAAATCACCTCAGATGGAAAGACATTTCCAGAAACAAACCTTCCATAATCAAGGGGCGTAGCATGGTGTCCAACTGGTCTGGGGCAGTCAAGTCAAGGTTCAAGGAATCTCTCAAAAATGCCAAATAGCCAGGGGAAGATCTCCATCTGAATCACTTGGGGCATTGGACATGAATTCCAGCAACGAATCCTGTATGATCAAACAAACATCTTCTAACAGTGTGGCAATACTTACTACTATGGACAATGACAATTCTCCGTACTCGGTGAACATGGACATAGTCGGAAAATACTACACATGAATAAAGACCCGCTAGGTTGGCTGGCCTAGGAAAAAATAAGGGCATCCCGGTGAACCAAAAGGGTTCGGGAAAAAATTAGGGATATACATATGAAAAAAATCTGTACACTCGGCAAGTCGAAAACCTGAAAAGGCGGCTTAGGAAAAAAAGAGTATCCCAATGGACCGAAAAAATGAAAGGACAGTATAGGCAAAAGTTAGGGATTAAAGCGTACGGCTATATCCCATCATCTCGTCACTTGTCTATTAGTAGAAGACTTATCACCCTGATCAACATCTACTCGAGACTCCAAGAGTTGGGATAACATTCAAACCATCCACAAAAGCCCGCAGATACTTTCTTCAGCAGGTACAGAGGCAGGGGCATCCTACTATAAAGTCAATGCCATATCCTTAGCATACAACCTAATGATATCAGGTGTTCTTATATCCCCGTCGGAGAAAAATTTCCAATTAATTACCCGACATCTCAAGGAATTCCTTAGCCTGGTTCATAAGCCTTTCAGAATTCCTCAACAGGATCTCACAAAATCCCCAAGCGTATTATGGATTTTCCCTTCCCCAATGGATTTCTTCTCAAAACAACAAAACAAGAATTCCCGGCGGAAACATTCTAAATAAAGCAGACTTTCTTCTAGAAACGATTCAGGTACGATCAGAGACGGATGTCATTCTGACACTTATTTCAAGGCATCTTCTAAAAATAGTTCAGGTATGATCTAGAGAAGGATGTCATCTTGATACTTATTCAGATCATCTTCTAGAAACGATGCAGATACAATCTAGAGACGGATGTCATTCTGACACTTATTTCAACGCATCTTCTAAAAACAGTTCAGGTATGATCCAGAGACAGATGTCATCCTGACACTTATTTCAGATCATCTTCTAAAAACAGTTCAGGTACGATCCAGAGATGGATGTCATCCTGATACTTATCCAGATCATCTTCTAGAAATGGTTCAAATACGATCCAGAGACGGATGTCATCCTGATACTTATTCTAGACTATCTTATAGCAACAATTCAGGAACGATCCAGAGACGGATGTCATCCTGATACTTATTCAAATCATCTTCTAAAAACGGTTCAGGTACGATCCAGAGACGGATGTCATCCTGATACTTATTCAACACATCTCCAGATACAATCATGACATAGATTCACTCTGACAATCCTCAAACAGTGCATAGAGTTTTATCTTCACCAATGGAGTTTATTTCTCTAACAACAGAAGTTCATCTCCTAGCATTTTAACTTCAAAAATGAAGACCTAAATTCTTCCCCCCCAGCAACAATCAGAGATTTATTTTCCCTAATTCAACAATACAACAATGGAACAACTGACACGTTCATACATTGCATTCATACATCCTTTCTACAAACATCATAGCATATGCAGCACAAATGCGTATAACACAATCTCATTTATTTTGAGAGCATCATGCAATTCATACATTAGACATCACATGAAACGGACTTTACCTTTCCAGGTTGAGTTTGCAGAAAGACAAACACTGTCAACCTATACAGTAGGTCAAAGATTAATGCCCAGAACCAGACGGGGAAACTATCTACGCGACCAAGTGGTATGAACTCCTGGAACAAGACGGGTTTACTAACAAATACAGCAGGCCACAGATTAATGCCCGAAACCGGACGGGGAAACTATCTATGTGACCAATGTTGCCAAGTCCAAGATTAATACCTGTAACAAGCAAGGAAAACTATCTGTGGACGATCGATTGTAGATTAATACCTGTAACAAGCCAGAAAAACTATCTACATGAGGAGATTGAAGATTAATACCTGTAACAAGCCAGGAAAACTATCTTTCTTTCCCAAGTCAGAGATTAACACCTGTAAAAATCTAGGACAACTATCTCAGTGATCGAGAATTTCAAGTTCCAGATTAATACCTGTAACTAGCCAGGAGAATTATCTGTGGACGATCGATTGTAGATTAATACCTATAACAAGCCAAGAAAACTATCTTTCTTTCTCAAGTCAGAGATTAATACCTGTAACAAGCCAGGACAAATTGTTAGAACATAGTTTGATTCTACAACCCTTGAGTAAAGTTTTGATGATAAAAAATACAAAGAATAAAATTATTTCTAAGGTATATACAAAGAACAATTATGCTTCTGAAAATTATGCTATGTATATGCAGAAGCTCTGATGGAATCAGCATCAGAATAGAAGCTACATCAGAAGATCAGCAACCTATGTTACACGTTGAAACATTGAAGTTTGATGACCAGAATCTGCGCCTAATCAAATACACTCTGACTCTGATCAAAGACATCTTTTCCAAGTCATCTACACTCTGAAGCGTTATCAGCAGATACAACAAAGAAGATTCTGAAGCGTTACTACGCATTCAAGACTGAATTAAATGCTAACGACTTTCTTCAGACAAAGATCTTCTACAAAAGGAAAGTGAATTATTGTGATCGGTGGATCTGGAACTTACTATTTAACGCTGGTTTGCGAAATGTCGCGGTAAGAAAAAGTCGCCACCGTCTTTTATTTTCTCCAAATGGAAAGGACAAAAGCACAGAAAAATTCCTTATAGAGATTGCTCTCGGTTCGGGAGGTAGGTTATAGAAAGGGAAGGTGTTAGCACCCTTTCTATCCATGGTTATCCATGGGCTCTTAGATACTTGCTCATTTGTGTTTTCAAAAATGGTTTGTTTGCTTTTCAACTGTGGGTTTAAAAAGTTTCTTTGAAAATTTCAGTTCGACTCTTGTATCGGTCCTCAAGAGTGTTTGAAAAAATGCTTTCGAAAGCTTTTTGAAAATGTGTTGGTGTGAAAAGTATTTTTGAATTTGTTTTTGAATTTAGAGCAAGTATCTAGAGTCGTCTACCTACCCTAAGGAATTCGTCTGTGTAAATATCCTTTAAAGTAGTGCCATCCCACCATTGAGAGGTAGGTAGCACCACCGTTGGAGGTGTTCGGGTCAATTCGAGGTTCGGGACATGGTGATCACCAGAGCAATAGGAAGACACCTTAGAAGCTACCCTCATGCCAGGTTCCCGGATCATGAGGACTTACTAAGACATCCTCTACTCGACGATCACCTTTCGAGGCAAGGTAACAGTGAGGCATACCCTAGGGGTGGTGTGTGCGATTTGTATGTCGTTTTCATTTGCATTTATCTTGTCATGTTATTGGTGTTCTACGCTTGTTTTTATTTTTGTCCATACATTCTTTCATGCCTTTGTTAACAGTTAAAAGTATTGCGGGAAAGTAAAAATTCTAAGCTATTACAAAAGGCGCGGGTCCACATCGCCAAAATTAAACCAGGACCCGATTTGACAGAAAAATAAAGAATTAACGAAAATAAAGAAATTAAAAGTGCGAGAAAATAAAAGGTTACATGGCTTTGGGAGATATACATAAATATTTAAAGAAATAAATATGCGAATAAGAATTAAATCGAAACGAGGGCGTTGGACCCTTTTTTGCAAAATTAAAATTACATGGAATTAATTAATTAAGAAAAAGAAAGAACTTGTTTTTTGGTATTTTTAGTATTTTAGGATTTAATATGAAAAAGGAATTAATTGAAATTAATACTAACCCTAATTCTAATGGCTTTTAATTTATTAAGAAAACATTGAATTTTAACCTAAATTAACCCTAATTTTTATATACAAGTTTAATCATAAAAAATAAATAAAATAAATAATATTAAATATTAGATTACCATGAAAGAAAAATAAAAAGATGAAAATTAATCAAACCTAATTCTATGTTTTTTAAATTTATTATGAAAATATTAAATTAAGCCCTAATTTAAAACTAATTAATTTACATGCAAATTTATTTACAAAATATTAACTAATTAAATATATTTAATTTTTGATCTTTTCTGATTTTTATGGTATTTTGTGATTTTATGAAAATATTAAATTAATTAAACAAGCAATTTATAAAAAAAATAAAAATAAAGAAAGTTAAAAGAATTTGCAAACCAAGGGGGGTTGTAGTCCCCAACATGGAGGTATAGCCCAAGTAATTCAGGCCCAAACAAGCCTGACTTCGTTGACTTTCTCCAGGGAGCATGCTGGCGCGCTGACTGGGACTCACCATGTATCTCAATTCTTGGCCTTTGATTGGATTCTGTTGGACGCGTGGACGTTGGATTTGGGAGATGTATGATACTCCTTAAGCATGGGCGCTACACATGAACGTTAATTGGAAAAAAACAAATGGAAAGGGTGAAGACCTGGGATCGAACCCAGGTCATTAACATTACCAGTCAACACGTGCGCCACTGAGCCACTTCAAACGCGTTTAATATAGAATACCTAACAAATATTATAAAAGAAACAATTCGCTAAATGCTTTCTGCGCGCGAATTTTTGAATACCCCAATCATTGCTCCACACGTCATCATCTTCCTCACATCTTCGTTTTTCCTGAAAACACAACAAACATAGGCAACGGTTTTTACACCGTTCCCTTAGGCAACATATCAGAAAATAGCGACTAGCCCTAGGGGCTTCATAAATTAGGCGCGAGGGTAGCCCTGTGGTCGTCTGAGCATGCTGGATTCAATGGTCCAAGTCTGAAAGGCCAATTTTTCCTTATTTGAAAAACCCTAATCCAAGGTCCTGTAAACCCTAGAAAACGATAATGGCATAATCGCGTACACCGCTCAAAAACACAATTAAGTTACATGGTTAGCATTAGAACAAGTCAATTAGTGTGAATGCACAAAAAAAACGCAATGAAAATGCCTTAAATATGAAACACGATTATGCATTTTTTTTGAAACAGTTTGAATCCATGGTACCAATTCTGGGCGTATGAAGGTTGGAGAGTGATCCAGTTAGCCTCAGGGGGACACGAGGAAGCTTTTGCAATTGGTCTTGTGCCTTGAATCAACCTAAAACCTGATTTTCAGTTTTGAGTTTTTAAACAAAAATTCAAGTTTTGTTTTCTAGGTTTCTGAGCAGCTGCGTGGGTAATGGCATTAGGGTTGTGTTCCTTGTATATGTAGTAATGATTTAGGTTAAAGAAATCACACAAAAAGCTTGGCATTCATGACTTTGAAAGATTTGATTTTCAAGATCTTTTTTCAAATATTTTCCATGTGTTTTTACTCTCAATAATATCAATTCTCTCCAAATCTTTCCATATTGGATCATGCACGAGTTATTGAGTGGATTTCATGCAAAAAAAGATTGTAAAACTTAGGTTAAATATTTTCCATGTATTTAATTTGATTTAAATGAATTATTATAAATAAAAATTCAAATAAATAAATAAAAAATGAAGAAATACTTCCCTTTGGGCCAAGTGGTCGTGCACATGCTTGGGATGATGAATTGTGGAAGAAAAATGGGCCCATTAGCAATTTTAGGTCATTTGAACCAATGTTGACTTTTCAAAATATCCAAATATTTCCCAACTTCCACAAGGCATAACTTGCTCAATTTTTAAGATTTTCTCATGTTCTTGGACATTTTGGAAAGGTCTTTGAGTCCTCTAACCAATGCCTTAGGTCCCATGTCATTTTGATTTACCAATCTCAAGTTATGGCCTTTGACTTAAAGTCCCTTTTTGTTGACTTTTGAAAATGACCTGTAATGTTGAAATTGATAACTTTTTGTGAGAGCATTTCTTGGACTTGAAGTATGAAGATGAGTTGTAGGAAATGTCTTTATCTTCAAAATGAGCTTTGGATGGAATTTTTCTGATAATCCATGTGAAAGTTATGCCCTGGTCAATTTACAGTTGACTTTTTCAGCTGTCCAAATAAGGAAACTTTTGCATCTTGATGATTTTTGAGCCAAGCTTTGAGAATCATGATCAAGCATTGATCAAATGATGTTTGTGACTTCAAAATGAGATGTTGACCAAAAATTTGAACTTTTGACTGTCAAATGACCATTTTGCCCCTACAGTTGACTGTAGTGCAATTTAGGGTTTTGACTGTGCAATTTTGTGCTGAATGTCTTGAAACTTGATATGAGGATGCTTGACCATATTTGTAGGCATGTGGGACTTGATTGGACCTTTGGAAACTTCCTTTTCTTGATCAGAACACAAACCCTAATTTTGACTGTTCAGGAGGCTCTTGACTGTGCAACCCTTGGGGAATTTTGAAGCTTGGCTTGGCAAATCTTTGAAGAATATGGGAGGGAAAATTTTGGGGTACAACAGTTGCCCCTGTTCAATCTTCTTAGACCTGAGGATGCAGATTGGCTGAGGTGCCTTTCGTAATCCGAGGGTAGAAGATGATTGAACACTAGAGTGCCCAGAAATTTGCGCTCACATAGTAGCAATGATGGTGGAAATGGGCTTATAGATGCCATTTAGAGACTGATGGATAGGATGATGGGCTTATAGATGCCATCTGGATGTTGATCGTATAAGAGATTCCTTAGTGGGAACCTGCATACCTGCAAAACAAAAAATGATTACCTGACACGTTGCAGGAGCTGATTTTCAGATGCTTGGTATAGATGTGTCCTGACTGGTTACAGGAGCTGGATCTGGAGCTTCAAAAGATGATGAATGAACCAGGGATGGTCGCTACCTCAGCAGGAACAGTGAGAGAACCTTGGGTGACTTTAACTTCAACAACGCTCGTTGAGAAAATCTTGGTGGGAATTACCATCTTCGCAGGATCGGGAAGAGAACCATAGGAACTTATAACCTGAAAGGGAATTACATCTCACGCACCGTCGGGGAGAGAACCATAGGAAATTATAACCTAAAAGGGAATTACATCTCACGCACCGTCGGGGAGAGAACCATAGGAAATTATAATCTAAAAGGGAATTACATCTCACGCACCGTCGGGGAGAGAACCATAGGAAATTATAATCTAAAAGGGAATTACATCTCACGCACCGTCGGGGAGAGAACCATAGGAAATTATAACCTGAAAGGGAATTACATCTCACGCACCGTCGGGGAGAGAACCATAGGAAATTATAACCTAAAAGGGAATTACATCTCACGCACCGTCGGGGAGAGAACCATAGGAAATTATAATCTGAAATGGAATTATCATCTCACGCACCGTCGGGGAGAAAACCATAGGAAATTATAATCTGAAATGGAATTACATCTCACGCACCGTCGGGGAGAGAACCATAGGAAATTATAACCTAAAAGGGAATTACATCTCACGCACCGTCGGGGAGAGAACCATAGGAAATTATAACCTAAAAGGGAATTACATCTCATGCACCGTCGGGGAGAGAACCATAGGAAATTATAACCTAAAAGGGAATTACATCTCACGCACCGTCGGGGAGAGAACCATAGGAAATTATAACCTAAAAGGGAATTACATCTCACGCACCGTCGGGGAGAGAACCATAGGAAATTATAACCTGAAAGGGAATTACATCTCACGCACCGTCGGGGAGAGAACCATAGGAAATTATAACCTGAAAGGGAATTACATCTCACGCACCGTCGGGGAGAGAACCACAGGAAATTATAACCTGAAAGGGAATTACATCTCACGCACCGTCGGGGAGAGAACCACAGGAAATTATAACCTAAAAGGGGATTACATCTCACGCACCGTCGGGGAGAGAACCATAGGAAATTATAACCTAAAAGGGGATTACATCTCACGCACCGTCGGGGAGAGAACCATAGGAAATTATAACCTAAAAGGGAATTTCATCTCACGCACCTTCGGGGAGAGAACCATAGGAAATTATAACCTAAAAGGGAATTACCTCTCACGCACCGTCGGGGAGAGAACCATAGGAAATTATAACCTAAAAGGGAATTACATCTCACGCACCGTCGGGGAGAGAACCATAGGAAATTATAACCTAAAAGGGAATTACATCTCACGCACCGTCGGGGAGGGAACCATAGGAAATTATAACCTGAAAGGGAATTACATCTCACGCACCGTCGGGGAGAGAACCACAGGAAATTATAACCTAAAAGGGAATTACATCTCACGCACCGTCGGGGAGAGAACCAATAGGAAATTATAATCTCAAAGAAAAACCTAAAATGGAATTATATCTCACGCACCATCGGGGAGAGAACCAATAGGAAATTATAATCTCAAAGAAAAACCTAAAATGGAATTATATCTCACGCACCGTCGGGGAGAGAACCAATAGGAAATTATAATCTCAAAGAAAAACCTAAAATGGAATTATATCTCACGCACCGTCGGGGAGAGAACCAATAGGAAATTATAATCTCAAAGAAAAACCTAAAATGGAATTATATCTCACGCACCATCGGGGAGAGAACCAATAGGAAATTATAATCTCAAAGAAAAACCTAAAATGGAATTATATCTCACGCACCGTCGGGGAGAGAACCAATAGGAAATTATAATCTCAAAGAAAAACCTAATAATTTCTACTGAGTCTTCATCAGAAAAATCTGTTGGGAGTCGATTTAGCTGGACTAGGGAAGGCCTTGGACTGGATAAGAAATCTTTGGATTCGATTAACTGAACCGGTCTAGGTCTTGAAATATGATTGAGAATTTAACTGCATCTTTCCTAAAAGGTAAAAGTCAGTCATATGCAATGCATGATATGGATCAAGCAATGATGTTCTCAACATAAATGAGATTTGTATGATATGATGCGTCTATGTATGCTATAATGATGTATGTGATGTTTATGTATGTATGTTTTCGTCTAGGAAAGTAGATCCTTGACGGGTGCCGGGAAGTCATATCCTGGGCTGATATTGAAGGATAAGCTTTGCTTCCGCTGGGGATGATAGTTGCAAGAATACCGGTAGGAGAAGATAACCCCGTTGAGGAATAAACTTGGCAAATGGAAGATTCTGCGGGGAGAAAAATACTTTAGCGACCATGCTGGGGAGAAATACTCTGTGGGGAGAGAGATACTTTGTTGAATTGTTGATAATAATTTGCTGGGGATACCCTTGTTGTGCTGGAAGTGCTGATAGACTTCGCTGGGGATAAGAAAGAACTGTGTTGACGACGACCTTTTTGTGGCTTTTGGCTGAGGATAATCCAGTTATATCCTGTTAAGGAAATAACTCTTTGAATAAATCCGGACGACGCGTTCGTGCTCTGCGAGGGATAAGCTTCCAGAATCTACTGGGGATAAGCTTACTGCCTGGGGAGATGGATCCCAACTTTCCTGGGGAAACTGGATTGGACTCTCCTGGGGAAGTTTTGAATTGCGGGGGAAGTAGTTCCTTTGAATATTGGTATGCCGCCGGGGAACAATCTTTAGGCCAAGACTGTCGGGGATGCTTGTTATGAATATATATGTTGCTGGGGAATGTTGACATCTGCTGGAGGATACCCAACTTCCTTAAGATTTGATAACTGCTTGAGGAGAGTGTACCGCTTGCTGGCTCACTCTCTGGGGAATTAAGATGTACTGGTCATGTTCTTTAGCTGAACCTACCTTGGTACCTTGGAGGATAGAACAATCAGATTGCTTAAACCACCCGTTATTGCCCCTGTTTCTATGGGGGAGGCACATGTGGGATGCTGATAATTGTTGAGGGTCAAACCTTCTTCTGGTAGGTAGGTGACAGGATGACAGGACATAGTCGTACGCTTTAATCCCTAACTTTTGCCTGGACCGCCCTTTCGGGTTTTCAGTCCAACGGGATACCCATTTTTGCCCAAGCCGCCTTTTCAGGTTTTCGACTTGCCGGGTGTACAAATTTTTTCATTTCATCCCTTATTTTTGCCCGAACCCTTTTGGTTCGCCGGGAAGCCCTCTTTTTTTTTTCCTAGGTACGTCAACCTAGCGGGTCTTTGATTTTGCGTAGTATCTTTTCGACTATGTCCATGTTCTCAGAATGTAGGGAGTTGCCCCTGTCAGAAGTATTTTGTCATGCCACCAGAAAGTGTTTGATCAGGCAAGATTCGTTGCTGGAGTTCCCCAAGTGACTCAGGCGGAGATTTGCCCCAGGCTATTTGGCCTTTTGAGAGATTCTCCGAATCTTGACTTAACTGCCCCCAGATGTTGGACAATGATCATGTCTGCCCCTTGATTGGAGGTGCTTTTGTTCATTAAACATTCTTCGTGCGAACTTCTATGCTGTTCAAACAAAAAGTCATATGCAAACAAAGTTATGTTAAAAATGCAAAGCCTATGTCTGTCTTGAAGATTTTGAAAATGCATTCTTTTTTCATAAAACAAATGAATTGTTTGTAAAACGTGATGTCAACTCCGTATTTTACCGTGAGCCTTAAGGAGTCAGGATACCTTTCGTAACAGTATGCTTTCGAACTAACCCATGCTTCAGCTAGGACTTTTTAGGGTTGTAGCGTGGCCTGGTTCACGTTTTAAGAAACAAAGGATAAAGGCTCAAATTTTATTTGTACCCACCCGCTCTTCATGATGTTCTTCAAACCTAAACTCAGCTGATCGTGCGTTAGACCTTGTTCGAGTCTTTGCTCGGATTTTCCGGTGATGATTCGGATGTTGATAACTTATTTTGAATAGGCAGTCATTCCTTTTTGGTTGAGGGTTTGTAAGACCTCTTTCTTGTTTGATTTTTGTTATCCCTTTCTTTTTTTTCCTGAACTGTTTCCTTTTTTGGAATTACAGTCAGCGGGATGCCCCAGTTTTGTAAGTCTCCTTCGTGGGTTTGACTTGATGGGTTTTTATTTTGAGAAGTAATGACTACCTATCCTTATTGATTATTCGGAACCATCACTATCTTTTTTGTAAGGATCTCTTTGGTGCCATTCGTTATGCACTTGGGTCAACTGAGAGACTACCCTGCCCCAGGTTATGATTAAGGGTTTTAAATTTCGAAAAGAAAAACTCCTACTTCTTTGGCTCAGAGGGGTTGACGAGGGATTATCATCCTTATAACTCCAGTGTTTAGGAATTGAAACAATGCCTGTACCTCATCAGCGGGGTCTGTTCAAAAGCATACTGTAATGATCGCGGTATCGTTTTCGTCATCCTCCCTCAAGAGGCTTAGAATTATTAATCGAGAGTTGACATCAGAAAAAATATGAAAATAATTTGCGTATAGTGAATACGAATATATTGCTTCAAAACAGACATATGCGATGCATTAATGGAATAACAATGTTTAATCATGAATAAATGTTTGAACAGTTAAAAGAAAGTTACAGCTTAAAAATTCTAATAAACACAAGTCTTCCAGTCTCAGGGCTTATTACTTCGACTGGTGCATCTTGTAGGGATGGCAGGAGCATTCAGCCTGGCCCATCTGGGTGAAATCCACAACTCTTCCATTAATCAGATCTTGGATCTTATTCTTCAAAGCCCAGCAGTCGTCAGTGTCATGTCCTGGACTGTCAGAGTGGTATGCACATCTTTCCTCAGGATTGTACTTTAGGGAGGTTGTGTTGAGATGCTTAGGAGGATCCCTTAACGTCACCAGATTCAACCTCAACAATTGTTGTAAAGCTTGAGACGGTGTCACGTTGAGTTTGGTGAACTGCCTTTTAGGCTTGTCTGGTTTGCTCTGATCAGCCCGTTGTTCTTGGCGAGGTCGTTGTTGGACCTGTGAAGTAGTAGCAGTTTGGAGAGGCCCTCTCATTAAACCAAACCTTTGTCCTCTCGGAAGCTGTTCAATGACCTGGTCCCTGACTTGGGTTGGTTGCCTCCTGTCTTGATGAAGCTGACTGATCATGGCCCTCAACTCTCCTTGCTTCTGAGCTAAACCTTGAATGAGGGCCCTTTGCCCCAGCATCTGGGTTTTCAATGTGTCTACCTCAGCTTGTAGACGTTTCAGCTGTTCGTCCTTGTCGTTCTCAGCATTGTTCCTGACCAGAGTCCCTGTGAAAAGTGTCCTCAACTCCTCCTGCCCCTTGGATAGATTCAGGAGGATTTCCCCGAACCGAGTCTCTTGAGCAAGAAAGTCCTGGTTATCTTGTTGGGAAGTCATTGCTGAAATAAACAGCGACAAAGGTAAGTGACCTGCAACAAGGATACCTGTTATGCAATGATGTGTATGACATGCATGTAATGTTTTCAAGGACCTCGCGGGATAAACAAGAAAATTTGTCAGAATTTGAATCTGGTAGCTTGAGTGAAGGAACTTCATGTTGTTGAGAATCCTTCTTCAAGGGTCAAAGGCTCACCATATCTAGTGGGTCATAGCCTCTGACAACCTTGGCTAGAGGAAAATAAATCCTCTTTGCCCCTTGCTAGATGTTTGATTTATCATGACCTGCATCACAAGCCTTTGAGATCCTTGAAATGGGTTAGTATGTATGCAATGGTATGATGTTATGCTATGCATGGGGTAATGTAGGTAACCCTGTTATGAGTCCCAATTAAGGATTGCAAACCAAAACCTGCAAGAAACTCAAGTAAAACCTGTCATGAGTCCCAGTTAAGGGCTAAAAAACAAAACCTGCAAGAAACTCGGTAAACCCTGTTATGAGTCCTAATTAAGGACTATAAACAAAACCTGCAGGAAACTTAGTAACCCTGTTATAAGTCCTAATTAAGGACTATAAACAAAACCTGCAAGAAGCTCAAGTGTCAGACAACAAACATGCAAATAGTCAAGTACGAAGGCACACAAGTCACACAAGAGAAACCCTTAGAGTTTAGGCCAGCATGGGGTCTGGGTATTACCCTCTTGAAGTTGGTGGGCTCAACCTGTCCTATCAAAGTAACCGGGTTCTTAGAGGATCCCAATATCATTGACTACCCTCAATCGGTCATAACTCCAGCATCGCAATCTTTTCTTGCGGCCAGAACCATCACGAGAGTTTAGCCTCAATGGGCGTAGCATACTGCTACTGTTCTAATGGCCAAGTTGTGTCATTTTAAGGTTCTAAGGTCTGGTCGTGCTTAATGACTCCTTGGAAGACCCATATTCTCCCCGTTTCAACACGAGGGATATCGGTACAGACCAAGGCGCCACACCAATGTAGCCACTGCTTCACCCATGTCGGTATACGCCAGACAGGTCCCTCACAGCTTATGCTACCTAACAGGGTATCCCCAGATCCGGGTTAGGATCTATGTAACTCCCATGCAACCCTCAAATTTAAAGCAGACAAGTCAATACAATTGAAAACACAGTTATGAACTAACCCTAAGGTACACCTCACTTTAAGTTTAGATTCCCCAGCAGAGTCGCCAGTTCTGTGATCGGTGGATCTGGAACTGACTGTTTAACGCTGGTTTGCGAAATGTCGCGGTAAGCAAAAGTCGCCACCGTCTTTTATTTTCTCCAAATGGAAAGGACAAAAGCACAGAAAAATTCCTTATAGAGATTGCTCTCGGTTCGGGAGGTAGGTTATAGAAAGGGAATGTGTTAGCACCCTTTCTATCCATGGTTATCCATGGGCTCTTAGATACTTGCTCATTTGTGTTTTCAAAAATGGTTTGTTTGCTTTTCAACTGTGGGTTTAAAAAGTTTCTTTGAAAATTTCAGTTCGACTCTTGTATCGGTCCTCAAGAGTGTTTGAAAAAAATGCTTTCGAAAGCTTTTTGAAAATGTGTTGGTGTGAAAAGTATTTTTGAATTTGTTTTTGAATTTAGAGCAAGTATCTAGAGTCGTCTACCTACCCTAAGGAATTCGTCTGTGTAAATATCCTTTAAAGTAGTGCCATCCCACCATTGAGAGGTAGGTAGCACCACCGTTGGAGGTGTTCGGGTCAATTCGAGGTTCGGGACATGGTGATCACCAGAGCAATAGGAAGACACCTTAGAAGCTACCCTCATGCCAGGTTCCCGGATCATGAGGACTTACTAAGACATCCTCTACTCGACGATCACCTTTCGAGGCAAGGCAACAGTGAGGCGTACCCTAGGGGTGGTGTGTGCGATTTGTATGTCGTTTTCATTTGCATTTATCTTGTCATGTTATTGGTGTTCTACGCTTGTTTTTATTTTTGTCCATACATTCTTTCATGCCTTTGTTAACAGTTAAAAGTATTGCGGGAAAGTAAAAATTCTAAGCTATTACAAAAGGCGCGGGTCCACATCGCCAAAATTAAACCAGGACCCGATTTGACAGAAAAATAAAGAATTAACGAAAATAAAGAAATTAAAAGTGCGAGAAAATAAAAGGTTACATGGCTTTGGGAGATATACATAAATATTTAAAGAAATAAATATGCGAATAAGAATTAAATCGAAACGAGGGCGTTGGACCCTTTTTTGCAAAATTAAAATTACATGGAATTAATTAATTAAGAAAAAGAAAGAACTTGTTTTTTGGTATTTTTAGTATTTTAGGATTTAATATGAAAAAGGAATTAATTGAAATTAATACTAACCCTAATTCTAATGGCTTTTAATTTATTAAGAAAACATTGAATTTTAACCTAAATTAACCCTAATTTTTATATACAAGTTTAATCATAAAAAATAAATAAAATAAATAATATTAAATATTAGATTACCATGAAAGAAAAATAAAAAGATGAAAATTAATCAAACCTAATTCTATGTTTTTTAAATTTATTATGAAAATATTAAATTAAGCCCTAATTTAAAACTAATTAATTTACATGCAAATTTATTTACAAAATATTAACTAATTAAATATATTTAATTTTTGATCTTTTCTGATTTTTATGGTATTTTGTGATTTTATGAAAATATTAAATTAATTAAACAAGCAATTTATAAAAAAAATAAAAATAAAGAAAGTTAAAAGAATTTGCAAACCAAGGGGGGTTGTAGTCCCCAACATGGAGGTATAGCCCAAGTAATTCAGGCCCAAACAAGCCTGACTTCGTTGACTTTCTCCAGGGAGCATGCTGGCGCGCTGACTGGGACTCACCATGTATCTCAATTCTTGGCCTTTGATTGGATTCTGTTGGACGCGTGGACGTTGGATTTGGGAGATGTATGATACTCCTTAAGCATGGGCGCTACACATGAACGTTAATTGGAAAAAAACAAATGGAAAGGGTGAAGACCTGGGATCGAACCCAGGTCATTAACATTACCAGTCAACACGTGCGCCACTGAGCCACTTCAAACGCGTTTAATATAGAATACCTAACAAATATTATAAAAGAAACAATTCGCTAAATGCTTTCTGCGCGCGAATTTTTGAATACCCCAATCATTGCTCCACACGTCATCATCTTCCTCACATCTTCGTTTTTCCTGAAAACACAACAAACATAGGCAACGGTTTTTACACCGTTCCCTTAGGCAACATATCAGAAAATAGCGACTAGCCCTAGGGGCTTCATAAATTAGGCGCGAGGGTAGCCCTGTGGTCGTCTGAGCATGCTGGATTCAATGGTCCAAGTCTGAAAGGCCAATTTTTCCTTATTTGAAAAACCCTAATCCAAGGTCCTGTAAACCCTAGAAAACGATAATGGCATAATCGCGTACACCGCTCAAAAACACAATTAAGTTACATGGTTAGCATTAGAACAAGTCAATTAGTGTGAATGCACAAAAAAAACGCAATGAAAATGCCTTAAATATGAAACACGATTATGCATTTTTTTTGAAACAGTTTGAATCCATGGTACCAATTCTGGGCGTATGAAGGTTGGAGAGTGATCCAGTTAGCCTCAGGGGGACACGAGGAAGCTTTTGCAATTGGTCTTGTGCCTTGAATCAACCTAAAACCTGATTTTCAGTTTTGAGTTTTTAAACAAAAATTCAAGTTTTGTTTTCCAGGTTTCTGAGCAGCTGCGTGGGTAATGGCATTAGGGTTGTGTTCCTTGTATATGTAGTAATGATTTAGGTTAAAGAAATCACACAAAAAGCTTGGCATTCATGACTTTGAAAGATTTGATTTTCAAGATCTTTTTTCAAATATTTTCCATGTGTTTTTACTCTCAATAATATCAATTCTCTCCAAATCTTTCCATATTGGATCATGCACGAGTTATTGAGTGGATTTCATGCAAAAAAAGATTGTAAAACTTAGGTTAAATATTTTCCATGTATTTAATTTGATTTAAATGAATTATTATAAATAAAAATTCAAATAAATAAATAAAAAATGAAGAAATACTTCCCTTTGGGCCAAGTGGTCGTGCACATGCTTGGGATGATGAATTGTGGAAGAAAAATGGGCCCATTAGCAATTTTAGGTCATTTGAACCAATGTTGACTTTTCAAAATATCCAAAAATTTCCCAACTTCCACAAGGCATAACTTGCTCAATTTTAAAGCTTTTCTCATGTTCTTGGACATTTTGGAAAGGTCTTTGAGTCCTCTAACCAATGCCTTTGGTCCCATGTCATGTTGATTTACCAATCTCAAGTTATGGCCTTTTACTTAAAGTCCCTTTTTGTTGACTTTTGAAAATGACCTGTAATGTTGAAATTGATAACTTTTTGTGAGAGCATTTCTTGGACTTGAAGTATGAAGATGAGTTGTAGGAAATGTCTTTCTCTTCAAAATGAGCTTTGGATGGAATTTTTCTGATAATCCATGTGAAAGTTATGCCCTGGTCAATTTACAGTTGACTTTTTCAACTGTCCAAATAAGGAAACTTTTGCATCTTGATGATTTTTGAGCCAAGCTTTGAGAATCATGATCAAGCATTGATAAAATGATGTTTGTGACTTCAAAATGATACGTTGACCAAAAATTTGAACTTTTGACTGTCAAATGACCATTTTGCCCCTACAGTTGACTGTAGTGCAATTTAGGGTTTTGACTGTGCAATTTTGTGCTGAATGTCTTGAAACTTGATATGAGGATGCTTGACCATATTTGTAGGCATGTGGGACTTTATTGGACCTTTGGAAACTTCCTTTTCTTGATCAGAACACAAACCCTAATTTTGACTGTTCAGGAGGCTCTTGACTGTGCAACCCTTGGGGAATTTTGAAGTTTGGCTTGGCAAATCTTTGAAGAATATGGGAGGGCAAATTTTGGGGTACAACAATTATTATCACTAAACCTGCTTTATGGACAACGTATCCTTGCTTGCCTATATAAACAGGACTGCTTGTGAAAAGAAGCACGCACGTACGCACTCAATTTTCTAAGCTATTCAAACCACGCTCGTTCAAAGCTTTAGCAAAGTCATTTTATTCCAATCTTAGTTTGTGTAATTATCACAGTTTTGATATACAGTTTTGTAAGAAAACAACATACACACTAGTTCAATTCATTTGTAAAAGATTTCCTTGAGATAAACCGGTCTGTGGTTGTACTCAAGAAGACTTTAATAATTGTTAAAGTAGCTATTGTAATCCTTTGAAAATAGTTGATTAAGACCTCGTTGGAGAGAGGCGAAATCACCTTGACGGGTGGAATGGAGTAGTTTGAGATCAAATGAACCAGGATAAAAATATTGTGTTGTCAAGCCATTTGTTTTAAGTTTTACAATTCAACCCCCCCTTCTTGTGTTTTTCACATCTTCACAACTATCTCGGTGACCAACAACTTTCAAGTTCCATATTAATACCTGTAACAAGCCAGGAGAACTATCTATGGATGACCGATTGTAGATTAATACTTGTAACAAGCCAGGCAAACTATCTTTCTTTCTCAGGTCATAGATTAATACCTGTAACAAGCCAGAACAAATATCTCAACGACCAACAATTTTCAAGTTCCAGATTAATACCTGTAACTAGCCAGGAAAACTATTTGTGGACAACCGATTATAGATTAACACTTGTAACAAGCCAGGAAAACTATCTCTCTTTCTCAGGTAAAAGATTAATACCTGTAACAAGCCAGGACAACTATCTCAGCAACCGATGATTTTCAAGTTCTAGATTAATACCTGAAACCAGACAGGACAACTATCTACGAACAACTGATTTGTAGATTAACACTTGAAACCAGATAGGAAAGCTATCTACACGACCAGACGAATAAATCTTACACGGGTTCTTTCTCATCATCCAGATGTAGTCTAACACGGACTCATCCCGAAGCAATCTTACACGGGTTACTTCTCATCGTCCAGATGCAGTCTAAAACAGACTCATCCCGAAGCAATCTTACACAGGTTACTTCTCATCATCCAAATGTAGTCTAACACAGACTCATCCTGAAACAGCCCCACACAAGCTCCTTCTCATATATCTACAGATGCAGTCTAACACGGACTCATCTTGAAACAGAACTACACAGGCTATTTTTAATACATTTTCAGGTAACGGTTAATTCCCTTATCCCCAGCAAGTTACTGTGAAGCCTGGATTCCAACTAGAAAACATCAAACTTTCATCTCTCCAGAGATAACTCTTCAGTAGAGCCTTGGACAACTGAAGTTCCTAGACTTTATTCCCCAAAGAGTTTCCTCAAGTGGGAGAATAACAGAAACACACATTCCCCAGCGGAGTCCTCCTCAGACAGCAGGAACAGGAATCCCCATAAGAGGACCATTTATGAAGTCAGCATCTAATTTGAATGACATATTTTAAGCCCATATCTGGCAACCCCTGGTCATATTCTCCAAATGGAATATTTAAGCGCATTCCCTACACAATAAACCGACACATCATCGAGTGAAAATTTCTGGAAACTCTAGTGTTCAATCATCTTCCACCTTCAGATCACGAAAGGTAGACAAGCCAATCTACATCTTCAGGTTTAAGAAGATTGAACAGGGGCAGCTGTTGTATCCTAAAATTTTCCCTCTCATGTTTTCCAAGGTTTTTATCTTATATGGGTGGTGTTGTACCCCAAAATTTGCCCTATCATTTTATCAAGATTCTCCTCACAAGACTCTTTGGACTCCAGACAGGATTAGGGTTTGCTCAGCTCAAGACATCTCCTTGCACTGATGACCTGAAATTAGGGTTTGAGTTTGCACAAGGATTTTTGGATTTCCAATGCCTCATGTGACTTTCATACTTCATGTTGGACTCCTAAGATTGCTCATACCAAGTTTCAAGCCTTGAATCAAATTTTTGCCCAGTCAATTGGACAGTTGACCTAAAAATCAACTATATTGGGGAAAAAGTCAACTGTGGCCAATTTACAGTCAAACCTCATAATTTTTTATCCACATCAACATTATAGAATCATATGAACCATTTGATCAAGTTTGGACCATAACTCCTCAAGAAATTTGATCAGATCATCAAAAGGGCAAAACGGTCATTTTTAGGGTTTTGACTGTAGAAGGGCAATTTCTGATTTTTCACCTAGCCAATGGCAAATTGGGTTCAAGCATGGTTTTAAGGACTCAATGGCATCATCTTTACCTAATCACAAGGTTCAAAAGATCTCAAATGCATTGGATTGACAAATGAATTTTCCAGTCAACTGATCAAAAATCAACTGTACACTGAACAGTCAAACTTTGACTTTTTGGTCAAAATCAAGTGCCAAGGGTAATTTTCCATCAAGATGTGTCAAAACATGAAACTTGTTCACCAAGAAACCTAATTTTGAAAATTAGGGTTTAAGTTTGAAAAATTTCATAACTTAGAATTTTTCTAAGTTATGAAAATTTCTTATTTTTTCCCAACTTTTCCCAACTTTTTCACCATGATGCAATTGGATTCAAAGAAAACTTCCAACATGAAAGTTGTATTCCTCCACAAAATCTACAACTTTGATTCATAAAGTTTTCCCAAAAGATGCTTGGATCTCCAGTTATGATTTTGTGAATAAGGGTCCATAAAACTTTTAACTTAGTGAAATTTCGCCCTAGTTTAGGCAGGATTTTGACCTATCTTCGTGGAAACATTTCACATAGTTCCAAGTGGAATCTAAAAATTCATTTCAAAGATGGATTTTAGATCATGTTACAAGCTTTCCAAAATGTCCAATAACTCTCCAAAATCATTTATGGTTAGGGAGAATCGAAGAAAAGAAAATAGCCATTTCTCACTTTTGACCAGGGCATTTTTCACATTGGCACAAGTTGCAAATCAGTTTGGATCATGCTTGTACTTGTTTTACAGGACTTAATACTTTCCGCACTCCTTAATTAAATGCAAATACATTGGACAAAGGAATTATTCGGAGCTTTGGAGCATTATACAAAGAATTATTCCAAAAATGGCATAAAGGTTGCAATACCATTTCCATAAAGCATACTTTTTGCAAATTTGTTTATCTTGAGCATCCACAAACAACATCCACAAACTTCAGGAAAAGTTTACCAACTCTCCTCAGGCCTTGAGCTAGCCAGTACAGCCTATGCCTTTGTCAACTCACCTTTTGCTTCAAAAACAAGAAAGCTTGCAAAAGTGAACATAACTTGAAAATCTGATAAAACCAAGTCTTGTAACATTTTCAAACAACCTCAGCATATTGTACCAAGTCAGAAACACGATTTTCCAAGCTCCCAAACACCCTAAAACACAAAATCACAAGTTCTTGCCCAAACAGGGCATCTTCTGCAGAACCACTTCCAAAACATATTCCACTCGTGCGTTTTGCCTTGAACCACTTCAAACACATTCCCTATAACCCACCTGAACTATCCAAGCACCTGTCCAGCAACTGTAACCTCATTTTCACACTTCACCATTTTCATTTTGAAGCTTTGCAGGTTGACTTCTACAGGGACATTCAGGCAAGTTCAAAGCAAGCTAAGCATTGGGAAAGGTTGAGGGAGCTTCAGGCAAGCTAACACGACCTTCAGGCCCCACTCACAAATCCTACATTGCCATATCCAAACTTAACTAAAACAGGTATTTGTCAAGATTCTAACTCCTTATTTAGGCATCATTAGGCTTAAGTTTGTGAAGCAAAAATGTAGTCTCTAATGTGCTTGAGCTGTACATATGCATAGCTTGTATTTACATTAACTGAGCTAGGAGAATTTAGATGTTGAACATGCTGAAAAAGTTAGGTTAGAATTTAGGGCCACTGAAATTCTCTCTGGTCTTTGAGAGTTATATCAAGTTTTTTATATCATTAGAATCGTGGTTTAAAACTCTATAAGTTTCATGTTGCAAGATTTTTATATATATTATTATTAATTTTCTTAAACAAAAAATGAATAAATAAATAATATAGAATATATATTTTTTAAACAAAAACTAGGGTTTTCCCCCTTTCAAAAATAATCATTTTTATTTTCTTATTTTTAATACTTAAATAAATTTATTTTACATACATAGAAAAAATACAAAAAAACATTTGTGTATATTTACATTTTATTGCATATTTAAATTTTTTCTCATTTATTTATTTGTTGTATAAATTCAATTGTGTTGTAATAGTAAATTAGGGATTTATTTTGTGCAAACACCCCCTATTCAAACTTGTATCCCCTCCCCATAATATTGTTGTAATAGTCTTAGATTTACTTTTACGCGATTTATCGTATTATATGCATGATAGTAAGATTAGGGTTTTGTATGCAAAGACCAAAATCAAACAAATAGCTAGACCTAAACACAAGACAAAAAATGCATGAAAATGACAACACATTGCACACAAGCACCCCTAGGGTTTCATCCACTTTGTTTCCTTAAAATGGCCATGGTATGCATGCTAGGTATCTTGGCAAAACAAAAACAAAACAAAAAAGATCATAGTCCCTCGATGACGCTATCTTGGTTGCCTATACAAAAATGATCTTAGTCCCTAAAACTTGCTAAGATACTTGGCACCATTGCTATCATGGTCATATGATGACCCACACCCGTCCCGTTTAACATCCAAAGATAGGGTTGTTTACCAAATACAATGGTAAAACAACAATGTCAAAGGGTTAAAAATGCACAAGAAAGGATTTTGATTAGGGTAGACAACTCCTAGTTACTTGATCAATTTGCAAACCATCCTTGCTATTTTCAAATAAACACACACACAATTTCAAAACATTTCCCAAAACAAACTTTCAAACATTGAAACATTTTTCAAAAGACAAACACCTTTGTATACATTCAAACAAGAATCACTACAAAGGTTGCCTAAGCAAAGGCCTCTTTTCAAAATACTTTCAAAACCACACAAAGCACCATTTCAAACAATTGAAAAAGCAAAGCAAGTGATCTAAATAAGTAACTAAGAGCCCATGGAAAACCATGGAGGAAAAGGGTGCTAGCACCTTCCCTTTTCATAATCTACCCCCCGAACCCAAGAAAACATCTCAAAGGTCTTTCCTGTGCTTTTTGACCTTTCCTTTGGATAAAATAAAAAGTCGGTGGCGACTCTTGCTAAACCGAAACATTTGCGAACACAAACGTAAAACCTCAAGTCAGTTCTCCCACCGTATCACAGAACTGGCGACTCTGCTGAGGATTTCTCTTGAAAGTGGGGTTACCTTAGGGTTTAGATCACCTTTACATGCTTATCTTGCTTGACTTGTTTACTTTACACTTTGGTTCTATTGTTTGGGTTTGAAATCCTCTACCTAGATTTGGGAAACATTCATAGGTAAATAGCAATACGTTGTGGAAACTGTGCGGGGTATACCGACATGGTCTAAACAATAGCTATATTAGTGCGACATATTTGTGGGTACCGGTAGCCTTTGAGTTAATCAAAGAGAATACAGGGCCGCTGAGTGATGTCATGAAGAACTAATGGACTTTTAGAACCTTTACTTGACCATCTTGGCCTTTTAGGATGTAGTGAGATGACCGGCTTTGGTGCAGTCCGAAGTTGGTAGATACTCGATACTACACTCATTGGGGTTGTTTTCTTGGAATATTTCGGTCGCCAGTAAAGTGGCTAAAATAGAACAATGAACACAGAAAACAATCCAGTGATATTGAGCTCCTTAGAACCCGGTTACTATTTCTAGGACAGGTTGAGCCAACTAAACTTCAAGAGGGTACTTACCTATGAAACCCCATGCAAGCCTAAACTAGGAACTTGTGTGATTTATTTATACATATATACTTGTGCATAACATCATGGACATCATGAAGCATCATATGCATCCACTAACCATTTCAAGGATTTTGGATCTTCATCTTTGTTCCTGTTTTGTAGGTCATGGATTCACTCCGCAGGAAAACTATTCAGGTCAACCTTGTGAGAATTCCTCCTCAACTCAAGGAGCTTGCTTCCATGATTCCAGAGTATTCTCCATTCACTGAGAGACATGGTCGACTTCTCAACTTGGTCAACTCCAACACAGAGGAAGACATGGTGAAAGTTCTCTTCCAGTTCTTTGACCCCCCACACCACTGCTTCACATTTCCTGACTACCAGCTAGTGCCTACTTTGGAGGAATTTTCTCAACTCTTGAGGATTCCTATTCTCAATCAACTACCCTACAACGGTACAGAAAGAGATCCAAAGCCTGAAGATGTTGCTCAAGCCCTACACTTGCAACCATCTAATGTCACAACACATTGGGAAACTAGAAGTGGTGTCAAGGGTTTCTTGGCAAAGTTTATGTTTGAGAAAGCTCAAGAATGCTGGAATTCTTTGGACCTGTAAGCTTTTGAGGAGATTATAACTCTTCTCATCTATGGATTGGTCTTGTTCCCCAATCCTGACCAACTCATAGACGTGAGTGCTGTCAAAATCTTCATGGCCCGCAACCCAGTGCCTACATTGCTTGGGGATATCCTCCACTCTTTTCACACTCGAACAATGAGGAAAATAGGTGTTCTCATGTGTTGTACTCCTCTATTGGAAAGATGGTTTATTTCTCATCTTCCCCAATCTGTCTTGAAGAATGAGCAAGGTTTGAGGCGGTCACAACGGTTGATGACTCTTACCCATTCAGACATTCATTGGTGTTCTCGATCAAAAGAGAATGTCATTATCATTGACCGTTATGGGGAATTCTCTAATGTCCCTCTACTTGGCATTAGGGGAGGCATTACCTACAACCCCTGCTTGGCTTTGAGACAGTTTGGGTATGCCCGAAGGGATGGCCCACATGACATGCTGATTCCAGACTTGGTTTTTGACTTCGACAACGACGATCAAGGAATTCGACAAAGGTTCATCCGAGCTTGGAGGATGCCAAACAAGGTGGACAGTAAGACCTTGGGACACAAGAATTCCATCCCTCTTGAGCCTTACCTCAAATGGGTACAAACCCGCGCCCAAAGTCTTATGATGCCTTACCCCTACATTCTCCCTATGATTAAAGAGCCTGTTATGGAAGGAGAGGTTCCATACACCCTCCTACATCCTGACATGCCAATACCACTAGAAGATTTACAAAGGAGTTGGATACAACTCAAGGGAGAACGCGACACTTTTGAAGCCCAATTCTACGTTAGTGAGAAGAAGGTTTTGGAACTCGCTCATCAACTTCATAAAGAGCAGACTCTCAACACCTACATTGCACCAAAGAGGATGCGCAACATCTTTTTACCTTAGAATTTTGTATTATTTTGCCCATGGGGCATTAATGTACTAAAAAATTCTATCTTATTAATATGACGTGTCTTTCTTTTTCGTTTAAAACAAATTTGAATTTCTGAATCCTTGAATGCATTACATGAATACATATCATTCATCACATGCATAAACATGTCTTCACACCAGGTCTCCTTATCTTCCTACTATTTATTTCAGTAGAGATGGCTCTAAAAAAGACTATCAAGGACATCCAGGCTCAAAACGCTCAACTTCAAGAGATGTTCTTGAACCTATCCAAGGGGCAGGAAGAGGTGAAATCTCTCCTCACTAGGGGCACGATCATGGGGAATCCTGAGGGCAACAAAGATGATCAGTTAGAGCTGCTACGAACTGAGTTAGCCATAATGAAAATCCAGATGATGGGACAACTGGTGGGCCAGATGGCTCTCATCCAAAACTTGGCATGAGGGCAAGAGGAGCTGAGAGTCCTCATCAACAAGCTTCATCAAGACGAATGTAACCAAATGGGGCAAACAACTAGGGTTGAGGATCAAGTCATCATCCAGCCTCCCTTAAGACAAGGAGCCGAGAGAAGACCTCCCCAGTCTGCTTCAGGGTCACGAGCCCAACAACAACCTCGCTAATATCAACAGGGTAATCGGCGTAGGCAGAATACATCTAAAAAACGCTTTACTGAGATTAACGTGCCATTATCTCAAGTGCTGCAACGCTTGTTGGAAGTCGAGCTGATTGTATTAAGGGCCTCCTCTCGGAATCCCAACACCGCCTCTCCAGGGTACAATCCAAATGCAAGATGTGCGTATCACTCCAACAGTCCTGGGCATGACACCAATAACTGTTAGACTTTGAGAAAAAAATTCAAGCTCTGATTGAGGAAACAACGTTGGAGTTCACACAAGATGGCCAGATGGAAATCTTCCGCTGAGGGCTCTCCACCTAAAATGACAAGTTCGAACAAAGAGGATTTTGTTCATTTTGATCTTCCATTTGTAATTTCTTTTGTTATTCAAATAATTATCTATTAATGTCAAACTCTGTTTCATTAATGCATTGCATATGTTTGTCTTGAATTCATCTTATTGTTTTCGCTATATTTAAAACTATGCTTTTTATTCTTCTTATGACATAAACCTTTAGAGGGAGGATGACGAAAACAATGCCATAATCTCACACAATATGCTTTTGGACAGACCTTGCTGACGATGTACAAGCGTTTCTTTCAAATCCTAAACACTGGAGTTATAAGGAAGATAATCCCTAGTCAACCCCTTTGAGCCAAAGAAGTAGAAGTTTTCTATTTTAACACAAATTGAAACCTTTAATCAAAACCTGGGGCAGGGTAGTCTCTCAGTTAATTCAAACACACGTTAAAGTCGCAAACTCTCATTTCATAATACAACGAATGATATCAAAAACATTCCTCTGGAATCAAAAGACGGAGATGGTTCCCTATCACATAGGCAGTCATTATCTCTCAAAAAGAAAAGCCCACTAAGTCAAAACCTATAGAGGAGGCTTCAGAAAACTGGGGCATCCCGCTGATTGTAATCTCAAAAACAGGAACAGTCAGGCAAAAATTAGGGATAATAAATCGAAAGAAAGAGGTCACTACAAATCCTCAACAAAAATAATGTTGCAAAAATGATTGCCTTCCAACAAACTTATCTTGTTTGAACCATCACCAAAATGTCATTCCAAACTCATTTGGAGTTCAAACGCACAATTAACTGAGTTTAGGACTGAAGAACATCACGAAGAGAGGGTGGGTACAAATATACTTTGAGCCTTTATCCTTTGTTTCTTAAACCGTGAACCGAGCCACGTTACAACCCTTCAAAAGTCCTAATTGAAGCATGGTTTAGTTCAAAAGCATACTATTACAAAAGGTATCCTGACTCCTGTAAGGCTTTGCTCTAAATCCTGAGTTGAATTTTTCTTACAAAAGTTTTCAGCTAAAAAATGCATTTTCAAAATTTCAAGACAAGCATAAAATTTGCATTATTTGAATATCGTTGTTTGCATATGGCTATTTGTTTGACAGCGAAGAAATTCACACAATGAATATCCAATGAACGAAAAGCTCTCTCAGTGAACAGAGTCACTTCAAGCGGGATGACACTTCCGCTGCAAAAAATCTCCTATCAACAAGAGGACATGACATGTCATTGTCCAGTACACCTGGGGCAGTCCAGTCAAGATTTCAAGAAATCTCTCAAAGTGCAGAGTAACCAGGGGCAAGTCTCCGTCCCCGTCACTTGGGGCATTGAATGTCAATTCCAACAAAGGGTTACATACAGTCAAATGTTTCCTGGAAAACCCATAAACACTTGCTACTAGGGACAATGATAAATCTCCCCAAAATCCTTCTCATAAGAGGACTCCCAGCCAGAGTTTCAATCTTTGATAACCTCTTCCTAGCTAAGTCAACCTCAAGAATCCCTGAGGATTTTTCTCCAGTAAGTCGCCGCCTCGACAAAAGACTAAGAAACAGGATTTATTTCCCCAACAAACGGCGGGTTTCTCCAGTTTGAGTTTGCCTCTCTGACTACTACAAATCAAAAGATCTTCTCTAGTTCAGTCAGATCGACACTAAGATCTCCCTGATTCTTATTCCAGTTGAAGATATTCCAAGATCTTTACTGTTTCAGATAAATCTCTCAACGATTTATTCTGATTCATTTCCGGACTTTTGCTGTTTCAGATAAATCTCCCAATGGTTTATTCTGATTCATTCTCTGTTCAGATCCAGTTCAAGCTTTCCGTCAACAATCACCTTTGGATGGCATCTTTAAGTCCATTTCCATACATAATCAAATCAACATGTCATCTAGATCCCTAGCGGAGCTAAAACCTTGAAATACATATCCCCATCAGAGTTAAAATTTCAAACTCCCAATCCCCAGCGGAGTAAAAACTTTGAACTACAGACCCTCAGCAGAGATGAAACCTTCTCCCCCAGTCAAGTCAAATTTCCAACTATCAATCCCCAGCGGAAACCATCCAGTTTTCCCCAAATTCCCCAGCAAGTTGTCTTAAAATCTGAGAATCAACTAGATAACAGTTAACTTTTGTTTTATCCCTAACCTAGGATAATTCCCCAGTAGATTGACATACACCCAAACTCCTGATATCCCCAACAGAATGAAGATTCTCATTCTTGACTCCTTAGTAGATTGGCATACACCCAAACTCCTGATATCCCCAACAGAATGAAGATTCTCATTCTTGACTCCCCAGTAGATTGGCATACACCCAAACTCCTGATATCCCCAACAGAATGAAGATTCTCATTCTTGACTCCCCAGTAGATTGGCATACACCTAAACTCCTGATATCCCCAACAGAATGAAGATTCTCATTCTTGACTCCCCAGTAGATTGGCATACACCCAAACTCCTGATATCCCCAACAGAATGAAGATTCTCATTCTTGACTCCCCAGTAGATTGGCATACAAACCAAACTCCTGAACATCTCCCAAACAAGAATAAGCTTTTCCCCCAGAGTCCTGAACTTACTCTCCAGCAGGATAGATACTCCCCAGCAGGAAGCCTTCTTCCCCACATAGTTTTTACTCCCCAACAGAATGAAGATTCTCATTCTTGATTCCCCAGTGAAGTTGCCAGAGACTTCGTTACTCCCTAGCTTGAATTTGTCAGAGTTTGTAATCCCCTGCAGATCGAAGATTCTCATTCTTGACTCCCCAGCATGAAGTCCCCAAGGATTCAAATTCCCCAGGAGATTGAAGATTCTCATTCTTAGTTACCCGCAGAAGCCATCAAAGTCTCCCTTATTCTCCAGCAGATCAAGGTTCTCTTTTGTATGATCCCCAGTAGAAATCATCAGAATTTTCCCTATTCCCCAGCCGAGTAAGGATTCCCATTATTTAACCCCCAGTAGAGGTCTTCAAAGTTCTATGGATTTCCCAAGTAGATTTCTCAAGCAGTTTGGCATTACTCTCACAATAAATTTTGTCAATACTCCAACTTCAGAACATGAAGGATTCTCACATCCCCACAAGTTGTCAAGTATTTTCTCATCCACAACAATCAAAGATTTTGAATCTCCAGCAGCGGTCAAGGATTTATTTTCCCCGACAGCAGTCAAAGATTTCATTATCTCCAGCTATCAAGGATTTATTTTCCTCAACAATACAACAAATAATCTTACATGCACATACATTACACTCATATATCATAAACATTGATAAAACACATATATTGCATCATACATTTCATGCAACATAACTTTGTGTTTCAGCTAACATTTTACCCTTTTCAGGATAAGATTAACAAGCTACCAATATACAATCATGATACAACTTAGAGATGCTCTAGACACAGATGCTATTCTATTGCTTATTCAGATTCAAAGCTTAGATACAACTCAGAGATGCTCCAGACATGATTCTATTCTATTGCTTATTCAAATACAGAATTAAGATACAGCTCAGAGATGCTCCAAACACGGATGCTATTCTATTGCTTATTCAGATTCAAATCTCAGATACAGCTCAGAGATGCTCCAGACACGGATGCTATTCTATTGCTTATTCAAATACAAAGTTCAGGTACAGTTTAGAGACTCCTCAGACGCGGATTCTATTCTATTGCTCATTCAGATTCAGTCTCCAGATACAGTTCAGATACGTTCCAGACACGGATACCATTATGATACTTATTCTTCTGACTTACAACATAAAATTCAACAAACAGTCTTGGATGGCATCTTTAATCCCATCTCCAACAAGATTCTATCATATCTCCAAATGGCATCTTTAAGCCCATTTCCTCAACTACACTTTGACGAGTGCAAATTTACGGGCACTCTAGTGTCCAATCATCTTTTACCTTCGAGTCAGGAACGACAAACTCGCCAATCTAACTCTTCAAGTTCAAGAAGATTGAACAGGGGCAGCTGTTGTACCCCAAAATTTTACCTCTAATTTTATCAATATTCTCCTCACAAGACTCTTTGGACTCTAGACAGGATTAGGGTTTGCTCAGCTCAAGACATCTCCTTGCACTAATGACCTGAAATTAGGGTTTGAGTTTGCACAAGGATTTTTGGAATTCCAATGCCTCATGTGACTTTCATAATTCATATTGGACTCCTAATATTTCTCATACCAAGTTTCAATCCTTGAATCAAATTTTTGCGCAGTCAATTGGACAGTTGACCTAAAAATCAACTGTATTGGGGAAAAAGTCAACTGTGGCCAATTTACAGTCAAACCTCATAATTTTTGATCCACATCAATATTATAGACTCATATGAACCATTTGATCTAGTTTGTACCATAACTCCTCAAGAAATTTGATCAGATCATCAAAAGGGCAAAATGGTCATTTTTAGGGTTTTAACTGTAGAAGGGCAATTTCTGATTTTTCACCTAGCCAATGGCAAATTGGGTTCAAGCATGGTTTCAAGGAATCAATGGCATCATCTTGACCTAATCAAAAGGTTCAAAAGATCTCAAATGCATTGGATTGACAGATGAATTTTCCAGTCAACTGATCAAAAATCAACTGTACACTGAAAAGTCAAACTTTGACTTGTTGGTTAAAATCAAGTGCCAAGGGTCATTTTTCATCAAGATGTGTCAAAACATGAAACTTGTTCACCAAGAAACCTATTTTTTGAAAATTAGGGTTTAAGTTTGAAAAATTTCATAACTTAGAATTTTTCAAGTTATGAAAATTTCTTATTTTTTCCCAACTTTTCCCAACTTTTTCACCATGATACAATTGGATTCAAAGTAAACTTCCAACATGAAAGTTGTATTACTCCACAAAATCTACAACTTTTATTCACAAAGTTTTCCCAAAAGATGCTTGGATCTCAAGTTATGATTTTGTGAATAAGGGTCCATAAAACTTTTAACTTAGTGAAATTTTGCCCTAGTTTAGGCAGGATTTTGACCTATCTTCATGGCAACTTTTCACATAGTTCCAATTGAAATATCAAAATTAATTTCAAAGATGGATTGTAGAGAATGTTACAAGCTTTCCAAAATGTCCAAGAAATCTCCAAAATCATTTATGGTTAGGGAGAATCGAAGAGAAGAAAATGGCCATTTCTCACTTTTGTCCATGGTATTTTTCACATTGGCACAAGTTGCAAATCAGTTTGGATCATGCTTGTACTTGTTTTACAGGACTTAATCCTTTCCACAATCCTTAATTAAATGCAAATACATTGGACAAAGGAATTATTCTGAGCTTTGGAGCATTATACAAATAATTATTCCAAAAATGGCATAAAGGCTGCAACACCATTTCCATAAAGCATACTTTTTGCAATTTTGTTTATCTTGAGCATTGGACTTGATCTCTTGATACAAACAACATCCACAAAATTCAGGAAAAGTTTACCAACTCTCCTCAGGCCTTGAGCTAGCCAGTACAACCTTTGCCTTTGTCAACTCACCTTTTGCTTCAAAAATAAGAAAGCTTGCAAAAGTGAACATAACTTGAAAATCTGATAAAACCAAGTCTTGTAACATTTTCAAACAACCTCAGCATATTGTACCAAGCCAGAAACACGATTTTCCAAGCTCCCAAACACCCTAAAACACAAAATCACAAGTTCTTTCCCAAACAGGGCATCTTCTGTAGAACCACTTCCAAAACATATTCCACTCGTGCGTTTTGCCTTGAACCACTTCAAACACATTCCCTACAACCCACCTGAACTATCCAAGCACCTGTCCAGCAACTGTAACCTCATTTTCACACTTCTACATGGACATTCAGGCAAGTTCAAAGCAAGCTAAGCATTGGGAAAGGTTGAGGGAGCTTCAGGCAAGCTAACACGACCTTTAGGCCTCACTCACAACTCCTACATTGCCATATCCAAACTTAACTGAAACAGGTATTTGTCAAGATTCTAACTCCTTATTTAGGCATCATTAGGCTTAGGTTTGTGAAGCAAAAATGTAGTCTCTAATGTGCTTGAGCTGTACATATGCATATCTTGTATTTACATTAACTGAGCTAGGAGAATTTAGATGTTGAACATGCTGAAAAAGTTAGGTTAGAATTTAGGGCACTGAAATTCTCTCTGGTCTTTGAGAGTTAGATCAAGTTTTTTATATCATTAGAATCGTGGTTTAAAACTCTATAAGTTTCATGTTGCAAGATTTTGTTTTTAAGCACGTATGCAGGAGTTACAGTTTGAACAAGGGCGCGCGCATTTTTTTTGTCTGAAGGACAGGGATGAAGTGGGAGTGGGCCTGGGCCTGGCTTATTTGACTATTCACACCCCCCATTCTGTTATTTGCACCCCCTTGGCCCATTTTCTTTATTTTGTATATTTTCCATTTTTTTTTAATTTTCTGACTTTATTTATTTTTTTCCAAACATTTAAAATCACCAAAAATATTTTCTTTATTTTTTGCATTTTATCATATTTATTTTATTTTATTTTTGCATAATAAATAGTTTATTAAGTAATAATATACTTTTATTTTCTTAAATAAACTTGTAAATAATACAAAAATATTATATATTCTTATTTTTATTATTTATACACTTAAAATAATAGTTTCAAACAATATTTAATTTTTTAACATTTTTGTATATATTATTATTATTTTTCTTAAACAAAAAATGAATAAATAAATAATATAGAATATATCTTTTTTAAACAAAAACTAGGGTTTTCCCCCTTTCAAAAATAATCATTTTTATTTTCTTATTTTTAATACTTAAATAAATTTATTTTACATACATAAAATAAATACAAAAAAACATTTGTGCATATTTACATTTTATTGCATATTTAAATTTTTGCTCATTTATTTATTTGTTGTATAAATTCAATTGGGTTGTAATAGTAAATTAGGGCTTTATTTTGTGCAAATACCCCCTATTCAAACTTGTATCCCCCTCCCCATAATATTGTTGTAATAGTCTTAGATTTACTTTTACGCGATTTATAGTATTATATGCATGATAGTAAGATTAGGGTTTTGTATGCAAAGACCAAAATCAAACAAATAGCTAGACCTAAACACAAGACAAAAAATGCATGAAAATGACAACACATTGCACACAAGCACCCCTAGGGTTTCATCCACTTTGTTGCCTTAAAATGGCCATGGTATGCATGCTAGGTATCTTGGCAAAACAAAAACAAAACAAAAAAGATCATAGTCCCTCGATGATGCTATCTTGGTTGCCTATACAAAAATGATCTTAGTCCCTAAAACTTGCTAAGATACTTGGCACCATTGCTATCATGGTCATACGATGACCCACGCCTGTCCCGTTTAACATCCAAAGATAGGGTTGTTTACTAAATACAATGGTAAACAACAATGTCAAAGGGTTAAAAATGCACAAGAAAGGCTTTTGATTAGGGTAGACAACTCCTAGTTACTTGATCAATTTGCAAACCATCCTTGCTATTTTCAAACAAACACACACACACAATTTCAAAACATTTCCCAAAACAAACTTTCAAACATAGAAACATTTTTCAAAAGACAAACACCTTTGTATACATTCAAACAAGAATCATTACAAAGGTTGCCTAAGCAAAGGCCTCTTTTCAAAATACTTTCAAAACCACACAAAGCACCATTTCAAACAATTGAAAAAGCAAAGCAAGTGATCTAAACAAGTAACTAAGAGCCCATGGAAAACCATGGATGGAAAGGGTGCTAGCACCTTACCTTTTCATAATCTACCCCCCGAACCCAAGAAAACATCTCAAAGGTCTTTCCTGTGCTTTTTGACCTTTCCTTTGGA
Source organism: Vicia faba (assembly GCA_948472305.1). Classification (NCBI taxonomy): domain Eukaryota; kingdom Viridiplantae; phylum Streptophyta; class Magnoliopsida; order Fabales; family Fabaceae; genus Vicia; species Vicia faba. The sequence goes on from OX451740.1 coordinate 674,242,365, forward strand.
TAAAATAAAAAGTCGGTGGCGACTCTTGCTAAACCGAAACATTTGCGAACACAAACGCAAAACCTCAAGGCAGTTCTCCCACCGTATCACAGGTGGTCATAAACACTTGATTAAAGAAAAATAATTTTTTTGAAGATAAACAAGGTGTCTTCGATTGGCTTTGAGACAAGGTGTTTTCAATTGGCGCCTGGGCATTTTTTTTTCCGATTGGAATCTGGACAAGGAGCTTCGATTGGGCATCTAAAACCCTTCGATCAGGCTTTGGTCCACAAGTTTTTGATTGGGTGCTGGGCCTCCTTCGACCAAGATAAGTTCACAAAGTCTTCGATTGGGAGCTGGGCTTCCTTTGATCAAGTTAAGTTCACAAGGCTTCGACTGCGCATGGAAAGAACCCCCTACAAGTTTGTTTTGATACACAAAGGCAAAGGCTTCCTCTGTGCTTGCTTTCAATGCACAAGGCTAAGACCCTTTCAACTGGATTTCGATTCACAGAGCAATGAATTCCTCATGCTAACATCCACAAGGCATTGGCTTCCTTTGTGCTAGTTTCAACTGGGCAATGGTTCCCTTCGAAACTGCTTGCGTCAACTCTATCTTTGAACCTTTCATCACATGATTGACACATTATGAGCACACATTGGTGACCCATTCGAAGAATTCATGAGGCATGCATGCGTGCTATTCCAAAGACACACAAAAGGGCCATTCGAAGGATGTACAAGCGTTCCATTCGAAGGAAGTAACAAAAGATCCATTCGAAGAAGCATTCAGAAGGTCCATTCGAAGGGTACACAAGAGGTCCATTCGAAGGAAGTAACTCAGAGTCAATCGAAGGGCAAGACTTGGAGGAATTTGAAGGAGTTAGGGATTGAAACATGTCCAGGTTCATTCAAAACCCAAAAGGGTAGGAAATCATCAAAAATGGCAACTTTTCAAATACCTGATCTTTGCTTTCAAAGCCATGGTTAATGGCTGATATCTTTTGATTCTACTTTCAAAGCCATAGTTAATGGTCGTCCCTTGCCATTTCCATGCACATCACACTTCTATAAATACAAGGCCTATGACACATTGCAGAGGGACACAAAAAAGAGGGCGGAGGAAAAAACCATTGAGAACACACATACATTGCATCAGACAGAAGCATTCTTGCCCATACAAGCATTAGCCAGATGAAAACCTTGCATCCAGGAGTCCACACCAGCCCCTAAGCAAGCATCTCCACGCCCAGAAGTTCCAAGTAGAAGCCTCTCGCTGTTGGTAAGAATTGGCAAAAGACCAAACTTTACATTTGCGTGATATATTAACACTTGTAATGCATTCGATTTGTATTCAAGATTAAGGACTTGGGTTCGACACCCATGTATGCATTTGTTTTATTTCTAACACTTGTTGTAGATCCAACCCGAATAGACCAACGCAACATAATCAAAGGACCTGGGTTTGATACCTAGGTCCTGCATCTTTGTTTTGCTAACATATCTTTGCAGATTCAGTGTCCTCACAGGTGATCCATCAGGCCTTTTCAACAATTCCCTCTGGATCGAAAGCCACGTCCTTTCACTGGATCAAAGGGTAACATCCTTTCACTGGATCAAAGGGTAACATTCTTTCACTAGATCGAAGGATGACCATTTTCCCCTGGATCGAAAGACACCTCCCTCTGAATCGAAAGTCTCCCCTTTCTCCCTGGATCAAAGGGTAACATTCTTTCACTGGATCGAAGGATGGCCATCTTCCCCTAGATCGAAAGACACCTTCCTTTGAATCGAAAGTCTCCCATTTCTCCTTGGATCGAAGGATGCCCCTTTGTATTTTTATTTTTGTTTTCGTTATTTCTTTATTAACTTTATCATTTGAATCAACTTTAAATCAAAAAATCACAAAAAAAAATAGGTTAGTGTTTTATTAATCAAATTAATTTTGTAAACAAATTAATTATTTATTTTAACCTTTTCTTGAAATTAAAATTAAATAGACTTAGGTTGTATTTTCTTAAAATAAATAAAACCAAAAAATATTTTCTTGTTTACTTAGATATTTTTAGAGATTTAGACGTATTTCCCATTTCACGCGCGTTCATATATTTCTTTTCTATTATTATTTTTTTCATATTTTTGTATCTACTGATGGAATGTAATAGATTAAAATAGGAATTTATCACTTTCTTTATTTTTCCCCATTTGAACATGTAATTACCCCCTCCCTGAAGCACTGTAATAGCGTAGGATTTAACTTTCCGTACTTTAAATTTCTGCAATATATATTAACTGCTTAGATGTATGACTAATAGGATTGCATGACAAGAGCCTAATAACTAAACGCTAGAAAACTTAAATTCAAAGATAAATAAACTGAACTGAATCAATTGCACATATACACCTCTAGGGTATCCCACTCCGGTTGCCTCCGGAAAATAGTCACAATTCTAGAAATGTGAGAGGTTTTAGTGGCTATCCTCTAGTTCAAAAAGATCATAAGTCCCTCGATGACCTGCTCGACGTTGCCTCGATAAAAATATGATCTTAGAACCTTAGGGTGACTACTAAAGCTTCTTGCTGAGTTGCCTTTGTGACTATAAAACATCCCTTCGAATGTCCCTCTTACATCCAACGACAGGGCTACCTACTCACTAATAGTAGGATAGCACTGTCTAAAGAATATGAGTAAAAGAACAAACCTTTTCGAGTACAAGTTGATAGATGTTAGATGCTTGCTCAAATAAAATAAACTTTTACACTTACACATTTCAAAACACTTTCAAAAACATTCGCTTTGTCAACACTCTTGAGGACTGATACAAGAGTTATCATAAATGCGAGTCGTCACACTAAGGCATTTTCAAAACTTCTTTTTCAAATCATAAAGCACAAGGCATTTCAAAAATGAGCTAAGAATCTAAGAGCCCATATAAAACTACAGATGGAAAGGGTGCTAAAACCTTCCCTTTCCATAATCTACCGTCTTTACTCAGAAAATTCTCGAAAAGGTCTTTTTTTGTTCTTTTCACCCTTTCCTTAAATTGGATAAAAGAAATGTCAGTGGCGACTCTTGCTTACCGCAACATTTGCAAACACAAGCACAAAACCAGTACAATAGTCGATTCTGCCACCGTATCATAGGTGAGAAATGTGTTAAACAACATGATACTTTTGAGATGAGTCCAAAATATGTCACGAACATTGAATTTATCCTAACAAACCCCGTACCTAGAAACATAGTGGTTGTCATCCAAAAGCTTCAAAAGTTGTTACATTTTGGATCTCGGACCTCTTACTGCCATATTGTTTCAATAACACACATTGTATACCTGCTTTATATTTGAAACACTTTCAGGTCTTTTCCATTTCAAATCTGCAAATATGTTTTTAGGAGCCACGCTAATTAAATACATATCCGAAACAATTTTATTCTCCACAAATTTATGGCGACATATGATAGGATGACCGACTAACTTGAATTGCAATGCATGATTGTGTAAATGAGAAATCACATTATATTTCCACGTGTCATCCGCCTTACAATATCCGTGCAATTTAAAGGGGCACTCACATTTCCTTGATCTTGTGTCATCACGTTTCAACATTTGAATTCGTGGAACATACGTACCACTTTTATCACATATCATGGTAATAAATGCTTGCCTTCGACTAGAATCATTGTCGGAGTTTCCCATCATAATGCCAAACCCAAATTTCTCGGCCACCATCCAGACCCCTTCAAGCATATTTTCACGAGAAGTAAACATTTGTTCATTTGTAATGTATTGATCAACATCTTTCTCGACATCAACCAATTTAACACCGTCCTTCTCCTTATCCGATTCAATAATGTTCTTCACCTCATCCGGTTTAACATCTTCCTTCACTTCATCCAATTTTGCATCGATACTTACAACAACTTTGGGAAACATATCCCGGTGCACCATACCTAATTCGAACCAAAAAAGAAAAGTTGTAAAATAAATTTACAGGAACAGACTAATTCAGAGATGCATCTCTGAAACATGTAGCAAGTGAACTCAGAGATGCATCTCCAGACTAAACATACATTTTTTAGCTCAAAAACAATATTAATGCAAGCAATGAAGGGTGAAATGAGTGAAATTTACCTTAAATTGTAGCTTCTTTTGATCTCTTTGATGCGATAAAACACAAGAATGATGGTTTAGAGTCGAAAAAAATGATTAAGAATGAAAGTTTTTTTAAAGGGTTTTGGGTTATAGAGGATGAATGAAGTATGAGAGAGATGATCATGCAAGGTGGTCGTGTATTCAATTTCTCGCTTGATATTTTCAAAAATGCATCTCTTAAAATTTCAGTGAATGAATAAATGATAACTCCCATTGAAAAACATTAGGAAAATGAGTTCATGGATGTTTTCTGAGTTGCATCTTCGAATACACCCCAGAATTATTCGTAGATGCATCTCCGAATCAAAATTTGGCAAAAATGAGCTGACGGCGCATTCAGAGATGAACCTCCAAAAATTCCCGAAGGGTGGAAAAAGAAGCTGCAAGGGATGTTTTCAGAGGCGTGGTTCACTGACCCACTGTCGCGTACGGATCAAAAACGGGTAATTTTGAAAAATATATTTAACGGTAACGACAACTCGAGTATCGTTCTCAAGGATTCTTGTATTATTATTATTAACCAACCGAATGGAACAATGGGGGGTTTCGAGTTTAAGATTAAATTAAGAAAATAATGCAAAAAAGTGATTATCAAATAAGTAAAACGAATCAACCTACTGATCGGGTTCCCAACTCATCATCGACAATTATAAATCCAATCCCCAAGCAAATTATAATCCCTATTCGATTACAACACAAATTAACAAGCGAAATTGACATATGCAGTTTATATTCATATTACCTGAATTAAGCAAACAGAATCATCACCCATGAATTAAACAAACATGATTTGACATATGCAATTTAACGGTAAAATAATGCTAAAATGCGAAACAAATCAAGGAAACATAAACCAATAGAATTAAATCAACAACATTCTATATAACTCGAATTAAGAAAAAAAGAAATATAGAATAGTATTGAAAGGGAAAATAAATTAGATTGAAATTATAAAACCTCAAAGTTTTGGCGGAAACATGAACAGTAGACCGATCCTTGGTTTCTAGTTCTCCATTATAAATACGCCAAAACTTTCGTAAAAAATCTGTGAACAGTAAAACAAGAGAGAAGCGAAAAATATTTCAGCCACTAGGTATAGGGAAACAATGAGTTCGGGTCTTAACCCAACTAGGTCGGAAATCATTAAAAAAAACCAGCCCAAAATCGGCCCGAAATAACTAAATTTTTAAAGTCATAAAATTCAATGAATTACTGGAACTTATGCACTCTAAATCAGCTTTTGACTCCAACATGAAAGTTGTAGCTCTTCCTCTTAGCTTTCTAACACATATACGAATGCGTCGATCTGATTCCCATAGCTTCAGTTATGATCGGAACAGTGGACAAGTATCAAGTAACCGCTAAAGCTAAAAACAACAAACGAAAATAGATTAAAGGCAATTAAATACTTAATTCTAAAAATATAATAAAAAAATTAAACAAAACAAATTATGAAAATGTCTAATTACAAACATAAGAGAATGTGGATTAAAATGCATGAATCAAATTCCTCCACACTTGAACTTTTGCACGTCGAGCAAAATAGAATCAAGACTCATGAAACACCACAACATTCAGATCCTCATTCCATGCTACAAACTCTTCTTCGATTAAGATTGCATCAATAGATACTAATCTTGCACACTAAGGATATCGTAAGAACATAAACCAACAATTATGCAGTCATAAGCCTCCCTCACATACAAACCAATTTGAATCATATTATTATTCCTAAGCCTAACTTACTCATCCTCCATTTTGCTCTCTTTTATGTAGCCCAATCACATTAAGCCCGTTATCCCCACACACTCGTAGTAAGGCGACCGGTTAGTGACTCCGATCCTTTAGCACGGGGTTCTGGTAACTGAGTGGCATAACCTCTTATTTTCCCACTTGTAATTTGGGGGATCAGACCGTAATCCCCCCTACCAAGTCTAGCACCAGAAACATCTGAACCAACCAAGAACGGATCTTACTATTATGTTTTTGTAGGTTCCACAACCTTTAGAAGGTGCATACTTTTTTTTTTCAATTAAAACTTTGGATCACTCACTTGTTTTCATCGACTTCCCTACGTAGAGCGTGTGTGAGATGGTGATGGCTGCTAAGATAAACTACTTAAGAGATATTAAAGGATGAGAACTCAAGGTTGTGTCATAACAAGTATTCAAATGGATTTCCATATTCAGGAGACTTAAGGTGTTAAAACGATACTGATCTTTTTCACTTTTCCCAAGTCACCATGACTAAAACTTAGCAAAGTGTTTCTAATTTTTTCTACTAAAGAAAAGAAACAAACAAAAACAAAAACAAACAAAATAAAAACAAAGAAAAGAGATGATTCCCCCCCCCCCCCATTTAAAATATGCATTGTCCTTAATGAAAGGACATAACAATTAAAAGAATGAGAGAAAGGAAAAGGTGTTCCCTGGTCAAGTTGCAGGGTAAGTTGGATTTTCCAAGGAAAGCTCTTCTATGGGTGCATCTTCAGGTGCCGAACTCTCATGGAATAGCTTCAAGAGCTGTCCATTAACCTTAAAGATTTTGTCAGTACCTGCACTTTTTATTTCAACTGCACCATTATGAAAAACATTACTAACAACAAAAGGGCCAATCCATTTGGATTGAAGTTTCCCAACCATAAGCTTAAGGCGGGAGTTAAACAGTAAAACCTGTTGCCCCACATAGAATTCCTTCCTAGAAATAATTTTATCATAGAAGTGCTTGGTTTTCTCTTTATAAATCCTAGAGATTTCATAAGCCTCTAGCATAAGCTCTTCAAGCTTTTGTAATTGGAGTTTTCTTTCAATGCCTGCTTGTGGCATCTCTAAATTACAACTTTTTACCACCAAATCAACACGATGTTCTATCTCTACAAGAAGGTGGCATGCCTTACCAAAACAAGTCGATAGGGAGACATGCCTATTGGTGTCTTGAAAGTTGTTCTTTGAGCCCAAAGTGCGTCTTCTAGATAGCGTCTCCAGTCCTTCTTGTTTGGCTGCACCATTTTCTATAAAAACAATTTGATCTTCCTGTTTGAGATCTCAACTTTCCCATTAGTTTGTAGGTGATATATAGTAGAGACTATGTTCATAACTCCATACTTTCGGAGCAAAGCTTCCATGGTGCTATTACAAAAGTGAGTGCCTTGGTCACTTATGATGGCTCCGGATATTCCAAAGCTGTAAAAAACATTAGACCTCACAAAATCTACAACAACTCTTGAATCATTAGTCCTAGTGGGGATAACTTCCACCCACTTTGAAACATACTAAAAAAAGTAAAATATAGAGAAAACCAAATGATACGGAAAAGGACCCATGAAGTCGATTCCCCATACATCAAAAACCTCATAGAAAAGCATAGGTTGATGAGGCATTTCGCTCTTACGAGTGATGGTTGTACCTGCTATCTGACACTCTTTACAAGTGCGGTAAATATCATAAGCATCTTTAAAAATAGTGGGCAAATAGAAACCTGAGTGGGGAACAAAGTGTTCCCTACTTGAGAGGCATGAGAAAAATTCAAAATAGATTCAATCTCATAGTCGAGAACACATCTCCTAATAACCTGATCACTACCAAATTTCAATAAATATGGATCATCCCACACATAGCATTTTGCGTCACTCTTGAGTTTATGAATTTGTGATTATATGAAAATTATTGTACTCCAAAATTTTCCCTCTCTTTTCTGAAGACATTTCTCACAAAGATCTTCAAAAGTTCAAGCTTGCACCAGTATTGACTAGGTCAAGCCATCTCCTCAACAGTGATACCTTAAGATTAGGGTTTGAGTTTGCAAAAGGACAATTGGACTTATAATACTTAAAATAACTTTCATTGATCATTATGGACCTTCAAGAATGCTCATGTCATGTTTCAAATCTTGTATCACAATTTCTGCTCAGTCAATTGACCAGATAACCAAAAATCAGTTGTATTGATGAAAAGTCAACTGATACACCAAAAGTCAAACTTTGACTTTTTGGTCAGCATTAAGTCTCAAAGATCAAAATTCATCAAGACATTCAATAATATCAAGCTTGATCATCAAAAAGTCAAGAAATTCAAAAGTCAATTTGAAAAGTCAAAATTTTCAAAACATAAATTTTTCTAAGTGTTTTACACATGTTTATTTCACAACTTCATACCAATTTTTAACCATGATGCAAAATGATTAAAAAAAAACTTTAAACATGAAAGTTGTAGATCTTGATGAATTCTACAAATTTGTGTTAGAGGGTTGATGTCCAAAAAATGCTTAGATTTGAAGATATGAGCCCATGAAGTCATGACATTGTTATCCAACACTTAGAGAAATTTTCAACAGATTTTGGTCAGGATTTTATCCCAACTTCTTGGCATTTTTTCACATAGTTCCAAGATGATTTTGTTAAAATGGCCAACATGAAAGTTATAGAGGATTTTTCAAGCTTTCCAAAACATCCAAGAGCATGAATTTATCACACTTGAGCTAGGAGATTCAAAGGCATGAAGTTGGGCATCCATTCTTGAATTGCAAGTCACTTTGTTGAAGAACACATAACAAAACCCTTATGCTATGCTGCATAATCTTGTGTTACAGACCTTCCTGCTTTCAAATCTCATCATAATTTAATATTTACACCCACTCTTGAGCTATTACCCAAGTGTTTGAGCCATTGTCCAAAATATCTTTCCATTTATGGCATAAAGTTACCATTGCTATTCTTGAAAAGCAAACTTTTTGGTACAAATTTGTCTTGAGCCCATACTTTGCTTGCTTCTAATTTGGCTCCACCATAAATCATGGAAAGTAACCCCTATAACCAGAAACTTTGGTACTTCATCTTGGGACCATGACATAACTTGATATTTACAATCCAACCTAGCCATAACTCCATAGTTTATAAACCAAATCATCTTGTTCACAAACCTCTTGCCTATAAATAGGAGAAGAATTTGCAAGAAAAAGAGGTCATAAAGATTAGAGTTTCTTGTATCTTGAAAATCCTCAAACCCCCCTCATACTCTAAAAACCATAACTCTACACAAAAACCTCCATCTTTGAGCTTTGAAGTCCAAAACCTTTGGACCTCTCACACCTTGCAAGTTCTATCCAAACAAACCATCCAAACACTCCACATACATCATATAGAAGTTGTCCAAACTCAAGAACAACTTCTGTAATATCACTATCATCATTGTCCAAGTTCAAAAATAACCAATACAACAACTTAAACTCAAAGCAAATTTCAGTTTCAAGGTAAGTTTTCTTGATTTTGAAGTCTTCATACAAACATTATTAGTGGTTAATTTGTGAAGATAAAATGTAGATATCATTTCCTTGAAGCTAACCATATGCTTGCTTTTCATTTTCACTGACCATGTGTCGAGAACTGACTTTTACATGTAGAAAAATAATGATAAAAGCAAAAAAATTACAGTATGAGTCGACACATACCCATATGAGTCAACACATCTTAGTGGAGAAAAAGGGTTTTGAGTCGACACATAGCCTTATAAGTCGACACATACTGCTATAACAGACACAAAACAGAAAGAAAAAGGTGCATGAGTCGACACAAAATTCGTATGTGTCGACACATGCAGGGAATGAGTCGACTCATACCCTTATGCATCGACTCATACTGAGTTAATTTGGACTTACATGAGCAGGGAAAGTTTATGTGTCGATGCAAAAGAGCATGTGTCGACACATAATGTTTAAACATGTAATTTTTTTCTTTTTTACACGGTTTTTATACTTTCCATATATTTTGTTCATTACTATTCAACATGGTTTTAATATTTAAGCTCTTATTTCATCCCCATTCATAAATTGTACCCCATCCCCAAATGATGTAATAGCGTAGGATTTAAATTTCCGAAAATTTATCGTTTTCATATAATTGTTAGTAATTAGGGTATGTATGGCAAGATAAAATCAATGCTTAGAAAACCCTAATCTCAAAGACAAAAAGGCATGAAACCAATACACTCGTACACGCGCGCCTCTAGGGTAATCCACACTTGTTGCCTTGAGAAAATGGTCATGTTATGCATGTGATATTCCTTAGAAAAAAATAAAAAATACAAGATCATAGTCCCTTGATGATACTACGAATGTTGCCTTACAAATGATCTTAGTCCCTTAAGAAAAATGCTATGTGTTGTACTCCAAAATTTACCCTCTTTTCATACACGCATATTATTGGTTTTATGGTTATGGAATAAAGGTATATTTATCAAGCTTCTTCAGGTTACAAGTGACGTTTATTTCACCAATGGATATTCTCAGAGTATTTTCCGTGCTGAAGATCGGTTCGCTGTTTTGCAATGATTCGGGGTTCAAAGATTCACAAGTCCAACCCGACGCGTCATATTCAGGTGTTATTTCGCCAAAATATCTCTGATAACGTATTCTGAAATTCAGGTTCGGCTCAAGAGTCAATTCTTTAAAGAAGGTCTCCGAATGTGTGAGTTTTCTCGAAGAAATATGGTGAAAAAGTGTGCTGAAAGTGCAGTTTTTACGCACTAAAAAATTCATAACTTGAAGACCGTGGCTTGTTTTGAACCCGTTCCGGTGGCCACAATTCCGTCTTGACGTCATCTATGTTTTCATCTCTCACGGCTGGAAGCCAATTTCGATCATAAGGTCTTTAAAAATGCAGATTTATCAAGTATTTTCGTACAGAAAATTTGTGACAGAAGTTTATTTGCGTCATGTTCAGAAAATCATAACTTGGTCGATTTTCATTGTATCGAGCTGGTTCCAGCGCCAAATTTTCACAAATTGAGTTGGCTAAGTTTTCACAGGAGGTATTGAGTTCAAACAGTATCCAAAATGCCTTCTTTTTTTGCTCAGAGTGCGCGTGACGCGTTGAAAATCCTGAATGTTGAATATTATTTCATCTGGGGCAAAACTTCAAAAATTCATAACTAATTCACTGTTTATCCGATTGAGCCCATTTTCAGACAGGAGTTACTTCTCGATGTCGGATACATTTTGTTTTCACATTTCAACTTCAAAAATTATACTTAAGTCCCAACGATTTAGCCTGGAACGTGACAGACTCAAGTGAATAAAAATCTGCACTATTGCTTGTGGTTATTGGAGGCCCAATTGCACATTCAAAGCCCATTTTTCCCCTCTAATTTTCATTATATAATCTCATTCTTTTCACACAAACAATACGATAAAAAAATAACATTTGCCACAACCCTGTCAAAATATCAAATTCTTTCAAAAATCCTAAAAACCTTAAAATCCTTGTTACAAACCCCCATCTCACTACAAACAAGCCATCCTTGTTACAAACCCACATCTCACTACTTCTCCAGTAAGGGTAAGATTGGTTTGATCTCCATGATAAAAAGGATGTAGAAGCATGAATACATGCCATATCAGTTTTAACATTACAAAATTTCATATATTTGCTTTATTGTATTTCATGATATAGTAATTTATTTAATGTGTTCATGAGATTCAACACTGCAGATTTAGACAGGGTCCCATGTAGGGTTATTACAAAACACTGAGGCCAAAATAGAACAACCACTAATGCATGATGAGGCAGACGTCATGAGAAGGTTAAGGGCGTTGATCAACACCCACCCCTATTGGTTTTGGTTTTCTTCCATTCTATTTATCCTTTTCCCTATTTTCATTCTTTCTGTTTAAAACATTTTTCATAAAACCTAATATTTTTCACAAAGCTTTGATTTTTCCTCCTAAACTTGAATAATTAATTTTAGGTTTTTTTAATTTAATTTTAGGTTTTTTTAGTTTAATTTTAGGTTTTAATTTAATTTTATGTTTTAATTTAATTTTAGGTTTTTAATTTCATTGTTTGTTTTTGGTTTCTAACCAATTTGTCTTTTTTAATCTTGAACTCACTTAACCACAAAACTTTTTTCACAAACCTTTTTTTTTACAAAAAAATCTAATTTAATTATTAGGTTAATTAATTTTATAATTTTTAACTTTTTTTTCTTCAAAATTAACCTTTTTTTTTAAATTAAAACTAATTAGGATTTAGATATTTTAATCATCTTTTTTCAAAATTAACATTTTTTTTATTAATTAAAATTAATTAGGTTTTTTTAGGTTTATTTAATTAATTATCATAAACCATTTTTTTTCATAAAAAATCACCAAAACATATTTCTTTTCTATTTTCATCTTATTTTTATTTTTCTAGATAAAGTATATAGGGCGCGTTCAACTGTAATAGCGTAGCTTTATTTTTCCGTTTTTTTCATCATTATCATGTAATTGCTTCCGGGATGTAATAGTTTTAGGATTTCTTTTCTGCACTATTCACTATTATGTAATTGCCCCAAAGCTCTGTAATAGCTTAGATTTACATTTCCGCCTTTATCTTCTGCTACTATATTTTATGCAATGCTTAGATTAATAAAATTGTATGGAAAGATAAAAATGAACGATAGAAAACCCTAATTGCAAGATAAATATAACTGAATAAACACACTATTGCACACTTGCACCCCTAGGGTACTCCCCACTTGGTTGCCTCAGAAAACAATGGTCATGTCCCTCGAACGTAGGGATATCTTAGCAAAAGATCCTCAATCTAAAAATCATCATAAAGATCATAGTCCCTTAATATCCCTCGAATTGCCTACGAGAAATGATCTTGTCCCTCAATGTTGCCTACGGATATATGATGACAGTCCCTTCAAAATGCTAAGGTATCCTTACTTGTTTCCTTCAGTGACCATTTCGTCCCTTCGAACGTCCCTTTAAAACATCCAACGACGGTGCTACCTATTTCTTAGTAATAGGATAGCGCTGTCTAAAGGAAAACGAACAGACTTTTTCGAGTAGGTAGATTAGTTCTTAAGTACTTGCTCAAAACAACAAATCTTTTACACCATACACTTTCAAACAAACTTTTCAAACTAAAGTTTTTAAAACACTTCGTAACACTCTTGAGGACAGAAACAAGGGTTAAAACGAAGTAAAACAAAACTTTTCAAAATAAGCATACACAAGAAATTTCAAAATGAGCAAGTACCTAAGAGCCCATGGAAAACCATGGATAGAAAGGGTGCTAACACCTTCCCTTTCTATAACCTACCCCCCGTACTCAGAAACATCTCGAAAAAGGGTTTTTCTATTCTTTTTCCTTTTCCTTTGTTGGATGAAATAAAAGTCGGTGGCGACTCTTGCTTACCGCGACATTTGCGAATAAAAAATGCAAACCAGTATAACAGTCAGTTCTGCAACCGTATCACAGAACTGACGACTTTGCTGGGGATATAAAGTGGGGTTTACCTTAGGATCTAGGTCATTTTAAAATTGCTTTCTTGTTTTGCCTTGCCTGCTTTAAATTCAAGGGTTTTGTTTGGGTATTATTAAAGATCCTACACCCGGATCTGGGGACACTTTTTAGGTAAACATCAATAGATCATGGAGACTGTACGGTGTAGACCGATATGGTTTAAGAAATGGTTGTGTTGGTGTGACACTTTGGTTGGTACCGGTATCCTTCGTGGGGAAACGAGGAGAATACGGGGCCTCCGCGTGGTGTCGTGAAGCACTAACGGACCTTAGAACCTTAGTTGAACAAACTTGGCCATTAGAAAGTAGTGAGATAGCCGACCTCGGTATAAAGCTGAGGATTGGTTGATACTCGATGCCACACTCATTGAGATCAGACTTTCGGGATATTTCGGCCCATGAAAAGATTGCTTGAGCTGAAATAATGTCCGATAAAGGATGATCAGTGATATTGAGAATCTTTAGAACCCAGTTACTTTTCTAAGACAGGTTTGAAACAAACTAAGCTTCAAGAGGGTATGACCTTAAAACTCAAGCAAGCCTTAAACCTAAGGACTTGGTGTAATTTGTTTGTGTTTGCTATACCTGTGATTTATCATGACATCATAAACATCATACCATAGCATATCATGACTAACCATTTCAAGGATCTTAAGGGCCTGTGATGCAGGTTATGATAAATCATACATCTAGAAAGGGGCAAGGGGATTTATTTTCCTCTAGCCAATGTCGTCAAAAGATCAAAACTCAACAACTTGAGTAAGGGGCTATGACCCATTTGATATGGTGAGCTTGACTCTTGTAGAAGGACTCTTAACGATACAAAGTTCTTCAATCAAAGCTGCAAAATTCAACTTCTGACATTTTCTTGTTTACCCCGCGAGATCCTTGAAAAAATTGCATACATATATAATACATATCATTGCATAAGCAGGTTTTAAAGCAGGTCTCTCATGTTCTCGCTGTTTATTTCAGCAATTACTCTCTAACAAGACAACAGAGATCTCCAAGCTCAAGATGCCCAGTTCAAGGAATTTCTCTTGAATCTATCCAAGGGGCAAGAAGACCTGAGAACACTCTTCACCGGGAATCTGACCAAGGAACGTCCTGACAACAACAAGGATAAACAATTGGAACAATTATAATCTAAGGTAGAAGCAATGAGAATCCAGATGCTGGGGCAGATGGCTCTTATCCAAAACTTAGCTCCAGGACAAGAAGGGCTAAGAGCTTTCCTCAACAAGCTTCACCAAGATGGATGTAGATCCATGAAACAAACAGTTACAATAATGGATCAAGGAATTAATCAGCCCCCAGTGAGAGAAGAGGTTGGTTTGGTCAGGAACAAACCTTTTTAGATTGCTACTACTTCACAAGCCCAACCACAACCTCGCCAACGACAACGGGGCAACCGACATAAGAAGAATACATCCGAAAGATGCTTCACCGAAATCAATATGTCATTGGCTCAAGCATTGCAACGCCTGTTGAAGGCCAAGTTGGTAATATTAAGGGACCCTCCTCAGAATCCCAACATATCCTCCCCAAGGTACAATCCAAATTCAAGATGTGCGTACCACTCTAACAGTCATAGACATGACACCAACAACTGTTGGGCGTTGGGAAATAAAATTCAAGACTTGATTGATGAAGGAGCTAGAATTCGCACAAGACGACCAGGATGAGTTCTTCTGCCATCCCTCCAAGGCATACCATCTGAAGTGACAAGTTCTAACAAGAAGACTTTTCTTTCTTTAGAATTTTCAATGTGTAATTTTCTTTTGATTTGTTTGAATATTTATTCATATCAAACCTCGTTATTTCATCAATGCATTGTACATGTTTGTCTTGAATCAATTCATTCATATTCACTATTTCAAAAATGCGTTCTTATTTTCTTTTGTGATATTCAACTCTCGATTAAAAACTCTAAGCCTTAGAGGGAGGATGACGAAAATGATACCACAATCTCTATAATAGGCTTTCGAACAGACACCGCTGATGATGTACATGCGTTGTTTCAAATCCTAAACAGTGGAGTTATAAGGAAGATAATCCCTAGTCAACCCCTTTGAGCTAAAGAAGTAGGAGTTTTTCTTTTCACACAAATTAAAACCCTTAATCATAACCTGGGACAGGGTAGTTTTCTCAGTTAATTCAGAGGCGCATTTAACCATAATATGCGGCTTCGTACACAATGAATGGCATCAAAGACGTCCTTACAAAACAAAAGACGGTGATGGTTCCGTATAATCGTCAAGACAGACATTCATTTTTTTCAAAAGAAAAGCCCTCTAAGTCAAAACCTATGAAGGAGACTTAATAAAAAAACCGAGGTATCCCGCTGACTGTAATCACAAAAAAAAACAGTTCAGGCAAAAGAAGGGATAACGAAAAAAAAAAGGTTGCTACAAATCGTCGATAAAAAGAAGATTACAAAAATGACCGCCTTTTGAAAACAAATGTTCAATTTCTGAATTATCACCAAGTATAAGAGAAAAGATTCCAGACTCAATCAGGATCTAAACGCACAATTAACTGAGCATAGGACTGAAGAACATCACGAAGAGCGAGTTGGGTACAAATAAAATTTGAGCCTTTATCCTTTGTTTCTTGAACCGTGAACCAAGCCATGTTATAACCCTTAAAAGTCCTAGCTGAAACATGGGTTAGTTTGAGAGCATACTGTTACAAAGGTATCCTGACTCATGTAGGCTATGTTACGAATCCTGAGTTGATATCACATTCTTGCAAATTTCATTTTACTACACAAAACACATTTTCAAAAAAATTTCAAGACAGACATGAGTTTTGCATTCTTTAAATGACATTGTTTGCATATGACTAATTGTTTGACAACAGAGAAATCCGCACAATGGATACTCAATGAACATAAATCCTCTCAATGGACAGAATCACCTCAGCGGGAAAGACACTTCCAATAACAGGTCTTCCATAAGAAAGGGGCATGACATGATGTCTAAACACACATGGGGCAGTCTCTCCAAAAGTTCCAAATAACCAGGGGAAGATCTGCATCTGAATCGCTTGGGGAATTACGCACGCATTCCAGCAACGAATCATGTGCCATCAAGAAAACATTTTTGACATTACTACAACATAACACTATGGACAGTGAGAACTCTTTACATCCTGAAAGCATGGACATAGTCGAAAATACTACGCATGAAGGACCCGCTAGGTTGACACACCTAGGAAAAAATAAGGGAATCCCGGCGAACCAAAAGGGTTCGGTCAAAAATTAGGGATAAAAATGAAAAAAATCTGTACACCCGGCAAGTTGAAAACCTGAAAAGGCGGTTTGGACAAAAAAGGGTATCCCGGTGGACTGAAAACCCGGAAGGGAGGTCCAGGAAAAAGTTAGGGAATTAAAACGTACGACTATGTCCCGTCACTCGTCTATCAGTGGAAGACTTATACCTTGATCAGCATTCATCAAGAGCACCAAAATTCAGATACAGTTCAGATACGCTCCAAATACGGATGCCATTCTGGTACTCATTCAGATTCAGCTTTCAAATACAGTTTAGATACGCTCCAGATACGAATGCCATTCTGATACTCATTCAGATTCATCTTTCAGTTACAATTCAGATACGCTCCAGATACGGATGATATTCTGATACTCATTCATATTCAGCTTTCAGATACAGTTCAGATACGCTCCAGATATGGATGCCATTCTGATACTCATTCAGATTCAACTTTTAGATACAGTTCAGATACGCTCCAGATAAGGATGCCATTCTGATACTCATTTAGATTTAGCTTTGAGATACAGTTTAGATACGCTCCAGATATGGATTCCATTCTGATACTCATTCTGATTCAGCTTTCAGATACGCTCCAGATACGGATGCCATTCTGATACTCATTCAGATTCAACTTTCAGATACAGTTGAGATACACTCCAGATATGGATGCCATTCTGATAATCATTCAGATTCAGATTTCAGATACAATCCAGATACGCTCCAGATACGGATGCCATTATGATACTCATTCAACATATGTTTCAGATACAGTTCAGATACGTGCCAAATACGGATGCCATTTTGATACTCATTCAGATTCAGCTTTCAGATACAGTTCAGATATGCTCTAGATACAGATGCCATTCTAATACTCATTCAGATTCAGCTTTCAGATACAGTTTAGATACACTCCAGATATGGATGCCATTCTGATACTCATTCAGATACATGTTTCAAGTACAATTCAAATATGATCCAGAGAAGGATGTCATCCTGGCACTCATTAAATACACGTTCAAGTACAATCATGACATAGATCCATCCACAAAATCTTCGCATGTACTTTTTCCAGCATGGTACAAGGGGCAGAGACAGTTGGAAGCAAATTCACTATCCCATACAAGCCAGTGATACCTATATTCCCCACAGAGCCGAGACAACCAAGGTCCGACCTCCGTATCCCCAAGCAGGAATTCCTTCCCCATCAGGTTCCTTTAGAAAGATGATATCTGCATTCCTCAGCCGAGTTTTATAACCATGAACAGTTTATAAAGTTTTCTCCCGAGCAGAGTTTATTCCTCTGACAACGGAAGCTCAATCTCCAACAGAGCTCTTCTCTCCAGCAATGGAAGTTCATCCCTAACTGAGTTTATTTCTCTAGATCAGCAGATCTTCCAACAGAGTATCTCTCTTCCCCCACATAATCATTCCCCCGCAGGATTATTATCAGACAGGGTATCTCCCGGTAGAATATTCTCAAGCAGAATGGATGTAAATCCCCAACTAATCATCTTCGGTCACTATCCCCAGCGGAAACGAAGAACTCAACTCCTTATACTCTCCAATAGCAGTCCATGATTTATTTTCCCCAGTTTGAAAATATCACAATAGCATTGTATATCCATACATCATGGAATGTGCATACATATTATACAACACAATCTCATTTATTTTGAGAACATCATTACTCAATACATTTCATACATCATGACATTACATACAACTAACTCTTTACCTTTCAGGGAAAGATGCAATCAAGTTCTCACAAGATTTTCTCTGGTTCAGTCAAACCAACACTAAGGTTTCTATTCTAGTTGAAGATGTTCTAAGACTTTCGTCTGGGTCAGCCGAATCGCCGCTAAGATTCCCCTGATTTCTATGCCAGCCAAAGTTAATCCGAGACCTCTCCTGGGATAAGTCAAATCGATACTAAGATTTCTCTCCCAGTTGAAGTTCTCACAAGTTCTCTCTGGTTCAGTCAAACTGACACCAAGGTTTCTATTCAAGTTGAAGATACTCCAACACTTTCTCTGGTTCAGTCATACCAACACTAAGGTTTATATTCTAGTTGAATATGTTCTAAGACTTTCGTCTGGGTCAGCCGAATCACCCCTAAGATTCCCCTGATTTCTATGCCGGTCAAAGTTAATCCGAGACCTCTTGAGTTCAGTCAAATCGATACTAAGATTTCTCTCCCAGTTGAAGACAATGCGAGACCTTTCCCTGGTTCAGTCAAATCGATACTAAGATTTATATTCCAGTTAAAAAAGCTATGAATCCAGGAAACTGACTGGATAATACTCAACTAACAATACATCATACTGTGAAGCCTAGAGCACGATCGGATAACAGCTTTTGAGATTGCAAAGTCTGGAGCACGACCAGATAGCAAGTTTAATCTCATCTCCCCAATAAGTCACTATGAAACCTGGAGCACGACCAGATAACAGTTAATCTTATTATCCTCAGCAAATCACTGTAAAGCTTGGAGCACGACCAGATAGCAGTTCATTTTCATCTCCTCGACTAAGAGATGATTCCCCAGTAGAGTAACAGACAACCGAAGCTTCTAAAATTCCATTTCTCCCAAGCCAGAGACCAACATTCCTCAGTAGATTCCTCCTCAACGACAAGAACTGGAATTCTCATCAAAGGACTATCTCAGGAAATCAACATCCTCTAGATGGCATCTTTAAGCCCATCTCCGACGATACTCCGTCATATCTTCCGGATAGCATCTTTAAGCCCATCTCCAGTGACCTTCCGTCATCTCCTCCAAATGGAATCTGTAAGCCCATTCCCGACACTACCTACATAGTCAAGCATCATTATAGACGAGTGCAAATTCTGGGCACTCTAGTGTTCAATCATCTTCCACCTTCAGATCACGAAAGGCAGACAAGCTAATCAAAATCTTCAGGTTTAAGAAGATTGAACAGGGGCAACTGTTGTACCCCAAAATTTACCCTCTTTTCATACACGCATATTATTGGTTTTATGGTTATGGAATAAAGGTATATTTATCAAGATTCTTCAGGTTACTAGTGACGTTTATTTCGCTAATGGATGTTCTCAGAGTATTTTCCGTGCTGAAGATCGGTTCGCCGTTTTGCAATGATTCGGGGTTCAAAGATTCACAAGTCTAACCTGGAACGTCATATTCAGGTGTTCTTTCGCCAAGATATCTCTGATAACATATTCTCAAATTCAGGTTTGGCTCAAGAGTTAATTCTTTAAAGAAGGTCTCCGAATGTGTGAGTTTTCTCGAAGAAATGTGGTGAAAAAGTGTGCTAAAAGTGCAGTTTTTACGCACTAAAAAATTCATAACTTGAAGATCGTGGCTTGTTTTGAACTCGTTCCGGTGGCCAAAATTCCGTCTTGGCGTCATCTACGTTTTGATCTGTCACAGATGGAGACCAATTTCGATCAAAAGGTCTTCAAAAATGCGGATTTATGAAGTATTTTCATATAGAAAATTTGTGACAGAAGTTTATTTGCGTCATATTCAGAAAATCATAACTTGGTCGATTTTCATCGTATCGAGCTGGTTCCTACGCCAAATTTTCACAAATTGAGTTGGCTAGGTTTTCACAGGAGGTATTCAGTTCAAACGTGTTGTACCCCAAAATTTTCCCTCCCATATTTCTCAAAACATTTCAAGAAAGATCTCCAAGTTGCTCAAGGCAGTCCAAGGTTTAGCCAGACAAGCTCTCTCCTAAGGCAGTCTACCTCAAATTAGGGTTTCATGTTGCATCAAGATAATTGAGTCCAAGTGGTCCAAAATGCTCAAAGTTATCCTAATATGTTCTCAAGATCATCCATGTCATTTTCAAGCCTCACAGAGGAAGTTTGCTTAGTCAATTGCTCAAAGGTCCAAAAATCGACTGTGCTAGGGCAAAAGTCAATTGTGGCCCACATACAGTCAAACTTCAAATATTTTTGGTCAACATCCTCATTTTGAAGTATATTTCATCATTTTATCAAGGGTTGATCATGATTCATCAAGGATTGCTCATAATTCATCAAGACTCAAAAGTTGCTAAATTAGGGTTTTGTAGGAAAAGTCAACTCAACTTTGACCAAACATAACTTTCTCATACTTTATGCGAAATGACCCATCTAAAGCTCATTTTTAAGAGGATGAAATTCCCTACAATCCATATTCATCTCCCAAGATCAAAATATGAACTCACAAGAAGTTATGAATTTGGACATTATAGGTCATTTTGAAAAGTCAACAAAAACACCTTTTTTTTGTCAAAGCTTCATACTTGAGCATGGAATATCAAATTGAGATGATACCAAAAGGGTTGATTAGAGGACATATCAAGATTTCTAAAAAGTCCAAGAACACTTCCAAAGGTTCAAAATTGAGGAAGTTATGCATTGGTGAAGTTGGCCTTTTTTGCAAAATTGCCAAAAGTCAACTATCCCTAAAACTTCAAATTTTGCCAAATGGCCCCAATCTTTTTCACTTTTTTTGGGTTGGCAACATAGCCCACGAGCTCTAGCCTTTGCCACTTGTCCATATCTTATTTTTATTATTTATTTTGGTTTTTATTTCAATTAATCCAATTTAAATCAAAACAAATCAAATAAAATCCAAAACATTGATAACAAGAGATTTTATGATTGTTTCAGGTCTTAAATTACAGATACCAATCATTCAAACTCGTGTAAATGCATAGTATGAACAAAAAGATTGATTTAGGCCATGTTTGGAAAGGTGTTAAAGGTGAATCAAGTCAAATCAAAAATCATTGAAGGAGAAAGATTTGGATGCAGTTATCAACCCTAATGCATTGCTTGGTACATATAGAGTGCGTGCAGACCTAAAAACGAGTGAGAAACAGGCGTAAGAAGGAGAACTAAAACTGAAAAAAACCATGAAAAGTGTGAGATCGAAATCCCATTTGGAGGCAATCAAGAACAAGTCCATTCCAGTCCCAAAACGCATTGTAAGTCCTTCACGACATAGCTCTGTTCTTGGTTTAGAATCTCATAATATAGGCATTGTTAGGATGAATTAATTGTACATTCTTGATCTATGGAACATTTGCAAGCTTCCTGCATCATTTAATTTCATTTATATGGCCTGTAGCGAAATTCACCATTGTTAGGGTTTTGGAGTTTGTTTTAGGGTTTTTGATTACAGGGACAATTGGCCTTCATGAATGGTACCTTTAGGTTCAGAAGCACAAGACGAGTCCAACCATGGCATTATATATTATTTCCATGGCCTGTGGAA
Organism: Vicia faba; assembly: GCA_948472305.1. Lineage (NCBI taxonomy): Eukaryota > Viridiplantae > Streptophyta > Magnoliopsida > Fabales > Fabaceae > Vicia > Vicia faba. The sequence continues at coordinate 674,264,308 of OX451740.1, forward strand.
GATTTTGAGAAAGCACAAGTCTGTAGCAACGAACGTTTGTCCGTAGGTATAGGTCCTCAAGCTTTTTGCCATGGTGTAGGGAGGAAGACAAATGCGTGGCCAGCCATCATTTGCTCATTTGAATTTCGCGCGGAATTTCTCATTATTTTATTTGTTTTATATATTATCATTGTTTTGTAATATTATAACGACAAGGACAAATTTCCCAGTGGTAACCAGGCAAGCGCTTAAGGCGTTGGAGTGCATGAGGTCAGGGGTTCGACCCCTGCCTCCAACATTTGTGATTTTTCTTGATTTATTTCAGGTTATCCAGTGCATATGCAATACCCAGAACCATGGTGCACCCTCACAATCAATCACGCCAGGTGGTTTGAGATCCAGATCTGATGGCCAGTAATGGAGGAACACCATGAGCCACAGTCAACATGCATCACTGGATTTCAAAGGTCAATGTGGACCTTCTCCTTTTGGGCCCAGATTTCAGCTATTCACACTCCTCAAGATTGCTATTCAGGCCCTTTTTCTTATTCTTTATTTCCTTTTTTTTTATATTTTCTATTAATTAATTAATTTATTTAATCACTAACCAAAAATTATTTTCTTTTTATTAAAAAATCACAAAAATATTAATTGTCACCAATTAGATTTAGGTCTTATTTTTTTTATATAAAATAAATTAATTAATTTAATTAGGTTTATTAATGTAGAAAATTTTAATTATTTTTGCAAATAACTAAAATTAATTAGAATAAATAGGTTTTTATTACTAACTTAATTATTTTATTTTTTTCCTAAAATAACAAAAACCCAAAAATATGTCATGTAATTATTTTTATTAATTAATTTAATAACTAATTAATTTTGTATTTATTTCTAAAAACCTAATATTTTTTTAGAAAATATTAAAAACAACGAAAAAATACAAGTTTTTCTTTTAAATTAGGATAGAAGGGTCAAAACCCTAACTTCTCGTCGATCTAATTTTTAATCGCGCGCCTTATCATTATTTTGCCCAATTATTGTATCTGCTCACGGTTTGTAATAATTTAATTAGGACATTTATTTATTTATTACCACTTTTAATTTCAAAGGGTTTCTTTTTGGCTATGTAAATACCCGAAACCTTGTAATAGCTTAGTTTAAATTCCGCACTTTAATTTCTGCAAATTATTAACTGTTAGATGTATGAGTAATTAGGGTTTGCATGACAAGAATGTACGTTAACTTTAAATTAGTTAGATCACCCTAAATGTGCAAAGATAAATAAACTGAAACTGAATCACTCGCACATGCGCATACCTAGGGTACACTTCCACTTGGTTGCCTTCGGTAAAACGGTCATTGAGTATAGGATGCTTTAGTGGTCGCCCTTTTGTCTAAAGATCAAGTTTCCTCGGAAAAGGTTGCCTTGGATATTGTCGCCTCAGATAAATGATCTAAGACATTAGGGTTATTACTAAGACGTCTTAACACTGCTTTAGTGACCGTACATCCCTTTCGAATTGACCCTCAAAACTCCAACGACGATGCTACCTACTCACTAATAGTGGGATAACATTGTCTAAAGGAAACAAGCATAGAACGACCCTTTTTTCGAGTATGTAGATTAGTTCTTAAGTACTTGCTCATTCCAAACAAAATTTTTACACTTACACTCCTTTACAAACAAATTTTCAAAAGCACTTCATTACACTCTTGAAGACAAAAGCAAGAGTTAAATCGAAGTTAAAACCAAAACTTTTCAAAACCCACAAATACAAAGAAAACAATTTTTAAAAATGATGAGCAAGTACCTAAGAGCCCGTAGATAACTACAGATAGAAAGGGTGCTAATACCTTCCCTTTCTATAATCTACCCCGTACTCAGAAACATCTCGAAAAAGGAATTTTTCTGTGCTTTTTCCTTTTCTTGTTGGATAAAATAAAAGACGGTGGCGACTCTTGCTTACCGCGACATTTTGCAAACACAAACGCCAAACGCAAACTAGTATTAACAGTCAGTTCTTCCACCGTATCACAGAACTGGCGACTCTGCTGGGGACTAATAAGTGAGGTGTACCTTAGGAATAGTTCACCATATTGTTTTCAATTGTTTGATCTGTTTGCTTTATCTTTGTGGGCTTTGTATCAGAGTTACTATAGATCCTAACCTGGATCTGGGGATACCTTTTAGGTAAGTAGCAATAGACTGCGAGGGAATTGTACGACATAGACCGATACGATTGAAGCAGTAGCTACGTTAGTGTGACACTTTAGTTGGTATCGATATCCCTTGTGGAGGAACAAGGAGAGTATGGGGCTGCTAAGGGGTCATTAAGCATCAACTGACCTTAGAACCTATAATTGACCAACTTGACCATAGAAAAGTAGCAGTATGCTACACTCATTGAGACCATACTCTCGCGATGATTCTGGCTGCAAGAAAAGGTTGCCAAACTGGAATTATGACCGATCGAGGATGGTCAGTGATATTGAGATCCTCTAGAACCCAATTACTATTACTAGGACAAGTTGAACCAACTAAACTGAAAGAGGGTAGTACCTAAACTCCATGCCATCCTGAAATCTAAGGGCTATTGTATGACTTGTTTGCCCTTACCATGTTTTCTATCTGTGAATACCTGTGGTGTGTTCTTATCATGACATCATGCATCATGACATTGCATGCATATTTCATTAGACTAACCATTTCAAAGACGAAGGGGATTCATCTTTGTTCTGTTTTGCAGATCATGGCATCTATGCGCAGAAATACCATTCAGATCAGCTTCGTGCAGATACTTGCTCAACTTAGAGAGTTGGTTGCAAAGGTTCCTGATACTTCTTCCTTTGTCAGAAGACATGGTCATCTCCTTGGTCTGGTCACTTCCAAGCTGGATGAGCAAATGATGAGCGTCTTGTTCCAGTTCTTCGACTCATTGCATCACTGTTTTACCTTCCCGGACTACCAGTTAGTCCCTACTTTGGAGGAGTTCTCGGATCTACTTGGCATATCTATTCTAGAGCAGACACCATTTACAGGTTTGGAGATAGCTCCTAGGCCGGAGGATATTGCTTCAGCCTTCCATCTGACAAAGGCTGATGTAGTGTCTAACTGGGACATTCAGAGTGGGGTTAAAGGCTTCCTGGATAAGTTCTTGATTGATCAAACTCAACAGTTCTGGGATAGTTTGGAATTTCAAGCATTTAAAGACATTCTGGCTCTTCTCATCTATGCCCTAGTTCTGTTCCCTAATTCAGATTCTTATGTTGACGTGAACGCAGTCAAGATCTTCATGTCCCGTAATCTAGTGCCCACTCTCTTAGGTGACATTCTACATGCTCTTTATGCCCGTACTGCCCGGAGAAGGGGAACTCTTATGTGTTGTGCACCACTGCTGGCGAGGTGGTTTATTTCTCACCCCCCCAAATCTGTATTGAAAAATGAGGAAGGTATGAGTTGGGCCTACAAGATCATGTCCCTTGCTCACACAGACATCATTTGGAATACTAAAGACATGGAATAAGTAGCTATCATTGATCGGTGTGGGGAATACCCTAATGTTCCACTACTCGGAATTAGAGGAGGGATCACCTATAATCCTTGTTTGGCCTTACGACAGTTTGGACGAGCTCGAAGGGATGGTCCTCATGAGCTGCTGCTTCAAAAATTGTCTTTGATTTCCAGGGGGATATTGAGGTACATCGCCTCAGGTTCATACGAGCTTGGGACAGGGTTAACAGGTCTGATCCGCATGAGCTAGGGATGAAGACTTCTCTCCCGATGCAACCGTATCTCCGGTGGGTTCGAGCCCGTGCTCAAAAGCTAGGGATGCCGTACGAAGCTGTCTTGCCGATAATTATGGAGCATGCTGATGAAGAAGGGGTTCCTTGTATGGTTATCCATCATTACATACCTACTGATATTGTGGCATTAAAGAGATCTTGGATCCAGCTAAGGGAAGAAAGGTATACTTACAGAAAGAAGTATCATGAGCAGGAACGGAAGATCGTGAAGCTTACAAGGCAGCTGGAGAATGAGAGGGTCCTCAACGATTATGTCAGCACCAAAGGAAAACGACCATGGGAGCGCTGATGTCTTTTGCTATTTCTAGTTTAGATTTGCTTTTCAGTATTTCTTTTTGTAACACCTTAAAGGCATTTGTTAAACATTGTTTCAAGTTGTTTATCTAATAAAGTGTGTTTCATTTTGATTTACAAATTTGAATCTCCCTAAGTCTTTGAAATCATTTCATACGCATTCCATTCCCATGCACCTCATTACATGTACCCTTACAGGTTTCTCATCTTCTTCGCTGTTTATTTCAGCGTCATGTCTTCTGAAACATCAACTGATCAAGCCATCAAGGCTCTGCAAGCTCAGAATGCTTAGTTCCAGGAAATGTTCATGAACTTGGCCAAGGGTCAGAAAGATTTGAAGACTCTTATCTTGAAGGACAAGAAGAAGAAGAAGAAGAAGAAAAAGAAGGTCCTCCTGAATATGGGTCACAGGTTTGGGAATAGGTTGCGAGAAGAAGTTGATTTGTCTCATTCATCTGGAGAGGGAGAGAATCAAGAAGAAAGGAGGGCTCCTAGCCCTGTGGTTTCTGACAATAACACAGACTTTGATGAAGACCAGTATCCTCCTCTTGAGGATAGGTATAAGTAACTTGAAGACCAGTTGAGTGCAATGGAGATCCAGAAAGTCCCTGGTCTGGACTTCGAAGATTTAGGTTTGGCATCTGGGGTGGTGATCCCGCACAATTTTAAGGCTCCTGCCTTTGCTAAGTACGATGGGGTATCTTGTCCAAAGCTGCACCTCCGCTCATATGTCAGAAAGATTCAACCATATATTGCTGATAGGAACCTCTGGGTTCATTTCTTTCAAGATAGTCTGTCAGGGACTCAACTTGAATGGTTCTATCAACTAGAAGGAGCTAACGTCCGTAACTGGGAGGACCTTGCTGCTGCTTTTTACAAGCAGTACCAGTATAATGCTGACCTTGCTCCCACACGTACCCAACTTCAGGGTATGTCTATGGGAGCGAGCGAAGGTTTTAAGGACTATGCTCAGAAGTGAAGAGATCTTGCTGGAAGAGTACAACCCCCTCTGGCTGATAGGGAGTTGGTGGATATGTTTCTTGGGACCTTGTCTGGTCCGTATTTCAACCATTTGATCGGTAGTTCATCGTCCGGGTTTACTGAGTTAATTATGACTGGGGAGAGAGCTGAAGCCGGTATCAAGAGCGGCAAGATACAGAAAGGTGCTTTGTCGAGTGAAAATAAGAAGCCTTTCAAGAAGGAGTCTAGTGCAGTTTACAGCTCGAGAAGCCAAAATCGACCTGAGCACCACCAAGCAGTTAATGCGGTAGTTATATCAAGACCAACTGTTTCCCCACAATGCAACAATCAGCAAAGAGCAGAGAGACCGCAAAGGAAGTATACTCGGCTTAGTATGACTCTATCTCAAATTCTACCGCAATTGTTGAAAACCAACTTGGTGATTCCGAAGGAGGCTCCAAAGAATCCCAACACAACATCACCGCTATATAATCTGAACACCCGCTGTGCTTTTCACTCTGATAGCTCGGGGCATGATACGAATAACTGCTGGGCCTTGAAGAATAAGGTGCAGGATCTGATTGAAGCTAAGGATATTGAATTTGAAGCGCCGGAAAAACCTAATGTCATAACGGCTCCTATGCTAAAACATGACGCTGGAGTGAATGCTATTGGAGATGATGTGGAAGAGTCAGAGTTTGAAAGTTGGATTTACCCGACTACCAACGGAGGATTAAGCAATTGGACGACAAAGGACTTCGTGCCGATTTCTTTTATTACACAATAATAGACTTTTGTTTTGGATTTGTAACAGACAGTTTGAAACTTTTACGGCCCGGTGCCTTGCCCGAGACACCGTGGCTTTGTTTGAGGGTTTATTATGTGTCATTTCCATATATCATTAATAAAAGCATTGGACGTTTTTCTTGCATTACAAATTTTGTGCTCCTTATTTTTCTTTTCTATCTTGCAAAACAACTATTTGTCTTACACACACTCACATATACAGGTCTACATCCATTCTGGATCCCACTGATAACGACTCTGCTACTACCAATTATGACTTCAAAAGTCCGATCAACCAAGCCGAGGACGAAGGTGAGGATGATTGTGAAGTGCCTGGGGAACTTGCTAGATTGTTACTTCAGGAAGAGAGGGCCATACAGCCGCATGAAGAGCCAGTGGAATCAGTGAATCTTGGTACAGAGGTAGACAAGAAAAAGGTCAAGATTGGTGCAAATCTGGAGCCTAGTGTTAAGCGACGGTTAATACAGATGCTGCGGGATTATGTTGAGATATTTGCCTGGTCTTATGAAGATATGCCTGGTTTGGATACTGATATTGTGGTTCACCGCCTTCCCACCAAGGAAGTCTGTCCTCCAGTGAAACAGAAAGTTCGCCGAATGCGCCCAGAGATGTCTGAGAAAATCAAGGCTGAGGTTATGAAACAGTTTGATGTCGGTTTTCTAGAAGTTACTTCTTACCCACAGTGGGTTGCCAACGTGGTTCCAGTGCCGAAGAAATATGGTAAGGTTCGCATGTGTGTTGACTATAGGGATCTGAACAGGGTGAGCCCCAAGGATGATTTCCCTCTGCCTCATATCGACATTCTGGTTGACAACACCGCACAGCATAAGGTCTTCTCCTTTATGGATGGTTTCTCCGGTTACAATCAAATTAAAATGGCTCCTGAGGATATGGAAAAGACGACGTTTGTTACGCAGTGGGGTACCTTTTGCTACAAAGTCATGCCTTTTGGATTAAAGAATGCTAGGGCAACGTATCAGCGCGTCATGGTCGCTTTGTTCCACGACACTATTCAGGCCCTTTTTCTTATTCTTTATTTCCTTTTTTTTATATTTTCTATTAATTAATTTATTTATTTAATCACTAACCAAAAATTATTTTCTTTTTATTAAAAATCACTAAAATATTAATTGTCACCAATTAGATTTAGGTCTTATTTTTTTTATATAAAATAAATTAATTAATTTAATTAGGTTTATTAATGTAGACAATTTTAATTATTTTTGCAAATAACTAAAATTAATTAGAATAAATAGGTTTTTATTACTAACTTAATTATTTTATTTTTTTCCTAAAATAACAAAAACCCAAAAATATGTCATGTAATTATTTTTATTAATTAATTTAATAACTAATTAATTTTGTATTTATTTCTAAAAACCTAATCTTTTTTTAGAAAATATTAAAAACAACAAAAAAATACAAGTTTTTCTTTTAAATTAGGATAGAAGGGTCAAAACCCTAACTTCTCGCCGATCTAATTTTTAATCGCGCGCCTTATTATTATTTTGCCCAATTATTGTATCTGCTCACGGTTTGTAATAATTTAATTAGGACATTTATTTATTTTTACCGCTTTTAATTTCAAAGGGTTTGTTTTTGGCTATGTAAATACCCGAAGACTTGTAATAGCTTAGTTTAAATTCTGCACTTAATTTCTGCAAATTATTAACTGTTAGATGTATGAATAATTAGGGTTTGCATGACAAGAATGTACATTAACTTTAAAACAGTTAGATCACCCTAAATGTGCAAAGATAAATAAACTGAAACTGAATCACTCGCACATGCGCACTCCTAGGGTACACTCCCACTTGGTTGCCTTCGGTAAAACAGTCATTGGGTATAGGATGCCTTAGTGGTCGCCCTTTTGTCCAAAGATCAAGTTTCCTCGGAAAGGTTGCTTTGGATATTGTCGCCTCAGATAAGTGATCTAAGACATTAGGGTTATTACTAAGACGTCCTAACATTGCTTTAGTGACCGTACATCCCTTTCGAATTGACCCTCAAAACTCCAACGACGATGCTACCTATTCACTAATACTGGGATAACATTGTCTAAAGGAAACAAGCATAAAATGATCCTTTTTTCGAGTAGGTAGATTAGTTCTTAAGTACTTGCTCATTCTAAACAAATTTTTTACACTTACACTCCTTTACAAACAAATTTTCAAAAACACTTCATTACACTCTTGAAGACAGAAGTAAGAGTTAAATCGAAGTTAAAACCAAAACTTTTCAAAACCCACAAACACAAAGAAAACAATTTTAAAAAATGATGAGCAAGTACCTAAGAGCCCGTAGATAACAACTGATAGAAAGGGTGCTAATACCTTCCCTTTCTATAATCTACCCCCCGTACTCAGAAATATCTCGAAAAAGGAATTTTTCTGTGCTTTTTTCCTTTCCTTGTTGGATAAAATAAAAGACGATGGCGACTCTTGCTTACCGCAACATTTTGCAAACACAAACGCAAAACGTAAACCAGTATTAACAGTCAGTTCTTCCATCATATCACAGAACGGTATCCAAAAGGCCTTCGTTTTTTGCTCAGAGTGCGCATGACACGCTGAAAATCCTGAATGCTGAATATTATTTCATATGAAGCGAAACTTCAAAAATTCATAACTAATTCACTATTTATCCGATTGATCCCATTTTTAAAAAGGAGTTAGTTCTCGATGCCGGCTACATTTTGTTTTCACATTTTAACTTCAAAAATTGCACTTAAGTCCCAGCGATTTAGCCTGGAACGTGACAGACTCAAGTGAATAAAAATCTGCACTATTGCTTGTGGTTATTGGAGGCCCAATTACACATTCAAAGCCCATTTTTTTCTCTAATTTTTATTATATAATCTCATTCTTTTCACACAAACAACACGAGAAAAAAAAACCTTTGCCACAACCCTGTCAAAATATCAAATTCCTTCAAAATCCCTAAAAACCTTAAAATCTTGTTACAAACCCCCATCTCACTACAAACAAGCCATCCTTGTTACAAACCCACATCTCACTACTTCTCCAATAAGGGTAAGGCTGGTTTGATCTCCATGATCAAAAGGGTGTAGAAGCATTCATACATGCCATATCGGTTTTAACATTACAAAATTTTATATATTTGCTTTATTTGTATTTCATGATATAGTAATTTATTTAATGTGTTCATGAGATTCAACACTGCAGATTTAGACAGGGTCCCATGCAGGATTATTAAAAAACACTGAGGCCAAAGCAGAACAACCACCAATGCATGACGACGCATACATCTTAAGAAGTTTAAGGGCGTGGATTCAACACCCACCCCTATTGGTTTTGGTTTTCTTCCATTCTATTTATCCTTTTACCTATTTTCATTCTTTCTGTTTAAAACATTTTTCATAAAACCTAATATATTTCACAAACCTTTGATTTTTCCTCCTAAACTCGAATAATTAATTTTAGGTTTTTTTAATTTAATTTTAGGGTTTTTAAGTTTAATTTTAGGTTTTAATTTAATTTTATGTTTTAATTTAATTTTATGTTTTTATTTAATTTTATGTTTTAATTTAATTTTATGTTTTAATTTAATTTTATGTTTTAATTTAATTTTAGGTTTTTAATTTCATAGTTTGTTTTTGGTTTCTAACCAATTTGTCTTTTTCAATCTTAAATTCACTTAACCACAAAACTTTTTTCACAAACCTTTTTTTTACAAAAAAACCTAATTTATTTTTTAGGTTAATTAATTTTATATTTTTTTAACTTTTTTTTTCTTCAAAATTAACCTTTTTTTTTTAATTTAAACTAATTAGGATTTAGATATTTTATCTAACTTTTTTCAAAATTAATATTTTTTTATTAATTAAAATTAATTAGGTTTTTTTAGGTTTATTTAATTAATTATCATAAACCATTTTTTTCATAAAAAATCACCAAAACATTTTTCTTTGCTATTTTCTTCTTATTTTTATTTTCCTAGATAAAGTGTATAGGGCGCGTTCAACCGTAATATCGTAGCTTTATTTTTCCGCTTTTTTTCATCATTATCATGTAATTGCTTCTGGGGGGTAATAGTTTTAGGATTTCTTTTCCGCACTATTCACTATTATGTAATTGCCCCAAAGCTCTGTAATAGCTTAGGTTTACATTTCCGCCTTTATCTCCTGCTACTATATTTTATGCAATGCTTAGATTAATAGGATTGTATGGAAAGATAAAAATGAATGATAGAAAACCCTAATTGCAAGATAAATATAACTGAAAAAACACAATGTTGCACACTTGCACCCCTAGGGTACTCCCCACTTGGTTGCCTCGGAAAAAAATGGTCATGTCCCTCGAACGTAGGGATATCTTAGCAAAAGACCCTCAATCTAAAAATCATCATAAAGATCATAGTCCCTTAATGTCCCTCGAGTTGCCTACGAGAAATGATCTTGTACCTCGATGTTGCCTATGAATATATGATGACAGTCCCTTCAAAATGCTAAGGTATCCTTACTTGTTGCCTTCGGTGACCATTTCGTCCCTTCGAACGTCCCTTTAAAACATCCAATGACGGTGCTACCTATTCCTTAATAATAGGATAACGCTGTCTAAAGGAAAACGAACAGACTTTTTCGAGTAGGTAGATTAGTTCTTAAGTACTTGCTCAAAACAACAAATCTTTTACACCATACACTTTCAAACAAACTTTTCAAACTAAAGTTTTCAAAACACTTCGTAACACTCTTGAGGACAGAAACAAGGGTTAAAACAAAGTAAAACAAAACTTTTCAAAACAAGGACACACAAGCAATTTCAAAATGAGCAAGTACCTAATAGCCCATGGAAAACCATGGATAGAAAGCGTGCTAACACCTTTCCTTTCTATAACCTATCCCCCGTACTCAGAAACATCTCGAAAAAGGTTTTTTCTATTCTTTTTCCTTTTCCTTTGTTGGATGAAATAAAAGTCGGTGGCGACTCTTGCTTACCGCGACATTTGCGAACAAAAAATGCAAACTAGTATAACAGTCAGTTCTGCCACCGTATCACGCTAAGGTATCTTGCAAAATTTCATCTTGTGACTATACGATGATGACCCATGCCCATCCCTTTACATCCAAAGATAGGGCTTCTTACTAATTAATGGTAATATAGCAATGTCAAAGGAAGAGAGAAATGAACAATAGACTTTTGAGTAGGTAGAACGTTCTTAGTTGCTTGCTCACAATCCGTCTTCAAAATAAACATCTTTTCAAACACACCAAACACTTTAAAAAAAAACATTGAAATATTTTCAAAAGTCCAACACTTTGTATGCATTCTTATAGAGACGAGAATCATTACAAAGTTTGCCTAAACGAAGGCGCTTTTCAAAAATACTTTCAAAACCCACCATAAACACATTTTAAACAAAGCAATTTCAAAAGTGATCTAGCAAGCAACTAAAAGCCCATAGATAACTATGGATGAAAAGGGTGCTAACACCTTCCATTTTCATAATCTACCCTCCAAACTCAAGAAAATATCTCAAAGGTCTTTCCTGTTCTTTTCAACCTTTCCTTATTGGATAAAAGAAAAGTCGGTGGAGACTCTTGCTATCTGTAACAATTACGATAAAACGCAAAACAACCAAGTCAGTTCACCCACCGTATTACAGAACTGACGACTCTACTTGGGAATTACTTAAAAGTGGGGTTACCTTATAGCTTGATCATATTTAATTTCTTTGATTGTTTGATTTGTTTTCTTTACATTTATGGATCCTTGTTTGGGTTTATATTGATCCTCTACCTGGATTTGGTAACATCATTAGGTTAGTAGCAATAGATCATAGAGACTGTACGGGGTATACCGACATGGTTGAAGCGATAGCTACGTTAGTGTGACACATTTGTTGGTACCAATAGCCCTTGAGTCCAGTCAAGAAGAACACAGGGCCGTTGTGTGGTGTCATGGAGCACTAACTGACCTTAGAACCTTTAATTGAACAACTTGGCCATTAGGAAGTAGTGAGATTGTCGACTTTGGTGCAGTCCGAAGTTGGTTGATACTCGATGCTACGCTCATTGAGATCATACTTTCGGGATATTTTGGTCGCCAATAAAGAGGCTTGCACTGAAACAATGCCCGATGAAGAAAGATCAATGATATTGAGATTCCCTAGACCCGGTTACTTTCTAGGACATGTTGAGCCAACTAAACTTCAAGAGGGTTGTGATACGGTGGGAAGAACTGACTGTTTTTGGAATGCTGGTTCGCGTTTTGAGTTTGTATTTGCAAAATGTCGTGGTAAGCAAGAGTCGCCACCGACTTTTATTTTATCCAACAAGGAAAGGAAAAAAGCACAGAAAAATTCCTTTTTCGAGATTTTCTGAGTACGGGGGGTAGATTATAGAAAGGGAAGATATTAGCACCCTTTCTATCCGTAGTTATCTATGGGCTCTTAGGTACTTGCTCATCATTTTCAAAATTGTTTTCTTTGTGCTTGTGGGTTTTGAAAAGTTTTTGTATTAACTTCGATTTAACTCTTGCTTCTGTCTTCAAGAGTGTAATGAAGTGTTTTTGAAAACATTGTTCGTAAAAGTGTAAGTGTGAGAAAAAGTTTTGTTTTGGATGAGCAAGTATCTAAGAACTAATCTACCTACTCGAAAAAATGAATTGTTCTATGTTTATTTCCTTTAGACAATGCTATCCCACTATTAGTGAGTAGGTAGCACGTCGTTGGAGTTTGAGGGTCAATTCGAAAGAGGGACATACGGTCACTAAAGCAATGTTAGGACGTCTTAGTGGTAACCCTAATGTCTTAGATCATTTATTCGAGGCAACAATATCCAAGGAAACCTTTTCGAGGCAACTTATGATCTTTTAGACAAGAGGGCGGCCTCTAAAACAACCTATACTCAATGACCGTTTACGAAGGCAACCAAGTGAGATGTACCCTAGGAGTGCGCATGTGCGAGTGTATTGATTTCAGTTATTTTTATCTTTGCACATGTTTAGGGTGATCTAACTGTTTTAAAAATTAGACATTCATTCTTGTCATGCAAGCCCTATTATCAAACATCTAGCAGTTGAATATTTGCAGAAATTAAAGGGGCAGAAATTTAACTAAATTATTACAAGGCGTCGGGTATTTACATTGCCAAAAGCAAACCCTTTGAAATTTAAAAGCGGAAAAATAAATGTCCTAATTAATTATGACAAACCGGGAGCAAATACAATAATCGAATAAAGAAAAAATAAAGTGTGCGAGACAATTGGATCGAATGCGAAACTAGGGTTTTGACCCTCCTAATTAAAGAAAATGTTTTTGTTGTTTTAATTTTTTTAAGAAAAGACATTAAATCACAAAGTTAAATGCTAAATTAAATTAGTTATTAATTTAATAAATGAAAAATAATTAAGTGACATATTTTTGGAGTTTTGTTAATTTAGGAAAGAAATAAATAATTAAATTAGGGTTAAAACCTAGTTATTCTAATTGATTTTTAGATATTTGCAAAATAAATGAAAGTTATCTAAAAGTAACCTAATTTAAATTAAATTATATTTATTAATGAAAAAAAATAAAATTCTGAATTTATTTGGACATAAAAATATTTTTGTGATTTTTTGATAAAAGAGAAAATTGTTTTATGGTTAGTAAATAAATAAAAATAATTAAATGAAATATAAACAAAACATATAAAAAAAAAGAGAGATGGGCCTGAATGGATTGGGTGTGAATAGCAAGGATTCTGGCCTATTTGATGAAGATCCACTTGACTTTTGTAATCCAGTGTGCACGCGTTGACTTGGCTTATGGTGTACTTGCAATGATGACCACCAGATCTGGCTATCTGGCCATCCGGCACATGGATGATGAAGGTCCATGGTGGGCGCTTGGCTTGCATATGCACTGGATTTCCTGAAATAACAATGCAAAATAACAAATGCTGGAGGCAGGGATCGAACACCTGACCTCCAGCCTATAATGCCTTAAGACCTGCGTGGCAACCACTAGGCTGCGTTGTTTTGATTGTTATCATAATACAAAGTAATAATAATATATAAAAACAAAAGTTAGTGGACATAAATTAAAAAAACGCGCGCTCGTTTAAACAAGCCAATGGTGGGGTGACAGGCCTTCATCCCCTTCCTCTCTCCGTAGCTAAAAACCTGCAATACCTATACCCACGGACAAATGTCCGTCGCTACAAACCTATCCACTCTCAAATCTCGTACAGGCCATGTAAATGAATTTTAACACCATGGTTAGATTCGCCTCCTTCTTCTGATCATAACCATATCCATTACTAGGGCCAATTATTCCTGAAATCAAAAACCCTAAAAACAAGTCCGAAACCCTAACAATGGTGGATTTCGTTACAGACCATATAAACACAATTGAATAATGCCAAAAGCTTGCAAATGCTCTGTAGATTAAAAATATATGATCAATTCCATCTAACAATGCCTAAAATATGAGATTCGAATTCAAGAACAGGGTGAGTTTGTGAGCGACTTACAGCGTGTTCTGGGATTGGAATGGACCGGTTCTGGATTGCTTTACCTTCTAGAGAGTGCCAGGAAGCAATTGGTATCAATAGCAAGCTTTGAGAGTGCCTCTAATGGTGATTTTGAACTCACACTTTTCTTGGTATTTTTCATATTTTTTTCTCTCTCTCTCTCTCGCCTGTTTCCAACCCTTGTTTTGATATGCCTCGCCTCCTTATGTATTAGTGAAGGGATTAGGGTTGTTAAACTGATCAAAATCTTCTTCTTTCAATGCTTTGGATATTGATTTGATTCTTCTTTAACAACCTTCCAAATTTGGCTTCTTTTCAATCTTTTTGTGCATTCTAAGGCTTGGCACGAATTTGAAGGGTGATAGCTGTATAATGAAGCCTGAAACAACATAAAATCCTTGGTTATTAATGTTTTGGATTTTTATTTGATTTATTTTGATTTAAATCAAATTAATTGAAATAAAAATCAAAATAATTAATAAAAATATGATATGGACAAGTGGAAAAGGCTAGAGCACGTGGGCTATGATGCCAACTCAAAACAAGTGAAAAAGAATGGGCCCATTTGGAAAAATTTGAAGTTTTGGGGATAGTTGACTTTTGGCAATTTTGCAAAAAAGGTCAACTTCAACAATGCATAACTTCCTCAATTTTGAATCTTTGGAGGTGTTTTTTGACTTTTTAGAAATCTTGAGATGTCCTCTAATCAACCCTTTTGGTCTCATCTCAATTTTATATTCCATGCTCATGTATGAAGCTTTGGCAAAAAAAGGTGTTTTTGTTGACTTTTCAAAATGACCTATAATGTCCAAATTCATAACTTCTTGTGAATGCATATTTTGATCTTGGGAGATGAATATGTATTATAGGGAATTGCATCCTATTCAAAATGAGCTTTGGATGGGTCATTTCTCATAAAGTATGAGAAAGTTATGCTTGGTCAAAGTTGAGTTGACTTTTCCTACAAAACCCTAATTTAGCAACTTTTGAGTCTTGATGAATTGTGAGCAATCCTTGATGAATCATGATCAACCCTTGATAAAATGATGAAATATACTTCAAAATGAGGATGTTGACCAAAAATCTTGAAGTTTGACTGTATGGGGGTCACAGTTGACTTTTGCCCTATCACAGTCGATTTTTGGACCTTTTGAGCAATTGACTGAGCAAACCTCCTCTGCAAGGCTTGAAACTTGACATGGATGACCTTGAGAACATATTAGGACATGTGTGAGAACTTGGGGTCACTTGGACTCAAGTAACTTGATGCAACATGAAACCCT
Source organism: Vicia faba (assembly GCA_948472305.1). Classification (NCBI taxonomy): domain Eukaryota; kingdom Viridiplantae; phylum Streptophyta; class Magnoliopsida; order Fabales; family Fabaceae; genus Vicia; species Vicia faba. The sequence goes on from OX451740.1 coordinate 674,279,914, forward strand.
AATTTGGGGTAGACTGCCTTAGGAGAGAGCTTGTCTTACCAACTCTTGGGCTACTTTGAGCAATTTAGAGATATTTCTTGAAATGTTTTGAGAAATATGAGAGGGAAAATTTTGGGGTACAACAGCTTCCCATGTTCAATATTCTTAAACCTGAGGATATAAATTGGCTTTCGTGCCTTTCGTGATCCGAAGGCGGAAGAGGATTGAACACTAGAGTGCCCAGAAATTTGCACTCGCATGAAGTGGTAATTGTCTTATGATGTCGGGAATGGGCTTATAGATGCCATTTGAAGGGGTGTCGATCACATAAGAGATTCCTTAGTGAGAACTTGTATACCTGTTGTTGAGGAAGATTCCGCCGGGGAAGTCTGACCTTTGTTGAGAGAAGTAGAAATTTAGGAGCTTTGGTTGTCCGTTATTCTGATGGTGAGTCATCTCTGTCGATATTTAGGAACTTTGGATCTCCGTACTCAACTGAGGAAATTTTTTTGCTGAGATTTAGGAACTCGTCCGTAATTCAACTGAGAAAATATCTTTGTCGAGATTTAGGAACTCGTCCGTAATTCGACTGAGGAAATAACTTCGCTGAGATTTAGGAACTCGTCCGTAATTTAACTACTTTGCTGAGATTTAGGAACTTGTCCATAATTCAATTGAAAAACGTCTCTATCGAGATTTAGGAACTCGTCCGTAATTCAACTAAGGAAATAACTTCGCTGAGATTTAGGAACTCGTCCGTAATTCAACTAAGAAACCATCTCCACTGAGATTTAGGAACTCGTCCGTAATTCAACCAAGGAATATATCTGTCGAGATTTAGGAACTCGTCCGTAGTTCAACAACTTTATTGAGATTTAGGAACTTGTCCGTAATTCAACTGGGAAAATATCTGTCGAGATTTAGGAACTCGTCCGTAATTCAACAACTTTGTTGAGATTTAGGAACTTGTCCGTAATTCAACTTGGAAAATATCTGTCGAGATTTAGGAGCTCGTCCGTAATTCAACAACTTTGCTGAGATTTAGGAACTTGTCCGTAATTCAACTGAGAAACAACTTTGTTGAGATTTAGGAGCTTGTCCGTAATTCAACTTGAGAAACAACTTTGTTGAGATTTAGGAGCTTGTCCGTAATTCAACTGAGGAAACGTCTTTGTCGAGATTTAGGAACTTGTCCGTAATTCGACTGAGGTGAAAGCTTCATAGCTTGAATTTTGTGAGAATTTAACCGTATCCTTCCTGAAAGGTAAAGGTTAGCTGTATGTAATGTATGATTTGTATCAAGCAATGAAGTTCTCAAAATAAATGAGATTGTGCTGTATGATGCGTATGCATGTCATGATGTATGAAAATGTGATGTTTTTAGCTGGGGAAAATAAATCCCTGGTAGCTGCTGGAGAACATAATTGAATTCTCCGTTTCCGCTGGGTATAGCGAATGAAGATGATTGTGAGAATAAACCTGCAGGAGAGGATAACTTCGATGGGGAATAAACTGACGAGAGAATGACTATGTGGGGAAGAGATGCTCTACTAAGGATTCTGCTGATAAATTCAACTGGGGATGAATTATCGTTGCTGGTGATAATGCAACCTGTTGGGGATTAAATTTCCGTTTGTAAAAGGAATAAACTCCGCTGGGGATGATTTTCCAATAGCGACCTTACTGGGGATATTCCTTTTAGACTCTACTGGGGATAATCTTCTAGAGTCTATTGGGGACAATTCTTTAAACTCCACTGGGGATATTTTTATACTCCGCTGGGGATGATAAGATTTTTCAGTGCTGATGGTAGATAAACTCTGCTTGGGGAAAATATTACCGATTCATTCACAGTTGCGAGTCTCAGCTGGGGAGAGCTAACACCACTGTCTTCCTCTTTACTCTGCGGGGAATGAATGTACTTTCAATCGTTTCCTCCATCTAGGTTTATCCCTATACCTGATGGACAGAGCAACTGTACGGTTTGGACATTTCTCGTTTGCCCCTATTTCTGATATTACAAGTAATCGTCTTTTGTTTCGCATGTAAATTTTCATGAGCAACAATTAATGTCAAATGCATATATCAAAAATGAACATTGGACGTTCTTTGCAAAACGAAACAGAAAAAGGGAAAACAGTTTGAAATTTATTTGAAAATGAATTGTATTGACTTTGAAGTTTGGCCTGTAAATAGGAGTTTTTGTACAGGAGGTTGGCGTCCTAGTAAGAGAACGCCTCCGAACAAATAGTTTATACAATTTTTAAAAAACAAAGAAAAATAGCTATGTGAATAATCCCACTGAGTTCCAACTCTATTGCCTTTATATCCTCGAGCATCTCATCACTTTGCTACTTGGTTGAAGGTAGATCAGATTGATTAGCACCGTCCGAGCTTGATAGTTGATACCGAAGTCTGGTTGCAAGGTGATCCAATGAGACATAGTGTTACGCTTTGATCCCTAATTTTTGCCTGGACCGCCCTTTCGGGTTTTCAGTCCACCGGGATACCCTTTTTTGCCCAAGCCGCCTTTTCAGGTTTTCGACTTGCCGAGTGTACAATTTTTTTTCATTTTCATCCCTTATTTTTGCCCGAACCCTTTTAGTTCGCCGGGAAGCCCTTATTTTTGCCTAGGCCAGTCGACCTAGCGGGTCTTTGATTATGCGTAGTATCTTTTCACTATGTTTGCATTGACGGGGTGAGGAAGGTCGTCACCATCCATGGTGGTTAGAATCATAGCTCCTCCTGAGAAGATGTTCTTAACCACAAATGGCCCTTCGTAAGTAGGGGTCCATTTTCCCCTGGGATCACCTTGAGGTAAGATAATGCGCTTGATTACCATATCCCCAACTTGATACTCTTGTCGCCTGACTTTCTTGTTAAATGCCTTGATATTCCGTTTTTGATACGTTTGACCATGACAAATAGCAGTAAGTCTCTTTTTGTCGATTAAATTCAGCTGATCAAACCGGGTCTGAATCCAGTCATCTTCGCTCAAACCTGCATCCTTCATAATCCGAAGAGCGGGTATCTGAACTTTAATGGGCAAGACTGCCTCCATGCCATATACCAAGGAATAGGGTGTTGCCCATGTTGACGTATGCGCTGAGGTACGGTACCCATGAAGAGCAAAAGGTAACATCTCATGCCAATCTTTGTATGTCACCGTCATCTTCTGCACAATCTTCTTGATATTCTTATTAGCCGCTTCAACAACCCCATTCATCTTCAGCCGGTAGGGAGAAGAGTTATGATGTTGTATCTTGAACTGCTTGCAGAGCTCAGTGATCATCTTATTGTTGAGATTTGTACCATTGTCTGTAATGATCCTCTCTGGTACACTGTATTGACAGATCAGATTATGCTGAATGAACCATGCCACGATGTTCTTGGTTACAGTAGCAAAGGAAGTTGCTTCAACCCACTTCATAAAGTAATCAATTGCTACCAGGATGAAACGATGCCCATTAGATGTTGTAGGTCTGATCTCGCCGATCATGTCGATGCCCCACATTGCAAAAGGCCACGAAGCTGTCAAGACGTTCATAGAAACTGGAGGTATGTGCACCTTATCAGCATAGACTTGGAACTTGTGACAGGTCCGAGAATGCTGATAACAGTCGGCTTCCATTGTAGACCAATAATATCCTGCCCGTAGGATTTTCTTTGCCATGGTGTGTCCACTGGAATGAGTTCCGAAAGTACCTTCATGTAACTCTGCCATGATTCTTTCTGCTTCGTTCTTATCCACACAACGCAATAAGGTTGAATCATGGTTACGCTTGTAAAGGATACCATTACTGATGAAGAACTTCGCCGCAAACCTCCTCAGAAACTTCTTATCATTAACAGATGCACCCTCGGGATATTCCTGAGCCTCAAGATACCTCTTCACCTCGTGAAACCAGGGTTTATCTGTTACCTCTTCAGTCTCAATGTCGCAGCAATGTGCAGGTTCGTCCAACCTTTCAATGGTAATCTGGGGAGCCTCATTGTCCCATATGACCTTGAACATAGAAGACATTGTAGCTAGCGCGTCCGCCAACTGATTCTCCTCTCTAGGGAAGTGTTCAAAGGTTATCTCCTCGAAATGTGGAAGCAACGTCAACACATAATCCTTGCAAGGAATAAGATTAGGGTGTTTCTTATCCCACTCGACTTTGATCTGAATGATCATGAGAGCGGAATCTACGAATACGCTTAAGTACTTAATCCTTAGGTCAATTGCTGCTCGAAGACCCATGATGCACACTTCATACTCCGCCATGTTGTTGGTGCAGTTGAAACATAGTCGGGCGGTAAACGGAGTATGAGAGCCTTCAGGAGATATGATCACGGCGCCAATGGCATTACCCAAAGCGTTTGAAGCTCCATCAAAGTACATAGACCATCGAGATCCTTCCTCAGGCCCTTCATCCGGTCCAAGTGTCTCACAGTCAATCACTATCATGATATTCTCATCCGGGAACTCGACGTTCATAGACTGGTAATCATCCACTACCTGATGTGCCAAATGGTCTGCCAACACACTTCCCTTGATTGCTTTTTGGGTCGTGTATTGGATGTCATACTCAGTCAAGATCATCTTCCATCTTGCTATTCTTCCGGATAAGGCAGGCTTTTCGAAGATATACTTGATTGGATCCATCTTTGATATCAACAGAGTAGTGTGAGTCAGCATATACTGTCTCAGCCGGCGAGTAGCCCATGCCAAAGCGCAACAAGTTTTCTCAAGCAACGAGTATCAGGTCTCGCAGTCGGTAAATTTTTTGCTAAGGTAATAAATAGCATGCTCTTTTCGGCCAGACTCGTCATGCTGCCCCAGCACGCACCCCATTGAATTATCGAGTACTGTCAAATATAAGATCAAAGGTCTCCCTTCAACTGGAGGCATCAGAATAGGTGGCTCTTGGAGATACTCTTTGATCTTTTCGAGAGCGGCCTGGCATTCATCGTTCCATCGTACCACTTGATCTTTCTTCAGTAACTTGAAGATTGGCTCACAAGTAGCAGTCAGGTGTGAGATGAATCGGGCAATGTAGTTCAGACGTCCCAAAAAGCCTCTGACTTCCTTTTCTGTTCGGGGAGCTGGCATTTCCTGTATAGCCTTCACCTTTGCAGGATCCACTTGAATACCTTTATCACTTACGACGAAACCCAGCAGTTTACCAGATCTCACCCCGAAGGTGCACTTGTTCGGGTTTAACCTCAGCTTGTACAACTTCAACCTGTCAAATAGCTTTTGAAGATGGTCCAGATGTTCCTCTTCAGTTTGGAACCTTGCAATCATGTCGTCAACGTATACCTCAATCTCGTGATGGATCATGTCATGGAACAGAGCGACCATGGCGCGCTAATACGTTGCCCCAGCATTCTTTAATCAAAACGGCATGACCTTGTAGCAAAAGGTACCCCATTGAGTAACAAAGGTTGTCTTCTCCATATCTTCGGGAGCCATTTTAATCTGATTATAACCGGAGAAACCATCCATAAAGGAGAAGACCTTATGCTGTGAGTTATTGTCAACCAGAACATCGATATGAGGCAGGGGGAAATCATCCTTGGGGCTCGCGCTGTTCAGATCCCTATAGTCAACACACATCCGAACCTTACCATCCTTCTTCGGCATCGGGACCACGTTGGCAACCCACTGTGGGTAAGAAGTAACTGCTAGAAAACCGGCGTCAAATTGCTTCATCACTTCAGCCTTGATTTTCTCAGACATCTCTGGGCGTATTCGACGAACTTTCTATTTCACTGGAGGACAGTCTTCCTTGGTGGGCAAGTGGTGAACCACAATATTGGTATCCAACCCAGGCATATCTTCATAAGATCAAGCAAAGATCTCAACATAGTCACACATCATCTGAATTAGCCGTTGCTTAACACTAGACTCCAGATTTGCACCGATCTTGACTTCTTTCTTGTCTACCTCTGTACCCAGATTTACCGTTTCCACTGGTTCTTCATGCGGCTGTATGGCCCTCTCTTCCTGTAGTAATAGTCTTGCAAGTTCCCCAGGCACTTCGCAATCATCCTTACCTTCGTCCTCGGCTTGGTTGATCGGACTTTCGAAGTCATAACCGGCAGTAGCAGAGTCGTTATCAGTGGGATCCAGAGTGGATGTATACCTATATATGTGAGTGTGTGTAAAATAGCTGTTTTGCGAGATAAAAAAGAAAAACAAGGAGCACAAAATTTGTAATGCAAGAAAACGTCCAATGCTTTTATTAATGATATATGGAAATGACAAATATCAAGCCCTCACAAACAAAGCCACGGTGCCTCGGGTAAGACACAAAGTTTAAAAATTGTCTATTACAAAAACTCGAAACAAAAGTCTGATTACTGTGTAATAAAAGAAATTGGCATGAAGTCCTTTGTCGTCCAATTGCTTAATCCACCATTGGCAGTTGGGTTAATATAGCTGTCAATATCATACTCTTAATCATCATCTTCAATGGCATTTACTCCTGAATTGCTGATAAACAGGGGAGGTCCTCCGATCCGCGCACGGCGAAAAACCCTTTGAGCTTCTGCAGTGAAACCCAAACCAACATGTTAGTCTTATGTGCAAAGTCAGGGAGTTGGCCCCAATTTGCACACCCACCTTTCTCAACAATAGCCCGGGCATCCTTGAGGGAAGCCATCTTCATTGGAGGATCTTCAGCAACAGTCTCAGTCGACGCTAGTGTCTGGGGGACTTCTTTAAAATGTTGACACGGGGTTTCAATGAACTCCCCATCCATCTCCACATACCGGAAAGAGTTGAGGTGGCTCACCATGTACTCCTCTTCTCCTCGTACCGTAACAATTTTCCCCTTCACTGGGTATTTCAGCATTTGGTGGAGCGTAGAAGTTACTGCCTCAACTTTGTGGATCCACGGGCGACCCAGCAAACAAGAATAAGATGGCCGAATGTCCATCACATAGAATGTAGACGCGAAAATCTGAGAACCAACCTTAACTGGAATATCTACTTCTCCATGTACCATCCTCTTGGACCCGTCAAAGGTCCTAACCACAATGTTTCTTGGCTTCAGTACCAACCCTTCACAGTCCAACCGGTCTAACACTTTCTTGGGTAAAACATTCAACGAGGACCCAGTATCCACCAATACGTGAGCCAGAGTAGTGCCCCTACACTCGATTGAAACATGTAGAGCGTCATTGTGATTCTTCCCCTTGGCAGTCAAGTCTGTGTCGGAGAAACCCAAACCATTATCAGCAATTAAACTAGCCACACACTCTTTGAACAGATCAACAGATGTTTCTGGGGGCACGTGTGCAGTTTTCAGAAAAGTAATCAGAGCCTTAGCATGGGCCTCTGAACACAACAATAAAGACAACATAGAGATCTTTGACGGGGTTTGCCCCAGCTGTTCGACTACGTTGTAGTCGCTCTTTTTGATGATCTTCAAAATTTCCTCTATCTCCTGTCTAGAGGCTTCAACAGTAATCTTCTTCGGTGCCTCCGTCCGGGCAGGCTCATCGGTGATCCCTTTGTCCCGAGTATCAGACGACTCGGCGACAGGGGTAAGGATTGGAACTTGAACAGGGACAGTAGCAGATGTACTGGCAGGTGTAATAACAACAGGCTTCTGAAAAATTGGTGGAGAGATCTCAGGGGAGAAATGTCTTCCGCTTCGAGTGACTTTACTAGATCCAACAATATTGATGACGTCAGTATCAACCTCTTCGTCCTTCAAATCTTGTTTAATCCTATGATAATACACGTCAGCCCCCTAGTGCCACGGGACAACCTTATCTGACATGTAAGGGATAGGTCCAGGAATGGTAATGATCAAAGGAGCAATTCTCGGAGAAGATGTAATTCTAACAGGCTTTCTCGAGGAAGCCTTGGAAGAATTGGCGAAAATGGTGATTATAGAAACATCTTCAAAAGGAATCAATGGAACCAAAGTCTTCTCAAACATAATTTCTTTGTTATCCATCAGGCGTTGGACACCTGACTTCAATAGATGGAAACTAGTAGGTAGGACGGAACACAGATGGAAAACTTCGCCACAACCCGGAAATAAACTGGCTAACAGAAGGTTCTTCTTCACAGTCATCAATGGAGTAGCAATGTCTTTCACATAAGTCACAAACGAGTCATCATCTACAGCATTCACTCCATGCTTGGGCATAGGAGCAGTCATAACATTTGGCTTTTCCGGCGCTTCGAACTCAATCTCCTTAGCATCAATCAGATCTTGCACTTTACTCTTCAAAGCCCAACAATTATTGGTATCATGCCCTGGGCTATCAGAGTGATAAGCACAACGGGCATTTGGATTATACAGCGGTGATGTGGTGTTGGGATTGTTTGGGGCCTCCCTCGGAATCACCAAGTTGGTCTTTAGCAACTGCGGTAGAATTTGAGATAAAGTCATGTTGAGCCGAGTAAACTGTCTTTGCAGCCTCTCTGTTCTTGGCTGATTATTGCGTTGAGGGGCAACAACAGGCCTTGATATAACCACCGCATTGACCGCTTGGTGGCGCTCAGGTTGGTTACGGCTCCTTGAGCTGTAAACTGCATTGGACTCCTTCTTAAAGGGCTTTCTCTTGGTACTTGACGAAGCACCCTTCTGTATCTTGCCGCTCTTAATACCAGCTTCAACTCTCTCCCCAGTCATGATTAATTTGGTAAAACCTGACGATGAACTTCCAATCAGATGATTAAAATACGGACCAAACAAAGTCCCCAGAAACGTATCCACTAACTCCCTATCAGCCAGAGGGGGTTGTACTCTTCCAGCAAGGTCCCTCCATTTCTGAGCGTAGTCCTTAAAACCTTCGCTCGCACCCATAGACATACCCTGAAGTTGGGTACCTGTGGGAGAGAGGTCGACATTATATTGGTACTGCTTGTAAAAAGAAGCAGCAAGGTCCTCCCAATTATGGACGTTAGCTCTTTCCAGTTGGTAGAACCATTCAAGTTGAGTCCCTGAGAGACTATCTTGAAAGAAATGGATCCATAGGTTCTTATCAGCAGTATATGGCTGGATCTTTCTGACATACGAGCGGAGGTGTAGCTTTGGGCAGGAGACCCCATTGTATTTAGCAAAGGCTGGTGCTTTGAATTTGTGGGGGATCACCACCCCAGATGCCAAACCTAAATCTTCGAAATCTAACCCAGGAACTTTCTGGACCTCCATTGCGCTCAACCGGTCTTCAAGTTGCTTATACCTGTCCTCAGCCGGAGGATACTGTTCTTCATCAAAGTCAGTCTCATTATCAAAAACCACAGGGCTAGGAGCCCTCCTCTCTTCTTGGTTCTCTCCCCCTCCAGATGAGTGGGATAAATCAACTTCGTCCCTCAGCCTGTTCCCAAACCCGTGACCCATGTTCAAGAGGACCGTCTTCTTCTTCTTCTTCTTCTTCTTCTTCTTATCCTTCAAGATAAGAGTCTTCAGATCTTTCTGCCCCTTGGCCAGGTTCATGAACATTTCCTGGAACTGAGCGTTTTGAGCTTGTAGAGCCTTGATAGCTTGATCAGTGGATGTTTCAGAAGACATGATGCTGAAATAAACAGTGAAGAAGATAAGAGACCCGTAAGGGTACCTGTAATGAGGTGCATGGGAATAGAATGCATATGATATGATTTCAAAGACGTCGGGAGATTTAAATTTGTAATCCAAAATGAAACACACTTTTATTAGATTAAAAACTTGAAACAATGTTTGACAAATGCCTTTAAGGCTTTACAAAAAGAAAAACTAAAAAGTAAATCAAAACTAGAAATAACAAAAGACATCAGCGCTCCCATGGTCGTTTTCCGTTGGTGCTAACATAGTCGTTGAGGACCTTCTCGTTCTCCAGCTGCCTTGTAAGCTTCAGGATCTTCGGTTCTTGTTCATGATACTTCTCTCTGTAAGTATCCCGCTCTTCCCTCAACTGGATCCAAGACCTTTTTAATGCCCCAATGTCAGTAGGCATGTATGGATGGAGGACAGTATGAGGAACCTCTTCTTCATCATCACTCTCAACAATTACCGGTAAGACAGCTTCGTACAGCATCCCCAGTTTTTGAGCACCGGCTCGAACCCACCAGAGATACGGTTCCATTGGAAGAGAGGTCTTCATTCCTAGCTCAACGGATCAGATTTGTGCACCCTATTCCAAGCTCGTATAAATCTGCGGCGATGTCCCTCACTATCCCCTTGGAAGTCAAAGAAAATGCTTGGAATCAGTAACTCATGAGGTCCATCCCTCCTAGCTCGCCCAAACTGTTGTAAGGCCAAACAAGGATTATAGGTGATCCCTCCTCTAATTCCAAGTAGTGGAACATTGGGGTATTCCCCACAGCGATCAATAACAGCTACTTCTTCCATGTCTTTAGTGCTCTAGATAATGTCCGTGTGAGCAAGGGACATAATTCTGTAGGCCCAACCCATGCCTTCCTTATTCTTCAAAACAGATTTGGGGAGGTGAGAAATAAACCACCTCACCAGCAATGGTGCACAACACATAAGGGTTCCCTATTTCCGAGTAGTACGGGCATAAAGAGCATACAAAATATCACCTAAGAGAGTGGGCACCAGATTACGGGACATGAAGATCTTCACTGCGTTCACGTCAACAAAGGAGTCTGAATTAGGGAACAGAACCAGGCCATAAATGAGAAGAGTCAGGATGTCTTCAAACACTTGAAAGTCTAAACTGTCCCAAAATTGATTAGCCTGATCAACCAAGAACTTCACCAAGAAGCCTTTTGTCCCACTTTGAGTCTCCCAATTAGACATTACATCAGCCTTTGTCAGATGTAGGGCTGTAGCAACATCCTCTGGCCTAAGAGCTATCTCCCAACCTGTAAATGGCGTCTGCTCTAGAATAGAAATACCAAGTAGATCAGAGAACTCCTCCAAAGTAGGGACCAACTAATAGTCCGGGAAGGTGAAGCAGTGGTATAGCGGGTCAAAGAACTGGAACAAGACACTCATCATCTGCTCATCCATCTTAGAAGTGACAAAACCAAGGAGGTGACCATGTCTTCTGACAAAGGAAGAAGTATCAGGCACTTTTGCAACCAAATCTCTAAGCTGAACATGGATTTGTACGAAGTTGATCCGAATAGTGTTTCTACGCATAGATGCCATGATCTGCAAAACAGAACAAAGATGAATCCCCTTGGTCTTTGAAATGGGTTAGTCTAATGAAATATGCATGCAATGTCATGATGCATGATGTCATGATAGAAACACGTCACAAGTATTCACATATAGCAAACATGGTAAGGGAAAGCAAGTCACACAGTAGCCCTTAGATTTCAGGCTGGCATGGAGTTTAGGTATTACCCTCTTTCAGTTTAGTTGGGTCAACCTGTCCTAGTAATAGTAACCGGGTTCTAGAGGATCTCAATATCACTGACCACCCTCGATCGGTCATAATTCCAGTTTAGCAACATATTCTTGCAGCCAGAATCATCGCGAGAGTTTGGTCTCAATGAGTGTAGCATACTGCTATTTTTCTATGGCAAAGTTGGTCAATTATAGGTTCTAAGGTCAGTTGGTGCTTAATGACCCCTTAGCAGCCCCATATTCTCCTTGTTCCACCACAAGGGATATCGGTATAAACTAAAGTGCCACACCAACGTAGCTACTGCTTCAACTGTATCGGTCTATGCCGTACAGTTCCCTCACAGTCTATTGCTACTTACCTAAAAGGTATCCCCAAATCCGGGTTAGGATCTATAGTAACTCGGATACAAAACCCACAAAGATAAAGCAAGCAGATCAAACAATTGAAAACAATATGATGAACTAGTCCTAAGGTACACCCCACTTATTATGTCCCCAGCAGAGTCGCCAGTTCTGTGATACGGTGGAAAGAACTGACTGTTTTTGGAATGCTGGTTCGCGTTTTGTGTTTGTATTTGCAAAATGTCGCGGTAAGCAAGAGTCGCCACCGACTTTTATTTTATCCAACAAGGAAAGGAAAAAAGCACAAAAAAATTCATTTTTCGAGATTTTCTGAGTACGGGGGGTAGATTATAGAAAGGGAAGGTATTAGCACCCTTTTCTATCCGTAGTTATCTACGGGCTCTTAGGTACTTGCTCATCATTTTCAAAATTGTTTTCTTTGTGCTTGTGGGTTTTGAAAATTTTTTTGTTTTAACTTCGATTTAACTCTTGCTTCTGTCTTCAAGAGTGTAATGAAGTGTTTTTGAAAACATTGTTCGTAAAAGTGTAAGTGTGAGAAAAAGTTTTGTTTTGGATGAGCAAGTATCTAAGCACTAATCTACCTACTCGAAAAAAGGAATCGTTCTATGTTTATTTCCTTTAGACAATGCTATCCCACTATTAGTGAGTAGGTAGCACGTCGTTGGAGTTTGAGGGTCAATTTGAAAGAGGGACATACGGTCACTAAAGCAATGATAGGACGTCTTAGTGGTAACCCTAATGTCTTAGATCATTTATTCGAGGCAACAATATCCGAGGCAACCTTTTCGAGGCAACTTATGATCTTTTAGACAAGAGGGCAACCTCTAAAACAACCTATACTCAATGACCGTTTACAAAGGCAACCAAGTGGGATGTACTCTAGGAGTGCGCATGTGCGAGTGTATTGATTTCAGTTATTTTTATCTTTGCACATGTTTAGGGTGATCTAACTAGTTTAAAAATTAGACATTCATTCTTGTCATGCAAGCCCTATTATCAAACATCTAGCAGTTGAATATTTGCAGAAATTAAAGGGGCAGAAATTAAACTAAATTATTACAAGGCGTCGGGTATTTACATCGCCAAAAGCAAACCCTTTGAAATTTAAAAGCGGAAAAATAAATGTCCTAATTAATTATTACAAACCAGGAGCAGATACAATAATCGAATAGAGAAAAAATAAAGTGTGTGAGACAATTGGATCGATTGCGAAACTAGGGTTTTGACCCTCCTAATTAAAGAAAATGTTTTTGTTGTTTTTATTTTTTTAAGAAAAGACATTAAATCCTAAAGTTAAATGCTAAATCAAATTAGTTATTAATTTAATAAATGAAAAATAATTAAGTGACATATTTTTGGAGTTTTGTTAATTTAGGAAAGAAATAAAATAATAAAATTAGGGTTAAAACCTAGTTATTCTAATTGATTTTTAGTTATTTGAAAAATAAATGAAAGTTATCTAAAATTAAACTAATTAAATTAATTAATATTTATTAATGAAAAAAAATAAAATTCTGAATTTATTTGGACATAAAAATATTTTTGTGATTTTTTGATAAAAGAGAAAATTGTTTTATGGTTAGTAAATAAATAAAAATAATTAAATGAAATATAAACAAAACATATAAAAAAAAGATAGATGGGCCTGAATGGAGGGGTGTGAATAGCAAGGATTCTGGCCCATTTGATGAAGATCCACTTGACTTTTGCAATCCAGTGTGCACGCGTTGGCTTGGCTTATGGTGTACTTGCAATGGTGGCCACCAGATCTGGCCATCTGGCGCATGGATGATGAAGGTCCACGGTGGGCGCTTGGCTTGCATATACACTGGATTTCCTGAAATAACAATGCAAAATAACAAATGCTGGAGGCAGGGATCGAACCCCTGACCTCCAGCCTCTAATGCCTTAAGACATGCGTGGCAACCACTAGGCTGCGTTGTTTTGATTGTTATCATAATACAAAGTAATAATAATATATAAAAACAAAAGTTAGTGGACAGAAATTAAAAAAACGCGCGCTCGTTTAAACAAGCAAATGGTGGGGTGACACGCCTTCATCCCGTTCCTCTCTCCGTAGCTAAAAACCTGCAATACCTATACCCACGGACAAATGTCCGTCGCTATAAACCTGTCCACTCTCAAATCTCGTACATGCCATGTTCTAACACCATGGTTAGATTCGTCTCCTTCTTCTGATCATAACCATACCCATTACTAGGGCCAATTATTCCTGTAATAAAAAACCCTAAAAACAAATCTGAAACCCTAACAATGGTGGATTTATTTACAGACCATATAAACGCAATTGAATAATGCCAAAAGCTTGCAAATTCTCTGTAGATTAAAAATATATGATCAATTCCATCTAACAATGCCTAAAATATGAGATTCGAATTCAAGAACATGGTGAGTTTGTGAGCGACTTACAACATGTTTTGGGATTGGAATGGACCGGTTCTGGATTGCTTTAGCTTCTAGAGAGTGCCAGGAAGCGATTGGTATCAATAACAAGCTTTGAGAGTGCCTCTAATGGTGATTTCAAACTCACGCTTTTCTTGGTATTTTTCAGATTTTGTTCTCTCTCTCTCTCTCTCTCGCCTGTTTCCAACCCTTGTTTTGATCTGCCTCGCCTCCTTATGTATTAGTGTAGGGATTAGGTTTGTTAAACTGATCAAAATCTTCTTCTTTCAATGCTTTGGATATTGATTTGATTCTTCTTTAACAACCTTCCAAATTTGGCTTCTTTTCAATCTTTTTGTGCATTCTAAGGCTTGGCACGAATTGCAAGGGTGATAGGTGTATAATGAAGCCTGAAACAACACAAAATCCTTGGTTATTAATGTTTTGGATTTTTATTTGATTTATTTTGATTTAAATCAAATTAATTCAAATAAAAATCAAAATAATTAATAAAAATATGATATGGAAAAGTGGAAAAGGCTAGAGCACGTGGGCTATGATGCCAACTCAAAACAAGTGAAAAAGAATGGGCCCATTTGGAAAAATTTGAAGTTTTGGGGATAATTGACTTTTGCAAAAAAGGTCAACTTCAACAATGCATAACTTCCTAAATTTTTATTCTTTGGAGGTGTTTTTGGACTTTTTAGAAATATTGAGATGTCCTCTAATCAACCCTTTTGGTCTCATCTCAATTTGATATTCCATGCTCATGTATGAAGCTTTGAAAAAAAAAGGTGTTTTGTTGACTTTTCAAAATGACCTCTAATGTCCAAATTCATAACTTCTTGTGAGTGCATATTTTGATCTTGGGAGCTGAAGATGGATTGTAGGGAATTGCATCCTCTTCAAAATGAGATTTGGATGGGTCATTTCTCATAAAGTATGAGATAGTTATGCTTGGTCAAAGTTGAGTTGACTTTTCCTACAAAACCCTAATTTAGCAACTTTTGAGTCTTGATGAATTGTGAGCAATCCTTAATGAATCATGATCAAACTTTGATAAAATGATGAAATATACTTCAAAATGAGGATGTTGACCAAAAATCTTGAAGTTTGACTGTATGGGGGTCACATTTGACTTTTGCTCTAGCACATTCGATTTTTAGACCTTTTGAGCAATTGACTGGGCAAACTTCCTCTGCAAGGCTTGAAACTTGACATGGATGACCTTGAGAACATATTAGGACATGTGTGAGAAATTGGGGTCACTTGGACTCAAGGAACTTGATGCAACATGAAACCCTAATTTGGGGTAGACTGCCTTAGGAGAGAGCTTGTCTGACCAACTCTTGGGCTACTTTGAGCAATTTGGACATCTTTCTTGAAATGTTTTGAGAAATATGAGAGGGAAAATTTTGGGGTACAACAAGGGTACTTACCAATGAAACCTCCTGCAAGCCTAAACCTAAGGACTTGTTTGCTTCGCTTGTATATGATTAGTTGTACATAACATCATGACATCATGCCATAGCATTTTCAATAACCATTTCAAGGGTCTGTGATGCAGGGTTATACTGAACCAAACATCTATCAAGGGGCAAGGGGATTTATTTTCCTCTAACTAAATGCTGTCAAAAGGCCAAAGAGTCAAGGGCTATGACCCACTTAACATGGTTAGCTTGATTCTCGTAGAAGGACATTCAACGATACGAAGTTCATCAATCAAAGCTGTAGTCAAAATTCAACTTTTGACATTTTCTTGTGTTTACCCCGCGAGATCCTTGAAAACATTGCGTTTACATATCACGTATGTCATTACATAAAAAGTATTCTCAAGACCGGTTTCTCATTTTCTCGCTGTTTATTTCAGTAATAAAATGGCTCTAGAATAAACAGTTAAAGATCTCCAAGCTCAGAATGCCCAGTTACAACAAATGTTCCTGAACCTAGGCAAGGGGCAGGAAGATCTGAAAGCACTCTTCACCAAAGGGAGAAAGAAGAAGGCAAAGAAACGAGCTGACATCCTAAACATGTGGAAGAGGTTTAAAGGGCCCGCCAAACAAGCCCAAGTTGAAGAAGATTCCCCCGAAGAGAATGAAAATCAAGATGAAAATGCTAGAAGCACCCGCGCTAGGGGTGGAATCAATCAAATCTTTGAAGATGAGGATCATTCTGACGAGCAATATCCACTGGCTGACGATAAATATAAGCAACTAGAAGATAGACTGAAAGCTGTGGAGATCTAAGTTGTGTCTGGCTTGGACTTTGAAGACTTGGGTTTGGTGCCTGAGGTAGTTATTCCCCACAAATTCAAGATTCCACTCTTTTCCAAGTACCATGGTGTCTCATGCCCAAAGCTTCATCTGAGGTCCTATGTCCGTAAAATATAGGCGCATACCACAGACAAGAAGCTCTGGGTACACTTCTTTCAAGAGAGTCTATCTGGGACTCAGTTAGAATGGTTTTACCAGTTGGAGAGTTCTAACATTCATACCTGGGAAGATTTGGCCACTGCTCTCTACCGTCAATATCAGTACAACGCTGATTTGGCACCAACTAGAGTTCAACTTCAAGGAATGACAATGGGTTCCAATGAAGGTTTTAAAGAATACACCCAAAAGTGGAGAGACCTATCCGGAAGGGTTCAACCGCCTTTTTTTGACAGAGAGTTGGTTGATATCTTTATGGGAACTTTGACAGGACCTTTCTTCAATCACCTAATCGAAAGCTCTTCAGCTGGGTTCACCGAGCTTATTCTAACTGGGGAACAAGTTGAAAATAGAATTAGAAGTGGAAAGATCCAAGTGACTGCATTTTCCGATACTCAGAAGAAGCGATAAAATGGGAAGAAATAGTCCAATATTGTGTGAGGCCAAAAGGGTCGTAACAAGAGTAACCACGACCAATCTGTGGGGGCAGTCCTAATCTCTAATCATGTATCGGTGGGACAAAAACAACAGGGAAATCAATGAAGGCAAGACGAGCCCAAGAGACAGTTTACCAAAATCAACATGCCGCTGTCTCAAGCATTACAACACATGTTAAGGATGAATCAGATTACGTTGATAGGACCTCGTCCAAACCCCAAAACTTCTTCTCCTAACTACAATCCTGATGCAAAATGTGCCTACCACTCCTGAAGTCCTGAGCATGATACTAACGATTGTTGGGCGCTGAAATACAGGATTCAAAATATGATTGATGCCAAGGATATTGAGTTCGTCCCTCCTAAGACTCCCAATGTGATCACTGCTCCCATGCCAAATCATTGAGAGCGTGCAACTCATTTTGAATTTTCAATTGTAATTTCTTTTGTTTGTTAGAACACTTATCTATTATGTCAAACTTTGTTTCATTAATGAATTGCATATGTTTGTCTTGAATTAATCCATTTGTTTTCACTATATTTAAACTGTGCTTTTATTCCCTTTTTGTGATATTCAACTCTCGTTAAAAGTTATAAGCCTTTAGACGGAGGATGACGAAAATAATACCATAATCTCATACAGTATGCTTTTGGACAGACCTTGCTGACAATGTACAGACGTTCTTTCAATTCCTAAACACTGGAGTTATAAGGAAGATAATCCCTAGTCAACCCCTTTGAGCCAAAAAAGTAGGAGTTTTCTTTTGCACACAAATTGAAACCTTTAATCAAAACCTAGGGCAGGGTAGTTTCTCTGTTAATTCAAATGCGCGTTTAGTCGCAAGATTTCACTTCGTACACAACGAATGACATCAAAAACATCTTTCTGAATCAAAATATGGCGATGGTTCCCTGTAAAATAGGTAGTCGTTATCTCTCAAGAAAAATCCCGCTGAGTCAAAAACTATGAAGGAGGCTTAAGAAAAACTAGGGCATCCTGCTGACTATAATCTCAAAACAGTCAGGAAAAGAAGTTAGGGACAATAAAAGAGGTCGTTACAAATCCTCAACAACAGAAAAATGTTGCAAAAATGATTGCCTTCTCAAATAAACTCCCAGTATCCGAACCATCACCAAAATATCATTCCAAATTCAATTGGAATCCAAACGCACAATTAGCTGAGTATAGGACTGGAGAACATCATGGAGAACGGGTTGGGTACAAATAAACTTTGAGCCTTATCCTTTGTTTATTAAACCGTGAACCAAGCCACGTTACAACCCCTTAAAAGTCCTAATTGAAGCATGGGTTAGTTCGAAAGCATACTGTTAGAAAAGGTATCCTGACTCCTCTAAGGCTTACTGTAAATCCTGAGTCAAATTCATATTCTTACAAAATTCTTTCATCTGATAAAAATGCATTTTCAAAACTTCAAGACAAACATAAACTTGGCATTGTTTGCATATCATTGTTTGAATATAGCTAATTGTTTGATAACAGAGATATTCGCACGGAGAATATCCAATGAACGAAAATCCTCTCAATAAACAGAATCACTTCAAATCTAATGACAAACCCTCCATAGTCAAGTGGCATGACATGTTATTGTTCGACTCATCAGTGGAAGTCAAGTCAAGATTCTAAGAAATCTCTCATAAAATCCTGAATAGCCAGGGAGTAGGTCTCCACCTGAATCACTTGGGGCATTGAACATGAGTTCCAGAAAAGGGTCACGTACGACCACACAAACATTTTTTGTTATTTCTACAACACTTGCTATCATAGATAGTGGCAACTCTCCATGCAGACATAGTCGGAAAATAATCCTCATAAAAGAGACCCACTAGGTTGACACGCCTAGGAAAAAATAAGGGCATCCCGGTGAACCAAAAGGTTCGGGAAAAAATTAGGGATATATATGCAAAAGATTGTACACCTGGCAAGTCGAAAACCTGAAAAGGCGGATTGGGAAAAAAGGGTATCCCGTTGGACTGAAAACCTGAAAGGGAGGTCCAAGAAAAAGTTAGGGATTAAAGCGTACGACTATGTCCCGTTATCTCATCATTTTGTCTATCAGTAAAAGATTTGTCACTTTGATAAACATTTACTAAGGACTCTGGGAGAAGACATAGTTCAAGTTGTACACAAATCCCCAAAAGGAAAAATTCATGGATATCCCCATAGAATCACTCAATAAGATTATCCCACAAAGTTGGATTCAAGCAATCCCCAACCAGAGTTTTAATCTCTCAAAAACCCTCTCCCCATCCAGAGTTTCAATCTCTCGAAAACCCTCTCCCCATCTGAGTTGGTCTTAAAAGAAGAAGCCTTGTGGAGTTCTTCCTAAAGAATTCACTTCCCCAATAGGTCGTTAAAATATTCTCTTCAACAGGGTTTATTTCCCCAACAAACTGCAAATTCCCCAGCTCGAGTTTGCCTCTCAGACTATTACAAATCAATGGACAAAACCCCTTAATCCACGGTAGAGTCATTGCATTCCCCAACAGAGTCATTACTATCCCAGTAAGTTACTATGAAGCCTGGAACTCAACCAGATAACAGTTAACTTCATCCTTTAAAGCAAACTATTGTGAAGCTTGGACCCGACCAGATAATAGTTTAACTTCTTCAATTGTTGAAACCTGGACCCAACTAGATAACAGTTCGAGTTGCTGAAACATGGACCCGACCAGATAACTGTTTGAGTCACTACAAAACCTGGACCTGACCAGATAATAGTTTAAGTTCTTCAAATCACTAACAAAACTCCTCTTCCCCAGTAGAGTTTGCCACTATTCCCAGTAAGTTATTGCGAAGCCTGGAATTCGACCAGATAACAATTAACTTCATCCTTTCAAGAAAACTATTGTGAAGCCTGGACCTGACCAGATAATAGTTTAACTTTTTCAATTGTTGAAACTTGGACCCGACCAGATAACAATTCGAGTTACTGAAACCTAGACCCAACCAGATAACCGTTCGAGTTACTACGAAACCTGGACCCGACCAGATAATAGTTTAAGTTCTTCAAATCACTAACAAAAATCCTCTTCCTCAGTAGAGTTTGCCAATATCCCCAGTGAGTTGCTGTAAAGCCTGGAATCTGACCAGATAACAATTAACTTCTTTATCCCCAATAAGTTGTTGTGAATCCTGGATTTCGACCAGATAACAGTTAACTTCCATTCTCCCCAGTCAAGAGATAATTCCCCAATAGAGCAATGGATAACTAAAACTCCTGAACTCTATTCCCCAAGCAGAGATCAACATTCCTTGCAGAGTTTCCTAAAGCAAAGAGCCAAAGTCAATGTTCCCCAGAGGAGTTCTCCTCAACAAAACAGGAATCCCCAGCGGAAACACTCTAAACAAGGTTTAAAGATGCACATACTCTTCATCCTTAACAGCGATTCGAGATTTAACTTCCCAAAACTCCCCTGCATTTGTCAAGGATTTATTTTCCCGGGCAAAGATGCACTTCAATAACATTTCACGTTCATAAATCATAGCATGTGCATACGAAACACATAGCACAATCTCATTTATTTTGAGAATATAATTACACAATGCATTTCATACAGCTAACTCTTTACCTTTTCAGGAAAGATCAATCAACATATAATTATCATCAACAATTTTCAACAGGTCCAAGATTAGTTCCTAAAACAAGACAAAGCAACTATCTATACAACCAGCTGAAGCAATCTTAGACAGGTTCCTTCCAATTTCTAGATGCAACTTCACACGGGCTCATTATGAAACAATCTTACACGGGTTCCTTCCAATTTCCAGATGTAGCTTCACACGGGCTCATCATGAAGAAATCTTACACGGGTTACTTCCAATTTCCAGACGAATTTTCATACGGACTCATCCCGAAGCAGCCCTACCCAGACTCATTCTCATGAATTTCTAGATGATGTTTCACACAGACTCATCCTAAAGCAGCCCTACCCAGGCTCCTTCTCATATATTTCCAGATGAAGTTTCACATAGACTAATCCCGAAGCAACCCTACCCATGCTCCTTCTCATATATTTCCAAGATGAATTTTCAGGCGGACTCATCCCAAAGCAACCCTACCCAGGATCCTTCTCATGAATTTCCAGATGTAGTTTCACGCGGACTCATCCCGAAGCAGCCCTACCCAGGCTCCTTCTCATATATTTCCAGATGTAGTTTCAGACGGACTCATCCCGAAGCAGCCCTACCCAGGCTCCTTCTCATATATTTCCAGATGAAGTTTCACACGGACTCATCCCGAAGCATCCCTACCCAGGCTCCTTCTCATGAATTTCCAGATGAAGTTTCACAAGGACTCATCCCAAAGCAGCCCCGCCCATAATCCTTCTCATAAGTTTCCAGACAAAGTTTCACACGTACTCATCCCGAAGCATCCCTACCCAGGCTCCTTCTCATATATTTCCAGATGAAGTTTCATATAGATTCATCTCGAAGCAGCCCTACCCATGCCCCTTCTCATATATTTCCAGATGAAGTTTCACACGGATTCATCTCAAAGTAGCCCTACCCAGGCTCCTTCTCATAAATTTCCAGATACAGGTTTCATCTTGAAGCAATCTTACACGGATTCCTTCTAATACTTTTCCGGACACGGCTTAACACAAATCCATTCCAGCATATCATTCAGATTCAATCGACCAAAGATTTATTCTGATACTTCTCTGACACCTGCTGTTTCAGTATAAATCGACCAAAGATTTATTCTGATGCTTCTTCCAAACTCTATCAATAGTCACCTTGGATGGAATCTATAAGCCCATCTCCGAAAAACACTTAATCACTTCTCTAAATGACATCTTTAATCCCATTCCCGACACAATCAACCAACACATAGTCGAGTGCAAATTTCTGGGCACTATAGTGTTCAATAATCTTCCACGTTTAAGTCACGAATGACGGACTCACCAATCTAACTCTTCAGGTTTAAGAAGATTGAACAGGGGCAGCTGTTGTACCCCAAAATCCGCTCTCTCTTTTCTCAAGACATTTGTCAAAAAGATCTTCAAAAGCTCAAGCTTGCACTAGTATTAACTATGTCAAGCCATCTCCTCAACACTGATACCTTAAGATTAAGGTTTGAGTTTGCACAAGGACAATTGGACTTATGATACTTCAAATAACTTTCATGGATCATTATGGACCTTCAATAATGCTCATGTCAAGTTTCAAATCTTGTATCACAATTTCTGCTCAGCCAATTGACCAGATGACCAAAAATCAATTGTACTGATGAAAAGTCAACTAATACACCAAAAGTCAAACTTTGACTTTTTGGTCAACATTAAGTCTCAAAGATCAAAAGTCATCAAGACATTCAATAATATCAAGCTTGATCATCAAAAAATCAATAAAGTCAAAAGTCAATTTGAAAAGTCAAACTTTTCAAGACTTAGAAATTTTTCTAAGTGTTTTACACATGTTTATTTCATAACTTCATACCAATTTTTCACCATGATGCAAAATGATTCAAAGGAAACTTTCAACATGAAATTTGTAGATCTTGATGAATTCTACAACTTTTTATGAGAGTATTGATGTCCAAAAAAATGCTTAGATTTGAAGATATGAGCTCATGAAGTCATGACATTGTTATCCAACACTTAGAGAAATTTTCAACAGATTTTGGTCAGGATTTTATCCCAACTTCTTGGCATTTTTTCACATAGTTCCAAGATGATTTTGTCAAAATGTCCAACATGAAAGTTATAAAGGATGTTTCAAGCTTTCCAAAACATCTAAGAGCATGAATTTATCATACTTGAGCTAGGAGATTCAAGGGAATGAAGTTGGGCATCCATTCTTGAATTACAAGTCACTTTGTTGAAGAACACATAACAAAAACCTTATGCTACGCTGCATAATCTTGTGTTACAGGCCTTATTGCTTTAAAATCTAATCATAATTTAATGCTTACACCTACTCTTGAGCTATTACCTAAGTGTTTGAGCCATTGTCCAAAAGATCTTTCCATTTATGGCATAAAGTTACCATTGCTATTCTTGAAAAGCAAACTTTTTGGTAAAAATTTATCTTGAGTCCATACTTTGCTTGCTTCTGATTTTTCTCCACCATAAATCATGGAAAGTAACCCCTCTAAACCAACAACTTTGGTACTTCATCTTGGGACCATGACATAACTTGATATTTACAATCCAACCTAGCCATAACTTCATAGTTTATAAACCAAATCAGCTTGTTCACAAACCACTTGCCTATAAATAGGAGAAGCATTTGAAAGAGAAACAGGTCAGAAAAATTAGAGAGTTTCTTGTGTCTTGAAAATCCTCAAACCCCCCTCATACTCTACAAACCAGAACTGTCCACAAAAACCTCCATCTTTGAGCTTTGAAGTCCAAAACCTTTGGACCTCTCACACCTTGCAAGTTCTGTCCAAACAAACCATCCAAACAACCCACATACATTATATAAAAGTTGTCCAAACTCAAGAACAACTTCTGTAACATCACTATCATCATTGCCCAAGCTCAAAACAACCAATACAACAACTCAAACTCAAAGCAAATTTCAGTTTCAAGGTAAGTTTTCTTGATTTTGAACTCTTCATATAAACATTATTAGTGGTTCATTTGTGAAGATAAAATGTAGATATCATTGCCTTAAAGCTAACCATATACTTGCTTTTCATTTTCACTGACCATGTGTCGAGAACTAACTTTTACATGTAGCAAAGCAGTGATAAAAGCAAAAAAAATTACAGTATGAGTCGACACATACCCATATGAGTCGACACATCTTAGTGGAAAAACAAGTTATGAGTCGATGCATAGCCTTATGAGTCGACACACACTGCTATAACAGACACAAAACAGAAAGAAAAAAGGTGCATGAGTCGACACAAAACGTGTATGTGTCGACACATGCAGGGAATGAGTCGACTCATACTCTTATGCATCGACTCATACAGAGTTGATTTGGACTTACAGGAGCAAGGAAAGTTCATGTATCGATGCAAAAGAGCATGTGTCGACACAGTGTTTAAAAATGTAATTTTCTTCTTTTTTACACTGTTTTTATACTTTCCATATATTTTCTTCATTACTATTCAATATAGTTGTAATATTTAAGCTCTTATTTCATCCCCATTCATAAATTGTACCCCCATCCCCAAATGATGTAATAGAATAGGATTTTAATTTCCACAAATTTATCATTTTCATATAATTGTTAGTAATTAGGGTGTGTATGGCAAGATAAAATCAATGCTTAGAAAACCCTAATCTCAAAGACAAAAATGCATGAAACTAATACACTTGCACACACGCGCCTCTAGGGTAATCCACACTTGTTGCCTTGAGAAAATGGATATGTTATGCATGTGAGATGCCTTAGCAAAAAACAATAAAAAATACAAGATCATAGTCCCTCGATAACGCTACGAATGTTGCCTTACAAATGATCTTAGTCCCTTAACAAAAATGCTAAGATATCTCGCAACATTGCATCTTGTGACTATACGATGATCCACGCCCGTCCCTTTACATCCAAAGATAGGGTTTCTTACTAATAAATGGTAAGATAGAAATGTCAAAGGAAGATAGAAATGAACAAAAGACTTTTGAGTAGGTAGAACATTCTTAGTTGCTTGCTCACAATCCATCTTCAAAACAAACATCTTTTCAAACACACTAAACACTTTAAAAAAAACATTGAAATATTTTCAAAAGTTCAACACTTTGTATGCTTTCTTATAGAGACGAGAATCATTACAAAGTTTTCCTAAACGAAGGCGCTTTTCAAAAATACTTTCAAAACCCACCATAAACACATTTTAAACAAAGCAATTTCAAAAGTGATCTAGCAAGCAACTAAGAGCCCATAGATAACTATGGATGAAAAGAGTGCTAACACCTTCCCTTTTCATAATCTACCCCCCGAACTCAAGAAAATATCTCAAAGGTCTTTCTTGTTCTTTTCACCCTTTCCTTATTGGATAAAAGAAAAGTCGGTGGCGACTCTTGCTATCTACAACAATTGCGATAAAACGCAAAACAACCAAGTCAGTTCTCCCACTGTATTACACACATGCAATAAAAACATTAGCCATAAGATAATTAACAATATCAGCAAACCAATGAGTAACCCCATGCAAAAGTAAAAGCTGCTCATCAAGAAAGTCATCCTGAATGGGAAAAAGTTATTCATCTCTCTATCCTGCTCAAGTGATCAGCCACCAAGTTCTCATCTTCACTTTTCTTATTAAATATCCATATTAAAATCTTGGAGCAACAACATTCACCAAATCAATCTCGGTATTGCTTCCGGCTTCTTCAACAAGTACTTTAAAGCTGCATGGTCAGTAAAAACAACAACCTTGGAACCTAGAAAATATGATCTGAAATATCAAGAGCAAAAAAAATAGCTAGAAGTTCTTCTTAGGTGGTGGTGTAATTAGACTGTGCATAATCTAAAGTTCTAGAAGCATCGTAAATAACATGGGCAACCTTATCAACTCTTTATGCAAGGACCGCCCCAACAGCACAATTAGAAGCATCCTCTACTACAGAAAAGGAATTTAACAACAATTGAGAAAAATATAAAACCACGTGGGACCAGGCGTTGTTATGTAGTGTGTGGTTGTATATGCAATACTTACAATCACGGCCCTGTGACTGTCGTATTAAACTAGAAAGCGCGTGATTTATAACAACAGTTATTCATATTAATGATTGTGATATTGCATATAATTAAATGTCAAAATTTCAAACCAGAATCAACACTATACCAATTTTTAATTGATATCAAAACTTATATTACAAGTACACATACAATTCCATTAAGTAAATAACAAAATTTATACAGCTCGAGGTATGCAATTTTTTCAACTTCCAAGAGAAAAGAAAGCGTATAAAATTAAAAAAAAATGATGAGCAACTTTGGTTTTTAAACTTCCAAGATAAGAAGATGAAGAATCATAAGGAACAACATAAAAGCAGAAGAACCAAGACATAAAAATAACTTCATCCAAAGGAATCAACATGTGTTATCCTGCTCAAGCCACCAACAATGCTGAGAATCCAAATGTTGCTGTAGAGGGTGCTATGGTGAAAAACCAGCCTCAGAATCAAGATGTTGTTGTAGAGGGTGTTGTGGTGCAAAACCATCCTCAGATTCAAGATGTTGCTGTAGAGGGTGTTGTGTTTAGACTAATGAGAGCTCTCAGGGTGAGGAGAAGAAGAAGAAGAAGAAGCAGAGGGTTGAGAAGGAAAATAATTATTTTTTTCTTTGATTCTGATGATGATGATGAGGCTAACTATGATTGGTATAACTTTATCTAAGCGAGAGGATTTAAATTTGATTATGGTTTTTTATCATGTAATGAAAGTATTATGTAATGAAGTTTTAATCTGCTTAACTCTCTTAAGGTTGTCAACTTCAAAATTCAACTTAACCTATAAACTTAAACTTCAAAACATATAAAACAAGTTATTGGAACTGAAAATTATTGTGATGAACTTACTCGTAAGAAACCGTCTGTTAGTTGCATATTCCTGTCAAGTCCACTGCATCTTCGACTATTACATTTCATAACAAAGTAAATATTAAACATAAAGGATATAAAATAACATAACATTTTCAAATTTCAAACCCTAATTCAACTATTACATTTTATAACAAAGTAAATATTAAACATATAGGAGATAAGAAAACATAATATCTTCAAATTTCCATAAAATATCTCTGAGTTCAGTTTGTTCTTCAAATTCTTGTTCTTCTTTTTTGAATCTACATACATAACCTTCAAACATCCAACAAATTCCAACTCTGGCATCATACTACTCTCATCTTCCAATTTTTGTTCATCATCCCATTTGAACAAATTACATGTTTCACCACTCCACCAATTTGGAAATCTCCAAAAAAGCCTTCCTTTATTTTGACCCCTCTTACATTGGTATGAAACCATACGACTGTCACAACTACATAAATTTCCATATCGAGATTTTATACCTTTGGATGAGTTACTCTTCAAATGCGACATTAAGACAAAACTGGACAACAACAATGAGTGTGGTGTTAGGGTTGTTTTCTTCTTCCCGACGATGTCGACGATGTTGGTGTTAGGGTTGTTTCTTTTATCAATGGAGGAATGGGTACTTAGTGTTTAATATATTTATAAAGAATCACCAGTGTGTAACAACGGTTGTACAAAAGATTAGTAGTGATATCCTTATTATTTTTTAATTATATATAAATATAATTGAAAAGGCGTGCATTAACATAAAAGGGATAAACTATTTGAGGGAGCTGAGGATTGAATCCAGGAAAGTTGGATTGTATCACCATGGTTAGGGAATTAACCGTAATTATAACCTTAAATTTTCAATAAAAAAATGTTAGCACATTAGTTTGGCAGTGTCACTACGGTTTTGGGGAGAACCGTGGTGACTCTAGCGTTGTTGTATGTGTCTTTTGTAGTACTGATCACACATAATCTCAAAAGGGAAGGTCCAGTCAGGGGGTTGGATTATGAGAGCGGAGGTCAATGCTTTCTTCAAGAAGTAAAAAGCCTTTTTTCAATTGTCATTGAAGTTGAAAGTGACGTCATTCTTCAACAAGTTTGACAACGGAAGGGCTATCTTGCTGAGATCCTTAATGAAACACCTATAAAAACCTGCATGACCAAGAAAAGAATGAATCTCACGAATGCAAGATGGGTAAGTCGGTTAGAAATCACATTAATCTTAGAAGGGTCAAATAAAATTTCTTTTTCTGAAATCATGTGACCCAAAACAATTCCCTGTTCAACCTTAAAATGGCATTTTTCATAATTTAACACAAGGCCAGTTTTGATGAATCTTTCTAAAACCAAATTTAAACTGCTCAAACATGCATCAAATGAAGAACCATAGACAGTGAAATCATCCATAAACAGTTCCATTCAATTTTCAATAAAATCAATAAAAATGCTACTCATGCATAACTGGAAACTGCCAGGAGCATTGCAAAGACCAAAATGCATCCTCGTGTAAGAAAATGTACCGAATAGGCACGTAAAATTGGTCTTTTGTTTATATTTTGGTGCAATATGAATCTGAAAATAACCTGGAAATCCATCAAGAAAACAATAGTGTGATTTACCAGCAAGTCCTTCAAGCATTTGGTCAATGAACGGTAAAGGATATTGATCCTTTCTAGTAGCCTGGTTCAACCTCCTATAATCAATTCAAACTCTTCATCTATTTTGAATTCTAGTGGGAATACGTTCATTCTCTTCATTTTTTACCACTGTGAGTTCAAACTTCTTAGGTACAACTTGCACTGGGCTTACCCATTTATTGTCAGAGATAGGATAAATGATACATGCTTGCAAGAGTTTGGTTACCAATTTCTTCCCCACATCAAGGATCAAAGGATTAAGCCTCCTTTAGAGCTGCCTTACTGTTTTAGCTTCATCCTCAAGTAAAATCTTGTGCATATACATATAAGGGCTAATACCTGGGATGTCCGCTATCGTCCACCTAACCGCCTTCTTATTCTTATTCAAAATCTGCAAAAGCTTATTTTCTTGATCGAAATCAAGGTTATTAGAAATTATAACAGGGAGTTTTTGATTACCCTCTAAATAAGCATATTTCAAATTTTTAGGGAATTGTTTCAGCTCTAAGGAAGGCGGCTGCTCGATGGATGTCGAGAACATCAGTTGCAAAAATAATCTCGCCGATAACAACTTCCCCTATAGGAAACATGTCACCTTTCAAGGGCAAGGCAACATCAATCTCAGCACATATAATACAAAAGTTAGTGTCAGGACAATCAGCACATGAGTAAACATCATTAAAACCAGATAAAGATGGAAAATCAAGTGAAAGCAATTCAGAACAAGTGTCATCAACCAATTCAGAAATCAATTCAATATGAAAATTGGAATTCTCTTCCGAGGGGTGTTTCATGGCATCGAAAATGTTAAATTTCGCGACAATGTCACCAAATTCCATGGACATGGTTCCATCGTCAACATCAGTTTTTGTTTTCACCATTTTCATGAATGGTCTGCTTAAAATGATGAGCCCCTGCTTGACTTAGTTTCTCCTTCCATGTTCAAAATGTAAAAATCTACAGGAAAAATTAAGTCATTAACTTGGACAAGGACATCTTCCACTACTCTGGTGGGGCGAGCATTGCTCCTGTTCGCCAGCTGAATGATTAAACCTGTATGCTGCAAAGGACCAAGATTAAGGTTATTATAAACAAAAGTAGGCATAACATTAATGCCCACTCCTAAATCAAGAATGCAATTCTCAAATTTATTATCCTCTATGGCACAAGGAATAGTAAAAGTTCTTGGATCCTTGCACTTTTGTGGCAAGACCTGAGTGAAGGCTGGAACATTTTGCTCGCCCATAGCATTTTCAGATGAAGGCTTAGGCTGAATGAAAGAATAAATATTTTTTCCCAAGTTGACTCTCTCAATTCCCTTCAACCTCCTCTTGTGTGTTCATAAATCTTTTAGAAACTTTGCGTACTTCGGAACCTACTTAATCACATCAAGAAGCAGAATGTTTACTGTAACCTTTCTGAACACATCCAAAATCTCTTTCTATTTATCTCCCTCATCAATCCTTTATTTTTCATAACTCTATGTGGGAAATGAATTGGTGGTACATACTTCTCTTTTTCTTTTTCAGTTTCTAGCACAACAGAAGGTTCAGTTTCTACCACAACAAAAGAAGGTTTAGATGTTACCTCAAGAATTTTTTTAAACTTTTCTCGGGCTGCTTCTGTAATTTTTCCAGATCTCAGGGAAATTTCACTCACATTAAGGCCTTTTGGATTCACAACTATTTAGGCAGGAAGTTGGTTCGTTCCTTGGGCTTGCTGCATGGCATTCATTGAAGTTGCAAGCTGTCCAATCTGTGTTTGCATGGTCTGAATACTAGAATTATTTCTTTGTTGGAACTGGAGATTGTTGACAGCCATTTGCTTGGCAAGATCCTCTAAGGAAGGCCCAGAAGGTGCAAGGGTGGTAATCGGTGGAGTGTTTTGCGGTTGTGGCAGGGGTAACAATAAATGTTGTTGTTGGATGGGCTGCTGATTTCCATATTGAAGGTTTGGATGGTTCCTCCAATTGAGATGGTATTTGTTAGTAGACAGGTCATGAATGTTGTACATGTTCTAATTGTTTCCTTGATTGTAAAGATTTTTTGCATAGGCTTGAGGTAAGTCAGTGGTTGAATCATCTTGCAAAATAGGACATGAATCAGTCAGGTGTTCAGAAGAAGTACAAATACCATACAAGTTTTTTGCCTGGGTCTTACCTACTATTGAGTCTTACCTATTGCCAATTGTTTCACAAAATAAGTAAGCTCGTCAATTCTGGTTTCTAAATATTTGTTGGAAAAAACCTGAATCTCATTCACACCTTTGGTTTGGACATAATTGTTTCGAGTGGTGAACTGTTGGAAGTTGAGAGACATGTTTTCAATTAGGGCTTTGGCAGCAGCTGGAGTTTTATCAACAAGTGCTCCACCGCTAGCAACATCAAGAATGTTTCTATCCATCGATAATAATCCCTCATTAAATTATTGGATGAGTAATTGCTCGGTGATCTGGTGTTGAGGGAAGTTGGACACTAACTTCTTAAATATTTCCCAATACTCAGCTAATGACTCATTGTTCTATCTAATGCCACATATCTCTTTTTTGATTGATGCAGCTCTGGAGGCAGGAAAGAATCTCTCTAAAAACACTCTTTTCAGATCATTCCAGCTTGTGATGGAATTCAGTTCAAGGTAATATATCAAATCTTTTGTTGTACCTTGAAATGAGAATGGAAAAGCTATGAGTTTGATGTGATCTTTAGTGATTCCTTCAGGCCTCAAAGGTGTAGAGGACACAACCTTGAATTCTTTCAAATGCTTACACGGATCCTCGCCTACAAGGCCATTAAACTTTGGCAACAAGTGTATTAAACCAGATTTCAATTCAAAAGGTGCATCAGCTGCATGGTACTCAATATATAAACCATTATAGTTCACATCAGGGGAAACCAATTGTCTCAAAGTTTGTTCATCCATGTTATCAAAAACAATTTCAGAATCTAAATCAAATAAGTTATGGAAATAGTCAGAATCAGAATCAAAATCGATAACAGGTGGTGAACTAGTGCTAGTCTGACTTGCTCTACGACGTGCGTGCAAAGTTCTTTCAAGTTCAGAATCAAATTCACACAATTCAAAGCAAGTAGACCTAGTAGCCAAAACAAAAGCAGCAATGTAGCAACAAATGCAAAAATGCCAACAATGTCCCTATTAGGCATAAACAAATAAAATGAAGGAAAAACAATTAAAATATATTCATAAAAATACAAAAACAAAAAATTTGATCTAATTAGATGAAATAAGATTTTTGAGATTTTTTTTTTGGATTTTTTTGAAACTATGAAAATAGTAAAAAATTCATTAAAAATAGAAAAAAAGAGGAATTTGGCGATTTGAGGGTGAAATCCTGTAACTTAGAGAGATTAGGGTACAAATGATCCTATGATTTTTCTACTCCCAATGGGAAAAACAGATCAAGAATCTGTCACAATTTTTCAAAAACCAGGATTTTCGAACCAGGTCGGGCGCTCAGACACGAAAATGCGCGAAACCGTAGAAAATGCTAAAAAATAACAGAAAAATGCAGAAAAACAAAACACACAATACCTACAACTAAACTATTGGATAATTCGACAAGAATTCCCAGCAACGACGCCAATTTGATCAGCTGCCGTGCACTGATCAAAATCGAGTATTTTTGAAAAATATAGTTAAAGATAACGACAACTCGAGCATTATTCTAAAGGATTCTTGTATTGTTATTATTATTAACCAAACTAATGAAACAATTGGGGGTTTTGAGTTTAATATTCAATTCATAAAATAATGCAAAAAGTGATTATCAAATAAGCTAAAACGAATCAACCTACCGACCAGGTTCCTAACATATCATCGACAATTATATGTCCAATCCCCAAGCGAATTATAATCCCTATTCAATTACAACACAAATTAACAAGCGAAATTGACACTATGCGGTTTATATTCCTATTATCTGAATTAAGCAAACGAATTCAGTACTCATGAATTAAGCAAACATTATTCGACATACACAATTTAACAGTAAAACACGCTAAAATGCGAAACAGATCTAGAAAACATAAACCAATCAAATTAAATCAACAAATTCTATATAACTTGAATTTAGCAAACAATAAATATAGAAGAATATTGAAAGGGAAATGAAATTCGATTGAAATAATAAAACCTTAAAGTTTTGGCGGAAACATGAACAGTAGATCGATCCTCAATTCTTAGTTCTCCATTACAAATATGCCAAACTTTTGTAAAAAATTCGTGAACAATAAAACAAGATAGAAGTGAACAGTAATTTGGCCACTAAGTATAGGGAAACAATGAGTTCTGGTCTTAACCCAACTGGGTCAGAAAACATTAAAAAACCCAGCCCAAATTCTGCCCGAAATAACTAAATTTATAAAGTCTGAAACTTCAACGAATTAGTGGGACTTATGCACTCCGAATCAGCTTTCGTCTCCAACATGAGAGTTGTAGCTCTTCCTATTAGCTTTTCAACACATATCTGAACGAGTTGATTCGATTCCCGTAGCTCCATTTATCCAAACTATGGATAGGTATCAAGTAACCTCTAAAGCTAAAAACAACAAACAAAAATAGATTAAAGGAAATTAAAGACTTAGTTCTAAAAACATAATAAAATAGAAAAAGAAACAAAACAAATTATGAAAATGCCTAAGTACAAACATAAGAGAATGTGCATTAAAATGCACTGATCATTCACACAATAAGGCACTCCCTTCCTTTTTAAACTATACCATTACAAATTATGTATATTAATACTTCATCACTTTATAAAAATTAATTACCATAAAAAATACAAAATAACCCCTTATCAATTGTTTTTTCACGACATTGACTGATCATTTCCTATGCGTTGAACTATATTTTATCATATTTATCTATTATATATTAGTAAGGATGTTCAAAATCGAACAAACTCAATAGAAAACAGCAAACCTAACCAAACCCAAAACCATAAAAAACTATATTTGGTTTAGTTGTGTTTGGGCCGTTTGGTTTGATTTGCAGTTTGTATTTTGTAAACTGAACCAAACCGAATCAAACCACATTATGTGATAACCGAAACTTCACTTGACCCACATCTAACCAACACTAAACCTATTATGTCTTAGCGTTACGATTGACAATGATTTTCTCTTCTTTACATTTAAGATTTCAGTTTCAACCTTCTTAAATCTCTGCTAGCAGTATCAAGTCTTTTTCGCTAGGTGCATCTCACATTTTCTTCTCTTATCTCTACTCTATTATATTCATTCTTTTACATCTTCTCATTTTTATGCTACTATTCTCTCTTCGAGTTTTGTTATTATCACATTTCTTCTTCTCTAATCTCTCATCTCTTATGTTCTTTCTTTTTAATCTTCACTAATCTTTTATCTCCTTTATTTTTTTATTATGATGTTTTTGATATTGTATTTGATATTGTTTTATGTTTATTATTGTACTTTTGTATAATCTAACTTTTATATATTAAATTGGAAGTTATTGTCAAAATATGATGAGATTTATTGTTATTTGTTAATGTATGAATGACTAAACACAAAGTTATGTTGTCATCTATATGTGTATGTATGACTCAATTAAAAATTATTAAAATTTGAACCGAACTAAACCATATTATTTGGTTTGGTTTTGTTCGGTTTTATTTATAAAATCCAATAGAACCAAATCAAACTGCACACTTTTTTCTCTTGTGTTTCAGATGATTTTTTGCTTCAAAACCTCTTAAACCGCATTGCGAACACCCTTATATATTAATATACAAAATCCACTTTCATTCATCAATTGAATATAGAATAACAAAAGAATTTAAAATAGTTTATATTTTGATTTTTCTACGATAATGTGTATTGAGTGATAGGAGAAGAAAAATAAAATTAAATCATGCATTATTTTGATTCAAAATGAATTTTGTTATCATATTTTTATAAATTAAAATTAAAATTTGGTCTGAACCTAAAAATTGCCTAAACCGCAATTTCTTGGTTTTTAATCAGTTTTTGACCAATTTTCTAATTTAAATCCAGGTTCTACTGCATGTGGGTTTTCAGGTTCAAACAGACCAGTTAGGGTTTCGGTTCCTAGTCCCACTGGTTGAACCGGTCGTTCCAGTATGATTTCGATTACCATAGGTACAATAATGTGTTAAAGTAATGTATGAATCACTTTTATATAATATTCAATAAGTCCCTCAATATTAACCTCATCTAATGTTTTTACTACATGTCCTATTTTTATTGTTAAAAAAAACTTACACATTTTTATTGTTTTTATTGTTAGTGCGTGCTGCACTTTTAGTGAGGAAGAAAGAGAGAATATAAGGAAATAAATATTCTATTATTGAATTAAATTGTAATTATACAAACTAAGTTACGACTATCTCCATTTATATACACATAACTTGTACACTAAGTAGACTAACAAACCCTGGTTGGGCTTGGACTTGGATTATATAATATTATATCTAATATCTCAACACACTCCCTATAATCCAAGTTGTCGTACCTATGCTAGTCATAGTTGATCTAAACTATTCCTAATTTCCTTCTCAAATTCAAAAATCTATCTATCTTTAATCCTTTGGTGAAAATGTTGGCCAACTGTGCTTTACTTGAGCAATGTCTTACTTCATGTTCACGTCGATGTACCTTTTCCATTAAGAAGTAAAATCCAGCTTCGATATGCTTACTCCTTCCATGGAAAACTGGATTCTTTGCAAGATTAATGTCTGACTTGTTGTTTCATTCGATTGCTTGAAACTCTTCGACCATAACTGATTTCCATTGCTTATTCTTTAAAGCCTCGCTATAGTTGATTGGTTCAACACCTGCAAGTAGAACAAAATGAACTAATTCTTCTTCTGGTGTTACTTCATCATCACCAGTCACTTTATAGTCTTGAAGTCTAGTTGGAAGAAATCTAGTTCTTTGAGGTCTTTGGCTGGTGCTAGCCACACCCTCTTTGACTTCGAATGTATCGGGAATGTCATCAACTGCTTTGACTTCGAATGGAATATCAACAATTTATTTGATTTCAACATCATAGGTTTCTTTGTTGAAACCATAGCTCATCAATGGCTTGTTAACTGCATCATTATAATTCCAATCCTAGACAGAATTTTCATCAATCAAAATGTCTCGACTTATCATAATTTTCTCATTGATTAGATTGAATAACCTATATGCACCAGCTTTATGATATCCTACCCAAATCATAGGTTCACTCTTGTCATCAAGATTCCTTCTTCTCACATCAAAAATATGCTTGTAACACATAGATCCAAACATCGTTAGATGACTCACTGATGGTGATTTCCCACTCCACACTTCTTTAAGAACCTTGTTATTCAATTTCTTGGTAAGGCACCTGTTAAGAATATAAATTGCAGTCGAAACAACTTCACCCTATAAGGATTTTAGAAAATTCTTCTACTTCAGCATGCATCTCATCATATCTAATATGGTTATGTTTCTTCTTTCTGCAATTCCATTATGTTGAGGCGTATGTGGAGCAATTACCTAATTATCGACACCATGTTCTGCACATAAATCTTCAAACATGTTGGATGTGTATTCACCACCTTCATCTGTTCGCATAACTTTGATCTTCTTCTCATTCTAGTTTTGGACAAGTACCTTGAACCTTTTAAAGATTTCAAATACTTCATCCTTTTGCTTGATCACATAGATCCAGAGCTTTCCACTATACTCATCGATAAACAAAACAAAATACCTATTTCCACTGATAGTTTGCTCTTCAAATGGGATACATACAATTGAATGTATAACTTCGAGTATGCATGAGGATATCATTGGCTTGGTCTAAATGAAAGAATTTCTAGATTACTTTTCGACTAAATAACCTTCACAGGGTTTGTCGGGCATCTCAAGACTTGGTATTCCCATTACCACATCTTGAGTAATCAGTTGATTTAATGATTGAAGCTCAAGTGACCAAACCTCAAATTCCAAGCCCAACTACTCTTTTGGTCGACAAATATTTTCAAGCATTGTACCTCTGTCTAACTAATGATAGTCTTAAATGTCCGATTCTTCGACAATGGAGATTTTAAGACCAAATTATTCTTGGCGTCAAACAATTCTAAAGCTCCCTCTTTCATGACGACTGATAAACCTTATTCAACCAATTGTCCAACACTCAGTAGATTTCACTTCATTCCAGGTACATACAGTACATATTTGATCAAGGCTTTATCTCCATTGATCCTTTGAATAACAATGTCGCTTGTACCTTCTACTTGCAACGAGCTAGTATCAACAAGTTTGACCTTTTTCTTCTTCGACTCATGGAAATATGATAGCCACTCCTTTCGACCAATCATGTGATTCAAGCAGCCATAGTCGAGGAACCAAATATTGGATTTGACATGGTTATCAACAACTGTAACCATAACCCCTATATCATCATAATCATTTGAATCTTGGTGTGCAAGGTTTGCTCATTCGTCCATGCCTTTTATCGATCCTTTGTATTTCCTATACTAATAATGTTTGTCCAAGTTACCCCAAATTTCACAGTTATATCACTACATACTTTTTTTTCTCTTCTTTGCCTTTCTTATAGGAATTTCCTTCGCGTCTTCTCGGGGATTCATAATCCTTGTCGTCGACCTTATTCTTGTGGAGATTCGACCAAGACTTCTTGCCCCGAGTCTTGTTGAATTTGCCTTTGAATTTGTTAGAACCACCATTTTTTCCATGAATGAGCATGTGGTGCTTGTATTGAGTCTTGAACTCCTTTCCTTTTGACAATCCTAATCTCATGCGCTTCCAATGAACCAACCAAATCTTCCAATTTTTGGGTTTCAATATTGTTAGATTCTTGAATAGCTATGATAACGTGATCAAAGTGAGAGGTCAACATACACATTACCTTCTCAACTATCATCTTATCAGTTAGGATTTCCCCATAACCTTTCATGAGATGGACGGGTTTCTTTACCTTCAACACATAACCAGTAGTCTTTTACTCTTCTCTCATTGTCAATAATTTATATTATCGTCACAAGGTTTGCAACTTGACAACCTTGACTTTCTCACCTCCTTCATAATATTTGACAAGAATATCACATGCCTCATTCGCTGATTCATCATGATAAATTTTGTCGAAGTTCTCCAAATCTACTGCCATTTAAATGTAATACATAACCTTGAAATCCTTCTTCTTGGCTTCATTGTGAGCGGTTCTTTGTGCATCAGTTGCATCCACAACCAGCGTATGAACACCATTAGTAATAACTTCTAGGGTTTCGTCAAAGTCAAATAGAGATTGCATCTGTTTTCTCCACCGAATTCAATTCTTCGACATGTGGTTCTTGAAAACACGTTTTAGAATCTAACAAAAGCTCTAGATATTAATTTGTTAGTGCGTGATGTAATTTTAGTGAGGAGAGAGAGAGAATAAGAAAATAATAATTCTATTATTGAATTTAATTGTACAAACTGAATTACAAACTATGTCCTTTATATACACTTAACTTGTATACTAAGTAAGCTAAAAACCCTAATTGAGCAGGGCTTGGATTATATCTAATATTATATTTATCTCAATTGAAAGTCTGGTATGAAGATATCAAATGTCCTATGAGATGTCGAGACACTAATATCTGATTAAAAGACAATGACATGATAAAAAACAGCACAATTAAGGGTATAGAAAAATAAAGGAACATACATAATTGTTAACCCAATTCGGTGTACGACAACACCTACTCTGGGGGACACCAAACCAGGGACGAAGTCAACTAAATAGTATCAATTTGTAGACCCACAACAAACTATCACCAATTTACAATCTACTCACTTAATCACTACCCGTGATATACTTCTACCTAAGACACACCTAGGTATAAGACCCGTCTCACCTCCCTTTCAATCATAAACAATGACAAGAACACAATTCAAAAGGATTAAAAGACAAACTTCATAAAAAACATAATCACTCAATACTTAGAAGCTTAAGAGTGATTGACAATACTTACAACTCAATAGAGACAATCCAACTCTTATATCAAAGTGATATTAGAGAGGCTCACAATTAACAAAACAATCCTAATACATTCACTAAGACTCAATGTTCAATCAACACACAAGAACACCAAAAATTAAATTCTACAATGCTACAAAATACACTACCGTTCCACACTTGTATTAGGGTTGAAACCTTCCTTTTATAACCTTGAATGGAATGGATACGGGCTTCAAAAACGTAGCTAATCTGTTGCATAAAAACAACAAGAATTTATGCAGGAAAATAGGGCTTCAATGATTTGTTTCCTCAAATGTTTCAACATTTAATGAAATAAATTAATCTTCTAAATACAGATGGAATCTCTTGATTCTTTATTCTTGGACGACACATATAATATCCTAATATTCCTAGAATATTCAAGATCTGTTAATAACATAATAAATCCAAGTGAATAACTGTAACAAACAAGATGTCAGATAAATTGGATAGGACATCGTGTCCAACATGTTCTTACTGCAAGTTTATAACATCCTTTTTAACATGTTGTCAAATTAGTTTTACCAAAATTAATGCCAATCATAAAAATAGAAAATTAACAATCTTCCCCTTTAACAAATTCTGGCTAAAACAAATTTACAATCCTTGCACATACATAACCATAATTAAGATTCCAAAGAGAAGTTTGACAATAAATCAAACACACATAGACTATCAGAGATAAGAGCAGCAGAATAAAACATTAGAGTATGAGTCAATGAAATCTGCAAACACATTAATATTATGTGTCATATCCCAAATTTGCCCGCCCTTTATTTCTACAGTCAAAAATATTTTCAACATTGATTTTATAATATTCTTTGATTTTTATAAATATTCTCTTTCAAACCTATTTAAAAATATAATGATTTATTTCAGGTCATTTGTATTCTTTAATAAACAAAAGCTTGCTCATCTTCATGTACTTTCAATTGGCTTTTTATTTTGAATAAGTAACATAACCCAGTTGGTAAGAAATGAAGTTTGCAAGTATGAGACCACGAGTTTGAATCTTTTGTGGTGCATTTTTTACATTTTTCTATTCTTTTTTTTTTTACAAATTTTCTTTCCTTTTTCGGAGATCAGACTTTAGGTTTTTCATTCATTTTTGGGCTAACTTTCTCTCCAAATTTCCAATCATCCATAATTTCACAAACACCCACAAACTTTCTAACTTGCTTTTACAAATTCTTTTTAATTTAGAGTTGTTGACTTTATCAGACAAAAATCTCATCCACAAACTTGCGATTACAAACACACACCTTTTTTGTTACAATTTCTTTTCAAAATTCTCTTTGCTAATATTATTAGTTATCAGTGTTGTTTTTTTTTAACCGATGATTAATGTGAGGCCTCCACCTTTTAATTTCAATTTTATCTTCTTGTTATTCTAATTTGTTTAAGGTTCCCTTCAAATGATGAGTATTGATGGTTGCCTCTTTTAAAATTTTTATGTTTGCAGTAACATTTTCCCGAGGCTAATTCAAGGTTTTACAAACAATACACATACATTATAAAGTTTTCACAGATCTATCAAAGCTTCTAACCATCCCATTTTCCACAGGATACACTTTCGTAACTATTCGTTTCTCATCCAAAAACCCTTGCGTACATATTTTGGGGTGCTTATTTTTCTGTACATAATTTCTAATACTTTATTTCTACACTATGATTAACCCTTTTTAACATAAGCTAAGCCATTATTTTTTTACTCAAACTGTTCTTTTTTGTTTTCATGCAGAACTCATTCATCAAGTCATCATCTTACTCTAAACGATTCACATAATACAAGCTTTTTTCATAAATTCAAACTCACATTCGCAAACCTGTAACGTTGACAATATCATAACCATATCACAGAAAACCAAAATAATTTCATGACACATTCAAGCAGGTTCTCTTGTTTATTCTCAAAACAATAACATTAACCGCACTACAAGTCCAAAAGTAATTCAAAATATCGTCTGAAAAGTGGAAACAAAATTGAGGAAGAAATTGTTGGCAATACCAGAGTTTCAATCTTTGATAACCTCTTCCTAGGTAAGTCGACCTCAAGAATCCCGGAGGATTTTTCCTATCGAAGTCGCCAAATTCTCACAAAATTCAAGCTATGAAGTCTGGACCACGACCAGATAGTAGTTCATTCAACTTTCCTATTCAACAGAGATGATTGCTCAGTAGAATAACGGACGATCGAAGTTCCCAAAATTCAACAGAGATGATTCCCCAGAAGAATAACGGACGATCGAAGTTCCTAAAATTCAACAGAGATGGTACCCCAGTAGAATAACGGACGACTGAAGCTCCTAAAATTCTATTTCTCTCAAGACAAAGGTCAACATTTCCCAGCGGAGTCCTCCTCAAACACGAAACAGGAATCCCCGATGGAAACATTCTAAGCAAAGTTTGAAGACACACATACTCTTCAACAGCAGTCCAAGATTTATTTTCCCCAGCATCTGTAGAAGATATTCCAAGACTTTCGTCTGGTTTAGTTAAATCGATTCTAAGATTTTTCTGATTTTTATCCAGTCAAAGTTAATTCAAGACCTTCTCTGGTTCAGTCAGATCGACACTAAGATCTCCCTGATTCTTATTCCAGTTGAAGATTTTCCAAGACTTTCGTCTGGTTCATTTAAATCGATTCTAAGATTTTTCTAATTCTTAACCAGTCAAAGTTAATACAAGACCTTCTCTGGTTCAGTCAGATCGACACTAAGATCTCCCTGATTCTTATTCCAGTTGAAGATATTCCAAGACTTTCGTCTGGTTCAGTTAAATCGATTCTAAGATTTTTCAGATTCTTATCCAGTCAAAGTTAATTCAAGACCTTCTCTGGTTCAGTCAGATCGACACTAAGATCTCCCTGATTCTTATTCCAGTTGAAGATATTCCAAGACTTTTGTCTGGTTCAGTTAAATCGATTCTAAGATTTTTCTGATTCTCATCCAGTCAAAGTTAATTAAAGACCTTCTCTGGTTCAGTCAGATCGATACTAAGATCTCCCTGATTCTTATTCCAGTTAAAGATATTCCAAGACTTTCGTCTGGTTCAGTTAAATCGATTCTAAGATTTTTCTGATTCTTATCCAGTCAAAGTTAATTCAAGACCTTCTCTGGTTCAGTCAGATCGACACTAAGATCTCCCTGATTCTTATTCCAGTTGAAGATATTCCAAGACTTTCGTCTGGTTCAGTTAAATCGATTCTAAGATTTTTCTGATTCTTATACAGTCAAAGTTAATTCAAGACCTTCTCTGGTTCAGTCAGATTGACACTAAGATCTCCCTGATTCTTATTCTAGTTGAAGATTTTCCAAGACTTTCGTCTGGTTCAGTTAAATCGATTCTAAGATTTTTCTGATTCTTATCCAGTCAAAGTTAATTCAAGACCTTCTCTGGTTCAGTCAGATCGACACTAAGATCTCCCTGATTCTTATTCCAGTTAAGGATATTCCAGATTTTTATTGTTTCAGATAAATGTCTCAACGATTTATTCTGATTCGTTTCCATATTTTTACTGTTTCAGATAAATCTCTCGTCGATTTATTCTGATTCATTTTCCGGACTTTTGCTGCTTCAGATAAATCTCCCAATGGTTTATTTTGATTCATTCCCTGTTCAGATCCAGTTCAAACTTTCCGTCAACAATCACCTTTGGATGACATCTTTAAGCCCATTTCCATGAGCAATCTTTACAGCACGTCATTAAGATCCCCAGCGGAGCCAAAACTTTGAATTACAGATCCCCAGCGGAGCTGAGACTACTAACTACCAATCCCCAGCGGAGCTGAAACTTTCAACCCACAGCGGAAATCATCCAGTTTCTCCAGGTTCCCCCAACAAGTTGTCTTGAAGCCTGAAAATCAACCAGATAACGATTAACTTTTGTTTCTCCCCAACCTAGGGTAACTCTCCAGTAGATCGGCATACAACCCAAACTCCTGAACTCCCCAGCGGAATTAAACTTTTCCCCACAGAGTTTTCGCTACAGGATAAACTTTTTCCCCACAGAGTTTTTATTGCTTCTCGACAGAACAAAGACTCCCGTCAGTAATCCCCAGTAAAAGTCATTAAAATTCTCTGGATTCCCCAAGCAGATTCCTCAACAAGTATATGGCATTACTCTCACAATGGAATCCTCAGAAGTCAAGGATTTATTTTTCCCCAATAGCAGTCAAGGATTTATTTTCCTCAGCAATACAGCAAATCAGCTTACATGCGCATACATTACATTCATATATCATAAACATGAATAAAACACATTTATTGCATCATACATTTCATGCAACATAACTTTGTGTTTCAACTAATATTTTACCCTTTTCAGGATAAGATTAACAGCTATCTTTAACAAATATTCAAAGATTTTAGATACAGTACATATACGCTCCAAACACGGAAGCCATTCTGTCACTCATTCGGTTTTCAATTTCAGATACAGTACATATACACTCCAGATACGGAAGTCATTTTGTTGTTCATTCGGTTTTCAATTTCAGATACAGTACATATACACTCCAGACATGGAAGTCATTCTGTTGCTCATTTAGATTTAAATTTCAAGACACAGTACAGATACACTCCAGACACGGAAGTCATTCTATTACTCATTCAGATTCCAAGTACCGATACAATACGGATATGCTCCAGACACGGAAGACATTATGTCGCTCATTCAGACTTAACTTCAAGACACAATACAAATACACTCTAGACACAGAAGTCATTCTGTTACTCATTCAGATTCCAAGTACCGATACAATACGGATACGCTCCAGAGACGGATGCCATTCTGTCGCTCATTCAGACTTAACTTCAAGACACAGTACAGATACACTCCAGACACGGAAGTCATTCTGTTACTCATTAAGATTCCAAGTACCGATACAGTACAGATACGCTCCAGACACGGAATCCATTCTGTCGCTCATTCAGACTTAACTTCAAGACACAGTACGGATACAATCCAGACACATAAGTTATTCTGTTACTCATTCAAATTCCAAGTACCGATACAGTACGGATACGCTCTAGATACGGAAGCCATTTTGTCACTCATTCAGACTTAATTTCAAGACACAGTTCAGATACACTATAGACACGGAAGTCTTTCTGTTACTCATTCAAACTTAATTTCAAGATATAGTTCTGATACGCTCCAGACACGGAAGTCATTCTGTCGCTTATTCAGATTCAAGTACAG
This sequence comes from Vicia faba, assembly GCA_948472305.1. NCBI lineage: Eukaryota > Viridiplantae > Streptophyta > Magnoliopsida > Fabales > Fabaceae > Vicia > Vicia faba. The sequence continues at coordinate 674,323,199 of OX451740.1, forward strand.
ATACAGTTCAGATACGTTCCAAATACGGACACCATTCTGATGCTTATTCTGTCGATTTACAACCAAACATTCTTGGATGTCATCTGCAAGCCCATCTCCAACAAGATTCTAACATCTCTCCAAATGGCATCTTTAAGCCCATTCCCTCAATTACACTTTTGCCGAGCGCAAATTTATGGGCACTCTAGTGTCCAATCCTCTTTTACCTTCGAGTCACGAACGACAAAACTCGTCGATCTAACGCTTAAGGTTCAAGAAGATTGAACAGGGGCAGCTGTTGTACCCCAAAATTTTCCCTCCCATTTTTCATAGAAAAAAGCACGACCCTAGGGTTTCTCATATATTCAAGTTGCCTCAGGAATCGATCAGACATATTTTCTCCTTTGGCAGTAAACCAACAATTAGGGTTTTTTCTTGCAATTCTCGCAAGAAATGAATTCTCAAAGATCCAATTGGCTGTCACATGTTTTCATGCTTCTTCAAGTTTACTGAAAGGTTAATGTTTGTTCTCAAGGCATGTTTGTTTGAGACAAGAGATGGGATCTAAGACTGTCATTTGGGACATCCATGTTTTGTTTGATCCAGGTTAACCAGATAATTTGCGTCTTTTAAAACATTTGCTTATTTATGGAATAAACATTTGCTTGTTTATGGAATAGACAGTGCGTGTTCTAATTGGAATGCAGTTGCAAGATTACAAAATTATTGGATTACTTGGAGTTTAAGTTATCAGATGGGAACATTTTGTTTCAATTATCTTGATTGGGAATCTTTAAGATTTAGTTAAGATGCGAAGAGATAATTGCGAGTTATTGACAGTAAAGGATTTTAATGGACATCAGAATATCTCATAAGACTTTCTCCATTTATTTCAAACGTTGTTAAAAAACAATTTATTATTTAAATGCTTTAGGTTTTACAACTTATCGTATTTGAAAAATAAATTAGTACAATTGATTGAATGTTTCTCTCTAAATTACAAAGAAAGTGAATCTATGCCTAAGGTTGACTGAGCTTCCATTGCTTCCATACTTGCCACAGAGTCTCTTGCTTCCTATGCTTTGCCACCATCCAGTTGTGCTCATATGAAAATGAAAGACAGAAAAATAGTTAGTACAAAAACTATTTGGGCATAAGCAAGAATTTTCAAAAGAAAGAAAAAATGTTCATCATTAAAGTTTGCAATTTGGAATCAGAAGGCTATTTTTTATTTCATCACATTTTTTTATTTTTCTCTATTTGAAAATCACAAGAGAATTATTCCTCTTGGTTCACAAAAAGAAGAAATAGGAAATGTAAGCAAACTATCCAAACAAGGGAAATGTAAGCAAACTATCCAAACAAGCCAAATGCCCAAACAACGGCCAAAACAAATATTCCAAACTGAATGCAACAAACAACAGCATGGCCAAAACAAATATTCCAAATTGAATGCAACAAACAGCAGCATAGCCAAAACAAAATGCAAACGAAGCAACAAACAAAATAGCAGCATAAGTAGGAAGCAAAGAAAGTATATCAGTATGGTAAACTAAGTCAACAAACAAGAGGCTTGTTCAATAAGCCATAATCATCATTTTCCAAGTTATTTGCAAACTTTTCAGAAAAAAGTCGGAAAAGCAATTGACCCTGGGTCATTGAGAGAGAGAGAGAGAGGAAAGAAGTCACCTAGGGATGTTGCCCTGCTGTCATAATTGCACAAGAATTGCTAGAAAACAAAAACTGCAAGAAAAAGAGCATGAGAATAATATGCCAAACATTCAAAATTTGGTGGTTTTCCCACCATTTTGAATAAGCTGTCAAACCAAAGCAACTAATATAACAGTAGACGGGGCTCAAGAAAAAAAGATAGAAGATAAATTATAAAACACAACCCAAAAAACCTCCAAACTGTAAAACTGCCATTAACCTTCAAACCATCAACAAAATCACAAAACTCTCAAGCCTGCAACATTTCAAACCAATATCCCAAGCCTGATCTCAAGGCCACAAACAAACCTTCAAAACTGTATAACAAAAACCTGTTGATAACCAACAAGTCCAAAACCAGAAAAACATACTCAAACACAACCTGCAATCCATCAACCAAACATATAACCAAAAACTGTAACACAACCTGCAAAAAACCAAAACTCACAAACTTGCCATAACCAAACTGTAACAACAACCTTCAAAAAACCTCCAAACCATTTTCAAAACTCACAAAACCTTCAAACCTGTCAAAAGCCAAACTATAACCAAAATGCAAAAAGAAACATATCAAACTCAAAAAGCCAGATCAAGCATCAAAACTGTCAAAAACCAACAGTAAGAATCATCATAAAACCACAAAAAGATCCCAAACTGTCAAAAAGTTCAGGCCAAACTACCATAAAAAAACCTCAAAGTCTGAAACTGATCAAGAAGTAACAGCATCCAAGCCAACAACCATAGAGAACCAGTAAACCATTCAAGTTGATAAAACAACATTCAACAATCACAAAAATCACAAAGTCCAGAAAGACAGTATCATCACCATTCAAAGTACAAGGATAAGAAAAGAAGGGTTACCAACAGGTGTGAAAGCGCGTCTTCAATCTTCATCTCCTCCCTCGCAAGCTCTCGCCACCAAGGAGCATCATCATCGCCTCACCATTCCCATTCATTTCACATAAAAATCCCAAACATGTATGGTTTCCTCATAACATTATTTTTCTGCATCTCAATAAGACAATAAGTCTGATTAACAAACAAAACATGAACAAAACATACAAAACCAATGAAATTGTTAAGCCTTAAACAAAACAGAACTTCACCTTTCAAGAAGCAAAACCATTAAGGCTTGGTTAGGAGATGAGAGATAGCTCCGACGATAGAAAGCTGGGGAGGGAGGATCGGATAAACAATTTTGAACATATTAAATAAATCAGAACTTAGGGTTTCCAAAAAGGGGGGGCGCAAATCATGGCGAAACTAGGAAGAGGCAATCGGTGATATAATAACAGAGATAGAAAGATGAACAAAAAATTGGAAGAGATGGATGAGAGAAGACGAACGACGCCACTGTGAACGAAAGGGGTTCCAAGAACCCTAATTCGTTTTCCACCCTAATCAAACAATTATGCAAAGATTAAGGCATTGGGCCGGTTTTTGTTCCTGTTTCCCTTTAAGCCCACACGCTTGCTGGTTACACCCCCTCCATCTGGCCTTATTTTTGTTTCAGCAATAATAACCTTACTTCTTTAGGCCTAGTACCCTTTAAGTTCACTCAAGCCCATTGTTACTTTTTCTAATTTGTTTCTTTCTTTTGTTTTATTACTAACTAAAATATAGAACACATTTTTTTGATTTGAATCTTGAAAATCAATTTTCACTATTTTCTTTTTTTATATAACTTATTTTTATTAATTTTTTTATACATTTAATAAAAACACCAAAAGAATTAACTTAGCTTATTTTCTTTCTTTAAGTTTGTTTACATAATTAATAAAACACAAAAAGAATAATCATAATAATAAAAATTTTAATCTTTTTTTTAGATTAGGTTTATTTTTTCTCTTTTCAAGTAAATACATTACATTTCATACTTTGTTGATTTTATTTCATAAATTGTCATAACTTTTATATTAAATCGCACAAAAATTTGATTTGGTTGTATTGCTTGATATTTGGACATTGCTACTTTCATTTGATTCATCGCCCATTTGTAACAATTGTACCCCCATTCCCGAACATTCTGTAATAGCTTAGAATTTCAATTCCCGCAATTTACTGTTTTCCATATACTGTATAGTAACTAGGCATGTATGGCAAGATTCAAAAATCAATCACTAGATGACCTAATCAAAGAATAAATAACTTGAAACCAACACACTCTTCACACGTGCACCTCTAGGGTAACCTCGCTCATTTCCTCGGAAATACAATCATGTCCCTCTAATATGAGACGTTCTAGCAATGACCCTTTGATAAACAAAGATCGTAGTCCCTCGATGACCCTCGATGTTGCCTTTGATTAAAACGATCTCGTCCCTTACAAAAAATTGCTAAAGTGCCTCACAAGTTGCCTTCAATGATTGAAAAGTTGACCCGCGTCAGTCCCTTCACATCCAATGGCGGGGCTTCTTACCAAATCAATGGTAAGATAACACCATTAAAAGGAAGAAGAAAAGAACAACGTAAGACCTTTCGAGTAGATAGATTCGCTCTTAGTTACTCGCTTGCTCATGACAAAAAACTATTTACACCTACACTCCCATTTCAAAACAATTTCAAAAAAGTTAAAACATTTTGTATACGTTCTTATAGAGACGAGAACCATTGCAAAACCTCTTTTCAAAAACACTTTTCAAAACACGATTCACAAACACATCTTTGAACCATTTTTCGAAACAAAACTTTGTACACTTTTTATAGAGACGAGAACCATTACAAAGAGATTTTTCAAAATACTTTCAAAAGCCCACACCACAAGCACACAATTAAACAAAAGAAAGTGATCTAAAACGAGTAACTAAGAGCCCATGGAAAACCATGGATGAAAAGGGTGCTAATACCTTTCCTTTTCATAATCTACCCCCCGAACCCGAGAAAATTCTCGAAAGGTCTTTCCTGTTCTTTTTTACCTTTCCTTTTGGATAAAAGAAAAGTCGGTGGCGACTCTTGCTAACCGCAGAAGTGCGAATGAAACGCAAAACATCTAGTCAGTTCTCCCACCGTATCACAGAACTGGCGAATCTGCTAGGGAGATATAATAAAATTGGGGTTACCTTAAGGTTAGATCACCTTTACTTGCTTTCATTGTTTGATTTGTTTGATTTACATTTTGGTTCCTTGTTTGGGTTCGTTTTAAATCCTACACCCGGATTTGGGGACACCTTTTAGGTAAGTAGCAATAGATTGTGAGGGAACTGTGCGGGGTATACCGACATGGTTGAAGCAGTAGCTACATTGATGTGGCACTTTGGTTCGTACCGGTAACCCGTGAGTTGAATCAAGGAGAGTACGGGGCCGCCGCGTGGTGTTGTGAAGCATCAACTGACCTTAGAACCTTATTTGACCAACTTGGCCATTAGGACGTAGTGAGATGACCGGTTTCGGTGTAGAGCTTAAAATTGGTTGATACTCGATACTACACTCATTGAGACTTGACCCTTGAGTTTTGTTCGGTTGCGAGTCAATTGCTTATTGAACGAAGCTTAAGGGAAAGGTCAGTGATATTGAGATCCTTTAGAACCCGATCATTATTTCTAGGACACGTTGAGCCAACTAAACTTCAAGAGGGTACTTACCTACAAACTCCATGCAAGCCTAAACCTAAGGACTTGTCTGCTTTGTCTGAATATGATTATTTGTATATAAACTTGCTTACCTCGCATATGTGTACATAACATCATAACATCATACCATAGCATTTTCAATAACCATTTCAAGGATCTCAAGGGTCTTTGATGCAGGGTCACGTTGAACCAGACGTCTACCAAAGGGCAAGAGGATTCATTTTCATCTAAACAAACACCGTCAAAGATTAAGTACAACAACTTGAGTCAAGGGCTATGACCCACTTGACATGGTGAGCTTGATTCTCGTGGAAAGACATCCACCGATACAAAGTTCTCCAATCAAAGATGTTGATCGAAATTCAACTTCCAACTTTTTCTTATGTTTACCCCGCAAGATCCTTGAACACATGCATCCATATATCATGCATCATATCATGACAGGTTTCTCCCTTTCAGGTCTCTTTATCTGTCTACTATTTATAACAGTAGAGATGGCTCTAGAGAAGACTATCAAGGACATCCAGGCTCAAAACGCTCAACTTCAAGAGATGTTCTTGAACCTATCTAGGGGCAGGAAGAAGTGAAATCTCTCCTCACTAGGGGCATGATCATGGGGAATCCTGAGGGCAACAAAGATGATCAGTTGGAGCTGCTGCGAACTGAGATAGCCATAATGAAAATCCAGATGATGGGACAATTGGTGGGCCAGATGGCTCTCATCCAAAACTTGGCACAAGGACAAGAGGAGCTGAGAGTCCTCATCAACAAGCTTCATCAAGATGAATGTAACCAAATGGGGCAAACAACTAGGGTTGAGGATCAAGTCATCATTCATCCTCCCTTGAGACAAGAAGCCGAGAGAAAACCTCCCCAATTGGCTTCAGGATCACGAGCCCAACAATAATCTCGCCAACATCAACAGGGTAATTGGAGCAGGCGAAATACATCTGAAAAGCGCTTCACCGAGATTAGCATGTCATTATCTCAAGTGCTGCAACACTTGTTGGAAGTCAAGCTGATTGTATTAAGGGACCCCTCTCGGAATCCCAACACAGCCTCTCCAGGATACAATCCAAATGCAAGATGTGTGTATCACTCCAGCAGTCCTAGACATGACACCAATAGCTGTTGGGCATTGAGAAACAAAATTCAAGATCTGGTTGAAGAAACAACACTGGAGTTCACACAAGATGGCCAGATGAAAATCTTCCGCTGAGGGCTCTCCACCTAAAATGACAAGTTCGAACAAAGAGGCTTCTGTTCATTTTGATTTTCCAATTGTAATTTCTTTTGTTATTCAAACAATTATCTATTAATGTCAAACTCTGTTTCATTAATGCATTGCATATGTTTGTCTTGAATTCATCTTTTCGTTTCACTATATTTAAACTATGCTTTTTATTCTTCTTATGACACAAAAATTTAGAGGGAGGATGACAAAAATAATGCCTTAATCTCATACAGTAGGCTTTTGGACAAACCTTGCTGACGATGTACAAGCGTTTCTTTCAAATCCTAAACACTGGAGTTATAAGGAAGATAATCCATAGTCAACCCCTTCGAGCCAAAGAAGTAGAAGTTTTCTGTTTTAACACAAATTGAAACCTTTAATCAAAACCCGGGGCAGGGTAGTCTCTCAGTTAATTCAAATATGCGTTTAGTCGTAAACTCTCATCTTGTAATACAACAAATAACATCGAAAACATTCCTCTGGAATCAAAAGACAATGATGGTTCCCAATCGCATAGGCAGTCATTAGCTCTCAAGAGAAAAGTCCACTAAGTCAAAACCTACGAAGGAGACTTAAAGAAAAAAAACTGGGGCATCCCGCTGACTGTAATCTCAAAACAAGAACAGTCAGGCAAAAATTAGGGGATAACAAATCAAAAGAAAGAGGTCACTACAAATCCTCAACAACATGAAAAAATGTTGCGAAAATGACTGCCTTCCAACAAACTTAATTTGTTTGAACCATCACCAAAATGTCATTCCAAACTCAATTGGAGTTCAAACGCATAATTAACTGAGTTTAGGACTGAAGAACATCACGAAGAGCGGGTGGGTACAAATATACTTTGAGCCTTTATCCTTTGTTTCTTAAACTGTGAACCAAGCCACGTTACAACCTTTCAAAAGTACTAATTGAAGCATGGGTTAGTTCGAAAGCATACTGTTACAAAAGGTATCCTGACTCCTGTAAGGCTTTGCTCTAAATCCTGAGTTGAATTTTTATTACAAAAACTTTCTGCTAAAAAATGCATTTTCAAAATTTCAAGACAAACATAAACTTTGCATTATTTGAATATCATTGTTTGCATATGGCTATTTGTTTAACAGCGAAGAAATTCACACAGTGAATATCCGATGAACGAAAGCTCTCTCAGTGAACAAAATCACTTCAAGTGGGATGACACTTCCGTTGCAAAAATCTCCTATCAACAAGGGGACATGACATGTCATTGTCCAGTACACCTGGGGAAGTCCAGTCAAGATTTCAAGAAATCTCTCAAAGTGCAGAGTAACCAGGGGCAAGTCTCCGTCCCCGTCACTCGGGGCATTGAACTTCAATCCCAACAAAGGGTTGCATACAGTCAAACATTTTCTGGCAAAGTCATAAACACTCGCTACTAGGGGCAGTGACAAATCTCCCCAAAATCCTTCTCATAAGAGGACTCCCAGCCAGAGTTTCAATCTTTGATAACCTCTTCCCAGCTAAGTCGACCTCAAGAATCCCTGAGGATTTTTCCCATCGAAGTCGCCAAATTCTCACAAAATTCAAGCTATGAAGCCTGGACCACGACCAGATAGTAGTTCATTCAACTTTCCTATTCAACAGAGATGATTCCTCAGTAGAATAACGGACGAACGAAGTTCCCAAAATTCAACAGAGATGATTCCTCAGAAGAATAATGGACGACCGAATTTCCTAAAATTCAACAGAGATAGTACCCCAGTAGAATAACGGACGACTGAAGCTCCTAAAATTCTATTTCTCTCAAGACAAAGGTCAACATTTCCCAGCGGAGTCCTCCTCAAACACGAAACAGGAATCCCCGGTGGAAACATTCTAAGCAAAGTTTGAAGACACACATACTCTTCAACAACAATCCAGGATTTATTTTCCCCAGCATCTGTTGAAGATATTCCAAGACTTTCGTCTGGTTCAGTTAAATCGATTCTAAGATTTTTATGATTCTTATCTAGTCAAAGTTAATTCAAGATCTTCTCTGGTTCAGTCAGATCGACACTAAGATCTCCCTGATTCTTATTCCAGTTGAAGATTTTCCAAGACTTTCGTCTGGTTCAGTTAAATAGATTCTAAGATTTTTCTGATTCTTATCCAGTCAAAGTCAATACAAGACCTTCTCTGGTTCAGTCAGATCGACACTAAGATCTCCCTGATTCTTATTCCAGTTGAAGATATTCCAAGACTTTCGTCTGGTTCAGTTAAATCGATTCTAAGATTTTTCTGATTCTTATCCAGTCAAAGTTAATTCAAGACCTTCTCTGGTTCAGTCAGATTGACACTAAGATCTCCCTGATTCTTATTCCAGTTGAAGATATTCCAAGACTTTCGTCTGGTTCAGTTAAACCGATTCTAAGATTTTTCTGATTCTCATCCAGTTAAAGTTAATTCAAGACCTTCTCTGGTGCAGTCAGATCGACACTAAGATCTCCCTGATTCTCATTCCAGTTGAAGATATTCCAAGACTTTCATTTGGTTCAGTTAAATCGATTCTAAGATTTTTCGGATTCTTATCCAGTCAAAGTTAATTCAAGACCTTCTATGGTTCAGTCAGATCGACACTAAGATCTCCCTGATTCTTATTCCAGTTGAAGATATTCCAAGACTTTCATCTAGTTTAGTTAAATCGATTCTAAGATTTTTCTGATTCTTATCCAGTCAAAGTTAATTCAAGACCTTCTCTGGTTCAGTCAGATCGACACTAAGATCTCCCTGATTCTTATTCCAGTTGAAGATTTTCCAAGACTTTCGTCTGGTTCAGTTAAATCGATTCTAAGATTTTTCTGATTCATATCCAGTCAAAGTTAATTCAAGATCTTCTCTGGTTCAGTCAGATCGACACTAAGATCTCCCTGATTCTTATTCCAGTTAAGGATATTCCAGATTTTTATTGTTTCAGATAAATCTCTCAACGATTTATTCTGATTCGTTTCCATATTTTTACCGTTTCAGATAAATCTCTCAATGATTTATTCTGATTCATTTTCCGGACTTTTGCTGCTTCAGATAAATCTCCCAATGGTTTATTCTGATTCATTCCCTGTTTAGATCCAGTTCAAACATTCCGTCAAAAATCACCTTTGGATGGCATCTTTAAGCCCATTTCCATGAGCAATCTATACAGCACGTCATTAAGATCCCCAGCGGAGCCAAAACTTTGAATTACAGATCCCCAGCGGAGCTGAGACTACCAACTACCAATCCCCAGCGGAGCTGAAACTTTCAACCCACAACGGAAATCATCCAGTTTCTCCAGGTTCCCGCAACAAGTTGTCTTGAAGCCTGAAAATCAACCAGATAACGGTTAACTTTTGTTTCTCCCCAACCTAGGGTAACTCTCCAGTAGATCGACATACAACCCGAACTCCTGAACTCCCTAGCGGAATTAAGCTTTTTCCCACATAGTTTTCGCTACAGGATAAACTTTTTCCCCACAGAGTTTTTATTGCTTCTCGACAGAACAAAGACTCCCGTCAGTAATCCCCAGTAAAAGTCATTAAAATTCTATGGATTCCCCAAGCAGATTCCTCAAGAAGTATATGGCATTACTCTCAAAATGTAATCCTCAAAAGTCAAGGATTTATTTTTCCCCGACAGCAGTCAAGGATTTATTTTCCTCAGCAATACAGCAAATCAGCTTACATGCGCATACATTACATTCATATATCATAAACATGAATAAAACACATTTATTGCATCATACATTTCATGCAACATAACTTTGTGTTTCAGCTAACATTTTACCCTTTTTAGGATAAGATTAATAGCTATCTTTAACAAATATTCAAAGATTTTAGATACAATACATATACGCTCCAAACACGGAAGCCATTCTGTCACTCATTCGGTTTTCAATTTCAGATACAGTACAGATACACTCCAGACACGAAAGTCATTTTGTTGTTCATTCGGTTTTCAATTTCAGATACAGTACAAATACACTCCAGACACGGAAGTCATTCTGTTGCTCATTCGGATTTCAATTTCAAGACACAGTACAGATACACTCCAGACACGGAAGTCATTCTGTTACTCATTCAGATTCCAAGTACCGATACAGTATAGATATGCTCCAGACACGGAAGCCATTCTATCGCTCATTCAGACTTAACTTCAAGACACAATACAGATACACTCCAGACACGGAAGTCATTCTGTTACTCATTCAGATTCCAAGTACCGATACAGTACGTATACGCTCCAGACACGAAAGCCGTTTTGTCACTCATTCAGACTTAACTTCAAGACACAGTACAGATACACTCCAGACACGGAAGTTATTCTGTTACTCATTCAGATTCTAAGTACTGATACAGTACGGATACGCTCCAGACACGGAAGCCATTCTGTCGCTCATTCCGACTTAACTTCAAGACACAGTATGGATACAATCCAGACACGAAAGTTATTCTGTTTCTCATTCAAACTCCAAGTACCGATACAGTACGGATACGCTCCAGATACGGAAGTCATTTTGTCACTCATTTAGAATTAATTTCAAGATACAGTTCAGATACACTCCAGACACGGAAGTCATTCTGTTACTCATTCAGACTTAATTTCAAGATGTAGTTCAGATACACTCCAGACACGGAAGCCATTCTGTCGCTTATTCAGATTCAAGTACAAATACAGTTCAGATACATTCCAAATACGGATACCATTCTGATGCTTACTCTGTCGATTTACAACCAAACATCCCTGGATGTCATCTGCAAGCCCATCGCCAACAAGATTCTAACATCTCTCCAAATGGAATCTTTAAGCCCATTCCCTCAATTACACTTTTGCTGAGCGCAAATTTATGGGCACTCTAGTGTCTAATCATCTTTTACCTTCGAGTCACGAACGACAAAACTCGCTGATCTAACTCTTAAGGTTCAAGAAGATTGAACAAGGGCAGCTATTGTACCCCAAAATTTTCCCTCCCATTTTTCATAGAAAAAAGCACAACCCTAGGGTTTCTCATATATTCAAGTTGCCTCAGGAATCGATCAAACATATTTTCTCCTTTGGCAGTAAACCAGCAATTAGGGTTTTTCTTGCAATTCTCGCAAGAAATTAATTCTCAAAGATCCAATTGGTTGTCACATGTTTTCATGCTTCTTCAAGTTTACTGAAAGGTTAATGTTTGTTCTCAAGGCATGTTTGTTTGAGACAAGAGATGGGATCTAAGACTGTCATTTGGGACATCCATGTTTTGTTTGATCCAGGTTAACCAGATAATTTGCGTCTTTTAAAACATTTGCTTATTTATGGAATAAACATTTGCTTGTTTATGGAATAGAAAGTGCGTGTTCTGATTGGAATGTAGTTGCAAGATTACAGAATTATTGGGTTACTTGGAGTTTAAGTTATCAGATGGGAACATTTTGTTTCAATTATCTTGATTGGGAATCTTTAAGATTTAGTTAAGATGCGAAGAGATAATTACGAGTTATTGACAGTAAAGGATTTTAATGGACATCAGAATATCTCATAAGACTTTCTCCATTTATTTCAAACGTTGTTACAAAACAATTTATTATTTAAATGCTTTAGGTTTTACAACTTATTGTATTTGAAAAATAAATTAGTACAATTGATTGAATGTTTCTCTCTAAATTACAAAGAAAGTGAATCTATGCCTAAGGTTGACTGAGCTTCCATTGCTTCCATGCTTGCCACAGAGTATCTTGCTTCCTATGCTTTGCCACCATCCAATTGTGCTCATATGAAAATGAAAGACAGAAAAATAGTTAGTACAAAAACTATTTGGATATAAGCAAGAATTTTCAAAAGAAAGAAAACGTGTTCATCATTAAAGTTTGCAATTTGGAATCAGAAGGCTATTTTTTATTTCATCACATTTTTTTTATTTTTCTCTATTTGCAAATCACAAGAGAATTATTCCTCTTGGTTCACAAAAAGAAGAAATAGGAAATGTAAGCAAACTATCCAAACAAGGGAAATGTAAGCAAACTATCCAAACAAGCCAAATGCCCAAACAACGGCCAAAACAAATATTCCAAACTGAATGCAACAAACAACAGCATGGCCAAAACAAATATTCCAAATTGAATGCAACAAACAGCATCATAGCCAAAACAAAATGCAAACGAAGCAACAAACAAAATAGCAGCATAAGTAGGAAGCAAAGAAAGTATATCAGTATGGTAAACTAAGTCAACAAACAAGAGGCTTGTTCAATAAGCCATAATCATCATTTTCCAAGTTATTTGCAAACTTTTCAGAAAAAAGTCGGAAAAGAAATTGACCCTTAGGGTCATTGAGAGAGAGAGAGGAAAGAAGTCACCTAGGGATGTTGCCCTGCTGTCATAATTGCACAAGAATTGCTAGAAAACAAAAACTGCAAGAAAAAGAGCATGAGAACAATATGCCAAACATTCAAAATTTAGTGGTTTTCCCACCATTTTGAATAAGATGTCAAACCAAAGCAACTAATATAACAGTAGACGGGGCTCAAGAAAAAATATAGAAGAGAAATTATAAAACACAACCCAAAAAACTCTAAACTGTAAAACTGCCATCAACCTTCAAACCATCAACAAAATCAAAAAACTCTCAAGCCTGCAACATTTCAAACCAATATCCCAAGCCTGATTTCAAGGACACAAACAAACCTTCAAAACTGTATAACAAAAACCTGTTGATAACCAACAAGTCCAAAACCAGAAAAACATACTCAAACACAACCTGCAATCCATCAACCAAACAAATAACCAAAAACTGTAACACAACCTGCAAAAAACCAAAACTCAGCAAACTTGCCACAACCAAACTGTAACAACAACCTTCAAAAAACCTCCAAACCAATTTCAAAACTGTCAATAATCAACAGTAAGAATCATCATAAAACCACAAAAAGATCCCAAACTGTCAAAAAGTTCATGCCAAACTACCATAAAAAAACCTCAAAGTCTGAAACTGATCAAGAAGTAACAACATCCAAACGAACAACCTTAGAGAACCAGTAAACCATTCAAGTTAATAAAACAACATTCAACAATCACAAAAATCACAAAGTCCAGAAAGACAGTATTATCACCATTCAAAGTCCAAGGATAAGAAAAGAAGGGTTACCAACAGGTGTGAAAGCGCGTCTTCAATCTTCATCTCCTCCCTCGCAAGCTCTCGCCACCAAGGAGCATCATAATCGTCTCACCATTCCCATCCATTTCACATAAAAATCCCAAACAGGTATGGTTTCCTCATAACATTATTTTTCTGCATCTCAATAAGACAGAAAGCCTGATTAACAAATAAAACATGAACAAAACATACAAAACCAATGAAATTGTTAAGCCTTAAACAAAATAGAACTTCACCTTTCAAGAAGCAAAACCATTAGCGCTTGGTTAGGAGATGAGAGAGAGCTCCGGCGATAGAAAGCTGGGGAGGGAGGATCAGATAAACAATTTTGAACCCATTAAATAAATCAGAACTTAGGGTTTCCAAAAAGGGGGGCGCAAATCATGGTGAAACTAGGAAGAGGCAATCGATGAGATAATAACAGAGATAGAAAGATGAACAAAAAATTGGAAGAGATGGATGAGAGAAGAAGAACGACACCGCTGTGAACGAAAGGGGTTCCAAGAACCCTAATTCGTTTTCCACCCTAATCAAACAATTATGCAAAGATTAAGGCATTGGGTCGGTTTTTGTTCCTGTTTCCCTTTAAGCCCACACGCTTGCTGGTTACACCCCCTCCATCTGGCCTTATTTTTGTTTCAGCAATAATAACATTACTTCTTTAGGCCTAGTACCCTTTAAGTTCACTCAAGCCCATTGTTACTTTTTCTAATTTGTTTCTTTCTTTTGTTTTATTACTAACTAAAATATAGAACACATTATTTTGATTTGAATCTTAAAAATCAATTTTCACTATTTTCTTTTTTTATATAACTTATTTTTATTAATTTTTTTTATACATTTAATAAAAACACCAAAATAATTAACTTAACTTATTTTCTTTCTTTAAGTTTGTTTACATAATTAATAAAATACAAAAAGAATAATAATAATAATAATAAAAATTTTAATCTTTTTTTTAGATTAGGTTTATTTTTTCTCTTTTCAAGTAAATACATTACATTTCATACTTTGTTGATTTTATTTCATAAATTGTCATAACTTTTATATTAAATCGCACAAAAATTCGATTTGGTTATATTGCTTGATATTTGGACATTGCTACTTTCATTTGATTCATCCCCCATTTGTAACAATTGTACCCCCATTCCCGAACATTCTGTAATAGCTTAGAATTTCAATTCCCGCAATTTACTGTTTTCCATATACTGTATAGTAACTAGGCATGTATGGCAAGATTCAAAAATCAATCGCTAGATGACCTAATCAAAGAATAAATAACTTGAAACCAACACACTCTTCACACGCGCACCTCTAGGGTAACCTCGCTCGTTGCCTCAGAAATACAATCATGTCCCTTGAATATGAGACGTTCTAGCAATGACCCTTCGATAAACAAAGATCATAGTCCCTCGATGACCCTCGATGTTGCCTTCGATTAAAACGATCTCGTCCCTTACAAAAAATTGCTAAAGTGCCTCACAAGTTGCCTTCAATGATTGAAAAGTTGACCCGCGTCTGTCCCTTCATATCCAATGGTGGGGCTTCTTACCAAATCAATGGTAAGATAGCACCATTAAAAGGAAGAAGAAAAGAACAACTTAAGACCTTTCGAGTAAATAGATTCGCTCTTAGTTACTCGCATGCTCATGACAAAAAACTCTTTACACCTACACTCCCATTTCAAAACAATTTCAAAAAAGTTAAATAGTTTTGTATACGTTCTTATAGAGACGAGAACCATTACAAAACCTCTTTTCAAAAACACTTTTCAAAACACGATTCACAAACACATCTTTGAACCATTTTTCGAAACAAAACTTTGTATACGTTCTTATAGAGACGAGAACCATTACAAAGAGATTTTTCAAAATACTTTCAAAAGTCCACACCACAAGCACACAATCAAACAAAAGCAAGTGATCTAAAACGAGTAACTAAGAGCCCATGGAAAACCATGGATGAAAAGGGTGCTAATACCTTCCTTTTTCATAATCTACCCCCCGAACCCGTGAAAATTCTCGAAAGGTCTTTCCTGTGCTTTTTTACCTTTCCTTTTGGATAAAAGAAAAGTCTATGGCGACTCTTGCTAACCGCACAAGTACGAACGAAACGCAAAACATCTAGTCAGTTCTCCCACCATATCACAGAACTGGCGACTCTGCTGGGGAGATATAAGAAAAGTTGGGTTACCTTAGGGTTAGATCACGTTTACTTGCTTTCATTGTTTGATTTGCATTTTGGTTCCTTGTTTGGGTTTGTTTTAAATCCTACACCCGGATTTGGGGACACCTTTTAGGTAAGTAGCAATAGACTGCGAGGGAACTGTGCAGGGTATACCGACATGGTTGAAGCAGTAGCTATGTTGATGTGGCACTTTGGTTGGTACCGGTAACCCTTGATTCGAATCAAGGAGAGTACGGGGCCGCCGCGTGGTGTTGTGAAGCATCAACTGACCTTAGAACCTTACTTGACCAATTTGGCCATTAGGACGTAGTGAGATGACCGGTTTTGGTGTAGAGCTGAAAATTGGTTGATACTCGATACTACACTCATTGAGACTTGACCCTTGAGTTTTGTTCGGTTGTGAGTCAATTGCTTATTGAACGAAGCTTAACGGAAAGGTCAGTGATATTGAGATCCTTTAGAATCCGATCATTATTTCTAGGACAGGTTGAGCCAACTAAACTTCAAGAGGGTACTTACTTACAAACTCCATGCAAGCCTAAACCTAAGGACTTGTCTGCTTTGTGTGAATATGATTATTTGTATATAAACTTGCTTACCTCGCATATCTGTACATAACATCATAACATCATACCATATCATTTTCAATAACCATTTCAAGGATCTCAAGGGTCTTTAATGCAGGGTCACGTTGAACCAGACGTCTACCAAAGGGCAAGAGGATTCATTTTCCTCTAAACAAACACCGTCAAAGATCAAGTACAACAACTTGAGTCAAGGGATATGACCCACTTGACATGGTGAGCTTGATTCTCGTGGAAAGACATCCACCAGTACGAAGTTCTCCAATCAAAGATGTTGATCGAAATTCAACTTCTAACTTTTTCTTATGTTTACCCCGCGAGATCCTTGAGCACATGCATCCACATATCATGCATCATATCATGACAGGTTTCTCCCTTTCAAGTCTCTTTATCTGCCTACTGTCAAAAGGTTTCCTAAACGCAAGCGCTTTTCAAAAATACTGTCAAAACCCACCACAAGCAAATTTCTAACAATGCAATTTCAAAAGTGATCTAGCAAGCAAATAAGAGCCCATAGATAACTATGGATGAAAAGGGTGCTAACACCTTCCCTTTTCATAACCTACCCCTCAAACTCAAGAAAATATCTCAAAGGTCTTTCCTACTCTTTTCACCTTTTCCTTATTGGATAAAAGAAAAGTCGGTGGTGACTCTTGCTATCCGCAACAATTGCGATCAAACGCAAAACAACCAAGTCAGTTTTCCCACCATATTACAGTGTACAAATGTGTTGTTTGTGTAAAAGGTTGTGAGTAAGAAATTAGGAGTTCTTACCCACTAAAGTCTTTCTTGTTATTTTCCTTATCCTTTGGAGATAGTATTATCAATACCATTAGTTGGTAGGTAATCCCATCTATTGGATGTGAAGGGACATGCATAGGGTCATCTTATGGTCATCGAAGGCAACATGTAAGGATAATTTAACAATCGTATCCAATGGGACTATTGTACCCCAATTTTTCGCCTAAGATTCCTATAACATCTCATACCAACTCAATCATATCAAGATCATACTAGGGCTTGGTTTTTATCCCTATCTCTAGGTTTGCTCATAAGGAATCACCAAGAACTTTAATTTTTATATTGTAATTACAAATGTCTTGTGTTGATTAGCTTTTAACTAACAAAAACAATGAATGTTTTCTCTAATTGATGATACTATAGGTGAGGGCACAACATATTTCATCAGGTCGATTCATAGGTCATGAGTTTATTTTCATGCCTTCTTCAACAAAGCTTCATTTAGATTCAAGCTTCATCATTGAGAATGCTTTAAAGTAATATCATGACAAGTCTACTATGATTCTTCATGCCTCAGTTTGTCAAAGTAAATCAAAAGATGCAAGAATTGATTGAAGAAGTTTGACCTAATTGGACCAGTTCTTGATTCCTTGGTCGCAAGTGCATAACTCTCTTAATCCTTAATATTTGGAAGTGTTTATTGTTGCTATGGGTTCTTATTGTCATCCACAACAACTTCTATTCACATGGAAAAGTTTATTGTGCAAGGAAGATTGTTAAAATTGAAAGGGGTTTCCAAGTCATTTTGGTGCTTTCTTGTTCCTATTTTGAGATTTTTGAGTGATTCCAAAGATATGCTTCTCCTTAAAGAGTTACCAACCAATCATTTCAAAAGTTTTAAACAAATTTTTTGTGGAAGATTCCTAATGATGAAGAAAGATTACAAGTCCTCTAGATAAACCATCAAATTCCCTTATGTAACTTCAAAGGATCATAACTTGTTAATTTTTCTCTCCTTGAGCCCATTATTTTTCCATATTGATCTTAATAATATGAACTTAAACTTTTCTTTTATGTGCAAAGCTTGAAAATGGTTGGAAGATGCCTTGAGAACTCAAAAGATTATAGGTCACCTCATGGATTTTCACCAATTTCACAAGGCCATAACTTTTCAATATTTGGTATTTTTGAACGATTCAAGTTTCACAATGCTCTTTGGGAAGTTAACTTCAAGCTAGCATCATTAATAAAATAATGATTTTGGAGGAAGGTTTTTTTTGGAATCAAAACATTATAGGTCACTTTTGAAGAAAAACTTAGAATTTTCTAAGTACAAAAAGTCAACATCTTTTTCTCAACTTTGACTCATCACAACTCTTAGCTAAAGCATCCATTTGATCTCACTCTTGTCACATTGCAAAGATGGTGACCTTATCTTTCAAATGCTTCAATAATTATACCCTAAGACCAGTTGAGCTAGGAATACCATTGATTCAAAGTTGGTACCTGGAAAATGAAGTTTCACTTCAAGTCAGATTGCAATTTTCATAATATGGCTTCTAATCACCAAATTACCACGTGTTTTCCACTTAAACATGATTAGTAAATGTGTTTAAATCATTTGGAGTGTCAAAAAACATAATTTGGATGAGTTTTGATGCACATGTGGTCACACTTTCTTCATAATCACAGATGTGCACGAATTCAAGTGAAATTGCATCATTCACCCCTCCTCTTGATTCCATTCACTTCTCCTATAAATACATGCTCTATTCCACTCATTTTCGCAAGCTTGAAAAACCAAAATCATCTTGTCAAATTCCCTCCATAACTCACTTTTCTGAGGTTTCAAATTCCTCTTTTCTCCACTTTTCAATCCAATTTCTTCGTCGATCCTTCATCCTTAAACTTCACTAAAGATAATAGAAGAAGAACCAAGCCTTGAGGTTCCCTAAATCGTGCTAGCCAAGTCCATTTACAGAGCAAGTTCATCTTACTTTGTTCAGGTAGTTTAAGGCACCAAATCTTCTAACTCAAATTACTGGAATGGTCTATGATGTTCACTGATGCTGGCTATTAATTAAATTTTGGTGAATCAATGCATTTGATGCTTCTATTTTCGATTTCAAAATTTTCAAAACATCTCTGATTTTTTCAAATCGAGTGAGTTGTGTTTTATATAAATTTGGTGCAAGGATATGGTTGTGATCGTCTTGAAGAGACACATCTGATGATACCACTATGAGCATCTAAATTTATAGATTTAAGAATCATGGTTTCACCCTAGTTGCAGGGTAGGTGGAGGTTGGAGATAACCTATGTGGCTTCTTCAACCAATGAGAGCAAGACATTTGAAATGTTGTGATTGGTCTGACTTTTGTGACTTAAGTGCGCGCTTGTTGACCGTGGATCACCATACATCGTCACTTTTGAGCCAGCAAATATGCCAGCATGTTTTAATGAACTGAATCCAATGTCTCATTGTTTCTAATTTATTTATTTTTACAAAATTTGTTTTAAATTTATTTTAATTTCAAAAATTCATAACTCTCTTATTTTTTATCCAAAAATTATGAAAAAAATATACAAAAATACTTTGAATTATTTATGACTTTGTGAATATTTTTTCATATTTTTATTTTAAAGTTTCATATTTTTCATAATTTTTGTATTGTTTGCCTTATTTTAATTGTTTTAAAAATACTTGGCATTTTTTAAATTCTAAAATTTTTTATCAAGATCATTTTCTTTATTTCTGACTTTCTGAATTTTTTTTAGAATTTTATTTTGACTTCTACAATTTTTTATCTTTTTTTCACTTATTTGAGTGATTTTAGTTAGTTTAAAAATACTTTTTTGTTAAAGAAATTACCAAAAAATTTATAAAAATATTTGAGATTATTTCTGACTTTTCTTTAGTCTCTTTTAATTTTTCTTTAATACTTTGAATATAGTTTTCTATTTTGCCTTTTGTTTTAAAAAAAAATTTAAAAATCATCTTCTTTTTTATTTTGTTTATTAAATATAATTTATTTATTTTGAATATATTTTGATTATGTGATTTTTGATCATGAACTTCATTAACATCATTGGATCTTGGGTGTTGAGTTTAACTCCACTAAAGTGGATGAATGATTTTAATGATAGTTTGATTAAAATTTTTGATTCAAATACATCCCCTCCATCTTCATCTTATTCCTTTCTTAATTATGCTACATGTTGTTAGAGGATAATTTACATATATTCTCTCCAAACATATGGCACATAGATTGCTATTGACCGGCCTCAAAATAGGCACGACTTCTACATAAGTCCATTTACGATTGCTTAACATAGCACTAAATTTTGCCCCGATTTGACAAATGATCATTCGTGGGCCTATACCTATGTTTGGAAGCCCAAGTATGTTTAATTTGAAACCTTTGATCCAATAACTTTGAGATTCATTGTTAGGAGGCTTTGTTCTTGTCAATTCTCTAATGAATCTTCATAAATTTTGGACTAAGTGAATCATTTAAACATCGTTGATCATTTATTGTTTCCTCGAGATTTTGAAATGAATGATATACTTGAAAAAAATCAAATGAAACTTTTTGTTGAGAGGCTTTGATTTTATCAACCTTCTAATGAGTTTTCAAATGTAAGTTTCAAGATGGTCATTCAACTAACCTCTAGTTTCTAACCCATTAACAATTGACTTTTATTTTTATGCTTTTACTTTATGTCCTTACTTTAAGCATCATTTATTTTAGCATTTACATTTCATTCTATTTTCATCTATGCTCACTTGAGCATTTATCTTTATGTCATTCTTATTTTTGCTCACTTGAGCTTACATTTCGTTTTTGAAGATACCTAATAATCAACTTGAATAATAAAAAGCTTTAAGGATACTTGGACTATTTGGTTACTATCCTGGCACTTTGGAGTTATGGACTTCTTGGACTTAGTAGTAGAGACCTTGATACCCTTGGGATCTTGTGACTTCTATTGTTATTTTGTCTGGAGATCTTGGGGTTTACCCCAAGACATTGAGTTATTTGTTTTCTTTGTGTGCAGGTTATTCTGGTTACATGCTTTGTCTGCAATTGGGAATTCCCCTGTATACAGTCGTTACTATGCCCAATTTTTGTGAAGATTTAATGCATTTGAAGTTTGGTATCTTTAATAGGTTTAATATATTTGCTTTTTTAGTTTCAATCCAAAGGATGTGAATTCTACATTGACTCATTATGTCAAGTGTTGGCTTCTTGTTGGTAAGACAGTTCTTTTCCCTAGCTTTTACCTTATGCTTTAGGATAGTCTCTTCATCCCCTCCCATATTCTTTAATTTCAAAAATCTTCTCCCTCCTTTTCAAAACTATTCTTGTTTTACAAACTTGAATCACTTTCATAATAAACTTGGACTCAGGTCCATGCATTTTCAAAAATATTTTCTTAATCAAATTTTAACCAACTTAATCATACCTTGACATTTTTTGTGAGAAGACTAAAAGTCAATCAACCTCATTCAAACCATTTTGCCACTCTGGCTCTTTTTACTTTAAACTTTTCTCAAAATATTAGACTCTTGTCAATCCTTGTAGTGATGCGAACTACTATACTTCTATGATATGTAGTGAAGTGAGATATTTTCCACTTGGCTATTGAGCGAGGCTTTGTTGATTTTAAAATCTAAGCTATATCCTCCACTTTGAGATGATGTAAATTCTCATTTCTCATAATCGTGGGCAGTAAGTATGTTTTCCACTCGGATACGACGATGATGTCTCATTTCTTAAAATTAACCAACACACTTGTGTTTTTAAATTTTTAAAGGTGAACTACGAGTACCCAGATCCCCTATTGCACAAAAGGTGGTCTGTAGGCACTAAAGGTTCGTAACCGCGGTGGGTGCAAAAATTGTAAAAACAATACTTCTTTTATCATCCTCACAATATATTTTTGTATACAATAGTTATATCCAAGAATAC
Source organism: Vicia faba (assembly GCA_948472305.1). Classification (NCBI taxonomy): domain Eukaryota; kingdom Viridiplantae; phylum Streptophyta; class Magnoliopsida; order Fabales; family Fabaceae; genus Vicia; species Vicia faba. The sequence goes on from OX451740.1 coordinate 674,345,283, forward strand.
ACAAATTTTCAAAGAGGTTTCTACGGAGTACCGTAGATATTTAGGGTGCTAATACCTTCCCTTTGTATAACCAACCCCTGAACTTAGATTCTCTCTCCCTTCTTTTTGGGTTATTCGCTCTTTTCCAATTCCTCTAGAAACAATAAAGCATGGTGGATATTTTTATTTTGATCTATACGAGTCAAGTCAATCCAATGACTTAGTCTCAACATTTCTATCGCTACAGAAAAAATGGGGACTCCGCTGGGGAAAGATTGACCAATTGCTGGTCCATCCCTAAGTGGGTTGAGCCTATCTTTTTTTATCTATGTATGTGCTATTATTTGTTGTATATTATGTGTTATATATGTTTGTATGGATTTTCCTGGTTTTCAGGGTGCTTGATGATTTCTCATAAGTCCTATACCCGGACTTGGGCAAACTTAAGATAGGACAAATGATATAATCATGTTAACTTTGAGGGAGTAATCCCAAAAAAGGAGGCATGATATCCCCCACTCAATGAAGGCCCCTTTGACTGTAGTATCATTTACCGAGTAATCAGGAAGACGTGCTGCTTTCGACCTGGGAGCCTGCTGAAGCTGAGGACCTAACCTATCTAGGCCTTTTAGGTGTAGTGCGAAAGCTATGATGGAGTAATCCGAAAATAGTTATCATGCGATACTACACTCAGACAAGTTTTTCTTGAGAATATTACTAATTATCGAGTCAATCGAGACGTTGGTAATATCTGAAAGAAGGATGTAGACTCTGGGAACCTCTTAGAACCTTGTTCGGCAGGTGATAAACTTTTAGTCCATACCTTGTGGGTACTACCTTTGACCTCATGCTCATGACGTCAAACCTATGAACCCACCATGTTTGTGATCTTGTGTGTGATTGTTGCATCATGCATTCATGCATCCATTAGCATCCTTTAAAACATTTGTTTCAAGGGACTTAAAGTTTACTTTTTGCGAATATCTCAGGTACTGTTTAGCCATGGATTCTGGAAAAAGAAAAAATAGGAAGTACAGTTTCAAGGATCCTAAGATAGATGATTTGATGAGTCTGATTCCCGATATCAATAGTTCTACTGATTTTCAGAAGAAATATGGATCCATCGTGTCTCTTATGAAGCTCAGGATAAAGGAGGGTATCCTCTCGACTTTGGTCCAGTTCTATGATCCGATGTATCGATGTTTTACTTTCCATGATTATCAGTTGATGCCTACATTGGAGGAGTATTCTTACCTACTAGGTTTACCTGTTACCAATCGTTTTCCTTTCACTGGTTTGGAGGGAGAGCCCAAGTCTCATGAGATTGTTGCCATGATTCATTTGGGGAAGTTTGATATTGAGGCCAACATGACTACCAAAAGAGGAATCAGAGGATTACCTGCTCAGTTTTTATTGGATAAAGCTTACTACTTTGCTAGGATGAAGAGTACGATTGTGTTATATCCCAAAATTTTCCCTCCTTTTTTTTTTCATTCAAGACGTTATCCTAGGTTTTCTCAAATACTTAAAATGGTTCAGGATTTGATCAGATAGATTCTCCTCCTAGGTAATGAATCCACAACTAGGGTTTGGTATTTCTTAAGAAAATTAAGTTTCCAAGGTTTCAAATGATCTTCATGGTTCTTCATGTACTCTCAAGGATGCTCGTGTCAAGTTTCAAGCCTCAAATCGCAAGTTTGCTCAGTCAATGGTTCAGATGTTTGAAAATCAGCTGCATTGACCCAAAAGTCGAACTTTTCAAGATCAAGTTCAAACGATTGTAACTTCTTCATTATTCAATATTTTTGAGTGGTTCTTTTTGCGTATGACTCTCCTTGACGTCATCTCCAACTTCTCTTTACAAGTTAAGAGTCGATTATGTGCGAAAGATCATAAAACATTCGAATACTTTAGAGGTCACTTTCTAGATTTTGACCTAATCTCAAGTAACTATTCCTTGACTTCCAAGAATCGTAATTTCCTCAATTTTCAAGATCTTGAGACAATTATTTTTGCATATTGTCATAAGGAATGTCTTCTACAAGTTTACTTTAAAAATCGAAGTCAAATTGTGTTTAGAAGGCCTTAAAATTTAGTGAAACGTTATAGGTCATTTTCTTTGACTTAAAAGTTTCTTGATTTATAATTTTCAATTCATGGTGACAACTTCTCAATGCAACAACTTTTATCTTGAATCCCACTTGTATTGATCATTCAAGACCTTTTAGGTTTGGTTCAATTCATGATGCAAGATGAGTTGATTTAAGATCTGTGAATAATTGGTACAAGGCATTCCTTTCGAGTATTTAAAGTGAATTCACAAAAGATCATAATTGAATGTTCATCGAGTTTTGAGAAGAAAATTGAAGTGAATTTGAATGGCGTGGCATGGTTGAATTCAAGGCCACTTCGGAAGAAGAATCTATCTAGAATTCTTGGAGTTCTTGTCATTTAGAATTCAAAAGTTAAATTGAGAGTGCAAGGCATAGTTCATTTGTTAAATTTTACTTAAAGCATTAATCAAAGGGATTTCGAGTTCAAATTCAAATGGAGGGAAATCTTCTTTGCTTGAATAAAGGTTAACTTTTTTTACATCACTTTGAATTTGAAAAGGGAATCATGAAATATATCACTCATGTTACAAGAATCAATTCATAAATTCTCAATACATCTTTTCTTCAAGTTACAAGAATATTCAAGATCCATAAAGTTTGAGACTTTAAGCATTACCTTCAAGGAAATTGAACGTGCTTTAATTTAAATAATAAGGTGATGATTGAATTGGATTCAAGAATTCCAACTTGCATCAATGGAATATTTGGAGTTTTCATAAAGATTACAAAAAAAAAATCCTAAACCTAATTTTCTATCCCTAATCTTCATGCTACAACACTTCAAATCCTGCTACAAAAAAACAGCCACCTATACAGTCCAAAAGCCCTGCTGTTGCTGCCCCTAATCAGTCCAAAACCAGCTTGCTTGCTGCAAAAAAACAGCCCTGTTGTCCATTGCTAGACTGTCCAAAAACTAGCCCAAAAACCAGTCCAAAACCCAGCTCAATTGATACTCTACAAAACCCTGCACATTTCTGTCCAAACCTATCCAATAATAGTCCAAAAAAACTGCACCATATCAGTCCAAAATATGCTGCCCATACACAAAATTAGCAAAACAAAAGACTGTCATTAAAAGTTAAAAAGCAGTATACTATAATACTGTTCAAAATCTATAACTCCCCCCCCCCCCCCCCCAGGTTACACCCTTCCTCATCTATAAATACACTCTCTAACTGCTGTTCTAAAGAGGATGAATTTCCATACAATCTTAGAACCTCAACACAATCCTTAATACTTTAAACAATATACAGAAATACACACAATAAATTCAGCAGAATATAGAAACAACAATCTTGACCTCATACTACCTCCTTCAACTCATCCCTGATCTACTCTAATAACACAACCTACAAGCAAACTGTTACACAACAAAACCATATTCGGAAAACACAGCTACTTACCTCTACTCACTGTCACCTTCTTCTTCAACAATAACCAAGCCTTAATCCATTTGTAACACCCACCGTCGCCACTGCATCCTGTTCTGGACCGCAGCCAGCTTGCAACATCACAATCACTTCACTTCTGCTACTCTACGGCGCCCTCCTCTAGGGTTTTCAAAACATTTCCTTGCCTCTTCCCCCAAACCAGGTCAGCCCATTGGGCCTGTTGGCCCAATCCGTTACCATTCACCCTTTTTGTTTTAACTAATGCATAAATATAACATTTAAATAGCTTAGTTCAGTTGGCAAAGCATACCACTAATACTTTAAGGGACCCGAGTTCAACCCCAACTAGGGCCTTTTATTTGGTTTTCCTCCAGCAGACGAAAGCGCTAGAGAAGCAGGGAATACGCGTCGAGCAAGCTTCACCAAGAAACAAAAAGAGTCAGAAACAATATCCAACTAAGATAAAGGCAAACGCGTGTTGCGAATGCGGCGCATAATCAGAAGTACCTGCACAAAGCGTCATAAAATATCACATGCATTTTGATAACATATAATATGATATGAATTTCTCAGGACGATGAGAAATAAGGCATGTCGCATTGGACACGAGCATAACCCACTTACTTCGATCACATAACTACTTGTTATGTTACATGATCGAAATCACAAAAAATGTACCTTGCACAATGAGCAAACGCGTCAAAAATAACGAGGCACGACAGTATGAAAATATGAATAAAAACTAAAAGAAAAAATATTTTTATTAGTTTTTTATATGAGGTAAATTATATCAAAAACTAAGGAATTTCTAGAATATTTCTATTATACTCTATCATTTTTATTGTTTTCAATTATATGCATTTTTACCAAGAATTCAATGAAGTGAAAATAATAGAGTAAGGGGGGTGCTAACTGGAATCTAGGGGGTGTAGAAGCAGGGCACTAGGCCCATTCAAAAATAATCCATAGCCAATTTTTTATTCCAATGCTACAAGTGTACAATAAATCACGTAACAAGCCTATGTGGGGGTGCAGATCCAGCTTATGGTAATATGATTTAGAAATTATTTATATATCTATATCAGGTGTAAAAAAAAAGGCTGATGGACTCATAGTGAAGCATTTCGGTCCAGGTCCATCAATTAACACCACAATCCAGATTTTTTATTATTTTTCTTAGTATCATTATCAAAATAATAAAAGAAAACTCAAACTAAAATTAAAACAAAATGTGTGGATCAGGATTAAGAAGGGGATGGCGGTTGTACTTCACGAAAAATACTTCCTCTTCTTCGATATCTCAACGACGCCGCTACTCAAATCACCTTCTCCGACAAAAAATCCTCACAGCGTCACCGTCATTTTTCGTCTGTCCGCCTCTCATTGTTGTCTTCCTTCGATTTCTATTCCATAACTCACTAACGAAAACTTAGAAGCCTCAGAGCTAAATTACACGATGATGGTTAACAATTCTGAAACAAAACATTACGATTAACAGTCATGATGCTACGCTCTATTCCAAGGTGACAAAACATACGTAAAGAGACGAAGAAGTTTCAAATTTACCAACCTACGGAACTGAGGCTCGTTTCGGTGACATTTGATGTAACACTTGAAGATGATAAAAAAGAAGGACAGAGAGGAGGTTCCAACGATTAAGGTACGAAATTCCTGCTCACGATCCAATCTTCTTCTTCCTCTTCTTCTACTCGGTCTTTCCTCTTGTTTTTCTCTGTGATTTCTGAATATTGAGAAGTTGTTGTTATGAATTTCTTGCGAAATACCAAATGAATGCGACTGATAAATAAACTCAGTGTTCTTGTTGCGTATGTGCTATGATATTGTAAAGATAGGTGAAGACGTAAGGCTCGTTGTCATGATGTTGCATTTGCAGGTAGTAGAAGGTTTTTGCAGAAGAATCTGAAGTGTAGGGATACAAAACTGTTGTTGTTTGTCCCGTGTTGATGTAAGTTGCAATGAGAGATGAAGATGGAGGAAATGGAGAATGATTGGTGGGTGAAGAAGGGGGGTCAAAGTGGAAATGGTGTGTTGTGGTTTTGTGTAGTTGCAGAGAGAGAGAGTCAGAGTGAAGTTTTTCTTAGAGGTGATCCCTTTGCAGAATCGTGAAGAATCCTCATCTAGAAGAGAGAAAAAGAGAAAGTATTCTTAGAGGTGATTCTTCTGCAGTTGAAGAATGATTCAATTGCAAGGTAATTTTCTGTTATATTCTGTTAGAGTTTGTTAGAGATTCGGTTAGCAAGTTTCTGTTAGTTTTTTTTTGGGATAGTTAGAAAACGGTTGGTTTGTTAAAATAGTTAGTTATAGGGCTGTTAAGAAAATATGGTTAGGAAAGTTTTTCTGTTTTGGTTTTGGTTAGGAATTCTGTTAGCAGTTTGGAAAATGGTTAGAGGCTTGAACAATTCTGCTATTTTATGTTTAAGTTTTTGTTAGAAATTCTGTTAGCAGTTTGGAAAATGGTTAGAAGCTTGAACAATTCTGCTATTTTCTGTTTAAGTTTTGGTTAGAAATTCCGCAGGTTGGTTACAATTTGTTATTTTCGTTTAGAAAAACAGTTAAGGGTTGTTTTGGAATTGGTTGAAACTGTTAAAGGGTTGTTTTGGAATTGGTTGAAACTGTTAAAGGGTTATTTTGGAATTTGAATGAAACTGAAAAATGTTTGCTAATTGTTTTGAATTTTTTCCTAAGCTAGTTTTATTAATTTGATACAGGGCTGAACTGGTATTTTATCTGATGCAGAGCCAATTGTTTTTGAATTCTGAACCGACTTTTATTGCTTTGCGAAATTGCAGGATTGGGAAAACCTGAGATGGATTCAAGTGATACATGAAGCTTTGGGCATAGCTTGAAGATATGGTGGATTGAGTCATGGTAAGCAAGCATGAAGATGTATGGGAACTAAGACTTAGGCTTAGAACAAAAGTTTGTGTGATTATGAATGTAATTGGATGAAACTCAGATGCTGTATGTATTTGGAATTTAGCTTTGTGATCCAAACTTGATTGAGATACCATGCTTTGAAATGGTTTTTTTATAATGGAGACTTGATTTCAAATTTGAATTGCTATCCCTCCATTATGCTTCTTGAATGAAATAATCATAAAATTAAATGGAACTTTGTCCCAAAATTTAACTTTCCGAAATTGACGTTGAACTTTATCATGGGACACCTCGCTTCAAAACATGAATCCAATTTGGCATTTCAAAAAGAATTGAGTCCAAATCCATTTATATTTCATGCCTAGATTTGAATAATGGGAGATGAATTAAGTGAACTTGAAGATGACAACTTGAACTACATAAATCTTCCAATCTTATCTTGAATCAACCATTAACAAATCATGAAATTGAGATCTTGAACCAATATTAATCTTGAGCACAATTAGAAATTTCAATGAATCCGAATTGGCATTAATTCTTAACAAACAAAAACCTAAATCAACTTGCCTTCTTGTCAAAACTCCTAACCTCGATCTCAAATCCATATTATATTGCTCTACAAGCAATAAACAATTGAGAGGAAAATAATGCCTTGTTCATAGTGAACTTACCTCTTCATCTTTGTATCATAACTCAATGCTTTTGCACCTCAATCTTCAAATTTATCTTGACTTGCGGAGCACACAATATAAATGCCTTAAATAACTCTTGGAGATGGATGATGAGGCTTGAAATGGTGAAGAGGAACCAAACCCTAGCTTAAAGCAATCTCCACTGAAAACCAATATTGAAACCCTAATTCTTGAAGGTTCTCGACCCCTTGCCAAGTTATGTTGTTAGTGAATGTATGCAATGTTAAATGACCTAATGGAGTTGTGTACATGAGAAAAGCGCGACAATGCATAAGCCACATAAAAGTAAAAGGGTAGGACAAATTTGGGGTACTACAGCTTCCCCTATTTAATCGTCTTATACTTGAAAGTATGATTGGCACATGCCTTTCGGGAGTTCAAGGTAGAAGATGATTAAATATCAATGCCAAAAATTTGTTATGGGAGAAAGCGTGGGTGTTTATTTATTTGTTTTGTGATATCTGCTGGGGGAAAGAATTTTTCTTTTTTAGCGAAGAGACGGAGATTGGACTTCTAACGTAGCATGATGCTAATACAAGGAAAGGATCGGACTTGTAACATAGCATGATGCCAATACAAGGAAGAGATCGGACTTGTAACATAGCATGATGCCAATACAAGGAAAAGATCGGACTTGTAACATAACATGATGCCAATACAAGGAAGAGATCGGGCTTGTAACGTAGCATGATGTCAATACAAGGAAGAGATCATACTTGTAACGTAGCATGATGACAATACAAGGAAAAGATCGGACTTGTAACGTAGCATGATGTCAATACAAGGAAAAGATCGGACTTGTAACGTAGCATGATGCCAATACAAGGAAGAGATCGGACTTGTAACGTAGCATGATGCCAATACAAGGAAAAGACCGGACTTGTAATGTAGCATGATGCCAATACAAAGAAAGATATCGGACTTGTAACATAGCGTGATGCCAATACAAGGAAAGAGATCGGACTTGTAACATAGCATGATGCCAATACAAGGAAAGAGATCGGACTTGTAACGTAGCATGATGCCAATACAAGGAAAGAGATCGGACTTGTAACGTAGCATGATGCCAATACAAGGAAAATATCAGACTTGTAACGTAGCATGATGCCAATACAAGGAAGAGATCGGGCTTGTAACGTAGCATGATGTCAATACAAGGAAGAGATCATACTTGTAACGTAGCATGATGAAAATACAAGGAAAAGATAGGACTTGTAACATAGCATGATATCAATACAAGGAAAAGATCGGACTTGTAATGTAGCATGATGCCAATACAAGGAAGAGATCGTACTTGTAACGTAGCATGATGCCAATACAAGGAAAAGATCAGACTTGTAATGTAGCATGATGCCAATACAAGGAAAGAGATCAGACTTGTAACATAGCATGATGTCAATACAAGGAAAGAGATCGGACTTGTAACGTAGCATGATGCCAATACAAGGAAAGAGATCGGACTTGTAACGTAGCATGATGCCAATACAAGGAAAGAGATCGGACTTGTAACGTAGCATGATGCCAATACAAGGAAAAGATCAGACTTGTAACGTAGCATGATGCCAATACAAGGAAAGGATCGGACTTGTAACATAGAATGATGCCAATACAAGGAAAGTACAACACGGACAAGTGTTTGAATCGATACGGACAAGTATCAAAAGAAGATACAAACTAGTATCAACAAAGGTTAAACACGAACGAGTGTTTGAATCAATACAGACGAGTATTGAAAGAAGATACTGACGAGTATCAAAAGGTTAAACACGGACGAGTGTTTGAATCAATACAGACGAGTATTGAAAGAAGATACGGATGAGTATCAAAAGGTTAAATACCGACGAGTGTTTGAATCAATACGGACGAGTATTGAAAGAAGATACAAGCGAGTATCAAAAGGTTAAACACAGACGAGTGTTTGAATCAATATGGACGACTATTGAAAGAAGATACAAACGAGTATTAATAGGTTAAACACGGACGAGTGTTTGAATCAATACAGATGAGTATTGAAAGAAGATACATGCGAGTATCAAAAGGTTAAACACGGACGAGTGTTTAAATCAGTACAAACGAGTATTAAAAGAAGATACGGACGAGTATCAAAAGGTTAAACACAGACGAGTGTTTGAATCAATACGGATGAGTATTGAAAGAAGATACGGATGAGTATCAAAAGGTTAAACACGGACGAGTGTTTGAATCAATACGGACGAGTATTGAAAGAAGATACATACGAGTATCAAGAAAGGTTAAACAAAGACGAGTGTTTGAATCAATACAGACGAGTATTGCAGGAAGATATAGACGAGTATCAAGGAAGAGATAACACAGACGAGTGTTGGAGTCAATACGGACGAGTACTGAAAGAGGATACAGACGAGTATCAAAAGGTTTAAACACAGACGAGTGTTTGAATCAATACAGACGAGTATTGTAGGAAGATACAGACAAGTATCAAAAGGAAGAGATAACACGGACGAGTGTTGGAATCAATACGGACGAGTACTAAAAGAAGATACGGACGAGTATCAAAAGTTTGAACACAGACGAGTGTTTGGGAGGCTGAGACAGATGAGTGTTTAGGAGTTGAAACGAACGAGTGTTTAGGAAATCTGAATTATTTGTCAGGCAGGAGTTGGCTACCAGAAGAAAACTGGGTCTAGAATGACAAAGTGTATTGATTTTGCTGGGCATTGAAAAGGTGAAGGTCATCGACTGGGGATTTTGGGCATGATATCCTTTTGTAGGGACGTATTGTTGTCCTTGAATAATTCAGGTCTTTTGTGTAAGGTACCTGATCTGGCTTATGCTTCCTATGCATGTTTGAATTTCTTTTGCTGCAAAGACCCACTCTGATGGATCAGCTACGCGCTTTTGAAGATGCAATGTTATGTAATGATAACTATATGCAATGCAAATGAATAGGATTCATGGGGATAAGCGAAAGATTTCTGGGAGTCATTTCTCATCACTGGGGATGTCAATACATATCGGCACTGGAAGCCTACAGTACCAAAGGTCGTTGGGGATACTGATAAGAATTTGCACTAGGGAGCCCACAATATCGCAAATTATTGATGACTCTGCTGAAGATTGAATTGCGGACGAAGTGAGTCTTCGGGTATGCTGCTGGATTATGAATCGTAACATTGGGGAAGAGATAATCTGGCTAGACTTCCACACATCTTGAGCTATAGAAGATGGTAGAACTGAATATTCCGAAGAATGGATACTGAACACCATGTGAATCTCTCCGAATACATGTCCCAAGTTTACGCACACTAGGGAATTATCTCTCGAATCATTTAGGGATAAAAGATGGGCATAGACACCTGCGAATGCCCCAGTTTAGCTCAACGAATGCCCCGATTTAGCTCTGTGAATGCCCCAGTTTAGCTCCACTGGGGATGTTCTTGATTAACTACACTGGGGATGCACTTGCGCGAGTCGAGTCAAATGACGACTCTGAATTTCCAAATTCACTTGGGGAATCAGGTTTGTAATTGTCTGCAAGAGATGAAGGCAACTTCGTGCATTGGCTAAGTCAGGGTGACCGTTATGATGCTTTTAGCTTGATCGTAGTCTTGTACAACATAATTGGCTTGAGCAACTTTGCAAGTACGGATGAGGAATGCCCCAGTCTGGAGGACCTCTGAGAAGATCTATGTTGAATAGAAGACCAGAATATTCGTGCCACAATATGATATGAGGTGGCCTGCCCCAATCTCCTAAACCATGAAATAAACTGCTCTTGATTACAACTTTCTTGGAGAGATTTGTCGAATCTCGACGTAACTGCCCCAAGTTGAATGGATTCTGAATAGATTTCTCGACGTGATAGCCTCTGATTGGTCGAGCTTGAAGATATTTATCGACGTGATAGCCTCTGATTGGTTGAGCTTGAAGGGAATGACCCAGATTTGGCTGGCCTCAGAGAGATTGAATCTCGATTTGACTGCCCCAGACTGGCAGCTTTAAGGGAATGCCCCGGATTTGACTGAGCTTGGAGAGATCAACTCTCGACTTGATTGCCCCAGATTGACGGAATCTTCTAACTTCATCTTTGAAGGGTACTCAAACAGTGAAGCACCAATATGATGTCTCTTGATAAAAGGTTAACATGCCCCTGGATAAGTCATTTCTCTTGTGGCGGCTGACCCTTGCTTCAACAGGGTATTCAAGCCTCTCTTCTTTGACAAGATTGATCTCTTTACCGATTATTCATTGTGTAAACTTACTTGATGTCGATCAATTGTTTTGTATGCAGAAGAATGTTTATTATGAGAATGATAATTCTAATGCAACACATATGTAAGCCTTGAAGTTTGAAAAAACTTTGAATGAAATAACGTCACAACTCTGTTGTGAACGAGTCACTAGCTAGAGAGAAACATTTGCAAATCCCTTTTTATGGAAGATAATGCAAGCATATGATGCCAACACAAATATTCAAACGTACCTCTTAGGAGTCAGTTAAATGCTATCTCGTTGTAGCACGCTTTCAAATTGACCCATGCTTCAATTAGGACTTTGAAAGGGTTGTAACATGGCCTGGTTCACGGTTTTAGAAAAAAGGATTTAAGGCTCAAAATTATTTGGTGCCCACCCATTCTCCATGATGTTCTCCATTCCTACATTCAGTTGACCCGATACAAGCATTCGTCTCTCTAGAAGAGTTTGCGGTGGTTGAGGAACCACTGCGGTTTCTTGGATACGACAGTCACTAACTTTAGATTTTGGTGTATGATCAGACGACTTTGTTCTTTGGTGAGGATTTTCATTGGTGATCCTTTTCTCACCTTTTAGGCTTTTCAATTTCCTTCTTGCTTTTGCCTGGACATATTCTTTTGAATTTTGATTTGGAAGTCCAGTGGGATGCCCCAATTTTTGCCTAAGCGACTTGTTTTCAAGTTTCGACTTAGCGGAGATTTTTGTTTCTTTCTTATTCGTATTTCCATTTTGAACAAGTCATTGATCTTTGCATTGTCTTTGATTTGTCGGAATTAATCGTGACTGTCTGAGTCTTTGGTAGATGAGGGATAGCCATCGTTGTATCGTCATCTGATCTCGGCTTCTTGATTTGCGAGAGATACCCATTGGGATATCGTTAGTTGATGCACGTTGCTGATAGATGAGGGTTAACAATTGTGTTTTTGACTTTCCTCAAGCTTTTGATGGATAACCATTGTTGTATCCTTGGATGCACACTCTCAATGAGTTCTGGACGCTTGATCAGATTAGCTGAACACTACCCGCCCCAGGGTTAAAATCAGGGTTTTTTCTGAACAGAAAAGAAACTCCTACTTCGAAGGCTCAGAGGGGTTAACGAGGGTCTATCTCCCTTATATCTCCGGTGTTTAGGAATCGAAATAAGGCCTGTACATCGTCAGCAGGGTCTTACTCAAAAGCATACCAACCATATATTTTTGGGTTTTTAGATTATGGTCATCCTCCCTCCAATCTTTACCTAAGCATAAGACTAGGAAATTTGGCATCAATATGCAAGTAAAATATCTAAAGAGTGACAACGAATGGATGAATAAAAACGAAAGGAACACTTCAAGACAAGCATACCTATTGCATTAAGATTTTCATTCAAAAATAGAAAAGTTTCTACATGCAAGCAATGTTTAAACAAACAAGCAAGAATGCAAATTGAAATGCAGTAAAGAAACCGATGATTTCCATTGTTGAGGAGACTTGACTCCATATGGACTTCTTGATTCTGATGACTTTCTGTAGCCTTGATGCTTAAATGGGCGAGAGAATTCCCCTTTTGATCTTATGTGAACACAACAGTCTTTGAATTGATCTCGTCTTGGACTTTGTCTCTGGACGACATACCATCTCCAATCGATTGGCTAGGTGCCCCAGTTTAATATGCATAGAGGGTCCTTTCAGGAGAACGAATGAATGAGTTAACCAACGAATCGGTATAAACTGCATCACTAAGCCTATCGTGTCTCAAAAAAATAATACAGTTCATCTTCTCTCAGAACAACATAGACATCTGACTCGTGAGAAAGATCCTGACAGTTGGTCAAATAGGAATTGGACCTTTGAAAGAGACGCCAGACAAGTGTTGGGCTCTATACTTCAACCCTTTTACAGTCTTCGATACCAAAATTGGGTGCCCCAGAATAAGGGATACATCTAGCATGCATATTTCAATCAGAAGAGATGTTTGTGGAAAGAGGACCCCAAAGACCGGAGCTGGAAAGAACATGATGTAATGCATTGGGCTCGCATCAATATGCTCATCAGGCTTATTCTGTCTTTGCAATTCCCAAAAGATGAGGAGAAGAGGGGACCTGCTGCAGCGGAAAGTGCAAGATTGTTGACATCATTATAAAATATTCCATGGCATGGTTTATTTGTGTCTCCAATCAATTATCTTCCTGCTTGAAGAGATTTCTGACCACGGGCCAAAGCTTGCATGTATATAACTCGGATTTATCCCATAACTGATCTATGAGCATGTGATAGTAAGAATCAAGTTGAACCTCTGAAGAAAGCCTCAGGTCTGAATAAGAATCCCCCAATCTTCTGTTATGAATGCATGAATATGCATGGGGTGCATGAATGAATTCCATGTCATGTTCTGTCATTTCTAAGGAATTTACGTGCTTTTGATTTTGATTTTGCGCAAGTAAGGGATGGAAGAGTTTAACACAAGACTTGCAAATGTGATTCCCTCGAAATAACAGAACATGTATGTTAAGCATGTGGTTAACCATGTTATGTATTCAAAGGCATGAGATCAAATGGGATCAAGGTTCCATCATTTCTGAATATGATTGTTGCACTGTTCTGAACCATATGAGTATCATCAGATCAAAGGTCTGACATAGCTTCCGCACATACAAGAACTAAGTACCATGTAGATCTCCCATTGTACGGGATCAAGGCTTCTGGAACATCGGATACTGTTGAGCATTTTCTGAATATGTTGGGAATACCAAGATCGAAGGCTCGAATAAATCTCCAAGTAAGCAAGTCAGGAACTCAGAAAATAAATTCGAGAACCATACGGTCACCAACAAAACACCATCTGCACAAAGTGATCAACAGAAATCCAGAACATAACCATTAGAACCAATAGTCACTGTCTAAGCATAGTGCCATCTGAATATGAGTAACCATATGAACATATCACCATTTGAGTATAATCACCATCTGTACCTGTGATAATAATTTCCTCCCCACTCGTGGGTGAAGACTAGGTCAGGGTAAGGCAATGGTAACTCAGAATCGAGGGTACTCCTGAAAAAATATCACCGTATCACCTACGTGAAAACGATAGCCCCTCATTTGTACCTCATCTGAGCATGGACGACATGGCGGCGATTGTGAGACCTAAGTCAACTAGCCGTTCATGTTCCACTCTATTCCTAGGGTTCCTATGGTATACAACTCTGGCCTGGGTATTGGGCCTTTTACCTCATTGTAACACCCACCCAATAAGAAGAAGATCCAGTACAACAGTAGTATATGGAAGACAACAAAATGCAATGCATACATATGCTCAAGTATATACAAAATGAATGAACAAACTGAAAGCATAAAAATGAACACCCAAAGAAAAGAAAACAATAGCTAGGAGCAACTCCGGGATGGCCCAGCATTTGGTCGACCTGTCCCGAGTGAAGTCGCCAGCTGAAACAACCGGCTGAAAATCATCAAATAATGAAGTTGCCATCGAACATCTTTTATCCCACATGCAGGGAAAGGTAAACATCGATAAAACCTGAGAAGGGAGAAGTCACAGTCTTGCGACCGAGAGATCGGGTAAGGGAGTCTGTTACGCGAGGGGAAGGTATTAGCACCCCACACGCTCGTAGTACTCTACGGTATCCACTCTTGTTGTCTATCTTATGGGTGTGTTTAATCTATGCTTACTGTCTATACTACTGAAGGGAGAATGCATGCAAAATAAAGGAGAAAAGAATATAGGGAAACTAAAATTATGCTCGCTTGGGCCCTACCCCAATGCCCACGTATCCGTTTTGAGGAATCAGAGCTACCGTAGTTCGGCTCATATGTTTTTGTTTGTTTGTGTTTTTTATGGATAATGTTAATTCCTCCTTCTGCCGCAGCTCGACCTTTGGAGACTTATGCGTTGACACAAAAGTAAATTAATCATGTCTTTACCTGAAAAGGGCTTTAGAGAAAAGGTGCTCGAGCGCACAAAAGATTTGAATTGATTTATGTTTTATTACCTTGAAAAAGGGTTTAAGTGAGATTAGCATGTTTTTGATTTGCTAAGAAAAAGATTTTTGTCTTAATGCAAGGATGCAAAGAGGGGAAGAAAAGAGTCTAAGGGAGACTAGCCTATTTCTAACCTAATGTTATCATACAATGGTAGCCCTGTGTCAAGGATGAAAGGGGAATTTTCTACCTAATGTTAGCATGCATGGTTTACAACCTAAGGTCTAACTTGCATTAAAATGGATCAAGCGCATCCTAAGGGAACATGGTATGTACAAGGATAAAGCAAGCAAGCTAATAAGCTCAAGAGAGTGCACCTAGAGAGATCCTATCTAAGTTAGCATGCCAAAGAAAGTCTAATAAAACTATCCTATAGGGAACATGCAATGAGAGCGAAGTCGTGATCTCAATTTCTAAATTGAGTGACTCATCGATCAACAAGAAATAAATGAAAGCGAAAAAATTCTATAGGGAGCATGCACTGAGAGCGAAGTCGTGATCTCAATTTCTAAATTGAGTGACTCATCAATCAACAAGAAAGTAAACAAACACAAGCACAACACATATAGAAAATGAAGTGCGGAATTCCTACTACAGGTCTTTAAACAGCGACTTCGAGCGCACGCTCTTTATTTCCTACTTCTCATGGTATCTAGAAAAGAGGTAAAGTGCGAAGAAGTACAAGGGTAGTAGCGGAGACTACCAAAGCGAGCAAGTCGTCAAGAGCAGACGAAAGCGCTAGAGAAGCAGGGAATACGCGTCGAGCAAGCTTCACCAAGAAACAAACAGAGTCAGAAACAATATCCAACTAAGATAAAGGAAAACACATGTCGCGAATGCGGCGCATAATCAGAAGTTCCTGCACAAAGCATCGTAAAATATCACATGCATTTTGAAAACATATAATATGATATGAATTTCTCAGGACGATGAGAAATAAGGCATGTCGCATTGGACATAAGCATAAGCCACATGCTTCGATCACATAACTACTTGTTATGTTACATGATCGAAATCACCAAAAATATACCATGCACAATGAACAAACGCGTCAAAAATAACGAGGCACGACGGTATGGAAATATGAATAAAAACTAAAAGAAAAAAGATTTTTATTAGTTTTTTATATGAGGTAAATTCTATCAAAAACTAAAGAAATTCTAGAATATTTCTATTATACTCTACCATTTTTATTGTTTTCAATTATATGAATTTTTACCAAGAACTCAATGAAGTGAAAATAATAGAGTAAGGGGGTGCTAACTGGAATCTAGGGGGTGTAGAAGCAGGGCACTAGGCCCATTCAAAAATAATCCATAGCCAATTTTTTATTCCAATGCTACAAGTATAAAATAAATCACGTAATAAGCCTATGTGGGGGTGCGGATCCAACTTATGGTAATATGATTTAGAAATTATTTATATATCTATATCAGGTGTAAAAAAAAAGGCTTATGGACTCATAGTGAAGCATTTCGGTCCAGGTCCATCAATTAACACCACAATCCAGATTTTTTTATTATTTTTCTTAGTATCATTATCAAAATAATAAAAGAAAACTCAAACTAAAATTAAAACAAAATGTGTGGATCAGGGTTAAGAAGGGGATGGCGGTTGTACTTCACGAAAAATCCTTCCTCTTCTTCGATCTCTCTACGGCGCCGCTACTCAAATCACCTTCTCCGACAAAAAATCCTCACAGCGTCACCGTCGTTTTTCTTCTGTCCGCCTCTCATTGTTGTCTTCCTTCGATTTCTATTCCATAACTCACTAGCGAAAACTTAGAAGCCTCAGAGCTAAATTACACGATGATGGTTAACAATTCCGAAACAAAATGTTACGGTAAACACTCATGATGCTACGCTCTATTCCAAGGTGACAAAGCATATGTAAAGAGACGAAGAAGTTTCAAATTTACCAACCTACGAAACTGAGGCTCGTTCCGGTGACTTTTGATATAACACTTGAAGATGATAAAAAAGAAGGCCAGAGAGGAGGTTCTAACACTTAAGGTACGAAATTCCTGCTCACGATCCAATCTTCTTCTTCCTCTTCTTCTACTCGGTCTTTCCTCTTCTTTTTTTTGTGATTTCTGAATGTTGAGAAGTTGTTGTTATGAATTTCTTGCGAAATGCCAAATGAATGCGACTCAGAAATAAACTCAGTGTTCTTGCTGCGTATGTGCTGTGATATTAAAAAGATGGGTGAAGACGTAAGGCTCGTTGTTGTGATGTTGCATTTGCAGGTAGTAGAAGGTTTTTGCAGAAGAATCTGAAGTTTAGGGATGCAAAATTGTTGTTGTTTATCCTATGTTGATGGAAGTTGCAATAAGAGATGAAGATGAAGGAAATGGAGAATTATTGGTGGGTGAAGAAGGGGGGTCAAAGTGGAAATTGTGTGTTGTGGTTTTGTGTAGTTGTAGAGAGAGAGAGAGTCAGAGTGAAGTTTTTCTTAGAGGTGACCCCTTTGCAGAATTGTGAAGAATCCTCAACCAGAAGAGAGAAAAAGAGAGAGTATTCTTAGAGGCGATTCTTCTGCAGTTGAAGAATGATTCAATTGCAAGGTAATTTTCTGTTATATTCCGTTAGAGTTTGATAGAGATTCTGTTAGGAAGCTTCTATTAGTTTTTTTTTGGGATAGTTAGAAAACAGTTGGTTTGTTAAAATAGTTAGTTATAGGGCTGTTAGGAAAATATGGTTAGGAAAGTTTTTCTGTTTTGGTTTATGTTAGAAATTCTGTTAGCAGTTTGGAAAATGGTTAGAGGCTTGAACAATTCTGCTATTTTCTGTTTAAGTTTTGGTTAGAAATTCTGTTAGCAGTTTGGAAAATGGTTAGAGGCTTAAATAATTATGCTATTTTTTGTTTAAGTTTTGGTTAGAAATTCTGCAGGTTGGTTACAGTTTGTTAGTTCCGTTTAGAAAAACAGTTAAGGGTTGTTTTGGAATTGGTTGAAACTGTTAAAGGGTTGCTTTGGAATTGGTTGGAACTGTTAAAGGATTGTTTTGGAATTTGAATGAAACTGAAAAAAATTTGCTAATTGTTTTGAATTTTTTCCTAAGCTAGTTTTATTAATTTGATACAGGGCTGAATTGGTATTTTATCTGATGCAAGGCCAATTGTTTTTGAATTCTGAACCGACTTTTATTGCTTTGCGAAATTGCAGGATTGGGAAAACCTGAGATGGATTTAAGTGATACATGAAGCTTTGGGAATAGCTTGAAGATATGGTGGCTTGGGTCATGGTAAGCAAGCATGAAGATGTATGGGCACTAAGACTTAGGCTTAGAATAAAAGTTTGTGTGATTATGAATGTAATTGGATGAAACTCAGATGCTGTGTGTATTTGGAATTTAGCTTTGTGATCCGAACTTGATTGAGATACCATGATTTGAAATGGTTTTTTTATAATGGAGACTTGATTTCAAATTTGAATTGCTTTCCCTCCATTATGTTTGTAACTTGAATGAAACAATCATAAATTTAAATGGAACTTTGTCCCAAAATTTAACTTTTCGAAATTGACGTTGAACTTTATTTTGGGACACCTCGCTTCAAAACTTGAATCCAATTTTACATTTCAAAAAGAATTGAGTCCGAATCCATTTATATGTCATGCCTAGATTTGAATAATCAAAGATGAATTAAGTGAACTTGAAGATGACAACTTGAACTACATAAATCTTCCAATCTTATCTTGAATCAACCATTAACAAATCATGAAATTGAGATCTTGAACCAATATTAATCTTGAGCACAATTAGAAATTTCAATGAATCCGAATTGGCATTAATTCTTAACAAACGAAAACCTAAATCAACTTTCCTTCTTGTCAAAACTCCTAACCTTGATCTCAAATCCATATTATATTGCTCTACAAGCAATAAGCAATTGAGAGGACAATAATTCCTTGTTCGCAGTGAACTTACCTCTTCATCTTTGTATCATAACTCAATGCTTTTGCACCTCAATCTTCAAGGATATCTTGACTTACGGAGCACACAATATATATGCCTTAAATAACTCTTGGAGATGGATGATGAGGCTTGAAATGGTGAAGAGGAACCAAACCCTATCTTAAAGCAATCTCCACTGAAAACCAATATTGAAACCCTAATTCTTGAAGGTTCTCGACCCCTTGCCAAGTTATGTTGTTAGTGAATGTATGCAATGTTAAATGACCTAATGGAGTTATGTACATGAGAAAAGCGCGGCAATGCAAAATCCAGATAAAAGTAAAAGGGTAGGACAAATTTGGGGTATTATTACAAAGGGAGCTTGACGAAAGATGAAGGGACGAAGAAGTCATCATACGGGTTCTCTCAAAAAAAAGTGAAACAAATGCTATTATTGGGGAAGGGAAGATTAAACCACATAGAAGACATCATCGGTACCCGTAACAGGTTGCTTCCATGACTCCATTTGTCAATGTAGCACCAACCACTATTTCCTATCAGATACCACCTCCTCAAAGAAATCAAGGACAAAGTCAGAAGAGAGATGCCTTTGACTCTATTCAAATGAGGTATGAAGAGTTATTCCCGACTTTGATTCAAAAGAAGTTGGTTCAAACCAGGCCTCCCCCTGCTATACCTTCACCTTTACCCTGGTATTATAAGGCAGATCAGACATGCACTTTTCATCAAGGAGCCTCAAGGCACAATATCGAGAACTGTTATCCTTTGAAATTGAAGTACAAAAGATGGTAATATTTGGCCTCCTATCCTTTAAAGATGTTGGCCCTAACGTGAAAGATAATCCATTTCCTAAACATGTAGGAGCAAATGCTGTAAACATGGTTACTGGTTATCTTGGGGACTTCCAGATTTTTGATATCAACCTGGTTAGCGGAGATTTGGTAAAGATGCATGTTGACCTCTGCGAATTTAGCTACTATACGCACGATCATGCTGGTTGTAGTATTTGCAGTACAAATATCCAGGGATGTGATAAGATAAAAGCTGATATTCAGGAAATGATGGACAAAGGTCTCATTCATATAATCAGGCCTAGGGCAGAGTACGAAGAAAATGTGAATATGTTCTATGGATGTCCCGGTGAATTCCGGATTGTAGACGTGAAATATATGAATGATGATTTGGTGCAGTTACACGCTACATTTTGTCACATGGATGGCCAAGAAGAACACCGTTATGGGTCTTTCCAGATCTGCTGCAGAGATTCTCATGGTTGTTCCATTGTGAAAAGGGGCATTCAGGTGTTGTTAGACAATGGTATTATCAAAGTATCAGGAAATAGAGATGATTACAATGGGATTAACGTGATTGAAGATTGCTCAGCCGAGACTGTGTCAGACGATGAGTATGTTTCTGCAAATGAGTTCTTTTCTTCTGATGAAGAAATGTACTCCAACAATGATTATGTGATGTCTAAGTATTCTGAAGAAGGGGTGAATGCTATTGTGCCGTGTTTTGGTGTTCCTTCCCCTATAGAGATTGAGTCCCATAGCAAGCCAACTGTTGCTCTAGTGGTTATTTGTCTGCCAGGCCCTGTACCATATGAATCGGACAAAGCCGTGCCATATAAATACAATGCGATAATCTTGGAGGATGGTTTGGAAATTCCTATCCAAACTTTGTCTGATGTCTAGAATATTGTTGAAGCCAGCTGAGTGACCCGCAGTGGTCGGGTTTTTTCCCCTGTCATTCGAGGGAATGTTAATGCTGATAAAAGGATTGTTGAAAGTACTGAACCTAAGAAAGCAGTGGGGGAATCTAGTGGTACTGCTTTGGAAAAATATATGGATGACCTTTTGAAGATTATCAAGATGAGTGACTACAAGATTATAGATTAGTTATTACAGACCCCGTCTAAGATATCCCTTCTAGTATTGTTAATGAATTCTTCTGCCCATAGGGAATCTTTGATTAAAGTATTGGATCAGGATTTTATGGAAAATGATATGTATCTGGACCAATTCAGTAGTGTTATAGGGAATATCAAATCTTGTAATAACCTGAGTTTCTGTGATGACAAATTGCCCGATGAAGGAAGGAATCATAACCTGACTCTGCATATCTCCATGAATTGTAAGAATGACTCTCTGTCTAATGTGCTGATTGGCAATGGGTCTGCTTTAAATGTCATACCGAGGAGCACACTCATGAAGCTGAAGTATCAGGGAACTCCCATGCGCCCGAGTGGCATAATTGTGAAAGCTTTTGATGGTTCGAGGAAGTCTGTCATCGGAGAAATAGATTTTCCTATTCACATAGGCACATAGGCCCACACTTATTTCTGATTACTTTCCAAGTTATGGATATAGTTCCCGCTTACAACTGTTTATTGGGACGACCGTGGATCCACGAGGTAGGGGTTGTTACTTCAACTATACACCAGAAGCTGAAGTTTGTTCCTGAAGGAAAGGTGGTCATCGTAAATGGAGAGCAGGCTTTGTTAGTATCTCATTTATCCTCTTTCATTGTTGTGGAAGCTGATGAAGATGCTATTGGAACTCAGTTCCAAGATTTATCTATTGATAATGTAAGGGAAAATGAGAGTTCTATAGCTTCGTTTAAGGATGCTCAATAGGTAGTGCATAATGGCCCTAACAAAGTGTGTGTGGGGGAGGGGGGCATATTGTTTATCCACCTGTGAATAAGAATAAAGCTGGTTTGGGTTTCTCTGTTAAGAATAGTAAAGGTGAGATTATGAAGCCGAAGTCTGCTTTGGGAAAATATCAAGATATCTTTCACAGTAGAGGTTATCTTCATCCAACTATTCCTAAGATCAATGCTATTCTGGAAGTTGAATCAGAGCAAGAGATGCCGAACTACGTGACACATGGAGTCAGAGTCCAAAATTTGATCACTATTCACGTTCCCACTTGCATTCATATTTCAAAGTAATTTGTTTTTGTTAATCTTTTTAAAAATCTTTCACTCTTCCCAAGGTGAAAGTATTGACATTGTATGGGCATATCTGTTGTTTTGATCTTTAAAATCATTAATAAAAGTTGTTTTTGATTCCCAAATTGTGTCTTTATTCTCTGCTTTTTCTTGGAAAATGGTAATCAGAAAAATTCTTTCAAAATAAGTAATAACTGTAAATGAATATGTATAATCACTTGTTATATGTGTCAGTTTCTAATAGTAATCATAAATCATATGTGCAGATTAGTTAAAAAAACCCGTTGAGTACAATGAGCTTGCACCCTCTCCCAACTTTGAATATCCTATGTATGTGGCCGAAGAAGAAGAATATGATGAAATCCTAGAAGTGGTTTCACGACTACTTAAGCACGAGGAAAGTACCATTCAGCCATATATAGAGCCATTGAAGACGATTAATTTGGGTTCAGAGGAAGATCCAAAAGAAGTCAAGATTGGAGCACTGCTTCATCCCGATATGAAGAGCAGGTTGATTGAGTTATTGAAAGAGTATCTGGACATCTTTGCTTGGTCTTACCAAGACATGCCGGGGTTGGATACTGATATTGTGGAACATCATTTTCCGCTTGTTGTACCCCAAAATTTGCCCTCTCATTTCTCAAAGCATTTTCTCACAAGAATTTTCAAAAGCTCAAAATTTGCACAAATACAAAGCAGACAAAAAGGGAAAAACAGATAAAAAATGATTTTTGATAAAATCGAAGAAAAGAACGCTTGCTTCGAATCATTCATCCTTCAACTGAACATTCTGTCTTCTTCGACGCAAACTTGATTCACACGCTTTGACTGCATGAGGCCTCCTGCATGCAAGCCTCAATTCAGGGAGCAATGACCTTCTGCAGGCAAGCTTCGATTGGGAAAGGATTACCTTCTCACAAAGCTTTGATTAGGGTATGGTATCTACTTTCAAAACAACATATGTCGAATCCAACTTTGTACCCTTTCATGCATCCTTTGGTCCACAAGCTTCATTCAAGAAATTGCCTTCTGCATGCAAGCTTTGATTCAGAGAACAATGGCCTCCTGAATGTTTGTCTCACAAAGCATTTTCCATCTGCATGCTAGTTTCGACTGGGCATTATGACCTTCATATTAGTTTCCTTCGATTGAGAAGGAGATGACCTTCTGAAATCTTTCTTCGATTCAGAGGGCAATGGCGTTCTGAAGGTTTTCCATTGACACAAAGTATAAACCTCTCGCATGTTGGTTTCAATTGCACCATTGGCTCCGTACGTGTTTGCTTTGATTCACAAGGCATGAATTTTTCCTCTTTTTATCATGCACAAGGCATTGTCCCCTACATGTCTCCTTCTAATACGCCTACATGCTGGCTTCGAATCAATCTGCAGGCTTGTTTCAAATCCATTTTCATGTAAACCTTCGAATCCTCCTACAAACTTGTATGCACAAGGCATGAGTTTCTCTCATGCTAGCACCCATAAAGCAATGATTCCCTTTTAAATTGCTTTGAATCCACCTTCAGGATTTTTTGGAGTCACCTATATCACTTTCGAACCCACCTTTCAAGATTGTCTTGAATCACTTTCGTATCACCTTCGAATCCATCTGCAGACCCTTCAACACACATAGCGCTGCATTATGATACACAACTTGGTGGCCCATGCGAATGACTTGCCATGGTTGGGAAATAATTGGTTTTGTTTACTTCTGGGTCTGGTCGAAAGGTTGGGCTTAAGTGATCAAAAGCAAGAAGACTCAGTGGCATATTCAGCTGAAGGAGGGCCATTCGAAGAACACACAATTGAGCCATTCGAAGGATACACAACTGGTGGGAACGAATGCTGCTTTGTTAATTCTGGTCGAAGGCTATGAAAAATGAAGGATTCGATTCTAAGAGTCAAGTTGCCCGTAGGTCAGGCTACATAGGCCTCCAACTTATGCCTCACTCTATATTAAATTATTCTTCAAGCCAACTTTCTCTTAATGACATCACTACCTTTTTAGAAAGTTCTTGATCCTTGCGTCTGCCTCTTCTACACACTTGCCCCTATAAACTAGGAGCCACCCATCTCAACCATTTATTTTAACGCTTTTATCTTGGGATTATAAAAAGTTGACACAAGTGGATGTTGGCCTTTCAAAGAAACTATATTTTATTCCTTCACAAAGATGTTCATTCAAAATTTTCTCTATAAATAGAGAGTTCACTTGCACTTCAAAGGGGCTGAAAAAGAGAGAGAGAGAGAGAAAGAGGAAGAAAGTTGAAGAAGATTTTGGCTGTGTGGAAAGAATCATCAAAAACTCTTAAAAACTTTCAAACACTTAACACCCTCCCAAACCCAGAACTTGAAGAAGCACCACACTTGTTTCTTTAAAAATCCAGAAATAAGCAAAAAAAAATCAATTTTTCCTGGTTTTCGAATCTAGCCAAAGAAACACCACGTTTGCTTCTTCCCCTTCGAATCCAAGAGCGCCCAGGGAAACAACTCAAGTCCAAAACCCACATCCCAGTTTCAAGCAAGGTAAGTTCTCTTGACCTTAAACTTTCATTCAAGCATAACATATGAATACTCATTTCTTTTCATTTCAAGCATCATCATTACTTTGTTTTGTTTGTCTTTATTTTCACCTTTTTCGTTTGCTTTCTTTGCTATGTTTTTTTGGTTTTGTTTTCTTTATTTATCAAACATATTTTTTAAGAATTAATCTGGCCATGAAGCAATATTATCATGGCCTCACCCCATGCTACTACTTAGTCACTGTTGTACCCCAAAATTTGCCCTCCCATATTCTTCAAGAAATTGCCAAGTCAAGCTTCAAAATCTCCCCAAGGGTTGCACAGTTCAAGGGCCTCCTAACAGTCAAAATTAGGGTTTTGGTTCTGACAAAGTAAATGAAGTTTACAAGGGTCCAATCAAGTCCCACATGCCTATAAATATGGTCAAGCATCCTCATACCAAGTTTCAAGACTTTCAGCACAAAATTGCACAGTCAAAAACCCTAATTGCACTACAGTCAACTGTAGGGGCAAAATGGTCATTTGACAGTCAAAAGTACAAATTTTTGGTCAACATCTCATTTTGAAGCCACAAACATCATTTGATCAATGCTTGATCATGATTCTCAAAGCTTGGCTCAAAAATCATCAAGATGCAAAAGTTTCCTTATTTGGACAGTTGAAAAAAGTCAACTGTAAATTGACCAGGGCATAACTTTCACATGGATTATCAGAAAAATTCCATCCAAATCTCATTTTTAAGAGAAAGACATTTCCTACAACTCCTTTTCATACTTCAAGTCCAAGAAATGCTCTCACAAAAAGTTATCAATTTCAACATTATAGGTCATTTTCAAAAGTCAACAAATAGGGACTTTAAGTCAAAGGCCATAACTTGAGATTGGTAAATCAAAATTACATGGGACCAAAGACATTGGTTAGAGGACTCATAGACCTTTCCAAAATGTCAAAGAACATGAGCAAAGCTTAAAAATTGAGTAAGTTATGCCTTGTGGAAGTTGGGAAATTTTTGGATATTTTGAAAAGTCAACATTGATTCAAATGATCTAAAATTGCTAATGGGCCTCTTTTTCTTCCACAATTCATTATCCAAGGCATGTGAACGACCATTTGGCCCAAAGGGAAGTTTTTCTTCATTTTTTATTTATTTATTTGGATTTTTTATTATTAATAATTCATTTAATTAATTAAAATACATGAAAAATGTTAAACCTAATGTTTCAAATCTTTTTGTGCATATAATATCTCCAAGATTTCGTGCAAGTCAGATTAGGAAAGAATTGAAGATAATTGGACATGATTTGGTAGCAAACATGCATGAAAAGATTGGAAAATTATGGTTTGCAAATCAAATATTTTTTCACATCAATGCATGGATTTTTGATCAAGTTCTTAACCTAAATCATTCACCTATACATACTAATGCTAACCCTCGTGCCCATTACCAAAAAGCTGCACCATAGACAAGAAACAAAACTTGAGTTTTTTGCTTGAAAATTAAAAACTGAAAACAGGGATAGAGGGCGATTCAAGGCCAAATAACCATCTCATCACCTTCCTGAGACATCAAGCAACGCGTCTGGATAGGTTTCCACATTCCTAACACCAAGAATTGGTGAATAGAACTCAGGCTTTGTCACTCTTTTGCATAAATCGTATCTTGTCATTCATAGCATAATTTTAAATTCTAACGCTTGTTTTGTGTTGCTCTCATGATTCTGAAACTAACCATATGCTTTGATTAAGTTTTTGTGCGTTATTGAAGGATTCACCATGAAAGGACATTAGGGTTCTTAAATGTTCAAAATAGGGGTTTCTTGATACTGTAAAATTAGAGGACCTCAATGCCATGACCATGTTCAGCGCGCTTGGACGAAAAAGATAGGACCCTCGCGCCTAATTTATGAGGCCACAAGGCCTATTCGCTATTTTCTGGAATGGCATATTTTGGAACGGTCCAAAAACCGTTGCTTATGGTTTTGTGTTTCAGGAAAAATAAACGAAGAAGAAGAAGATGATGCGTGGAAGAATACCATTGGATGATTCAAATAATTAGCGCGTTTTTTTATTTTGTCCACTAATCCATTGTGTTTTATTATATTATTTAGTTTCCACCAGATTAAAGAATAAACGCGCTAGCTTGAGTGGTAGGGAAGACGCTTGGTAAACCACAAGACCTGGGTTCGAGCCCCAGGTCCCCCAGCCCTTTCATGTTATTTTTCAATTAATATTTCTATGCAGTTTCAGTATTGAAGACCACCGTACGTTCATCAAATCAAGCCATCCACGTGCCCAATGGAATGATCAGAAGGCTATGAGCTGAAGGATATGGTAGACCTCAGTCAACAGACACCCATGCCAGCGCAAAAGTCAAACAGGCCAAGGTCTAAATGGGCCCAAATTGCTAAACAAAAACCTCCTATTTGGGGACAGACCCCCCTAGGTTTGAATTTTTATTTCTTTTCTTCATTTTACTTATTTCAATTATTATTTTTTTAATTAGTTTCTTTAATTTAATTATTTTTATAGAAAACATAAAAAATAATAAAAAATCAGAAAAAGACAAAAAATAATATTTTCATTTAATATTTTAATATTTTGTAAATAAAACCTTTGTTAATTAATTAGTTTTAATCTAGGGTTAAATTTTAATATTTTTCTTAATCAATTTAAAACTTGGTAGAATTAGGGTTTGTAATAATTTTTATCCTTTTTTTCTTTTCTTTCATAATAATTAATTATTAAAATATTATTTATTTTTATAAATCAAAATTCCATGTAATTAATTAGGTTAATTTAGGTTTAAACTTTAATATTTTTAATAAACTAAAAAAAAACAATTAGAATTAGGGTTAGCATTTTAATTTCAATTAATTTCATTTAAAGTCATAAAATACAAAAATACCAAAAATAACTTCCTTTCATTTTAATTTTAATTAATTTAATCATTTAATTTAATTTTGCAAAAAAGGGTCCAACGCCCTCGTTTTTAATTCTTATTTAATTCGCGTATTTATTTCTTTTTCGTATAATTTTTATGTACCTCTCCCAAGGCCGTGTAAATTTAATTTCTCGCACTTTTACCTTATTTATTTATTTTCTGTCAAATCGGGTCCTGGAAATTTTGGCGATGTGGACCCGCGCCTTTTGTAATAGTTTAGAACTTTACCTTTCTCGCACTTTTTAACTGTTAAACAAATGCATGCAAGAATGAATGGACGAAAATAAAAAAACAAACGCATAGATCACTTTGACATGAACAAGATAAATGCAAATGAACATGACACACAAAATCACACACCACCCCTAGGGTACGCCTCACTGTTGCCTTGCCTCGAAAGGTGATCGTCGAGTAGAGGATGTCTTAGTAAGTCCTCATGATCCGGGAACCTAGCATGAGGGTAGCTTCTAAGGTATCTTCCCATTGCTCTGGTGATCACCATGTCCCGAACCTTCGAATTGACCCGAACACCTCCAACGGTGGTGCTACCTACCTCTCAATGGTGGGATGGCACTACTTTAAAGGACATTTACACAGACGAATTCCTTAGGGTAGGTAGGTTCTCGTAGATACTTGCTCTAATTTCAAAAACAAATTAAAAAAATACTTTTCACACCAACACATTTTCAAAAAGCTTTCGAAAGCAATTTTTCAAACACTCTTGAGGACAGATACAAGAGTCGAACTGAAATTTTCAAAGAAACTTTTTAAAAACCCACAGTTGAAAAGCAAACAAACCATTTTGAAAACACAAATGAGCAAGTATCTAAAAGCCCATGGATAACCATGGATAGAAAGGGTGCTAACACCTTCCCTTTCTATAATCTACCTCCCGAACCGAGAGCAATCTCTTTAAGGAATTTTTCTGTGCTTTTGTCCTTTCCATTTGGAGAAAATAAAAGACGGTGGCGACTCTTGCTTCCGCGACATTTCGCGAACCAGCGTTAAACAGTCAGTTCCAGATCCACCGATCACAGAACTGGCGACTCTGCTGGGGAATTAAACTTAAAGTGAGGTGTACCTTAGGGATAGTTCATAACTGTGTTTTCAATTGTTTTCTTTGCTTGCTTTAAATTGTGGGACTGTCTTGGGAGTTCTATAGATCCTAACCCGGATTTGGGGATACCTTCTTAGAAAGTAGCAACAAGGCTGTGAGGGAACTGTGCGGGGTATACCGACATGGTTGAAACAGTCTGCTACGTTGATGTGGCACTTTGGTGTGTACCGGTAACCCTTGAGTTCAGTCAAGGAGAGTACGGGGCCTCCGCGTGGTGTCGTGAAGCATCAACAGACCTTAGGAACCTTAATTGAACTATCTTGGCCTCTTTAGGGTAGTGAGATAACTAAATTTGGTGCAGTCCGAGGTTGGTTGATACTCGATACTACACTCAATTGAGGGTTGCTTTCCTGGAATATTTTGGTCGCCAGTTCAGTGGCTAAATCGAAACGATGAACAATGAAAGCAATCCAGTGATATTGGGACCCTTAGAACCCGGTTACTTCTAATAGGACAGGTTGAACCCACCAACTTCAAGAGGGTAATACCCAGACGCCATGCTGGCCTTAAACCCTAAGGGCTTGTCTTGTGTGCCTTGTGTGCCTTACATGTTTGTCTTTGTAAATATCTGTGGTGTGTTTAATCATAGCATCATGACATCATCCAGCATCATATGCATTGACTAACCATTTCAGGGGTTCGAATTTTCATCTTTGTTCTTGTTTTGTAGGACATGGAAACTGTTCGCAGAAAGACAATTCAAATCAGCCTTGTAAGGGTCCCTCCTCAGCTTAAGGAGCTTATATCCAGGATTCCCGAGAACTCTTCATTCAGTGAAAGACATGGAAGTCTCATCAGCTTGGTCAATACCAACATTGAGGAAGATATGATCAAGGTCCTGTTCCAATTCTTTGACCCTCTGCATCACTGTTTCACCTTCTTGGACTATCAGCTGGTACCTACATTGGAGGAGTTCTCCCGGCTCCTGAAGATCCCTATCCTTGATCAACTGCCCTACAACGGTACGGAAAAGGAACCCAAGCTTGAAGAGATTGCTAAAGCCTTGCACCTACAGTCACCTGACCTCAAAGGACAATGGGAAATTAGAAGTGGTATCAAAGGGTTCTTAGCCAGGTTTCTGTTTGAAAAGGCCCATGAATGTTGGAACTCCCTTGACCTACAAGCTTTTGAAGAAGTTGTGGCCCTCCTTGTCTATGGTTTGGTGTTGTTCCCTAACCCAGATCAGCTTATAGATATCAGTGCTGTCCGCATCTTTATGTCCAGGAATCCTATACCTACGTTGCTGGGGGACATCCTTCACTCATGTTACACTCGAACCATGAGAAAAAGAGGTGTCCTTATGTGTTGCACTCCTCTCCTGGGAAGGTGGTTTATTTTGCACCTTCCACAATCAGTTTTGAAGAACGAGCGGGGTTTGAGATGGTCACAACGATTGATGACTCTTACACATGCAGATATACATTGGTGCCCTAGGTCCAGAGAGGATGTCACTATCATCGATCGTTGCGGAGAGTACCCTAATGTTCCTTTACTTGGAATCAGAGGAGGTATTACCTACAACCCATGCCTGGCTTGGAGACAGTTTGGTTATGCTCGGAGGGATGGTCCTCATGACATGTTAATTCCTGACATAGTTTTTGACTTCGACAACGATACTCAAGGACTTCGCCAGAGATTTATCAGAGCCTGGAGGATGCCAAGTAGGATAGACAGTAAGACACTGGGGCACAGGAATTCCATCCCGTTGGAACCTTATCTCAAGTGGGTACGAGCCCGCTCCCAGAAGTTAGTGATGCCTTATCCCCATATGCTCCCTGTGATCAAAGAGCCAGTCTTGGAAGGAGAAGTGTCCTACACTATTCAGCACCCTGATATGCCCACATCCTGGGAAGAGATGCAGAAGAGCTGGATCCAGCTTAAGGAAGAACGAAATTCTCTTGAGACCAGTCTACATGCCAGTGAAAAGAAGGTCTTGGAGCTCACCCGCCTGTTGCATGAGGAGAGGAATCTCAACACTTACATAGCTCCAAAGAGGATGCGTAGTTTATTTTGGGATTGATTTGCTTTTGTATTATTTTGCCCATGAGGCTTTGATGTACTGAACAATTATTTCCTTAATGATAACGTGTGTTCCTTTTTGTCTACAACAAATTTGAACTTTCGAACCCTTGAATGCATTGCATAAACACATATCATTCATCATGTGCATAACAGGTTTTCCTCTTTTCAGGTTGCTTACAGTTCTTCGCTGTTTATTTCAGCATCATGAATCTTGACTTGTCATCAACTGAGATGTCCATCAAAGCTCTTCAGGCGCAGAATGCGCAATTTCAGGAATTAATCATGGGTTTGGCTCAGGGCCAAGAAGAGCTGAAGGCTCTGCTCCTAAAGAAGGAAAAGAAGAAGAAGAGGAGGACTGTTCTGTTCAACTCGGGCCGAAGGTTTGGCAATACTCTGCAGAATGAAGAGGCTGGTTCTTCTATTGTCAAGAGTACTCCTCAAGCGGAAAAAGGTCCTAGTCCGGTAGTCTCTGACAACGAGACTGATTTTGATGAAGAGCAGTATCCTCCTGCAGAAGACAGATACAAGCAGTTGGAAGATAGGCTGAACGCTATGGAGATACAACAGGTACCTGGGCTGGATTTCGGAGATTTGGGTTTGTCTACTGGTGTGATCATTCCTCGTAAGTTCAAAGCACCATCTTTCACTAAGTACGACGGGGCGTCTTGTCCCAAGCTACATCTCAGGTCCTATGTTCGGAAGATTCAACCGTACTCAGTGGATAAGAATTTGTGGATCCACTTCTTCCAGGAGAGTCTTTCAGGGACTCATCTCGAATGGTTCTATCAGCTGGATGGGACCAAGGTTCGTAACTGGGAGGAGTTGGCTACTGCTTTCTATAAGCAGTATCAATATAATGCCGACCTTGCCCTTACACGTACCCAACTTCAGGGTATGTCGTTAGGTTCAAGTGAAGGTTTTAAAGAGTACGCTCAGAAGTGGAGGGATCTGGCTGGCAGGGTGCAGCCTCCGTTGACTGATCGGGAGTTGGTAGACATGTTCTTGGGGACCCTATCTGGGCCATTTTTCAACCATCTTATCGGGAATTCGTCTGCAGGGTTCACTGATCTGATTCTGACTGGAGAGAGAATTGAGGCTGGGTTGAAGTCTGGAAAGATTCCGAAGGGGGCATCGTCTAGTTCTGAGAAGAAACCCTTCAAAAAGGAGGCTAGTGCTGTATATGGCTCCCGGAGACCAGAGAAATCTGAGCGCCGCCAATCTGTCAGTGCGGTGATGATCGCCAAGCCTGCTGCCGCTCCTCGGCCAACCAATCCTCAAAGGGCTGAAAGACCCCGGAGAGAGTTCACCCGGTTAAGTATGACTTTATCGCAGATCCTGCCACAGTTGCTATCCACCAACCTAGTGACTGTCAGAGAGGCCCCCAAAGGTGTAAACACTGCCTCTCCCAAATACAACCCAAATGCTCGTTGTGCTTATCATTCTGATAGCCCGGGGCATTCCACTGATGACTGTTGGGCCTTAAGGAACAAGCTGCAGGACCTTATTGATGCGAAAGAAGTACAGTTTGAGGCATCTGAGAAGCCTAATGTGGTGACAGCTCCCCTGCCTGCTCATGGAGTAAATGCTATTGGGGACGAGGATGAAGTGGATGAAGCTGAGTTTGATAGCTGGATTTACCCGGCAACCGACAGTGGACCTAACAATCGGAGTGCCAAAGACAATCTACCTGTTTCTCTTGTTACTAAGTAATGAATTCCTATGTTTTGGTATCTGTAATAAACAATAAATTGAACTATATGGCCTGGTGTCTTACCCGAGGCACCGTGATTTTATTTGTGAGGGCATATAAATTGTCATTTCATATATCATAAATGAAAATCCTGGACGTTTTCTCGCATTACAAATCTTATGCTCCTTTTCTGTCTTTCCTTCCTTTATTTAAATTTCAAAACAACTGTATTTACACACACTCACTCATACAGGTTTCAATCCACTCTGGATCTCACTGGTAACGACTCTGCTACTGCCAATTATGACTTCGAAAATCCGATCAACTTAGCCGAAGACGAAGGTGAAGAGGATTGCGAAGTGCCTGGCGAGCTTGCAAGACTGTTACTTCAGGAATAGAGGGCAATTCAACCACATGAAGAGCCAGTGGAAACAATAAACTTGGGTACTGAAGAAGACAGGAAAGAGGTAAAGATTGGTGCTAACCTAGAGCTCAGCGTGAAGCAACGGTTGACTAAGATGCTACATGATTATGTGGAGATATTTGCCTGGTCCTACGAAGACATGCCCGGGTTGGATACCGACATCGTGGTCCATCACTTGCCAACTAAGGAAGACTGCCCTCCGGTTAAGCAAAAGGTCCGCCGTATGCGTCCAGAGATGTCTGAGAAGATCAAAGCCGAGGTTATGAAACAGTTTGATGCTGGGTTCCTTGCAGTGACTTCTTACCCTCAGTGGGTTGCCAATGTGGTGCCAGTACCGAAGAAGGACGGTAAGGTCAGAATGTGTGTTGACTACAGGGATCTGAACAGGGCCAGCCCCAAGGATGACTTCCCCCTACCTCACATTGATGTCCTTGTGGATAATACAGCTCAGCATAAGGTGTTCTCTTTCATGGATGGCTTTTCAGGTTACAATCAGATCAAGATGGCACCCGAAGACATGGAAAAGACTACATTTGTTACTCAGTGGGGCACCTTCTGCTGCAAGGTCATGCCTTTTGGATTAAAGAACGCTGGGGAAACCTACCAACGTGCCATGGTTGCTCTATTTCATGACATGATCCATCATGAGATAGAAGTGTATGTCGACGACATGATCGCAAGGTCCCAGGCTGAGGAAGAACACCTAGATCATCTGCAGAAATTGTTTGACCGTCTGAAACTGTACAAGCTGAGATTGAACCCGAACAAGTGCACCTTCGGGGTAAGATCTGGGAAGTTGTTAGGCTTCGTGGTAAGTGATAAGGGTATTCAAGTGGACCCTGCCAAGGTTAAAGCTATTCAAGAGATGCCAGTTCCTAAGACAGAGAAGGAAGTCAGAGGCTTTTTAGGACGCCTGAATTATATTGCTCGCTTCATCTCACACCTAACAGCTACCTGTGAGCCAATCTTCAAGCTGCTGAAGAAAGATCAGGTAGTACGCTGGAATGATGAATGTCAGGCTGATTTTGATAGAATCAAAGAGTATCTCCAAGAACCCCCCATCCTTATGCCACCGGTTGAAGGGAGACCTCTGATACTATATCTAACAGTGCATGAAAACTCAATGGGGTGTGTGCTGGGGCAGCATGACGAGTCTGGCCGAAAAGAGCACGCCATTTATTACCTTAGCAAAAAGTTTACCAACTGTGAGACCCGATACTCACTGCTTGAGAAAACTTGCTGCGCTTTGGTATGGTCTGCTCGCCGGCTGAGACAATATATGCTGACTCACACTACCTTGTTGATCTCAAAAATGGATCCTATAAAGTACATATTTGAAAAGCCTGCTCTGTCTGGGAGAATAGCAAGATGGAAAATGATCTTGACGGAATACGACATTCAGTACACGACCCAGAAAGCCATCAAGGGAAGTGTATTGGCAGACCACTTGGCACATCAGGCAGTAGACGACTATCAGTCAATGAACTTCGAGTTTCCAGACGAAAGCATCATGATTATGACTGATTGTGAGGTACCTGGACCGGATGAAGGACCTGAGGAAGGATCCCGATGGTCTATGCACTTTGACGGAGCCTCCAATGCTTTGGGTAACGGTATCGACGCTGTAATCATATCACCTCAAGGCACTCATACTCCGCTCACCGCCCGACTATGCTTCAACTGTACCAACAACATGGCAGAGTATGAGGCGTGCATCATGGGTCTTCAAGCTGCGATTGACCTAAGGATCAAGTTTCTGAGTGTCTTCGGAGATTCCGCTCTCGTGATCAATCAGATCAAAGGAGATTGGGATACGAAACATCCGAATCTTATTCCTTACAGAGAATGTGTGTTGACCTTGATCCCCCACTTCACGAAGATAACCTTTGAACACTTTCCAAGAGAAGAGAATCAGTTGGCGGACGCGTTAGCTACAATGTCTTCTATGTTCAAGGTCAAATGGGATAATGAGGCTCCCCGGATCATCATCTGGAAACTGGACGAACCGGCATACTGTTGTGATCTCGAGACTGAATTGGTGACTGAGAAGCCTTGGTACCATGAGGTGAAGAGATATTTGGAAGCTCAGGAATACCCTGAAGGTGCCTCTGTCAATGATAAGAAATTCCTGAGAAGGTTCGCAGCAAAGTTCTTCCTTAGCAACGACATCTTGTACAAGCGAAACCATGATTCAACCTTATTGCGTTGTGTGGATAAGACTGAAGCAGACATGATCATGGAAGAGCTACATGAAGGGACCTTTGGTACACATTCCAGTGGACATACTATGGCGAAGAAGATCCTTCGGGCAGGGTATTACTGGTCCACAATGGAAGCTGACTGTTACCAACATGCCATAAGTGCCATATTTATGCAGACAAGGTGCATGTTCCTCCAGTTCCTCTGAATGTTCTGACTGCGCCTTGGCCGTTTGCAATGTGGGGCATAGACATGATCGGTGAGATTAAACCTACGGCATCTAATGGGCATCGCTTCATCCTAGTGGCGATTGATTATTTTACAAAGTGGGTTGAAGCATCTTCCTACGCTACGGTAACCAAGACTGTTATGGCACGGTTCATTCGGCATAATCTGATCTGTCGGTACGGCGTCCCAGAGAGGATCATTACAGATAACGGTACCAATCTGAATAATAAGATGATCACTGAGCTCTGCGAGCAATTCAAAATACAGCACCACAATTCTTCTCCTTACAGATCGAAGATGAATGGGGCTGTAGAAGCAGCAAATAAAAACATCAAGAAAATCGTGCAGAAGATGACAGTGACTTATAAAGATTGGCACGAGATGTTACCGTTTGCTCTACATGGGTACCGTACCTCAGCTAGGACGTCAACCGGGGCAACTACTTTCTCTTTGGTTTATGGTATGGAGGCAGTCTTACCGATCGAAGTGTAAATACCCTCTCTCCGGATAATGAAGGATGCAAATCTGAACGAAGATGATTGGATCCAGACACGACTTGATCAGTTAAATCTTATTGATGAAAAGAGACTTGCTGCTATCTGTCATGGTCAAACGTATCAGAAACGGATGATCAGGGCATTTAACAAAAAGGTCAGACCACAGGAATATCAAGTTGGGGATCTGGTAATCAAGCGAATCATCCTTCCTCAGAGTGATCCAAGGGGAAAATGGACCCCTACATACGAAGGGCCATTTGTGGTTAAACATGTGTTCTCAGGAGGAGCCATGATTCTAACTAACATGGATGGTGACGACCTTCCTCACCCCGCCAATGCAGACATAGTAAAAAGATACTACGCATGAAAAAGACCCGCTAGGCTGACATGCCTAGACAAAAATTAGGGCTTCCCGGCGAACCAAAAGGGTTCGGGCAAAATGAAGGGATGAAATAAAAAAAATCTGTACACCCGGCAAGTTGAAAACCTGAAAAGGCGGCTTGGGCAAAAATGGATATCCCGGTGGACTGAAAAC
This sequence comes from Vicia faba, assembly GCA_948472305.1. Classification (NCBI taxonomy): domain Eukaryota; kingdom Viridiplantae; phylum Streptophyta; class Magnoliopsida; order Fabales; family Fabaceae; genus Vicia; species Vicia faba. The sequence goes on from OX451740.1 coordinate 674,381,608, forward strand.
CCGAAAGGGCGGTCCAGGCAAAAGTTAGGGATAAAAGCGTAATACTATGTCTCATTGGATCACTTTGCATCCAGAATCCGGTATCTACATCAAGTTCAGACGGCATCGATCAGTAAGCTTCATCTTCAACCAAGGTCATCAAGTGATGAGACGCTCGGAGTTATAAAGGCAATAGCAGAGTTGAAACCCAGTGGGATCATTCATTTCACACAGTTGTTTTATTTTCTTTTGTACAAAATTTGTATAAACTCTTTTGTTCGGCGGCGTCCTCTTACTAGGACGTCAGCCTCTTGTACGTAAAGCGCCTATTTACAGGCAATTCAATAATCAATAAAATCACTTTTCAGTTAAAATTGCCAATTGTTTTTCCTTTTCTGCTTTGTTTTGCGAAGAACGTCCAAGGTTCAAATTTGTGATATATGCATTGACGATAATTTGCTAACTCATAAATATTTGCATACGAAACAAAGGATTAATTACAGGTAACATTAGAAACAGGGGCAATAATGAGTGGTTTAAACGATCTAATTGTTCTGTCCACCAAGGTACTAAGGTAGGTTCAACTAAAGAATACAATCAGATATCTTAATTCCCTAGAGAGTGAGCCAGCAAGCAGTACACTCTCTCCCAAGCAAAGTTATCAAATCTTAAGGAAGTTGGGTATCCTCCAACAGATATCAACATTCCCCAGCAGCATATGTATCCTTAACAAGCATCCCCGACAGTCTTGGTCTAAAGATTGTTCCCCGGCGGTATATCAAATATTCAAAGGAGTCACTTCCCCGATACAGCTCAAAACTTCCCCAAGAGAGTCCAATCCAGTTCCCCAGGAAAATTGGAATCCATCCCCCCAAGCAGTAAGCTTATCCCCAGTAGATTCTGGAAGCTTATCCTCGCAGAACACGAACGCGTCTCCCGGCTTTATTCAAAGAGTTATTTCCTTACCAGGATATAACTGGGTTATCCTCAGCCAAAAGCCACGGAAAGATCGTTCTCGGCGAAGTCTTCTTATCCCCAGCGAAGTCTATTAACACTTCCAGCACAACAAGGGTATCCCCAGCAAGTTATTATCGACGACTCAGCAAAGTATCTCTCTCCCCACAGAGTATTGCTTCCCAGCAAGATCGTTAGAGTACTTTCCTCCCCGGAGAGTTATTCCATTCGCCAAGTTTATTCCCCAACGGAGTCATCTTCTCCTACCGGTATTCTTGCAATTATCATCCCCAGCGGAAGCAAAATCTATTCTCCAACATCAGCCCAGGAGTGACTTCCCGGCACCCGTCAAGGATTTACTTTCCTAGACGAAAAATACATTCATAAACATCGCACTTCCATACATCATTATAGCATGCATAGACGCATCATATCTTACAAATCTCATTTATGTTGAGAACATCATTGCTTGGTCCATATCATGCATTGCATATGACTGACCTTTACCTTTCAGGAAAGATTCAGTTAAATTCTCAATCATATTTCAAGACCTAGACCGGTTCAGTTAAATCGACTCCAAAGATTTCTTATCCAGTCAAAGGCCTTCTCTGGTCCAGTTAAATCGACCCCAAACAGATTTTTCTGATAAAGACCCAGTTGAAGACATTCCAAGACCTAGACCGGTTCAGTTAATCGACCCTAAGATTCTCTGTTTCTTATCCAGTCCAAGGCCTTCTCTAGTCCAGTTAAATCGACCCCAAACAGATTTTTCTGATGAAGACTCAGTAGAAGTTATCCAAGGTTTTCCCAATAATTGCTATTGAGGTTGTAATCGCCTATGGTTCTCTCCCCGATACTGCGGAGATGATAATTCCATCCAAGGTTTTCCCAATAATTGCTATTGAGGTTGTAATCGCCTATGGTTCTCTCCCCGATACTGCGGAGATGATAATTCCATCCAAGGTTTTCCCAATAATTGCTATTGAGGTTGTAATCGCCTATGGTTCTCTCCCCGATACTGCGGAGATGATAATTCCATCCAAGGTTTTCCCAATAATTGCTATTGAGGTTGTAATCGCCTATGGTTCTCTCCCCGATACTGCGGAGATGATAATTCCATCCAAGGTTTTCCCAATAATTGCTATTGAGGTTGTAATCGCCTATGGTTCTCTCCCCGATACTGCGGAGATGATAATTCCATCCAAGGTTTTCCCAATAATTGCTATTGAGGTTGTAATCGCCTATGGTTCTCTCCCCGATACTGCGGAGATGATAATTCCATCCAAGGTTTTCCCAATAATTGCTATTGAGGTTGTAGTCGCCCATGGTTCTCTCCCCGATCCTGCGGAGGTAGTAATCCCAAGATTTTCTCAATGATTGCTGTTGAAGTTAAAGTCTGATGGGGTTGTGACGTATAGCCTAAATATAGTACTGCAAGTGCACAGCCTATCGAAGTAATATATAAGATTATCGAACCACAGAGACCAATTGTCAATCTATCAACTCTATTGCTAAGGTGCTTATCTAAGGTGAACAAGAATATTGATGTGAGTGCAGTGCAACAAAGTAAATGAGCGAGGTAAATAACAGTTTAAAAGACAGGTTGGAATGTAAATCATGTAATCAGATATTGGTCTGGTCATGCGTAGATGAAACTACTTATGGGGCAGTATTTTCTATTGATAGCAAAGAATAAATTTAACGGGAACTTGTAGCTTTTGACTACTAAGAACCGAATTTACTCTTTAAATTAAATTCCTTTATTGTCACATATAAAGGGTGCCTTCCGCGTTAAAGAGGTAAACCTATTTTTAAGAAATTGATAGTTTTGACTTAACAGAAAAGTAATTTTACTTGGAAAGATTAACTTAAAGAGACTTTTGGCTTTTGACCAAGAGTCAGATTTCAAACCTACAAACGCGTCCGAAAATAGTTTCAAAATCGTTTTCTAAAAAGGTCAATGATTCCTATTTAACCAATCAACGGCTTTCGCTCTTTTTGTTTGGTTAAATAATAATCAAGTCGTATCATTAGTTTGGGCGGCTTTCGATCTTACCCAATAAACATTTAAACATAATTGACTTAAGTTAAAAGCAAAACATCCCCAGAGTATTTTCACTAGCATGATAATTGGAACACGACCATGATGACAATCATTACATCCAAACCTTTATAGTTTAGCCAGACATAATAAGTGCGAGTCTATAAAACGTGTAGACTATGGTAAGAGCATTTAGAGTCTATAAAACGTGTAGACTATGGTAAGAGCATTTAGAGTCTATAAAACGTGTAGACTATGGTAAGAGCATTTAGAGTCTATAAAACGTGTAGACTATGGTAAGAGCATTTAGAGTCTATAAAACGTGTAGACTATGGTAAGAGCATTTAGAGTCTATAAAACGTGTAGACTATGGTAAGAGCAATTATAAGTAAAGAAATGCAATAAATTAGAACCTTGCTCCAGTCGGAGACTTGAATCTGATACAAATCTGCGGAATGGTAAGGCTGGTATGATGAACTTCAACCAAAGTGCTCCAAGACTCGATTACAACTCAATCTACACCGCAATAACTCTCCGATGTGAAGAGATTATTACTTTACAGAAACTGATAGTATATGGCTTAAGATTGTACTAAGCTTGGATGAAACTAAAAAATGAAAATCGAAAACTATTTATAGAGGATCCTTGAGATGCGTAAAGACCAGCATGCCCCTCAACTTCTTCTGAGCGGGAAGCTTTTTGTGAAGGCCGCGGGCACGGTGGCAGTGGCCGCGGGCGCGGTGGCTGGAACTGCCACATCATGGGAACGTGGCAGTTGGTCTCTGGGTGAAAGTGGGCCACGTCATCGCGTTCCCTGTAGCCGGCGCGGCGCTGAACGCCATAAGTGCATAATATCTTGAAAAACCCTAATTTCTTGGCGTTTTGGCTCGTTTCTTCACAGAAGGCTCTGAAATGACAAGAATCCTGAAAACAAAGTAAAAAGGAACATAATACGAGAAAATGATAATAAAAACTAAGGAAAACATGTGATATTTGAGTCAGAAACATAGTGCGATTTAGTGCGATCAAATCCTCCCACGCTTAGACCTTTGCTTGTCCTCAAGCAACAACTCTTAGAAGTAGATGAAAGAAAATTATGGTGTATACAGGGTTTGGGCAAAGAGGGCTTCTAAGTTCGAGTAAGGGTGTGTTGTCAGGCACTAACTATCTGAACCAAGGGTATCGTAATTACACTACTTGCAGAAATGCGGACATAAACCTCATAAGTATACAGATCGATCGTAATATCCTTACTATGCTAAGACTTCTTTTTGTACGAGGTCCTTTTTCATTCAGGCGCAATCACATTAAGCCCGTTATCCGTACATACTCATGGTGTAGTGACCGGTTAGTAACTCTGATCTCAAGTGATGGGATTCTGGTACAAGAGTTGGTTTAACCCCTTTTTATTTTACCCATTTGCAGTTGCGGGGGATCGGACCGTAGTCCGCCCTACCAAGTCCAGCACCAGATACCTCTGGACCAACTACAACGGATGTGCCTTATATATATTTTTTTCTTTGTTTTTATTAGTGCTTACAACTTTCTTGAGTTGAGTAATCTTTGTGAGGATCACCCAACTCGTAGTCGTATTCATACTTTATTTTATAAACTTTTAAGGCAAAATAGAGATTATCCACTTATATTCATTGATCCTACACTTAGAGCATGCTTAGGCCGGAGCTGACTGCTAAGATAAACTACTTGAAGACCTATTTGTACAGTTTTATTCAAAATCATAGCATATTGGGAAGAAAGGATCTAATCTAAATGTTCAAAAAGGCTTACGGTGTTAAAACGATAACGAATTTTTTAAAAAGTGAGTGCCCAAGAAATAGACCCTATCTAGGACCTGTCTCATAGCCCAAATCCTTAAAAACAACCACAATTCTTTGAAAAAGATTTTGTAAAAAATTTGTAAGGCTAAAAGGTGGGGGAAATGAAAGGGTACACTACGCAGAAAGACTCGCCTATCACATGCATTTTATTAACTACGAATATAACATACCTAAAAGGAAAAATGCGTAAGGGAAATAAAAGCAGGAAAAACGGGAAATAAAAGCGATAAATGCTCCTCCCACACTTAAATCGGACATTGTCCTCAATGTTCCAAAATAAGGTAGGAGGAGGTACCTGAAAACTCTAGTGGGGGCCACTAGGACCTTCACCATCCTGGTTGGTACGACCGGAACGGCGGCTACGGCTGCGACGGCGGCTCTCTCGGTCCAAAACTAGCTGCTCCATTCTCTCTGTCAAGGCGGCATTTGCCTCTTGTAGCTCTTGGGTCCTACCAATGAGGGTGTCTTGGGTTGCCTCCATCAATTGGAAGTGACGAGCGTATGTGGTCTGGTTAAGGTGTTGTTCTCTCTGGAAAGCCAGCTGACTTTCCATAATAGTGCGCAGAGAGCTAGCATTTTGCTGTTGGGATGCTTGCATGAAGGCCATGTTATTGGTCGCCTGTTGCTGTAAAGTAGCAAGGAGGGTGTCCCTCTGGGCCTCTCGGGCCATATGCTCACGCCACATGTCCTCAGTGACATGGAAACTAGGAGCTGTACCTGCATGTGGGTTAGACGTAGATGGTGTCGTGTGTGGTGGTGAAAAGTGGGGTGGTTCTTCCGTACGGAAATCGTACTCATCATCAGTGTTGTTACCCTCATTTAAAGGTAGATTTGGGGGCAACGGACCAATAAAAGCAGGAGCGTTGAGATCGTAGGTCCAGTTACGCTCAAATTTGATATCAGTACGACGGGTGCAAGGAATAACAACACTGGGTACAGCGGCACCTCCAACCATGAGAAAGTAACCACCTTCCCTCCTCGTCTTGCATAAACGCATATCCCTTAAAAATTTAAGATTTTCAATACGAGGAGGAAGTGGCTCAAGGGTGGCAAGTTCTGTATCCAATCCTATGGCACGGGAAATAGTAGTAATCAGTCCACCAAAGGAAATCGGCCCACCTTTTCTTAAAACATGGTGCATGTGGGCAATCATAAATGGGACTGGATTAACTTTGGTGTCTGTGAGGCAGCTCTGCATGATAATTAATTCTTTAGCATTCACCTTGTTTGGGTTTTCCCGAGCAAAGATGGTGGATGCTAAAAGAAATCTAAAAACACGAAGGGCATGATTGTGGATATGAGAAGCAAGTAGGCCATCAAAAGATGTTGCATTTTGTTTAGTAATCCTGGCCCAAAATGCTTCAAATGCCCAATCCGTGTCTAAAGGTGCTTCACAAATGGCACCATCCCCATAAGGCCATCCTAACATGGCAGCTAGACCGTCAGTGGAGTAGTCATATTCAACATTAAACATTCTAAATTTTACTCCACCTACGGTGCTAGCAGTGTTAGGAGAGACGTTATAAATTAAAGAACTCAAAAATTCGAACGTCAGCCTAGGGTAGGTTGGTGCTTGAGTAGCAAAAATATCATGCATGCCTAGTTTGTCGAGAAGGAAAAATACACTATGGTATATACCTAATGAATATAGACAGTTTTCATCGATATACCTGGTAGAGTGTATTGGTGTTGTCAGCAATTTCTCCAGCCGCTTGTGTTGTCTTTCTCCGGGTTGGCCATCTCGCAAAATGTAGCCGTGATACTCCATAGGATTTTCTTGTGGATGAATATAAAGAGAAAGAATGGGATGTAGAAGTAGTGAAGGTGTGAGGAAGAAAATGAAATAGTGGGGGTATTTATAGGTAGTGAAAAAAATGGTGGTCGATGAATATTTATGATGGGAATAAATGTAGTGGGGTAGGTATGGATAATAAAGGAAGTTATGGGGGGTTAAGAATGGAAGAAAATGGGATTGGAAGTGGAAAAAAAAAAGAGGCAAAATGGGGGGAAAACCGAGTTGGGCCGGTCAGGGCGAGCCAAGTTGGGCCGGTCTTGCTTCCTTTCCATTGGGCTTTTCCTTCCTTGCCATTAGCTTCAATTTTTGGAGGTGTACCTAGTTTTCTTACGAACGTGCATATATGTATGTGAATACATATATACATGTATATTTATTTATTTTTATATCAAAATTTTCATTATGGTGACCAGAAAAACAAAAACATTAGTAAATAAAAGATATATATAGAGAAAACACATATGCATATATATATATATATATATATATATATATATATATATATATATATATATATATATATATATATATATATATATATATATATATATATATATATATATATAGGTACGGACATCGGGTCACCAAAATAATGCAGGAAACAGATAATGCAAATAAAAATGAGTCTGAAAAGGAAATCAACATAATACTAATAATACTAGAACTAGAGATCTTGTGAATAACACAGATCTATCGCCAACTGGGAGGATGCTCTGCAGGAGTGTCTGGGCCACACAACTCAGTCAGCTGGCGTCGAATCTCTGCCACCTCGTGAGCTAATTCATCTAACTCACCAGCAAAGGTAACATCATTCAGTTCCAACTGTAAATGAAGGTCAGCCACCTCATTGCGGAGAGTGGCTATCTCAGTGTGCATAGCAGTCAACAGAGTGCGAATATCAGGTTCCTGCAAGCTGAGGTTATTAGTAAGAACAGTAGTGCGTGTAACCTCGGGTCGGGATGTGTGATCTGGAGTAGAGTCCTCGGGAGCAGGAGTGTATTCTGGAGTGTACTCTGATATTTCACCCCAACCTTCTACAGAATAGATCCAATTAGCAGGGTTGGAAACATAAGTCATCTCGAAGTATCGGAAAGCCGGGTTATGGATCTTCCTGGACAGCTGGGTAGAGGGGTCAAGGCTGGCTCCATCAGTAATGTCCTGCCAAAATTTATCAATATCTCTGTCCATATAGTAACTCAATGGTAACTCAGTGATAGCGGTCAGTCCAGTTTGGAAACCAAGCAAATCCCCAAATTCTTTGATGGTCAGGGTATACTCGGTACCAAACAATCTGAAACTTAGGCATCCTCGGTCATCTCCTTCACCCACCCGTGGGTTATAATCCATAGAGCTAAGAAACTCCAGAGTAAGGTTCCTGTAGGTTTTGTGGACATCATCAACATAATGATCCCAGCCAAGTTGGTTGCACAGATACCTAATACTTGGCTCAATCCCGAGTGCCTCCATGCAGCTCTGATCGGGGTACCTAGTGGGTACCATAGGTCTAGCAGATAAGGTAGCAAATCGGGCTTTTTGTGCTTCATCCCTGAAAATCACAACCATACCATCGGGGTAATGCATCCTGAAAATATAAACACAAGAAATTAGTCCAGATAAAACATATATAAATTAATAAAATAAAATAAAATAAAATAAACCATGGGTTGCCTCCCATGCAGCGCTTGTTTAACGTCTTTAGCTTGACGATTAGATCTTACTTTATGTGGGTATTGGTGGGTCTATAAGAATATGACTAGAGTAGTCAACAGGCAAATCGCCTCCTTTGTATAGCTTCAGTCTTTGTCCATTTACCACAAATGGAGCGCATGAATTGTTTTTGATTTCTACTGCTCCAGACTTTAGAACTTTTGACACTTCAAATGGACCTGTCCATCTTGAACGAAGCTTACCAGGAAAAAGTCGTAACCTTGAGTTAAATAGGAGAACAGGATCACCAATGTTGAAATCTTTCTTGATGATTTTTTTATCATGCCACATCTTGGTTCTTTCCTTATATATGATGGCATTCTCATAGGCATTCAAGCGAAGCTCTTCCAGCTTGTGAATGTCCAGGATACGTTTTTCTCCGGCTTTTAGGTAATCTAGATTCAAGTATTTAATGGCACAATAGGCTTTATGTTCTAGTTCGAAGGGTAAATGACAGGACTTTCCATAAACCAATTGATAAGGAGTTGTTCCAATAGGGGTTTTATAAGCCGTTCTATAAGCCCATAAGGCGTGTTTAAGTTTTCCAGACCAGTCTTTTCTGGATAATGATACGGTTTTCTCTAGGATCTGCTTAATCTCCCTATTCGATACTTCAACTTGGCCACTGGTTTGCGGGTGATACGGTGTTGCTACTCTATGTTTTACTCCGTATTTGCTTAGAAGCTTGTCAAATATCTTAGATATAAAATGCGATCCTCCATCACTTATGACTAACCTCGGGGTTCCAAACCTAGGAAAAATAATATTCTTAAACAGTTTGATAACTACCTTGGTATCGTTTGTGGGTGATGCAACAGCTTCTATCCACTTTGAGACATAATCGACAGCTACTAGGATATACTTGTTACCCATTGAGGAAGGAAAAGGTCCCATGAAATCTATACCCCAGACATCAAATATCTCCACTTCTTGGATGTTACTTAAAGGCATTTCATCACGTCTTGAGATGTTCCCAGTGCGTTGGCATCGGTCACATTTTGTAATGTAAGTGTGGACATCGCGCCATACAGTAGGCCAATAAAAACCTGCTTGAAATATTTTGGCGCATGTTTTAGATGTGCTTGCATGTCCACCATAAGGTGCAGCATGACAATGTTTAATGACGTTGCCTACTTCTTCTTCCGGCACACATCGTCTGAATATATTGTCTATTCCTCTTTTGAATAGGAGGGGTTCATCCCAAAAGAAGTGTTTAACATCACTAAAAAACTTCTTCTTCTGTTGGTAGCTTAAGTCAGGGGGTATGATATCAGCGGCCAGATAATTCACAATATCTGCGTACCATGGTATGTTGTTCAAGGTTGAGATTTCCTCATAGGTCTCTTCTTCAGTTGAGTTTATCCCAGCTATTAATCTTTCATAAGTAGAGTGATCGTCTATAGGTATAAGTTCAGGTTTAAGGTGTTCTAACCTAGAGAGATGATCAGCTACTAAGTTTTCAGCTCCTTTTTTATCCTTAATATCCAAGTCAAATTCTTGGAGTAAAAGAACCCATATGAGCAATCTAGGCTTAGCATCTTTCTTACTTAACAAGTACCGGATTGCTGCATGATCTGTGTATACTATTATTTTTGCTCCCACCAAATAAGATCGAAATTTATCAATAGCAAAAACTACGGCTAGCAATTCCTTTTTTGTGGTTGTATAATTTAGCTGGGCAGCGTCTAGTGTTCTACTAGCGTAGTAAATAGCATGCAGTTTCTTGTCTTTTCTTTGCCCTAGTACCGCTCCTACAGCGAAATCACTAGCATCGCACATGATTTCAAAGGGTTGTGTCCAATCAGGTGGTCTTATGATAGGTGCTGAAATAAGAGCTTGCTTTAAAACTTCAAAGGCCTCAAGACATTTTTGGTCGAATTCAAACTCGACATCCTTCATCAATAAGTTAGTTAAAGGTTTTGTTATTCCGGAAAAATTCTTGATGAAACGTCGGTAGAACCCGGCATGTCCTAGAAAACTTCTTACTTCCCTAACGGTCTTAGGTGGGTTTAGGTTTTCTATAACTTCTATCTTGGCCTTATCAACTTCTATACCTCTTTCAGAAATAATGTGTCCCAAGACTATCCCTTCATTTACCATAAAGTGGCACTTTTCCCAATTCAACACAAGATTTACTTCCACACATCTTTTTAAGATTTTCTCTAAGTTTGAGAGGCAGTTTTTGAAATCAAACCCACACACTGAAAAATCGTCCATAAATACTTCCATAATTCCATCTAGGTAGTCTGCGAAAATTGACATCATACAACGTTGGAAAGTGGCAGGTGCATTACAGAGTCCAAAGGGCATTCGTCTATAAGCGAATGTTCCATAAGGGCAAGTAAATGTGGTTTTTTCTTGGTCCTCTGGGTGAATAGGGATTTGGAAAAACCCCGAATACCCATCAAGATAGCAGAAATATGAGTGTCTTGCTAGACGTTCAAGCATCTGATCTATAAATGGGAGAGGGAAATGGTCTTTTCTCGTTGCCTTATTCAACTTTCTATAATCTATACACATACGCCACCCTCCTTCTGTTCGTTTTGCCACATGCTCACCTTTCTCATTTTCCATAACAGTGATACCTCCTTTCTTGGGTACCACATGGACTGGGCTTACCCATTCACTATCCGAAATTTGGTATATGATACCAGCTTCTAATAACTTAAGAACTTATTTCTTGACTACATCACTCATGATAGGGTTTATTCTTCTTTGATGTTCTCTTGAGGGTTTTGAATCTTCTTCTAGCATAATCCGATGCATGCATACGGATGGGCTTATACCTTTTAAATCTGAAACTTTATACCCTAAAGCTGAGGGATATTTTCGCAAGGTATCTAAGAGTTGATTTGTTTCTATTTGGTTTAGAGCGGTGCTAATTATAACAGGTCTATTCATCTCCTCATCCAAAAACTCATATCTTAGATTCTTGGGTAGTTCCTTAAGTTCTATAGTGGGTTTCTCAGTACGCGGCATAAGGTCAGGGGTAAGAGCTAAGCATTCGAAAAGGTTGTCGTCAATGTACGGTTTGATACTCTTAAATCCGTCATCCTCTAAAATAGGGGTTGATGGTAATTTGATTAAAGATTCATTTTGTTCGAGCTCATTTACACATTCGTCAATGACGTCGATGGCATAACACGCATCTCCTATCACCGGTGCCATTAGAAACTTTGATAAAATGAACTCAATCTTTTCATCTCCTACCTCGAAAGTCAGTTTCCCTTTCTTCACATCTATTATAGCTCCGGCGGTCAATAGGAATGGTCTTCCTAAGAGGATTGGGATGTCTTCATCTTCTTTAATATCCATTACGACGAAGTCGGTCAGAATGTACAACTGACCAATCTTGACAGGTATGTCTTCTAAAATACCCATGGGATATTTGACAGATCTATCAGCTAGTTGTAAGGACATCTTAGTAGGTTGAAGTTCTCCTAATTTTAACCTCTTACAGACGGCCAGAGGCATCAGACTTACGCTTGCTCCTAAGTCTAAAAATGCTTTGTCTATCATATGGTTACCTAGGATGCAAGGGATAGAAAAACTTCCAGGGTCTTTATCTTTCTTGGCGAGTTTATTTTCGGATATAGAATGACATTCTAAAGGCTTGGGATCATCGAGTCGCCGTTTATTGGTCAAAATATCTTTCAAGAACTTAGCATATGATGGTATCTGGGTTATAGCTTCAGTAAAAGGAATCTCTACATGGAGTTTCTCTATTACCTTAATAAACTTTTGGTACTGGTTTTCTACTTTGGTGTTTTTCAGCCTCTGTGGGAATGGAATAGGTGGTTTATAAGGTTGTTGAGTGTTATTCCCTACTTCCGGTTTTGATTGCTTTTCTGGTTTCTCTGGTTCCTCTACCTGGTCTTTAGGTGTAGCATCTTCCATAGGTTTTTCTGATGTGCTTAAGTTAGGATTTCTAGGCCCTTCATAAGCAGTTCCACTTCTTAAGGTGATAGAATTTGCTTGGCCTTTTGGATTTGGTTGAGTTTGTCCAGGAAATTGTCCTCCAGGTGCAACTTGTACAGAGGTGTTTTGTGCTACTTGGGAAATCTGAGTCTCAAGCATTTTGGTGTGGGTTATAATCTGGTCAAACTTGGTTGCCAGTTGAGTAACTAGTTCGTTCGTGTGAATGTGTTGGTTCATAAACTCCTTATTTTGCTGAGTTTGAGTCTGAATAAAGGTGTCTATGGTTTCTTTAAGGTTTGGTCTTGGGGGCACTATTTGCATAGGTCGGTTTTGTTTTTGCGTTTGGAATCCTTGAGGTCTCGAAGGTCCGGGATTTTGGATAGGGTTATTGTTTTTGTAAGAGAAATTCGGGTGGTTCCTCCATCCAGGATTGTAGGTATTCGAGAAAGGGTTCCCTTGGGTATAGTTAACTTGGTCTGAGCTAGATTCGTTCAAAAGGTTACAGTCAACGGTTTGATGTCCTTGAGTTCCACAGAGTTCGCATTCCGATTGGATTGCTGCTACTGTGGTTGGGTTTTGAGACATGTTCTCGACTCTCAAAGCTAGGGCGTCCATCTTGGCATTAATCATGTCCATGCAACTTACCTCATGCTTTCCTCCATGGCTCTCCTTTTTCTCTACTGTCGCTCGTTCTAATCCCCACTGGGCGTGGTTTTGGGCCATGTCCTCTATTAGGGCACAAGCGTCAGGGTAAGGTTTGTTCATCAACGCTCCGCCAGCGGCAGCGTCTATGGACATCTTTGTGTTGTAATGGAGTCCATTATAGAAGGTATGTATGATTAACCATTGCTCCAGGCCATGGTGCGGACAAGCTCTTAAAAGTTCTTTATATCTCTCCCAGGCATCAAAAAGTGATTCGCCTTGGTTTTGGGCGAAACAAGTGATCAGGTTCCTAAGAATAGCGGTCTTGCTTGGTGGAAAATATCTCGCAAGAAAAGCTCTCCTAAGGTCTTCCCAAGTTGTTATTGAGTTAGCTGGAAGGGCGTCTAACCAGTCGTGAGCTTTACCTCTAAGGGAAAAAGGAAACAGTCTTAAACGGATGGCTTCGGGTGTGGCTCCATTTGCCTTAAGGGTGTCAGCTAACTGGATAAATACCTTTAAATGTTGATTCGGGTTCTCGGTAGCGAGACCAGCGAATTGGTTTTGTTGTACTAATTGTAATAATGAGGGCTTTAGTTCAAAGTTGTTGGTAGTTATAGTAGGGTTTACTATACTGGAACTAGGTTCCTCGTTAGATGGTTGGGCGAATTCCTTGAGTGGTCTTTGGTTACGATCTTCTGCCATAGCTCTTCTTATCTTGCGTATAAAAAGACAGGCACGAGCGTAACGTTCAGGTTCTACTAAAGGATCTATTAGGTTACCGGTGCTACGATTTCTACGCATCTACCGGCTAGAATAGCCTTAGTCTAAACGGGATAACAATAGGGTACGAAATTTGACGAAGTTGGTCCCCGGCAACGGCGCCAAAAACTTGATGGGGTTGTGACGTATAGCCTAAATATAGTACTGCAAGTGCACAACCTATCGAAGTAATATATAAGATTATCGAACCACAGAGACCAATTGTCAATCTATCAACTCTATTGCTAAGGTGCTTATCTAAGGTGAACAAGAATATTGATGTGAGTGCAGTGCAACAAAGTAAATGAGCGAGGTAAATAACAGTTTAAAAGACAGGTTGGAATGTAAATCATGTAATCAGATATTGGTCCGGTCATGCGTAGATGAAACTACTTATGGGGCAGTATTTTCTATTGATAACAAAGAATCAATTTAACGGGAACTTGTAGCTTGTGACTACTAAGAACCGAATTTACTCTTTAAATTAAATTCCTTTATTGTCACATATAAAGGGTGCCTTCCGCGTTAAAGAGGTAAACCTATTTTTAAGAAATTGATAGTTTTGACTTAACAGAAAAGTAATTTTACTTGGAAAGATTAACTTAAAGAGACTTTTGGCTTTTGACCAAGAGTCAGATTTCAAACCTACAAACGCGTCCGAAAATAGTTTCAAAATCGTTTTCTAAAAAGGTCAATGATTCCTATTTAACCAATCAACGGCTTTCGCTCTTTTTGTTTGGTTAAATAATAATCAAGTCGTATCATTAGTTTGGGCGGCTTTCGATCTTACCCAATAAACATTTAAACATAATTGACTTAAGTTAAAAGCAAAACATCCCTAGAGTATTTTCACTAGCATGATAATTGGAACACGACCATGATGACAATCATTACATCCAAACCTTTATAGTTTAGCCAGACATAATAAGTGCGAGTCTATAAAACGTGTAGACTATGGTAAGAGCATTTAGAGTCTATAAAACGTGTAGACTATGGTAAGAGCATTTAGAGTCTATAAAACGTGTAGACTATGGTAAGAGCATTTAGAGTCTATAAAACGTGTAGACTATGGTAAGAGCATTTAGAGTCTATAAAACGTGTAGACTATGGTAAGAGCATTTAGAGTCTATAAAACGTGTAGACTATGGTAAGAGCAATTATAAGTAAAGAAATGCAATAAATTAGAACCTTGCTCCAGTCGGAGACTTGAATCTGATACAAATCTGTGGAATGGTAAGGCTGGTATGATGAACTTCAACCAAAGTGCTCCAAGACTCGATTATAACTCAATCTACACCGCAATAACTCCCCGATGTGAAGAGATTATTACTTTACAGAAACTGATAGTATATGGCTTAAGATTGTACTAAGCTTGGATGAAACTAAAAAATGAAAATCGAAAACTATTTATAGAGGATCCTTGAGATGCGTAAAGACCAGCATGCCCCTCAACTTCTTCTGAGCGGGAAGCTTTTTGTGAAGGCCGCGGGCGCGGTGGCAGTGGCCGCGGGTGCGGTGGCTGGAACTGCCACATCATGGGAACGTGGCAGTTGGTCTCTGGGTGAAAGTGGGCCACGTCATCGCGTTCCCTGTAGCCGGCGCGGCGCTGAACGCCATAAGTGCAGAATATCTTGAAAAACCCTAATTTCTTGGCGTTTTGGCTCGTTTCTTCACAGAAGGCTCTGAAATGACAAGAATCCTGAAAACAAAGGAAAAAGGAACATAATACGAGAAAATGATAATAAAAACTAAGGAAAACATGTGATATTTGAGTCAGAAACATAGTGAGATTTAGTGCGATCAAAGTCACCCAAGATTCTCTCAATGATTGCTATTGAGGTTGTAGTCGCCCATGGTTCTCTCCCCGATCCTGCGGAGGTAGTAATCCCAAGATTTTCTCAATGATTGCTGTTGAAGTTAAAGTCACCCAAGGTTCTCTCACCGTTCCTGTTGAGGTAGTAACCATCCCTGGTTCATTCATCACCGTTTGAAGCTCCAGACCCAGCTCCTGTAACCAGTCAGGACACATCTACATAAGAGTTTGAAGACCACTCCGGCAACATGCCAGGTACTCATCTTTCTTTTGCAGGTACGCAAGTTCTCGCTAAGGAATCTCTTACGCGATTGACATCCAGATGGCATCTATAAGCCCATCCACCTTCCATCATCTCTTAGCATGGCATCTATAAGCCCATCATCCTATCCATCAATCTCTAAATGGCATCTATAAGCCCATTCCACCATCACACTGCTACTATGTGAGCGCAAATTTCTAGGCACTCTAGTGTTCAATCATCTTCCACCTTCGGATTACGAAAGACACGTCAGCCAATCTGCATCCTCAGGTCTAAGAAGATTAAACAGGGGCAACTGTTGTACCCCAAAATTTTCCCTCCCATATTCTTCAAGAAATTGCCAAGTCAAGCTTCAAAATTTCCCCAAGGGTTGCACAGTTCAAGGGCCTCCTAACAGTCAAAATTAGGGTTTTGGTTCTGACAAAGTAAATGAAGTTTCCAAGGGTCCAATCAAGTCCCACATGCCTATAAATATGGTCAAGCATCCTCATACCAAGTTTCAAGACTTTCAGCACAAAATTGCACAGTTAAAAACCCTAATTGCACTACAGTCAACTGTAGGGGCAAAATGGTCATTTGACAGTCAAAAGTACAAATTTTTGGTCAACATCTCATTTTGAAGCCACAAACATCATTTGATCAATGCTTGATCATGATTCTCAAAGCTTGGCTCAAAAATCATCAAGATGCAAAAGTTTCCTTATTTGGACAGCTGAAAAAAGTCAACTGTAAATTGACCAGGGCATAACTTTCACATGGATTATCAGAAAAATTCCATCCAAAGCTCATTTTGAAGAGAAAGACATTTCCTACAACTCCTCTTCATACTTCAAGTCCAAGAAATTCTCTCAAAAAAAGTTATCAATTTCAACATTATAGGTCATTTTCAAAAGTCAACAAAAAGGGACTTTAAGTCAAAGGCCATAACTTGATATTGGTAAATCAAAATGACATGGGACCAAAGACATTGGTTAGTGGACTCAAAGACCTTTCCAAAATGTCCAAGAACATGAGCAAAGCTTAAAAATTGAGTAAGTTATGCCTTGTGGAAGTTGGGAAATTTTTGGATATTTTGAAAAGTCAACATTGATTCAAATGATCTAAAATTGCTAATGGGCCTCTTTTTATTCCACAATTCATTATCCAAGGCATGTGCACGGCCATTTGGACCAAAGGGAAGTTTTTCTTCATTTTTTATTTATTTATTTGGATTTTTTATTATTAATAATTCATTTAATTAATTAAAATACATGAAAAATGTTAAACCTAATGTTTCAAATCTTTTTGTGCATATAATATCTCCAAGATTTCGTGCAAGTCAGATTAGGAAAGAATTGAAGATAATTGGACATGATTTGGTAGCAAACATGCATGAAAAGACTGGAAAATTATGGTTTGCAAATCAAATATTTTTTCACATCAATGCATGGATTTTTGATCAAGTTCTTAACCTAAATCATTCACCTATACATACTAATGCTAACCCTCGTGCCCATTACCAAAAAGCTGCACCATAGACAAGAAACAAAACTTGAGTTTTTTGCTTGAAAATTAAAAACTGAAAACAGGGATAGAGGGCGATTCAAGGCCAAATAACCATCTCATCACCTTCCTGAGACATCAAGCAACGCGTCTGGATAGGTTTCCACATTCCTAACACCAAGAATTGGTGAATAGAACTCAGGCTTTGTCACTCTTTTGCATAAATCATATCTTGTCATTCATAGCATAATTTTAAATTCTAACGCTTGTTTTGTGTTGCTCTCATGATTCTGAAACTAACCATATGCTTTGATTAAGTTTTTGTGCGTTATTGAAGGATTCACCATGAAAGGACATTAGGGTTCTTCAATGTTCAAATTAGGGGTTTCTTGATACTGTAAAATTAGAGGACCTCAATGCCATGACCATGTTCAGCGCGCTTGGACGAAAAAGATAGGACCCTCGCGCCTAATTTATGAGGCCACATGGCCTATTCGCTATTTTCTGGAATGGCATATTTTGGAACGGTCCAAAAACCGTTGCTTATGGTTTTGTGTTTCAGGAAAAATAAACGAAGAAGAAGAAGATGATGCGTGGAAGAATACCATTGGATGATTCAAATAATTAGCGCATTTTTTTATTTTGTCCACTAATCCATTGTGTTTTATTATATTATTTAGTTTCCACCAGATTAAAGAATAAACGCGCTAGCTTGAGTTGTAGGGAAGACGCTTGGTAAACCACAGGACCTGGGTTCGAGCCCCAGATCCCCCACCCCTTTCATGTTATTTTTCAATTAATATTTCTATGCAGTTTCAGTATTGAAGACCACCGTACGTTCACCAAATCAAGCCATCCACGTGCCCAATGGAATGATCAGAAGGCTATGAGCTGAAGGATATGGTAGACCTCAGTCAACAGACACCCATGCCAGCGCAAAAGTCAAACAGGCCAAGGTCTAAATGGGCCCAAATTGCTAAACAAAAACCTCCTATTTGGGGACAGACCCCCCTAGGTTTGAATTTTTATTTCTTTTCTTTATTTTACTTATTTCAATTATTTTTTTTTTTTAATTAGTTTCTTTAATTTAATTATTTTTATAGAAAACATAAAAAATAATAAAAAATAAGAAAAAGACAAAAAATAATATTTCCATTTAATATTTTAATATTTTGTAAATAAAACCTTTGTTAATTAATTAGTTTTAATCTAGGGTTAAATTTTAATATTTTTCTTAATCAATTTAAAACTTGGTAGAATTAGGGTTTGTAATAATTTTTATCCTTTTTTTCTTTTCTTTCATAATAATTAATTATTAAAATATTATTTATTTTTATAAATCAAAATTCCATGTAATTAATTAGGTTAATTTAGGTTTAAACTTTAATATTTTTAATAAACTAAAAAAAAACAATTAGAATTAGGGTTAGCATTTTAATTTCAATTAATTTCATTTAAAGTCATAAAATACAAAAATACCAAAAATAACTTCCTTTCATTTTAATTTTAATTAATTTAATCATTTAATTTAATTTTGCAAAAAAGGGTCCAACGCCCTCGTTTTTAATTCTTATTTAATTCGCGTATTTATTTCTTTTTCGTATAATTTTTATGTACCTCTCCCAAGGCCGTGTAAATTTAATTTCTCGCACTTTTACCTTATTTATTTGTTTTCTGTCAAATCGGGTCCTGGAAATTTTGGCGATGTGGACCCGCGCCTTTTGTAATAGTTTAGAACTTTACCTTTCTCGCACTTTTTAACTGTTAAACAAATGCATGCAAGAATGAATGGACGAAAATAAAAAAACAAACGCATAGATCACTTTGACATGAACAAGATAAATGCAAATGAACATGACACACAAAATCACACACCACCCCTAGGGTACGCCTCACTGTTGCCTTGCCTCGAAAGGTGATCGTCGAGTAGAGGATGTCTTAGTAAGTCCTCATGATCCGGGAACCTGGCATGAGGGTAGCTTCTAAGGTATCTTTCCATTGCTCTGGTGATCACCATGTCCCGAACCTTCGAATTGACCTGAACACCTCCAACGGTGGTGCTACCTACCTCTCAATGGTGGGATGGCACTACTTTAAAGGACATTTACACAGACGAATTCCTTAGGGTAGGTAGGTTCTCGTAGATACTTGCTCTAATTTCAAAAACAAATCAAAAAAATACTTTCCACACCAACACATTTTCAAAAAGCTTTCGAAAGCAATTTTTCAAACACTCTTGAGGACATATACAAGAGTCGAACTGAAATTTTCAAAGAAACTTTTTAAAAACCCACAGTTGAAAAGCAAACAAACCATTTTGAAAACACAAATGAGCAAGTATCTAAGAGCCCATGGATAACCATGGATAGAAAGGGTGCTAACACCTTCCCTTTCTATAATCTACCTCCCGAACCGAGAGCAATCTCTTTAAGGAATTTTTCTGTGCTTTTGTCCTTTCCATTTGGAGAAAATAAAAGACGGTGGCGACTCTTGCTTCCGCGACATTTCGCGAACCAGCGTTAAACAGTCAGTTCCAGATCCACCGATCACAGTCACCAAACGAAGAAAACAGGAAGAAGGTTGTGTGAATCGAAGCCTTATAGGCTTCGCCCCATGATGCTATCTAAAACGAAAAGGTGTGGTCGAAGGACAGTGTTGTACCCCAAAATTTGCCCTCTCATTTTACTCAAAACATGCTCATTGAAGTCCTCAACTTGCTTAAGGATGCCCAAGAATTAACCAGGCAAATGCTCTCCTAAGACAATGAACCTCAAACTAGGGTTTCCATTTTCATCAAGATGGGTGAACTCCAAAGGTCTTAAATCTTTTCCATGGTCTTAATATATTCTCAAGATCATCCATGTCAAGTTTCATGACTTGCACAAGAAGTTTGCTCAGTCAACTGCTCAAATTCCTGAAAATCAACTGTACTAGGTCAAAAGTCAACTGTGGCCCTCATGCAGTCAAACTACAAGATTATTTGGTCAACATCAACATTTTGAAGTTATATTCATCATTTGATCAAAAAGTCAACAAAAACACCTTTTGGGTCAAAGCTTCTTACATGAACATGGAAGATCCTATTGAGGTGAAACCAAAAGGGTTGTTTAGATGACATCCTAAGATTTCTAAAAAGTCCAAGAACACCCTCTTAGGGTCAAAATTGGGAGAGATATGCATTGTCAAAGTTGGCCATTTTTGGAAATTTTCCCAAAGTCAACAATGCTCAAAATTGCATTTTTCTTTAAATGGGCCCAACTTTTTATGCTTGCATCTTGTTCCTAACATGGTCCACGACCCATGAACCACTCCCTGCATCATTTGCTTATTTATTTGATTTATTTTGACTTTTAATCATTTAAAATCAAAATTAAATCAAACAAATGATATAAAATTATTTTGGGATGATTTTGCATTAAATAATGAGAATACAAGCTGTATGATAGCAAGCAAATCGTGCAAGCCAAGAATGGACACAAAATATCCACATTTGGAAGGTTTTCAAGATTTGATTTCCTCTTAAAGCCATTCCTTTATTCTTTGGATTTTCTCCATACATGTCGACCTAATCTTGCCCACTGCATATATACAACATTGTCAACCCTAGACAGGAGGGATTACAGAGGCACAACTTATTCCAAAGAGAAAAACAAAGTTTCAAAATTCCAAAGGAAGGTGCAGATCGGATTTCATCCTACATACCACTTCAAGGAAGTTTGGACCATCAGTGATCATCCACGAAGGTCATTGAAGGTATTCTAATCACTCTAGAGTTGTAAAACACCCAAAATCGTAAGATACATGATCCGTTTTTTTTCTCCATTTTTCTTGATTTTAGATTACATGTATACGCGCATTTTCAATGAAATTTAATCATGAATTCATGTTTATTATAAGGTTTTGATGCTATATGAATTGTTTGAATGAGTTTTAAGTGCAGGAATTCAAGGATGCCATTCTTAGGGTTTCCAAACTCATTTTGGGGTTTCCTGATATAGGCAAAATTAGGGTTGGATATGGATACCATGGTGTTCAGGGCTTCAAGCCCGGTTGATTCATGGTCGCCATTAAGATTTATGTTGCTTGTTTTTAATTTTTGAATGATGCAGGGTAATAGCTACAGACACCATTTGTAGGTAAAAGTCCAGGCCTAAAATGACAGTCCTACTTAAGAATACGATTGTGTGTCAAAGCCCGGTTGGCTAATTTGAATTCTGCGCGCGCGTTTTGGCTTAATGATTAACATGTTATTTATATTTTATTTGTGTTATTATATTAACAAATGAACAAAACACACACATAAGCAATTTCAAAATGAGAAAGTACCTAAGAGCCCATGGAAAACCATGGATAAAAAGGGTGTTAACACCTTCCCTTTCTATAATCTACCCCCCGTACTCAGAAACTCTCGAAAAAAGGTTTTTTCTGTTCTTTTTCCTTTCCTTTGTTGGATGAAACAAAAGAAGGTGATGACTCTTGCTTACTGCGACATTTTTGAATACAAAATCGTAAACCAATATAACTGTCGGTTATGCCACCGTATCAAAAAACTGGAGACTCTACTGGGGAGTTAATAATAAAGTGGGGTATACCTTAGGATCTAGGTCATTTTAATTGCTTCTATTGCTTGTCTTGATTGATTTATTTTAAGGGCATCTATTTGGGTTGTGTAGATCCTACACCCGGATCTGGGAACACCTTTTAGGTGAGTAGCAATAAACTGTGAGGGAACTGTGAGGGGTATACCGACACGGTTGAAGCAGTAGCTACGTTGATGCGACACTTTGGTTGGTACCAGTAACCCTTGAGTCAATCAAGGAGAGTACGGGGCCACTGCGTGGTGTCATAAAGCATCAACTGACCTTAGAACCTTTAATTGCACAACTTGGCCAATAGGACGTAGCGAGATGGCTGGCTTTGGTGTATTCCCAAGGTCGACAGATACTCGATGCTACACTCATTGAGGTTTGACTCTTAAGTTTTGTTTGGTTGCGAGTCAATCGCCTATTGAACGAA